>JANUWF010001049.1:0-1276250 GCA_026120185.1 Voacanga thouarsii | reverse complement strand
GAGGACAATGTCCAATTTAAGTGTGAGGGAGAGATTTAATATTTTCTCAAGTGCATCTTTGTGATTTTCAATGGATTTCCAATTATATATGTTTGAGGGATTTTCGATGATATATGTTTGAATTGTTTTGAATTGTTGGAATTGTTGAAATTTTTTGAAAACCTTTTTAAAAAATTGGAGCTAAATTGAGTTTATTTGTTTATAATGAAGATATGATTTTCTTTTTAACTTTAGATATGGATTTATCATTCAGTATGGTAGGATTTTATTAAAAAGGCAAACTCATGTATTGAGTTAGATTTTGCTAAGTCTTGAGAATTTAAGTTAACCTTGGTTATATTTGGTATTTGAGTTTTATTTTATTCTTTGAGTTTGAATATGGATGATATGATGAAATATGGGAAGAGTTGTTGATTAATTCTTGTATTATGGATTTAGAATTTTCTTAACTTTGAGTTTTGAATAAGGAATGAGAGAGAGAAATTTTTTTAGTTGACAAAAATATATGAAAAAAAAAATTGTGAGATGAAAAAAATTAAGTTGAAAAAGAATGTTCTTTTATTAATGATTGTTGAAGACCTTTTGCTGAAAATGGGGTCAATATGGGGAGAAGTAGCAAGTGTATTCGATGCACTCTCTTGAGGCTATCCCGAAGGTAAAAATGCAAGAAAAAAAAATGATGAGTGATGACCATAAAGGGAGCCAATACGGTGTGTGAAGAGAAATCCATGCACTTGAGGCTATTAATACCAAAAGTCATAGAAAAAAAAGAGAAAAGAGTGGAGTGTTTTCCTTATTTCACTAACTCAAGTTGGTAAATTTGAATTTATAATGCTTGAATTGGTTAAATGACTTGACTTGTATAATTTGTGTTATCTATGTTTTTGCTTAAGAAGTGGAATAATGTTCATGTACTAGATATAAGCTTGTTTAACTTAACTTTGATGGCCTTGGGATTATTTGATTTAATATATGAGTATTGATAATTTTGTGTCTAAGGTTGGAAAGAAATTATGGCTTTGTTATGAATGAATATGAAAAGAAATAAATTGTTTTAAGTGCTTTGGTTAAGTATTTACTTGAGGACAAGTAAAGATTCAAGTGTGGGGGAATTGATAGGGGCTAAATTAGTTATATTTTTTCTAGTTATTTGAGGCCATTTTGTGATATATTTTATGAAATAATTAGTCATATTCTTTTATATTTGATATTTCCCTTATAAAAATACTTTTCTGAAATTTTATGCAAAAATAAGGGAAAATTAGAGTTAATTGTGGGATTTTTCAGAACAGAACCGGCATCAGCCCAGGAAGGGGAACCGACGCCGGTTAGCCACTGGAAAAGCAAAGAGAAAAGCGTAGAAATTGAGGGGAACAGAGGAATTGGAATTGAAAAGAAGAAGAGAAAACTTCAATTGGAGTAAAAGGATAAAAGCTACTGGAAAAGAAAAGGGAATTTGGTCTTCAATTTAGTGGCTCAACCGAGCCAATGCAACAAAACCGAGAGCAAAGCAAGATTCAATTCCGGTGGGACCTAGGCAATGCAAAGAAGAAGTCAACAATGTTAGGCAGTTGGCTGAAATTGAGCCGATGCAACAACAGCAAGAAGAAAGGAAAAAAAGACAGATTTTGGTCAGTAAGGAGGAAATAAAAGTCAACAAAAACGGCACAAAGAGAGCTGATTGCAACAGAAAGAAAAAGGAAAGCAGCTCAGTCAGCAATAAGACAAAGTCAGCAGCAATTTTAGGTGGCTTGGTGGTGGCTCAATTGAGCCAATGTAAGAAAGAAGAGGAAATCAACAGCAGACTTTCGGTGGCTTTAAGCAATTTCACACGGCTCAAAATTGGAAGCCAAATTGCAGATTTCACAATTCCAAATTCAACATCAATTTGTTCAGCATAAAACGACAAGGAGACAACATCAAGAAATTCGAATTGAAGTCAACATTGAATTTCACTTAATTTCCAATCTGACAAAGTCAAAGACGGTTTCCTTAGTTTGTTTTATTTAGTTATTTAGTATTTTATTTTAGACTTTTATTAATCCTTTTTTTGTTTTTGATTTCTTTAGGTTATTACTTCTTCTTTACTTAGAACTCTTTTTAGGAATTTTGTGAGCTTATAAATAAAGGCCAACTTACCCTAGGAAGGAGAGGTGCACAATGTAGGGACTTTGATTTATTTTTGAATGCGTCACCAATATTTTCTCGAGATGAATAATTCAAGAAGGATTGAACAAAAGGGTCTATGAAGGAAGAAGAAGAAGGTTTGTCTATGAGTATCTATTTCTTTCCTTTGTTTTCTTTTTCTTGAACAATGATATGTTAATTTTTTTATTGTAATTTGACATTGTTTTAGGTATTCATGATTTTTAGAGTTATTTGATCTTTTGATTAATTGATTGTTCTTCTTGGTATTTAATTACTTGTGCCTATTACGAGATTAATTGATTATTTCTTTCCATTAACTTGCTTGAAAAGGGGGTTAATTGCTAAGAACTAGTAATTAAAGGTTAATTAATGTCTGCCAGAATAAGGATTCATTTATTAGTTTCATATTTTATGTTTGCTAGAATATGGAAATTTAATCAAGGGTTGTGTTTAATGCATCTTTTGGGTAAGACTGATTGAGACAGAACATGTGATACTAAGTTAACTAGAAGATATGGATTCATGGATTGAAAAAGAAGTGAATCTATCTTAATCCTTCATGATACTAAGGGAATAATTAGTTATGATAATGGTTGAGTTCTTTAAGGTTATGTTTGTCTAAACAATGGTTTGAGTTACATACTTCTCCATCCTTGACATGTATATATTTTTATTTTTATTTTTCTTTTTATATGTTATTCACTTTATTGAGTCGGTTAAATAATGAAAGAAAAGGGATTAATGTCTACTTGTTCCTTGAAAATCGACACTCGGTTAATGATGAGTACGCTTGCTCATATATATGATTTGGGTTGAACGTTTTAATTTAAAACTTGATTGGGAATGTGCTTAGTTGTTGTATGATTTTTATACCCAAGTCCGGACACATCAACGTATTTGAAATATATAGAACAAGACCACGTGATAGTAATTTTTATAAAAGCACTATGACAAATAAAGATTAGACTATTGTTGCTACTATGTGGATAAGTACTCTAAAACTTGAGTATAAGTTAGTGGTCTGATGAAGTTGGACTTATACACTTTGATGTATGATAGGTAAGGTTTTAATAGAAAGCCAATAGCCTCGTACGTTGAGTATAAGACTGATGAAATTCATTATAGGCATAAAGGACCATCCAACGAAAGGGGAAGGTAGACTAAGACCCAACTTGTAGCTACTTGGCAAAATCAACATTCAAGAGATTTCAAGAGAATTTTCAAGCCAACCAAGCTAACGAGCCAAGAATCAAGAAGGTTGTGAAGAAATGGATTGTGAAAAGAGATGTAAGAGGTGCTAAAAGTCAATAAAATTGTATTTGGAAGATCAAGGAACCTTGGACGGTTTGATTTGCTTAACCTATGAGTTTTTTTACCAATTTTTCTTTTATTCATCAAAGCTTTGAATGATTATTACAAGTATCTTTCATATAGAACTAAACGAGCTTAATGAAAAGTTTATTCAAGTGGAAAATCAAGGAATGGCTATGGAGATCCAAGGAGATGAGCTTAATCAAGTGTTGGAGTGTAGAACAGGAGATACACAACTTAATGCATGGGCATGCATTAAGCCCTGCAAATTGCAAAACTAAGAAGCTACTAGTAGTTTGGTGCATGGCCAGATGCATGGGCTATGCACGGCCCTTGGAAACACAACTCGAATGGGGCACAACCATTCAACCATTGTGCAAGACCATACAACATTCCTAAAGTATTATTTTTGTCTAACTTTATTTCGGTTATTTTCATTTAACCTCAGTTTGTAATAGTTTCAATGACCAATTTGACTTATTTCAAGGCATTTTTTTATTAGGATTAGCATCTCTAATAGTCTAGGGCTTGGCATCTATGTGTGTGTGTGTGTGTGTCTGTGTCTGTGTGTGTTATTATTGTTGGATTGTATGCCCTCCTAGACTAGGTTTCTGATGTAAAATCTAATATTTTAAAAAAAGAATTTATTTTCAGAATTTGTTTGTGAATTTACTTTTTGTTTGTGCACGATTTTCGTTTGGAACAGACCCATTGTGTTTAAATAAGTGATCCATGTGAATGGTGATCTTTCACAGTAAGGTATGGATCACGGGTTATTTAACACATAAATATTTGTTCTTAACCTATTGATGTGACTGGGAATCTCATCATGTTTAGGTTATTATGTTATGAATTCCAAAATGGGGAATGGCTTACCTTTAGCCAGTGAGTAGTCCACTCACTTCATGACATAAGTGTATTTCGAATACGTAGGACAGGACCTATGTAGTGGTTTCTAAAAGTACTATATGATAGAAACCTAGACTACTACCGCTACAGCGTGGACTAGTACTCTACGACTTGAGCATGAGTTGATGGTCTGGCGAAGCAGGAAGCATATACTTTGATTTGCTATAGTTGAAGTTCTATCGTAGGGCCAATATACTTGCATGTTGGGTATGTGCGACTAGTTAGTTAAGACAGACTTGTACAAGATAATTTCTGCACTATATCGCCTCTTGTGGTTGTCCGAATGGTCTAAAATGTCCAAGGCCCTGGGAAACATGACTTGGATGTTTGCTTTAGGGTAGCTCCCTTGGAAAGCTGAAACACTCCAAGAAGTCGTGGACCATTGGACTAGAAGCCTAAGGATGGTAGATGTCATTTAGAGGGGTGTTAGTACACTTCTTCCTCTCTAAATGTACAGCGATGTGTAGAGGGGTATTTTAGTCATTTCACCTGTAGGTCGGAGACTTTGCTAATGCAGCATTGTCCTTGGGGTCAATATTTTCTTATGGTGATATTAGGAAATATTTAAAATGTAAAATACAGCTATTTATATAGCAGGGGTATTTTGGTCATTTTAGCAGCCAAGGCGATGTGTCTTTTTGGTCCTCGAAATAGCCCGTAAGTCCTAACTAATTTTGGGTTGAGGAATTGGTCTCAGTTCAAGAGAATTTTATTTTATTTTATTTTATTCAGGATGTCTAATTTATTATTAGACCGGAATAAAATAAATAAATAAAATAAAATAGGAATTGAGAGAAATTAATTATCTAGTTTAATTAGTTAATTAATTATTCAGGGCCTAGGTCCAGTATGAATAATTAGGAAATTAACCTGGGCTTAAACTAGGGGAAATAATTAATGTTTAATTATTTATTGAGTTATTTATGTAAGCCCAAGAAATAAATAATTAAAGATTAATTATTATGGTTCATTTGGACTCATTAATTATTTATTGGGTTGTTTATATAATCCCAGAAAATAAATAATTAATGTTTATTATTTTGGGCCTTTTGGGTTCAAGAGAAATAATAAATATTATTTTGGCCCAATAGCTTGAACTGTAGGGTTTTTTCCAGATACGGTTAAGAAGAGTTTAGGGTTAAGCCAAACTTGTTCTCAGGATAACATTCGGGTGTTTGAAATTTGATATCCCGGGGATATGTTTATCAGATATTTGAGTCTCAGTTTTGGCCAACCAATAAACTAGTTTCTAGTGAAAGAAAACCCTAATCTCCCTTGCCAAACAAGAGACTCATGTAGGTCTCTCTCTTGCTCACGCCTCCCTCTTCTCTGGTTTCTTCTTGTTTCTTCTTGTTTCTTTGCTAATCAATAGCAAGAGAACCAAGAAGATTTGAGACCGTTCTTCTTCTCTGTTGTGTTCACCGACTAGAGGATAGGCAGAGGAATATTCTGAGAGTTGAAAGGCTTGGCGTTAATGCAAACAAGGCGAAGTAGGAGGCTAGCGGGTTTTCAACCGGAAGCTTCTTCAAGTGGGCAAGGCGGAGCGATTCCCTGTTAGATTGTATGTCCTCTTAGACTAGGCTTCTGATGTAAAATTGAATATTTTAATAAAAGAATTTATTTTCAAAATTTGTTTGTGAATTTACTTTTTGTTTGTGCACAATTTTCGTTTGGAACAGACCCATTGTATTTAAAAAAATGATCCATGTGAATGGTGATCTTTCACAGTAAGGTATGGATCACGGGTTATTTAACACATAAACATTTGTTCTTAACCTATTGATGAGACTGGGAACCTCATCATGTTTAGGTTATTATGTTATGAATTCCAAATAGGGAATGGCTTACCTTTAACCAGTGAGTAGTCCACTCACTTCATGACATAAGTGTATTTTGAATACGTAGGACAGGACCTATAGTAGTGGTTTCTAAAAGTACTATATGATAGAAACCTAGACTACTACCGCTACAGCGTGGATTAGTATTCTACGACTTGAGTATGAGTTGGTGGTCTGGCGAAGCTGGAAGCATATACTTTGATTTGCTATAGTTGAGGTTCTATCGTAGGGCCAATATACTTGCATGTTGGGTATGTGCGACTAGTTAGTTAAGACAGACTTGTACAAGATAGTTTCTGCACGATATCGCCCCTTGTGGTTGTCCGAATGGTCTAAAATGTCCAAGGCCCTAGGAAACATGACTTGGATGTTTGCTTTAGGGTAGCTCCCTTGGAAAGCTGAAACACTCCAAGAAGTCGTGGACCATTGGACTAGAAGCCTAAGGATGGTAGATGTCATTTAAAGGGGTGTTAGTACAATTTTCCTCTCTAAATGTACGGCCGTGTGTAGAGGGTTATTTTAGTCATTTTACCTGTAGATCGGAGACTTTGCTAATGTAGCATTGTCCTTGGGGTCAATATTTTCTTATGGTGATAATAGGAAATATTTAAAATGCAAAATACAGCTATTTATATAGCAGGGGTATTTTGGTCATTTTAGCAGCCAAGGCGATGTTTCTTTTTGGTCATCGGAATTGCCCGTAAGTCCTAACTAATTTTGGGTTGAGGAATTGGTCTTAGTTCAAGAGAATTTTATTTTATTTTATTTTATTCAGGATGTCTAATTTATTATTAGACCGGAATAAAATAAATAAATAAAATAAAATAGGAATTGAGAGAAATTAATTATCTAGTTTAATTAGTTAATTAATTATTCAGGGCCTAGGTCCAGTATGAATAATTAGGAAATTAACATGGGCTTAAACTAGGGGAAATAATTAATGTTTAATTATTTATTGGGTTATTTATATAAGCCCAAAAAATAAATAATTAAAGATTAATTATTATGGTTCATTTGGACTCATTAATTATTTATTGGGTTGTTTATATAAGCCCATGAAATAAATAATTAATGTTTATTATTTTGGGCCTTTTGGGTTCAAGAGAAATAATAAATATTATTTCGGCCCAATAGCTTGAACTGTAGGGTTTTTTCCAGATACGATTAAGAAGAGTTTAGGGTTAAGCCAAACTTGTTCTCAGGATAACATCCGGGTGTTTGAAATTTGATATCCCGGGGATATGTTTATCAGATAATGAGAGACCTAATTTTGGCTAACTAATAAACAACTCTCTAGAAAAAGAAAAACCCTAGTTTTCACTAGCCATACTGAGACTCACGCCATTCACTCTGGCTCTCACGTCTCTCTCTCTCAACGTCTCTCTCTTTCTCTGGTTTCTCCTTGGAGCTTTGCTAACCAATAGCAAGTGAACCAAGGAGAATTGAGACCGTTCCTCTTCACCATAGTGTTCACCAACTAGAGGTTAGGCAGAGGAATATTCTAAGAGTTGGAAAGCTTGGCGTTGATGCAAACAAGGCGAAGTAGAAGGCTAGCGGATGTTCAACCGGAAGCTTCTTCAAGTGGGCGAAGCGAGGCGATTCCAGTCGTTCAATCCGCTCCTACTCAACCTAGAAGGGTTAAGGAGCGCAAAGGTATGATCTTCACGCTTCCGTATGGCCTTTAAGGCTTGGTTTTGTTTTTCTCTGTTTTTTTGTAACTAGTGCATGCTCCCCTGTTTTCGTTCCTTCATTCCCATCGTTCAATCTACTTCTACTCAACCTAGAAGGCTTAAGGAGCACAAAAGTATGATCTTCACGCTTCCGTACTACCTTTAAGGCTTGCATTTTTTTTCCCTCTGTTTTTACCATCACTGCATGCTTCCTCTGTTTTCCCATCCCTCAATGTGGTATCAGAGCCAATGGTTCTTTGATCAATATAGGGAGCATGGTAATTAATAAAAATCGAGAAGATGATTATACCTGTGATCCTTTGCTGTTTTGGTATGGGATAGCATCACTGTGAGCTTCACCGTTGAAGCATAGGACTTTCTGTAAAATTTTTGTCTTTAGTGTTTTGATCGTGTAAACCCAATTTAAATGGGTATAGGCGGTTGTGGTTTTGTTTTGGATGAATTTTTGTAAGTAAAAATGTCCAAAGAAGCCAGAGAAATGAGCAAAATATGAAAAAGAAGGTCTCTGCAACTTTCGGGCGGAAGCTGCAGAAAAACGAAGAAGAAACACTGTTCATAAGCTGCGGAGCCGTAGCCGAGCCTCAGCCGAGCCAACGTTGTTGATGGGTCTGGAGCCGTGTTGCTGAATCGGCTTGATGGAGCTATCGCACGAGCCGATTGCTTGCAAATTTGCAATTGCAAATTTCGCAATTGGCGCGCGGGTCGTCAGCCGGTATTTGGGTCGACACGCGGGTCAACAGCTGAGTGCCGATGGAGCGGGTCGCGGGCGGGCAGAGCGCTCCACGGGTTGCTACTGCGTTTGATCTAGTGCGGCCGCGGTGGACTGCAGGCCATTCGGGCGCGGATCCAATGTGACCGGTGCAGTGGACCGCCAGCTATTTTTTATTTTTTCGTTTTGGGTCCCATACCAGGAGAAGTTAATATTTTTGTAATATTTATATTCTTGGAATATATTTGCATGAAAAATATTAGTAAGGGATTTTAGAATTAAACAAGATCATTAATTAATTAATTAATGTGTTTAATTCTATTATTTGGGCACTTAGGTTTAAAAATAGAAAAGGATGAAAACGTTTACTGTTTTCTGGCATGCTATTTTTTTTATGTACCTATGTGTGCCTTTTCTCAAAAACCAAAGTCTTTGGGAACATTTTTTACAAGAAAAATATTTTTCTTCAAAAATTAAATGGTTATTTTAATTTGTACAAAAATTAATCCTTGAATATTTTCTCAAAGGATTTAGTCCTTGACATAGAAAATATATTGGATTTAGATATTTTTGTAAATTAAAATGGAGAGCCATTTTGTTTTGTTTTGGACTAGAAAAATGATTTTGTTAAATAAACTTGAGACCAAAGTCTCTAGAAAGTTTTAATTGGAAAATTTTTGAAAATCATTAAGTTTTAACTTAAATAAAATTAGTCCATGGAGAAATCTTTCAAAGGATATAAGCCTTGACATAGAGATTTTAATGGACTTAGATATTTTAGTTTTGAGCTAAGAAAAAACTTAATGGAAATTTAAAAAGGATATTTTTCCAGAAAACCTTTAATTTAAAAGACTAAATGGGAGAGGGGTTCCAACGACCCCACGGCTTCCATCACGATTCTCATTAGAGATCGTGGGTCCCCTCGCGTCACCCTGGGAATGAACCCGTATAGGATGGGGATACCACAAGGATCTAGATCTAATGGAATGATGTAATTAATAATCCGGGGCACGTACTATGATCGGCCAGCCCACGTTAGAGGTCATAGTGCGAGGTATGTCCATAGGAAATGAGAGGAAACGGCCATCCCACGATGGAGTTATCCTCTAAATCATTACCTAGAAGGGAAATTAATTTGTGGTGGTTAATACACTCAGCTTAGGGAACTGTTAATCTTCCTAAGAAGCTATGTCAGTTTTTTCTAAGAGCCAAATTATTTTCAGTGCACAAATTTTATCTTGTTTTCACAAACTAAATTCTTTCTTTTATTTTTCGATTTTCAGAAATGGTGGGAGGTTCTTTTAGTCCATTGGTCGTTATTCTCAGGGAGAATAAGTTAACGGGTCCAAACTATGTGGACTGAAAAAGGAACTTGGACATAATACTCACAGCCGAAGAATATAAGTATGTCCTTTATGAGACCTGCCCTGCTATCGGGGAAGGTTCCACCGCCAAAGAGCGAGAGGCTGAGAAGGCGTGGAAGAAGGCTGACGAAATGGCACGTTGCTATATGTTAGCCTCCATGTCTAATGTGCTCCAGTTAAAACACGAGCACATGGCTTCTGCATATGACATTAGTCAATCATTGGCTACTATGTTCGCAGACAAGAGCCGGCCCGCAAGGCAGGAGGTTCTTCGAACTATTATAAACACTAAGATGGCTGAGGGAGCATCAGTCTAAGAGTATATGCTCAAGATGATTGCTGCTTTCGAGGAGGTAAAAATCTTAGGGGCTGTCATTGACCCCGAGAGCCAAGTAGACATGGTTCTCGAATCTCTACCGGGCTCCTTCACTCAGTTCAAGTTGAACTATAACATGAACAAATTGAACATGAGTTTAACTGAACTGATGAAGGAGCTCCAGATGGTGGAGAAGGTCATGAAGCCGCAGTCAAAGGCCATGATTGCTAAGGTTTCTTCCTCAAGAACTGAGCCTAAACCCAGAAAGTTCAAGAGGAAGAAGGGGAATGCAGCAGCCCAGCCCAAGAACCAGCCCAAGGACAAACCAAAGAGCAAGTGCTTCAAATGTGGGAAGAAGGGACACTGGAAAAAGGAGTGTCCAGATCTTCAAGCCAAGAAAAACCCCACAGGTAATGTTTTCTATCTAGAGTCCATATCAATGGTATGATCAACTTCCACTTGGATTATTGATTCAGGAGCCACTGATCATATCTATAACTCCTTGCAGGGGTTTAGAAAGATAAGAAGACTTAAGAAGGGCGAACATGGGCTTAGAGTGGGTAATGGAGCACAAATCTGGGCCCTTACAGTGGGAGAGCTGGATCTTATTTTTTATTATAATAAGATAGTGGTTCTAAAAGATATATTATATGTACCTGGTTTTCGTTAGAATTTGATTTCAATTGCAAAACTTATTAATCAAGGATATTCTGTATCTTTCCATTCTGATATTTCTATCAGTAGAGATGGAGAAATTTTATGTACTGGGCACATGTATGGAAATCTATTCTTTTTAAACCCTATTAACAACCAATCAAATAACGCTCAGTCTAAACCTTTAACTAAGAAGAGAAAAACCAATATCAATGATTCATACCTTTGGCATCTAAGGTTGGGTCATATTAACTCAACCAGGATTCAGAGGCTAATCCATGATGGGCCTTTGGGTTCATTGAGATTGGAAAGTTGGCCTCAGTGTGAATCCTGCCTGATGGGAAAGATGACCAAAATGTCATTTACACCAAAGGCGGATAGAGCCAAGGAGGTGTTGAGTCTTGTTCACACTGATGTGTGTGTTCCGTTGTCTACACCAGCTAGATGAGGTTTTGAGTACTTCATCACTTTCACGGATGATTGTACGAGGTATGGTTACATTTACCTGATGAGACGCAAGTCTGACTCTTTTGACAAGTTCAAGGAGTTTAAGGCTGAAGTGGAGTGTCGAACATGTAAATTAATCAAAACCTTACGATCGAATCGTGGTGGAGAGTACCTCCTAGGTGAATTCAAGGACTACATAGTACATCATGGGATAGTTTCCCAGCTCTCTGCGCCGGGAACACCCCAGCAGAACGGAGTAGCTGAGAGAAGGAACAGGACATTAATGGAAATAGTCTGAAGTATGATGTCTCATGCTACTCTTCCAGTGTCCTTTTGGGGATATACCATGGAGACAGCGGCATATATTCTGAACTTGGTGCCTTCGAAGTCAGTACCTAGGACTCCCTATGAGATGTGGACTGGGCGTAAGCCAAGTCTGAATTATCTCAGGATTTGGGGTTGTCCGGCTTATGTACTAATCAAGGGAGACAAGTTGGAACCGAGATCAGAATTGTGCTGTTTTGTTAGCTATCCAAAAGGGACAAAGGGAGGTTACTTTTATCATCCTAAGGAGCAGAAAGTGCTAGTTAGTACCAATGCTAGATACTTGGAAGATGATCAAAGTACTTCCACTAAAGGTTCTACGAGGTTGGAACTTGAGAAGAAGTTATCTACGGAATCAACTTCTTCTGACCCGATTGTAGAACAAGAAGAGGCATAGCCTCAAGAGCCTGTGCAAGTGGAGCCTCGTCATAGTGGGAAAGTGTCTAAGGTTCCGGATAGATAGACTGGAGAAGCCTTTGAGTTGGTCTCCGACCATCAGGAACAAGACCCCACTAAATACGAGGAGGCTATTGCTGATGCCGATGCAAATCTGTGGTATGAAGCAATGAAAATCGAGATTGAGTCTATGTACCTCAATCAGGTTTGGGATCTTGTAGCTTCACCTGAAGGGATAAAACCCATTGGGTGTAAGTGGGTATACAAGAGAAAGAAGGGAGCGGATGGAAAGGTGGAAACCTTCAAAACTAGGCTTGTGGCGAAAGGGTATACTCAGAAAGAGGGAATCGACTATGAGGAAACCTTTTCCCCGGTAGCCATGCTTAAATCCATTCACATCCTTCTTACCATCGCATGTCACTATGACTATGAGATATGGCAAATGGATGTCAAGACGGCATTCTTAAATGGCCATCTTAGCGAAGACATCTATATGTCCCAACCGGAAGGCTTCATTGCTGAAGGCCGGGAACATATGGTTTACAAGCTTAAGAAGTCCATTTATAGACTTAAGCAGGCATCGAGAGCATAGAACATTCATTTTGATGAGACTGTAAAGTCTTATGGTTTTATTCAAAACGAAGATGAACCATGCGTGTACAGGAAACTTGAAGGCATTAATGTGGTTTTTCTTGTCCTGTATGTGGATGACATTCTACTCATTGGAAATGATGTAGGGACATTGTCGTCTACAAAGGTTTGGCTGTCTAGTCAATTCGGTATGAAGGACTTGGGAGAAGCCAGCTACATTCTCGGGATTAAGCTTCTTAGAAATAGGAAGTAGAGAATATTAGGGTTATCCCAAGCAACATACATTAACAAGATGCTGGCCAAGTACAGTATGGACTCATGCAAGGAAGCTCTAATCCCTTGCAAACATGGGTTGTCATTTTCTTCAAAGGACTATCCTAAATCTCAAGAAGAAAATGACAGAATGAGTAGGATTCCCTACGCTTCGGCTGTGGGAAGTCTCATGTACGCCATGCTGTGTACTAGGCCAGATATCTGCTTTGCTGTGCGCTTAGTTAGCAGATATCAGTCAAATCCAGAGGAGGTTCATTGGCAAGCTGTAAAGCATATTCTCAAATACCTCAAGGGAACGAGAGATTATATGCTAGTTTATAGGGCTAATGATTTGGTTCCTACAGGTTACACAGACTCAAACTTCCAGGCGGATAAGGATGAGAGAAAATCCACTAGTGGATATGTCTTCACCTTGTCTGGAGGAGCAATTTCATAGAGGAGTATCAAGCAGTCTTGTATTGCTGACTCAACCATGAAAGCTGAGTATGTGGTAGCTTCGGAGGCGTCCAAGGAAGCGATTTGACTCCGGAAGTTCCTTTCAGAACTTGGAGTCGTACCACATATGGACAGGCCGATTGTGATGTATTGCGACAACACTGGAGCAGTATCGCAATCTAAGGAACCTCGGAACCACAAGAAGGGGAAACACATCAAGAGGAAGTACCACCTGATCTGAGATTTCATCTAGAGACGGGAAGTCGTGGTGGAACATATTATCTCAGAAAACAATCTAGCAGATCCATTCACTAAGCCTTTGGCTGAGAGAGTCTTCAAGAGACACTTAGACGCCATAGGGGTGGGCACCTATGGACTTACCTAGTCTTAGAGTGCAAGTGGGAGATTGTTGGATTGTATGCCCTCTTAGACTAGGTTTCTGATGTAAAATCTAATATTTTAAAAAAAGAATTTATTTCAGAATTTGTTTGTGAATTTACTTTTTGTTTGTGCACGATTTTCGTTTGGAACAGACCCATTGTGTTTAAATAAGTGATCCATGTGAATGGTGGTCTTTCACAGTAAGGTATGGATCACGGGTTATTTAACACATAAACAATTATTCTTAACCTATTGATGAGACTGGGAATCTCATCATGTTTAGATTATTATGTTATGAATTTCAAATGGGGAATGGCTTACCTTTAGCCAGTGAGTAGTCCACTCACTTCATGACATAAGCGTATTTCGAATACGTAGGACAGGACTTGTAGTAGTGGTTTCTAAAAGTACTATATGATAGAAACCTAGATTACTACCGCTACAGTGTGGACTAGTACTCTAAGACTTGAGTATGAGTTGGTGGTCTAGCGAAGCTGGAAGCATATACTTCGATTTGCTATAGTTGAGGTTCTATCGTAGGGCCAATATACTTGCATGTTGGGTATGTGTGACTAGTTAGTTAAGACAGACTTGTGTAAGATAGTTTCTGCACTATATCGCCTCTTGTGGTTGTCCGAATGGTCTAAAATGTCCAGGGCCCTAGGAAACATGACTTGGATGTTTGCTTTAGGGTAGCTCCCTTGGAAAGCGGAAACACTCTAAGAAGTCGTGGACCATTGGACTAGAAGCCTAAGGATGGTAGATGTCATTTAGAGGGGTGTTAGTACACTTCTTCCCCTCTAAATGTACGGCGATGTGTAGAGGGGTATTTTAGTCATTTCACCTGTAGGTCGGAGACTTTGCTAATGCAGCATTGTCCTTGGGGTCAATATTTTCTTATGGTGATATTAGGAAATATTTAAAATGCAAAATACAGCTATTTATATAACAGGGGTATTTTGGTCATTTTAGCAGCCAAGGCGATGTGTCTTTTTGGTCCTCGGAATAGCCCATAAGTCCTAACTAATTTTGGGTTGAGGAATTGGTCTCAGTTCAAGAGAATTTTATTTTATTTTATTTTATTCAGGATGTCTAATTTATTCTTAGACCGGAATAAAATAAATAAATAAAATAAAATAGGAGTTGAGAGAAATTAATTATCTAGTTTAATTGGTTAATTAATTATTCAAGGCCTAGGTCCAGTATGAATAATTAGAAAATTAACTTGGGCTTAAACTAGGAGAAATAATTAATGTTTAATTATTTATTGGGTTATTTATATAAGCCCAAGAAATAAATAATTAAAGATTAATTATTATAGTTCATTTGGACTCATTAATTATTTATTGGGTTGTTTATATAAGCCCAGGAAATAAATAATTAATGTTTATTATTTTGGGCCTTTTGGGTTCAAGAGAAATAATAAATATTATTTCGGCCCAATAGTTTGAACTGTAGGGTTTTTTTCCAGATACGGTTAAGAAGAGTTTAGGGTTAAGCCAAACTTGTTCTCAAGATAACATTCGGGTGTTTGAAATTTGATATATCGGGGATATATTTATCAAATATTTGAGTCCCAGTTTTGGCTAACCAATAAACTAGTCTCTAGTGAAAGAAAACCCTAATCTCCCTTACCAAACAAGAGACTCACGTAGGTCTCTCTCTTGCTCACGCCTCCCTCTTCTCTGGTTTCTTCTTGTTTCTTCTTGTTTCTTTTCTAATCAATAGCAAGAGAACCAAGGAAATTTGAGACCGTTCTTCTTCTCTATTGTGTTCACCGACTAGAGGATAGGCAGAGGAATATTCTGAGAGCTGAAAGGCTTGGCATTAATGCAAACAAGGCGAAGTAGGAGGCTAGCGGGTTTTCAACCGGAAGCTTCTTCAAGTGGGTAAGGCGGAGCGATTCCTGTCATTCAATCCACTTCTACTCAACCTAGAAGGCTTAAGGAGCGCAAAGGTATGATCTTCATGCTTCCGTGTGGCCTTTAAGGCTTGCGTTTTTTTTTCCTCTGTTTTTACCGTCACTGCATGCTTCCTCTGTTTTCCCGTCCCTCAATTATACCTCTTGTAAATGGGCTTAGTTCTTCCCTTTGATTTAAGTTTCTAAACCATTCAATGATAATCCTCATCTCTAATTTGGATGCTAGATTTCTTCCTAGTGTTCTTGTTAGAATTTAGTTAGGCACCTAAATCTTCCCATACCATTTGTTCTTGATAATTCTTGGGTTAGGGTTTCAGGGAATTACAATCATGCATTATAAAAAACGTAGCAAAAACAACAAAATTCCAACATTAAGATCACATGCTTGTGAATTAAAATAGGTGAAAGATAATAGTCACGGTATTTACCTTTCTCCGTGAAGTTTCAAAATTTTTCTTAATGTTGAAGGCGCGATCCAGCAACCCCGAAATCAATGAACAAAGTTCCCTTTTCTTGAACTTTCAAAACGAGCCACTACAATCCAAGGACAGGATTGTCTCTAATAGAAATCCACACAAAGGATTTCTTAGTTTCACTGTGAACAAGATGCTAGTATGTTTACCAACGGCTAGGGTTTAGAGAGAAAGAAGAAGACACGAGAAACACAAGAAAAATGATTTTTCCTCTCACGTTCAGTATTATCCAAAAAATAGCATACATATCTGTATACATATACATCATGTTTGGTAACCAGAATCCTTAAAGAATAAGGTTTCCTTAATTCCTAATTAGTATTGCATTTTTTTTAAATAAAAAATGGCCCATGAATTATAACTAATTATAATCCAACTACAACAACTTCTTCTTTTATCAAATAACCCTGTAATATTATCAAATAACATCCCTAGTACTTTATCCTTTATTCTGTGTGACCTATTAGATTTCCTGATCTATTGGTAGTGAAATATGAATTAACCCAAATATTTTTAGGATTAATAACCTTTGATAATTAGAATTAACTTATTAATTCTAATTATGATTGATTTATTAATTCTCTAATTAATAAATCCATATTTGGTAAATCATGAGCGATATATAGCAATACATCATGACCACCAAAAGTCCAAAAGTCAAGTGGCTTGACATGGACCTTTCAATAGCAAATAATAGTACAATAAACTCCTTTCACCATACAATATCTCATTCGGTTTAGAGTATATAATTAGTGCCAACTTCCTCCAGAATATTAATTAATTCTAGCCCGAATATTTTAGTACTTGTTCCTGAAATCCATTACTTATCATATGTATCAATTAGAACCATTTCCAATACATAATTGCATTGGCCAAGGACTTCTCGAGTAGTAATTCCAACAAGTGGCCATGGGATATTCGCCCGTACTGTTAAGAGTGGTGAATCTTTTATTGATCCTCTCAACTACTTACGTTTACTTCATGTTGTACCCAATATCCATCCCATAGGCAGTCTTGTCAGGACTCCAGAGATAGGAATCAAAGTCCAACACTTAGCAAATAAAGTAACTTGGAGATCTCAAGTCTAAGGATACTTACACGTTTACTATGACGAGATTCTATCATTAGTACTAAATAGTTATCCATGTAATTATCTCATAGCTAGGTCATCCAATGTACTTGTTCTAGTAAAAAGCATTTATGTGTTAATTTTAAGTATCATAATACTCATGGATATGAGAACTACCGCCTAATCAAATCAAGAAGTATAATACATACTAGTATTGATGTATTAAAGATGTCATATCTCATTAATACTATGACTAAAAATGATTTAAGTACGAACACTATCCAGTATATTAGAAACCTCACATCATGATCTCTATCATGACTATCTTAACATAGTGTTGTACTTGGAACTTTATCTAACAGTTATATTCATATGATAGTATAAATAAATAAACTGAAAGATAAAGAATGCCTTGTATAATTAAATAAATATGCATTATACAAAATATATATGATTGTCTCTAGGGCATAACACTAACAAACTCCCACTTATACTAGGATCAATTATTTATGTATTTAATATTGAATGACTCAACATGTCTATTATGTTTCTTTTGGGATAGTGCTTTAGTAAGTAAGTCAGCTATGTTCTTATCAGTGAAAATTATTTCTATCTTTACATCTTGTCTATCTATGATTTTCCTAATCAAATAAAAACTCCTAAGTACATGCTTGGATCGCTGGTAAGACCGTGGCTCCTTTGCTTATGCAATAACTCCATTATTATCACAATACAGAGATATTCGTTTAGCAATATTAAGAACCACTCCAAGCTTTGTCGCAAAATTCTTGATCTAAACTGCTTCCTTGGCTGCTTCAGAAGCGGTTATGTACTCAGCTTTAGTCATTAAGTCTACAACAGTATCTTGTTTGGAACTTTGTCAACTTATTGCCCCCCCCCCCCCCCCCCATAGTGTAAATATGTAGCTAAATTATTATTTGAAATCATTTTTATCAAATTAAAAACTGACATCAGTATACCCATTTATTTTCAAATCACCTTCTTCATATACCAAGAATACATCCTTAGTCATTCGCAAGCACTTAAGGATATTCTTCATAGTCGCCCAATGACCCTTACCAGGATCATATTGGTATCTGCTTGTCATACTGGGAGCACAGGATACATCGGGCCTAGTACATATCATACCATACATGATAGATCCAATTGTCGAGGCATATTGAATCCTACTCATGTGATCCCATTCAACTTGTGTCTTTGGAGACATTGACTTTGAAAAGCTTACCCCATAAAACATGGGTAAGAATCTCCTTTTTGAATTGATCCATGCTAAACCTCTTAGCAACTAGCGAGAAGATTTCGTCATAGTCAATACTATGTTATTAATAATAACCCTTAGCAACTAGTCGTGCTTTATAAGTAATTGCATTACCATCCATGTCAATTTTCTTCTTGAAAATTCATTTGCCTGCAATATATTTAATTCTTTTGGGTGGATCAACCAAAGTCCATACTTAGTTGTCGTACATAGAATCCATCTCTAACTTCATGGCTTCAAGCTATTTTTCAAATTCAAAACTATTCAAAACATCTTTGTAAGTAGTATACTCATCTTAATCTATGAGCAATACGTCATTGTGGTCACTTATGAGAAATTCATATCTCTCAAGTACCACACGCATCCTATTCGACCTACAAGATTCTTGTGTAGATGAAGGTTCATCTATTCTCTCAATAGATGTGAGATTAAATGATTTATCTGTGTTTATTTGCTCTTCCTGAACTTCACTAAGTTTAATTTTACTCCCATTGCCTCTTTTGAGCATGTGTTCCTTCTCTAAGAAAACAGCATGCTTCGAAACAAACACTTTATTTTCGGAAGGGAAATAGAAGTAATATCTGAATGACTCGTTCGGATATCTAACAAATAAACACTTATCACACTTACTCTCAAGTTTATCTGACTATGGCCTTTTAACAAAAGCAGGACAACCTTATATTCTCAAGTGAGATAACTTTGGTCTCTTGCCAAAGAATGGCTCAAATGGGGTAGTGTCAATCATTTTTTATAAAACTCTATTTAGAATATAAATTAAAGTCTCTAATGCGTACCTCCAAAATGATTTTGGTAAGTCTGAAAAAGCTATCATGCTCCATACCATGTCTAGAAGGATTCGATTCCTTCTCTCAGATACACTGTTATGTTGAGGTGTACATAGTTGAGTCCATTAAGATAATATCCTATTATCTTTAAGATAACCTTGAAACTCTTAACTTAAGTATTCACCTCCTCAATCGGGTCTTAGAGTCTTGATACTTTCCCAAGTTGTTTCTCTACTCCATTCTTAAAGTCTTTGAACTTGTCAAAAGCTCATATTTGTATTTTTATTAAATACAAATACACATATCGTGAATAATTATCAATAAAAGTTATAAAATAGCGATAACTTCATCTTGCTTGTATAGACATTAGGCCACATACATCAGTATATATGAGTTCTAATAACTCTTTAGCCCTTTCTCCTTTTCTAGAGAAAGGAGTTTTAGCCATTTTACCAAGTAAATAAGATTCGCATGTGCCATATGATTCATAATAAATGACCCTAAGTCAACAAGCTTATGTAACGTAGAAATGCGATTCTTATTTATATGGCTTAAACGACAATGTCATAAGTAAGACGAGATTGAGTTATCTATCCTTGGTTTCTTATTGTTTATATTAAGAATTAGATTATCCATGTCTAGAACATATAAACCAAAACTAAAGTTGCTGAACCATAATGGATATCATTCAATAAAAAAGAACAACATTTATCTTAAAAATTAAATAAAATTCATATAAGTCTAAACAAGCAATTGAGATAATATTTTTCAATAAAACTAGTACATAATAATAGTTTTAAAGTTCTAAAACTAATCCAAAAAGCAAGTGTAGGTCAAAAGTCCCTATAGTAAGTGTAGCAACATTTGCTCTATTTGCAGCACATAAGTCCATATCGCCCTTTTCAAATCTTCTACTATCCTTTAGTCCTTGTAAGTTAGTACATAAATGAGATGCACATCCGGTATCTAATACCCATATCTCATTTCTAAAGGTAATATTTATCTCGATCATAAACATATTATGAGTAGAAGTAAAAGTTCCCGTAAGCTTCTCCTTCTCCTTCTTGTCCTTGATGGTCTCCAGATAGGCTTTGCAGTTGCGCCTCCAATAGCCCATCTTGCCATAGTGATGACATGGGCTTTGGCAACTATCTCTTTCTTCTTTATACCACATTTGAACTTAGTGGGAGCCTTTTTCTTCTTCTTAGAAACTTTCTTCTTAAAAGAGGAAGATTCTACCATTATAATTGCATTAGATTCTTTCTTTATGGAGGATTTTGCGGTCTTGAAAAGATTGATAAGCTCGAATATTGTGGACTCAATATTGTATCTGGTAGTTAATCACAAATTGTAAAAACTTACTTGGCAAATATTGCAGAATTAAGTCAATACTTAACTCATTGTTCATTACAAACCCAAGAGACTCAAGCTTCTCAATTAAGCCCAATATCTTCAGCCCATGAGTGGCCACAAAAGTACCCTAAGCCATCTTAGAACGAAACAATTGTTTTGATACCTCATATCTCTCTGTTCTGGTTTGGTCACCAAATAGTTCTTAAGAGATGTAAAATGATCGAGTAAGCATCCATATGTTCATGCTGTGTTTACAATTCAGGGGTCATTAACGCCAACATCACACAGGATGCTATGCCACTATTCTCTTTGAGCTTCTTATGGACACATGCTCATCAACATGAGCAGCATCTTGAGCTGGTAGTGATAGAATAGGAGCATCTAACACGTGGAGTAACTTTTCCGACTTGAGAACAATTCTCAAGTTTCTATACTAATCCAGAAAATTTGACTAGGCAAGTTTGTTAGTTTTCAAGATGCTATGTAAATTTAGGTTAGTTGACATGATGCAGATGACCAAGATGTAAAGATAGAGAAATTAGCTAACTATATGCACATGTAATGCAAATAATTAGGTCTTTAGTTAAGTGTATAATTATTCCACTATTGTACTCAAATCAATAGCCCCCACTACTGATTTGAAAAAGCTCGTTGGAAGTTTTACTAGTGGACCAGTATCCAAATTCCTCAAAAATGACTTTGGGTTTGCCCAACAAACCACCCTTAAATTTAATGGTAGGTATCCAATATCAATTACATCAAATGTAATTACAAAATTATTGGGTAATTAATATCTTTTAATCTTAAATCCTTTAAGTTAACCCAACCTTACCTCTAATATTCTTTATGCTTGGGTTGGCCCAACCAGGATAAAGAAATTAGTTAAACCAAACCTATTAATCAGGAATTTAATTTCATAACTTGAACATGTCCGATATCAAGTAGGCTTGGGTTAGCCCAACAACCTGATCTCGAAAAAAGACTCTCATTCTTGCTATATTAATGGAAGGCATTAGATTTAATATTAATTTGAGGGATTTGTGATCATTAGTGGTCTCATACATTGCATGCATAATATCAACATATTCATATATCGCAAAAATAATAACGTGATTTGGTTGTGGACTTTACTACATTAATTTCCTCGAGCCGCAAAGGAAATTAATTTGTTCAATCCTAAATGTTTATGCATGATCTAGGAAGAAAGTTTTACCATCCTCCTTCTTGTCTTGATCACCTTCTCCTTGACTTGTAATAAATTTTAATCCAATCTAACCTATATAATCTAATTACATAAAATTCAAATAAAGAAATCTTGAGTTACATTTGAGGGGAGTTAGATGAGAAGAGAAATTATACAAGAAAAATAGATAAGGCAAGACACGCATGCCCCATTTAATTCAAAACCAAATCGATAAAATACATGAACTATTTAATTAGGTCCACAGTCTATAACCAAACTACCATGATAATTTTATGCTCAAAATAAAATTAAACATAGCAAATAATTCCAAAATTGCTGTTTTGGAAAAATAGAATAAATTCTAAAATTAATATTTTAGGAATTATATTAATTGCTAAAATTATATTTTAGGAATTAAATAATATATAATCTAAAATCAATATTTAGAAAATATATTAATTTCCAAAATCAAATTTTGGAAGATTAACTTCGTTAGTCCCAAAATTAAATTTTTTTGGGAAAATATTGGGTGCATTTCAGAAAAATAATTTCTTGGGGACCTTCTGTGAAATAGAAAAGCTAAAACAAAAAGACAAAAAAATAATAATAATAGCCAAAACTGTGAGTGGCTTGGTGAAATCCGGCCACAGCTTGGTGTAAACCAGCTATGGCTTCACCAAGGCTGCCTGCAGCTTTGGACACAAAATGGTCCAAGCCATAACCGGTTTAGCTGAATTCGGTCGTGGTTTGGACCAAAAAACTTTTTTTTTCCCAATCTTTCTACAATTTTCCAGTCGTCTTCTCTGGCAATTACAGAAGACAACTCCTCTGTTAAATGCCAAAGAAAAACAATCTTACAACTTCCGTTTTGTTCTCTACTGAACAGTCATTCTATTCATTGAAAAACAAAACTAACCAAACGATGAACAACTTCTTTGCATAAACCAATTCACAGAAACGTTTTCTTCTTTGCGGGAAATTAACATGAAAACCTTTTAGAAAAAAAAAATTTTGGGATCAATATATTACTGTAACCATTACAAATATGTTATCTAGCAATCCATAAACCCATGAACTACATGAAACAATTTCCAAAACCATTGTGAAAACCATTTTCACAGACCAAAAATTGTAGTGGTATTCAACACCCAATAACCTGTGTATTCAAAATACACGACGAAGCCCAGGTTCACAAAATAATTTCACAAAAGCATGGTCGAAACAATTTTTCATAGCATAAAAAACCCATTAAAATCACAAACATGAAGGCTTGGATACCACTATCAGGGAATTGCAGTCATGCATTATCAAAAACATAGCAGAAAAAACTAAATTCCAACCTTAAGATCGCATACTTGTGAATTAAAATGAGTAAAAAACAATGATCATGGGATTTACCTTTTTCCATGTGGTTTCAAAATTTTTCTTGAAGTTGAAGGCGCGATCCAGCAACCCCGCAATCAACAAACAAATTTCTAGATGCAACAATCATAACTTGGGTGAGAGCTCGCAACAACAAAAAGAGGAAAGTATATTGCTAAAAAAAAAAAGAAAATGTTGAGAAAGTTGAACAAAAGAAGTTATTTGGATTAGAAAAAAATAGAAGAGAACTTTAGTGATGATGGAGAAGTTGATGAGAAGCCATGCAAAATGTGACTAAAGAGTTCTACAATGTACTATTCTTTCTAGAAGACAAGTTTTATCCATTAGAAGTGTTGGAAAAGAATGAACAAGAAGAAGTGGAGCATAGAGGAGTTGAATTTGTTGAGAAGCAAAAGAGTCCAAAGAAAAAGAAAAGTTATCTAGAATTGGTGCAAGAGCAAATGAGAAGAAGTGAAGTTAGCGAAATGAAGCATCTAGTTCAATTTCACAAAATGACACCGAATCTAGTAAAGAAATTGAAATAGATAGAAAAGAAGGAATTGATGACGGATAACCATATTCATTGATTGGTGTTACAAGAGAGGTTGTAGTTGTGTGTGTGTAGTTGAAAGAGAAAGGAATTTACAAAGGGAGAATATTTTCTATTTAATATGTCAAATCAATCAAAATCCATGTAGCTTGATTATTGATGAAGAGAGTTGTAAAAATGTTATTAGTACTACATTGGTGAAGGAATTGGGAATGGAGATCTTAAAATATTCTAGGCCTTATAAGCTTCAATGGTTGAATAATTGTGGAGAAGTAAAGGTGAACAAGCAAGGCAAGGTTGCATTTGCCATAGGAAAATATAAAAATGAAATTGTTTGTGATGTCTTTCCTATGCATGTTGAACATTTATTGTTGGGAAGACCTTTACCATATGATTTAGAAGTGGTTCATCATGGAAAGGAAAATACTTACTCTTTGTGCAAAGATGGAAAAAAAATTATACTTTATCTAATGTACCCTAGTGAGGTTGTAAAATATCAAAATATTTTGAGGAAGTAAGATAAAAAGAAAAAGTAGTAAAATGAGAAAGAAAAACAATAAAGGACAAAACAAAAGTGTGAGAGAAGAGAAAATGAGATGAGAGCAAAAGAGGAAAAAGAGAGGATAGAGCTCCAAAGCTAAACACAACAAAAAGAGAAGGGAGAACAAAAGAGGGAGTTTGGAGGAAAAACAGGAGTGCCTACTTGGGTTTTGAGAGGTGATAACAACAAGAATGAGAAAAAGAATGAGAGTGAAGGCTTGGGTTGTGAACAGAGAGAAAATAAGATAGTTGGTGAAGAACACAAGCCTAAAGTTTTACTTTCACACAAAAGTATTTGCTTAAATTCTTATGTGGTTTAATCCGTCCAAGCAACATCTCACACCAATTCGAGAACAAATCCTCATCAAGAATAGAAAATGACGAGATTCATCATAGGCATGAAGGAACATCCAAAGAAGGTGGAAGGAAAGCCAAGCTTTACTTCAAGGTTCTTTGAGAAAATTCAACATTCAAGAGGTTTTAAGAGGATTTTCAAGCCATCAAAACCTACAAGTCGAGAACCAAAAAAGATAGTCAAGAAATATGTGCCAAAATGGAGGATTAAAAGAGCTCAAAGTCAACAAAAACACATATGAAAGATCAAGAACCCTTGGAAGCCAATTGAGGAACCAAAAAGAGCTTGATGAAAAGTTGATTTAAGTAGAAGATCAAGGAATGGCTAAGTCCAAGAAGAAGTGTTAAAATAAGTTTTGGAATGCAAAAATAGGGGTTGCATGGCTTGGTGTACGGGCATGCATTTGGTCGTGCATTTAGTAGAAAAAAAGCTCCCAATAGTTTAGTGCACAGCCGTGCAACCATACACAACCCCTAGAAATACAGCCCGATTGGGGCATGGCTGTGTAGCAATTGTGCATGGTCGTGCAACATCCCTAAAGCATTGATTGTTTTGTTTGCCTTTATTTCAATTATTTTTCATTTAACCTTGATTTGTAATAATTTTAATGGCCAATTTGACTTATTTTAAGGCCTCTTTTGATTAATCTTAGTATCTCTAATAGTCTAGGGCTTGGCATCTCTCTCTCTCTCTCTCTCTCTCTCTCTCTCTCTCTCTCTCTCTCTCTCTCTCTCTCTCTCTGTGCGTGTGTGTGTATGTGCACGCGCGCGCTATTTTACATATTGTAAACAACTTTCAGAACTTTGAGTATTTTGAATACAAGAACTCTTTGAGCATTTGGTGAGGTGATTCCTCTTAGGATTGTTCCCTTTAATCAAGACTAATCTTAGGGTTTATTCCTTCCATTCGATTCAAGTCTCTA
Source organism: Voacanga thouarsii (assembly GCA_026120185.1). NCBI lineage: Eukaryota > Viridiplantae > Streptophyta > Magnoliopsida > Gentianales > Apocynaceae > Voacanga > Voacanga thouarsii. The sequence goes on along the minus strand of JANUWF010001049.1, from coordinate 1,250,671 downwards.
AACTAACTAAAGATAATTCAATCATTCATCTCTAATTTGGGTGCTAGATTTCTTCATAATATTCTTGTTTGGATTTAGTTGGGTGCTTAAATATTCCCATCTCTCTTGTTCTTGATTCTTGTTGGATTGAGGGTGTTAGGGTGTTAATTTAATTAGCTTAGTTCATTAGATTGTGGATTTTAGATGGCTTAGATTACCTAGGGTTCTAGTTATTAGATTAGGTTTTTGTTTGAACTTCCATTTCTAAGCATAAATTCACTATTTTGAGTGTTTTGTATATCCTTGAATTTTATACTTGTTTGAGCTACAAAAATTACTACAAAGAAGAGCTCGCATCACAATGTCTTTAACCTACAGATATTATGACTAAAATTCCTCTCTACGCAGTGCTAATCATAAAGAGAGAAAATAGTGTATTAATACCTCTTTAAATGACCTTTATCATTCTTAAACCGCTAGTCTGATAGTTCATGACTTCTTAGAATGTTCTTGCTTTGCGAGGGAGCTATCCTTAAGCAAACACTTAAGTCATGTTCCCAGAGCCTTAGATATATAGACCATCTAGATAGTTGCAAGGGGCGATATCTCCCATAAAAGTATAGAAATTATCTTGTATGAATTTATCTTAAATACCTGGTCACATTGTTGGAATGTATGTCCAAAATGGCTTATATATTTTTATATTTTGAAAATTAATAAAAGTATTTCATTCATGATTGTTTGTTTACATATATTATATATTAAGATCTAAGTATGTTAGTAAGTAATCTACGTGATTATGTCATACTTTCATAGTAAAATATAAATTATGGGCTACTAAGATATAAGCGAAAAATTGTTCTTGATCAATTGATGGAGTTGGGCACTTCATCAAAGTTTAGATCATTAAACTATGGTTTCTAAATGGAAAATAGTTTATCTTTAACCAGTGAGTAGTCTTCTCACACTAATAGTGTAAGTATATTTGAAATACGTAGAATTGGACCACGCAATAATAATCTTTATCAAAGTAGTAAAATAAATAAAGATTGGTTTATCGCAACTACTGCGTAAACGAGTACTCTAGGACTTGAGTGTAAGTTGGTAGTCTTGTAAAGCTAGACTTGTACACTTTGATATATATTGTGTGAGGTCTTATCACAAGGCCAATAACCTTGTATGTTAGGTATATAACTCTAGTTAATTAAGACGGACCTATACAATAGAGTTTTTATATTTCATTACATGAAGAATCACCGTCTTGTGATTGTTCAGAATAATCTAATAATCCAGGGCACTGAGAAACGTCACTAAGTATGTATGGTTTATGGGTATCTCTCTGAGATAAGTTGATACATATTGGAAGTCATGAATTGTCAGACTAGCTATCAAAGAATGGTAGATGTTATTGAGAAAGGTGTTAGTATTATTATCCTATCTCAATAATGGGTGTTACGTAAAGGAGTATTTTCATCATTACACCTTTAGGTCGAAGACACTACACTTGCAATAGTATTCTCGGGGTCAATATTTCCAAATGGTGATAAATGAAATATTTAAGATGATTAAAATACTACTATTTATTAGTAGGGATATTTTGATTATTTTAGTAGCAAAAAATAATATGTCTTTTGATCCCCAAAGTAGCTCAAATAACCTTAGTAAATTTATATACGATATGAGCTTATTGGGTGAATTTATTATTGAAAGAATTATTCTAGTAGCCCAATTAATTATTTATTTGGGTTAGAATAATTAATTGGGCCAATTTAATTAATTATCTTGAGTAATTTTATATTAGGTCCAAATAGTTTAATTAATTAATAAAAGAACTAATTTAATTAATTAGTTTATTAATTAATTATCTTAGATAATTTTATATTGGGCTCAAGTGGATTAATTAATTCATATAAGAGCTATTTAATTAGTCATTAGACTAATTGAGAAAACATGGCCCATCAGGGTTTTGTTAATGCAACTATAGGTTATTTGGAAACCTAGAAAACCGCCATAGTTAATAGGAAAGGAAAAAGGAAATTAAAAGAAAGGTGTGGCTGATTTTTTGTTTAGGAAAAAGGGAACTGTTTTAGTTAATGATAGGCATTACGTGAGCTTATTAAAAGTTGACCGAATTTTTCTTAAAAAAAAAATGGAGCACAACTTACGTTTTTCCTCTTGAACAAAAAAAGGCTGTCGTGTTTTTCCTTCTTTGGCCATTTCTTTTGTTTTTCCTTTTTAACATTTAGCTCTTCCATTTTTCTTTCAATCTTCTTCGCCCTAATTATTCTTTCAGTGGTAGAGGTTCATAGTGGTTAGAGAATACTCTGGAAGGTCAGGAGCCAGCAAACATGATAAGTGTTTGATGTGAAGGAGCCGATGGTTAGCTAGCATTCCCACGGAACAAGTAGAGTTCCTATTCAACAAGCATTGTCAAACCCAAATCCAACGCCGGTTATTAAAGTTAATCGCCCTAGAAATAAGTATTCTTAGACTTTGACTCGAAAAAATTTTAATTTTCTATCTTTCGCTACTTATTTAATTTTCCCACAATCCTTCACACAAATACCTAACATATAAGTGTATTAATCCCACAAAAGAACATCACCTATAGTACATCAAAGTGCGTACCCCCAACTCATACTCAAATTATAAAATATTAGTCTATACTGTAACAGTAGTAATTTGTATTTCTCTTATCTTAGTACTTTTAGAAACTACTACTATAGGTCATATTCTACGTATTCTAAATATGTTTATGTCATGAATTGAGAGGAATACTTACTAGCTAAAAGTAAGTTATTCCCCACCTGGAATTCACAGTATAATAACTTTGTTATGATAAGATTTCTATTCTTATTAACCAGTTAAGAACAAGCAATTTATATGTTAAGTAACTCATAATACATACCTTACTATGAAAAAATCTCTATTCACATAGATCATTTACTTAACATGATAGGCATTTTCCAACAAATATTATGCATTATAAAATAAGGTAAAGAACACGTATGATATAGAGAATAAAACTTTTATTTATTAACACAAATTTACATCAAATACATAATTATTGAAGGTATACATTCCAACATCTTCTACCCCCTGCAAATTTTCTCCAACTCTAATGGTGTAGGAAAGCCATATTCATCGTTTTAGTTTCATGTCACTTGTGTTGGTCGATTAAGCTGTTGGAAAAGAGAACTAACTATGAACGGGATTTTTGTTCTTAATATGTTGTTTTTTTTCCAATTGCGCACTCTATCTCTGATGTATTAAATGGTCCTTAATCTTTAGGTTTAACAGAGTTAAGCCCATAATTTTTAGAGTTTTATGCAACCAAGTCCTTAACGATAATTTTGGCACTTTAACTTCTAAAGAAGGACAATATTAAAACTATAATTAGGAAGAAACTCTTCTCAATCCAAACCAAAATTCCAATTCAAATAATTTTCGTTTTCAGAGAGTTGTCATATACTCACAATATATCATATTTTATTTCCCTCATTAATGATTAGGCCTCACATTTACTTTACATTTAATAATATTTTATTAAATTTTAACGAACTCATCTCAATGTAATCCTTACCCATATAAAGCCTAAATGTATTAAGCATTTTTTTACCTTTATGTGCTCATAATTTCATTGTGTAAAAAAAGAGGGGTATAACTATAAATTTGCTCCAATTTAAAATAATATTAATTTAAATAATTTTCGTTACTCGAGAATTGTCATATACTCACAATACATTATATTTTTTCTCTTTCATTAGTGATTAAGTCTCACATTTACTCTATATTTAATAATATTTTATTAATTTTTAACAAATTTATCTCAATCTAATCCTTACCCAAGTGCAACTTAAATATATTAAGCATTTTTTTTAACCTTTATGTGCTTATAATTTTATTGTGCCAAAAAAGAGAGGTATAACTATAAAATTGATATAATTTAAATGCCAGAATGACAATGGTACATTAGTTGGTAAAAATTACTTACTAAATTCAAAACTGTTTATGATCTCTATTATATATAAAAAAAACTATAAAATTCAATTTGTCGGTATTAGATTTTGGTCTAATAAGAACTTTTTACCAAAATCTAATAAACTTAGTATTGATTGAGCTCGAGAAAAATCAAAACCTAAACGAGAATTTATCAATTATCTAATTGGATGTTTAATCAATTAGTAAGCATCAGTGGTAAAAAATCATAATATCCTGTTTTTGAAGGGTAAAATAGTTGATGACCCCATTGTTATTTTTGCTCTGGATGTGGTAGAAAGAAAATAGCTTTGGAATGTGGCAATGTCGCCAACCCATTTGTCCAGTCGGGGCAGTACGCCGTCAGTTTGGCCCAAATAACGAAGCTTAGGAGCGGATCTCATTCGAGCTCCAAAGTTCAAATTTCAAAATTTAAAAGGGCTTAAGCCATAAAGAAAGCTCGAACAGGAACAGACACCTTTTTCTGCTCCCAAAACAGAGTCTTCAGAATATTACTGCATGATCACTACAGTTCATCCATTTCTTCTGTATAAGAGTGAAAAAGCTTAACTCTTCAACTTCAATGTTGATCAAGGTTGGCTTCTAACTTAGTTATCTACTTCCTTACTGGGTTGTGAAGCTTTTGAGAAAATAATTGTACTGGTATCTTCACAAAACTTGGCATTTCTACTTTGTCGAGGGTAAACAATGAGAGAAGATATTCCATTTGATAACCAAGCAAAAGCATCAAAGTTTTCTGATCAAAATCAGGTTCTACCTAAGGGTGGTATCGTTGGCAACACGAAAGGGAGTAATGGAAATCTTTCCAAGGCCAAATCTTCATGGGGATCTCAAATTGTCAAGGGATTCTCGGGGGAGAAGAAGTCCAAGCTTCAGAACTCATTACAAGGGAAGAAATTACCGCTAACAAGTTCAAATGTTGTCAACCACAAGAATGCATTTGGTCTTTCTCATTCAAAGGTGAAGAGGTCGCTCATTGGTGACCTTTCGTGTTCAGTAAGTTCTATTCAGGTTCATCCTCACTCATTTAACCAAGGTGGCTCACGTGATTTGTTTCTTGAACTTGATCATTTAAGGAGCTTATTACAAGAAGCAAAGGAGAGGGAGTTTAAATTGCATGCCGAGTTGTTGGAATGTAAGAGAAATCCTAAAGTAATTGATCTGGAAAGAGAGCTCCAGCTGAAGAGAAATGAAATTGATAAACTTGTCAAGAAAGTTGAATTGATAGAATCTGAAAAAACGAGTCTCTCTCAAAAGCTGTCCTCTTCAAATTGGGTTTTGGGTAGGCAAGAGGGCCTGCTGAAAAGGGAAGAAGACCATGAGAATTTAAATGGTGTGGAAATGGAGGTCGTTGAATTGAGACGTTTGAATAAGGAGCTCCAGCTTCAGAAGAGGAATCTTGCTTGCAAACTTTCTTCCATGGAATCCCAATTAGCGACTGTGGCAAAGGTTTCTCAGGTACCATTGTCTCTACCTTGCTGCCTGCTCGTTTATGAGCAGTCTACCAATCTTATTTGGTTGCTTTTCTGGTTGCTAGGGTGTATTTGGTCCATGTAACTGTAGCTTTTTGCATTGTTCTACAGCCGTTTTGTGATTTACTTCTCTTAATTAGTTGCTTCTCTGGTTGCTAGTGTATATGGTCCATGTAATTTTGTGCAATTCAATTTCAAGGACTGTGTTTCTGCAAAGTTCATTTAAAGAATACCCTGCATGCATTTCCAAATGTGCATTGCATACTTCTGCTATTTTTCCAGGCACTATAGCTGGCTGTGTGTTACCTGATTGCATATCAAAGTAAATTTCTTTGCTAACATCAGAAACTTCATCCGTATCTTCAAACTGTTATTGTCTACTCCAGACATCCTTAATTTAGTATCAGCTATCTTTAATTCATTTCATTTTTGGCTGTGTTTAGACTGATCTTCTTGAGAAAATTAAAGCAGAGGCCTCTTTGCTTAGGCATACTAATGAAGATTTGTGCAAACAAGTCGAAGGCCTTCAAATGAGCCGACTAAATGAGGTTGAAGAGCTTGTCTACCTGAGATGGGTTAATTCTTGTCTACGGAATGAATTGCGCAACTTTTCAAACATAAGCTCTGATAGGATATCTAGCCCTGGTGTCCTTGACAGACCTAGAGAGTCTATATGTATCTCATCTTGTAGAAGTGATAATGACTCGGGATGTAGCTGCACAACAAGGCTAAATCTTATCAAGAAGCTGAAGAAATGGCCAATAACTGATGAAGAACTGCAGCAATTGAAGTGTGTAGAAAATTTTGGAGATCATAATTGGAATAATTCACAAAACTCTGTTCGGAGGCACTCCATTAGTGGATCAAAATGCTGCTCTGAAGATCTCTTTCTTAACAAAAGAAGGCAATCTGATGGTTTTATTTGGTCCAGGGAAGAGGGAAAAAATGCCGCCCTGCCATTAGATTCTCAAAAATGTGATTTGGGGGATATTGAGAAGCCTCAGTTCATCAGCAACTTCCAAGAAGCTAGCAAACTAAGAGTTTCTTTTGATGTTGAGAAACGAGCCTTACGCATACCAAATCCTCCTCCAAGGCCATCTTGCACTGCTTCAAGTATTCAGAAAGAACAGAGCTCTTCTCAATGTCCACCACCACCACCTCCTCCTCCTCCTCCCCCTCCAAAGTTCATGCCTAGAAATGTGATAGGAACAGTGCAGCGAGCTCCACAAGTGGTTGAATTTTATCATTCACTCATGAAGAGAGACTCCAGGAAAGATTCTTCAAACACTGGAATATGTGATGCCTCAGATGTTGCCAATGTCCGCAGTAGCATGATTGGTGAAATTGAAAATCGGTCATCATATTTGCTTGCAGTGAGTGCTCTCTTGCTTGTTTTCTTTTTCTCCATAGCCTCAAGTAATTTTATATATAAACAGAAAGGATGAAAATCACTTCTCTCTGTGTCTGCTGAATGGCAGATTGAAGTAATTCCATCAAGATTATTGCTTTTTCAAGGCACTAGACTTTCCTCCCAATGTGATAGTGGAATAATCTGAAAATGAATTATAAAGTGGTGATACCCAGATGTTTCCTATTGAATTGCTTGAACTTTTTCATTCAGTTATTAACAAAAGTTGCTCATCATTTTTCATCCAGATAAAGGCAGATGTTGAGACTCAAGGAGAGTTTGTCAATTCCCTCATAAAAGAAGTGAACAATGCTTTGTACCAGGACATTGAAGATGTAGTTGCATTTGTGAAGTGGCTGGATGATGAGCTTTGCTTTCTTGTAAGTATATCTTTAGTACTATCAAGATGGAAAACTTTCGGTAGAAGAGAACCTTATGATGTTGTTAACTAATTTATACTTACTTTGATAGCTTTCCATGGGACTTGTTTAAATTGTTCTCCTTGAAATCCCCTTCTGGTTACTGTCAGTTCTCCGTAAAGAGAAATTTAAATGGAATCCCTATGCTTCATTTATACTGTTTAGGTTTCAGATTAAAGAATGAAAGCTGCATTTTTTCCCCTTCCAGTTATAAATCCCCTTATGCTTTCTTGTCTCCAAGGTGGATGAAAGGGCAGTTCTAAAGCACTTCGAGTGGCCAGAGAAAAAGGCTGACACATTAAGAGAGGCAGCATTTGGTTACAGAGATTTAAAAAAATTGGAGCATGAAGTTGCAAACTACAGGGATGATCCTCAATTGTCATGTGATGCAGCATTAAAGAAAATAACCACCTTATCTGAAAAGTATTGTGAATAGAATTTTATACGTTACTTTTAACAATTTTTTAAGGATTTATTTTATCTTATTCTTGTTCCTGCAGGATGGAGCGTAGTGTGTATAATCTCCTTGCAATGAGAGACTTACTGATGCGAAGATGCAAGGAATTCCAGATTCCTACTGATTGGATGTTTGATAGTGGGATAATAAGCAACGTAAAGCTACTATGTTTTTCTTTTTCCTGCACCCTAAATGATTGAAATGAAAGAATGCCTTGCAAATTTGGTCTCGGATCAATGGAAATCTATGCACCTGAATTAATTCTCAGAGGCTAAACTGACTTAGAGTTTGCTAGAGAATTTCTGGTTCATGACCATCTTTAGCACGGATAACATCCCATGAATTTGTAAAAGCTTAAGTAGTAGGTTAGGTGGGGGAAAGCAATGCAGTCTGCTTGCACAGCTTTAACATGATTAATCTCTTTAATAATAGTAACTCTTGTTCACAAGTTGTCCGGAGTAAGACACTTGAATGTTGACTGCAAACTTGAAAATATCAATGGGATTTCATTTGAAAATTACCAGATAAAATATATTTGATGCAGTTTTGTAAGTTCTCAAAGAGGCATTTAGACCATGAATAGGCTGTTATTCATGCTTCAACAAATATCTTGTCTCATAATCTAGTTCTGTGCTTTTTTATGAGTTTTCTCATTATATGCTTAGTGTTGATTAAAATTGGGAAGAGAAAATGTATATCATTATCTTTTTCAAGCTCCTACCTTTATGCTTTGCCAAATTTTTGCCGTTGGCCCTGATTTGGCACGTATATACTTCAACACTCCATTAGTCTTTCAATGAGCAGATGCATTTTTCTGAATGAAAATGCACAAGATAATGTCAGAACATTCTAATAATACATTTTATCTGTTGGTAACCAGTTCACCATGGATTTGCAGATAAAGTTTGGCTCAGTGAAACTGGCTAAAATATACATGAAGAGGGTAGCTATGGAACTACAATCCAAGGGAACATCAGATAAGGACTCTTCCATGGACTATATGCTGCTCCAAGGAGTGAGATTTGCTTTTCGGATTCATCAGGTCTGTTGGAGTTTTAGAGACCATCTTATTTTGTGCTTAAAGCATGTGAGAAAGGACTTCTTTTTACTAGTTATACTGCAAAATAAGAACATAGTAAATCATCTTATTTTGAAGTATTTTTCCCCCAGTAATAAAAATTTCTAATGGAATGCTTTATCCACCAGCTGATTGTGAAAGTAATGCAGAATACTCCGAGGTCTATTATTTGTTAATTTTGAGAAGTTTGCTGTCAGTTTCTAGTGTGCACACAGTCAGAATGGCAGCAGAAGCAAAAGTTAAATGGAGTACTGATAGAAAGATGCATATTAGTCCTCAATTTGTCTTCTTACTTCGAAAATTATATCCAATTTTAATGCCTCATCATTTCTGCAGTTTGCTGGAGGCTTTGATTCGGAAACAATGCATGCTTTTGAGGAGCTCCGGAATCTTGCACTTGTTTTAAATAAAAGCTAGGAAGAAAGGAAAAATAGCTTGAAGTGCAGACTTATATGAGTATGAGATGTTGATGCAGCTTACCATCTCAGTAAGCATATGTTTGTCATACAATAGGAAAAATAGCATGTCCCATTTAGTGTGAGCTCTTGTGGGTACTTTTCTTTCTGTGCTTTTTATTTCTTTGTCTAGGAAGAATTATAGCTGTGAAGTTTTGAAATGAGATATAGCTTTTAAACAAATCTGAATTCTGGATTTTGGATGGTCTTAATTAAAGCTCGTTCTCTAAATTCTTAAAGGCAATTTTTATTCCAGATATGGTACGAGAAACATCAAAATCATGCAGCATTATTCTGAAGCTATACAAAGGAAGCTCCCTCAGAAACTTTTACGCGTCCCCAACAAAACTTGGGGGAGGAACCCAAAAAAAATCCTAGTAGTAATACAAACTGGTTCAATCTGGAATGCAAACATGCACTCTTTGAATGTGCTTCCATAGAGGAGTTGCAATTGAAAGAGAGTTCAATTGAGCTAATAAGTAAGTATTTATATGAGATTCGAATTATTAATCTTTTAATCTCTGTACTCACACTCTGACCAATTCGGTTAGCCTTTTGAGACTATATGCTACATCTTCTTCTATCTATATCACTTCGACATGCATAATTTGACACATGATCTACACATTAAATTCCTTTTTATGTAATTTTATGAAGGCAATGAAGAAAATAACAGAAGTGTGATCCTCTTGCTTATTACTATTAATACTTCTATCTTGTTTGGTTAGGGTAGGATGGGAGAAAAGTAAATAAAAATTTTTTATATTAAGCTTATTATTATATTTATTATTTTAATTTTAAAAAGTACGAAGTAAGGATATATTTGTCTTTTAATATCATTATTTTCCAATTTTTTCAAAATGAGAGGGAACGATGTATTGATGTGTAAGAAAAGTTATTCTGCTTAACTCTCTTTTTCAATTTACTTTACTTTTGTATTTAGCTCTAATTAGACATGAACTTTTTCTATTTATTTTTACATATATATATTACTCCAACCAAATATACAAGGATAATGAGTTATTATAGATTGGCCTTATCAGAGAAGTTAACGACTCCAAGTACCTAAGGCTGTTATGCAACCATTGCGATATGTGATCAGGTTAGGACCTTTTGTATGGCTAATAATTAGTATCTCAGAATGGAAGGAATTTTCAAAGCACGCTAGGTGAAAATCGGGGTAGATGTCCTTTCAACTAAGAATGCCCAACTTTCCTCAAACTGTTGGTGTTATAAAAAAGTTTAAAACTTCAGAATTTTATTTGAAACCAATAAATTGAAGCTCCCATTTTCAAGTTATTTTATAACTCTCTATTACATTATGTAGCCTCCAAAAATTCATAATCCTCCTTTTGATTTTGCACCTCCAAATTCTTAGGGTTGTGAAACTCATTTCACCGTTATAAAAGGAGAGTGTGGAGAAGATTTAAGAATTTTTTTTTTTTTTAATATTTAGAGTTGAAAAACGCAGTTTACTCCTAAAGTTTTCTCTCTTTCTCTTCTTATAATTTTAATTTTCTAAATACACAACAAAAATGTAATCAAATAAATTAATTCAATCTTTTAATAAACGTACTTGTTATAATTACAAAAATAATACAAAGGATGATAGAATTTATCTTAGAGTTATAATTAATTGTTAGTATATATACACATGAAAAGTTTATCACGTTTTCAATATAGGAACTTTATCACGACTCTCGCGTTTCAAATTTCTTTCACTTATTATTAGTGCCAACAATTGGGACTAGGGTTTCCTCCACGAAAAATAAGCCTAAGATCCCAAAGAAAATGACAAAACTACGATAGAACTTCTCAAAGGCTCTGCAGGCATTGAATGAGATTCACGCAGAGTGGAGACCGGGAGACTTTCTTAAATGGCTACATTGGATAGCATCCTCCTTTTCTTATTCTTAAGAGATGTGAGGATTGAACTTCAATATTCGGAATATCCCACCAAAGTAAGGACCTAGCCAGCCTGGAGTGCAAATGTCTTTCCTTTCATGCCAACCTAGAAGCAATGGTAGTCGAAGGGAAGAGAGAGAGCTACTATGGGTCAGTAATAATTAGCCAGTTCCAGTCTCTCCCGCTTTTGTTTAATAATCTCAAAGACTTAGCATCCAATTATCGCCATAAACTCTTTCTGTGAAGAGGAATTCCATGTAGACTACTTATAGCATTCAAACGCCAAAATACCCCAAGGACAAGATGGAGTAAAAAGGCGGGGGAGGATGCACCCCATTCGTCATCTCATGGATCTGCTGGCAGCTCAACATTATTGCTTTAAGACCAACTTTATCTTATCTCTCTCGAGAATGTTTCCTTTCAAGGGAGGGCACACAATAGAATAATATGTTTGCTGTCTCTGAAATGTTTCGAGCCACGTCCAAAGATTTGGGGGTTCTTAAACAGAAATTTTTTAGTCTTCATTTAAAAAATAAATAAATAAATTTTATTTTCTCTATTTTTTTTATACACAAATTCACTTACTTTTCTATTTGACATTTTCTTTGCTACAAATTTAAAAAATAAAATATAAATGAAGAATTGGATCACAAATAAAAAATTATCACAACACAAATAAATGAATAATTCAAAAAAAATAGTAATGATTAATGAAATTTAAACACAGTAAAGAATAATATTAAATAAAAATAGTAAAATTTATCAATAATTATGAATTTATAAATTTATAAATATAAACACAAAGCGAATTACTAATAATCTAACGATTGACAATGATAAAAAAAAAAAAAAAAGAAACAAAAGATGAAGGAATGTGTTACATAGAGTTAAAAAAGAGTTTAGAATTAAGCATTAAAGAATTAGTAAAGAAAATTGATAAAAAATAAAGCACTAGTTAAAAGTCTTTTTAACTTCTCAAGAAATGTTTCTCTGAAAAATTAAGGGTACAAACAAAGAAACTGAAGGAGCAGCTAGCAATTTTTTCTTTCTTTTTTTAAGATTTTTTTTTTTTAAATATAGAAAAGCGGGTTTTTTTTGTATGATTTTTTTTTTTAAATAGACAATTATCTTTAAAATATGGGCCTCTAGTTTTTTTTTTTTTTTAAATAATGTTGCCCTGGAACATGTATAGTTAAGGGAAGAAAAATGAATACCATAGGAGACTTAGAGGGCATTAGGTAGTTGTCTAAGTGGCCTTATGTCCCCCGTGACTTAAAATGCATTCTTGTTCATCTTTGTTTTCCTCAATCAGTTTTAATTTGAGTAAGAAATCGGGGAATCCTGAATGACTTTTTGGCAAACTAGCTACTCTTTCTGCTGCTAGAGAGCTAATTAGGAGGAGGCACTTATATGTTGCGCTTTGACGTAGTCCTCTAACAACAGAAAAATGAAAACGAATGCAATCTTGAAAGCACGAAAATTTCGAGTGACTGAAATTTTGGGCTTAGCTAGTGTATTTAGGATATCCTTTGGAATTTTATTAAGTTCTGCTTATGTATTGAATGTTTTTTTTTTAATTGAATTTGTGGTAGGATAAGTTCAATGTTTTTAAACTTCACTTGTATTGGAAAACTTATATTTAAGTTCCTATTAATGTAAGTAAATGATTTGTTGATGATATGAAATTAGTTTTGTATTTTTCAAGTTCGACATTCCTTTTGAGGTGTTGTCATATTATCTTCAATTATAGAACATGACATATTATTTTAAATATTTACTTTAGTTAAATTATTTATACTTCGTTATGTTTTATTATATTTATTGAATTCATTATGTTAGTTAAATATTAAATCAAGATATTGTAAGTTATGTTATTTTCATGTTATAAATTGATATTTTTATTTGGAAGTTAATTAAGGGATAGTATGGAGGATTCTATTTATGAATTTTGTCGATATATTATTTTGAAATTTTACTTTGGTTAAATTATTTATTTAAATCATCGAATATAACAACTTCATATTATTGGAGAGGACCTTGGTTATATGGCCATCTCACATCCCATGCGTATGAAGCGTGACAAAATTTCCTTGGTGTATGTCAAGTAGATATTATACTTTCGACTTGTAAATTTGTAAAAATGGGTTATCTTAGGTAGATAAAGTTTCTTTTGTGAGGTGGTAGAAGCATGTGGAGGGGAGTGATCTTTTAAGTGTGACAAAAGTTTCATAGGGCTTTGGGTAAAATTCAAATCAAGGTTTTATGAATAAAAAAGGAGTTTTTTTTTAGACTGTTGAAAGGTTGCTTGCAGACATAAAATCACTTATGTAAGGGTTATGAAAAGTTTCTGAGCTAATTTGGGAGTTTAGAAGAGAAAAGAAAAAAAAAGTGAAATTTTAAGTTAAGAGAAGAAAAAAAAAGAAAAAAAAGTGAAGTAAATTATGTCTAATGTTATTTGTTTAGGAGAAAAAAAAGAAAGAAGTGTTCTTTTTTTTATTTGGGAGTTTGAATAGAAAAGAAAAGATAAAAGTTTATTCACCAAATTACCCTTATTTTACAGGGATATTGATAGGAATCGCCCCATGCTAGAAGGACCATCTAAAAAAGGGGGAAGAGAAGTTTAAGCCACCACTCATAACTATTTGGATTAAGATCCATTTTTTCAAAAGGTTTCAAGGAGGATTTCAAGCCAGCAAACCAAGGATCAAGAGATTTGTGAAAGGTGCATAAAAGCAACAACAATTCTTATGGAGGATCAAGACAATACCTAACCAAAGATTAAACGCCAAAAGAGTATCAAGAGAATAGAGAATTGTCAACAAAATCAAGTAGAAGGCTAAGGAAACACCTAAGGCTACCATGGGGATCAAAAACAAAATTTAGAAGGCAAAATTCTACGAAACACAGTAGGCAGCACCGGTTGGGTGCTATAAGGCACAAGTCGGAGCCATGCAAAAGGCAGCCAGTGCCGACCAGTGTGGCCTAGATGGCACTAGCCAGCTTTTGGAGGTTGTGAATTTTAACATTAGTTTGTGTATTATTAAGGCCAAAACTTGTCTTTTTAAAGGCAAACTTTTGACTAGGTCTAGTGCCATGTATAAAAGACTTGAAACTCTTATATTTTGGATAATTAACTTTAAACATTTAAAAAATACAATTCCTCTCCCTATAAAGTTGAGGGTGATCCTCTTAGGTGATTCTATTTTTATCAAGACCAAATCAAAGGGTTTAGTCTCACATTTGATCTTATCTCTAAACTGAAGGATCGTTGAAAATAAAATACGCAACAGAAACATGCAATTTAAATTTTTTTCCATTCCATAGTCTAGTAATACTTACTTTTAGGGCACTTAGGTTGAACAACCGGAACTGAATTCGAGTTTAACAGAGCCTCTTGGATTGAAATGGTTATTTGTTCCACGAGAATTCTAGCTAATCGTCGACTCTTTGGCATCAAACACACACTAAATAGTTAGCTCTCGATCTTCCAAAGTATTCTTTAACTTCCTATGGACTATCTACCAGTGAAAGTAGAAATAGGATGAAGAACCAAAATCGAAAGAATATTGGGAAGAGCTAATTTGAGAATAAAAGGAAAAGAATATGTGGCACTACTGAATATTGTTTCTTTTTCTTTTCTTTTAAGTGAATAGTAGTGATGAGTATAACACCCCACTACCTAGGCCTAACAAGGCCGGGGATGTCGCCCCGTCTAAAGGACAAGAGGTCTTTATAACTAGGACACACAAATAAAAATAAAACAATACTTTGAAAATTAAAACTTATTACAACTCAAAAATTCAAGAACACATCCGAAATAAAATTGTTTACTCTCAACTCCCAAAGCATTACATAAAATAAATAAGAATATCTTCCAAGCAGGCAACAACTAGTTACTCATCCCCACAGTAGGATCGACCTAAAATCATGGTAAAAAGGGTGATGAGATAAAAAATTTTAGTAAGTCCGTGTATGCTTTGAGTGTCCAGTGAAAACAGTTCATGAATGCAAGGAGTAAGAACTTTATAAGAAAAATACTGGCAAGCAATAAACAATGTTAAAACAAGAGTGGCGTTTTGGCTTTTCCAACCATACATGAATAATAAAATCAATCACTCAAAAGGCGGCTATGGGTTACCACACGTTGGGCCCCATAACCATACAACGGTCAGAATGCCACACTTTGTGTAGACTGACAAAAAAAGATAGGTGATCGGCCTACCGGGTAAGATTCTCCTCATTCTCTACACCCAAACAAAACCGATTGTCCATTCCGGCAACACACAGTCCACATGACTGAAAACTGCTAGCTCAGACCGGCATGACTAAATAGTACTTACGTTTCTCTAAATTGAGTTCATCTTCTGGAGGTGGCCTCTTGCCAGAAAACTCACTCTTGCTCTTCAAAACTAGTACTACTAGCCTACCCTTATTGAGTACTCAACGTAGTTTATCCCACTTGGGTGAAAACCGATAAAACATAGCTTTACTTGAAAATGGCAATCAAGGGTTTCCAAAGTCTTTGTCAAAATTAGTTTTAGGAAAAGTTTAGTGTTTGAATAAAATTACTTGTTGTTTTTCAAATAATTGATTTGACTGAAACAAGAAAGGAAACAGTCCCTAATTGTCTTTACCAAATCAGTGTTCACAAACTTCGGGTTTAGCTTGCCATAGAAACCTTTTACAATAAACAAGTTTTATGCAGGAGCTTACCTGATCATTTGCTCGAGATAAAATAAAGATCTCCAAAAGCTGACCTAACTCCGCCTGGGGTAAACACAAGCCATAATTAAACTCAAGCCAGAATTCACTTTCATAAATAATCCTAACTCGACCTACTACAATCATGACTCTAATGTCCCAAACTTTAAGGCTAGATCATAAATAAAAGGATTATATAAAATAAATCTAGCTTGATATTAAAATACTAGGGTTTGTGAAATAGCTACTAATAAGTCATAGGTTTAAATCCTGCCATAAATAAATCAGGGTTTATTTGGTGAAGGATCCTAGGTCCTAGATGGTATTATTTAAAGTAATGATTTATAATAACTAATGGTTAGAAAATAATTGGTGAATAAAATTAATAGCAAGTAAATTTTATTATGTTTTGATTAAATAAATTTTATTAGTATTTATGAATATATGACTTACAAAATTAATATTTTACCTATTATGATTATTTATATAAAAGGCTTGATTAAATGATATTATTATATATAATATCTATATATTTTATTTCTTTAACAAAAGCTATCATTTATTTGACCAAAATATTATTATTTTATATAATCGTTCAAAACTATATTTTCCTAGGGTTTTCAAAATCACTAGGAGAAATTATAGCATAAATCATTTTTATTGATGAAATAAGATTGGCTAACTTAATTAGTATAAGGGCCAATAAGGTCATGATCATAATTTCTATTGCTAACCATAATCATGAACATACACTCTACACCAATCATCAAATCGTCCAAATCATGAATAAAGTCATAGATCTAAATTTACCAACACACGATCTCAACTCCACTAAACATAATCATATGCATGGCCTCAACAAGAATATAAACCCTATTCACCAAAGGTGACATAATCTCTAACATGCTTGATTAATCATACTATTCACGACATAAGGCATGCAACAAACTCTAAAACATCATATAATCTAACCAAGACCAATCATCATCATGCATCAATTCCAACTCTATCATATAAACATATTCATTCATACTTCAATCTCAACTCCATCATATAAACACATACTCAATCTCCAAATATATCCCATCCTCATCCCACTACATCCAAGAGATATGAATCCAGAATTTTAAAGAGGAGATTGGAGAGGCTTACTTGAATGATGACTCCCTTGAAGAAGTTTCGAAAGAATCCTCTCGCGTGGACAGCTTGATTTGTCTAAGGAGGAAGAAGGAAACATGGCCATGGTTGGAGCAACCATTCGGCCGAGAGAGAGAGAGAGAGAGAGAGTCATTAGTATATACTCATCAAGGTCGAAGGTGGAAGAAGATGAAGATGATTGTTCATGCTTACCTTGAAGGTGTTATTGAGCTTTTAAGAAAATTCTGGTTTTTTATCCAAAAGTGAGACTTTGATTTCCAAGTTTGATGTTAAAAATTGCAGGAATGGGTTCACGAGGTTGAGTAGGTATAATCTGGAGTTTTTGGAGAAGGTTGAAGTGGTTTTGGATGGTCTTAGGCGTGAGAATGATAGAAGGTGTTCTTGGTGTTCTTGAAGGTTTGGAGAGAATGGAGAGAAATTGGTTGAAGCTGGCCGAAATTCTATGGGAGAAGGGTAGCCGAATTGTTTGAATGGTTTTTGTTAATTGGATTTTCAAATTTGAAAGGAAAAGGAAGGCAGGTTGATTGAAATTCAAAAAGAATATTTTAGGGAATCAATTTTGGAAACAAATTTGGTAAGAATATCTTGATTAATGGAGAGCTTTTGGAAGCTTCAATGGCCGGCTGCTTGGCTGTGATTTTTGCTAAGATGAATGATGGTTGAAGGAGCTTTAGAGTGGCCGAAAATATGGTGTACAATGGTGAAGGAGTTTTTTGGTTGCTTGAGGGTTAATTTATGGTAGATTGCTGAAATTCTGGACTTCAATTAATGGTTTGATTGGAGTGATTGATAGAGAGATTTTAGGAGCAGCCATGGAGCTGTTTTTCGTGCAGAACTCTGGAGAAGATGATGGATCTCTATTCATGGCTGATCAGGGTGAGTTTGTACAGAAAAATAGGATGAGTTTTGGATAAGGGTGAAGAAGGAACAAAGCTGGAAATTCTATTCAGTTTTTTCCGCAAGCTTGCTGGAATTTCTAGGTAGATTTTTTTGCCATATTTCAGTTAGCTTGCAAAAGGTTTGAAGGGCCTGTGGAGGGTCCTTTAAGGCTGGTTTCCAGCCTTCTTTATGGAGGAAAAATAAGGTTGAATTGCTTGTTAAAAAGGTGCAAGAATAGTTGGGTTTTTCGGACTGCTTTGCTGCGAAAGCTGTCCAGAAATTTTTCTAGTTTGCACAGCTTTTGTGCAGTCCAGTTTTGGCCTTATAATTTTAGACTTCAAGCTAGTCAAGATGGCTGAAATTTTCGACAATGGGACTGATCAAGAAGCTGGAAAAATTTTCAGATTACTACATGAAGAAGATGAACACACTTAGGTTGGAGTTTGAATGTTCAACCATGGAGATTAATTCTCTTGGGAACCTTCCATAACTCTTCCCCAATTTCGGTCATCAATATATCTATTCATAGCCATTTTCGAAACCTAAATCTCACAGAACCTTACTGGAATTTTTTGGAAACAAAATGGCTTAGATAAATTAATCAACTTAATTGATTAAGAATTAAGGAAAGCTAGAGATAAAAAAGGGTATGAATCCCTTAGAAATTTTTGTAGGGCACAAGAGTAGGATTAGGACATTCCTTTCATGTCTCCCCTAGGACATCACCCCTACTCCTCCCTAAAGCATGCAAGGGCCGAAATATAGCCTACCTAGCACAAAATAAAATTTAATCATGCTAAAACTCCAATGATGGAATTTGAACTCAAGACCTCAAGATCTAATTCCAAAGCTCTAACCACTAAACCACAATAACTCTTGTTCTTATTTTCTCTCCCAAATATTTTTCCTATTTAATCCTCAAGCTATCTCCATATTTCCTCCCCAAGCAAAATTACCATTTTGCCATTCCTACTCAATAAACACATTTAATCCTTCTAGACTATAAATCACAAATCCAAAGCATATAAAATCATACAAAAATATATTTATGCATGCAAGAAATCATGATATGCATCCCCACCCTTTTACTCTAAGGTTGGTTTTAGTTGGAGTTTCACAATGAGTGCTTATCACGTACATATTTTTTATATAAATTGTACCATAGTTGTTGTAAAATTTGATTTAAATGACCACTTATCCCCATATATTCATATTGTTTTGTGCAAGAGTCATGGAATGAAGGGTTGATGAAGAACAAGGCTGAAAAAGAATGAAAATGAGCAAACAAGAAGACCAACAACGCTATTGCATTCATACTTCATGCCACAGTGTAGCTTCAGAGATTCAGATAGATCAAACATTTTGGGATTCAATGGCACCGTGAAAATCATCTTTGATGCCGTCATGCAGGATTACAGCTCACAATAAAGTCAAGTTCCACGACATCGTTTAAGAGCGGATTCAACTAAGGAAAGCATGCACGACACTATGCATAACTCCTTCCACGGTGCCATTCACCGTCGTAGATCAAATTTGCTTTTCTCTTTCAGCCGCAATTTTTAGGGCTGTCTAAGCCCTATAAATAGAAGCTATCAACATAATAAGTGGCACCCAACTCTAGGAAAAAATACCTACACACACAAGAGACGAGATTGAAGGTGAAGAATGGAGGGTTGCACAAGGAAGGCTTGGAGAAGATGAAAATGCAAGCTTGTTTATGAAGCTTTAAAAAAACGAAATGTGAAGCATGCATATAGACAACACAAAAGCAAAAAACGCAGAAAAAACACAGCGGATGAATTTTTCTTTTAGGACCAGGGGTCTTTATAATCAGAAGAAAACCAGATAGAAATAAACTTAACTCAAATTACATCATATCAAACTTATAACAAGGTCTCGGCCAGGAAACTTAAAGCATACAATCTAAAATCCATGTCCACCTCAGATCTAGTGCCTCCTGAAATATGTGAAAAGGGAATTCTCAGTAAGTCCTGTGTGTGCATATGAAACAACTTTGAAATACTTTCATGATGCAAGTTTTACATCAACATTTGATAGAAAAAAAATATATTTGCAAGTCATAAATTAAATAAATCCTGAGTGGTTCCAAGATTTGTAAATAGTTCACGAAATAAAAAGTTCGAATCCAGATAAACAAAATAAATGTTTTAAAAAATCAAATCACTTGTATCACAATAACATAATTTCATAGTTATACAGTCATGAAACCCTGCATCACAATGAAGTGGGTGATCGGCCCACTGGGGGAAATACTCCTCCATCTTCCACCCCCAAACTTACCGGTTGTTCAGCTCTGATCAATAGTCCCATCAAGACCATGTTGCTAGTGCAGTCTGGCCTGACTTACTAGTACTGGCATCTCATTCTAGAAGAGTTCATCTCCCGAAGGTGGCCACCTACAGGAAGACTAGCTCTAACTTTCAGAGACTAATGCTAGAAGTATGCTCTAATTGAGTACTCAACAAATCATATCCAATTTAGGATGTTCTCAACAAAATACACAACTGTTAAACCAATCAAATATGGAAATGTGATGATTTTCAAAAGATATCCAAAATGCTTGTCTCGCGTTTGTACAAATAATATTTTGACCAAAATATCATGTTGTGCCCATTGTGTGATTTTTTCTATGTTCTATCATCAAGGCAGTAAATAAATATTTGATCATGATAACTTGCAATTCTGTACATTATTTTGTCAAACATTTATGCAAGAACTTACCTGTCAAAATCTCCTAGTAAAAATCAAATTATTGGGTTGCAGGGTTTTGGAGTGTAGCTCGACCTAAAAAAATTAAAAGTCTAAAGTTACCGTCTAGTCCACCCATAAAATCCAGTGATAATAAATCTCAATTTCAATGCTCACTTCTCCCTATATAATAATCTAAATCATCTAGCATCACATGCAAGACACATACTAATAATCCAAGTATATGATGTAGAACCCACCACCCACCATGGTCAAATAAATCATGCTTAATGGAAAATAGTAAGTAATAAATACACACATGGGTGAACTAGTAGATAATAGCTAAGTGGAGAACATGGATGACTAAATCAATTGCTAGTATCAAATGATACTTAGTAGTGAATTTATAATGTTAAATAGGTAATAGATAAATAATAATAATAATAATAATAATAATAATAATAATAATAATAATAATAATAATAATAATAATAATAATAATAATAATAATAAACAAAAGGATCAATTGAAATAATACGAGTGATAAAACAGTTGAATTAGTGGTGGTGATGAAGAAGGAGGAATTATACTTGTTGCATCTTATATAATAGCAACAACTTTATATAGTCAATCGATTCATTCCAAGTGTTGTGCAAAAATACCAATTAAGCTGTGGAATTATATAACAATGAACAATTTTTCCTAACGATTTATGTAGAATTTTGAAAGTCTTTCCAAAAATAATATGTTCATCTCCATTTAGTGTTCAGTAGCATCCAACAATACAGAAGCATCTTGTGATTATTGTGGTTATTCTTTTCCAACTATAAATAAGGAATATGAAGTTCAAATCGAGAAAGAAAGCAACAACATCTTATTTCAATCTAATGCCTCCACTTCTCTCTAAATAACATAACCCGCAACTTCCCCTATTTTCTTAGTTTAGTAGAAATTTTGGCTCCATTTTGACATCACTACCCCCATCTTCACACTCTTTGTCCATTTCTGACAACAAAAACAACAATAGTCTGGATATTATTATTAATTAAAATTACCCAATAGCCCCCACTATTTCTCCTACCATCCTCATGTGGTATTCGAATTAAAATTTAGTACATGGATTATCTTTTTCTTCAAAAGATTGTCTAAAGTCTCAAGAAGAAAAAGATAAAATAAGTAGGATTCTCTATGCCTCAGCTATAAGAAGTCTCATGTACATCATGCTGTGCACTAAGCCAGATATCTGCTTTGTCGTAGGCTTAATTAGCAGATATCAGCCAAACCTTGGGAAGGTTCATTGGCAAGCTGTAAAGCATATTCTCAAGTACCTTAAGAGAACTAGAGATTATATGCTGGTTTGCAGGGTTGATGACTTAGTTCCTACAAGATATACAGACTCAGACTTCCAGGTACATAAGGATGAGAGAAAATCCACTAGTGGATAGATCTTCCCCTTGTCAAGAGGGGCTATTTCATGGAGGGGTATTAAGAAATCTTACATTGCTGACTCAACTATAGATGCTGAGTATGTGGTAGCTTCGGAGACATCCAAAGAAACAATCTGGCTCCGGAAGTTCCTTTTAGAATTTGGAGTCGTGCCATAAATGGACAAGCCGATTGTAATGTATTACGATAACATTGGCTTGGTCTCGCAATATAAAGAACCACAAAAAAGGGAAGCACATTGAGAGGAAGTAGCACCTGATCCAGGATTTTATTCAGAGATAAGAAGTCGTGGTAGAATAGATTGCCTCGAAGAATAATCTAGCAGATTCCTTCACCAAGCCTTTAGCTAAGAGAGTCTTTAGAAGACACTTAGATGCTATAATGGTAGGCACCTATGGACTTAGTCTTAGAGTGCAAGTGGGATATTGTTAGGATGTATGCCCTCTTAGACTAGGTTTCTGATGTAATCTTGATTTGTATTAACAAAAGTTTTATTCTAAAAAATTGTTTGTGAATTTTTTCATTACTTTTTGTGCACATTTTCATTGGAAAAGAGCTATTGTGTATAAGTAAATAGTTCGTGTGAATGGAAGTCTTTCACAGTAAGGTATGGATCACGGGTCACTTAACACACAAACTATCATTCTTAACCGAATGATAAGAATGAGAATCTCATCATGGTAAGGTTATTGTGTTATGAATTTTAAATGTAAAATGGCTTACCTTCAGCTAATGAGTAGTCTTCTCATTTCATAACACACACGTATTTTGAATATGTAGAACTGGACCTGTAGTAGTGGTTTCTAAAAGTACTACATGGTAAAAACTTGGACTACTATTGCTACAACGTGAACTTATACTCTATGGATTAAGTATAAGTTGGTGGTTTGACAAAGTTAGGAGCATATGTTTTGATATACTATAGTTAAGGTTTTATTATAGTACCAATATACTTATATGTTGGGTATATATTGTTAGGGATATGCCCTAAAACAATTTGTACTTATACTATTGTCATTGTGTATTATAGTCATTGTGTATTATATAATAATATGAGGCATTTCTTTCCATGAATAGTACATTTAGTTTTGTGGTCATCAAGTACGTGGTTTGATAGTAAAAACCCTATGATAAATATAATGACTATTCTTAAATTGTTCCTGATCGATTATTATTAGTGGAACAATAATAAATTAAGATTAGTATATTTGTGACTTGATGATTATGTTTTACTAATCATGGATATATGTGATATCAATTCAAAATATAAATATTTATTAGAGAACATTGTATTGGACATAACTTACTGTGAGAGTACTTTATAGAACATGTCATAAGTACTTTCTAGCCATAATGATATAGAAGTCCTTCGACCTAAATTCATCATAATTTCCTACTTGATAAATTCTATATTTTGACGTTATCTAAAGTTGTCTTTAACCAACTAAAAAATTAGACCACGGTTGGATATAGAATACACCAGGGAGAGGAATATGATTGATAGTGAAGGAATTTATCCCTCTCAATTTTAAGAGAGATGTCCATGGGCTCCTTGATAAGTTAAACTATTAAAATGTATGGCCGTGCTCAAATATATCAATTTGAGATATTGTTATTATTTATTTGAATAGTCTATTATGAGATCAAGAAATAGGTGATTAAGCTTAATAAGGATGACATGCTCCGTGCCTTATACTTAATCTGGATATCGTGTGACAAAAGGACTAAATATAAAGTTGGGGTTTGGTTCAAAGAGATTACTAATCTTCATTTAACTTAGATAGTTATAATATTTTTTTAGAAACCGCTTATAACTTGTGGGCTATTTAAATGTGATTTTGGCACATTACTAGTGTTAAATAAACCTATAGGGTCACACATTAAGCGAACATGTTAGGTTATATTTCTAGTAACCAGGTTCGATGTATCTGGAAATATGTCTAGGTTAATTGAACCTAAAAAAATGACCCGATACAATAAATCTGAAAATATGTCCACATTCAATGTATCTAGAAGATGTCCAAATTATAAGAATCTAACTCGGTAAATTAATTAGTTAAATTACCGAGATAATGGCAGAATCTTATTATATCAGTTTTAATTTAATTTGAACTTAAAATAAAATATGATAAGATATTATGAGAGTTGGACTCCAAGAAGTTCGGGTATTTTTTAAAAGAAAACTCTAGTCGTCTTCTTGTGCGTACCTCTCCAAAATATTCGTGCCTCCATTACCAGGAAAAATTAAGCCTCTCAAAACCCTAGGCTTTAACACTCCCGAGTACGAGCTGGTTCGCCGTGTGTATCCGATAAAGGATGTTCGCATATTACAATGTCTGGTGATTGTTCGAGTTGCACGTACGCTTGGATATCAGAAGACAGAAATCTTGATTACGGCGAATAGAAATAATTTTGTAACCCCTAAATCATCTTAATCGTTTGGCTTAGGTCCTCGAAAGGGATTCATGGATGTTTTTCACATTTAGGAGTCCACAAATCCTAACATATATAACTAATTAGTTAAGACAAACTTGTACAAGATAACTTCTATACTATATCACCCCTTGTGGCTATCCGAATGATCTAAATATTTAGAACTCTGGGCAATATAACTTGGATATTTGTTTTATGGTAGCTCCCTTGAAAAGTAAAAATATTCCAAGAAGTCGAGGATTATTAGACTAAAAGTCTAAGGATGATAGATATCTTTTAGAAGGGTATTAGTACACTTCTTCCTTTCTAATTGAACGGCAATATGTAGAGGGGTATTTTAGTCATTACATATGTAGGTCGAAGATATTGCTAACGCAGCATTGTCCTTGGGGTCGATATTTTCTTGTAGTGATATTAAAAAATATTTAAAATGTAAAATATAGCTATTTATATAGTAAGGGTATTTTGGTCATTTTAATTACCAATGCGATGTGTCTTTTTGTTCCTCGGAATAGCCCATAAGTCCTAATTAATTTTGGATGAGGAAATGGTCTCGGTTAAAGAGGGTTTTCTTTTATTCAGGAAGACTAATTTATTATTAGGCTGAAATAAAATAAAATGTTGAGAGAAATTAAATTAAATTTATTATTTAGTTTAATTGGTTAATTAATTATTCAGGGGTTAAGCCCAAATTGAATAATAGAAAAAATTAACCTGGGCCTAAACTAGATAAAAGGCTTAAATAATTATCATAGTCAATTTGGGCTTATTAATTATTTATTGAGTTATTTTTATAAGTTCAGAAAATAAATAATTGAGGTTTATTATTTATAGGCTCATTGAGTCTAAGGAAAATAATAAAAATAATTTATGGCCCAATAGCATGGACTAAAGGATTTTTATTATTCACAGAATAGAAGAGTTTAGGACTAGCTAAATATCTTCTGTTGATAACATTTGGATGATTTTAAAAAACTGGAATCCCGTGAGTGCATGTTATCAGGAAAGCTGTGTATATTGTGATACACACGACTGTGAGAAAAACAAGTATAGTTTTATTTTTCCTCTCTCACTTTCTTCTTCTTCCTCCTTAATACTGCTAATTGATAGAAGAGAGTTAAGAGAGATAGAGACTATGTTTCCTCATCTAAATTATTTCACCAACAACATTTAGGCAGAGGAATATTCTGAGAATTGAGAAGCGTCAACATTCATGCAAGTAAGAAGAAGTAGACGGCTGGCGGGTTTTGAACCAGAAGCTTCAACAAGTGGAGGAGAAATACCTGTTGTTCAGTTATCCTCTTCAGCACAAAAAAAAATTTAAAGCGTAGAGGTAATAAAAAATTCTTCCACTGTGGTTTTTTTCTGCATTTTTGGCTTCTATGTTTCTTCCAGTGAGCATGTTTCATTTTTTTAAGATTCAAACATATAGCAATGTGCCATTTTGTCAGCCTTCTTCTATACCTTCTCAGCCTCTTGCTCCTCATTGGTGGAACCCTCCCCGATTACTGAGTAGGTTTCGTAGAAGATATACTTGTACTCCTCAGCTGTGAGTATTGTTAGCCCTAAGGGCATTCTCTTATATTTTGACTTATGACAAATATTGATGAGGACTAACTTGTGTGATTTACATGTGATAGGACATGTTTGACCCAGGTTCTTTCAAGGCATGCAAATGGGATTGCTAAGTAACTATTGAGCAATAGAATTCAAGAATGAGTGATCAAGTAGAAGACCGAGCTTAAGAGATTGTTTACCAAGAAGTCCTTGTGGAAGAACCTTAGACTAGGAATCGTCATTAAGGTATTTCTTATAAATTTCTATGTCTTCTTTACCTTATGATTTAGTTTTATTTCTACTATTGAAGCACACAAACAAAAAGATTTCAAAGTTTTATATCTCAGAATTTTGGATTGAGTAGTTTGGATGACTCTGCATCTAAAAGATTCGTCCAAAATCCTGTAAACAGTGTCAAATCGATTCTGCTTGAAAAAGTGCCATTTTGGACTTACCTTTTGGATTCACCATCATCCAAAACTTGACTCCAAAATGCTGGCAAATCTGACAGGGAAAACTAGCCGTTGCTGTCCTACTTTTTACTTCTATAAAAGTCATTTAAACCCGATTTTCAGTAAGATTTTTGTGCTATTTCTATCAGAAACACTCTTACACTTTAGAAAACAAAATCTTCCTTTTCATTGTGCCTTAAAGGTGAAATTGAATTGTTCAAAAGATGAAAGACTGTTGGAGCTTATTTGTTTGTATCTGCTCAAACTTATGAGCTATTTCTATAAGTTCTCTTTCATTCTAACTTGTATCAAGATTGATAAGGTAAAACCCAGTTGGGGTGAGCCTTGATTTATTGTGTATCAAAGTTGTGGTGTAAAACTTGTTGGGATGAGCTTTGTTTTGGTTAATGTTCAAGGTTGTGGAGTAAAACCCATTGGAGTGAACCTTGTTTTTTGAATGTATCAAGGTTATGGTTTAAAACCCAGTTGAGGTGAGCCTTGATTATTGTGTTTTAAGAGGTTGGGTATAAAACCAAGTGTAGTGATCCTCTTGTGTAATATTGGTATAGCCTACCACTATTTATTTGGGAAAAAGGTTTTAGTGATGATGTTGAAATCCTTAAGTGAGAACTTAAGGTAGTGGATGTAGATCATTTAAGAATCGAACCACTATAAATCATTACTTCTATTCTCTTTCATTTATTCTGATATTCATGCCTGCATTTTTACTGCTCATCCAACTTGAAAGCATTATACTACTCATTAAATTTATTGATTTGATCAAAGACTTTTATATTAATTGAGTGAGACTGTTTTTGATGCCTTATCTACCTATCTTAATTATAGATTTTCATTTCATCATTTAGTGGAGTTTTTGAAAGTTCTTTGGTAGTTCATTTAAAGCTACACGGATAATCTGATTTTTATTGCATACGCATTTGTTTGTTCTTGTTTTAAGATTTTCAGAAGATCTTTAGAGTTTGCAATTGTTTGCCATATACCTTATTCACCCCCCCCCCTCTAAGGTATATCAATCGGTATCAGAGAGTTGGTCTACATTATCCTCAGCTTAACAGCTTTGTAGCAAAGATCCATATGGCAAACACTATTGCTCTACCTTACATTGAAGGATCCTCCACAAATAGACCTCCTTTATTCTATGGAAGCAATTATACATTTTGAAAAAATAGAATGAAAATTTATGTTTGCTCAATCAACTTTGAGCTGTGGAATTTGATTGAGAATGGACCATTTGTCCCATTGAAATTTGTTGAAGGCAGAAAAGTACCTAAACACAGTGATGAATATGACAATGAGAATACTTCAAAAATGACTCTGAATTTTTAGGCAATGAATATATTGTGTTGTGCTCTTGATACAAATGAATACAACCGTATTAGTGGTTGTGATTCAGCCTTTGAAATGTGGAGACTACTTGAAGTCACCCATGAGGGGACTAATCAAGTAAAAGAATCAAAGTTGGGAATGTTAGTCCATGATTATGAGCTATTCACTATGAAGCCATGTGAAAACAGCATTGATATGTTTACTCATTTCACAAACATCATGAATGGTCTAAAGGCTTATGGAAAGATCTACCCCCTCGAGGAACAAAACAGAAAATTGCTTGATGTTCTGCAAAAGAGTTGGTAGCCAAAAACTTTGGCAATAGAAGAATAAAAAAATTTGAATAGTTTAGCCACTAAAGAGCTAATTGGCTCTCTATTAACCCATGAAATGAAATTGAAAAAGTTTCAACAGCATGATAAAGATGATAGAAGCCAAAGAGGAATGACCTTAAAAGCTATTGATGATGATGTTACTAGTGAACAAACTGAGAGTGAAAAAGGGACTGATTTGGACGTCAAAGAACTAGCCATGGCAACTAGAAAATTCAGAAAAATGTTCAGGAAGAGCAACTTCAAAAAGGGTAGAAAATTTGTCAAAAAGAAGGGACAACCTTGTTAGGGATATACCCTAGAGTCAATTTGTACTTATACTATTGTCGTTATGTTTTATATAATAATATGAGGTTTTCCTTTCCATGAATAGTATATTTTGTTTTGTGGTCATCAAGTACGTGACTTAATAGTAAAACCCAACAATAAATATAATGACTATTCTAAAACTGTCCCTGATCGATTATTATTATTGGAACAATAATAAATTAAGATTAATATGTTTGTGACTTGATGGCTATGTTTTACAAGTCATGGATATTTATGATATCAAGTTAAAATATAAATAAATGTTAGAGAACATTGTATTGGACATGACCCACTATGAGAGTACTTCATGGAACATGTCATAAGTACTTTCTAGCCATAATGATATTAAAAGTCCTTTGACCTAAATTCATCATAGTTTCCTACTTGATAAACTCTATATTTTGACGTTGTTTAAAGTTGTCTTTAACTAGATAATAAATTAGACTACTGTTGGATATAGATTAAATCAAGGAGAGGAATATGATTGATAGTGAAGGAATTTGTCCCTCTCAATTATGGAATAGATGTCCATGGGCCCCTTGATAAGTTAGATTGTTAAAATGCATGGCCGTGCTCAAATATATCAATCTAAAATATTGATATCATTTGTTTGAACAGTCTACTATGAAATCAAGAAATAGTTGATTAAGCTTAATAAGGATGACATGCTCCGTGCCTTATGCTTAATCTGGATATCGTGTGACAAAAGGACTAAATATAAAATTGTGGTTTGGTTTAAAGAGATCACTGATCTTTATTTTGTTAGTGTTGTGCCCTAGAGGCAATCACTTGTACATTGTATATGACACATTTTATTTTAATGAAAGGCATTATTTATCTTACAGTTTCTTTTGTTTACTTTAAATAATATAACTGTTCGATAAAGTCTCTAGTACAACACTGTGTTAAGGAAATTATGATAGAGATCATGATATGAGATTCCTACTACACTGGATGGTGTTGTACTTAAATAGTCCCTAGTCATAGTATTAATGAGACATGACATCATTAATGCGTTAAGACTAGTATGTGTTAGACTTCCTGATTTGATCAGGTAGTGGTTCTCATAACTGTGAGTATTGAGATACTCAAAGTTAACACATGGATGCTTGTTAATGGAACAAGTTCATTGGATGACCTAGCTTTGAGATAATTACATGGATAACTATTTAGTGCCAGTGATATAATCTCAATATAGCAAACGTGCAAGTATCCTTAGATTTGAGATCTCCAAGGTACTTTGTTTGCTGAGCCTTGTACTTTGATTCCAATCTCCGGAGCTCGATCGAGGGCCACCTATGGGATGGATATTGGGTACATGGTGAGGTAAACGAAAGTAGTTGAGAGGGTCAATAAAGGATTCACCACTCCTAATAGTAGGGGCAAATATCTCACGGCCACTTGTAGGAATTACTACTCGAAAGTCCTTGGCCAAGGCAATTGTGCATTGGAAACAGTTCCAATTGATACACATCTAGAGTAGTGAGTTCCTGGTACAAGTACTATTGTATTCAGGCCAGAATTAATTCTGGAAGGAGTTGGCACTAATTCCGTACTCCAAACCGAATGAGATATTGTATGGTGAAAGGAGTTGATTGTACTGAAGTTTGTTATTGAAGGGTTCATGTCAAGCCACTTGACTTCCTGGATTCTTGGGTGCTCATGATGTGTTGCTAGATACCGCTCATGATCTGGAAATATGGGTTTCTTAATTGATGAATTAATAAACTAATCCTAATTAGAATTAATAGGATTAATTCTAATTAATTATGAATTATTAATCTCAAAGATGTTTGGATTAATTCATGTTCTCTACCAATTGACTGAGAAACCTAATAAGTCACACACAATAGAGGGTTATATACTCAAGATATTATTTGATAACAATGTGGGGTTAATTGAGAGAAAGAAAAGTTGTTGTGGACAAATTATAATTAGTTATAATTTGTGGTACAAGTTGTAATTGTGAGAACTTGATGTTTCTAATTACAATTAGGGAATTCTAATAGGATTAGAATTCTCAGTTTTGGGAAGGGAATTTCTTGTGATATATAGTAGAAAATAACACACGAAAAACCCTAGCCAATAGCTGAAATACAACACACTATTCTCTCTTCCTTTGATCTCTCTTTCTCTCGTTTTTCTTCTTGAAAGAAAAACCCTAGCCGCCATTAATTTTTGCTAGCACAGAAATTTTGGAGCTTGAGTATTCCTCTGTGTGGATTACTATTAGAGATAATCATACACTATGATTATAGTGGGTAGACGTTCAACTCACATGGAGGTTGATCACGAGGATTGCTGGATCGCGCCTCAACTTGAAGAAGAAAATTTTGTTCTTCGTACGATCACCCAAAGGTAAAAGTGGTTGCCTTTATTGTCATTATGTCTTGTTTTCCACACATAGAAGAGTCCTGGGAGGGTATCTCGATTTATTTTCCGCTACGCCGTATAGGATACGAGCCTGAGATACCCAACACATTTAACCTGGATAGTTATAATGTTTTGCTAGAAATCGCTTATAACTTGTGGGCCATTTAAATATGATTTAGGCACACTGTCAGTGTTAATTGAACTTATAGGGTCACACAATAAGCGAACTTGTTAGGTTATTTTTCTGGTAACCAAATTTGATAAATATGGAAATATGTCTAAGTTAATCAAACTTAAAAAATTTACTAGATACAATGAATCTGGAAATATGTCCACATTCGATGTATCTGGATGATGTCCAGATTATAAGAATCTGACTCGGTAAATTAATTAGTTAAATTACCAAGATAATGGTAGAATCTTATCATATCAGTTTTAATTTAATTTGAATTTAAATTAAAAATATGATAAGAGATTGTCATAGTTGGACTCTAAGAGGTTTGGTTTTTTTTTAAGACAACCCTAACCGTCTTCTCAATAGCCCCGTTCTGTTGAGAATATTCAGACTCTATTCACCAGAAAAAAAAAAAAAAACCTCTCAAACCCTAGGCACTAGCACTCTTAAGGTAATGAGTCAGTTCGCTGTGTGTATCCGATAGAGAACGTTCGCACACTGCAGCGTCTGGTGATCGTTCGGGTTGCACGTACGACAGCACAATCAGAATCGAAGGATCTCAATTACACCGAACAGAGGTAATTTTGTAAACCTTAGATCTTCTTAATCATTTAATTTGGTCCTCGGAAGGGATTCGTGGATGTTTTTCACATTTAGGAGTCCACGAATCTTAACAAACCTTCACCCTTCAAACCTCAATGCTATGAATGCAAGAGTATGGGGCATTTTATTACTGATTGCCCAATGTCTAATGAAAGAGAAGCCAAGCACAGCAAGAAGAAAAGAAAAGGACTGATTGGGACTTGGGACTAAGAAGAGTCCGAGACTAAAGAGAGTGATGGATCCGATAAGAAGAAAGCAAACATGTGCTTCATGGCAATGGAAAATGAGGTAAACTCCACTTCCACTAATTCCATATCTGATTTACATAATTCTGATTATCAAAAGGTTGATGATCCTAGTGAACTACTTTTTGAAATGTTCTATGAACTTAAAAAGCTGTCTAGAAGAAACAAAGAAATGAAAGTAAAAACTGATTCCTTGCTAGACGAAAATGATAAGCTGATGAGGGAGAACAAAGCCTTACTTGATTCTATATGTTGTCTAAATATTGAAAAAGAAGTCATTTCTACTTCTTTAAATTGTTTAACATTTGAAAATAAATGGTTATGTGATCAAGTCTTTTCGCTTGAAATTATGCTTAGCAACTTTGATAACATAAAAAATAGAGTTGATGATCTCACTACATGCATTAAAAAATTTACAAATGGGAAAAACAACCTGGAAAAATTACTTGGGACTCAACACCATGCTGGAAATCGAAATGGCTTAGGATATAGACATGAGAATAAAGACAAAAATCACAAGCCTCAATTTGTTAAAGCTGCCTCATATTACACGGCACACAAAGATGCACATATTGTGGAAACTCGGTACACTTAGCATCGAGATGTCTTATTAAAAAGAAAGTGAAATCCGGTGAAATAACTTTTTGGAAAATCAAAGGAAACACTGCTAACCTCCAAGGACCCAAGAAAATTTGGGTACCAAAAGCTATTCTTCCACCTTATGAATAGGTACACCAGCTGCAAAAATTGAGCTCCGTGAAATAGTATTAGATAGTGGATCCTCAGAACACATGATGGAAAATGCAGCACTAATGGATATCATTCAAGCTGAAATTGATGGATTTGTCTTGGAGATAAGAAAAAAGGGATAAAAACACTTGGTAAAGGTAATGTTGGTGAGAGATTCTCCATCATTATCATGCAAGTATTATTGATTGATGAATTGAAGCTTAACTTGCTTAATATTAGTCTTTTGTGTGAAAATTGTTACAAGATTATTTTTGAAAAAGATTCATGCACTATCATTGACAATTCTTGTGATGAAATCATTTTTTGTCAATCGCATTGGCAATGCCTATGTATTATATCTTGATGATCCTTTGCTTATGATATAAAATGCCTTTACATATATGATATTGATAGTTAACTTTCGCATAGAAGGTTAGGGCATGTCTCTATTGATTTGTTGAATAGATTGTCATTAAAAGAACTTGAGAAAGGACTGCCCAAAATGATTTTTGACAAAACCAATTGTGTGATGCTTGCTATTTTGAAAAACAAATCGAGACATATTTCAAATCCAAGAAAATGATTTTAACCTTAAGTCTTCTTGAGCCAATACATATGGATTTGTTTGAATCAATGAGGGGCACTACCCTAAATGGTAAGAGGTATGCTCATGTTTTAGTAGATGATTTTTTTGAGATATACTTAGACTTTATCTCTTCTTTCAAAAGGGTATTTAAAGTGTTCTATAAAAGAACTCTATGTGCGAAAGAATCCATGCTTTTAAATTTTAATGTATCTAACATATATTCCTCTAGAAAAGATGATGAGTATGTAGGTAGCTCAAAGAAAAATGGCATTGAACATCATGAAACTTCATTATTTGACAACCATGCCAAAAAGAGGAATTAGAAGAGCAGCAAGTTGAAAAAAGTAAGCAAAGAAGTGTCAAATACACTGATTAGAATCTGCCAAGAGATTGGAAGTCCAAACTATCCATCCAAAAGAACATATCATTGGTGATCCTAGCTGCGAAGTTAAAATCAAACAGTATTTTGTTGATAATTTTATTTTACTTTCTAGCACTGAACCTAATTAAATTGATACAGCCTTACATGATGAATTTTTTTATTATGACCATGCAAGAAAAATTGAACCAATTTGAAAAAAAAAAAAAATCAAGTTTGGAAACTTGTCCTTAGACCACTTGACCATCCCTTAATTGATAGCAAGTGGGCTTTCAAAAACAAACTTGATAAGCATTTCATTGTTATTAGAAGTAAAGTCAGATTAGTTGCCCAAAGATTCAATCAAGAAGAGGGCATTGATTATGATGAAACTTTTGCTCCTGTTGCTTAATTGAAATCCATTAGAACGCTACTTGTCCTTGCTTCATTCAAAAATTTCATGCTTTATCAAATGGATGCCAATAGTGCTCTCTTAAATGGTTTTATTGAAAAAGAAATTTATGTGAAGCAACCTCCAGGTTTAATTCATGAACGTTTTTCAATCCATGTCTTAGTGGTTTTCTTGTTTCAAAAGGTTCTTCAAGAGGCTTAATGGATACCATATGATTTATCAAATCTAAAAATTCTGATGATATCTTAATTATGCAAATACATGTTGCTGATATTATTTTTGGAGCTACTAATGATTCTTCATATAAGAAATTTGCCAAGACAATGCAACAAGAGTTTAAAATGAGCATGATGAGAGAATTTAACTTCTTCCTCGGTCTTCAAAAAAAGCTAACCATAAATGATAGCTTCCTAAATGAAGAAAAGTATGCCAAGGAACTATTCAAAAGATAAATTCACAAACTATTGGCTGAAGAATGATTTGATCATTTGAGGAGAGGTTTGGAAATGATCAGATTATATATCTAACGATTTTGCTAGAGATTGGTTATTTATTCTTGCAGAATTCCTGAAGATCTTCTAATTTTGGAATTGAGATATTGTACACAATACTTGAAATGTATTTTGGACTAGGAAATTGGACGGATAGTCTAAGTCCAAATGCTCAAATCCTTTAATTAAAAAAATTCCTACCTTTTCATTCCAGTCGCAACACTCTCTCTCTTCGTATCAGAATATTTTTACATACTTTCAGAAATCACCTTTCTCAAATATTCTAAATTATATTTGTGCTTTTCAAAACCTTGTAAACTCCAAAAAGAATTCAAATCTATTTGAATCTTCTTCTCATCTCAAAAAATTCTGTCATTTATCTTAGTACTTTTCTCTTTCCTCTTGCCTTCATTGTCTCGATAAAAACCAGAAGAATCAAAACTTTCAATCCTGTCCGCCATAGGTAAATTCCTTGAAACTCAGTAAAAAAACCTAGCTAAAAGCGAAGGAAGCCAAGAAGAAGGTAATGAAAAGGAAATCAGTCACTGCTAGACTGATATCTGTGAAGAAGATGGAAAAGTGAGTTGCCATTGATGAACTAACTCCTCAAAGTACATTATTAGAACAACCTCCAGAAAAAGAAAGCATGGACACTCAGGTACTCTGATTCCTTGACTTAAAATGTTAATCTAAAGTTAATGACTTGTTGTCGAGGAATAGGACTGTCATCACTGGATATCCGGTTGATACTGAGGCATGTTTAAATTATAAGTGCATTATGGGTTTGTCTAAATTAGTGGTTTGGGGCCTTTATAATTTGTGAATGAAAAACTTCACTACATTGGTTTGAAAATTCTATGAAAAGGACGACATGAGAAAATAATGAACAAGCTTATTGAGTAGTGCTATATGTCTAGAGTTGGAAAAATGAACTTCGAGTTTAACCATCGTATGTTAAATAGATTTTTTTTTTTTTTTGAGATACTTGTTTGAAATAAAAAATTCTGATTTTTTAGTCAACTTGAGATGAGATTTACTAGTGCCAAGAGCTTTAGAAATTCAAGTGACTGAAATGCCAACTGGTTAAATGGAATGGAGCGATTGCTACGTCACATGGTCTCAATCATGGTGATACCGAGCTTTGGCCGCAAGACTTCTATACGTTTTCTACAAATAATGTTGATGCCGGCTCAGTCAGAAGGAAAATAAATTAGCTTTAGCTTTGGGTTTTTGGTTGTGAAATTGCTGACTCAATCTCGAAACACATCAAACAAAGCATTGGCTTGAGTACGGTTACCCTGAGCACTGCAAAATAATCATCTACAACAAAAATTCATTTGAGAAAATGGGAACCATTTGAGCGGATAATCAAGGAATATTACTTAGAGAGGCTACTAAAGAAGAGATAGTGATGCAGAGTATTTCAAAGGGAAACAACAAGTAAAGGGAAGCAAAAAACTTAGGAAAGTGAAAAAATGCAGAGTATTTTAGATGCTCTAAATCTGCTATCTACCAAGCTAAAATAGTCTGATTGTAGAAGTCAAAGGTGAACAAAAATTTGGGAAATAGACTGACAAATGTGGAAGGAAAGAAATATAAAACTGAAGTCCATTCGATTAAACAAGCTCCTCCACCCGTGGTGGAACCTTAAACTATTATTTCTTGAACATAAGAATGAACTAATATTCAGCCAAAGATGGAGAGCGCATAAGAGAACTAGAAAGAAATGAGCCCACTATTGAACAACTGATGCACCCAAGGAAGTTTCCAAGCAAAACAAACTAGCTGCATTTGATAGCCCATCTGGCCGAAAGCTGGAGCATGTCGTGGTAAAACAAGTTCAGCAAAATTGTTGGAAAATATTCAAAGAAAGGCGCCAATGCTAAGCCTACAACCATCTTTATTCCATGAGATGTGGCACATAACGACCGATGAATGATAATCTCTTCTACCCACTCTTATTCTGATGACACAATTTTATTCGTGCAAAACTTCCTACTATCTACACTATATTTTCATGCATATCCTTATTTTAGTCTTTAACTGATATTACTGCTAGCTGCATACTACTCATTATTATTGTCAATGTTGTTTATTACTTGCCCTGTTCTGGGCATTCTCCTGATATTACTATCATAGTACTACTGATTGCTTCTATGCTACTTATTGTTATTACTATTGTTTTGATTGATGATAAAATGAGAGAAAATAGAGATTGTGAATTGATTGTGAATTAATGACTTGAAAAATATATTGTTGGGGAATTGTGAAATTGATGCGGTTATGGAGATTCTGCTATGGACTAAGAGAAGATGATGTGGGAGAAGATTCTGTGAAATACATTTTTGGGATTTGAGTTGATCAAACATTGTGCTGTGCATTTTTGTGGTTTCATCATATCTCTTTCACTGGTCTTTGCCTTTATAAATATGGATTATGATTGTGACTGCTTATGAGAATTATAAATTCATCTGGCTTAAGATGAATTTTGATTGTTTACAGTGATTTGATAGAGACTATGTTAAGTTGTTGTTGCTGTTATAGACTAAGGAGATTGAAGTATGTGTATGAGTTCATTGTGCATTCCAACTAATTTTAACTTGGCTTGATGATTTGTTTCTTGTCTATGGTTGTGGTATGCACTTCATTAAATATTCGGATATGAGGATATTTATGCTTATGAAAACTTCTCTTTGGTTGCACAGAAAATTTCTTAAACTGGATTAGATTAAAAAACTATGATCTACCTTTGTAAAAAAAAAAAAAAAATCACCCTACACATACACAGGGGGAGTTTTGGACCCATGTTTATTCAATCCAAAATACTAGTCCAAAAATGAGTTTTTAAAATATTAGCTTATGTCTCATTTTACCTCATTTTGGATGTATGTTTTGGAAGTCCAAAATTCTGGAGTCCAGTCTTAATTTTAAAATGCACTTCATAACTCTCTATATCTTGTGTTCATATATCCACATACTAAGGGGGAGCATTACATCTTATGATTCATCTTCTATACCTTATTGTGTACATATCTATACATTTTTTCGTGACTACTATTTGTGGCTATTCTCTTGTGGAATAGTCCTTTGATGGAAGGAAGGAGGATATGGAGGTAGGTTGAGCCATAGGCTCATTGAGTTATGTTTGCGAGTATATGCTTTAATTTTCTTTATCTTAAATTCATAAGCACTCTTTGAGTCCTATAATGAGAGATTGCATTTCAATGAAAATATTCTTATTTATCTCGGTTTAACATATTCATACTATACATATCATTATTTTTATATCATAATCCTATCAAGTTTGTCATTACTTAAAAAGGAGAGATTGTTAGCCCTAAGGCCATTTTCCTATGTTTTGATTTATGATAAACGTTGATGAGGACTAACTTGTGTGATTTACATGTGATAGGACATGTTTGAGCCAGGTTCTTTCAAGGTATGCAAATAGGATTGCTAAGCAATTCTTGAGCAATGGAATCCAAGAATGGGTGATCAAGTAGAAGACCGAGCTTAAGAGATTGCATACCAAGAAATCCTTATAGAAGAACCTTAGACTAGGAATCATTATTAAGGTATTTTTTGTAAATTCCTATGCCTTCTTTACCTTATGATTCAGTTTTATTTCTACCATTGAAGCACACAAACAAAAAGATTTCAAAGTTTTATATCTCAGAATTTTGGATTAAGCAGTTTGAACGACTCTGCATCCAAAAGATTTGTCCAGAATTCTGTGAATAATGTCAAATCGATTCTACCTGAAAAAGTGTCATTTTGGACTTACCTTTTGAATTCACCATCATCTAAAACTTGAGTCCAAAACGCTGGCAAATCTGACAGCGAAAACTAGCCGTTGCTGTCCTACTTTTCACTTCTATAAAAGTCATTTAAACCTAATTTTCAATAAGATTTTTGTGCTATTTCTATCAAAAAAAACTCTTATACTTTAGAAAACAAAAATCTTCCTTTTCATTGTGCTTCAAAGGTGAAATTGAATTGTTCAAAAGGTGAAAGACTGTTGGAGGCTATTTGTTCGTATCTGCTCAAACTTGTGAGCTATTTCTATAAGTTCTCTTTCATTCTAACTTATATTAAGGTTAATACGGTAAAACCCAGTTGGAGTGAGCCTTGATTTATTATGTATCAAGGTTGTGGTGTAAAACCCGTTGAGGTGAGCCTTGTTTTGGTTAATGTTCAAGGTTGTTGAGTAAAACCCACTGGGATGAACCTTGTTTTGTGAATGTATTAAAGTTGTGGTGTAAAACCCAATTGGGGTGAGTCTTGATTATTGTGTTTTAAGAGGGTAGGTATAAAACCAAGTGTGGTGATCTTCTTGTGTAAGATTGGTATAGCCATTGATTTGGAAAAAAGGTTTTAGTGATGATGTTGACATCCTTAAGTGAGAATTTAAGGTAGTAGATATAGATCATTTGAGGATCGAACCGCTATAAATCATTGAGTCTATTCTTTTGCATTTATTTTGATATTCATGCCTGTATTTTTACTACTCATCCAATTTTAAAGCATTATACTCCTCATTGAATTTATTGATTTGATCAAAGACTTTTATATTGATTGAGTGAGACTGTTTTTGATGCCTTATCTACCTATATTAATTATAGATTTTCATTTCATCATTTAGTGGAGTTTTTAAAAGTTCTTTGGTAGTTCATTTAAAGCTGCACAGATAATCTGATTTTTATTGCACACGGACTTGTTTGTTCTTGTTTTAAGATTTTCAGAAGATCTTTAAAGTTTGCAATTGTTTGTCATATACCTTATTCACCCCCCCCCCCCCGTTCCCTAAGGGATATCAAGTATTATGTCCAAGTTCCTTTTCTAATCTACATAGACCCGTTAGCTTATTCTCTTGGAGAATAACGGCTAAGGGACTGAAAGAACCTCCACCAATTATTTTTGAAAATAAAAAATAAAAGAAATTCTCATTTTTGTGAAAAAAATAAAATAATTTTGTGTACTTTATCCTCATATTAAACTTGATAATAGTTAACCTCATCACTATTATCTTTAACATGATTAATTTGGCTCTTAGAAAAATTGACATAGCTTCTTGGGAAGATTAACAGTTTCTTAAGTTAAATGTGTTAACCACAACAAATTAATTTTTCTTCTAGATAATGATCTGGAAGATAACTCCATCGAGGCAATGGCCGTTTCTTCTCATTTTCTATAGACATACCTCACACTATACTCCATCGTAGGTTAGCTGATCATAGTACATGTCCCAGGTTATTAATTACATCCTTCCATTAGTTCTAGATCATTGTGGTATCTCCATCTTATACGGATTCACTCCCAAGGTGATGCGAGGAGACCTATAATCTCTACTAAGGATCGTGATGAAAGATGTGGGGCCGTTGAAACCCCTCTTCCACTTAGTTTTTTAAAACAAAAATTTTCTCAGAAAAATATCCTTTGAAAATTTCCATAAGATTTTCTTTTAACTTAAAATAAAACATCTAAACTCATAAAAATTTCTATGTCAAGGTTTATACCCTTTGAGAAATTTTTTCATGAATTAATTTTATTTAAGTTAAAACTTAATAATTTCAAAATTTTTCATTAAAACTTCCTGTAGACTTTGGTCCCAAGTTTTTATTTAACAAAAATAAAATTTTCTTGTGAAAATAAATTAAAAATGGTTTTTCATGTTAACTTACAAAAATCTCTAAATCCAAAATATTTTCTAAGTTAAGAATAAAAACCTCAAAGAAAATAACCAATGATTAATTTTTGTTTAAGTTAAAATTAACCATTTAATTAAAAAAATATTTTTTCTTGTCAAAAATTCCCAAAGACTTTGGTCTTTGAGAAAACGTACACATAGGTATTGAAATAAATAGAATGCAAGAAAACTATAAACGTTTTCATATTTTTCTATTTCTTTAACCTAAGTGCCCAAAGAATAGAATTAAACAAATTAATTAAATAAATTAATAGTCTTGTTTAATCTTAAATTCCTTACTATTATTTTCCATGCAAAATATTCCATGAATATTAACTATTGCAAAAACAATAACTTCACCTAGTATGTGACCAAAAACAAAAAAAGAAATTGCACAAAAACTACATGAAAAAAAAAATCCCTTAGTCTTGCGCACCTGCCACACCGAATCATGGCCCCATGGACCACCCGACCAGCCCGCACACCCACACCTGCATGCCCACAAACCTACTCGCAGCTTCAGTCATAATTTTGACCGAAGCCACGAGAGGATGCTAAGCAGCCTACCTAGGAAGCTTAATTTTTTTCATTATTCAATCTAGGTTAGGTCCTGAATAATTAATTAACTAATTAAACTAGATAATAAATTTAATTTAATTTCTCTCGACCTTTTATTTTATTCCAATCAAATAATAAATTAGACTTTCCAAATAAAATAAAATCCTCTTTAACCGAGACCATTTCCTCAATCCAAAATTAATTAGGACTTATGGGCTATTTCGAGGACCAAAAAGATACATTGCATTGGCTACTAAAATGACCAAAATACTCATGCTATATAAATAGCTATATTTTATATTTTAAATATTTTCTAATATCATTATAAGGAAATATCGACCCCAAAGACAATGTTACGTTAGCAATGTCTCCGACCTACAGGAATAATGACTAAAATATCTCTCTACACATTACCGTTCATTTAGAGAGGAAGAAGTATACTAAAACCTTTCTAAAAGACATCTACCATCCTTAAACTTCTAGTCTAATGATCCATGACTTCTTGGAATATATTTTCGCTTTCCAAAGGAGCTACCCTAAAGCAAATATCCAAGTTATGTTTCTCAGGACCCTGGATATTTAGATCATTCGGACAACCACAATAGGCAATATAGCATAGAAGCTATCTTATACAAGTCTATCTTAACTAAGTAGTTATATATACTCAACATATAAGTATATTAGTCCTACAATAAAACCTCAACTATAATATATCTCCTAACTTTATCAGACCACCAATTCATACTCAATCCATAGAATATAAGTCTACGCTGTAGTAGTAGTAGTCTAGGTTTCTACCATATAGTACTTTTAGAAATCACTACTACAGGTCCAATTTTACATATTCAAAATACACTTGTGTTATGAAATGAGAAGACTACTCATTGGCTAAAGGTAAACCATTCCACATTTAGAATTTATAACATAATAACCTTACCATGATGAGATTCCCATTCTCATCATTCAGTTAAGAATGATAGTTTGTGTGTTAAGTAACCCATGGTCCATACCTTACTGTGAAAGACCTCTATTCATATGAACCATTTACTTAAATACAATGGGTCTTTTCTAGCAAAAATGTGTACAAAAAGTAATGAAAAAATTCATAAACAATTTTTGAGAATAAAACTTTTGTTAATACAAATCAAGATTACATCAGAAACCTAATCTAAGAGGGTATACACCTAACAATTTCCCACTTGTACTATAAGAATAAGTAAGTCCATAGGTGCTCACCATTATGGCGTCTAAATATCTTCTAAAGGCTCTCTCAGAAATTCACAAACAATTTCTAAGAATAAAAATTTTATTAATACAAATCAAGATTACATCAGAAACATAGTCTAAGATGGCATACATCCCAACAGTCTATGAGTTTTCCTCTCTCTTTTCTTTATTTTTCACTTTGCAATGTAATTAAATGCTTTAATTGTTCTTGAAATGTTGAACCCTAATTAGTTTATATGTTAAATCTACTCTTGACATGTTGGATTTCAATTTCTATTGAATGATTATTTGATTTTATTGTGTTGGATTCATTGTTTGGGTTACTCTCTTCTAACGAATTTGAGAGAATGGGTTAGGAGTTGGGTTCCAATCAATTAGGTTCAATGTTTTTTTTTTTTTGTTTATAAACTTAAGAAAGGATTTGGGGGATTAGAACTTGGTAATCATTGGAAATTTGATATCATCTAGAGATAGGGATATTGGGTTCTTCCGGAATTTTGGGGGCTTTGCACTTAATGCTTCTTGGGTTCAATTAGGGAGGTAGAGATACCCTTTAATTAGCCTAAAAATAGGGAATTCATATCTCGAGAGTGTGTGGGTTTTGCATTCGTGACCTCTCCAGTATTAGAATTGGAATTTAGCTATCTTGAGTTTAGTTTAGTACTTGACTAATTTTGAGGGATTCTTAACAAGTACAAGTCTTATACTCTATTTCTCATCCTTGATTTTTTCATAGCCAATCTTGTGTGGTGTTGTGTTAATGCTCTTAGTTCGTCCATTGTAGTTAGTACATTCCATTAATTCATTATGCTAAATAATAAAAGAAGAGTTAATAGTGGTACATTTTTCCCTTTCCTAAAAGAAAACAATACTTGCCATTAT
Source organism: Voacanga thouarsii (assembly GCA_026120185.1). Lineage (NCBI taxonomy): Eukaryota > Viridiplantae > Streptophyta > Magnoliopsida > Gentianales > Apocynaceae > Voacanga > Voacanga thouarsii. Next base: position 1,207,851 of record JANUWF010001049.1, on the reverse strand, counting down.
ACATTGTACTATGCGATGGGTATACTTGCCCGATTGTGTGGTCTGAGTGTTTTGCCATTTTAAATATAAAACTTGATTTTGTGTGGATTTGTGATAATATTTTCAACACTCGAAAAACACATAAGTTTTTGGCACTTTTGCCGAGGAGTAAAGATAATATCATGAACACTTGGATTTTATTAATTTGGTCATGTATATATTTGTACATATTACTAATTATTTTATGTAAATATTTGTTTCTCTATTTGTACATCATACTAACTATACCTATATATAAATTTCCTTTCATTTTTCTATCTTGTTTGTATAGTGTTTTGATTCTTTATCATTTGTTATTGCAATAAGTAAATTATTTTGATTTCTAGTGTATTTTATCATTTTGTTTGTTGAATTATTATCGAGGAGACCTTGTTATATAACTTTTGTTTTGAGGATTTGTGTGTTGTTGTAATGGTAGTAATTGTTTTGAAGATTTGGTTATTTTTGTATTTTTTGGCTGGGAAATTATTGTTGTTGTTGTAGAATCTTTCTTTTAGCCTTGTGATGGTAGTATTATTGATTGTTGTTGTAATACACTTCGGTGGAAGTTAAGATTGTTGTTATGTTTAATGTGTTGAGAAGTTGGTGGACTAGTATAGTTAAGGTTATGTTTTGTGGGATGTTGTTGTATAGTTAGAGATTTAATTAAAGTTTGGGTGATCTTTGGTATAGTTATACATTTAGAGTTTCTTTCTTTTAGCCTTGTGATGGTTTTATTTGTTGGTTGCTGTTATACTATATATATATATATATATATATATATATATATATATATATTGTGGAGGTTGAATCTTTGATTGTGTAGTGGTGAATAAGTTTTGGAGATTGTTGATTTAGATAATTGATGTTGTATTTTGATACCTTACTGATTTTTGTTTGGAGAGTTGGTTAACTTTTTTATACCTTTGGCTTAATAACACTTGAAGTTTGGAGTAATCTGTTGGTTGCTTGGGAGATACTATAGTATTTTTGGAAGGTATAGTATTCATGGATTGGTGGTTATTATTGTGACAATCTTTTCAGGGTACCCCCCTTCAATAAGCCCACTAAGCCCTTGATCATTCATTTCCCTTTAGAGTGTATAGTGTTCATATACCTTTGTGTATCCCTAGGTACATTTTGATTTGGTTATTTGTTTTATTGTATTGTAGAAGTAGTGTAGCTCTTGGCCCTAACATGTCTTAGTTTTGCTTATGTTAGTTGGTTTTGTTGTGATTTAGGCATGTTAATTGATTGTATTCTTTGATTCGGTTAGTTATGATAACTTGTTGTAACCATGATATTTGTTGTGCTTTTGTATTAATTTCTTTATAGAGTACTTCTTTCTTGATCTTTTTATTTGTATCTTTATTGTTATTTCTTTGGCTTGTATACTATTATATCTGTTATTTTTGTTTTGCAGGTACAGAACCGATACAACACCATTGAGTTCCTATGAAACGGTGCCAGGCATCTGTAGAAAACAACTACTATAGATATTTTGAGAATACACGATGCCATCTATTACAACAAAACCAGGCCGTTCAGTATAGAGCAACAACGTTTTGGACAAGCTTCAAGATACTCGGAGAGTATTGCCTCTCATTTTCTACGTATTTTGTTATTTTGTATTATGTAGATGTATTTGCATTATATATTTTGGATAATGAGGACACTGTTTTATTAAACTGTGAGGAAGAGGTTAAGTAATATTTCATTGTAATTTTATATTAACGATTTTGAGTATTTTCTTGTTTTTTGGCTTAATTTTTTGTTTTATTTGGGCTTTTTTTTTTTTTGAATTCTTTCGCATTTTTGGGCTAATTTTTAAGACTTTTTGGTATATGTGTTAGTTTGGTGGATATATTATTTATCTTTTTTCTTAGAAATTTTACTTAAGACTTGTCTAGGAGAGTTGATTTTGGGTACACTTATATATTGGATATGACCTAGGCTATTCTTGATAAGTGAGTTAACCTTGTTTATACCTTTGAAAATGTTGTGAATCTTGAATTCTTTGAGAATGGATGAGAATGGTGTGATGAAATATAGAGTGTGGATTTTTAACTTATCTATAGTTTCGTTGCATCTCTGTTTATTTATTCTTTTATTTTTGTATTGTGAAAATATTGTATTGTATTCTTTAATGTAAATAAAGGCAAATAGGAGTAAGAGGTAGGTTGCTCAATACACCTACTAAAGTGAGGAGAAAAAAAGGCTCTAGGAATGCAAAAGACATGTCCTATGACGAAAAACAATGTGTGATGAAAAAGAAAAAAAGAATAAAACAACAAGAAAAGAAAAATCAAAAAGCAAAAATGTAAAGGATGCAAAAAAAGCATTCAAGTTAAAATTATTATAAATGCATTCCTTTGTAGAAAAATTATGAAAAATGAGAGGCTCCTACTTTGTTACAAAAAATTATAATATTTTATCGTAGAGTTGTAATATATTATTGTCAGGATGTAACATTTGTAATGTTGTACTTTTTTGTAAAAGACGTGATTTAGTCAATTAATCCTATCTTATATAAATCACATTGTTTATATTCTTAACTCGAGGAATAGAGTGAAACACATTGATTTAGTAGAAACTTATTTAATTTAGCTTTGATATTCTTGATTATGTTTAGCTTAATATATAGGTCTACATGTGATTAACTTGGACAGATAACTGTTGGGATGAATTCTAAGGTGGAGAAAGAAATAATGTTTTTACCATTTTAACCTTATTGCATATATGCTAAGTATTCTTGTTAAGTCACCTATAATGCTTTGTAGAATTTTTATTTTACTTATAAGTTAGTTGTTCTTTATTCTTTGTGAATAAATGCACTTTTACTTGATTCGTATGCTAGTTAATTCTTTATTTTATGAATAATTGTGAGTTTCTTGAGGACAAGCAAAGACTTAAGTGTGTGAGGAATGATAAGTGCTGCTCACGTACATATTTTCTATATAAATTGTATTATAGTTGCTGTAAAATTTGATTTAAATGGCCACTTATCCCCCCATATATTCATATTATTTTGTGCAAGAGTCATAGAATGAAGGGTTGGTGAAGAATAAGGCTGAAAAAGAATGAAAAGAAGTAAAGAAGAAGACCAACGGTGCCATTGCATTCATACTTCATGTTGCCGTACAGCTTCAGAGATTTAGATAGATCAAACATTCTGGGATTTAATGGCACCGTGCAAATCATCTTCAACACCGCCGTACAAGATTACAACTCACAATAAAGTTAAGTTCCACGATGTCGTTTGAGAGCGGATTCAACTAAGAAAAGCATGCAAGGTACCGTGCATAAAACCTTCCACGGTGACGTGCAACATCGCAGATCAGATTTGCTTCTCTTTTTTGCAGTAATTTTTAGGGCTTTCCAAGCCCTATAAATAGAAGCTATCAACACAATAAGTGGTGCCCAACTCTAGGGAAAAACACCTAAACACATAAGAAAGGAGATTGATAGTGAAGAATGGAGGGTTGCACAAGGAGGGCTTGGAGAAGATGAAAAAGTAAGCTTATCTATGAGTTTTCCTCTCTCTTTTTTCTTTGCTTTTCACTTGGCAATGTAATCAAATGCTTTAATTGTTCTTGAAGGGTTGAACCCTAATTAGTTTATGTGTTAGATCTACTCTTGACATGTTGGATTTCAGTTTCTATTGAATAATTACTTGATTTTACTATGTTCGATTCATTATTTAGGTTACTCTCTTCTAATGAATTTGAGAGACAGGGTTAGAAATTTGATTCCAATCAATTGTGTTCAATGCTTATTTTCCCTTGATGAACTTGAGAAATGATTTGGGGGATTAGAACTTGGGAATTATTGGGAATTTGATATTACCTAGAAATAGGAGTATTGGGTTCTTCAAGAATTTTGGAGGCTTTACATTTTATGCTTCTTCGATTTAATTGGGGAGGTAGAGATACCCTTTGATTAGCCTAAGAATAAGAAATTCATATCTCGAGAAAGGTGAGTTTTGCATTCGTAACCTCTCCGATATTAGAATTGGAATTTAGCTATCTTGAGTTTGGTTTAGTACTTGGCTAATTTTGAGAGATTTTTGACAAGTACATGTTTTATACTCTATTTCTCATTCTTGATTTTCTCATGGCCAATCTTGTGTGGTGTTGTGTTAATTTTCTTAGTTCGTCCATTGTAGTTAGTATATTCCATTAATTCTTTAGGCTAAATAATAGAAGAAAAGTTAGTAATGGTACATTTATCCCTTTCTCGAGGGAAAATGATACTTGCCATTATATGTTATACTACGTGATGAGAATACTTGCCCGATTGTGTGGTCTAAGTGTTTTGGTATTTTAAATATAAAACTTGATTTTATGTGGATTTGTAATAATATTTCCAACACTAAAAAAACACACAACAAGTAGTTCACTTTTTCTCTCTCTTTTTTTTCCGCACACATAGAAGAATCAGTTTTCCAAGTCAAAGCTACACATATATATCTAGCCCTCTTCCTTTCTTTTCCTTTTAATAATATGTGGCAGCTACTTAGTTTCCTAAAAACCAATAGCTACCCCCCTTAACCCTAGTAGGCTAGGGTTTTACTTCAATTAGTATATTACTAATTAAATAACTCTCTTATTAATTAATTGATCCACTTGGACCCAGTATAAAATTATCTAAGATAATTAATTAATAAACTAATTTAATTAAATTAGTCCAATATATTATTCTAGCTCAAATAAATAATTATTGGACTCTTAGAATAATTCTTCTAATATTAATTCAGCGCGTAGGCCCATATAGTAACTTAAATTACTAAGGTTACTTGAGGTACTCTGGGGATCAAAAGGTATATTATTCTTGGATATTAAAATAACTAAAATACTCTTATTAACAAATAGCTGTATTTTATTATTTTAAATATTTCATTTATTATCATATATATTGACCGCAAGAATAATATTACAAATATGGTATGTTCAACTTACATGTATAATGACGAAAATACCCCTCCATGTAACACCCATCGTTGAGATAGGAAAAATGTACTAACATATTTCTCAATGACATCTACCATCCTTTGATATCTAGTCTAATAATCCACGACTTTCAGTATTTACCCACTTGTCTCAGAGAGCTACGCAGAAGCATACAAACTTAGTCATGCTCTCATTATTGGAAAGTATACCATCAAAGGCTATGTATTCTATGTAAACATATTGCAATAAAATATTTATTCATTCAATTTAGTTTGTTTATTATATTATTGCACATTTAAGATCCAAGTATGACAAGTAATAGTTTATGTGTTGGGTCATTCTTCACATAAGGTATAGACCATGGGTACTTGTTATACAAGTAAAATTGAGTTCTTAGTCATTCGATAGAATTGAGTATTTCATCAAGGTAAGACTATTATAGCATGAGTTCCAAAGAGAAATGGTTTACCTTGAATCAGTGAGTAGCTTACTCACATAATTGGCATGAGTGTATTTCAAATACGTAGAATTGGACTTGTAGTATTGGTCTCTCTTAAAGTACTATAATTATAGAGACCAGATTATTCTACTATAGTATGGACATATACCTTCATACTTGAGTATGAGTTGGTGGTCTGGCGAAGCTAGGGCTTTATACTTTGATGTATATTGGGTGAGATTTCTTTTGTGAGATCAATACCCTTGTATGTTGGGTGTATTACTCTAGTTAGTTAAGACGGACAAATGCAACAGAGTTTCTATACTTCACTTGGTGAAGTTAAAGCATCCCCTTGTGATTGTTTGGAATAATCTAATGATCCAGGGCCGTGGAAAAGTGATTCTAGAATGTATGCTTTTGGGTAGCTTCCAATGATAAGCAAGTACATTCAAATGAGTCATGGATTATTGGACTAGAGATCTAAAGGTGGTAGATGTCTTTTAGATGGGTGTTAGTATATTTATCTTTCTCTCTTGGAGAGTATCTTGATTATCCAAAGAAGGAGTTTTCACCAAGCTAACCCAAGAGCAAGATAGAGTCATATTCTGGAAGATGAAGAAAGGAAGCTTAGAGGCACTTGATGCGTAGGAGTAGAAGATTAGCGGGAAATACCGATCGAACCGCATGTGCCTCCTTCTCCCCTTCCATCGCAAGTTCTAGCGCAACTCGGCCCCTTGTTGATTAATCTATAACTAATAAAGAAAAGTAAGTACTTTCTCTTAAATGTGGCTCAGAAAACTAAAAAAAATTTCACTGCGCTTTCTTTTATGTTTTCCATTCTAATCCTGCAAGTGGTATTAGAGATACGGTTTTCATCTAGGAGCATGTAGTAGGGTTAAAAACTGAAAAATGTGGTTCCTTTACTATTAAAAATGAATCTTTTGTGATTTCATGTAATCCCTCATACACTGGTTTCTAGAGTTCATGGACGCCTCACGATTAGAGGCATAGGATCATGTATTCTAATAGGTTTTCCATCATTTTTTTCTGGTTTTAACTAAATTCATTATATGCCTCGTGGTTAGAGGCATAAGTGCTTGTAAAAGCACGTTTTTTTTGCTGGGTTTTGCATTTCTTTTAATCTGTAAATTTTGGGGACTGAAGAATGTGATTGTTGGAATTGTTGAGGGGTAAAAAAGGCTAAAAAATAGGATTTTTTTCAAAAATCGATGAACTCCAAAACGGACCCAGCGCCAGGTGGGCCAATCAGACCAGACGCCAAGTCCACTCTACCTAGCCAGAGGTTTTAAAGAAACAGAGCAGACCCGGCACCAGGGGAGCCCAATAGACTAGGCTCCAAGTGCACTCTGTCCAGAGGCGGATGCGCACAATTTTGTCCAAGAAAAGGGAGAGCACTGCTAAAGGTCTATACCTCAAATTTTTCTTTATGTAATCATGTTTTGAAACCATTGTATGAAATTAATTTTTTGTAATAATTTTATTTATCTATGGATGCATAATTTGCATAAAAATGAGTAATAAATGATTGAACCACCTTATGATTAAATAAGATCATTAATTTTTAATTCATGATGTTTAATCCATTGTTTGGTCACTTAGAAATAAATGAATAGTTTGAGCATGAAAAAGTTTACTTTTGTTCTCATGCTTATTTCATTTTTGTGATCAAATATGCAAGTTCTTGTGAGACCAAAGTCTCACTAGATAGAACGGTTTTGATAAAACATTTTAATCTAAGAAACTTTAAAAATAAAAAATTTCATGGTTTATTCTCTTAGAGGGTTTAATCATTGACATAGAGAATAATGTTGAACTTAAGGTCATTTAATAAAGTTTAACTTGGTTATTAACTTAGAATAGTAAAATAAATTCATAGTTTATTCTCTCAAAGGATTTAATCCTTGACATAGAGAATAATATTAAATTTTAGTTTTTTACTAAATTTAATGAAGCCATATGATTATAGAAAACATTTTTAGGTATAAAACTCTATTTTTTAATAAAAAATTAAGTGGGAGAGGGGTTCCAACGACCCTATAGCTTCCATCACAACTTTTATTAGAGATAGTGGATTTTCTCGTGTCATTCTGAGCATGACCCCCTATAGGATGAATTTCTACAAGTATCTAGAACTAATGGAAAAGTAAAATTAAAAACCTAAGGTATTTGCTAGGATCGACCAACCTACATTACCTACATTGAAGGTTTTTACCACTAGATTACCCATAGGTGGTGTGAATCAGTGGCCATCCTATCGGTGGAACTTTTTCTAGACCACTACCTATTTAGGAAGTTTTGATTCGTGATGGTTATACACTTAACTTAGAATATTATTAATCTTCCTATGAAGCTCTGTTAGTTTTTCTAAGAGCCACACTATTTATATTATTGATAATGGTTTTAAGAGTTATATATTATCAAAGAAATAATATAAAGAATGTGTATATTTATTTCTTGCAAACTAAATGAATGTTTTTTTGCAATATTTTAGAAATGTCTGGTTTCAGTCCATTGTCAATCATTCTTAAAGAAAATAAGTTGACAGACCCAAATTATGTGGACTAGAAGAGGAACCTAAACATCGTATTCACTGCCAAGGAGTACAAGTATGTTCTTACGGATTCCTGTCCTAAGATTGTAAAAAAAATCTACTGATCAGGAGCGAAAGGCTGAGAAAGCATGGAAGAAAGCCGATGAGATGGCTAAGTGCTATATGTTGGCTTCCAAGTCTAGTGTGCTCTAATCTAAGTATGAGCACATAGCCACTGCGTATGATATGTATTTGTCATTGCGTACCATGTTTGCTGACAAGAGCCGGCCCGCAAAGCAGGAAGCACTTAGGGCAATCATGAACACTAGGATGGCTAAGGGGGCATTGGTTCGAGAGTATCTACTCAAGATGATTGCCTACTTCAAGAAGGCCGAGGCCCTAGGCGTAATGATAGATCCTGAGAGCTAAATTGACATGGTTCTTAAAACTCTGCCTGATTCATATTCTCAATTCAAGTTGAACTACAACATGAACAAGTTATATATGAATCTCACGGAACTTATGAAAGAGCTCCAAGTGGCAGAGAAAATCATGAAGCCTGTGTCAAAGGTTTTGGTCACTCGTTCTACTTCTTCTTCTGGAATTAAGGCAAAGCCTAAGAAATTCAAGAAGAGAAAGGTCCAGAACAATGCAGGGGCCCTACCTAAAGCATCTGGTCAGGCCAAGCCCAAGGGCAAATACTTCAAGTGTGGCAAGAAAATACATTGGGAGAAAGATTATCTAGACTTCTTAGCCAAGTCTACTTCAGGTATTACTCTATAACTAGAGTCTATTTTGATGGTTGGATCAACGTCTTCCTGGATAGTTAATTCTGAAGTCACTAACCATGTCTGTAACTCTTTGCAGGGACTCAGAATGATAAGAAGACTCAGTAAGAGTGAGTATAGACTTCAAGTAGGCAATAGAGTAAGAATATAGGCTGAAGCAATGGGAGATCTTGAGCTTTATTTTTTATTGTAATAGGAAGTTAATTTTAAAAGGTATTTTATATGTTTCTTGTTTTAAACAGAATTTGATTTTAGTTTCCAAATTGATGAATCAAAGATATTCTGTTTCTTTCTATTCTGGTGTTCCATCAGTAGAGATGACAATTTAATTTGTATAGGAAATATGTATAGAAATCTCTTTTATATACATCCTATTAGAAATCAAATAAACAATATTCAAACTAAACCTGATAATAAAAAGAGAAAGGCCATATCAAATTACTCATATTTGTGGCATCTAAGATTGGGATATATAAACCCCAATCGGATTCACAGGTTAATCCATGATGGGCCTTTAAATTTATTGAGATTGGAATAATGACCTCAGTGTGAATCTTACCTTAAAGGTAAAATGATCAAAATATCCTTTACCAAAAAGGCGAATAGAGCCTTAGAAAATACTAGCACTAGTTCATACGGATGTTTGTAGTCCGATGACTACACTAGCTAGGAGAGGCTACAAGTACTTTATCACTTTCACAGATAATCACACTTGTTTTGGTTATATTTATCTAATAAGGAGCAAGTCTAACTATTTTGATAAATTCAAGGAGTTTAAGGCTGAAGTAGAGCATCAAATAGGTAAATTAATTAAAACTTTGAGATCGAATCATTGTAAAGCGTACCTCCTGGTGAGTTTAAGGATTACTTGGTATATCACGGTATAATATCTCAGTTAACTGTACCTGGGACTCCCCAGCAGAATGGAGTAGCTAAGAGAAGAAATAGAACTTTGATGGAAATAGTCAGAAGCATGATGAGTCATACGTCTCTTCCTATTTCTTTTTTGGGGGTATGCCTTAGAAACAACGGTATATATTTTGAATTTAGTGTCTTCCAAATCAGTACCTAGGACACCTTATGAAATGTGGAGTGGACGAAAGCCCAATTTGAACCATTTCAAGATATGAGGTTGTCCAACTTATATGCTGACAAAGAAAAATAAGCTGGACCAAGATCAGAGTTATGCTACTTTGTTGGGTACCCAAAAGGAATAAGAGGTGGATATTTCTATCATCCTCAAGAGCATAAAGTACTTGTTAATACTAATGCTAGATACTTAGAGGATGAACAAGTTACTTCCATCTCGGGTTCAAGTTGAATAAAGTTAGAAGAGAAGTTGGTCACTGATTCAACTTCAGGTACTTCTAGCACCCCGATTAAGTAACCAAGAGAAACACTATCGGATATTCCTATACAAACTGAGTCTCGTCGTAGTGGGAGGATCATAAGAGTTCTAGAAAGGTGAAATGGAGAGATCTATAATCTAGTCTCTGATCATCAGGAACAAGATCCTACCAAATACGAGGAGATCATTATTGATGTTGATGTAGACAAATGGCAGCTAGCCATGAATGCCGAGATTGAGTCCATGTACTGTAATCAGGTCTGGGATCTTGTCACTGCACCTAATAGGATAAAACCTATTGGGTGTAAGTGGGTATACAAGAGGAAGAGAGGTGCGGATGGAAAGGTTGAAACCTATAAAGCAAAGTTGGTTGTTAAAGGTTATATTCAGAAAGAATTGATCGATTATGAGGAAACCTTTTCACCCGTAGCCATGTTTAAGTCTATCCAAATTTTCTTAGCCATTGCATGTTGATAGGGCCTAAATTAGTCATATATTTCCTAATTATTTAAGGCTATTTTGTGATACATTTTGTTCAATAACTGGTCATATTCCTTCATATTTGAAATTTTACCCTTGGAAAGATATTATGTGCATTATTTCAGATTTTAGGAGTAAAATAAGACAAAAACGTCCCAAAACAGACCAGAGGCGACATGTCTAAGACAGGGGAACCGGCACCGGCCACGTGCTGTGGCACGTACTTTGAGGTGATAAAAAATTGATGAAATAGAGCAGAACAGAATCGAACCAGTGCTAGCTGGGAGGCTAGAGGCGGCGCTGACTGCACTTTGAAAGGTTGGCGCAAAAATCAAGAAAAATCGACAAACGAATAATGGAACAGAACACAATCGGTGCCGGCTATGCCCTAGTGCTGAGGCGGTGCCTCGATTTTTGTGCATAATTTTTGACAATTTGCAGAGTTTTAGTATTTTTTTTACTTCTAGTTGGCCAAAAATCCTAAAGGAATGATTTTAGGCACTTCAAAAGCCTATAAATAAAGGGAAAACACAAGGAAAAAGGGAGAATTCAGAGAATTCGAAGATCAAAATATCAAATCACTCAAATTAAAGGAAGAATTCTTCAGTTCAAGAAGGATTATGCAGGAAGGTCTATGAAGGAAGAAGAATGGGGCTTGTCTTTGAGTGCTTTTTTTTAACTTTGTTTTCTTTTTCTTGAACAATGATGTATTAATTGTTTTATTGTAATTTGACATTGTTTTAGGTATTCATGATTTTTAAAGTTACTTTGATCTTTTGATTAATTGATTGTTATTCTTGGTATTTAATTACTTGTGCTGATTACAAAATTAATTTGTTGTTTCTTTCCATTAACTTACTTGGAAAATGGGTTAATTGCTAAGAACTTGGTAATTAAAGGTTAATTGATGTCTGCCAGGATATGGATTCATTGGTTAATTTTATGTTTTAAATTTGCCAAGATATGGAGATTTAATCAAGAATTGTGTTTAATGCATCTTTTGGATGAATTAGTTGAGACAGGATATGTGATACTAGTTTATCTAGAAGATAGTGATTTCATGGATTGGAAAAGAAGTGAATCTATATTAATCATTCATGATGCCAAGAGAATGATTAGGTACTTTAAGATCATGTTTATCAAAATAATGATTTGAGTTACATAATTCTCCATCCTTAACATGTATATATTCTTTTATTTTATTTTATTTTCCTTTTTATCCTTTTCCACTTTATTGAGTCAGTTAAACAGTAAAAGAAAAGTGATTAATGCATACTTGTTCCTGGAGGATCGACACTCGTTTGAACCCTATATTATGTTTAATGACGAGTACGCTTGCTCATATGTGTAATTTGGGGTTAACGTTTTAATTTAAATTGATTGGAAATGCCCTTATTTTTATATAATTTTTTATACCTAAATTCAAATACATCACATGTCATTATGACTACGAGATATGCTAAATGGATATTAAAACAGCGTTCTTAAATGGCTATCTTAGTGAAGATATCTATATGTCCCAACCAGAAGGTTTTGTTACCAGAGGTCAAGAACAAATGGTCTGTAAGCTTAAGAAGTCTATCTGTGGACTTAAGCAAGTGTCATAAGTATAGAATATACATTTTGATGAAACTGTGAAAGCTTATGGTTTTATTCAAAACGTGGATGAACTATGTGTGTATAGGAAATCAGACAGTAGCAAAGTGATTTTCTTGGTACTTTATGTAGATGACATTTTACTCATTGGAAATGATGTAGTGACATTGTCATCCGTTAAGATTTGGCTATCTCGTCAATTTAGCATAAAAGATATGGGAGAAGCCAGCTACATTCTAGTATTAAGCTTCTTAGAGACAGAAAGTAAAAAATGTTAAGCTTATCCCTGTGAAACCCCAGCTAAAACCAACCATAGAGTAAGGGAGTTGTGATGCATATCATATTTTCTTGCTTGCATAAATATATTTTCATATGATTTTATGTGCCTTGGATATGTGATTTGTAGCCTAGATAGCTCGATTGTGGTTGTTGAGTAAGCAGGGTAAAATGGTAATTTTTGCTTGAGGAGGAATTAGGGAGATAGCTTGAGGATTAAATAGGAAAAATATTTGGGAGAGAAAATAAGAACAAGAGTTGTTGTGGTTTAGTGGTTAAAGCTTTGGAATAATTCATTGAGGTCTTGAGTGCAAATTCCATCATTTGAGTTTTTGCATGATTGAATTTTTGTTTGTGATAGGAAGGCTATATTTTCAACCCTTGTATGCTTTAGGGAGGAGTGGGAGTATTTTCCTAGGGGAGACATGATAGGAATGTTCAAATTCCACTCTTGTGCCTTACAAAAATTTCTAAGGGATTCCTACCTTTCTTGATCTCTAGTTTTCCTTAATTTTTAATCAATTAGGATGTTCAATTTATCCAAGCCAATTTTGTTTCTAGAAAATTCCAGCAAAGATCTGTGATATTTAGGTTTCGAAAATGACTATGAATGGATATCTTCTTGACCGAAATTGGGGAAGAGTTATGGAAGGTTCCCAAGAGAATTAATCTACATGGTTGAACCTTCAAAACTCTAACGTAGTTGTGTTAATCTTTTTTATGTAGTAAACTGGAAAATTTTCCAACTTCTTGACCAGTCCAATTGTCGAAATTTTCAGCCAATATTCCCTCTCAAATTCTACCAGAAAAATGACCATTTCACTTAGCTTAAAGACTGGAAATTTCAGTTCAAAACCGGACTGCTAAAGGCTGTGCAAACTAGGAAAATTTCTGGGTAATTTCGCAGCTTAGAGAGCCCAAAAATCAAGCTATTTCTTCCAACTTTTCAACTAGCAATGCATCCTTGTTTTTCCTCCATAAAGAAGGCTGGAAATCAGCTTTAAAGGACCCTTCAATGGCCCTTCAAAACTTCTGCAAGCTAACTGAAATATGGCAGAAAAATCTGCCCAGAAATTCCAACCAACTTGCGAAAATCCTGAACAAAAATTCTAGCTTGTTCCCTCTTCACCCTTATCTGAAACTTACTCTATTTTTCTGTACAAACTTCTCTTGAACAGCTATGAACTAAGCTCCATCATCTTCTCCAACCTTCTGCTCGAAAAACCTGTCCATGGCTGCCCCTAAAATATCTCCAACAATTACTCCAATCAAGCCATTGATTGAAGATCAAAATTCCAGCAAATATATTTAGTAAATTTCCATAAAACACCCCTTAAACAACTAGACATTCCTTCACCATTGTACTCCCTCTTTTCAACCACCATTAAGCCTCTTCAAACAGCTTTCATTCTAGCAAAATCCCTAGCCATCCAGTCGGCCATTAGAGCTTCTAAAAGCTCTCCTCCATTAAAGATCTTGTTACCATATTTTGTTTCCAAGAAGTCTAATCACGAGAATGTAGCTGGCTTCTCCCAAGTCCTTCATACTGAATTGACTAAATAGCCAAATCTTTGTAGATGATAATGACCTTACATCATTTCCAATGAGTAGAATATCATCCATATACAAGACAAGAAAAATCACATTAAACCCCTCAAGTTTCTTGTATACGCATGGTTCATCCTCGTTTTGAATAAACCCATAAGACTTTACAGTCTCATCAAAACGAATATTCTACACTCTCAATGTTTGTTTAAGTCCATAAATGGACTTCTTAAACTTACAAACCATATGTTCCTGGCCATCAGTAATAAAACCTTCCGGTTAGGACATATAGATGTCTTCGCTAAGATGGCCATTCAAAAATGCCGTCTTGACATCCATTTGCCATATCTTGTAGTTATAGTGACATGCGATGGCAAGGAGGATACGGATGGATTTAAGCATGGCCACAGGGGAAAAGGTTTCCTCATAATCGATCCCTTCTTTCTGAGTATACCCTTTTGCCACAAGCCTAGCTTTGAATGCTTCCACCTTCCCTTCCGCTCCCCTCTTCCTCTTGTACACCCACTTACACCCAATGGGTTTTATCCTTTCAGGTGAAGCTACAAGATCCCAAACCTAATTGAAGTACATAGACTCAATCTCGGCTTTTATTGCTTCATGCCATAGATTTACATCGGCATCAGCAATTGCCTCCTCGTATCTAGTGGGGTCTTATTCCTGATGGTCAGAGACCAGCTCAAAAGCTTCTACATACCATCTATCTGAAACCCTAGACACTCTCCTACTGCGACGAGGTAACATTTGCACAGACTCCTGAGGCTGTGCCTCTTCTTGTTCAACAATCGGGTCAGAAAAAGTTTCTTTTGAAGATAACTTCTCCTCGAGTTCCAATCTAGTTGAACCTTTTGTGGCAGTACTTTGATCATCCTCTAAGTATCTAGCATTGGTACTAACCAGTACTTTCTGCTCCTTAGGATGATAAAAGTAACCACTCTTTGTTCCTTTTGGATACCCAACAAAATAGCATAATTCTGACATTGGTTCCAACTTGTCTCCCTTGATCAGTACATAAGCCGGACAACCCCATATCCTGAGATGATTCAGACTTGGCTTACGCCCAATCCACATCTCATAGGGAGTCCTAGGTACTGACTTGGAAAGCACCAAGTTCAGAATATATGCCGCTATTTCCAGGGCATATCCACACAAAAAATCAAAAATTATGAAACCAAAAATAATTATTTTGATAAAAATAATATTCCTAGGATTTAATACTCAAATATTATTTACAAAATAAATTTTGGCTTCACCCTAAACTCTTCTGAACTGTGTCCGGAAAAATCCTATGGTCCAGACTATTGGGCCAAAATAATATTTATTATTTTTCTTGGACCCAAAAAGCCCAAAATAATAAACATTAATTATTTTCCTTAGAATTAAATAAATAACCCAATAAATAATTAATGAACCAAAAATAATTAAACTTTAATTATTTATTTCTTGGGATTTAATTAAATAAATAACCCAATAAATAATTAAGTAATAATTATTTTTCTCTAATTTAAATCCCGGTTAATTTTCTAATTATTCAAACTGGACCTAAGTCCTGAATAATTAATTAACCAATTAAACTAGATAATAATTTCTCTCCATTTATTTACTCCAGTCTAATAATAACTTAGACTTCCCGAATAAAATAAAACTCTCTCAACTGAGATCAGTTTCTCAACCCAAAAATTAATTAGGACTTACGGGCTATTCGGAGGACCAAAAAGACACATCGCCTTGACTACTAAAATGACCAAAATACCCCTACTATATAAATAGATGTATTTTGTATTTTAAATATTTCCTAATATCACCATAAGAAAATATTGACCCTAAGGACAATGTTGCATTAGCAAAGTCTTCGACCTACAGGTGAAATGACTAAAATACCCCTCTACACATTGCCGTACATTTAGAGAGGAAGAAGTGTACTAACACCTCTCTAAATAACATCTACCATCCTTAGGCTTCTAGTCCAATGATCCACGACTTCCTGGAGTGTTTCCGCTTTCCAATAGAGCTACTCTAAAAGCAAACATCCAAGTCATGTTTCCTAGGCCTAGATATTTAGATCATTCAGACAACCACAAGGGGCGATATGGTGTAGAAACTATCTTGTACAAATCTATCTTAACTAACTAGTCACATATACCCAACATGCAAGTATATTGGCCCTCCGATAGAACCTCAACTATAGCATATCAAAGCATATGCTTCCAGCTTCGCCAGACCACCAACTCATACTCAAGTCATAAAGTACTAGTCCACGCTGTAGCGGTAGTAGTTTAGGTTTCAACCATATAGTACTTTTAGAAACCACTACTACAGATCCTGTTCTACGTATTCGAAATACACTTATGTCATGAAGTGAGTGGACTACTCACTGGCTAAAGGTAAGCTATTTCCCATTTAGAATTCATAACATAATAACCTAAATATGATGAGATTCCCATTCTCATCAATCGGTTAAGAACAAATGTTTATGTGTTTAAATAACCCATGATCCATACCTTACTGTGAAAGACCTCCATTCACATGGATCACTTATTTAAACATAATGGGTCTGTTCCAAACAAAAATGTGCACAAATAAAGAAAATAAATTCGCAAATGATTTCTGACAAATAAATTCTTTTATTAAAATATTTGATATTTACACCAGAAAACTAATCTAAGAGGGCATACATTCTAACAATCTCCCACTTGCACTCTAAGACTAGTTAAGTCCATAGGTGCCCACCCCAATGGCGTCTAAGTGTCTTTTGAAGACCCTCTCAGCCAAAGGCTTAGTGAATGGATCTGCTAGACTGTTATCTGAGGTAATCGATTCCACCACGACTTCCCGTCTCTGAATGAAATGTCAGATCAGGTGGTACTTCCTCTCAATGTGCTTACCCTTCTTGTGGTTCCGAGGTTCCTTGGATTGTGATACTGCACCAGTGTTGTCGCAATACATCACAATCGGTCTATCCATATGTGGCACGACTCCAAATTCTAAAAGGAACGTCTAGAGCTAGACTGCTTCCTTGGATGCTTCTGAAGCTACCACATACTCAGCTTCCATGGTTGAGTCAGCAATGCAAGATTGCTTAATACTCCTCCATGAAATTGCTCCTCCAGACAAGGTGAAGATATATCCACTAGTGGATTTTCTCTCATCCTTATCTGCCTGGAAGTCTGAGTCAGTGTATTTGGTAGGAACCAAATCATCAGCCCTATAAACCAGCATATAATCTCTCATTCCATTGAGGTACTTGAGAATATGCTTTACAGCTTGCCAATGAACCTCCCCAGGGTTTGACTGATATATGCTAACTAAGCCTACGACAAAGCAGATATCTGGCCTAATACACAGCATGGCATACATGAGACTTCCCACAGTCGAAGCGTAGGGAATCCTACTCATTCTGTCCTTTTCTTCTTGAGACTTAGGACAGTCCCGCAAAGAATGTGACAACCCATGTCTGTAAGGGATTAGAGCTCCCTTGCATGAGTCCATACTGTACTTGGCCAGCATCTTGTTAATGTATGCGACTTGGGATAATCCTAACATTCTCTACTTCCTATTTCTAAGAAGTCTAATCCCGAGAATGTAGCTGGCTTCTCCCAAGTCCTTCATACTGAATTGACTAGATAGCCAAACCTTTGTAGATGATAATGACCCTACATCATATTCAATGAGTAGAATATCATCCATATACAAGACAAGAAAAACCACATTAAACCCCTCAAGTTTCTTGTATACGCATGGTTCATCCTCGTTTTGAATAAACCCATAAGACTTTACAGTCTCATCAAAATGAATGTTCCATGCTCACGATGCTTGCTTAAGTCCATAAATGAACTTCTTAAACTTACAAATCATATGTTCCTGGCCATCAGTAATAAAACCTTCCGGTTGGGACATATAGATATTTTCGCTAAGATGGCCATTCAAAAATGCCGTCTTGACATCCATTTGCTATATCTCATAGTTATAGTGACATGCGATGGCAAGGAGGATACGGATGGATTTAAGCATGGCCACAGGGGAAAAGGTTTCCTCATAATCGATCCCTTCTTTCTGAGTATACCCTTTTGCCACAAGCCTAGCTTTGAATGTTTCTACCTTCCCGTCCGCTCCCCTCTTCCTCTTGTACACCCACTTACACCCAATGGGTTTTATCCCTTCAGGTGAAGCTACAAGATCCCAAACCTAATTGAAGTACATAGACTCAATCTCGGCTTTTATTGCTTCATGCCATAGATTTGCATCGGCATCAGCAATTGCCTCCTCGTATCTAGTGGGGTCTTGTTCCTGATGGTCAGAGACCAGCTCAAAAGCTTCTCCATACCATCTATCTGGAACCCTAGACACTTTACCACTGCGATGAGGCAACATTTGCACAGGCTCCTGAGGCTGCGCCTCTTCTTGTTCCACAATCGGGTTAGAAAAAGTTGTTTTCGAAGATAACTTCTCCTCGAGTTCCAATCTAGTTGAAACTTTTGTGGCAGTACTTTGATCATCCTCTAAGTATCTAGCATTAGTACTAACCAGTACTTTCTGCTCCTTAGGATGATAAAAGTAACCACCCTTTATTCCTTTTGGATACCTAACAAAATAACATAATTCTGACATTGGTTCCAACTTGTCTCTCTTGATCAGTACATAAGCCGAACAACCCCATATCCTAAGATGATTCAGACTTGGCTTACGCCCAGTCCACATCTTATAGGGAGTCCTAGGTACTGACTTGGAAGGCACCAAGTTCAGAATATATGTCGCTATTTCCAGGGCATATCCCCAAAAACATCTTGAGGGATTAAGAAAAGGAGAGAAGAGAAGAAAGGGAGAGACTAAAGAAATGAGTAAGAGAAGAAATGAGGAGACGAAAGAAAACAAGCAAAAATAAAAACAAAGGCATGATATAAAGGAAAATGAGAGAAGATGGAAGGACAAAATCTTAGAAAACAACAGCTTGAGGTAAAAGAGGAAAAAAAAGATAAAACTTGACGAAAGAAAAAAAGAGAGAGAAGAAAAGAGAGTGGCCTCCTCAAACTTGAAAGAAAATGAAAAGAATGACAAACAAGAAGGTGAGAAAAGAAAAAAGAGTAGAGGTAAAATGAGGGAGAAAATGTAGATAGTGAAAAGAGAAAGTAAAGGGAGTAGTAAGGAACAAAGACACAACATTTTATTTTTGCAAAAATATTCTTATTTGAATTCTTTTACAGGTATTGGTTTAAGGATGTATCATTTGAAAGAAGGGAGAAATTATAAGAATCGCCTTAGGTTAAAAGGACCATCTAAAGAAAGGAAGGAGAAGTCCAAGCCACCACCACTCATGACTCCTTAGATAAGATATATTTTCAAGAGGTTTTAAGTAAGATTTCAAGCTAACAAATCCAACAAAACGAAGGACCGAGAGATTTGTGAAGAAATAGATAGTGAATGAAGAGCCAAATGGTGCACAAAATAAACAACAAGTTTTGGGAGAATCAAGACAATATGTAACTATGGATTAAAGGCCAAAGGAGTATCAAAAGGAGAGAGTATTATCAACAAAATCAAGTACAAGGCTAAGGAAATGCTAAAGCTATCATGGGGATCAAATACAAAATTTGGAAGGCAAAATTTAGGAAACACAATAGGTAGCCAGTGTCGCTGGGCCCTTACCAGCCAGTGCCATCTGAGTGCTGCAAGGCACAAGTCAAAGCCAAGCAAAAAGCAGCTAACGCTAGCTAGTGTGGCCTAGGTGGCACTGGTTGGTTTTCAAAAGTTGTGAATTAATAATAAAAAAATAGCAACAGCCTCAAAGAAAGTTAGACAACAGCTAAACAGGAAACAACCGCTTAATAGTAGTAAACAACAACCGATGCCAGAAACTTAAGTACAGTCGTTGAGATGTCCAATAACTCACAAGATAGTAATTAGAATGTAAAAATTCTAGGCTGCCTTAGACCAGAATTTGGACAGAAAATGTGGTTTTTACTAGCCTCTTGTGCCTACGGCAGCAATAAATGAACTGGTAGTGTAACACCCTATTACCTACATATCCCAAAAAGGGCAGGATGTCGCTCCATCTAAAGGATAAGGGGTCTTTATAACAAAGTAAATAAAAAACCCATCCAAAATAATATCTCAAATAAAACTTAACTGTAATACAGCTAAAGTAAAGCTCAACCAGAGTCTCAAAAACAAAGAATAATAAAACATTGTCTCTAAGCAAAAACAACTAAAATGTCAAGTACAAGATCTTGAACTCTGGCCCCGACCTTGTCCGTAGTGCTCAAGACCTGAAAACATACACAAAAATTGTAAATTTCTCAGTAAGTTCTGTGTGTGTAAGAATGTACATCTGAAACAGTATCGTGATATGTAATTTTTAAATACCAAAAGCGCAATTGCAATTAAAGTCAACAATTTTAAATACAAGAGTGGCGTTTTTAATTTGCATTCTTAATAAATAACTTTATTCCAAGGAAATTAACTACTCAACAATAACGTAGACTATGAAACCTTACATCATAGCTCTGAGTTATGAAACTCTGTATCATAACCCTATACTGTGAAACCCTGCATCACAATACTGTGAGTGATCAGCCCACGGGTGGGAATACTCCTCCTTCTCCCAAATCTCTCTAACTTCCGATTGTCCATTTCGGGGGAAAAAAAAAGACAATTCCACTTGGAACTGGTCACTAGTTCGGACCGGCCTGACTTACTAGCACTGTCACCTAATCATGATCGAGTTCACCTCTTGGAGGTGGCCACCTACTAGAAAGCTAACTTGTTCCTTCTTAGGCTAGTGCTAGTAGCCTACACTTATTGAATACAATAAATATTAATAGGAAGTAATAGGATGTAAAATTATGGAATAATTGTGTATATATATGTATATATAAGCAAATAATAAATAGTTACTTATATTATTTATTATTTTTTTAATTAATAGCTACTCAATAATTAAATACACAAATTTAGAGTTAGCTATATATATATATTCATATATCTATTTCTTTCCCCAATTAATAGTATTATGTAAAAATATTTTATCCATCATTAATTCAAGTAGTGATTTCTCAATCATCACATAAGCACAACAATCCTTCCACAACCATACTTAAACAAATTCATTTATGCCATCCCAAGTATGTTTATATGCAAAAATGTTCATACCATATGGTCCATATATTTCCCCATTTCTAAGGGCATTTAGGGTGGAGTGTCACAAGTAGGCACCACGGAGTTGACTCCTTAAAACCCCCAAGTGTTGTGTGATTTTGAGTATTGTAAATAGTAACAACAATTATACACACAAATCAAATTTTAAATTAAAATGCCAAAACACTCAAAACTCACAATTATGCAAGTATACCCATCATGTAGTATAGAGTTTACTAGCAAATATCTAAGATCCTTGGGAAAAGAATAAAGGTACCACTACTAACTCTTCTTCTATTATTTAGTCTAATAAATAAATATAATAGATGAATTACAATGGACGAACAAGGAGAACAAACATAATCCTCACAAGATTGACTATGAGAAAATTGAATATACGAAAAAGAGTGAAAGACATGAACTTGTCAAGAACTCCCCTAAATTATCCTAATACTAAACCAAACTCAAGATAGCTAAATTCTAATTCTAATATCGGTAGAGGTCACAAGTGCAAAAACTACTTTCTCTCGAGTTATGGATTCCTTATTCTTAAGCTAATTAGAAGGTATCTCTACCTCCTCAATTGAACTCAAGAAGCATCAAGTGCAACACCCCCAAATTTCGGAAGAACCCAATACCCCTATCTTTAGGTAATATTAAGAACCCAATAATTACGAAGTTTTAATCCCTAACTTCTCTCTCGAGTTAGTCAAAAGACAACACACACTGAATCAATTAATTAGAACTCAACTCCTAACCCCATTTCTCAAAATCATTAGGAGAAAGCAACCCAAATAATAAATCTAACATAATAAATTCAAATAATCATTCACTAAAAATTGAAAATCAACAAATCAAAAGTAGATTTAATACAAGAACAAACTAGAGTTCATCTTCTCAAGAATAATTAAAGCAATATATACAAATTGCCAAGTGAAAAAATAAAGAAAAGAAAGCAAGAAAACTCATTAACAAGTTGTCTTCATCATATTTCCCAAGCTTCCCTTGAGCAATCCTCCTTTCTTCATCTTGAATCTCCTCTCTTGTAGGTATGGGTGTTATTCTCTCAAGTTATCTGCTTAAAATGGTCTAGAAAAATTCTATTCATAGTCCTTGAAAGCCTTAAAAATTGCCTAAAATCATATATGTGTTTCTGTTCTGCGAACTTGCACAGTATCATCTGAGTTGATCTGCACAGTGTTGTCTACTCACAGCATCTTCCTTTTTTTTTTTCTAAGCCTAGCCAGCCATGGATTTTTTTTTTTTGTTGACTTCTTCTTCTCTTTCTTTTTTTATTCAATTTTCATCCTTTTTCATCCTTTTCTCTATTCAATCCTCATTTATTTAATCATACACAAAATAATGTAAAATTGTGAGAATGAGTAATTCTTTAAATATTATTTTACAATAAATATAGTATAATTTACATAAAAAAATAAGTGCATATTGAGCACTTATCACCAAGCCTCCAAATCTTCAAAATCCTAGCTAGTTTGGAGCTCAGCTCTCTGCAAACACTCTTTCAAGAAAAAGCTCTTCCAAAAACTCCTACAAATGGCTGGAAACTTTTACTTATACCAGCCATAAAGCTTCTAAGAGAAGTTGTCCCATAAGTAGTCAAAAAGCTTCCTAGAAAAGCCATCCCATATTTACTTCAAAGCCCCTCTTAAAGACCATCAATCCTTCAAGTACCCCTAACAAAATATCTTCCCAACAAAACATCCCTTTGTATACTACATGACCCACCATTAATTAACTTCTAAAGATCCTAAGTGGAAAATTACACAAATTCCCTAACAAACATAAAGGTTAAGAAAATAACATAGGCAGAAAATGAATTTGCATCATTCCCCTCTCTTAGAAAGA
Source organism: Voacanga thouarsii (assembly GCA_026120185.1). Classification (NCBI taxonomy): domain Eukaryota; kingdom Viridiplantae; phylum Streptophyta; class Magnoliopsida; order Gentianales; family Apocynaceae; genus Voacanga; species Voacanga thouarsii. Next base: position 1,184,846 of record JANUWF010001049.1, on the reverse strand, counting down.
ACTCGCATCCGTACGATTTGTTTTCTTAGCTACTCAACACATCTCATCATTAATCTTAATGAATTCCTTCTCATTAATCTATGAATTTTCATAGTCAGGCTTACCAGCCTAGTTTAGCAAAAATCTAAAATAAGTTCCAAGTCTTCATCTCCCGAACATGTATAACAGCTTCAATGGTGTTACTCTTACTTGGACTAGTTTAAATCCAGGCCTCTAGAACCTTGTGCTTCTACTATTGGGTCACCATAGAATGGATAGGGGTCATCCACATTAAAGATTGGCGAGATGTCTAAGCCTCGAGAAAGCTCGACCTTCTAGGCATTCCCTCCAAACTTCTGCAAAATTCTGCGGGACCCAACTTTCTTGTCCTTCAACTTTGTGATAAGTGCTTGCTAAAAATCTCTCTTTTCGAAGAAGAACTGTCACTAAATCATCAACCTTATACTCCTTGAATCGCTTACGCCGATCAGCCCATGCTTTGTATTGCTGATTCACTATGTCAAGCCTCTTCTGCACTTCCTCTTGGACTTCTTTCAAGTGTTCAACATAAGCAATAGCACCATCACTTATTCTAGGCTGATTAGAAATATCAATAAGATTAAGAATCTAATTTGGATTTCTCCCTAAACCACCTCAAAAGGACTTTTCCCAGTATACCTATTAATGGTGTTGTTATAGGTAAATTCAGCTTGTGATAAGATTTAAGTTGTGCATTATTCAGTTTAAACCACAATTTTTAACCGAATCGAACTAAATTTTTTAATTCGGTTTGGTTTTAATGAAATTTAGTTCGGTTCAGTTCGTTTTCAAAATTTATATAAAAATTTGGTTGGTCCTCGGGTTTCCAAAATAAAAAAATAAAAAAATCGAAAAAAATTGAAATTATATTTTAAATTAAAAATATATGTAGTTAAGATCAAAATAGTAATTAATAATCATTTATTTATATATAAATTATGATTTTTTTAATATATATATTCGATTCAATTATTTCAATTTGGTTCGATTTTATAGAAATTTCGGTTCGGTTCGATTTTGTCCAAATTGCATACAACTGAATTTTGAAACTGAAATCAAACCGAAAAATTGAATACACACCACTAGATAAGATCATGTCCCACTACCTTATGTCATCTTTGGTAAGGCAGTGTAGTAAGTTTTCCAAGCTTCTATTCACTACTTCAATTTCCCCATTAGTTTGAGAATTACAGGCACTACTGTCCTGCAATTTGGTAATCAACAATCTCCACAAAGTCCTCCAAAACTTGCTAAGAAATTTGGTGTCTCGATCTGAAGTAATAGTCTTTGGCACCCCATGTAATCTGACCACTTTCTGAACGAAAGGATTTACCACATGTGTTGCATCTAATGCCTTTTTACATGCAATAAAGTGAACTATCTTTGAAAACCTATCTACTACTATAAAGATTGAGTCAATGCCCCTAGCTATTCTCGGTAATCCCACCATAAAATCCCTGCTTACTTCAATCCATGGGACTGTAGGCATTGGTAGATGAGTATAAAGTCCTATATTTTATTGTTCGCCCTTTGAAATTTGACAAACTCAACATCTAAAGACATACTTGTATACATCCTGACACATAGAAGGCCAAAAGTATCTTTCTGCTACTAAATTCAATGTCTTGTCCCTACCAAAATGACCTCTTAAACCTCTTCTATGTAGTTCTGATATCAAATACTCCCTTAAGGAACCTTTAGGAATGCATAGCCTAGTCCCCTTGAATAAATACCCATCTTTCTCAACAAATTCTAAACATATGTTATGGTCCTTAGCCTCAAGAATTCTGCTATGATAAGGGTCTCTTTATACTATTTCTTAATGACCTCTTACCTAACAACACTAGTAGATATGGTTTTTAGCAAATATATTCTCCTGTTCAATGTATTAGCCAATTTATTTTGTAGACCAGCCTTATGTCGTAGTGAGAAAGTATACTCTTATAAGAAAGCTACCTATTTGGCATGCCTTTGATGTAGCTTCTTTTGGGAATTAAGATATCTCAAGGCCTCATGATCAGAATTCAGGATAAACTGCTTCTAAATCAAGTAGTGTCTCAAGAATTTTAATGCTTGGATAATGGCATAAAATTCCAGGCCATAAGTAGAGTAGTTTTGTCCAACCTTATTTAGTTTTTCACTAAAGAAAGCCAGTGGTCTCCCTTCTTGGCTTAAAACAGCTCCAATCCTAACCTTTGATACATCATAGTCAACTTCAAAAAGTTCACCAAAATTAGGTAAAGTCAAAATTGGTGCTTGAGTCATCAACTTCTTTATTTTCTCAAAGCTTTCCTGAGCATTTGATGTCCAAGAAAAATTCCCACCTTTAAGGCATTCAATAAGAGAAGCCATGATAGTGCTAAAATCCTTAATGAACTTTTGATAAAATGTGGCCAAACTATGAAAACTTCTAACTTTTATAAGTGTCTTTAAGTGGGCCAACTAATTGTAGCTTCTATCTTGCTTGGATCAGCTTCAATTCCCTTCACTAAGATAATAAAACCCAAGAAATCCACCATGTCCACAAAAAATTTGCACTTCTTCATGTTTGCATGAAGCTAATTTTGTCACAGAATTTGTGGAATATGCTTTAAATGCTCAATGTGGCTTAGTTTATCCTTGTTGTATATCAGAATATCGTTAAAATATACTACAACAAACTTCCCGATATAAGGTTTCAATACTTGATTCATGAATCTCATAAAAGTACTTGACACATTTGACAACCCGAAAAACATGAACAACCATTCATAGAGCCCTTCTTTAGTCTTGAAAACTGTATTCCACTCATCGCTAAGCCTAATTCTGATTTGATGATAGCCACTCTTCAAATCAGTCTTAGAGTAAACTTGTGAACTAGCTAACAAGTCAAGCATGTCATCTAACTTTGGAATAGGAAACCTGTACTTGATGGTGATCTTGTTGATAGCTCTGCTGTCCGCACACATTCTCCATGCCCCATCTTTCTTAGAAGTAAGTAAGGTTGGTACAACATAAGAACTTAGGCTCTTTTGGATGAATCCTTCTTTCAGAAGCTCCATAATCTGCCTTTGAAGCTCTTTATGCTCCTTGGAACTCATCCGATAATGAGGTATATTAGGCAAAGTAGCTCCTGAAATAAGATTAATTTGATGTTGTATACTCCTTCAATGAGAAGAAAGCCTATCCGGCAATTTTTTTGGCATCACATCTTTATCATTAAGAATCACCTCAACTTCACTAGGGAATCCTAGCTGTAGTTTTTCTTCTTTCTATGTGAGAGCATAAATTAACCCAATCTCTTTGCCTTCTTCCATGAAATCCTTTGTGCTCAAAATAGTAAGTGAACAACCAGCTTCTTTCCTGTTCATGTCATCATCCTTCATTGGTTTCAGCACAAGTTGCTTCTTTTTTTCCCTCATTCTTGCACAAAAAATGAATAAATGTTCTTCACCCCATCATGAATCATGCCACGGTCATATTGCCGAAGTTGTCTAAAAAAAATAAGACATGTATCCATGGGAACCATATCACAATAAACAGATTCTTTAAAAGGACCAATTGAAAATTTCACAAAACATTTTGAAGACATAATCACCTCATTTCTTTTGTTAAATCAAAGAATCCGATATGGTTGTTGATAATTTTTAGTTTGAAATTTCAGTTTGTCTACCATCTCTTGACTGACCCGATTTTCACTGCTTCTACTATCAATTATCAAGTTATAAAGCTTCCTACCAGCTATACACCTAGTTCAAAATATGTTCTTGTGTAACTAATTATCAGTACTAACTGGAGGAGAAAGTAATGACCTTCAGGCCTCACCAATGATATCACCTTCAAGCCCCCCTTCTACTATACCTTCTTAATGTAATCATGCTATTCTTGCTCCTCTAAACATGCAAAATTCTTTTCAAAATCAGTACCCTTATTTTTAGCAAGATTGACCCTAGCTTCACCCCTTTTGGACACTCATTAGACTTGTGATCGCGTTTAAAACATCTATAATATTTTAGTACAGTTTTTCCTTGATTATTGGTCAGTTCTTGGGCTGTTTTCCATTATTATTGCTAGTTGGCTTGTTGGATTGTATTAGCGTTACTGTCTGACCACCTCTAGCTCTGCTACCCACCTTGCTAGAATTAACAGTTTTCTTAGGAATGTTGTGAGCAAGTTGTGATTAAACCTTTAGAGTAAGCTGATATACATGATAGACATCACTCACTTTATAAAGTCACTGCAGGCTTATTTGATCTTTTATAGATAATTTGAGGCCATTTACATAGCAACTAACATTTTGGATTTTAGTTTTAGCAAGGTTTCACCTCATTGATAGCCTATGAAACTGCTATGTGTACTCTTTCACTGACTTCTCACGTTGTCTTAAATTCTGTACCTGCTGATATAAGGTTTGCTTAAAATTTCGAGGTAAAAATTAAGCTTTCAACTTCTTCTTCATCTTATTCCATCTATTGATTTTCCTTTTCCTTTGTTCTCATATTCTTTTTGGTAATGCTTCCACTAAATAGAGGTTGATCCTCTAAGCTTTGCTCCTACAAGCTTTACCTTCCTTTCTTCTGGTATATTCTTCCACTCAAAATAACTTTCAATGCTATCAACCAATCTAAGAAAAACTTCAACTTCGATATCACCATCAAATTTTGAAATTTGTACCTGCACACCATACTTCTTAGAATTTTGTAGTCCCATCTTTGTGGTCTTTGATTTTGTCTTGGAGGCCTTTCATTTTTTTTAACTTCTTCCATCACTAGAACTATAATTTTCATCTTCAGTTTGCTGTTGAATTCCATTTCTTGCTTCCCTAATATGGTCAATTTCATTATCACTGTTGTTTCTGCTATTCTGATTACCAACAGCTTGAGTAACAAGCTGTGTGAGCTGCCTAAACCGCTCTTATAGCTCTTCAACATCTCAACATTACATACCTGCCCCTATGACCCCTATTTCCTCTTCCATCTCTGATAGCCATGATCCTAAAGGATAGAACTTGCTCTTATACCAATTTGATGCAAACAACCATATAGAATAGAGGATAAACCACAAAAAATAACAGAAAACAGCAACATCCACAAAGAAAGTAGGACAACGGCTAAATAGGAAATAACTATCAAATAGTAGTAAAAAATAACTAGCGCCAAAAACTTATGTAAAATGGTTGAGATGTCCAATAACTGACAAGATAATAATTAGAATGTAAAAATTCTAAGCTGCCTGAGACCAGAATCTGGACAGAAGATATAATTTCTGTTAGCCACTCATGCCTACAGTAGTAGTAGAGGGACTGGTAAGCACTACAGGGTCGACTCCTCAAAACCCAAGCCTCCAAATCTTCAAAACCCTAACTAATTTGGAGCAGTAGCTCTCTGCAAAAACTTTCTCAGGAAAAGCCTTTTCCAAAAAACTACTACAAATGGTTGGAAACTTTTACTTATACCAGCCATAAAGCTTCTAAGAGAAGCTACCCCATAAGTAGTCAAAAAGTTTCCTAGAGAAGCCATCCCATATTTACTTCAAAGCCCCTCTTAAAGATTGCCTATCCTTCAAGTGCCCCTAACAAAATATCTTCCCAACAAAACACCCATTTGCATACTACATTACCCACCATTAATTAACCTTTAAAGATCCCAAGAGAAAAATTACTGATAGGGCTTAATTTTGCCTATATTTTTCTAGTTATTTGAGAATGTTTTGTAGTATTTTTAGTTTAATAACTAGTCAACTCCCTTCCTATTTGATGTTTTGCTTGTGAAAAGTGTTTTTGGTGAATTTGTACAAGAATGGGATGATTTTAAGTAAAATTGTAGTTTTTCAGACTTGACCCGCCACCTGCTCAAAGTGATTGAACATTGAACCGGTCGTGGCTTGGTTCTGGAAAAATAGGGGAAATAAAGCTCAAATCGGGAGTTTTCCAGAACTGGACAGACCCCCGTCCATACAAGGGGTATACTCAAATCGAATCAAGCCAAACCCTGAAGTAATCGAGCCGAACATTATTATTTTTACCCAAGGCTCGAATTCGAGCTCAAGTTCAATTCGAATATCAAATTCTAGCTCAAATTCGATTCGTTTAACATACTTAAAGCTCGAACTCAATTTGAAACTTGATTATAATAAGCTCGAAAGCTCAAATTCGAGCTCGAGCTCGATGCTTGAATTTGAATTTGAATTAAACTTGAATTTAACTATTAAAAAAATAATAAAATTTACAAAATTAAATAGTTATATATTAACTAATTAATCGAATATGTTCGTGAGCTTTCGAGCCTAATACTTGGATATTCGAATTTGGCTCGTTTAAAATTCGAGCTTAAACATAAGGTTTATATTTGAGCTCGAGCTCGAATTTTTCAAACTCGAGCCGAGCCCAAACATGTTCGATAAAGGCTTGATTTGAGTACACCCCTAGTCCAGATGAAGTGACCCGGTGTCGGCCCTGCTCTGTTATGACGGTTTAATGTCCTTTTCAAGTCAAATTAGAAATTGCAAAAGATGTTAACTTGTTCCCAACTTATACTCAGCCTAGAGCTTTTGAGTGATGAGGAAGAAAGAGGGCTTGTCTATGAGCTCTTTCTAATATTTTTGTTTTCTTTTTCTTTGAACAATGATGAGATTACTGTTTTAATTATATTTGAGTATTATTATTGGATTTGTGATGATAAATTAATTTAGTATTTTGTTCAATTGATTATTCTTTTTGGTATTTTATTACCTGTCAATGGTGAATTGATAAGATTGGGTCATTCTTCTAATTAACTTGAGAAAGAGGTTATGAGATAATCTTTATTACTCAATTCTTAATATATTTTCTTAACTAACTCGAGAGAGAGGTTAAGTGAGATTAAGTAATCGAAATTTATTGATTTCACCGAGAGATTGGGGAATTAATGTTTTCATGGCACTGTATCAATGATTGTGTTTTCTGCATCTTTGTGCTATTTTAGTGAGATAGAGATGTCCACTAAAATTGACTTAGAGATAGCGAACCATAACTTGAGAGAGAGTGGATTCTATATTTAACTCATTCATGATGCTAAGGGAAGTAATTAATTAAAATAATTGCTAATGGTTTATTGTCATGTTTTCAAGAATAATTATTACAAATACATGTTTTTCTCTCTAAGAGTTGTATATATATTTTGTCTTTGTTTTTATTTTTATTTTTGACTCTTTATCAATTTAATTGGTAGGTTAAACATTGAATGAAAAGAAATTAGTATGCATTTATTCATTGAGGATCGATACTCGTTAATGCCTTATATTATGCTTAATGATGAGTGCACCTGTTCATATATGTAATTTGGGATTAATATTTTAATTTAAACTTGATTAGGAATGGATACAAAATTACATAATTTTCATATATCCAAATTCAACACATCAATTACACAAATGCCCCTAACAAACATAAATGTGAAGAAAATAACATAAGTAGAAAATATTTACAGAAAATGAGTTTGCATCAAAATAGTTGAGGGTGATCCTCTTGGATAATTCTCATATTCATCAAGACCAAATCAAAGGGTTTAGTCCCACATTGGATCTTGTCTCTAAACTTCAAAGGAATAATCCACAATTTCTTAACTAATCTTGGGTGTTATTATATCTAGTGTTCTTGTTAGGTTCAAGTTTGGATGCTTTCGAATTCTCATCCTTAGTATTCTAATAACTTGTTAAATTAGGATGTTAGGGTATCTTTGAAGCAAATAAGCAAACTAGATTTACTAGATCTCAAGAGTGTTAGTTGCATTTGCAACTAGCGTCTTTAGATAGTGAATTTGGTATAGAGTTAGGTGACCAACTCTTGTGTATTGTTCTTAGATTAAAAAAAAAAAAAAAACCCTATTTTGTGCTTACCTATGTGATGAATATTCTTACATTATTGCTGCATTTTAAGAGTTGAAGATTGGTAATTCCATGCTCATATTAGTTATAGAAGAAAAATAAAAATTGTTATATTAAAATAAAATGAGCAAGATTATCTTTTAAAAGAAATTACTTACATGATCTTCTCTTCTCTTCATTTCTCTCTATAAATTGGAGAGAAATGAGTCTTGGGGTTGAAGTGATCCTCTATCACCCCACTTCTCTTCTTTTTTTTTTTCCTTAAAAAATATGGAAAATAAGGAATTATCCCTCCTTTCTCTCCAAGTCCCTTCTCTTCTCTCTATTTTTCAACTCCCAAAGCAACCATTAAAGTGGAGTGGAACTTTTGTAAATAACACTATTTAGATATGGTGGAAAATTAGATATAGACTCAAAAGAGTTGTACCATTCTTACTACAACTCCTTTTCCTTGTTTTCCCTTTCTTACTTTGAACTTCTTATTTTCGTCATTTAAGATAGCAATCAAGACATCAAATTAAACAGCAAGAGAAGCTATTTGCCCATGTTACCTCCGATCTAGTTCTATAAGTTTAGGAATTTAATTGGTATCCTTGTTTTGAGACAGAATTCTAGCAATTTGAAATGCTTTGCCTTGGAAGCAACCTGGTCTTGAAGCTCCTTAAACTTGAGCTCCATTCTCCACTTGTTCTCTTCCATATCTTGATTGATGGTAGCTAGCATAATTAATTGCTTAGGAGTATGAACTACGAGAAATATTTTAATGCAACCACTACACCATGTCAATGTTTGTTTTACAATTGGTATGCAACATTAGAGTTTAGCAAAACAATTGGTACCCATTGGCACATCAGGGTTTGCTTTTGCCCTATTAGAGGTTGCCGAAGACAAGATGCTAGAGTTTGTTTCTAATAAGCTGCTGGCACTGGTGTGACTCACTGGAGAAGAAATGAGGAGCCATTGAAGAACAAAAACAAAAATCATGAAGCCAAGAATAAAGATAGGTAGATCCTATAATTCTTGGTGTAATTAGTGGATTTGCTTCAAAGTTTTAACAACGGATTTGCTTCAAATGCATGTCTCATGATGATAACGTGGTGCAGTGGTTTCACTGAAGAATTTCTCATAAACTGCCTTGATATCTATTTGTAATGTCCAACAATAATGAGCAACAGAATAGTAAATTTATACAGCAAAACTCTAGAATTTCATAAACATACAATTGGGAATTACCAATTAGAGATAAAAATAGATAGAAATTGGGGGATTAAAAGCTATCCATAAGATTGCAAGAAGTTTAAAGTGAGGAAGGAAAGGTCAACTTCTAATTCTGAAAAATAAACCAATTATCTGAGTAATTGCTTATATCGTCCTTCATCAATATGCCCACATTCGTTAAACAAATGACAATAACTACAGTAAGATTACCACTGTTTGAAAGTTTTTATCCTCAAAATGTGTGTGTGTGTAGTTAAAATCATTGTGGTGTTGCACTTAACATAAATTTCCTCTACAAGTGGAACGTCTAAGAAGTAGAATTTCAGAAGACTAAGTAGCTTTCTTCTAAAGATTTTCTTTAGAAGTGGAAGAGCTGACATAGGAATGAAAGAGTTAGACAAGGTGGCATTTTTTTAAACGGAATTTAAACGGCTAGGTGGCATTTTTTTCGTTATTCTATGAGAGTTTAATTCTTTCCAAAATTCAAATAGATTACCATTTTACCTTGTGGTTGTATTTATTGGTGACCATTCCCTCTGCCCTATAAATAAATATCCAATTCCTCTCTCTTTTAGGCTTTCAAGTTGCAACCAACACCTCAAAACCCCAGAAACAACCAATATGTTCGCTATAAGTTTTCTAATTTCCTATTCTTGCTTGATGATCTGGCTTTCTATATCTATTTTCTCCTTTTCTTTGGGTCTTTGGGATGCTACTTTGCACTGAAATTGAAGGATCAAAAATGAAAAACATCAAAGAAAATGCAGCGAAAAATTTTCTGTTTTTTGATCCACATCTAGGAGAGAGTACTTACTTGTCTTGTTTGGTTGCGGATTAACCAACAAGGTGTCGGATTGCACTGGATCTTGCGATGGAAAAGGAAAAGGAGGTCTCAATGGTTCAACTGGTATTCCTGCCAATCTTCTACTCATACGCATCTAACATCTCCAAACTTCTTCTCTTAGTCTTCCGGAGTATGACTCTACCTTGATCTTGGGTTAGCTTAGTGAAAGCTCCTTTGGATAACCAAGATCTACTCCTAGAGAGAAAGGAGAGAAGGAAGAGGAAACACAAGAGGAAGGATGGCTGCACACACGAAAGGGAAAGAGTTAGGGTTGGGAAACCTTTCCATCTCTTCCCTATATATTTTGGTCACCCTATAGCTTAATGAAACCCTAGTGGACCAAAACACACTAAGCCTTAATGGGCTTGGTATTGGGCTCATAAACCAATCCTCTTTATTATCTTTTCTGGACTTTATCAAATATCCAAGACAATTTCTAATTGGACTCTTCATATATGTCAACATATATCAGCCCAATAAAATAATTTATTTCAACACAATTTTTTGAATTCATTAATTATCTTTTCTGGGCCTTATGAAAAACCCTAAACCAATTAATTAATTCTAATTGAACTCTTAGAATAAATTTTATTTCTCTTCCAGATAATTATCCATGAAGCCCAAGTTGTGTCTAGACAACACCAAGATAATTTGAGCTACTTTGGGGACCAAGAGACATATTATCCATGGCTACTAAAATTATCAAATAGTTACATTTTACCATTTTAAATATTCTTATTTATCACCATATGAAAATATTGACTCTAAGAATATTATTGCTAAAACAATATCTCTGACATATAGGTGAAATGACGGAAATACCTCACTATATAACACCCATAATAAGATAGGATAAATGTACTGACACTCATCTCAAAGATATCTACCATCCTTAGATTTCTAGTCCGATAATCCGTGACTCACTCGAATGTACTTGCTTATCATTGAAAGCTACCCAAAAGCACACATTCTAGAGTTATATTTTCAGGGCCCTGAATTATTAGATTATTATGGACAATCATAAGGGGGTGATTTAACTTCACAAAATGAAGTATAGAAATTCTGTTACATGAGCCCGTCTTAACTAACTAGAGTAACATACCCAACGTACAAGGTTATTGATCTCACAAAAGAAATCTCACCCAACATACATCAAAGTACAAGACTCTAGTTTCGCCAGACCACTAACTCATACTCAAGTATGAAGGTATCCGTCCACATTGTAATAGTAATAGTCTAGTCTCTATAATTATAATACTTTAAGAGAGACCACTACTACAGGTCTAGTTCTGCATATTCGTAATACACTTATATCAATGATGTGAGTGAACTACTCACTAATTCAAGGTAAACCATTCCTCATTGAAACTCATGGCATGATAGTCTTATCTTGATGAAATGCCCAATTCTATCAAACGACAAATAACTCAATTTTACTTGTATGATAAGTACCCATGGTTTATACCTTACTGTGAAGAACGACCCAACACATAGACCATTACTTGTCACATTTGGACCTTAAATGTGCAATAATATAAGAAACAAACCAAATTAAACACTAGGTCCATTAGACCTACCTGGCACCAGGTCTGCTCTGTTTTTCAAGTACTCCGGCTGGGTAGAGTTGACCTAGTGCCAAGTCCAGTGAACCCACCTGGCGCCGGGTCTATTTGCAATATATTTATACATAATATATAGTCTTTGATGGTGTACTTTCCAATAGAAACAGTTGGCTAAACTCCTATGGATTGATTGAAATCCTAAGAAACTAAGGTTTCTAACATTTCAATTTATACTTCGAGCCTGAATTTTTTCCCCCTCTCTATCTCTCATTTCCATGATTTGATTAGTCAATGTAGGGATTGTTCTTATTTTACATCCCCTCTCTCCCTGCGATTGTATTTCTCCCAAAATGAAAGGAATGATAGGCAATTTATCTTTTCAATTAAAAATATAGTTTTGAATGAGTTTAATAATTAATGATAGTTGTTTATAGGATAACATGAAACATTGCACGTAAATTTATTTCGAATTTTAATTATTATATTAAAGAAAGTAATTTTTATGTGATGAAAAATTTTACACTTCAAAGTCTACAGAGTGTTTAGTAAGGATTTACAAATTTTGGTTGCTAGAAGTGCATACATAGACACAAACATAATTTAAGCTATAGAAAAAAAAAACGATTTATCTCAAGTAATGTCCGAGTCTTAAACATAGTATTTATGTTGTAATTGAATAAGAATTAGATTGAGATGAGTTTGTTAAAATTTAATAAAATATTATTAAATATGAGATAAATGTGGGACTTAATTATTAATTAGAGAGAAAAATTTTAATGTGTTGTAACAATATAATAATTTTTGAAAAATAAAAATTATTTAAATTAAAATTATTTTAAATTAAACTTTTATTTGGATTCAAAAGAATTTCTTTTCACATATAGTTTTAAAATTAATAAAGTTAATTAGTGGCCGTATGACCGTATGACACGTGGCAGCTCAAGTGTATCTGGCACACAGGCAGGGCCCGTGGACATAATTCACCTAATAATTATAATTACCCTTAACAAATAACCCCTCTAGGCGCCCCAAAGCAGTTGGAGTACAGGATTTTTTTTGCTCCTTGCTGTGGCTCTGACCGTGTGGGGAGTAAAATGGTGGCTATTCTATGGACAAATCCGTTAATGGCTCCGCCTCTTACAGAGTGTTATGGTACACTGGTGACAAATTATGTCGAAAATTCAATCTTTTCATCTGGTTATTCTATATTTCAAAGGCCCAGTTTTACTTCTGCTTTGCAGTTGCGTAGGAGAAAGAAGCTGACGGTTAAGGGTTCTCTGGAAAAAAGTGTAATTGACAAGAAAGAATTTGAATTCAAGCCGACTTTTGATGAGTATTTGAAGGCTATGGAGTCTGTTAAAGGTGGCAGAGCAAAGGGGCCTCGTACTTCAAGGGATACGGGCGAAAATGGTGGATTGAGGGTCTCTGAAGGAAAAGGTTGTAGTGGATTTAGTATTAAAGAAAGGAAGATAAATGATACTGATTTGAATATTCAAGTAGAAAAGGTTGTTGATAACAAGAAAGCGCCACTGAAGAAGTCGAACAATGCTAATCGTAATAAGTCTGTTGTTTCCAAGAACACCAAGAGTGAGCATTTGTATGTAGAAAGAGCTGCTTTTAAAACAACGGAGGAACACGCAAATGTTTATGGCACGCCCAGAGTTACAATGACGGATACGGAAGAAAGAATTCAGAAGCTTGCAAAGTGGTAATTGTAGTTATCCGTTGTTCTGATACTTTAACTGTTACATGCTGTTTCCGATTTAACTCGTTATTTCCCGTATCATTACTGATCAATTTCATTTTAGCGGGTTCGTATTTTTTTACCGATGATGCTTCTGTAGCTTGAAATTTTTAGAACTTGTTCTACTTTTAGTCTTTGAAAGTCCAGAATGATTGTATGTTGGGAGTGCCAGAGAAACAAAAGATAAACTGATTACTCTGACTTTTGCTTGCAATTGCTTTGGGGCATCATTTACTGCAATTCTCTTGGTCCCCATCCATGTCTTCTTGTTGAATTGAATTGTCTGTATTTTATTTTGCTCCTAGTAGTTAGGTCCTTAAACTCTTCTTGCTCATTCTTTACCCAGAGAAGTCTAGAGAGATTTCCGGATAACATAGCAATGGTTTTTTAGGTGAAGCATATGTCAACTTTTGTTGAAATTTGTGATCTTCTTTTAACTGTTCAGAAGTTGGGCTGGGCAGGGAGATGCAAATGTTTTCTTCTGATTTCTTGGTTAATCACCAAGTTGAACTTAGTATGATATGATTTTTCAAGCATATTTGCTATTAAAACCTGTAATTGAGGTCCTGGTTACCATTAGTGATTACTTTTTATTGCCATATTATGAATAGCTTTTCGAGTTTTGTGCTTTACTGGCACAACTAGAACTCTTGAATTTTATTGATTCAAATTTAAGCTTCAGAAATTCAAAGCTGAGTCTAGTTGGATAAAACTGTAATCTAATCCAATGCTAAAAAATAGACACACAGACTCTAGACAATGCACTGGTGATCTCTAATCCAGAACATTTACAAAGTTTTTCATTGTCAATGCATTCCGTTTCTAAGACAAATCAATATGCTCAATATACCCATAGCACCTTGGTGTTTGATCCATCAAGGTAAGTCAAAATGGCCTGAATTGAGGGGTATTAGGTATGAATATGAAGTTATTTGGTTTCGTTGATCATAATTCCTTTTCTCTGATCTGTTGTGAATTAATTTACTTCACAGTCTGAATGGTGCAGACATTGACATGCCGGAGTGGATGTTCTCTAAAATGATGCGAAGTGCCAAGATTAGATTCTCAGATCATTCTATGCTGAGGATCATCCAGATACTGGGTAAGTTGGGAAACTGGAGGCGTGTGCTTCAAGTAATTGAGTGGATTCAGTCTCGTGAGCGCTTCAAAGCGTACAAGACAAGGTACAGGGTCTCTTCCCTACTCATACCCAGATTATAATATAACCATTCTATGTGCATTTATTTATTTTTTGTTAGACACCAAAATGTTGTAGCTGTGTGTATTGGTCTATTACTGCTCTAGCATCCTACTTGTAGAAAGGTGAAACCTGTTTGTTTTTCTTTTCTAACTCCCTGATTTTAACATAAGCAAATCTTTGGTCCAAGTTTAAAACTAAGGAATGTAGAAGACCACTTTTCTATTCAATGTATGTATGACCCTTGCCACCTGTATTTCTTGTACATTGATGGTGTTTTTCTCTTTTTATACTTTCCTTTGATTTCATTCTTTCAACAAGAATGCCTTTTAATGCAATCCGATGGATCATGGAAACAGACAAACAGCTGTATTGCAATGCCTGAATGACATGTGGAGGAATTGGTCTAGAACACATAGATTTCTCCATCTCTGAAATGGACCTCCAAAACACTTCCTATGCATAGAGCTCTTAACTCCACTTCCAAATGCTGGAAATGACGGAGGGAATTTGAGAATAGGGCCTGGGTAGTGGCAAGTAAAGGAGGTTGTGGATTTCCTCAGGTGATGTTCCTAACAAAAAGAAGGTGAGGATTGTGCAGAGTTGGTGAGAGAAGGATATAGCGAAGTGTGGGGCTTGGTTGTAAAATGACATACTTGAGGTGTCATTACTTGGAGGCAGAGAGCATGCCATAGTGATGAATAAATTATTCAAGAAAAAAGAGAGGCTGTTAGGACACACGATGGCAATAGAAAATGCTTACACTTCCTTTTATGATGAATATTCAGCTTTTCTTATTTAATTCCAGTTGAATCACACAAAAGATATGTGGTTATCACTTACTTACTGCTGTCTATTTTAGTTGAATTTGATACCATAATCACTCTCTCTTGCTCCAAGAGTTATATCTATTAAAAAAAAATTGACACACATTCTCTCAATGTCCACTCTTTCCAACCCTTGGTGGGAATTTAGGTGCCCTCTCTCACCCTCTCCATCCTCTCATATTTTGACCTTGAAATTGGAGAAAAATGAAACGCATCCTATCAATGTTGACTCTCTCCCCAACCTGGTGGAGGGAATTTATGTGCCCTCTCCCTTCCTCCCTCCCTCCCTCCCTCCTTCCTTTTATATTTTGACCTTGACATTGGATTACATAATTAAGATGAGGATGAATTGTGATACTTGTATCCATACCTTATCTATAAGAAAATGACAAAGGATTTCAAAAATTATTAGTGGCAGTATGAAAGGAAGTGCTTGAAAGCTCAAAGTAGGAACTTTGGACGAATGGGAATGGGAAACTTTACTGTTTGGTCAGTCATAAACATGAAGATGTGGTTGTAAGCAGACATTAGTAACAGAGGTTTTGAAATTACTGATCTGTGTATAAATTTCATTATCTTTCATGGAAAAATTGGAAATGCCAGCAACTTTTGCTCCCTTTTAAATATATTTTCTGTCTTACACTATAAAATATGTGAAGAATTAGAAGTGATCTTGTTATAAGTATGCCATATTCTACCGAGAACATAAGTAAAGACAGTGGTTGTAAAAAAAAAAACAATGTAAGGATTAGTGGTATCCACTTTCTACATTATGAACTTCTAGGCAAGTGCAACTATGGTTTCCTGTGGTATAGTTAGTAAATGTCGAGTATTGATCCCTTGTGGACTACAAGTACTAACCTTCTTATTATCTAATTGATAATGGCTCATTAGGTGAATTAGATAGAAAAATGAACTACATAACAAGAATACAATAGCTAGGCAAGAATGAAATCAATATACTAGAGAGATAAAAATCAATAGATAAATAAGATCTAGATTTAAAATCCTCTAAGCCTTCATATGTTAAAACTTATTCTAGATTCAATTATTAACCCAATATTTTGGACTGGTAGGAATTCTTACATTAAATTATGTGCTCTCTCAAGTTATAAAACTCCTATTCTTTGGTTGATTGAGTGGAATCTCATCCCAAACAAAACCCCCAAGAATGTTTTAGGACTCTATGGATTCCAATGATAGGTTTGACCGTAATCTAAAAGATTTATATCGTCTCATCTCTATGATTGCATGCAACTATTATTATTCATGAGTGATATATTCATATAATCGACTTCTCAATACCATATATAAAATCGAATATTGAATCTAAATGCCGGCAAATCTCAATTCAGCACAATATATAAATCGTGAATAATTCACAAGAAAACTTGAGCCTTTCAATAAATCAAAGAAATCATCTAAACAAATCTAGGGTTCTTCTGATCCAAATCAAAACAAATGAGTTCATACTAACACAAATAAAACCAACAATAATCAAAGAAGAATAATAAAACAAAGAACTGATTCTCATGAAGTATCGGAATCCTTGGTCTTCAATTAATAAATGATGGAAATCCCATGTTAATCCTTCATGATTGTGTTTCCTTTGTGTGTTGACTGGCCTTTGACAACTCTATTCTAACCCTACTGAGTTGAGACCAAATTGGCCTAAGAAAATAGTTCAAACAATTCCTTTTTTATAGCAAAAACTAGGACAATGTGACAGTTTTTATGTAGTACATGGGCTGCCGTGTGCTTCCATGAGGTTTACAACTTGAAAATCTTGAAGGGTAGCTGGACAGGGCTTGAGACATGGCCATGTTGGAGGGTGTGTTGCTTAACACAGCCTAAGACACAACCATGTTGTAGGGTGTGTTGCTCAATTTCACTTCAAATCAAGTTAAATGTGCATAAAAATCGTTCCTCATCATCCAGAAGCTCCATTAAACCTAGAAAATGGAATATAAAGCAATTAAGTACCAAATCATACAAAAGACTAAGATAAAACAAAAAAAAAAATGCCTATGAAAATATACTAAAGACATAGTCTAATTTGCACTTATCAAATACCCGAACTTTAGCATTTTGCTTGTCCTCAAGCAAGTTAGGTAAGACAAAATAATCTCACAAGTTTCTAATCCCAAGATGTTTCAACAACTTATCGAAGAATGTCAAACATACCTCCCATCAACTAACAACACTACTCAATAACCATACTTTGAATTTCAAACATGATTCTTATACAATATACCCTTCATAAATCATTCTAGCAACGCCAAAAAACCAACACGATAAATCGAACCTCTGTGCAAGACATAAAAATTTAAAATAAAGCAAAACAAACATTATAATACAATAAATCCATCCTCTTTATTCAAACAACTACACTTTTGTGGTCTCTTTGTTTTTTCCTCCCCCCCTCCGCTCCCCGGCACGTTTTTCAAGAGCAAAGACCGTATATGAGTTGTCATAATAGCCTTTTGACGTGAGTGTAGATAGAGGTCTCTACCTACCCCCAGTTACTTAGCTAAAATGATAAACTCAAATTTCTACTAGGATTATTCATAATTTCAACTTGTCTTTGTTGTATTAGGTCAAAAGTAGCATAATAGAAATAAACTACGCTTTTTTTTTCTCCTTATTAACAAAACTATAGGAGTAATACTTCCTTTCTATTGATGTGTACTTGTATATGACATAACAAAATATTAGGGGAGAACTTATTGTACTATAATGCAAACTCAATTTTAATTCAATTAAATCTTTATATAAAGCACAAAAACTCAACTATCATGCCAATTTTCTCAGATTACTAGTTTTATTTATTCTAAAATTACAATATGATTCTCACATTCAATCATCTAATATGATCATATCATAATGCAGTTAATCAACAAGTAATATATTTAATGACTCCAACAAATTGTTTCATATCCTAGAATATCAACTCATAATATTACACATTTCAATTTAATTAAACTTGAACAACAATGAAAGCCCAAAGTAAAATCAGGTATAATTAAAGTTAACAATCAAATCCAATTTATAAGATATAATGCAGCTCTCCACACTTAAGTTGTACACTGTCCTCAGCATACAAGAATACAATTAAAACAAGTGAAAATAGGTGGAAAAGGAAAATAATACTTCCTTGATAAGTAATTGTGAAGATGGTTAATCCTTAAGGAAGCGAATAGAAAGTGTCGATAAAAAAAGTAGCACTTTCAAAGGCAACTCTGTTGATTCCTTACAACTTGACCTGCAACAACACAAGGAAAAGACCACAAATTTATTGGATTCCAATGACTCATCGAGATAAATGAAAATTAAAAGAAAGGAAATAGAACAAAGAAAATGAAAAAAAAAAAAAATGATTAGATATTAATAAAAGTTCAGCCTTTCTTATATTGTAGTCTCCGGTAATGGCACCAAAAATTTAGTATCCACTTTCTACACTATGGACTTCTAGGCAAGTGCACCTATTGTTTCCTGTAGTATTACAACAACAACAACAACTAAGCTTTAGTCTTAAGAAATTTGGGGTCGACTATATGAACTAATACAAAGACTACATGTGGTCATTCATATAAATCGTTTCCTTCCACTTTTTTCTATCCACTGTCATACCTTCATCTAAATCTAACAGAGACATGTCTATTCTAATCACCTCTATCCATATCTTCTTAGGCCTGTCTTTATCTCTATCGAACCCATCATGCCTCTATCCCTCAATTATCCTAACAAGGGCATCCCTCGGTCTTCCTGTAGTATTATTAGTAAATATTGAGTGTCGATCTGTCGTGGACTACAAGTACTAGTACTAACACTCTTTTTATTATCTAATTGACAATGCCTCATTGGGGGACTTAAATTAAAAAAAAATGAACTACATAACAAGGAAATGATAACTGGGCAAGAACAGATAACAATCAATAAATAAATGAGATGTGAGTTTAGAATCCCTTAAACCTCTATATGTTAAGACTTATTCTTGATTCAATGATTAACCTAATATCTTAGACTGGTAGGGATTCTTAAATTAAAGTATATACTCTCTCGAGCTATATAATTCTTATTCCCAAGATGATCGGGTGGAATCTCATCACAAACTAAACCCCCAAGAATGCGTTAAGACTCTATGAATTCCCATAATAGGCTTCACCCTAATTCGGAAGATTTATATTGTCTCATCTCTAGGATTGTATGCACTTGTTATTATTCATGAGTGATCTATTCACATAATTGATTTCCTAATATCTTATATGGAATCAAACATTAAATCAAAACACCGGAAAATCTCAATTCAGCACAGTATGTAAATTGTGAATAATTTACAAGAAAACTTGAGTTTTTCAATAAATCAAAGAAATCATCTTAATAAATCAAGTTTAGGGTTCATCTGATCCAAATCAAAACAAACTAGTTCATACTTAGACAAATAAAACCAAGAATGATCAAAGAAGAACAATAAAATAAAGAACTCACTCTCATGAAGTCTTGGAATCCTTGGTCTTCAATTGATAATCAGTGGAAATCCCTTGTTAATCCTCCATGATTGTGTCTCCTTTTGTTCCTTTGTGTGTTGAATAGCCCTTGACGGCTCTATTCTAACCTTACTAAGTTGAGATCAAAGTGTCCTAAGAAAATTGTTTCAAATGGCTCCTTTTTTATAGCAAAAATTAGGTGACGTGTTAGTTTTTATGTCCTACATATGTTGCAACACACCCATGTACACAGCCGTGTGCTTTTCTGAAGTTTGCATCTTGAAACTCTTGAAGGGCAGCTGGACACAGCCTGAGATACGACCATGTTGGAGGTTATGTTGCTCAACGCAGCTTGAGACATGGCTATGTTGTAGGGTGTATTGCTCAATTTCACTCCAAATGAAGTTAAACGTGCTTAGAAATCGTTTCTCATCATCCCAAAGCTCCATTAAACCTGGAAAATGAAATATGAAGCAATTAAGTATCAAGTCATATAGAAAATTAAGATAAAAAAAGCAAAATCCCTATGAAGATAAGATATGCTAAAGATATAATTCAATTTGCACTTATCAATTTGTTAATGTTGTGTATGTGAATTAATCAATGATTGTTGATTGTAGTAATGGAAAATGACTTCTACAACTATTCTGACAATGATAATAGATGCAATAATGGAATGTTCTGTTTAGGGAGATTTTAATATTGAAGCATTAAGCTTAGAGACATTCATTTTTTGGTTATTTTGCTTTGTGTGATGTTAAAATTTTAGATGTTGTAACTTATAATTAGATTTTCTTTATTTTAGTTTACCTCAGGTAGATTATTGCTTTTTTGTAACAATAATTTTTGGGTACCTATGATTTTAGATGGTGATAGATGATGAGTTAAATATTTTAAAGAAAACTTGTTGAAAGAAATTTTAATGTGGCATACCTCATTATATGCGTTTTACTCTGATTTTGAGTATTAATTTACTGTTCAAGTGATTTTGTGTGGTAGTCTTATTTTGAAGAATCTGAAAACATATTAAGGAACCATTTGTACTCGGTTCTATTTTGTGTTTTCTGTTTTTAGCATAATTTTGATCTCAAATAGGAGAATTGAAGGATGGAGGTATAATGGGTTGGACAGAGATAAAGGCAAGCCTAAGAAGATATGAATGGAGGTGATTAGAAGAGGTTTGTCTCTATTGGATTTCGATGAGAATATGACAGTGGATAGAAAGAAGTGGAAAGAGAGGATTCATGTGGATGACCACGCGTAGTCTTGTATTAATTCATATAGCCGGCCCCAAGTTTCTTGGGACTAAAACTTAGTTGTTGTTATTGTTTTTTAATTTCAAACTCATTTTTATCATTTTGAATGTCTCAAAAATCAAGAAATTGAGTACTAGAAAATGAGAGCTGCAAAGATCTGTTCTCCTTCATATGTGTGTATGTTGCACATAAGAGAGGTTTGCCATTGACATTTGTTAACTCCAAAATTGTGTTCCCTTTCTTCTTTCTCTTGACCTCACTGCTGCCTAACCCCAGCTTTGTCTTCCCTCTTAAGTCTAGTAATTCTTTCTTATTCCGTTTCCTTTTCTTTTTCCCTATTCTCTTCCACTTCCCCTTCTCTTCATCTTCTCCCCTATCAGCCAATTTTGTTGATGTGGCTACCGTTGCCAATAGAAGTAATGGCTATGTTGGTGGATATAAAGGGGAGAAAAAGAGAGGAGCAGCTGTAGTTGTAGTGGTGACAAGTTGCTATTTGTTTTTGGTTTTTGTCTAGAACCACGATTCTCCTCTTCCTTGAAATTCCCATCTGGCATGCTACAGTCAACCCACTAATCAATTGATGTCAAAGTCTAGTAGAAAGAAATTTCCCTCAAAATCTCATACATTTTTTGGTTGGGTTCCAGTGGATCTCTTAGTATTAGAAGCAATTGAAGGTCGAAGATCAGGTCAAGGCCTTTGGTGGTCATGGAACTGAGGTGTCTTACACCAAAATTTGGAGTTGTGGTTTTTGCCTTTGCGAGGGGGACAAGATTATGGGAAGTGGGAAGAAGAAGGGAATTAATGTTTAGGGATTCAATGGCAATTTAGACATTTGTTGTTTAATAAGGTTATATTGTTAACCTTTTTGGTGATGATAAGGGCAACAAATTCTTCGCAGACTTCTCTAGAAAATGGCCTGTAATTTCTCATCCAAATAAATTCTCAATTTTTTTAGGCTTAAAAACCCCTATTCAAAAACACTTTTTTAAAATTAAAAAAAAAATAAAGCAAGTCCAAAGAGCCCCTAAACATTTTTGGAATAGGTAGAAAATGAGCCGACGCAGGAAACTTCCCTTCTAGGTAGGATTTGTGCATGATATGGTTTTTAGTGGATACACTGAAGGTATTAGGACAGTGGCTAAGGAAGTGCTTGATGAATCAAAAGGAAGAGTGCCACTAAACAAGGATACGTCGTGGTGGAACAATGAAGTGAGAGAAGCCGTAAGGAACAAAAGGAAGTGCTATAGAAACTTGGGGAAGTGCAGGAGTGCTGAGAATTTTGAGAAGTATAAGGTCGTGAGAAGAAAAGCAAAAGAAGTTGTTAGAAAAGCAAGATCAATAGTTTACAAGGATTTATATAGAAAACTGCGGAGAAGAATATATATAGACTTGGTCGTTTCAGGGAGAAGACTAGAGATATTTGTATGGTGAAATGTGTAAAGGATGATGACCGCAGAGTTCTTGTTAAAGACGAGGAAATTAAGGAGAGATGAAGGTCCTATTTTAATAGGGTACTTAACATGAATCAAGTTCAGGATGTGAGTGACCTTGCAATTCCAAATGAAGAGGCTAACTGTGATTTTATTCGTCGAATTCAAAAGCGTGTGGTTCGAGAGGCTCTCAAAAGAATAAGACCGAAGAAGGCAATGTGACCGGATGGTATACCGATTAAGGTTTGGAAGTGTTTAGGAGAGATAAGTGTTACGTAGTTGACAAGTCTGTTCAACAAGATATGCAGAGTTAATAAGATGTCTATAGAGTGGAGGAAGAGTGCTTTGATTAATGAGACTAGAGCCAATATAAATGTTAAATTAGAGTTGTAGCAACATACGTTGGAATTTAAGGACTTTGAAATCAGTAAAAGTATAACTAAGTATATGGAATGCAAGTTTAGTACTGACAGAAATATAGATCAGAGTATTACTTTGGATGGTATAAATATTCTAGTGGATGATTGCTTTAGATATCTGGGATTTATTATTCAGAAAGACGGAGAGCTTGATGTCGACGTTACGCAGCGAGTTAAGGCTAGTTGGTTAAAATGGATAAGTGCAACTGGTATTGCTGTGTGATTGTAATATGCCTTTGAGCTTAAAGAAAAAGTGTTATAGAACATTCGTAAGACTTGCTTTGTTATATTGTACAAAATGATGGACATCTGAAAGGTGTCATATTCAAAAAATTAAGGTAGCTAAGATGTGTATGTTACAGTGGATGTACGGACATACTAGAAATGACAAAGTAAGGAATGAGATCATTCGAAAAAAAGTGGGAGTGGCATCTATTAAAGACAAGATGAGAGCAAATCGCTTGCGTTGGTTTCGACATACATAGAAAAAACCGAGGGATGCCCCTGCTAGGAGAATTTGGGGATGGAGACATGATGAGTTGGATAGAGATAAAGACAGGTCTTGTCAATATATTCATCTTTCCTTATTTAGTCCTTCTTTATAGCTGTATATTCCTTGATTACCTCTCTAAGATTTTCAGTATTATTGTATATATTCTTGCTGTAATTATTGCTGTATTTCTTCCTATAATAGGCCTAGATTTAAGGGATCTGATTATGCTTACCATATTAGACCCTAGGATTAAGGGATTTGATCATTCTTGATGTCTATATATTGTAATTCTCTTAGTGAATGATACACAATACATTTCAGAAATTCTTTCATTTTTTCTTGTCATGGTATCAAAGCCAAAACTCTAAGATCACTTCATCTTGTGTCTGGTTCCTTGTCTAGCAACAAAATCTTCGTGTTTTATTATTTCGTGCTCTTGTATTCTGTTTTCTTGGACCTGATCTTGTGTTCTTGTATTCTATTTTCTTGGACTCGATCTCTTAGTTCTTGTTTCTAGTTGAGTCATGTCTTTGGAACGATCAGAACATTTTCTTGTTCGATTTAATAGCAAGGACTATTCTGCCTGGGCATTCCAATTTCAGATCTTTGTCAAGGGAAAGGAATTATGGGGTCATATTGATGGGACAAATCCTGCACCTACCAGCGAGAAGGAGAAGGAGAAATGTGTGAAATGGGAGGTGAAGGATGCTCAGATTATGTCTTGGATCCTTGGAAGTGTGGAACCCTCCATGCTTCTCAATCTCAAGCCTTATAAGACCTCTGGAGAAATGTGGGATTATTTGACGAAAATTTACAACTAAAGCAATACAGCACGAAGGTTTCAATTAGAACTCGAGTTGGGTTAACTCAGTCAAGGGAGTATGTCAATCCAAGAGTTTTATTCTTCCTTTGGAAATCTTTGGACTGAGTACACCAATATTGTGTATGCAAGTGTACCTGCTGAAGGACTCATAGCTATCCAAAGTGTACATGAGACTAGCAAGCATGACCAGTTTTTAATGAAGTTAAGGGGGGAGTTTGAGGCAATCAGGTCCAACTTGATGAACAGAGAACCAGTTCCTTTGTTGGATGTTTGTGTAGGAGAGCTTCTCAGGGAAGAACAACGGCTTATTACACAAGCTGTCTTGGAGCAGAAAACTCAAAATTCTGCTCCAATTCCTGTTGCCTATGCTGCTCAAGGGAGGCCTAAAGGCGGCAAAGATATGACTAATGTCCAGTGCTATAGCTGCAAAGGATTTGGGCACATTGCTACTAATTGTACTAAAAAGTTCTGCAATTATAGTAAGAAAATTGGGCATATCCTCAAAGATTGTTCCACTCGGCCTCCAAGGAAATCTGAAACTGGCTACAATGTCTTAGTTGGTCCCTCAAATGCATCTAGTCCTGGTCAGTCTTCTATTACTCTTGAAATGGTCCAACAAATGATAGTTTCTGCCCTTTCTGCTTTAGGCCTTTCAGGTAACAAAAATTCTAATCCCAAGCCTTGGTATTTTGATTCTGGTGCTTCCAATCACATGACCAACACTGCCTTACCTTTAAATAATGTTCAAAAATATGAAGGAAATCTTCAAATTCATATTGCCGAGGGTAATTCCTTACCTATCACAGCTGTTGGTGATATTTCAGCCTCTTTAAATACTGTTTTTGTGTCTCCTAAGCTGTCCACAAATCTGATATCTGTTGGCTAATTAGTGGACAACAATTGTACTGTTAAATTTTCAAATTCTAGTTGTCTTGTGCAGGATCAAGTGTCCGGGAAGATGATCGCGAAGGGACCTAAAGTGGGACGTCTCTTTCCTTTGTTTCTATCCCCCTTTCCGGTGTCGAATTATGTTGCTTGTACTATTGATCATTGTGATAATTAGGTGTGGCATAGACGTTTAGGACACCCTAATTCTCATGTACTTCGAGTCTTGCTTAACTCTGGTTTACTTGGAAATAAAAATTCGACATCTTCTAATCATGCTATTGTTGATTGTGCATCTTGTAAACTTGGTAAAAGCAAAACGCTTCCTTTTCCATTGCATAAAACCTGCACCACCAAACCTTTTGAATTTGTACATACTGATGTATGGGGTATTGCACCCGTAATTTCTCATGAACATTACAAATACTTTGTTACATTTATCGATGATTGCACTCGCTTTACTTGGGTATATTTTCTTCGGTCTAAAAGTGAGATTTTCTCTGTGTTTAAAGCCTTTCTTGCTTTAGTTGAAACCTAATTTTCTGCCAAAATCAAAATCTTGCAATCTGATTCAGGTGGTGAATATATGTCTAATGAATTTCAATTTTTTCTTCAAAGTCATGGGATCATATCGCAACGTTCTTGCCTTTTCACTCCACAGCAAAACGGTGTGGCTAAAAGAAAGAATCATCATCTTCTTGGCGTTGTTCGCACTCTTCTAATTGAGTCTTGTGTTACTTCTCATTTTTTGTGTGAAGCTTTGTCTACTGCTGTTTATCCGATTAATAGATTACTACCTCCCAACTTGAACAATGATTCTCCCTATTTTCGTTTGTTTGGGCATGTACCAAATTATTCCAATCTTCATATTTTTGGATGTGTGTGTTTTGTTCACCTTCCCGCACATGAGAGAAATAAACTTACTGCCCGATCTGTTAAGTGTGCTTTCTTAGGATATGCTGGAACCCAAAAAGGATTTCTTTGCTATGATCCTCATGCCCGTCGAACTCGTGTCTCTAGGAATGTCATTTTTTTCGAAAATCAAACCTTTTTTAGCACCCCCCCAAACTTCAGAATTCCTTTCTCTATCTACTTTACCACATTTTCCTGAGTCGCCAACACCAGTACAATGGTTTAAACCTGGTTATGTTTATCATAGACGCCCTTCTTCTGCATCTGATCCTCCTATAGGTCTCATTGAGGTTCCTCCACATCTTCCTGCAGCATCTGATCCTGTTCTACCCATTTCCAATGGCCCCATTCCTCTTCGTAGAAGCTCTAGACCTCACAAACCTCCTGAAAGGTATGGTTTTTCAACTCCTATGGCTATGTCTACTACTTTGTCTTCTATTTCCATTCCCACTTGTTACAAACAGGCTGTGGAACATAAGTGTTGGCAACAGGCCATGCAAGTAGAACTTCAAGCACTTGAGGAAAACCATACTTGAGACATTATTTCTTGTCCTCCAAATGTTACGCCAATTGGTAGTAAGTGGGTCTATACTGTGAAACTCAAGTCTGATGGCTCTTTAGATCGATACAAAGCTCGATTGGTTGCTTTGGGGAATAAACAAGAATATGGCCTCGACTATGAAGAAACATTTGCACCAGTTGCTAAGATGACCATGGTGAGAACCATTCTTGCTATTGCCTCCTCTAAATCTTAGCCTTTACATCAAATGGATGTAAAAAAATGCCTTCTTACATGGGGACCTTAAGGAAGAGATTTACATGAAATTTCTACCGGGAATGTCACTGTTGGCTTCTCATGAAGTTTGCATGCTAAGACGCTCTTTGTATGGGTTGAAGCAGGCCCCTAGAGCTTGGTTTGAGAAGTTTCGCAGCACTCTTCTCAACTTCTCTTTCATACAAAGTCAATATGATTCATCACTCTTCTTTCAAAAGGCATCCACTGGTATGGTCTTTCTCTTAGTCTATGTTGATGATATTATCATCACTGGTAATGACCATGGGTTTATCTCTAAGCTTCAGAATATGTTGCATGGTACATTTCAAATGAAAGATCTTGGGCATCTCACATATTTCTTAAGGTTGGAAGTTCACTCTCGAGATCATGGTTTGTTCTTAAATTAAAACAAACAAACAAACTAAGCCTTAATCCCAAGTAACTTGGGGTCGGCTACATGAACCAACGTCAGGCAACGTGTGGTCATCAATATGAATCCTCTCTCGCCACTTTCTTCTATCGAACGTCATACTTTCATCCAAATCTAACAAAGACATATCTCTCTTAATTACCTCTATCCATGTCGTTTTAGGCCTACCTCTACCTTTCCCTCTGTCTAACCTATCCTCCCTCACTCTCTCCATCGCCCTAACAGGAGCATCCCTCGGTCTTCTTTGAACGTGTCCAAACCAACGCAGACGACTTTCTCTCATCTTTTCCTCAATAGATGCCACACCCACCTTTTCCCTAATGATCTCATTTCTAACTCTATCCTTCCTAGTATATCCACACATCCACCGTAACATACGCATCTCAGCTACTTTCATTTTTTGAATATGACACCTTTTAGCTGCCCAACATTCCGTACCATATAACAAAGCAGGTCGTACGACTACCTTGTAAAACTTTCCCTTTAAATTCAACGGTGCATTACGATCACAAAGAATACCAGTCGTCCTCCTCCATTTCAACCAACCCGCCTTAACTCGATGTGCAACGTCACTATCGAGCTCTCCGTCTTTCTGAATAATAGATCCTAGATAGCGAAAACAATCAGCTAACGGTATATCTCTATTTTCCAAAGTTACACTCTGGGCTATGTTTCTGCTACCACTAAACTTGCATCCCATATACTCTGTTTTACCCCTACTAATTCTGAACCCCTTGGATTCCAATGTCTGCCGCCATAACTCCAATTTAGCATTTACACCGGCTCTAGTCTCATCAATTAATACAATATCATCCGCAAACAACATACACCATGGCACAGCCTCCTGTATAGTGCAGGTCAACTCATCCATAACGGCTGCAAAGAGGAAAGGGCTAAGCGTTGGAATTCTGCAGTCACTCCGGCGCCAGTCCTTACACTTGTACATGCTCCCTCATACATATCTTTAATGAGAGTAATATACTTTATTGATACACCTTTCTTGGCCAGCACTCACCAAACTACTTCTCTAGGAACCCTGTCATAGGCTTTTACCAGGTCAATAAATACCATATGTAAATCTTTCTTTCTTTCCCTATGATATTCAATCATCTGCCGTAATAAATGAATTGCCTCCGTAGTGGAACGCCCGTGCATAAAACCAAACCGATTATCCGAAATTTGTATAATGCCCCGTAACCTCTGTTCAATCACTCTCTCCCAAAGCTTCATAGTATGACTCATGAGTTTAATCCCACTGTAATTGGCACAATCTCGGACATCTCCTTTATTCTTGTACAGAGGAATCAGAGTACTCTTCCTCCACTCTGTGGCATCCTATTAACTTTATATATCTTGTCGAACAGACTTGTCAGCCACGTAATACCTATATCTCCTAAACACTTCCAAACCTCGATCGGTATACCATCCGGTCCTACAGCTTTTTTTGGACTCATCCTTTTAAGGGCATCACAGACTTCATGCTTCTGAATACGACGAATCCATGCACGGTTAACCTCTTCATTCGAAAGCGCCAGGCTACCTACACTCGGAACTTGGACTTGACTTCTGTTGAATAACTTATCAAAATATGATTTCCATCTCTCCTTTATTTCTTCATCCTTAACTAAAACATTGTGGTTTTCGTCCTTTACACATTTCACTACACTCCTTTATCAGAGTACTCTCCTTTATTTCTTCATCCCTCGTCTTCTTCTCCCTGTAACGCGTCAGTCTATATATATTCTTCTCTCCGTCTTTGGTATCTAACTTTTCATATAAATCCTTGTAAACTATGGCTCTTGCGTTTCTGACAGCTTCTTTAGCTTTTCTTCTCGCGACCTTGTATTTCTCAACATTTTCATCACTCCTACACCTTCCTAAGTTTCTATAGCACTCTCTTTTACTCCTTACGGCTTTTTTCACTTCGTTGTTCCACCATGACACATCCTTGTTAAGAGGTATTTTTCCTTTAGATTCCCCAAGCACTTCCTTAGCTACTGTCCTAATACATTGAGTCATCTTTCTCCACATAGTATCTGGATCCGAATCCATATCAGAAGACCAATTATCCGCCTCAACTACCTTATTAACAAAGGCTATTCTTTCATCCCCCTGAAGCCTCCACCACCTAATCCTAGGGTCAACTCGAAAATTCTGCTGCTTACTCTTTTTCCTAAAATTAAAATTGAGGACCAACAGCCTGTGTTGCGTAACTACACTCTCACCTGGAATAACTTTACAATCCATACACCCACTACGAAACCTACGCCTCATAATAAAGAAGTCTATCTGACTGGCATTTAACCTGCTTCTAAAGGTCACTAAGTGAGAATCTCTCTTCTTAAACCAAGTATTTGCTATGGTCAAATCATAGGCCAAGGCGAAATCAAGAATAGCAGTTCCTGCTTCGTTTTTAGCTCCGAAGATCTCATTGCGCTGGCTAGTTTAAAGGATGCTACTACTGTTGATACACCAATGGAGGTGAATGTGAAATACCGAAAAGATGAAGGCGAGCTTTTGCCTGATCCTTTTTTATATAGGTAACTTGTTGGTAGTCTTGTCTACCTAACAATTACGAGGCCTGATATCTCATATGCTGTTCATATAGTTAGCAAATTTATGCACTCACCTCGACATCTTCATCTTGCTACAGTTCGTCGCATTATTCAATACTTAATTAGGTCACCTACTCGTGGGTTGTTTTTCCCTACAAAATCTGCTCTTCATTTGACTGCATATAGTGATGTAGATTGGGCTGGCTGCCCGGATACTAGGAAGTCTACAACAGGCTGGTGCATTTTTCTTGGAGATGCCTTGATTTCTTGGAAGTGTAAGAAGCAGAGCTGTGTCTCTAAATCTTCCACGGAGGCTGAGTATAGAGCCATGTCTGCAGCTTGTTCTGAAATTGTGTGGTTACGTGGTCTTCTTTTCGAACTTGGATTTCCTTCCATTACTCCTACTCCACTTCATGGTGATAATACTAGTGCCATTCAAATAGCTGCTAATCCAGTCTATCATGAACGCACAAAGCACATAGAGGTGGACTATCATTACATTTGGGAGGCCTTTACTCAAGGTGTTATCACTCTTCCTCTCATCTTACTACTGATCTTCAACTAGCTGATGTCTTTACAAAAGCTTTGACACGCCAACGACACAAGTTTCTTAGTAGCAAATTGATGTTGGTAGACTTACCCACTTCAATTTGAGGGCGGGTGTCAATATATTCATCTTTCCTTATTTAGTCCTTCTTTATAGCTGTATATTCCTTGATTACCTCTCTAAGATTTTCAGTATTATTGTATATATTCTTGTTGTAATTATTGCTGTATTTCTTCCTATAATAGGCCTAGATTTAAGGGATCTGATTATGCTTAAGGGATTTGATCATTCTTGATGTCTATATATTGTAATTCTCTTAGTGAAATGATCCACAAAACATTTCAGAAATTCTCTTTCATTTTTTCTTGTCAGGTCTAAGAAGATATGAATAGAGGTGATTAAAAGAGATACGTCTCAGTTAGATTTGGATGAAAATATGGCAGTGGATAGAAGGAAGTGGAAGGAGAGGATTCATGTGGATGGCTACACGTAGCCTTGTTTAGTTCATGTATCTAACCCCAAGTTTCTTGGGACTAAGGTTTAGTAATTGTTGTATTCTAAAATCAAATAATATGTGGGGCTTTCAAATCAAGTGGTATTTTAATTTATCATAACTTTATCCAAAACTACAAGAAAGTTGAAATTCTTAGAAGTTGAAACTCCTGTTGTTTGTTTCCAGCAAAACAAACAAACCCCTCAGAGATTTCATGCTTCTGTTACTTTCTTTCATAGGAAGCCTTGATCTGCGTATCCAAAGGGAAATTTCCTTTCCCCAGCATTCTTGGCTTTTTCCTCAGCTCATAATAGGTGTTGCCCTTAATACTTGGACTTTGATGCTTTAACATTTGTTTGCTTTCCAGCATCTATAAGAGGATGTGGGATTCAAGACATGTTCATTCATGAGTAGACAAGTCCTAGCTGTTAAATGATTCATCCTTGATTGTGATTGATACACTTGGATTCCATTTTCTCTCTTCTCCTTTCTTTAGGCAAGATCAATTGCCATTTGAGTATATTAATAAATATTATAGTTTTGTTATTTGGCTATTAGCGCAATAGCTAATTTTTCACTGGCTTCCTGACTTTGTAATAGTCGTACAAGATCACTAAGAAAGAAAATTCCATAATTAAATTGGACAAAGAGGATGATGAGTAATCATATCACCAGTAAAACACAGCTGTGTGCAAATGTTGGAAGAGGACTTGTGGGTTCAATTTTCCCTAGAATGTCTTGATAAGGGACTGCTGCCTAAAATATTGCTGCAATGCCATCTAAAGGAGGCATGTGTTGTTCTAATAACATCCTGTAATGAAAATGCACCTGCAAGTTAAATAACCTTATTCATAAAGGAAAAAATAAATACTCCCTCCGTCCCATTAAAATTGACCTACTTACTATTTTGGGATGTCCCATTAAATTTGACACTTTCCTTAAAAGGAAAGTTTTTACTATACAATTTATTATAAAATAATCAATATACCCCACATATATTATATTTATATTCTTAGATTTGACATAAAGTATTATGGGACCCACATATTTTTTATTTTTATTATATTATATTATATTATTATTATATTCTAATTTTTACTTTTGCATAAAATATCGTGCCAAGTCAACCACTGCCAATTTTAATGGGACGGAGGGAGTAATAAAATGCAAATAGTAGTACTTGAAAGAACATATCTTGAATCAAACAATTATCATCCTGGACCAGTTTTTTTCCCCTCTAACAGATATCTTGATGTTCAATGTGTTAAATACGTATAGTAGTAGTTGTTTGTTACAGATGTATAACTTTTCTCTCCCTCCCCCCAACACATTCCCCCGCCCCCACCCCCCAAATTTCTTGAAGATATATCTATACAGCTGCACTTGATGTGCTTGGAAAATCAAGGAGGACTGTGGAGGCACTGAATTTGTTTCATGCAATGCAGGTATAACTCGCAAAATTGTTGTTATATAGTCAGACCTCTGTTAATGTATGATTTATTTGGAGAAAGACAGGGCGAACAAACCTTTTACTAATTCTGTTATTCTCTTTCTTCTTCTCCAGCAACACATGTCCTCATATCCAGATCTTGTAGCATATCATAGCATTGCTGTCACTCTTGGACAAGCAGGACATCTGAAAGAACTATTTGAAATCATTGATAGCATGCAGTCTTCACCCAAGAAGAAGTTCAAGGCTGATGCTCTTGAGAAGTGGGATCCACATCTCGAACCAGATATTGTTGTTTACAACTCTGTATGTTTCACTTGGCACATTTCTATACTTTATTTTAACTTGGAATTGCTTTTCCAAAACAGCAGTGCATCTAAATTATTTCACCAAAGAAAAGCTCAAACATCATCATGAGAAGATTCGGGCTACCATTGAATATCAAATACTGAGGGTATATGTATTTTATGCATGTCTCTAAAATTTTTCCTAGAACTGGTAACTTCTTTAGAAGAATGTAAACTTAGATATAGAGTTATCCTTTATAAAGGAATTTTCTAGTAATTCACAGAGATCTAGAAATAATTGTTCACTGCAACTTTCTAAACAGAAACGAAAGCAAGAGTTTCTCTTGTTTGAGCTTCTCTTGCTATATTTTTAATCAAATGGCAGAAGAGGAATGAGAAATTTTCTCTACAAATGTTTACCCTCCCTTTCTTGCTTTCTGGGGTCTTGTTTGTGGCATCAAGAAGGATATTATACTGGTGGATTTAGTAAGCAATTACTTTTGGTAAATGTTCTTTTTATTCCTTTCCATATTTTCCTTATAGACAACTACAATGAGAACTCTCTATCTCATCTCAATGAAATGGAAAATGTATTAGCTAACCTAAATGACTTTGCAGACAAAAATCCATGATCATTAGTCCTTTACGAACTATTAACATGATTTCTCTTAGTTTTGGTTAAGTAAAATTTAGGTTCTGAAGCTTGTAGGGATAAAACAAAACAAGACGAAAGCTCAGTATGGCAAACTATGCGATACTATTAAGAAAGGTCTGAGCGGAGCCCCATGTAGGCTTTGTTTCACTGTTGGTCTATTAGGCTTAAGTTTGCTGAGTTATGCTATCTACATGACAAAGAGAAGTTAGGTACAAAAAATACTCTTGTAAAAGTTTAATGGGATAGGGTTAATACAAAGCTGAAAAGTAACTGGAAGAAGGATTGAAGGAAAGAGGAGCTTTTGATATATTTTAAAAGACATAAGCATAAACCAGCTTGATCAAGAGCTTTCACCTAGTAGAAAACCTGCTTCATGTACTTCACATGTGCGAGATTTACCTCTATGATGCAACAATTCTGGACTTCAGTATCACAGACAAATTTATGATGATGTTGAGGCGCAAATTTCAGATTCTAGTTGGTCAAGTTCATAAAGGATTGTGTAACCAAATATGAGAAAAGGATTCTGAATTTTTTACATTTATAAATGGACTTTATACAGTATTATATAGTAGATTAAAAGAGGAAAAAAGATTACTTCTAAATCTAGATAGCTCTCTAATCATATCCCTCCATTTAAGGGATTAGACTATTCGAATAATATCCCTTCATTTAAGGGATTTAAAATTTATCATCCTAATCTATTTACTATTCATTCCTAATCAATTTACAGCTTATTTATAGCTCAACACTCCCCCTCAAGCTGAGGAATAGATGCTATCCATTCCTAGCTTGGATATAATACTCCCAAATACTGAATTACTCTATCCATAAGTACATCAACAAGTTTAACTCTGTGTTGGCTATGAGAAAATATGGTTAAAGGGTGTATTTTAGGAAAGTAACGCTGTAAATATTGTAACACTAGAATTAGGGAAGTTTGACCCTTAAATTAAGGGATTTTGTAATAAGTGATTAGGATATTTTGTGGGCAGTAATTAGGGGATTGATTAGAAGATTTTGTGAATCAATTTATTAGGATAGTTGTCATATTTGTGCCTTAGGCAGCTTGTATATAATCAACTCATTGTAATCTTTTAGTGATATATGAAAAGAGATTATTCTCTCTCAATTTCTTAGCATTGTATCAGAGATGTTCATCCTGGATTGCTTCTGACTTTTCTGCTCACCTATACTTTGCTTCTTCTTCTTCTGCTGGCTGGCCTTAATTGCTGGTGGTGTTTCTTTCATTCTAATTCCTATGACCAGCCAGCCTTAATTTCTGGTATTTCTCCTCTATTTTTCTTCCTCATAGGTGCTATATAACTAGCCTTTATTGCTGGTGTTGTTTCCAAGTGTTTTGATACTGATTTGTACCAAACAGCCTTCATTACTGTTATTTTCTCTTCGCTTTCAAGCAACCTTCATTACTGCAGCCTTCTCTTCCGAGCAGCCTTCATTGCTGTCATTTTCTCTTTATTTTTCCTGCTCAAGCAACCTTAATTGCTGCAATTTTTTTTTTTTCACCATGTTAACCTCCAAAACAAGAGTTGTAAGAGCAAAATGCTGGATGCTTTATGGGAAGCCACCCCCCGAGAATGGGAACAAAATGGGAGACAATCCAAAAGTGGACCAGCCAATGTAGCAGCTGGCCAAATTGCTGAGCCACGAAAGTTAGAAATTGCTGGTCTCAACCAAGATGAATTGGAAAGGGTGAGAGCACTTATCAGCAGTCTAAAAGAACCCTCAAGTACTTGTTCTATGGCATATTCAGGTAAGTTTTCACTTTCCATTAGATTAAATGTTTCGAATACAACCTTTTCCCCCTCTTGGATCATGGATTCAAGAGCTACCGATATGACTCATTCACCAAATATCTTCACCACCTATTCCCCATGCCCCAGCAGTAGGAAAATGGCCACTGCAGATGGTTCTTTGACCACTGTGGCAAGAATTGGAAGTGTCCAAATTAACTCATTGTTAACCTTCAAAAATATTCTCCATTTCCCTAAGCTAGCTACTAATCTGATATCCATCCAAAAACTTACCCATGACGTACAATGTATGGTGGTTTTTCATCATAATGGTTGTGTATTTTAGGAAAAGAGTTCGGGGATGATGATTGGATATGTTAGAGAATGGGGTGGCTTCTACTTCCTTGAAGTAGTTAACCAACCATCCCAAAAGGTAAATAGTTAGTGTCATTTGTTTCCGAGTCTTTGTCATCCAATAAGGAGAAAATTTGGCTCCATCATCGTCAACTTGGACATCTATCATTTCGAGTTGTAAAACTATTGTTTCCATCTTTATTTCAACATTTAGATATTGAGTCTTTTCATTGTGAAAAATGTGAACTTGCCAAATACAAACGCATACCCTATCCAGTGAGCTATAACAGAAGTTTCATTCCTTTTCATTTAATCCATAGTGATATTTGGGGTCCATCTAATAATGCTAATATTTCTGGGACGCGATGGTTTGTTTCTTTTATTGATGACTGCACTCGCGTTTGCTGGGTCTTTCTTCTTAAACAAAAATCTGATGTCAATATTATTTTTTCAAATTTCTGCTCCAATCCTGTCCCAATTCACTCTGAGCTATCTAAGTATGTCACAGTTTCCTCTGAACCTGTATTTGCTCAATCTGACACTAAGTTTGTTCCTAAGGATGTTAGATATGGCAAAGGCAAGATGTATACAACGAAGAAGACGGCTACCCCCAACCCTACGCAAGTCCAAGAGTTTGATCAGGTAGTAACTTCTGAACCCACATTACAAATTGAAACAGAACCAGAGGTAGAGAGTGAGATCCATAGGGGTAGTAGTGACATAGACTTACCCATTACATTGAGAAAAAGTGCGAGAGAGTGCACTAAAAGACCTTTATACCCCCTTGCACACTTCCTGTCCTTTTAGCGTTTTTTTTCGTCACACAGAGCCTTCCTCAGTAACCTAGAAACCATTGACATTCCTTCCAATCTATCCGAAGCTTTATCTAATGAAAAATAGAAACAAGCTATGAATGTAGAAATGGAGGCACTGGAAAAGAACAAAACATAGGAGCTTGTGGAGTTACCAGTAGGGAAGAAACTAGTGGGGTGTAAATGGGTGTACATAATGAAATATAGAGTTGATGGTTCAGTGGAAAGATACAAGGCAAGGCTGGTTGCCAAGAGTTATACTCAGATGTTTAAAGTGAACTATCTAGAGACTTTTGCCCCAATTGCAAAATTGAATACTGTTAGAGTCCTATTATCTTTGGCAGCTAACTTTGGATGGGATTTACAGCAGTTTGATATCAAAAATGCTTTCTTGCATGGAGATCTCTAGGAGGAGATATATATGGAGATACCTCCAGGTTATGGGAAAAGAGTTGCTGATCATACAGTTTGTAGGTTAAGGAAGGCATTGTATGGGTTTAAACAATCTCCTCGAGCATGGTTCGACAGGTTTGCCAAGGTTATGGTGATGTTAGGATACAAGCAAAGTCAAGGAGATCATACTTTGTTCATCAAGCATTCGTCTTTAGGGGGAGTCACGGTTTTCTTAGTTTAGGTGGATGACATAATTGTTACAAGAAGTGATGATGAGGAGAGACGTTCTTTAAGTGAGTGCTTGGCAAAAGAATTCAAGATTAAGATACTTGGGAAGCTAAAGTATTTTCTCGGAATTGAAGTGCCACATTCAGAGAAGGGTATTTTTCTCTCTCAACAGAAGTATGTAACTGATCTACTCAAGGAGACAGGAAAAATAGCATGCAAACTAGTGAGCACTCCAATAGATCCAAATATAAAGCTTGGACTAGCAGAGGAAGATGCTATGGTGGACAAAGAGGTATATCAACGTTTGATAGA
This sequence comes from Voacanga thouarsii, assembly GCA_026120185.1. NCBI lineage: Eukaryota > Viridiplantae > Streptophyta > Magnoliopsida > Gentianales > Apocynaceae > Voacanga > Voacanga thouarsii. The sequence continues at coordinate 1,147,843 of JANUWF010001049.1, read as the reverse complement.
AAAGCTCATTTATTTGTCCCACACACTGCCGGATATAGCTTATGCTGTGAGTGTGATTAGTCAATTTATGCACAGTCCAAAAGAGGTTCATCTTCGAGCAGCATAAAAGGTGTTGCAGTATCTTAAAGGTACACTAGGAAGAGGACTTCTTTTTAGGAGAAGTGGGGGCCTAATGCTTGAAGCCTATACAGATGTTGATTATGCTGGGTCATTAATTAATAGAAGATCGACCATTGGATATTGTGCGTTCCTTGGTGGAAATTTTGTGACATGGAAGAGTAAAAAACAAAATGTAGTAGCACGGTCTACTGCAGAGGCTGCATTTCAAGCGATGGCTCAAGGAGTATGTGAGTTACTTTGGTTAAAGATCATTCTATAAAACATAAGGATCAAGTTGGAGAGCCCAATGAAACTTTACTGCTATAATAAGTCTGCAATTAGCATAGCTCACAATCCTGTGCAGTATGATCGAACAAAGCATATCAAAATTGACAGACATTTTGTCAAGGAGAAATTAGAGAGTGGATTGATCTGCACACTTTATGTGTCTACAAATGATCAGCTTGTTGATGTGTTAACCAAAGGGTTAAGTGATCCAGTGTTTGAAAATATTATATCCAAGTTGGGAATGGAGAATATCTATTCATCAGCTAGCGGGGGAGTGTGGGAAAATATGGCTAAAAGGTGTATTTTAGAAAAGTAATGTTGTAAATATTGTAACACTAGAATTAGGGAAGTTTGACCCTTAAATTAGGGGATTTTATAATCAGTTATTAAGAGATTTTGTGGGCAGTAATTAGGAGATTGATTAGGAGATTTTGTGAATCAATTTATTAGGGTAGTTGCCATATTTGTGCCTTAGGCAACATGTATATAATCAACTCATTGTAATCTTTAAGTGATATATGAAAAGAGATTATTCTCTCTCAATTTCTTAGCATTGGCACATAAGGTGTACAAATCAAATCACTCTCCATTTTCTCTCGTCTGTCAACTTAAATGTGCTTTGTTCAATCGTGTTGCATCGAATCATGAGTTATGCTAATCACTGACTTCTTATCACAATAAAGTCTCATGGGGCCATTCCACTTAATCTTCAAGTCTTCCAATATAATTTGTAACCACAGTAGTTCACATACACCCTAAGCCATCGCTTGGAATTTTATTTCTGCACTATAGCCAAAAGTTGATCTCCAATCAACAACTGATTTTATATAATCAGCATCTATGTATGCTTCAAGTATTAGATCTCCATTTTGTTTAAATAAAATGTCCTTTCCTAGTGTCTCTTTGAGATATTGTAATAATCGATGTGCTGAAATGAACTTCCTTTAGATTGTGCATGAACTGACTGATCATATTCTCAACACATGTTGTATCTGGTTGTATGTGAGATAGATAAATAAGCTTGCCTACAAAGCATTGATACATCTCCCCGCAATATCCTCCTTTGCCCTTCCAAGTTTAAATTTGGGTCTATCGAAGTACTCCTTGTTTTGCATGCTGTCTTGCCAGTTTCTTTGAGGATACCCATAACATACTTCTATTGAGAGATGAATATATCTTACCTAGAATGAGCTACTTTAATCTCAAGAAAATATTTCAACTTTCCGGACACCTTGATCTTGAACTCCTTAACTAAACACTAACTTAGATATTGTCTCTTTATTATCATTCCTAGTAATTAATATGTCATCAATATACAATAGGAGTATTGTGACTCTCCCTGAAACTGAGTGCTTGATGAACAAAGCATGATCCCTTCGGCTTTGTTTACACCCTGTGGCTATTATAACTCTAGCAAATCTCTCAAACCATGTCTGTGGGAATGCTTTAAGGCCATATAAGGCCTTTTTCAACTTACACATAGTTTGAGCAGCCATATTGTTCCCATAACTTGGTGGTACTTCCTTGTAGATTTCTTTCTTGAGTTCTCCATGTAAAAATGCATTCTTGACATTAAATTGTTGCAACTCTTGACCATAATTAGCTGCCAAAGATAACAAAACCCTAACACTATTCATCCTTGCAATTGGACGAAAGTTTTAGGATTGTCAATTCCATAAGTCCGGGTATAGCCTTTGGCCACCAACCCTGCCTTATATCTTTCAATTGATCCATCTGTCATATCCTTTATAGTATAAACCCATTTACAACTCACAATTTTCTTTCTTGCTAGCAACTTCACCAATTCCCATGTTTTTTTCCCCATGCTGCCATGTCATTATTCATATGTTACGAACTCTCATTGGTTAAAGCCTCAGATAGGATTTTAGGATGGTAGTAGTATTCAGGCTAACAAGAAAAGCTCCGTGAGATGGTGAAAATTTCTTAAAAGAAAGGAATTGTGCAAGAGGGTATAGTGGTCGTTTGGTACATTCCCTAATCCTTTTCCTAATAGCAATTAGAAGGTCCTGATGAGATTCAACTTCATCATGGAATTAAGATTCAGAAAGTGTTACCTCATTCGGAGGAGCCGGATTGGAGGCTTGAACATGCGTAGTTTCAGAAATGACCATCTTCTTCCTCGAATATAACTTACTAGATCTCTCATTCTCAAGGACAGTAATTATCTTTTCAAGCTCAAGCTTAGAATTAGATTTAGACACAGGATTGGAATTGGGTAAATTAGACTAATGCATAGAATTGGACACAGGGTTAGACTCAGGTGTATGGTTAGAATTATACTTAGGCACGGGTTTGGAAGATGGCAAGTTGACTAAGAAGAAATCCTAGAAATCTCACATATCCTTATCTTCCATTATTGAAGTCTCCCCAAGATAAGGAGTTGAGAAATAAGCATCATGTTCATTAAATGTAACACTTATACCCTTTTTGAGTTGATGAGTAGCCTACAAAGACATATTTTTGTTCTCTTAGGTCCAATTTGCCTCGATTTTGACTATGAACATGACCAAAAGGCACACGCCCAAACATCCTAAGGACAAGATTATTTGTAATTTGTAGACTTGGATAAAAAGTTGCTAGAATTTCCATTGGACTCTTGAGGGCAAACAATTTATATATGAGTTGCTGTAAAAGCAGCTTCCCCACGAAAGGATTTAGGGACATTTTGCTGAAAAAGGAAGGATGGTTGATTCAAGTAGGCGACCATTATTCCTTTTGTACTATTCCATTTTGTTGTGGAGTATTAACACAAGATAACTTATGTATGATTTCTTGATTGAAGTAGTCCCTAGCATTGTCTAACCTAAACCTTTTGATGTTGACCTAAATTGATTTTTAATCATGGAATAGAAAATTGTGAGGATAGTATTGACATTGGATTTGCGTTTGAGTAAGAATATCGAAGTAATACGCATACATTCATCAATATTAGGAACAATAGAAGGACCCCAAATATAGTGATAAATAAGATGAAACGGAATAGTATTACTAACTAGAAAAGATGCTGGTTTGTGTTTTGCAAGTTCACACACATCACAATTAAATTCTTCAACATTTAGACTCTTAAAGAAGGAAACAAAATTTTGACAATTTCGAAGAATGGATGTCCAAGTTGGCAATGGTAGAGCTAGACTAAATTAGCTGGTAGTAGTACTTTTCGAACACTTTCGTGAAATAATTAGTCATTTAGACATTTAAGAATTACATAAGATTATTCTAACTTTAGTGGTTGTAATAGAAAACCATGACAAGAAGATTACTATAACAACTTTAGATAGTTTGTGTAATGTGGCTTTTATTTTGTTGAGCTGCGCATATTAATCAGCTTTCATATAACTGGACAAGACGTGTTTTTGTTTTTCTTATCTGGACTACAATGAACTGGAAGATCATCTTCCAAAGGACTTCAGTGTAGCTTACCATTAAAAATTCAAAAGAAGCTATTTTTTTCAAAGAAAAGTCATTTGTTCTGGCATTTAACCATAGAAGAATGTTTGTGAATGCTTTTCTGTAGGTTTTAAATGCTTGTGTTAGACGTAAAAAATGGGAAGGCGCTTTCTGGGTACTGCAACAACTACAACAACAGAGTCAGCAGCCCTCATGTACAACATATGGTCTTGTGATGGAGGTATTCTGCTTCTGACTATTCTTTTGGTCATGTTATATGTTTTTTAATAGTTCTTTTTACACCAGTTTGGATAGCTTTAATTGCTACACTAACTTCAGGGATCTACTGACTGGATTTCCCATTCAATGAAGTCTGTTTCGGATGTCTGATCGCTTCCATTTGGCTTAAATCCCCATCGTTATTGTATGTATATATTTATTTATCAGTATGGCATATGTGTGGATATACTATATTATATATTCCTTGAAGAAAATACCTTCTTTACTTGATCAAATATGCCTTGGTATACCTAACCATTTCCAAGATCTTAGAATGGCCAGAGCCTTTTTAACAGTGTTTCTACTTTTTAAATTATTACGATGGCTGTATATGCTTCTGAACACAAGGTTAAAAGAAGTATCTATTTATTTATTTTGTCGATAAAGTAGGGGGAAAGAAAGAAACAAAAGCAAAGAATTCTAACAGTCTCAGCAATGAAAACTTCAGTCAAGATCTTGAGCAAGGAATTGTCTGAGCTTGTCATTGGCTCTGGAAAATAGTAACACCTGAAGGACTTTGGCTAATACTGTGGAACATTTTGCCTCACACCAAAGGTGCCTAATAATGCTCTGCTAAGATCACTTTAGAAGCTATCTGATGCTCTGGAGATGGCTGGGATGAGGGTTGTTTGAATCAGGATGCTATATCTATTTATTTCTGTGAAAAATATTTTCATAATTGTAGAGACCCTTTACATATGGAGTGCATAGTGGGAGAGGAACAAAGAGGAAGTTCTGGAATGATGGCATCTGTTAGTATTTAGGAAGGAAATTGTCAGTTGATTCCTTTATCAATACAGTATCCTTTGCACAATTATGCTTCTGTTACAGAGATTATTCTGAAAACTGATATGCTGGTAACCCAGAAAGCTATTTTTTGGGATTAAATTTCAGACTGGAATAGAGTTCATACAAATTGTTTACACTGCTATATATATACACACTCATAGGGAACGGAAGGGATAGAGGGGGACTGGAAGGGTAAAAGGCAGGATTCTTACAGTGTAGTCACACTACAAGTTAGTTGAAAAGATGGTTCGGGACTTTCTGTGGAATGGATGGAATACTACCTTTAGGTAGACACTTGGAAAGAGGGACTGCCTCTCAGAACATCAACTTATTAGTTTACTCCATTTATGCAAATAGATATCCTTCAGGCTGCTCAATATTATTAAATAATGTAATCCAACTTAAAAAATTTGCTGCCCCCGCCACACCCCAAAAAAAAAAAAACGTAATATAGGCATTGGATGAGAGGTGTCCACTTACTTTTAAAAGATTGTCAAGGTACTTAAGAAAACACAATACAACAGATGAAGCAACCTTTAGTTGTAAACAAGGGTTACTGGTTTTTCATGTCTTAAAATAAAAGATTTTAGTTGATTAATTTTAGCATGAAATAAAGAACAAGGGCCATATATGTCAATAATACTTGATTGACAAAAAGATTTGCTCCATACTTCCAGTAATTCTTAGCTTGGCAGTAGTCATTTGAATTAGATTTGTGATGGATTTTTCACCCTCTGTTAAAATGCAAGTGTACTGGTTAGTTCGTCATGCCAAATATGATTATTCTTGAACAAAAATAATACACATTTTATAGAAATTTATTTGAGTTTTGAGCTTTCTTATAGCTCAGTGCCTGCATCTAGATATTGAGAGAGAACATCTTATTCACCGGCAGTTCATGAAGCCATCTTAGCCAACTTTATGCTTGTTATGAATATTGTGGAAAAGAAATTCAAGATTCTTCCTTTAACCTTTCATAGATCTATTTCTTTTTCCTTCTAGTTTTATTGCTAATGTGTTCTTTTCTTTTTCTCCCTGCAACAATCAGAATTACATGAAATCTTTCAAAATATGCAAATATGCTTTTCTAGAACTATTCAGATTGGTATTAAAAATGATGTACAGAAGAAAGCTGTTATGTTTTATTAATTTTACGTAATTAGAAAACATAAAGAAATTCTCACTCACGCTACTGACAAATCTTGGGTAAATAGCCTCCCCTTTCTCTTGAGGAGTCTTTCTATTAAATCAGAATTTCTGTACAATCTATTTTTGGTAATCATCTATACACAGCTAAGTGTCCTAATATACAGCTAATAGCCTAATACACTAATCATAAATATTCTATTCTAAGAAAGAAAATATGTACAGATCTTAGTCATAATTTGCACAGATCATGGACATAATTTACGCCATAATCATGCCATAATCCTTGCCATTGATACCTACCAGTGATTTCCCCTCCTTACTGGTTGACTTCTATGTTGATCCCACAGGCCTTTGCTCTTCTTTGGCTGCCTATGCTCATAAACAACTGGAAATTGTTCATGGAGTGTCAAACTAATTACTGTATTCCCAAAGCACTGAAGCAAACCCAATCTAAGATATTCACAATCAAAAGAAAAGGCGAATTGACTGAGCTTCAGTTTTTTTCAAGATTCTGTTAAAGGACTCCCAGTATAGTCCACATTGCTCATAGAAGGTTTCATAATTTTATAATCTTGAAACAAAGCGAGCAGATGGCAACTGATAATCTATTCTCACCTTCCTTGGTCATTACACACCCAAAAATGAATATCTATAAATATTTACATTTCCATGTAGTCTATCCATATGTTAGTAATCATCACCTATATCGTAGTTTCCTATTCTGAATGCACTTGTTATGTCTAAATCCTGGATTCTAACAGTTTATGATTATGCATCTGTAGCTTGATTTGTTTTTTTAAAGAGAAGACTACTAATTGAAAAACAAGAGGCTTTAGTTTTTATATACTGTCAGTGTGTAATCTTTTTTTACATAAGTGTGTTTACAATTGTGCCACGCAATGATCAAAATAACAGAAGTTTATAAGAGATCCAAAATAATTATCCTTATAGTTCCATGAAATGATCATGATAACAGATCCATTTTAAATTACTCTGCAAATACCTAATGTTACCCCTTTTTCTATGCATCATTGTCAAGATGGCACATAATTTGTGGAAGGCAAATTTGACAATGACACAGGATCTCATTCAAATCATTGAAACAATATTTGACATTCTTGGATGCAATAAAATTGGATAAAGTCATTATTTGTAGTGTGTGCACGAGGACACTGAGGAGAAATGACATCACTTTATGTCTTTGACTTTTCGATCTTTAGGAGCATCTAAGTAAATGAATGTGACAGATGATTTTGGATCAAACGTTTACCAAAATTTCAATCTGTTGGTAGCAATGATCTTCATTCAACCTCTAAAGGTACCTCCAGTAATAATCCGTACTTCAGGTGTCTAACTCATGTAACCTGTATTGGAACAGGTGATGTATGTATGTGGCAGATACAATTTAGTTCATGATTTCTTCAGGAAGGTGCAAAAGTCCTACATTCCGAATGCTTTAACTTATAAAGGTGATCTGCAGCATGCATTTGCTTACTGGATATTCCTGAGATATCCAGAGATATTAACTGTGACTAGTCATTTGGTATTTGCAGTTCTTCTTAAGACTTTTTCAAGAGAAGGCAAAATTGATGAAGCCATATTGGCTGTTGAGGACATGGAAAGACGAGGAATAGTTGGTACTGCTAGCCTGTATTATGACCTAGCTTGTTGCCTCTGTAGTGCAGGAAGGTGCCAAGAGGCGCTAATGCAAGTAGGTTTCTCATGCTTAACAGTATGCCTTGATCTTTTAATTTCTGTATGTATATCAAAGGATCTCTGTCAAATAATTTTGCCTGGACATTTTAGTTCTTCATATCTTTCAATACATAGGGACAATTTAAGTTGGCTGCCCGGCAATTGTTTGATAATGACTGTCAAGCTCAGAACTAGAACTATATAATTTGAGAAGCAGAATTCTTTATAATTCATTTATGGACCTTGCTATTTGAGAGAATACACAATGCTCATTACATTTTATAGCAGCAAATGGATATAAAGGGAAAGAGCTTTGGAGGTCGTGAAGTAAAATTAGGACAGAGAAGAAAGACTGTATCACACACCCACATGGATGGGAGTGAGGTGACAAACAAGGGATGTCAGGAAACTAGTTTACCGATGTAACTTTATATCACTGCATTTGATTCTTTGTTCAACTAATACTATATTTCTTGAGACAGAATTTTCTCGTATATGTAATCTCTCAAATCAAATAGCATGAGGCAAATTAGCACTATCATAATAGGAATATGAAGACAACTGAAAAGCCTAAATTCTATTTTTTTTTTTTTTTATTGTTTCAGCAGTGTCTGCCATTTTCTTACATTTTGTGTTCAATATTCTGGAACTTTTCTGTGTGTTAAGTAGTTCAGAATGTAACATGAAAGAAGCACATTCACTATTTATCCCTATATTTCTCTGCTGCACATTTTTCTTCATGTTACTTTTTATTTAACATCTCATAAATTGCACTAAATTCTTAAATACTCACATAATGTTATTTTCACGCTCTATTTGCATTTCTCCTCTTATATTTTGCATAGATAAGAAGTTATCGTGCATGGTTTTCTATAAGATGTAGTGAATCTAAACTTTTTGCATAGTTGAGATTTAGCAGCAAAAATCCTAGGAGATTTAAAATTCATGAAAGTGCCACCCTTTTCAAACATTAGAAAAGGGGCAACTAGAAAAGGATAAAAGAGAGAAAGATTAGCTCTATTCATTCAGTACTTATCTTGAAGTAAGAACTTTGAAGGTGGTTTTTCAAATTGCACAAATTTGCTTCTATTTTAGAAGAATTTGTTCAATGGAGAAGATTTTTTTCTAAGATAGAACTAATCATGAACAAATAGATAAGAATCAGATGGCACATTAGAAAATGTATTGAAGCAATTAGAGAAATTTTGATAAACAGTTTGACATTGATACATTTTAAGTTTATCAGGCACAACAAAATCTGTGGATTGCCGTTTGTATATAACAGAAATGGAGTATTAATATGTTTTCTCATTGACTTTTCTGTAACTCTAACGGGATGTAGAATTATCCTTTGGAGCATGGAAGTATGCAGCAAGTAGAAAACTCTAAAAATAAGAAAAACTGCTAGGTGGATTTTGTGCTAGAGAAAATGACATACTTTTAAGTGGAAAATTAGGAAATCAAACTGAATTCATCTTAACTTTAAAATGGATTGAGAAACGTGAAAGGTGATAAGAGAAAATTAACTTCACAGAACAAAACTTCTATATCATTTAGAATGTACAATAAGGACCAGGAAAGATACGGAAAAGCCTAAGAAGCAAGCAATAAGGATCTAAAGGAGGTTGCTCAAGGAAACATGTAAATTACTAATAAATGGAGGAAGATGGTACAAGTTGCCATGTCCTGCCTTACAGGTTACGAGTATGGAAATTCAAACATGATCTTGGATTGGAGTGAGCAATTGATATTCAGCTAAACTTAAGCTAGTCATGTATTGTATTCATTCCTCATAGACTGGATTGGATACTGATCTTTTTCTTTTCAATTCCTCCACAGATTGATAAAATATGCAAAGTTGCAAATAAGCCTCTCGTGGTGACATATACTGGTTTAATTCAAGCATGTATAAAGTCTGGTAACGTTCAAAATGGAGCATATATATTTAACCATATGCAAAGGTTCTGCTCTCCAAACTTGGTGACATATAACATAATGCTGAAGGCTTTCCTGGACCATGGGATGTATGAAGATGCCAAAGAATTTTTCCTGAGATTATTGTCAAACATTGACTCTATAAGTAGGAAATTGGATTATAAGGACAAGGTTGTTCCAGATCTTTACACATTTAACTTGATGTTGGATGCATGTCTGACAGAACAGAAATGGGAAGACCTTGAGTTTGTCTACATAAGGATGCTAAAATATGGATACCACTTCAATGCAAAACGTCACCTTCAAATGATACTGGATGCCTGTAGTGCAGGAAAGGTATTGCTTCCTCAGTCTATTTAAATATTGATGTTGCCATTTTTATTTGCTGGCAGATATATAATTTTGTTTGTTAATATATTCTTGTGAGTCTTAGCTAGATCTGGGATCTTCCTGTAAAAATGTGAAGTCTGCATGGTGCTTATTTTCTTATGAAGAATTTAGAACTGTTTCACTGTTTAGCAATTCCACAACCTTCTACCATTACTTGGTGTAACAAAATATGAAAAAGGGATTCTGAATTTTTATTTTTATTTTTTTGCCTTTATGAATTGACTTTACATGGTATTATATAGTAGATTATAAGAGGATAAAGGACACTAAATCACTCCTAAATATAGATAACTATTTAATCAAATTCCTTCATTTAAGGGATTAAACTATCTAATCAAATCCCTTCATTTAAGGGATTTAAAACTAATCATCCTAATCTATTCATTCCTAATCAATTTATAGCTTATTTACCCCTTGACACTCCCCCTCAAGTTAAGGAATAGATCCCTCAAGTTAAGGAATAGATGTTATCCACTCCCAACTTGGATATAATATTCTCAAATACTGAATTACTCAATCCCTTCGTAAGTCTGTGTAGGCACATAAGGTGTACAAATCAAACCACTCTCCAGTTTCTCTTTAACGAAGTGTGTGTCAACTTCGATGTGCTTTGTTCGATCATGTTGCGCCACATCATGCATTATGCTAATTGCCAACTTATTGGGCCATCCTACTTAATCTTCAAGTCATCTAAGATAGTTTGCAACCACAGTAGGTTCACACACACCCTTAGCCATTGCTCAGAATTCTGCTTTACACTTGGTCGGACTATTACATTTTGCTTCTTACTCCATGTCGTAAGATTCCAACCAAGAAAGGTCCAATAGCCAGAATTTCGTCAACAACCAATCCTACATAATCAGCATCTGTGTATGCTTCAAGTACTAGACCTTCATTTTGTTTGCAAAATCGATGTTTCAAAATGCCATCTTCAAGCTGTTTGGGTTGCCAAATGGCTTGAGAAATAGCATTTAAAGCACAAACTTCTGTTGAGCTTTGCAAGCACACTCCAAACAGGCAGTTAGAGTATTGTTGTCCCCTAAATAAAATGAAAACTTTCAACCCTCTAGACACTTATTCATCCTTTCAAGCATTGGATCCCAAAAAGATGCAGGTTTAGGATTACCTCCTAAAGGAAGGCCTAATAAGGCCAATCAAGTAAAGCACAGTAAGCTCAAACTCCTGTTTGAGCTTTGCAAGCACACCCCAAACAGGTAGAGTATTGTTGTCCCCTAAAGAAAATGAACACCTTCAACCCTCTAGACACTTATTCATCCTTTCAACCATTGGATCCCAAAAAGATGCAGGTCTAGGATTACCTCCTAAAGGAAGACCTAGATCACTCTACCCAACCCCCCCCCCCAAACACTCTACCCTCTATCCCCCCAATGCAAAAAATAAAATCAAAGTTAAACAAGTAATTCCACTTTACTCATAGGAACTTCAGAACAGCAATCCTTACAAAGATGCCAAGTTAAAAAGGCCGTTTCCTTAACTTGGACAAATCAACCCTCAAGTAAGAATCAAGTTACCTGAAATTGCAGACATGAAACTTCAAGCTCCTTATATCCTACCTTAAGGCCATGGATAATTTCTCATTCTTGGGCACATATAAGTATACAGCCTAAAACATCCACAAGTAAGGTAAATAAAAAAGGAAAGGATCCCCGTGTCTAGTTCCTCTAGAAACATGAAACCAAGTTTTTGGTTCACTATTGATAATAATAATAATAATAATAATAATAATAGACACTCTGCTCCAATCTCTCCTTCTAGCATCATAACCACCTTGATGCAACAAGAAGAGCATAAAAAATCATCCTATTTTTGACAATAGCATTTTTCACTTTGTTGATTTTCTAACTTAGACTTTTGGATGAGTGAAACATCTGGGGAAAAGGTGATTATTAGTTTCATTGCTGGACTAGCACATAAAACACAAATCTGGATGAACTCATGTATCAGTTTAATTTCTGGAAACACTACTAACAACTTTTCTAATCGCTCTTCTCTTATCTCTATCACCTAGACCTCACACTTTCCAAGAGACCATCTTCTTCATCTATTAATGCTCTTGCCCTCTTCCTTCCCATGATTAATAGAAGTTGAGAGGCTATTCAACTCCTGTGACAACTTCTTTAGCTTCCTACTCTTCAATTTAGATTCTTTCCCAATATGCAAAGTTCCCCCAAGTTGACTTTCTGATCCAAAACGCATCTCATGCAACTGAAGTTAGTTTCCTAATTGTCTCTCTCACTCCCCAAAGAGTCAGTAGTTTACCATTTTCTCTGTTTTCAGCCTCTCCATGGCATAATATCTTCTCTTGATTGATGGTTGTAAAGAGATGTGAGAAAAGGATTTTGAAGTTCTTCATGTATGAATTGACTTTACACGGTATTATATAGCATATTACAAGAAAAATGATTACTTATGAATCTAGAGAGCTATCTAATCAAATCCCTCCATTTAAGGGATTAAATTAATATAATCATATCCCTTCATTTTAGGGATTTGAAACTGATCATCCTAATCTATATACAACTCATCATAATTACTTTACAATTCATTTACACATCAACACTCCCCCTCAAGCTAAGGAATAGATGTTATCCATTCCTAGCTTGGATATAATGCTCTCAAATACTGAATTACTCAATCTCTTAGTAAGTATAACTGCAAGTTGACGTTGTGTAGGCACATAAGGCGTACAAATCAAATCACTCTCCAACTTCTCTTTGATGAAGTATCTTATCAACTTTGATATACTTTGTACGATCATGTTGCACCAAATCATGAGATATGCTAATCGCTGACCTATTATCACAATAAAGTCTCATTGGGCCATCTCACTTAATCTTCAAGTCTTCTAAGATAATTTGCAACCACAGTGGTTCAAACACACCTTGAGCCATTGCTTGAAATTCTGCTTCTGCTACTACATTTTGCTTTTACTACTCCATGTCACAAGATTCCCACCAAGGAAAGTGCAATAGCCAAAAGTTGATCTTCGCTCAATAACCGATCCTACATAATCAGCATCTGTGTATGCTTCAAGTACTAGGCCTCCATTTCGTTTAAACAAAATACCTTTTCTCGGTGTCCCTTTGAGATATTGTAATACTCAATGAGCCACTTGTAAATGAATTTCCTTTGGATTATGCATGAACTTATTGATCACCCTCACAGCATATGCTATATCTAGTCGTGAGAGCGAGAAATAAGTTTACCTACAAGGCGTTGATACATTTCCCTGTCTACTGCAACATCCTCTTTTGCCTTTCCAAGTTAAGTTTCAGGTTTATCGGAGTACTCACCGGTTTGCATGTTATCTTGCCAATTTCTTTGAGAAGATCAATAACATACTTTTGTTGGGAGATGAATATACCTTGCTTAGAATGGGCTGCTTTGATCCCAAGAAAATATTTCAACCTTCCTAACACCTTGATCTCAAACTCCTTAGCCAAACACTGACATAGATGCTGTCTCTCTTTATCATAAGTATTGTGACTCCCCCTAAAACCGAGTGCTTGACGAACAAGATACGATCTCTTCGACTTTGTTTATACCCTGTAGCTGTCATGACTCCAACAAATCTTCCAAACCATGCCCGTGGAGATTGTTTAAGGCCATATAAGGCCTTTTTCAACTTACACACGGTTTGAGCAGCCAAATTGTTCCCATAATCTGGTGGTACTTCCATGTAGATTTCTTCCTTGAGTTCTCCATGTAGAAAGGCATTCTTGACATCAAATTGCTGCAACTCCCAACCATAATTAGCTACCAAATATAAGAGAACCCTAACAGTATTCATCTTTGCAATTGGAGTAAAAGTCTCAAGATAGTCAATTCCATAAGTCTAGGTATACCCTTTGGCCACTTACCTTGCCTTATATCTTTTAATTGACCCATCTGCCCTATACTTCATAGTATAAACCCATTTACAACTCACAGGTTTCTTTCTTGCTGGCATCTTCACCAATTCTCATGTTTTATTTTTTTCCAATGCTGCCATTTCATCATTCATAGCTTGTTTCCAACTCTCATTAGTCAAAGCCTCAGATAGGGTTTTAGGTATGGCAATATTATTTAGGCTAACAAGAAAGGCTCTGTGAGAATGTGAAAATATCTTGAAAGAAAGGAATTGTTCAAGAGGGTATAGTAGTTGTTTGGTACATTTCTTGGTCCCTTTCCTAATGGCAATTGGAAGGTCCTGATGAGATTCAATTTCACCATGCAATGAAGGTTCAAAAAGTGTTACCTCATTCACAAGAGCTGGATTGGAGGCTTGAACTTGCGTAGATTCAGGAATTTTCATCTTCTTCCTTGAATATACTTTGCCAAATCTCTCATTCTCAAGGACATTAATTGTCTTTTCAAGATCAAGCATAGAATTAGACACAAGGTTAGGCTCGGGCATGGAAGTAGACACAGGGTTATGCTCGGGCATGGAATTAGAATTAGACTTAGGCACAGGTTTAGAAGATGGCAAGTCATGTGAGAAGATATCTTGGAAATCTCTCCTATCATTTTCTTCCATTATTGAAGTGTCCTCTTGAAGGTAAGGAGTTGAGAAATAGGCATCATGTTCACAGTTCATTGAATGCAACATCTGCTGAGACATAGAACCTTTTTTATGGATGATAGTGACACTTGTACCCTTTTTGGGTTGATGAGTAACTTACAAAGAAACATTTATGTGCTCTTGGGGTCTGTCACAGGCCGACTTGTGACAGTTCGTTTGCGTGGGCAAGACATTGTGCACGCCCAATCCAAGTGCCCAACACACCACCAGAGCACTTGTGTATCTTCGGACGTGTTTAGGAAACCGAAGGGACCGAACGTTCTTAAGCGTACTTGGCCACCTCCTATAGTTTGGCCGAGTATGCCTAGGAACGTCCGGGACCTTGCCAAGGATGTCCTAGACATGTTTAAAGACATCCGAGCCTCACTAGCCGAAGGCCCAAGACGGAGGGTGATAGACGACACGGGACGACCAAAGACTCCAGCCCGTCGTGCACGACGCCCGCGCGCCTGCGCCAGACCGAGATCTTGTCACTTGCTCGCTCACCCAGTGCCAAATCGTGCCGCGCGCCTAGCGTGAGACCGAAACCGTGCCGCGTGCCCGCACACCCAGCACCCAACTGAGACCGTGCCGCGCAAATAGAGCCAGACCCTGCCGTGCGCCTGCGTGCCCGAACTGAGACAGTGCTCGTGTGCCCAGCGCCCGACAGTGCCGCGCGCCCAGCAATAGCCGACAGCTAGAACTGTCGGCCCTTCCGTTTTCTTGTGTAAATATGTAGATAGACTTTTGTTATATTTTTGTAATTTTCCTAAGGCCTTTAAGGCCATGCATGTAAATTTTCATGGTTAGATTCTTTGTATATAGGTCTAGAGAAAATCGGCAAACTTTTCCCACCTCCTCGGAAAAACAGTATCTACTCTTGGAACTTGAGAAAAGTTTACCACGTCTATTATAGGGGGCGTACATAAACGAGATCAGGTAGAAGCAAACTAAGTCGGTTGTGAACATTGGTGTTCCCCCTCACCAATACTTGTTGTATATACTTTGTACTCACTTTCAATTCAATGAAATGACTACTTTCCTACAATCGGGTGCCCGTTAACTTTTGTTTTTGTGCCGTTTTCTGTCGTTTTCAAATCGTTCATTGCCATTTTCAATCGTTTTCACTGAGATTCACTTTGAAACCGCTCAAGCTCACTTTCAAGTGTCTGAAAGAGTTCGGAAGAGGCCGGTGTGACGTTGGCTTGGGCCTAGCCAAGTCACAGGCATCACGGTTAGTCGGTGTTGGGAAAAACGACCTGTGACAGGTCCAACTTGCCTCGATTTTGACTATGAACATGAACAAAAGACACAAACCTAAACATCCTAGGGACAAGATTATTTGTAATTTGTATATTTGGATAAAATGTTGCTAGAATTTCCATTAGACTCTTGAACCCCAAAACTCTTAAAGGCAAACGATTGATAATATGAGTTGCTATAAAAACAACTTCCCCCTAAAAAAATGAATGCTCATGTTGATTCAGGGAGGTGATTGTTTTTTCTTTCGACTACTCCATTTTATTGTGGAGTATTAACACAAGATGACTTATGTATGATCCCTTCTTTCTGAAAGTATGGAGTTAGGACTTAATTGAAATAGTCCCTAGCATTGTCTGACCTACACCTTTTGACGTTGACCCCAAATTGATTTTTAATCATGAAACAGAAATTTGGGAGGACAATACTGACATCAGATATCATATTTTTGTTTGAGTAAGAATATTCAAGTAACACGAGTACAATCATCGATAAAAGAAGCAAACCATTTTGCTCCTATAACATTAGGAACAGTAGAAGAACCCCAAATATCACTATGAATAAGATGAAATGGAACAGAACTTCTGTTATTTCTAGCCGGAAAAGATGCATGTTTGTGTTTGGCAAGTTCACACACATCACAATGAAATTCTTCAACATTTAGACCCTCAAACAAAGAAGGAAACAAAATTTTGACAATTTTAAAGGATGGATGTCCAAATCGGCGATGGCAGAGCTAGATTTTTTCTTTATCAAATACAAGAGACTCTGAAAGAAAGGAGTGAGAGAAGCTGCCCTTAATCTTGTTTGTTAGGTTTGGTTCATCACGAAAGTAGAGGCCACCCTATTTCCTAGCACGTCCAATCCTCTTATCTAAATCCTTATCCTAAAGTTCATAATAATTATGATGAAAAACCACATGACAATTTAAATCTTGGGTGAGTTTTTGGATAGAGATTAGGTTTGTGGACAATTTAGGGATATGAAGAATATTTTTTAAAGTTAAAGATAGTTGATTTTGACGTCCCCTACACTTGATATAGTGGTCACGGAGCCGTCAATAGTAGTTATTTTCCTACTGTTTGGACATGGTTTGTATGTGAGAAAAAGGTTTGGTAAGTGGGTCATATGATCAGTGGCTCCTGAATCCATAATCCAGAAGTTGGCAAAGGCTGTTCCTGAGACACTTAAACCAATAGAGAATGGGAATTTACCTAAATATGCCAAAGAACAAGTACCAGAGAGCTTGTCTAGTTTGCCAATAGGGCACCTTAGCCTCTCAATTTTTTTATTTTTTTTTGGGGTTGAGACATGGCTTAGTTTGAAGCATCTCCACTGATTGTGCTATAGCGGTTGTCATTTCAATCTTCAATATCTTCTCTAATTAAAGATACGGTCTTTGGGCAATTAAGGCCAATGACTAAACCACTAGTGACGAAGGCTGGTTCAACTTTGCTTCAAGAAACGATCTTGGACAATTAAGGCTGACCCTTAAACAACAGCAATGAAGGCTGGTTGAAATCACAAGGTTGGTTGTGATATAAACCAGCAGTGAAGGTTGGACAATGGAGCAATCAAGGTTGCTCAAAAGATAATACAATGCAGCAATGAAGGCTGCTCAACAGTGAAGAAGAAGAATCCCAAAAAGCCTAGGGCTCTAATACCATGTAAAGAAATGTGAGAAAAGGATTCTGAAGTTCTTCATTTATGAATTGACTTTACACGGTAGTATATAGTAAGATTACAAGAGGAAAAATGATTACTCCCAAATCTAGATAGCTATCTAATCAAATCCCTCCATTTAAGGGATTAAATTAATCTAATCATAGCCCTTCATTTTAAGTTATTTGAAACTGATCATCCTAATCTATTTACAGCTCATCCTAATTACTTTACAGCTCATTTACACCTCAACAATGGTGTCACATAATTCCAGTGGTACTCCTTCCCATCTATGAGAAGACTGATCTCCTATATAATGATAAGAGAGCGTATAGGTTGCTTAAACTGCTAAAAATTGAGTCTTTGCTCTATAGATAAGTCTCATCTGATGTCACAACCGATGCTTAAAACATATGATTATACCTAGGCTTATAGTAAGGTCTTTTAAGAACTGGATGGGTTGTGTGCTGACCACATTGGTCATTTGTGTTGACCATTTCCTTGAGAACATTTATATGATTGGTAAAAGATGCTACTAATTTTCATCAATTTCTACTTTGTTTCGTTCTTGAGCATTTTCTATTCATCAACTCCAAAACATTATTTGAGATAGAAAAAGAGTCTAAATTTGGATAATAACTGATTTTATTTGCTTGTGCACAATCCAGTAGCTTGTTTTGTTAGCAGAGGATTTCAAGGCTCCCGTCCATGAGCCTTTATTGATATATGTGGAGAGAGAAGTTTGTTCTGGCTCTTTTATATGTTATCTTGTTGGAAGAATAATACTTTGTTCCATCCACATGTTAACATGTCTGATTTTGGGAACTAATTTAGCTTCAATTTGAGGTGATTAAGTCGGTTCATGAAATTGGCTTCTTTCAAAGGGTTATTGGATCTCCTTTCATGACCTACATGTACAATAGTGCCCCAATTTTAGTTAGGAGCTTGGTTTTATTGACTTTGAAGTCAATTTTTATTATTTATGTGCATCAAATTTTAGAGTCAAACAATGTGCTCACAAAGTATAACTTGGATTTTGTGAGAATATATATTCTGGATTCTCCTCCAATTTATTTTGTTTGTGTGGATCAAGGAAAATATTGTAGCACTTGAGTAAACATCTGTAATAGCATGTGTACATGGGTAAGAGATTATTAGCTCTTACTTCCTCCATTCAGGATTGAATTTCCATATTTCTATTTGGGATGTCCAAAAAGGACTGTCTACTTTCCTAAATACATATATTTTTCTCCTAAACTTACAACAACTAACTACATTCATTTAAGGTATAAAAGTTCCACTACTCCTATGTGTCCTACCCCTAAGCTCTCTAATAAGGATAAGACGGTAATTTATGTATGGTCAAATGTTCTTCTAAATCTTTGTGTCAAGTCAAAATAGGATATTTAAATCTAAATGGAGGGAGTGTTACATTTGTGATCGTCTGATACTTTATCCCTGTATGCTTTACAGTATTACTCTTTGCAGAACTTTAATGAGATTTCTAGTGTTGATAAATTTGAATAAATCCGGTTTTATGTGCTGAATAAGTCATCTACCACTCAGCACCCTACCACCCAAAAAAAACAAACAAAGAAGAAGAAGAAGAAGTCATCTACCATCTGTGGAAATTCTCATTTAACTGAAATATCCTGTATTCCTCCTTTCAGGTGGAGCTTTTGGAGACCACTTGGAAGCATTTGGTCCAGGAAGATCAGATTCCTCCGCCTCTACTTATTAAAGAAATATTTCGCGTAAAACTGCAAAATGGTGATTACAATGAAGCTCTTTCTTACTTCGCTTGCCATCCTTTCATCGACTCCAAAGCATTTTCCACAAAATGGTGGTTGAAGTTTTTCAGAGAGAATGCCGATTTCATTGGAAAGGATAGTCTTGTTGATTTGATGGGTGCACTAAACTTAACTGCTGCCAAAACTGGAGCCCAAGATCAAATATTTCAGAATCTAAAGGTTTCCTTTAAGGAATTCTCAAGTAAATGGATAACTTCAACTGAACTCAAAACTGCTTTGTAAATTAGTAGTAAATTTACATGTACTTGTTGCTCTTGTCCATGTAGTAGAAATTCATGGAAGTGATTCAGTTTCCCTTGTAGAATCCGGCTCTAAGTAGGTTGGAATTTTTTTAATTTTATTTTAAATTAAAATTTCACTTTAATTTAAATATATTATTTTATATATTTTATTTATTAAGAATTATCATTTACTCACAATATATTATATTTTTTACATAATTTTATATATTTAATAATTTTTTATAAAATTCATCTCAAATTAATTTTTATTCACTTACATTCATAAATGCCTATCATCAATTCCAGTCCATCAATCAAATATGAGTTAATGCGGGTTGGTGTGAGCCTCTCACCACAAGTTGAAATGGTACCGAACGTTTTTAGCGGCCATCTGCTTCACATATTTGTTTCATGTAAATGAGTTTAAAATATCTTTACGGCTAGCAGTTAGTATTCCCTCCTCCAATGGCAATGCGTTTTTGCTTGAAGTTCATAAAAAAAAAAAAGTTGTGTTTTCCTTTTGGTTAATAAATGGTCTTTTCCTTGTCGGCTTTCATTTGCTGAGCCATCTTTTTCACGGCATTTGTTTCTTTTCTGTCAGCACTTAGACAGGGAAAATTTTAGCACCATTGGTCCATAGACCAACTGCATTGATGAATTATATTGTGTGCAACATAAGTTGTACAATATAATTCATCAATGCATTGGATATATGGGTCCACGGTCCATGTAAGTATTCCTCATTAGACAGACTTAAAAAGTTGATTTTTCTGTCGCAATTGCACCAAACCTTTTGTACGTTTGGTGGGTTCAACGTGAACAGACGCGATTGAGATCTCACATTCAACGTGGCATTTAGGAGCCTCAAAATCACTTTATGTTATGTGTTCTCGCTACCAACTACCTCTAAGGGCAGGAGCATTTACTTCTACTAATAAGAGAAATAAATTGTATTGATCTTCATATAAGTTAATTTTTTTTTATTATATTAAATTTTATTACATTTATTATTTTAACTATTATATATATATAGCTCAAATATTTAATACTCTCATACACATTTGATGTACATTATGCAAGATATGCATACATATAAATTTAATATTCTTTAAAAAATATAATATAAAAAATTGATTTTTTTTTTTTTATGTTTAGTTCAATTTTTGGAAAAACAAAACTCAAAATCAAACCAAAATTTTTTTAAAATTTAAAAATCAAACCAAATTAAACTAAAATTCATAAAAATTAAATTGAAAATAATGAACACTTTTGTTTCGGAATTTCCGTTATATGGGATTATTTTTTGCTGATTTTACGACAGTGAGGTGGCGCTGTGCGGAATTCCGGATGTAGCGAGATCGCATTTCCATAATGCGACCATAGCAGCCCTCAGTCCTAAACACTTAAGCAAAGACGGAAGGCCTAAAGAGATATGGTCGCATTATTGTAATGCGACCTGATGTCAACTAAACTAAATACAACCTTCTTGTCATATTACTTAAAAACTTCTGCATCTAAAGCCTCTATTGACTGAACATATTTGATTCCTATATAAAAAAATATATATGTAAAGTGCGGAAACATTTCAAAATATAAATTCCAACATCACAAGTACCATTTAGAAATGATTCTTAAAATATAATAAAATATATTACAAAGGAACATTTGAAGAAATGGCCTAATCTCTTGAAACAGTAAAAGTATTATTATTACAATTTCTCCTAGTATGTGCACTCCTATGACAGTTGTTGCATCTTGGAGGAGAGTTGAGCGTTCGATAATCCATATCACAAGGTATCCTTGATGTTCGCGGACGGCCAGGAACTTCATTCCTCACCATTTCTTCCACAGGTGCAAGTGTAAAAGTAGGAAGACCTCCAATATTGTTCATCTGCAACAAGGAAAAACTGACCCTCATATGTCAACTCGTAATTCCGGCTAGTGTAGAACTCCAAAACAAATTCAATAGGGTTCCAACCTCTGTGACGACATGCTGCAAACCCATGCGAACAAGGTATACCATATATGCTCCACTTTTGGCAGCTGCATGATCTCTCCATCAAATTGACATTGTAAACATTTGGACTTCTACCCCCTTGTTGGACAGACAATTCGATCCCATATATGCCGGCCTATGCATTAAATTCAGTCACAACATGCCCTCTCGATTTGTCCTTAAAATAAGAATACAACTTCCACATTTCAGATGGCAAAGGGTGTCTCAAATTAGATGCCTCATCTCTGTGTTCATTGAAATACTTAACTAACTTATGAAATGTTGTTTCAACCAAAACTTTCAGCAGGAGAGATCTTGCTTTCTTCAGTACACTATTCATGCATTCAGACAAACTAGTAGTCATTGAACCATATCTATGCCCCTTCATCATATGACAAAGTCCATTTCTCTAAACCTATGTCCATCAAATATTTAAATGCATCTTCTTTTCGAATCCTAATTTCATCCAAACCCGCAGCATACATCAAATTTGTCAAATTTGTGTCCTTAAACTTAGCATGAAAATTTCTCTTAATGTACCTGAGGCAATATCGATGGACAGCTAAAGGTTCTTACCATTCATTCATATGTCGTACAGCATTGATTATACATTTATGTCTATCTGAAATCAGACATATATGTCTTACCATAATGACATGTTGACGTAGTAGCTTTAAGAACTAGCTCCAACTCTCCAATGACTCGTCATCCACGATGGCAAATGCAAGAGGGAAGAGGTGACTGTTTGCATCCCAAGTTGACGTAACCAACAATTTGCCTCGATAAAGTTCCCTTAAATGCGTTCCATCAATAGATACCACTGGTCGACAATATTTGAAGCCAACAATTGAACGTTTGAAAGCCCAGAAAAGGAAACCAAAAGCTTTCAAATCACCCACATTAGTCCAATGATGTCTCCATTTCACAATGGTCCCACGATTAGAATCCTGCAAGGCAAGCATGTATTTTGGTAGTGCAATCCAAGTGGAGGGCCAATCACCGTATACAAGTTCCATAGCTACTTTCCGGGCTTCCCATGCTTTCTTATAAGAACAACCCATCCTCCATAGTTTCTGAACTTCTGCAATAACATCGCTCACATGGCATTCAAGGTCATTTAAAACCAAATGTGTCACATTACGTGCTATAAACCGATGATCCATGTTTCTATGCACATTATTCACAACTGTAATGACACATGTGTGTTTCTTGTTCAAAACTGTTATCTGCCATTGTCTATGGGTCTTCTTATGTATAATACGAATATGCCAAGAGCAAGGATTGCCAGCACTTGCATGCTTACACTTGGCATACTAACAGTCCTTCTTACTCTCGAAGTCCCTGAATTCCCGTCCTGCTTAAATAGACCACTTCCTTACTGCATATATAGCCTCCTTCTTGTTCTGAAACCTTATGTTTAGTTGCCAATCAATATCAGTGTCGGACCAACTTCTCGTGATATTAATAGAGTGTCTACGAAGCGATTCATTAGCACATGCACCGGATCCTATGTCATCAAATATTGGAAATCTTGTATGTTCCCATGTGGTGTTGGAAGGTCTCGCCACGTCACCCCCATCATCTTCGAATGGAATGCTTGGATTGTTGGCCGGAATGTCATCTTCTTCGCTATCATATCTATCACTCCAATTCATTGGCTCCTCGGAGCCTATGAAACCCTCACCATCAGATGTATGTACCGTTGAATCAACATTTGCTGCAGCAGTGACCATTTGTGGGCAAGACACTCTACCATGTGATGGAGTGGTGGTGTTACGATATACTCGTTCCTCCTGATATGTACTAGGTTCTAGACTTCGTGCAGAATCCGAGAGATGTTTTGGGTTGACCAGGTTGCATGCATCGCCTCCAGTTGTGGGCCCAACATTAACTGTCCCAATATTACTACCAGTTGAACTAATGTGTTCAGTTCCAAACGTGTTTATGGCAGCTCTTGTATTTCCCATTAGTTGGTAAAATGCTTAGGGTTGCATGTAGTTAAAGGTGTCCCCTCCAATACCAATAGGGAGTTGAGAAAATGAATGGTGTTGCCCTTGAATCGAATGACCTAACCCCGCCACTTGATTCAACATTACCACGAATGAACCTGTTGTTGGGGATACATCACATAAATGACTCGGGCGTTGGGAAGTCACCTCGGAATAGCTCACATGCAGTTGGATACTTTGGGACTTAAATTCATGCGGCAGCATCCATAAAACCTCCATATCGTCGTCATCGCTTAACTCATTTGCAGCATACTGTTGATCAGATCCATAAAGAAATGGATGTCTCAGTGTAATCTTGATTGTCACATTTCGTCCTCCCAATCCAAGATATGTACGAACCTTGTCTACTAGTTCCGAGTAAGATATCCGACGTCGAAGAATGCAAGTTTTTTTAATCGCTCCATCGAACCATATTGACCCTCGATAATCGTGTTGTATTTGACAATCCCAAAAAAAACATAGCACAATAGGTGGTTCCAAAACATTCATGATTACCAAGTCCGCACAATCTGAAATTACAAGATGATATGACAGTGTAAGAAAATTACAAATCAAAGCACATTGGAGGAAAAACAATGATGTGGATGGATGAAGTTTCACAGCAATTTCAAAAACAAAAAACAATGATGAAACACATTAGAGGAAAAATGGAAAGAAAATGAGTGTATGTGGATGGATGAAGTTACCTTTTTACTCAAATTAGTAAAATGGCATCAACACATTTAATATTCACGCAGATTGCCTATTGAGAAATTGAAGGTGTCGGCAATGGAGATAGTAGATTTCTGTGAAATGGCCGCATATTTGGAACTGATATAGCGCCAAGGTTGCATTTCGGAAATGCGACCTTAGTTGTATACTTTTTTTTTTTCTAAGTGGTAAGAAAACCACAACCAAACTCCTTGTAAAACGTAAACAGATTTCCTGCATATATCCCATACATAATCAACCAAAACACCAAAACCATCTAATCAAAATCCCAAACACCTGAACCAATCAAACACCAAAAACATCCCAACACCAAAACAGTTCCACACAACCGAAACACCAAAACCATCCAAACACATATATTTCAAAAAGAAAAAAAAAAACTGTCCAAAGACACACAGTACAAACACTAAAACCGTCCAAATACACAGAATACAAACATCACAAAACCATCTACACTACATCTATAGAAGTGAAGAACCACTAATGTGGAGACAGTACACATGGCCTCCGAGGCCTAATCTTCCTCCTAGGTCTCCCAACAGGCTCTGGATCATCATGCTAGGGAGAATGAGCGGGCTGTGCTAGATCCAGCTGGGGAGAATGAACGGGCTGCGGATCATCCTGCTAGGAGGGATCTGGAATTCGTCGTCCGCGCCTAGTACAGAAAATCCCACGGAATGGCCGAACAGGCAGCTCATCAATGCGTGTGACAGGCTCCTCCTACCCACCAGTAGTCAATGAATCCGTGCGTACATGATCATGATCGTCAGCAGCGACATCCTGGTCGTCTGAAACCAGAATCACCATAGAATCATCCCCTAACAGCTCATCCGCACCAAACTCGGAGGGCAAACCATCCCCGGCCTCCTGGTCAAAATGGTCAGCAACGGCATCCTAGTGATGATGGTCCTGTGGAGGATGTGGTCGCGCTCGGGGCCTCTTACCTCCTCGCCTAACCCTGGCATGTGCACGGCCATCAATAGGCTCTCGGGGCCTCGAAGTCGGCTGACTCACCGCAATAGTCGGCTCCTCCGACTCGATTAGGCCAGGATATCTATCGTGTGGCTGATGACACACTGTCAGTCCTCGAGCACACATATCTCGTATCTCTATAAACACCCTCCAAGAAATCGCGTCGGCATTATGAATATGCCGCTCTGCCACAACCATAGCACGTTGCACGATATCGGCTTGCAAAAAAAACATATAACATTTAGTTATATATTTCAACATGTTATAACTTATTATATTATAAGTACTTACCAATACAACTGTACTAGATCCAGTAGGCTGATATCCCGACTGCAATGTATCGCGAGAAACAGGGTTTCCGATCCGAAGACGGGTATGATCCCTATACCACTGCATGTACGCTCCATCAACTGAGACACCTAACTCAGTAATTTGTATGTACTCTAGTCGATGCGCCCACATCTGGAGATACGACCCATGGTATATGGCATAATCTTGGGCAGGATTGCTCCGCCTATCAATATCATGGAGGTCAATCCGTGTATCGCAGTCTATCGGTATAGGCTGCAGCATCCCAAACTGACGCATGACCCGATTCGAAAAGTATAACTCGACGACCTCCAAACTAATAAGCGCTGTGCGTGACCTCCAAATATGGGCTCCATCCAAATAGTGCGGGGAGAGGATGCTCACCAAATCCGACTGATATGGCTGCTAAATAAACTGCAATACACACAATAGATATAAGGTTTGCGTACGTATAGATGGAGTACAAATAAAGTATGCATACATAACATGTATACTCACATCATCGTCGGATAGGGCATCAAGTTGGGAACGATACGACACCAAAACATGCGTGGACGTGCGATAGAGATGTAAACCTATGTCCCAGCGAGCTCCGTATGGTGCAAGCAATGGTAGCTCGTTGCGGGTTCTACCCCGCTCCGGTCGCACAATACGAATACGCTCCCAGGCCCATAGCCACATCGCATTTACAAAAAGGTGTTAAAAATATTACATATGTTATCAAGAATTTTTAAAATAAAGAATGGACCAAATTTAAACTTACCTGAAGTAAGACCATTGGGTCATAAATATCCTGGGCGGACCCAATAGCAGCCTGACACAAACATCTATAAAGGTATGCTAAAACTGTTTTGCCCCAACTCTAAAGATAAAATTGCAAGCGCAACATAGCTAAAAAGACAGCCAAGGAACAACAAAAACACAGCACTCCTGCGTGAAGAAGAAAAAGGTGGGGGGGGGAAATATTTTCTCATTACCTCTTCTTCTTGTTCTCAAAATCGGCTGAACTGGAATATGCAGAATTGGGGTAGGCACGCTCGTGGAAACTTTTGGTGCAATTCCTACAAGCCTTCTACTTCATCTTTGTATGTAGATGAACGCCTAGCTTTCGATCTTCCAGTATATGGCCTGCCTAATATCGTTTTGGTGAAACAACCTGGGGGCCAAAGAATATTTTCTAGAGAGGGAAAGGGAAAATCGTCTAGTATTTTTCACAGAGAGGAAGCACTGGAAAACCACGTTGTTTTTTTTTCTCCCGTTTAACCTAAATAAAACCCTAGGTTAAACTGGATTAGGCCATTGGACTCTTAGTTTAACCTTTTGGGGCTTAATTAATTATTCTAACTAAAACCAAATAAATGGCCCAATTAATAAATAATTAATTTTTCAGCCCAAATAAACCAGTCCAATTAATTAAGCCTATATTAGTTTAGTCCCAGGTTAATCTTTAATTATTCAAATTGGGCCAAAGCCCTGAATAATTAATTAACCCACCAAACTAATTTAATTAAATCTCTCTCTCTATGGACCTTTATTTTATTTTAGCCCAATAATAAAATCAGGCTACTTAAATAAAATAAATTTCATTTAATTTAAAATCAATTTTTTAGCCCGTATTTAATTAGGACTCACCGTCTATACTAGGGACCAAAAGACACACCGCCTTGGCTACTAAAATGACCAAAATACCATTGCCATAAAAATGGCTGTATTTTGCATTTTAAATATTTTCTAATATCACCATAAGGAAATATTGGCCTCAAGGACAATGCTGCGTTAGCAAAGTCTCCGACCTACAGGTGAAATGACTAAAATATCCCTCTACACATCGCCATACATTTAGAGAGGAAGAAGTGTACTAATACCCCTCTAAATGACATCTACCATCCTTAGGCTTCTAGTCCAATGATCCACGACTTCCTGGAGTGTTTCCACTTTCCAAGAGAGTTACCCTAAAGCAAACATCCAAGTCATGTTTCCCAGGGCCCTGGACATTTTAGACCATTCGGACAACCACAATGAGCGATATAGTGCAGAAATTATTTTGTATAAGTCTGTCTTAACTAACTAGTCACACATACTCAAAATGCAAGTATATTGGCCCTACGATAGAACCTCAACTGTAGCAAATCAAAGTATATGCTACCAGCTTCGCCAGACCATCAACTCATACTCAAGTCGTAGAGTACTAGTCCACGCTGTAACGGTAGTAGTCTAGGTTTCTATCATATAGTACTTTTAGAAACCACTACTACAGGTCATGTCCTACGTATTCAAAATACGCTTATGTCATGAAGTGAGTGGACTACTCACTGGCTAAAGGTAAGCCATTCCCCCATTTGGAATTCATAACACAATAACCTAAACATTATGAGATTCCCAGTCTCATCAATAGGTTAAGAACAAAAGTTTACGTGTTAAATAACCCGTGATCCATACCTTACTGTGAAAGACCACCATTCATATGGATCACTTATTTAAACACAATGGGTCTGTTACAAATGAAAATCGTGCACAAACAAAAAGTAAATTCACAAACAATTTCTGAAAATAAATTCTTTTATTAAAATATTCGATTTTACATCAGAAACCTAGTTTAAGAAGGCATACAATCCAACAAATTCAAGGTGCCACAAGCATCTAAATCCTCTATAATAGGCAGATATCTCAAGTGCAATAAATTCCCAAACTTATCAGAAAATAATAACCCCCCCCCGATCAGCAAGAATATAAGACAATGAGCATGTTGCTATATAACATCATCAGTATGTCATATGCCAGAGGAATCTGCAAGTGCTTCTCAATAGGAACCTTCCTAATCCTATTCCCCCGAATATGCTCTACTCGTGGTCTAATACCTAGTAATCTATCACAAAGATCAATCCAATCGGATTTTGAATAGTGAAAAGGTGCTCCTACGATTGGATCCCCATCTACTCTAAGGCCCCATAAAAGTGCTACATCCTCTAATGTAACAGCAGCCTCTCCTACTGGTAAATGAAATGTATTAGTCTCTTGCCGCCATCGCTCTACTAATGCAGTAATAAGGGCGCGATCTACCTGTATATGCCCAACTCGTCTAACTCCCCCCAAATCCAGCACTATCCATTAACTCCATGACTCTGCCTGAAAGTGGAGTGTACTCCCAAAATGCAGAATCGTATCGTCTAAATACCAGTGGAGTCTCACAGGCACGCTGATCGCCAGACCATACCAATGAAGAATGGTGACTGGGCTGGAGAGATAATAAACCACCTACAAGAGGGCCGGGATGGATATCCACGTGCATGTGATCCATCCTACCTATTTAGAGTAAATTGAAACAATTAACGTAATACATTGACCATATTATAAGCTACCCAATAGGCATACATTCGAACATTTCCACACTACTCAAATGATCCCAAAACTTCAAGGAACAAAGTTAAATGAGTATGTATTTGATTTCTATCAAAATCCCTAGCAAACTATAGCATTAGATATATACTAGAGAATTCTATTTTGCAACACTCAAGATATTAGCAATTCGACTAGCTTTTTATTCAAGAAAATGAATTCAACTTTTTCTCGAACTTTCCAACATCTAAAAAGTATCATACTTACTACAAATTTAATCCAAACTCTCTTTAAAATCTTGGATAAAAACTACACTAAAGGTAACTCCAAAAAGGAGTACAACTTCAACAAATAATATTGGCATCTCTAGCATGATTGTTTTCCAAATGATATATTCAATAAGAATCAAGCTTATTGCCCTAGAAGAATCAAAATGTTCAATCAAAGTAATATTCAATCAAAATATTATTGGCATCTCTAACAATAAAGATGAATCAAAATATTCAAAAATTGGCATCTCTAGCATCAAAATAATATTCAATCAAAATAATATTCAATAAGAATCAATCAATAAAGTGCCAACATAATTGCTTAGTAAATGCCCTAATAATATTCACTCAATCAAAATATCACAAGTTTAGGCTAAAAAGAATAAATAATTATACCAAAATGGTCCAAAATGAAATGCCCGTCACTGAAGAGGAAACCCACTGCCGGAACAGTCACGTCGCCAGCGCAAATACTCGAGCTCGTCGCGGAAGAACGTAGAGAAATCGGGAAGCTTCAGGCGGAAATGAAAATCACAGTGCATCGCGGGGGATAAGTAATGCGACCTACAGGTCGCATTACGTTAATGCCACCTCAATGCGACCTTATTCTGCTTCAAATCTCTGGTCGCCAGGGGAAGTATCCTTTATGGTCGCATTTATGTAATGCGACCTTATTTCTATAAAGTCGCATTATGGTAATGCGACCTCGTTACATCCGAAATTTCGCACAGTCCACCCCACTATTGTAAAATCAGCCAAAAACAATTTCATATAACGAAAATTCCGCTTTTGTTTAGACGGACAGTGACACTCAATGCCGTTGGATGTCACAAGTAGGGATGTTAAGCCCAAGCCATAGCATGAGATGACCACAATCATTGGGCCAAAATAATTTTCTATAATTTTGTCAAAAGAATTTTTTTAAAACAAAAATTAGAGAATATTTTAATATTTCCTACAATTTTACAAATTCGGAAGTTTGTCTGAAAAGGATATGCCGCCTAAACTCTATCCTTTGCAGTCCACCAAAACTAATTGCTATTAGTCAAAGGGTACGACATTATTTCCTCATTTTTGCACTTAGCCGCAGATAGCAATTTAAGGCTGCAGCCAATGCCATTAGGTGTCACAGCCTCACACAGGTAGAAATGTTAATACCGCCCGAGTCCTTACCCTGGGATACTGCCTCTTCCTTCGGCAAAGACCTGACAACCATCAAATCAAACCACCGACAAATTCTCTCAATTATCTCAATATTAACTTAAAACTCCAATTGATAATTATATATATTTTTTTCTCTCCTAAATTCTTCTTATTTTTACTTTTAAGATATTATTCTTCTTATATTTATTTTTCTTAATTTCTTATAAAAAAATGTTTCATCAAACTTGTTCTAACCATAAAAAAGATTACTTGTTATAAGTATTTTGATGATTCATACTCGATTTAAAATATTTATCAAATATTAATTGTTATTTAAGAATATGTGGTTTGACAAATAAGATTTTTTTTTATTTCTTTTGATAATACTACTACAACTACTGACTCAATTACTAGTTTTAAACTTTTACTTGAATCAACTTTTGAAATATGATTTTTTTTTCATATTAGATGTATAGGTCATATTTTGAACTTATGTGTTCAAGATAATTTATAATAATTTAATTTAACTAATCTACACCATCAATTAAAAAAGAACAAAGTCAATTTTGTCGAGTTAATGCTGTAAAATCAAAATACTTTATAAGAGATATTCCAAATAAATAGAATTTAACATATAAATTGTTAAATGAGTCTTTTCCCCATAAAGAACTTGTGTGTGTGTGTTTTTCTTTTAACAAATCTATCTATTGAAAAACATTTATTTTCTCAACAATAGAGTACTTGTAAAAGAATTTTAAATATTTTAAAATCTTTAACGATACTACTTATAATTTGTCTAGTGTTTATTATCCAACTTCACATTTAATTGTTCAAGAATATATCAATGTTAATATTATTTTTAATGAACATTTTAATGATGATTTTTTTTTCTCTTTGTATTAATGTTATGAAATTAAATAGTTAAAATATTATTTAAAAATATCTGATGCTAATTTAGCAGTTATTATTCTTGATCTACGTATAAGAATAGATAATTTACAAGATTACCTTGTTATTATGACTCTTTATTAATTTCATGTTGAAGATGATAATGATAATATTCAAGATCTTACATTTTTTTTAAAAATATTTCTTGTATAAATTATTAATATAAAGAATGTTATTTATAAGTTATATCATATAAATTTTACTAGGTATGATTTAGCCATCCAAACTTATTATCATATAAAAGTTTCAACGTCCAAATATTTTAGAATTGATAAAGTAAGAATTCTAATGTTAGCACGACCAAAACAATTAACAGGTCCTCAAGTTTCACGACGAAACTTGAATCACATTTCATCTGCACTTTAGAGTAAAATAATACAAGCAAACATTTGATGTCATGAGGTGATAGGTTGAAAATAGAAATAAATACAATATTCTAACGTTAATGGTTAAGGAATGTTTGTTGTTTTCGTTTCAATTGTTATAATAGAAAAAACAATTAGCATTATAGGAAACATTTTGAGTGAAAATGACTTAATAATGGTGCAAAAAATTCTTGATATTCAATTATATGTAGATGATTAGATTATAGTATAGTGGGATTTTTTTAAAATTCTTTGATATAAATATTGAAAAAACTATAATTACATCCGGTAGTAGCATTAAATTTCAAGATTGGGATAAGAAATGGTTAAAAGATAAAAGAAAACTATAAATATTTTGATTCATTTATACCTTAAGAGGGTATATAAGCAACTTAATTTTGAGAAATTAAAATTAAATTCAAACACTTTATTCTTATATATATTATTTTTAATTTTTAATTTTTAATATATTTTTTTACATTTAAAAAAAATAAAAATAAAATACCAACCGGTGATTAGTCATTTGATCAACCTCAATTTTAACCGCAAATCGCCGGATAGATCAAGCATGTGAACTGGGTTTTAGCCTTTAGGATGCTTGAAGTTCATTAATAAAGTTCTGTGAAGATGAATGTATAGTTTTCCAGCTCTCCTAATTTTCCTTTATTAATGGTTTAGTCCTTGTCAACTTTCACGGGTTCACAGCATTGTTTCTTTCGTGTCAACACTTGACCTAAAAAGTTGATTTTTCCCTCATAATTGCACCAACCTTTTACCCTTGGTGGGCTCAACATGAATGCACGAAATTAAGATCTCACATTCAGATTTAAGATATTGCAATTTAACGTACAAATATTACTCATTTATTTCTAAATTTACATTTTCTTTTCTTGTTATTTCTCTTTTCATTCCAACCATACATACCATCACTATGAAAAAGGAAAAGGGAGAATATGACATATATTCCAATGAGCAATGAACCGTAGATTTGGATCTGATAAAAGAAAATTTCACAAATTGAGCTACTATCTAGATCAAAGAACCTTTTAGGGGAAATTCTTGCGTGCACCAAGAAATTTTTGCTAGCACCTGGTGCATGTGTATTGATGCTTTAGGTATTTATATCACGTGTAGAAAAAATTATATACAATATTTATTATTCAACTCTCAGTATACATGATATAAGTCTTCACGTTCACTGAGTGCACATAAGAATTTCCCACCTTTTATATGCAATCCCCCCCCCCCACCCATATATATTGATATAGTAAACACCATTATTGATGTTTCATGAGTGTTTTATTAGTGAATGTCCAATAGTCTTTGTCATCTTAATCATTGTCTTAATTCTATCGGTGAATTTAAGACGTCGAATAATAATTTAATTAAATATTTAAAATTAAAAGATTAAAAATACTTCGTAATTGAGTATGCAAAACAACAAACACCTTTAAATATTTATAGGATAAATTTTTATTATCATATAATACTTTAAGATTATCAAGATTATGCTATGAACTCTAAGTGGAAGAAAAAATATTTTTATAAACTTTAAATATGCTAATAAGTAGCTACAATAATCAAATCCTTCACATTATATCTATTCGATCAATGGCTTAGATAAAACTTCCACTAATTCATTTATACACCATACCACAAAACATCCTCCTGTTATTTCAAGTTAATCTTTGCTATTTTTTTTTTTTTAACACTATCCACTGCTCAAGCCTTGGAGTCCGACGTAAAAAACTTATATCTACAACTGTGCATTTGGTGTTTTGTTCGAGATTCGATTTTGAAATTCAGTTTTTTTAATATTTTTTTTTATTATAATTGAATCGAATTATTTGAAAAATCATTTTAACCGATGATTTAGTTGCAAATTGAATTGAGAAATTCAAATCTGGCTAGTCCATTAAGTATTAACTCAAGTTTAATATAAAATTAAATTTCTTTTAATTGGTCCATTTAGCTGGTCCAATACAAAATAAATCTCAAATCCAATATAAATTTTAATACAAATTAAAGTTTAAACATTTTAAAACTATTATATAAGTATCAAAACAACCTAATACCAATAAAAATTTCCCCAATAACCATAAGAAAAATTAAACTAAAAGTCCAACAACAAATCTTGAATCGAACAATACAACTTACAAGCATTGAATCGAATCGAAATCTTAAAAAAAAATATATATATATATATATATGATTTTTAATTAAAATTTTAATATTAATTATATATTTTTAATTAAAAATAGAATTTCAATTTTTTTAATTTTTTTATTTTGAAAAATTAAAAACCGAATAGAATCGAATTTCATTAAAATCAATTCGATTTAAACCGAATAGTTCATAACTCTACTTATATCCGGTCCGTGTAGATAATGTATACTCTGCTGCTTGAGTGCTGCTTTGGATTGAAAATAATAAAATAAAATAGTTAATAAATAAAAAAGATTTGGCATTACTCTCCGACAAGCAAATAGTTAACAGATTAATTTTGTAAATTACTCAACACATTAATAATCTTGTCCAAGGACAAGAATTTGAGCAAGAACGAAACAATACCGAGATTTTACAAATCAACAACTTGATAAGACTAATTTATACTCCCATGATTATTTTTAAAATTATTACTTTTAAAACTTCTCTTGTTTATAATCATTTCTCGTTTTGAAAAATCAAAAAAGTATTTATTACTTTTGTTCTATTTTTATCCATATCTTTTATTACTCTACTAAATTATGATATTAATTGATTTGTTATTTTTATAAAGGTTAATTTAGTTTTTTTTTCTCTTAAAGCTTTATAAATTTTAAAACTTTCTTAATTTATGTGAAATAATAAAAAATGACACAAAAAAATGGTGTATAACGTATGTGTGCTAAGTCATACTATTCAAGAGCATAATGGTAATGGATATCGACTCTGCTAATTACATTCAATTTGAAAGAAATGGTGGAATCAAGATTGATCATCAAGAAAACACTAAGACAGATTTGGAGATAATTGAGTTATTTACGGCTGGATAGGTTTGTTGAGTTTTATTCGTTCCTATCTTGTATACCCTTTTGAAAATAATAGGATAACTTTTTTTTTTCTTTCTATTTTAGGGGGAAAAAGTTGCAACTTAAAGTATTAATTTCATAAGTTGAATTATATATATAAAAAAAAAATCTAAGACCAAACTTCGTGCGATAATAAATTTTCATATATGGAAAGCTCTACCTCATTCCTAGTTCCTGGTGCCCTTCATTTATATATATATATTTATATATTTATATATTTATATATATTTATATATATATTTATTTATTTATTTATTGAAACATTTAAATACAATGTAACACATATAGAGAGACCAAATATTGAGTAATCATCTAGTCTAAAAATAAAGTTTTGATTTTTTTTAAACCAAAGTAATTCATCTAGTTCTAAAAAAATTAAAAAACCGGAAAATGTCTGGTTAATTGAGGAAAAATAATTACTTGATTTGATAGTTTCTCCCTTTTATGATTTTGTCCAAAAAAATTTAAAATAATTAAATAATATTTTAATGTTTAACCAGCTTTGTTCATATAGGCTACCAATTAAAACTCATAGTTCAAGTATCACTTGTAAAATATTTTAACTTAATAATATTAATATGGAATCGATAAAGGGTCTATGTCACGCCTCGAATTTGAGGATAACATGGCAACACCCCCAGAAAGGAACTGTCGAACCCTTACATCTATAAATAACCATTAACCAAGACATATATTATCTATTCATAACATAAGAGATAACAATACATAGTCTTAAATTACAAATTAAAAACCAAACATAAAAAAACTGAATCCATGTCAATAAACAATTCCCACAACAACGTGTTAAAACTAATACAAAGATGATAACAGCTCATCACTCTAAGTCCTCATCAAACCACTTGTAAGACCCCACTACCTATGTACCTAAATAGGTGGGATGTCGTCCCATCTAAAAGATCAGAGGTCTTTATAACGAGGTACAAAAGGAACGAAAATGACTACATAAACTTAGCGATAATCTTATTACAACCAAAGTTAAATTTATACAAGTTTGAGAATCTAAAACTAACAATCATCTCTCGAAAGAAATACAAAGTAGAAATAAATAAATTGAAAATCATCTTTTATCTCTTCAACCTTCTCAAGAAAAGGACTCCCCTAAAAACATGATGTAAAATAGTGTGAGATTGGCATTTCAATAAGTTTCGTGTATGCGAATGTCATATATAAACATTTTGTGCATACAGATTTATCAAAATTACAAAATCATGTTTGTAAGACTTTTCATCAATAAATAATTATTCAAAGGAGTATTGCTCATCATATCCAAGCAGTTCTCAATAAATCATCATTTCATCATAATCATAAGTTCATTATATAGGGATTAGCAATGATTCAAACAATAGTATCACAATCCATATAATGGTTACCACTATAATGGCATCGTAATGTAACATTTCAACAATGGGTAGTGGGGGATCCTTCCACTAAGGTGATATACTCCTCCATCTCTACACCCAACACACCGGCTGTCTAACCCGAATAAATAAAGTCCACATGGACCCATATGCTAGCTCAGACTGGCCTGATTAAGTAGTACTATCGTCTCTCCAAGTTGAGTTCATCTTCTGGAGGTGGTTTCTGTTAGTGTTGTGCCCTAGAGGCAATCACTTGTACATTGTATATGACACAATTTATTTTAATAAAAGGCATTATTTATCTTACAGTTTCTTTTGTTTACTTTAAGTAATATAACTATTCGATAAAGTCTATAATACAACACTATGTTAAGAAAATCATGATAGAGATTATGATATGAGATTCCGACTACACTGGATGGTGTTAGTACTTAAATAGTCCATAGTCATAGCATTAATGAGATAGGACATCATTAATGCGTTAAGACTAGCATGTGTTAGACTTCCTGATTTGATCAGGCGGTGGTTCTCATATCCGTGAGTATTGAGATACTCAAAGTTAACACATGGATGCTTATTAATGGAACAAGTTCATTGGATGACCTAACTTTGAGATAATCACATGAATAACTATTTAGTACCAGTGATATAATCTCAATATAGCAAACGTGCAAGTATCCTTAGACTTGAGATCTCCAAGGTACTTTGTTTGCTGAGCTTCGTACATTGATTTCAATCTCCGAAGCTTGATCGAGGGCTGCCTATGGGATGGATATATATTGGTTACATTGTGAGGTAAATGAAAGTAGTTGAGAGGATCAATAAAGGATTCACCACTCCTAATAGTAGGGGCGAATATCTCACGGCCACTTGTAGGAATTACTACTCGAAAAGTCCTTGGCTAAGGCGATTGTGTATTGGAAACAATTCCAATTGATACACATCTAGAGTAGTGGGTTCCTAGTACAAGTACTATTGTATTCGGGCCAAAATTAATTTTGGAGGGAGTTGGCACTAATTTTGTACTCCAAACCGAATGAGATATTATATGGTAAAAGGAGTTAATTGCACTGAAATTTGTTATTGAATGGTTCATGTCAAGCCATTTGACTTCCTGGACTCTTGAGTGGTTATGATGTCTGCTAGATACTGCTCATGATATGAGAATATGGGTCTATTAATTGATGAATTAATAAATCAACCCTGATTAGAATTAATAGGATTAATTCTAATTAATTGTGAATTATTAATCTCAAAGACGTTTGGATTAATTCATGTTCGCTACCAATTGACTGGGAAACCTAATAGGTCACACACAATAGAGTATTATATACTCAAGATGTTATTTGATAACATAATGGGGTTAATTGCGAGAAAAAAAAGTTGTTGTGGACAAATTATAATTAGTTATAATTTGTGATTCAAGTTGTAATTGTGGGAATTTGATATTTTCAGTTACAATTAGGAAATTCTAATTGTTTTAGAATTTCAGATTTTTAGTGGATTTTGGAACATATATTAGATATGCTCGAAACCCTAATCCAAAGGTCATTTATACGAAAATAGGAGCCACAAAACAAATCTCTCTCTCTCTCTCTCTCTCTCTCTCTCTCTCTCTCTCTCTCTCTCTCTCTCTCTCTCTCTCTCTCTCTCTCTCTCTCTCTCTCTCTCTCTCTCTCTCTCGTTTTGCTGAAAACGAAAATAGCCCTAGCTGTAACACCCCACATTTTTACTTCCACTTTGCTACTACCTGTAATGAGATGAGAATTTATATCAATGGTCAAAACAAAAGTTGATCAGTGTATTGAGATGAATACTTTGGTGAAATAAAGTTTTGTCGAGACCTGGATGTAATTATTGGATATGTTCTACCCGTACCCTAAATTTTTTGAAGGCTATTAAGATCAACAAAATAAGAATTTTAGGGTACTCTAGAAAGAGAAATTGATCAATGCAACGAGACGCACGTTTTGGTGCGAATTGTGCCACCCGGGGTATCGGGGGCATTTTCGTCATTTTGGCCGCGTTCGTGACTTCGATCGCGAATTTGACCAAGTAGAGAGGTAATTAAAGAATTTAAGTGTTACCAATGGATTCAGTGAAATTTTTGGAATTGGATAGTGAAATAAAATATTTTTCTATTACAGACCCGATTTTGGTCATTTCTGAAGAAAATAAAAATTGCGATTGGAAATGGGACTGTGGCTTCTTATGATCGGTGAATGAAAATAAGTGTCGTTTAGTGATTGTTTAATGAAGACAAGTGCTTCTATTTGATTGGTTAATGAGGTCAAGTGTTTTTATTTGATTGGTTGTGATAAGTTGAGATAATTTAGAGGGCCCACAAGAAATAAATAAGGATGACCGACAAGCATGACAATCTTGACCAAATTGGACTGCCTTTTGACTTCATTTGACCAAGCTTAATTAAGCTAATCTTGATTTGAGCAAGTTAACAATGGTTGATTATGTATGGCCATGCAAGATTAGAAAATATCTAATGGTTTTTGAGCATTCTAGGGATTTCTACAAGCATCACCAATGCTCTTGTAGGTTCTAAATAAATCTAAGACCTTCTAGGATATTCTACAATTTTCTTTTGAATTCTATAAAGATCTAAGGGCTTCTAGAGTTGCCAAATCACCATAGAATTCTTGAATATTCTAAATGACACATAAGTAGCTAGGTAGACCAAGCAAGAGCTTCCAAATGTTTGAAACCATTTAATGAACCTTTGACTTGAAGACCATATTTCTCTATATATAGGCCATGAGGGCCGGCTGAAATGGCTTTAGATAGCCAGAATTTCGGAGCAAACAAGAGAGAAAAGAGAGAAGAGAAAAGAAAAGGAAATAGAGAAGAAAGAGAGAGAGAAACCGGAAATAGAAAGGAGAGAAAGAGAGAGAGAAAAGCAAGAAGATACTTGGACTGTTCAGCCTCCAAACGTACCAAAGAAAAGGTAAAGATCTACCGTACTTGAAGTAGAGTTATTATATAAAGCATGGAGATCATTTTGGTATATATATTGTGAGAAGTTTATGTGTGAATTATGGAAACTAGTTAGGTGAAGTTGTGTGAAAGCTGTCCTTGTGTGCAGAAAAATTTGGGAGGTTTTATATTCAGTAAATCTGTAACGTTTCTGGATTTGAACAAAGCAAGCATATATCTTTGTAGCTAAGGATCATATAGACATTTTAGAACAAGTTTGAGGTTAATCAGATTTACGGATCAAAAGTTATGGTGAAAATAGTAAAAGGTGCCAAATCAGTAACGGGATTTTACTACTGGATCTTTGTGTTCAAAACTGAACAAAATGGACAACAGAATTGGTACTCCATGAATTGGAACTTGTAAAGGAATGTCTTAAGGATATTTTACAATTGGTTTGACATTTTTTGAATTTGTGGATTAAAAGTTATGGAAAAAACAAGTTATGGTGTCAAACTGGAAAATTGCAGAATGTTAAGGAAAAAATGAATAGTGAAACTAAGTCAAAACTGCTGAGGCTGTTTTTGCCCAATACCGTGATACTGGAACCAGAAATCTAAAAAAAAGCCTATACTAAATTAAATTTAAGAGTTTTACGGTCATTTTGGTATATCATGGAGCCAAATCGGAGCTGTAAATTGAAAGTTATGTGTAAAACAAAATGGTGTGTCAAACTAGTGAAATTCCAGAAAGTAGTTCGAAAATAAATGGACTTAAGGGTGACTACTTATGTGATTTTGGATAAATTAATTGGGAAAATATGAAGTGAATCCCTTTTTTATGAAGGGAGGAAGGATGTGGAAAAAGGAAAACGAAAGAATTGATCAAACGACGGAAAAACGACGCGAACGAAAGTTAAACGTTTTTTTTGACCGACGGCTAACCATCGGCCTCGTCGGCTAACCGTCGGCCCCATCGGCTAAACGACGGTTGAACGTTGGCTAACTGTCGGGCACGTCGGCCGGACGTCGGCTACCCGTCGGCTATTTTTCAGCCAAATACGAATTGATCTGAAAACGATGTTTGATGTATATTTAGCGATAAACAGTCAACAGAATATCGAAAACGGTAGAAACGAAGGTTAAACGGCCATAAACAGAAATAACTGCTTAGGGCACGAGGTGAGTCCCTTGGATTTCTAAAACTCTTTCTAAAGTTAGTGTGCTTTATTTTTCCATGAAATGCTATATTATATATCGTTTGGGACATTTTATGAAAATATGTTTGGAAACATTGAATTTAATCCTCTTTTGGAATTAGAATTCTGGATTGCTTTAAATGAGTTCCTTTTTGGAATCGGGTATTTGGTAAATGTTCCAAATGTCCTTATTGGAATATTTTATGAAAACCTTTAGAACTTGGGTATTCGGTAAATGACCGAAATATCTTTATTGGAACTCTTGTAAATATTTTTCAAATCGGGTAAGGGTAAAATGACCCGAATATCCTCAGAAAGTCTTTTGGAATCGGGTATCGATAAAATGACCTAAATATCCTTGGAAATGACTTTTGTGATCGAGTATGGGAAAAATGACCCGGATACTCTTGGAAACATGTTTTGATGTGTGAATAGAACCCTTTATTTGGTTTCAACATGATTTTGGAAAAATGTTGGTTTGCCCCAAAACTGTTTTGATATGAAAATTCTGTGAGATCAGATAACCCTCTGGCCTGATCAGTCAAACGGGGTTGATGACGTTGAGTACTCAGCAAGGACTTTGATCTTTGTACTAGCCCATGTTAGAGATAGACGACCCCAAGTAACTTGATTAGTTCTGGGGATTGTCTTACTCCAAACAAGGCGACATGACATTGAGATAAGTCGTCCTGGCTAGTCATTTAGAGCCTGGTAATTGTCTATTGATTATGATGGTGGATTGTTCACATGATACCGGGCGGGTACACTTGGTGTGTTCAATCCCTTGCCACCTCAATGGTGATTGACGTCAGGATTATGACCCCTGGCTTATAGTGATAAGTAAAAGATCCCTAAGTGCAAGGTGAGGTACATTTGTACGTTGCTCACCGTTCCGGCATGACACGGGTGACGTGCTGTAAGGCGCAGTCCTTGGCACAAGAGACTGTGTAGCCGAAGGCAAGGACTGCGGGACTTGCATACAGGCCGACCTTCTGTTGGAGAAGTGCCTGTGATTGAAAAAAAAAAATGGGGCAATGATTTGAAAGTTGAAACACTGTTTTCTAAAAAATTATTGACTTTTGCATACACTCTTCATTAAAAAGTTTTGGATTCATTTCTAATGAACAAATGATATGTTATTTCATAAAAGTTTTGTGTACTCTACTTCTTTAATAAAATATTAGCACACACGGGACTCACTGAGTGATTTTCCACTCACACGTATATTTTATCTTACCTTTTTTGTAGGATCTGGAGTTGGAAGGACCTACAGATAGAGGACGATACCACAGTGACAGAAGAATAGGTCCAGATGTTTCCTTTTTAGATAATACTTTGTTAGATTTTTCATTATAAAGACCTCTTGTCTGGGTAACTGGATAGGGCGACACTCGATATTGATATGCTTCCGTTGTTACCTTTATTTGGGGTGTTACACTAATCGCCATCGTTTTCTACTAGCACAGGAAATTTTGGTGCTTGAGTATTCCTCTGTGTGGATTACTGTTAGAGATAATCACACACTGTGATTATAGTGGTTAGACGTCCAACTCTCGTGGAGTTTGTATAAGAGAATTGCTAGATCACGCCACGATTTGAAGAAGATCAATTTTGTTCTTCGGATGATCACCTAAAGGTAAAAGCTGTTACCTTTATTATTATTATGTCTTGTTTTCCACACATAGACGAGTCCTGGGATGATATCTTGTTTTATTTTTTGCTGCGCCATATAGGATACAAGTTTGAGATACCCAATAGCTTCCTGCCAGAAGACTCATTCTAACTCTTTAAAACTAGCACCACTAGCCTACCCCCACTGAGTACTCAACGCTCCCCATTTAGGGGTAAAATTATTTTCCTAATTTTCACAATCGTTGATTAGCTTATCTTTGTAAAACGTGGCTTTTCACAATAAGTTTTCCAAAATGTTTAGTGATAAAGAAAGGAAATTGTTTAGAGAATGAAATGACCATGTTCTTAAATCAAGTATCAAAATACTACAGTACTGTTGGAATATATGCCCTCTAGTTTATCTTATGTAATATTAATAAAAGAATTTATTCTTAAAATTTGTTTGTAAATTTATATTTTATTTGTGCACGATTTTCGTTACGAAATGATTCATTGTGTTTAAATAAGTGATCCATGTGAATTGTGGTATTTCACAGTGAGGTATGGATCGCGGGTTACTTAACACATAAATGTTTATTCTTAACCGATTGATGATGGGGAATCTCATCATATATAGGTTATTGTATTATGAATTCTAAATGAGGAATGTCTTACCTTTAGCCAGTGAGTAGTCCACTCAATCATAGTATGAGCGTATTTCGAATACGTAGAATAGGACCTGTAATAGTGATTTTCAAAGTACTATTTAAAAGAAACCCAGACTATTGCTACTACAGTGTGGATTAACACTCTACTGCTTGAGTATGAGTTAGTAGTCTGACGAAGCTACAAGCATATACTTTGATATACTGTAGTTGAAGTTCTTTTGTAGAACCAATATACTTGTATGTTGGGTATATGTGACTAGTTAGTTAAGATAAACTTGTACAAGATAGCTTCTACGCTATATCGCCCCTTGTGACTGTTCAAATGATCTAATTATCCAAGACCCTAGGGAACATAACTTAGATATTTACTTTAGGGTAACTCCCTTAAAAAGTGAAAATATTCCACAAGTCGTGGATCATTGGACTAGAGATCTAAGGATGGTAGATGTCTATTGGAGAGGTGTTAGTACACTCTTCCTCTCTAATTGCACGGTAATGCGTAGAGGGGTATTTTAGTCATTGTACCTGTAGGTCAAAAACTTTGCTAATGCAGTATTGTTCTTAGGGTTAATATTTCTTTATGGTGATATTAAGAAATATTTAAAATGCAAAATATAGCTATATACATAGTAAGGGTATTTTGGTCATTTTAGTAGCTAAGGTGATGAGTCTTTTGATCCCTGGAATGACCCTTAAGTCATGAAAGATTTGGGTTAAGGATGGTCTATTTGGGCTTATTAATTATTTATTAGACTGTTTAATAAAGTCCAAAAAATAAATAATTGAGATTTATTATTTATGGGTGTTCAAACCCAAGAATAAATAATTTTTTTGGTCCAATTGCGCGCGAATGGATTCTCTCTCCGGTAATGATTCAAATGAATGAAAATGAATTGTAGTGCTCTTTCCTTTTGATTTGCACTACAAGAGCTTTTGATTCTAAATCAAAGAAAAGCAAAGGAAAGATAGTGCTATTTCTTTTTCTTATGCACTAGTGAAGCTTTTGAATTTTAAACCAAAAGAGATTTCCTGTTCTTATGCACTAGTGAAGCTTTTGAATTTTAAACCAAAAGAGCTTTCCTTTTGTTATGCACTAGTGGAGCTTTTGATTTTTAAATCAAAGAGCTTTCCATTTGTTATGTATTAGTAGAGCTTTTGATTTTAAAATCAAAGATAAGCAAAGGAATTTAAATAGTACTTGGTTGTTCATTTCCCGTTGAAGGTTTATGGTTGTTCATTTTCAAAGAGAGGAATTGGTGGTTCATTTGCAAGAGAGCTCTTGGTTGTTTATTTCCAAAGAGCTCTTGGTTGTTCATAAAAGATTAAAGAGAAAGCTTTGTTAAATTTTTCACCAAAGCTTATCAAAACCCAATCTTCAAACTTTCACTAGCTGTGTTACGGGCACCATTTCGGACGATTAAAGGCTTCATGTGAATGAGACGCAATAGACATTTGCAAGGACGTGATCCACTACCTTCAAATATCCTTATACAGACATCTATACTAGTACGAAGAAGGCCATCTAATCAAAGAGGTAAATTTTTCGTTTTCCTAACATGCTTTCATTTTCAT
This sequence comes from Voacanga thouarsii, assembly GCA_026120185.1. Lineage (NCBI taxonomy): Eukaryota > Viridiplantae > Streptophyta > Magnoliopsida > Gentianales > Apocynaceae > Voacanga > Voacanga thouarsii. Next base: position 1,103,811 of record JANUWF010001049.1, on the reverse strand, counting down.
GATTTTTGCCATTTTAACCCTCAAGTACAATTCTTCATATTCAACCAACGTTCCAATCATCATGTCAATCATCATATTGACACCATTTCAAATATCATTGTTCAAAGATACTTGCAAACATGTAATATTTAGCAAAACAGTTATGCAAAGACTTACTTGGATATTCTCAATAATCAACCAAAGCAATGCTTGATCTCTTTTTCACTTTCTTCCTTATCTAGAATCAATGTTTCTATGGTTGGAATCGAAATAGTGCTCATGGCCTAGCCACTATTCTTTCATGCAACATGAATCCCGTTAATCCCATAGATCAATTATGGCATCTAAACAAATCAATTTAATAAACCATGCCCATAACCTTCTCTCATTATGCTATTCATCATCAAGCATGCATATACTCCATTTAAATAATCAACATGATAACTCTCATACTCAACTATCATTAAATCCATATAATAACCTCATATGAATCAAAATATCTCATCTTTAACTAACCATGAGATGGATCTAGGTCCAACATAACGTGATATCATAATATTTCATCCCATATTCACCTAGATCAATTATGGCTCCCTCAAACTCAACCATCCCATCCATTCATGCAATACTAAAATCAGCCTCATTCAAATCAATAGGGATTGAGTCTCAAAATACCTCCTGGAGAGACAAGACAATGAAGCAAAGGTGGCTCCTTGGTGATCGGTTGAGTTCACTTGAGAGGAAGAGATGATTGAGTCCCTTAATTTTTCTTGTTCGAAAATCACAAAAAATAGGGGTGTAAATCAGTCACTTTTGATCGGGATTTAAGAGAAGAAGATGAGAAAAATTGAGGTCGAGTTGAAGAGTTACTTACCTTGCTCTTAGGCTTCGATTTTGGTAGTGATTAGAGTTGTGGTGGCCGAAATCTTAGAGGGAAAAGGTGGCTGTTTTTTTTCGTGTAGAAGAGAGGTTTAGGGTTTGATTGGTGGCTATTTTGATGAAGAGTATAGGTTTAGTTTAGGTGTTTTGATGTTTGGAATGACTACACATTGTTTTGGACTCTTGAACAAACAAGGCAAAAATGATAGCTTTTGCACTTCTTGATTTGGCCGAAACTACAGTGAATAGAAGGAGTTTATTACTGTGTTCTAGGGTGCTAAAGTGACCTAGATAATGAGAGGAAAAAGAGAAAAGTATAGGCTGATTTCTGGTTCAGCTTTGGGCAGAAATAAGGGAAGAAAACTTGGGATCTTGTGTTGTGATTTTTGCTTAAAACCAGAGAGGAATTTGAGAGTAAAGGAAATTGGAATGTTTGTGAGTGTGTTTGTGACTGATTTTTGTTTAACTTAGATGAACTTTGAGAAATAAGAATGGAAAGGTTTGCAAGAGTTGGGATTTAAACTCAAGTCACCAAGTATTAAACACCAAGTTTCAACCACTAAAACTCTAGCTTCAATCACTTCACTCAACCACAACAACTCTTGTTTCAACCACTAAACCACAACAACTCTTGTTTTAATCACTAAACCACAACAACTCTAACTTCAACCACTCCACTCAACCACAACAACTCTTGTTTTAATATTCCTCTATCAAATTTTCTTAACTCCACTCACTTACTCCATTTCCCTTCTAATAAATTCTACTCATAAAACAAAAGTTCAAATCCACCAAGAAACTAACAAATTCCCTTAACTCCCACTCACTTACTTCATTTCCCTTCCAATAATTCTCATCTAATAATACTCATAAAATAAAAGCTCAAGTCCACCAACAATTATACCAAAGTAAATAAATTCATGAACTAACCAACTCATAGATCACATATACCCATGAAAATGGTTCAAGTTATCAAATGTCATATAAAATGTTATGCAATGCATGACTTTCCCCATATAATGAAAGTGGTTTTAAATGGGGTATTACACCACTCCTCCAACTCTTCCTCATCTAACGAAGATCCTGCAAAATGGTAGATAAGGAGTGAGCTCACTAGCTCAATAAAGAAATTTGGCTTACCTGGGATTGAGTATGCTACATATACATATACATTTATAAAACGATTGCTCAAAATAGCTTTCAAGTTATTGTAGTACACAACTCTTGGGGTTTCGGAATATCTTCTTGGTGGGTTGGTCGCACCATATGAAGATCTCGGAATATCACACAAAGAAACAAGAGGGAGGAAAAGAGAAACAATGAATTTCTTAACTTTACTCAATACTGAATCGAATGAGGCATAACTGACAGTTGAATACTGAATTGGTGCTATTTATTCAATGAAAATGATGATAAATAACTCAAGAGGAAAAAAGACCAATGCCTAAATGGAAGGAAACCGACGTCAGAATCAAGCAGAGGAGGGCCGGCGCCGAGTGTCACCGAACAAAGTGCAGCCGACGTCGAGTGTGAAGGAGGAAGCCGATGGCGGCTGTGCTCTGGGATATGCGCGAATGCGATTTTCAGAGCACCAAAAGCCAACCTGTAACATCTCAACTCCAAGAAGCAATCTAACCATCCACTGTATCAAGGAAAAGCACCATTTTGTGCACAAAACCATTTAAGCATATATAATACATACTTAGACATATATAGTTTAATTCACGAAGATGATTCATGCTTGGGGCTTGATTTAGCTTAACTTATTAGTCTCCTAATTATTTTATCCCAATGGGAAAAGAGCCTTAGCTTATCCTAGGTATTGTATCCCTTTAGTAGGGTCTTATAACTTATAGAGTTTTGGGAATTCCCTACCAAAGCAGAACCCACAAGCTATTCCACATTCTCATGAATCAAAATCAGAATATAAACATAGAGCATAGCTTAAACCCATGAATTCCATTTACAAAATCAAAACAAAATTTAACAAGTAAACATATGATGCTCAATACCATTATATTCAAAATAATGCCTTTCATAAAGAATTTAAGAACACATTTAATTTGTAAGAAATAGTAACCAGAAACCAAAACACAAGAAGCCTTCATTGCCTTACCTAGGAATTCAAACACCAAGAATCCTCCCAAAGCTTCCCTTCAAGCCACCAAACACTTATTCACCTTCAATTGAAACTCAAACAACACAATTAATCATCTAATCAATTTTTTTCCAATTTAGAACCCTAACACTCTAACTTCAATTCAAGAATAACAAGTCTCAATTCTATGCTACAAACACCATAGTCAACAAAAGAAAGGCTAATCTACCAAAATTTGATGTTTATGGCTCAAGCCCCTTATCAGATTCTTCACTCCATGGTCCTCTTTTTTCCGTTCTTCTCTTCTGACACTGATATCGAATAAACAAAGTAACTAACGTTATGACTGAGCCTCTAATAAGAAATTAACTAAAACTCCATAATAAAATAATTATTACTTAATCCCTTAACTTAAAATCTTAATTTTAGAGCCCTTTTAATACATAGATCCTAACCCACTACTTAAAAACAATCGTAGCCCAAGAAGCCCATAAAAGATAGGAGGTGTGAGCTCACAGTCTAATAGTATCAAGTCAATTTAGAATACAATCACTAAATGTCTTTTGCCTTTAAACCACCAATTAGTGTTTCCCTCTGCCCAAAATTACGATTAACCAAATTCTATTAATATTTCTTAAAAAGGGGAAAAATGAAGTCTAGTGCTCATCTAAGGGATAAACTGTCACCTTAAAATTATCCAATAATTTTATTGCCAATATTAAATTCTGGCTAGATTCCATAGTGCTTGTAGCCTTAATTTTTTTTTAAAAAGTTAAAACATTTTTTTAAAAAAAATTTATTGTAAATTTTATCTCACATAAAACGTACTCCCCAAAAACTTTTCAACTTCGACTGCACTTCACGAGCGTTGTGCAGTGGTTTAAAAGTCAACCTGGCAGAAAACGGGACACGTGATATTAGAATTTTTTTTTTATAATAGACAACGATTGGGACATAAAGAAACTTGCTTTGACCTTGTGCACGTGATTACAGAGCACGCCAAGGTGTTGAGGTGACATGCCTGTGATGGGCTGGCCGAAGTCGCGGGTTCGATTCCCACCTGGGGATTGCTCGCAGGTCCTCTCCCTCAGGTACCTACCACTGGTGCATATCCCGATTTACATCTCATCCGGTCGTGGGGCCTCGACGCTCGGGTGGGGGAGGTTCGCCTTCGGGACTCCCTCCTAAATCCAAGAGCACGCCAAGGTGGCTTTTCTGAGGGTCTTTTTTGGCAAAATTTATACTCCTACTATTTAAATTGTTTGAAAATTTTATTTTAAAATTATTATTGTGTTTATGATTGTATATTTACTTTTAAATCAATTAATATCATCCTTTTTTAAAATTTTAAAATTATTGTAAATTTGATTTAAATTAAAATTATAAGATAAAATATAAGAATTAGTATAAAATAAAGAAATTATAGAAAGTAGAGAAATAATAGAATTATTTAAATTCAAATTGATATTCTCTCTATTTACATAATATTCATAAGGTTTAGATACATCGTTTTAAAGATAATAAATGAATCGAATAAATATGATTTTATTTAATTTATGAAATTAATAATTTAAAAAAAATAAACAGTTATATATTGATTTTCTAAAAAAATAAATAATATTAAAAATTAAAAATTCATATTTATCTTTAAGATACATAGATAATATTGAAAAATGAACAATCGTCTCTTATCCTTTTAATTTCACAACAAAAATTTGCTGGTCTATTCTTCCTTTAGTTGATTATCGATTAATTCAGTTTTTACTATTTATTTTGTTAACAAACAATGATCTCATACAAAATTATCTTATAGAGATAAATTTATTTTATAAATAAATAAATAATGTGTGTGTGTGTGTGTGACGGTGGGGTGTCGAGTTTAGGGATGGCAATTTCCCTGCTTAAATCGGGGGCTCGGCCCGATTGGGCCGGGAATTCCCCGATTTAAAGCGGGGACGGGTCGGGGGTGGGCTTTATTCTTCGGCCCGCCAACCGGGGACGGGGATTGCATGATCCCCGCCCTCGGCCCGGCCCGCCCGACCCACTTTACATATTATATATATATATGTATATATAAGTAGATTATATAAATATATATATATATATATATATATATATACACACACATATATATATATATATAGAGGTGAATTATATATGTGTTATATATGTATACATACTATATAAATTATATATATATATATATATATTATATGTATACATACTAATACACACACAATAAATTATAAGTAGATTATATATATTATATATGATTATATATGTATATAAAGGTAGATTATATATGTATATAAAATAAAATAAAATAGAAAAGAAGAGGAAAAATAGAAAAAGAAAAAAAAATTATCAATTTTACTATAATTAATCTAGTGATATGATAAATACATGAATTATTAAAAACCACCACAAAAATTTTTTATATCATTAAAAAGTTTTGAATAAAAATATATTGGAAGAATTTTTTTTAAAAAAAAATCTTTATAAATATTTTCGGGCCCAGACGGGCCCCCGCTTCCCCGTTGGGCCGGGACCGGGGATTGTTTTATCCCCGACAGGCCAGGGGCGGGGATCCCCGCCTTTGCCCGTAGTGGGGACGGGCCGGGGATGGGGATACGGGGGCAATGCGGGAGCGGGGCCGGGATTTCTAGTCCCCGGCCCGGCCCGACCCGTTGCCATCCCTAGTCGAGTTGGAGGAATGGTTGATAATTTAGATGGATGTATTGATTGAAGGCTCATGTGCTAGTGATATTGTGAAGGTTTCAAAGCTTTCATCTCTGAGTTCGGGCTAATTGATTTGGGATACAGCAGGCTCCCTCTCACTTGGAAAAAAAAATGTCTAGATGACAAGAATATTCAAGCCAGACTAGCTAGGGGTCTCGTTAATGCTGCTTGGCGTCTCAAATTTCCTAGAGCCTGTGCCACTCACCTAAACCCAGTTGCTTCAGGCCACCGTTCTTTACTCCTGGATACAGCCCCCATCAAACCTTTCAAATTCGAGGAAATGTGGACCCGGGATGTCTTCACATGATGTGGTACTCAGGGCTTGGTCTACTGTGCCGGTAGGCTGTCCCATGTTTCAATTGTTCTAGTCTATCAAGCATACTAAAGCTGCTCTCAAAGTCTAGAATAAACTCGTTTTTGGTCATGTTCGATCCCTAATTTCAGAACTCAAATCTGAGATTGACTCACTACAGAGCCCCCCCCCCTCCCCCTTCAAACCACAGATAATCTTAATAGAGAGAAAGTTAAACAAGATGACTTGGATGAACTTTTGAAGAGAGAGCAAACCCTTTGGAGGGAGAAGTCCAAGGCTGCTTGGCTGGAGGAGGGAGATGCAAATACTCATTTTTTTCATTTATCCACTATTACTTGTAGAAGGTACAACATCAGAGACTCCATTCTTACCTTGGATAATTTTTGAAAAATTGACAACACTTTTGATCAATATTTTATCCATTTGTTTTCGTCTACTAACCCTATTTCCCCCCCTAATTTACAGCTTCTTATTTCACCATCCATCTCAAGTATTGATCAAGACCACCTCTGTTGGATCCCTTCTCCTGCTCTCATCCAAAAAGTCTTTTTTTCTATGAAAACTAGGAAGAGCCCTGGGCCAAATGGGATGACTTCTTCCTTTTACAAATCATATTGGTGTATTATTAGTGAGAGAGTGGTCAAGGCTGTTCAACATTTCTTTGTCACTAGTCACCTTCTAACAGCTCTTAACCATACTTTTATTACTCTCATTCCAAAAACTGCTAAGGCTCATAAGGTGGAGCATTTCCATCCTATCTCCCTCTGTAATGTTGTTTATAAAGTCATTACTAGAATTCTCTCTGATAAGATAAAGTCTTTTTTGAATGTGCTGATTAATCCCTGTCATACTACTTTCATTCCAAACTGGGGTATTGTTGAAAATATCATTGTTTGTCATGAACTTATGCACATATTAGTCGAAAATGTGGTCTTCAAGGTCTTATGGCTATTAAAATTGATATGGCTAAGGCTTATTACAAAATAGAATGGTGTCTGCTTAGAAGAATTCTAGAGTGTCATGGGTTTCCTTTCATATTCGTTGGAATGCATCTCTACTTCTTTCTCGACTCTCATCAATGGTTCTCCTTTTGATCATTTCAAATCGACTTGGGAACTTCGACAGGGTGATCCTATGTCTCCTTGTCTTTTTGTTTTTGTTCTCTATTTTGATTTATTGTCCAAACTCAGGTTACAAGAATTTATTAGATTAGTAATTACTGTTAGCGATCCACATAAAATCAATTTTTCTCAATTTTTAATAGAGATCAATTAATAATCGTTAGTGTTTGAGACTGTTAATCGGTCATTAATAGATCGAAAAAATTCGTAATTACGGATTTATTTGCGATGAAATAGTGATAGTGTTTGTGACGAAATATTTTTCTTATCTTTTATTTTATAAAATAAATTTCTTTTTATCTCAAAATAGGTCGCTAATCTATTTGGTTGCCAATTAGCGACAGAAATATACTAAGGTCGGTAATTAACGTCCAAATTTTAAATAGGTCCCTAATTACAGACCAGTTAGCGTCCAATTTTTAAATCGGTCGCTAAAAAAATAGATATTAACAGAATCGGAATCTTTCCTCTTCATTTGGTCTTTTCCCCATTCCTTACTCTTCTTCCACCGGCACTTCTTCCTCTTTTCTTTCTTTGTAAAAATTGTCTCCTTGTCGCCGCTGCGAGCCAAATCCAGCCTCAATTGGACTCTGACTTTCTCCTCTGCGCCGGCTACTGGTCTCGCATTGCGGTGCCCCCACTGTGCCGCCGCCGATGCCGCTGTTGTTCCTGCTCTACGCCACCGCCGCCGGTGCTCTTTCGGTTCAGTCAAAAGAAACATATCAAAAGAGCAACTCCTATAAATTAATGAAAAGAGCATGAACCTAAAACCTTAAAGCTTATATGTTGATTTAGAGTAGAGAAGATAAAGCAAAGGGCTCAACTTATTATTTTTGTGGTTTTGAACTGAAAGATATGAGTAGTATGGGGATTTCTCCGTTGGAATTTGCTATGCAACTAGTTGTTAAGACAAAAAATTATGAAAATAGTTAATAGCCATAAAAATTTTGAATTATTGTAAGATAAAGTAAATAATTAATAGATGAAATTTGCCTACTACTTTATAAGTTTATGTTTTTATAGCAATCTCGATAGGTATATAACATTGTTTTCTTTCAAGAATTACAAAAACTACTTGGCAAAAATGATCCACCAGCAATTTACTTTGTCTTACCTTAATTCTAAATCCTTTTTTTCCAACCCTTTTTAATATTTTAATCTATTTATTTTTGGTTAATTTCATCATCTACTACCACCAATGCTGTAAAATCTTGTACTGTTTTCACCCATGCAGTAATGTGCAAATACAATTAAAGAAATAACATCACCTTTTATGTGTTTTATGTTACAAAGTACTTGCAACTAATATGTTTCATAAATTTCTTTGGCGCCAATGCATTTGTTAAAAAGTCTACAAGCATCATCTCAGTATTCACATGAGTAATTGACACCTTTTGTTGTTGTATTTTCTCACGCACAACGAAATACTTTAACTCAGTATGTTTAGATTTAGTAGAGGATTTGTTATTTTTGGAGAAATAAATTATAGCAGAATTGTCACGATACATGACAATAGGCTTAGAGATAGAATCAACAATTTTAAGTCCACCTATAAAATTCACAACCAAATTGTTTGAGAAGTAGCCTTATGGCATGCTATAAATTTAGCTTTCTTAATTGAAGATATAATTATAGATTGCTTAATACTTTTCAATGATATAACTCCACTAGCTAACATAAAAATCTATTCAAAAGTTGATCTCATAGAATCTTGACAACCCATAAAATTTGAATCCGAGTATCTAATAACGTCAAGATGATCACTGCATTTGTAGGTGAGCATATAATCTTTGGTACCTGAAAGATACCGCATCACCTTATTAGTAGCTTTCCAGTGATATAAACTCGGATTTCTTTAAAATTTACCGGATATTCCAATAGTAAAACTAATATATGGCCGTGTGCAAGTTTGTGAGATCCGGTATGAATTGACTATTTCTCAAACTTGGTTGTTAGCTTTTAATCTCTAATTTCAAAAATTTTATCATCAACAGTTTGTCACATTTCATTTTAAATGCTTTATAATTTCCAGTGTGATATCTGAAATCATAAAATTCATATTTTATAAAAACTTAAAATTTTATGCATTGTGGTATCTTATTTAATACTCTCTACGTCAACAATTGAATGTCTATTTTCACTTACATGAAGTTTTGGAGAGTGTTTGACCGTATCTAAATTACCATATTACCCTTACTATTTAAAATGGGTTAATAGCCAGACTTATGTGTTAACAAAACTTATATTTCTTAAATAAAAAAGTTGAGTTATAAAAGTTTAGATAAAAAATATATTTAAAAGGTAAAATCACTATACGTTCAAGGTACTCATGGTTTGGCTTGATTTGATTTTACCTATCTTTCAAATCAAATTTGTGATACCCCAATCCCACATTGGGATAAGAAATGTGAATGGTATATAAAAATGGGTCTAAGTACTCATTGTTAACTTGGAATATCCATTTTAGCCCAACGAGGACCGCGACCAAGTAGTTAACAATGGGTGCTGTCAGACCCATAATTGCGTTTCGAGCCTGCGGGCATAGGGCGTGAAGTGTGAGACCCTAATCCCACATGGGATTGGGATGAAAAGTGTGAATAGTATATAAAGATAGGCTTAAGTATCCATTGTCAACTTGAGATATCTATTTTGGCCTAGCGAGGACGATGGCCAAGTAGTTGACCGTAGGTACTGCCAGGCCCATAGTCGTGCTCGTGGATCTGCGGGCAGGGGACGTGACATTTGGTATCAGAAAAGATAACCAGTCCCCGATATGGAAACTAAGTACTATTCCGTGAGCGGTGGGAGCTACCTCTAGAATTTCATGCCGCCTGATTGGTCTTGGGTTTGGCCCTTAAAGTATGGGTCTAGTAAGGACGCTTGGGCCTAAAGGAGGGGTGAATGTGATACCCTAATCTTACATGAGATTAAGATAAGAAGTATGAATGGTATATAAAGGATGGACCTAAGTACTCATTGTCAATTTGGGATATCCATTTTGGCCTAGTGAGGACGGCAACCAAGTAGTTGACCGTGGGTGCTGCTAGGCCCATAGTCGCTCTTCCGGATTTGCGGGCACAGGGCGTGACACTAAGTGCTACCGTAGTCCCCATAACTTTATTAAAGCTCTTCCAAAATTGTGAAACAAACCGTGGATCCTTGTTAGACACGATACTAACTGGTATGCCATGTAACTGCACTATTTCCTTCATATACATCTTTACCAACTCATCCATAATTGCTGCAGCCTTCATTAACAAGAAATGCATGGACTTAATCAATCTATCTACAATCACCCAAATAGTATCTTTTCCCAACCTTGATCTTGGAAACCTAAAGACAAAATCCATAGTGATATGTTCCTATTTCCGTAAGAGTATCTCCAAAGGTTTTAGCAATCCTCTTGATCTTTGATATTTAGCATTCACTTGTTGACATACCATATACTAAAAAATATACTCCACTATCTCCCTCTTTATTCTGCTCCACCAAAAGTTTCTCTTCAAATCCTTATACATTTTAGTACCATCAAGATGTGCTGACAACTTAGAGTTATGTATTTCTTTTAAAATTTCAACTTTTAAACTTGGATGGTCAGATACACATAATCTTCCTCTAAATCTCAAACTCCCGTCATCATGAATTTGGAAGTCTACCTGCTGATCATCATGAACTTCCTTCCTCCTCTTCTCTAAACTAGTATTATTTATACTTTAGTCAGTCTTTATACATTCCACTAAGATTGGTTGCAACATCAAAACTACTAAATATCTCTTTGCAGATCCCCCTACTTCTATCTCCAATTTCGCAAATTCTAATATCAATTGTTTCTGTTGAGTAATCATAGCTGCTAGGGTATTGTTCTTCTGACTCAATGCATCAGCTACTTTGTTTGCTTTCCCTCGGTGATAGTTGATCTTCAAATAATAATCTTTAAGTAGTTCTAGCCATCTCTGCTGACGTATATTAAGTTCCTTTTGGGTGAACAAATATTTCAAACTTTGATGGTCTGTAAACACCTCACAAGGCTCTCCATTCAGGTAGTGCCTCCAAATTTTCAAAGCAAAAACCATTGCAGCTAGCTCAAGATCATGAGTGGGATAATTTCACTCGTAAAGCTTTAATTGTCTTGACGCATAAGCTATGGCCTTCCTATTTTGCATTACCACTCATCCCAAACTATTCTTTGATGCGTCACTGTAGATTACAAAACCTCCTGATCCAGATGGTAGTGTCAGTATAGGTGCAGACGTCAATTTTTTCTTTGAACTCCTGAAAACTAATCTCACATGTTGCACTTTATTCGAACTTATTCTTTTTTTGGGTAAGTTGAGTCAACGGTCCTAAAATTTTCGAAAAAGTACTCTACAAACTTCCAATAATACCTAGCTAACCCCAAGAAACTTCTCATTTCAGATACATTAGTTGGTCTAGGCCAATTTACAATGGCTTCCACTTTCTTAGGATCTATAGCTATTCCATTCTCAGATATGATATGACCTAAGAAAGCAACACTCCAAAACTAAAATTCACACTCACAATTCTCCTTTCGCAAAGTCTGAAAAACCACTTTCAAGTGTTCCGCATGCTTTTCTTTGGATGATGAATATATAGAATGTCATCAATAAACACCACTATAAACTTTTCTAACTGAGGCTTGAAGACACAATTCATCAGGTCCAAAAATGTTGTTGGGGAATTATCATTCCAAATGGTAGGACTAAAAACTCATAATGTATATAACGAGTTCGAAAAGTACTTTTGGGTATATTTTGTGCCTTAATTCTTAACTAATGATATCCAAAGCGCAAGTCAATCTTGAAAAACACACAAACACCTTTCAGATGATCAAAGAGATCATCTATCCGGTGTAATACCCCGTTTTGAACCACCCTTAGTTCATGGTACATAGCATAGCCTATTATATTTTATTTGAAAAAATTTAAACTATTTTTGTGAAGCCTATGTGATTTATGTGTTTGAAGTTCTATTGAGTTATTTACTTGGGCATAGTTGTGCTATATAGGGTGATAGAGTTTTTTTTTTTTTTTTTTTTTGTGGAGTAGACGTTACTGAAAGAGGAATGAAGCGAGTCGAATTAGATTCATGGCAATTTATTTGATGAATATTATCACAAGAATTATTGTGGAATAATAATTAGATTTTGGTGTGTATTCTTTGGTGACTTAGGTTCAAATCCCAACTCTTGCAAACCTTTTCCTTCTTATCTTTGATTAAACTCTTTTTTTTTCCTTAAAAAAAATAGGAATGTGATTATTTTGGGGATTGCTAAAAAAGAATTATGGTAAATTAAATTCTTAATATTCTTTAGTTAATATTTTATTCTAACCTTTTAAGAAGTTAAATATTCCAACATCTAGATTTTCCTAAAGATCTTATCCAAATGATTTATTATGGAAAGAAAAAGATTGAAGCTTTAATTTTGGGAACTAGATTTTATCACCAAAAATAATTGTGCCTTAATTAATTATTTTTATCTAAAATAAATTAGGATATTAACTAAATTATTTCTTAGATTAATAACCTATTTTCATTGCTTAAAATTTTTGGAAAAACAATAAATCCTAGCCGCCACTAAAGGCTATTTTAATTACTCTCCAACTCTCTAAAATATAGAAATCTACCCTAGGTAATTTTAACTAATCAAAGTTCCTTTAAGCTAAGCAAATAACCAGAAATTTCTCTCTTCTCTCCTCCCAAATTTCAGCCACTGTAGCACCCTAACACACAACAATAAACTTTTTCTATTCATTGCACAATCTTGGCCAAACCAAGAAAAGTAAAAGTTGCCATTTTCCCCTTATTTGTTCAAGAGTCTAAAACAAGGTGTAATTCTTCCAAACATCAAAACACTTAAACCCCACCTATTCCCTTTATCAAACTAGCCTCAAACAAACCCTAAACACCCTCTACTGCCCAGAAATTCCAACTGCCAACCCTCCTCCACATCTCAACCAAAATAGCACCAAAACTCCATCAAAGCTGAAAACCAACTCTAAGATAAGCAACTCCTCAACTCTTCATCAACTCCTCTTCAATTCTTCTCATCTTCTTCTCCTAAATCTCGATCAAAATGGATTGATTTACCCCTATTCCTAGTGATCTTCAAACTAAGGAAGCCAAAGGGAACAATCGACTCTCTCCCTCAAGCGAACCCAAGCAACCACCAAAGGCACCCCTTTGCTCATGTTGTACTGTCAAAGAGGTAATTGAGGCTTAACTTATTTGATTTAGATTAGGGTTGAATATATGGTGGGGACATTATGCATGAAACCTAGCATGAAAGTATGATTTGATTAGACTGCTGAGTTTGGTGGTGTAATATAATGAACTAGGCATATATTGTTAGGATTCGTAGACTCCTAAACGCAAAAAATATTCACGAATCCTTTTCGAGAACCCAAGCCAAATGATTAGGATCAATCCAGGGGTCACATAATTATCTTTGTTTGCCATAATCAAGGCCTCTGTCTTCTGGTTCTCAGGCATACGTTCAACTCGAACAATCACCAGATGCTGCAATGTGCGAACGTCCTTTATCAGATACACACGGCGAACCAACTCGTTACCCGGGAGTGCTAGTGCCTAGGGTTTTGAGAGGCTTAATTTTTTTTCCTGATAATAGAGACACGAATATTTTAACAGAGACCTCACATAAGAGGACGGCTAGGGTTTTCTTTGTAAAATCACCCGAACCTCTTGGAGTTCAACTTTCATAATATCCTATCATATTTTATTTTAAATTCAAATTAAACTAAAACTGATATGATAAGATTCTGCCATTATCTCAGTAATTTAACTAATTAATTTATCGAGTTAGATTCTTATAATCTAGACACCCTTCAGATACATTGAATGTGGACATATTTCCAGATTCATTGTATCTGGTCATTTTTCTAGGTTCGATTAACCTAGACATATTTCTAGATACATCGAACTTGTTACCAGAAAAATAACCTAACGTGTTCGCTTAATGTGTGACCCTATAGGTTCATTTAACACTGATAGTGTGTCCAAATCACATTTAAATGGCCCACAAGTTATAAGCGATTTCTAACAAAATATTATAATTGTCCAGGTTAAATGAAGATCAGTGATCTCTTTGAACCAAACCATAACTTTATATTTAGTCATTTTGTCACACGATATCCAAATTAAGTATAAGGCACGGAACATGTCATCCTTATTAAACTTAATCAATTATTTCTTAATCTCATAGTAGACTATTCAAATAAATAATATCAATATCTCAAATTGATATCCTTGAGCACATCCATGCATTTTAACAGTCTAACTTATCAAGGGGCCTATGGACATCTCTTCCAAAATTGAGAGGGACAAATTCCTTTACTATCAATCATATTCCTCTCCCTGGTTTATTCTATATCTAACAGCGGTCCAATTTATTATCTGATTAAAGATAACTTTGGCCAACGTCAAAATATAGAATTTATCAAGTAGGAAACTATGATGAAATTAGGTCGAAGGATTTTTAATATCATTATGGCTAGAAAGTACTTATGACATATTCTATGAAGTACTCTCATAGTGGGTCATGCCCAATACAATGTTCTCTAACATTTATTTATGCTTTAACTTAATATCACATATATCTATGACCAGTAAAACATAGCCATCAAGTTACAAACATACTAATCTTAATTTATTATTGTTCTACTAATAATAATAGATCAGGGATAATTTAAGAATGGTTATTGTATTTGTTATAGGGTTTTACTATCAAATCATATACTTGATGACCACAAAACTAAATGCACTATTTATGAAAAGAAATTTCTCATATTATTTCATAATACATAATGACAATAATATAAGTATAAATTATTTTATGGCATATCCCTAACATATATGGCGTTGAATATGGATAAAAATTGCTATGATGATCTACATATATTGTATGTTGAATAAAGATAAGATCTTTTGATGAAGTTAGGGTTAATATATAGAGTTAATAGAAATTGAGTAGGGAAGTCATTATGTAGATGGTTTGATTTATCTATAAGCATGCATAACGATGAGATGCATGATCATGGGAGGCTATAGAGATAACTTAATGCATTAATCCATCTAGATGTCATGGATGAATTAGATGATTAATATGATCATAGGGATTCATGATGCATGAAAAGATGAGTGGATTCATATTTAGTTTCTAATTATAGAAATATTGATTCTAGATAAGGAAAAAAGTGAAAAAGAGATCAAGCATTATTTTAGTTGATTATTGAGAATATTTAAGTAAGTCCCTATATAACTATTTTTCTAAATATTATATGTTTGCAAGTCTTTTGTATAATGGTATTGGAATGGTGTCACTATGACGATTGACATGAGTATTGAAGCGAGGATTGAACATGATGAACTAATAATGTGGCGTTTTGATACTTGGATTGAGAACGTAGATATTTTAAACTCCAAATGATTTTGTCAAATCTCAACTTTCAAAATAAAAATGGTTTCTTTTCCTTTATCACTAAAATGTTTTGGAAAGCTTGTTGTGAAAAATCACATTTTACAAAGACAGGATAATCAATGATTGTGAAAATAAGAAAAATAATTCTACCCCTAAATGGGGAGCGTTGAATACTCAGTGGGGGTAGGCTAGTGGTACTAGTCTTGGAGAGTTAGAGTGAGTCTTCTGATAGGAGGCCACCCCTAGAAGATAAACTCTGCTTAAAGAGGCGACAATACTACTTAGTCAGGTCGGTCGAGCTAGCATGTTGGTCCATGTGGACTTTATTTTACAGGGTTGGATAACTGAAGTATTGGGTGTAGAGATGGAGGAGTATCTCACGCTAGTGGGTAGATCACCCACTGCCCAATATTGAACGGTTACACTGGGACGCTATAATCATGATAGGACTTTGATATTATTATTGAGTCATTGCTAATCTCTACTTTATGAATTAATAGTATTGATGAATGGTTGATTTATCGAGAACTATTTTGAATATGATAAGCATTGCTCTGCTCAATGACTGTTTACTGATGAAAATTGGCTTGCAAATATATTTTGTAGTTTTGATAAACCTACATGCACGAAATGTTTAAATGTGACACCCACATACATGAGACTTACTGCGATATCAATTTCTCACCATTCTTATATCATGTTTTCAGGGGAGTGCTTTTATTGAGCCGGTTGAAGGAATAAGAGATGATTGTTCAGTTTATTTTATTTTGCTTTGTATTTCTTTTGAGAGACAATTATTAGTTTTTAAATTTCAAACTTGTATAAGTTTTGATTTTAGATGTAATAAGATTATCGTTTTATTTTATTTAATCATTTTTTTGGTACCTCATTATAAAGACCCCTAATCCATTGGATAGGGTGACGTCTCCATCCTATTTGGGTACGTAGGTAGTGGGGTGTTGCAAGTGGTATCAGAGATTATGTTTAGGCAAATGACTTTATTGAATAGTACCTAAACCTTAAAATTTGAGATTTGCTGAATAGTACTTGAACACTAAGAATTAAGATTTAGTTCTGGCTTTTGTATTTTTTATTTATAAGATGATTAGAAGGACCACAACTGTGACCAGAGATTGGCCTTTTATTTGTGGTCTCGCGAGTAGTAGAGCATTTAGCCCCATTCCTATACCAGAATTGTTATCATTTGATTCAAAGATAGAACTTGAGGGTGGATGGTTTTTGAGTGAAGATGAGGCAGACCATGAGCCACCTATAATGGAAGACTTTGGAGCAAAGAAAGAACCCGAGGACCTAATCCCTAAGATGCCTACATTTGAGGAAGAAGGGGATATAGTTAAGTATGAGGGAGATGATGAAGGGGAGATAGGAGAGATTGGTGATGAAAGTAAAAATGAGTTGGAAGGACTTGGGATTGAGGAGAAGATAGGAGAGCTCGAGGGTAAGGGTGGAGCGAAAGTGATTGAGGAGGAGGATAGGATTGATACACTTGCGACCCTGTCAATAGAGGAAGGAATCCCGACGTTTTTGGGAAGTGAGTCATATGAGTTAAAATTTGGGAGGCCTAAGAGTGCATTAATGCTAGCTATGGAAAAACTTAGGGATGAGGAGTTGAGAGCTAAGTTGAGGGGTAGGAAAGTTGATGGATACATTTTGGGTTGATCTAAGAAAAAGCCCCGATCCTTTGGGTTCGCAAAGGATTGAGTGATAGATCATCCCAATAGCAGTGCAGGATGGCTAGTGGAACCTTCTTCTAAGACTTCCGAGGATTTCAATGACTCTAGTGATGCTTAGAGTTATAGGACCTTTAGTGTTTATTCTTTTATTTTTATGAAGAGATGTTAGTTTATTTATTTGATTCAGAATTTATTTTTTAATTCAAATTTTGTTTAGCTAGGATAAAAGGAGTACCTAGTAGGATACTCCCTTATTTTGTACCAAGTTGGATTTGGTTAATAAAAGAATGATTTTATTAATTTCTCTACTTTATTTGAAGTATTATTTGCAAATTTATTTTCCATCGAGTTGCAAGCTATTTTAAACTTATAAGCTACTCAATTGCATGTCATGAACTTTTCCCCTGATTATCCATATAATGGGTACGAATGGTAGTAGATGGCACCGAGACGTAGAATTGCCTTATTCCATGTTAGTAAGTACATCCTGTTGGGTATTTCAGGCTCGTATCCTATGCGGCGCAGCGGAAAATAAAACGAGATACCCTCCCAGGACTCGTCTATGTGTGGAAAACAAAATATAAAGAGAGTAAAGGTAACAACTTTTACCTTTGGGCGATCGTGCAAAGAACAAAATTTTCTTCTTCAAGTTGAGGCGCGATCCAGCAATCCTTGTGATCAATCTCCACGTGAGTTGAACGTCTACCCACTATAATCACAGTGTGTGATTATCTCTAATAGTAATCCACACAGAGGAATACTCAAGCACGTAGTTTTCTGTGCTAGTAGAAATTCTAAGTGGCGGCTAGGGTTCTTCTTTAAGATCAAATCGAGAGAGAAGAAGAGAAAAAGTTCGTGGTTGTTGTTTCTTTTTGTGTGTTGTTCAGCTATTGGCTAGGGTTTTTCGTGTGTTATTAGCTACTATATATCACACTAAATTCCCTTCCCAAAATTGAGAATTCTAATCCTATTAGAATTCCCTAATTGTAATTGGAAATATCAAGTTCTCACAATTACAACTTGTACCACAAATTATAACTAATTATAATTTGTCCACAATAACTTTTCTTTCTCTCAATCAGCCCCACAATGTTATCAAATAACATCTTGAGTATATAATCATCTATTGTGTGTGACCTATTAGGTTTCCCAGTCAATTGGTAAAGAATATGAATTAATCCAAACGTCTTTGAGATTAATAATTCATAATTAATTAGAATTAATCATATTAATTCTAATCAGGATTGGTTTATTAATTCATTAATTTATTAATTCATCAATTAATAAACCCATATTCCCAGATCATGAATGGTATCTAGCAACACATCATGACCATCCAAGAGTCCAGGAAATCAAGTGGCTTGACATGAACCCTTCAATAACAAACTTTAGTGCAATTAACTCTTTTCACCATACAATATCTCATTCAATTTGGAGTACGAAATTAGTGCCAACTCCCTCTAGAATTAATTCTGACCCGAATACAATAGTACTTGTACCAGGAACCCACTACTCTAGATGTGTATTAATTGGAACTGTTTCCAATACACAATCGCCTTGGCCAAGGACTTTCCGAGTAGTAATTCCTACAAGTGGCCGTGAGATATTCGCCCCTACTATTAGGAGTGGTGAATCCTTTATTGACCCTCTCAACTACTTTTGTTTACCTCACAATGTACCCAATATCCATCCCATAGACGGCCCTCGATCGAGCTCCGGAGATTGGAATCAAAGTACAAAGCTCAGCAAACAAAGTACCTTGGAGATCTCAAGTCTAAGGATACTTGCACGTTTGCTATATTGAGATTATATCACTGGCACTAAATAGTTATCCATATGATTATCTCAAAGCTAGGTCATCCAATGAATTTGTTCCATTAAAAAGCATCCATGTGTTAACTTTGAGTATTTCAATACTTACGGTTATGAGAACCACCACTTGATCAAATCAAGAAGTCTAACATTTGCTAGTCTTAATGCATTAATGATGTCATGTCTCATTAATACTATGATTATGGACTATTTAAGTACTAACACCATTCAGTATAGTAGGAATCTCATATCATGATCTCTATCATGATTTTCTTAATACAGTATTGTACTAGGGACTTTATCGAACAGTTATATTACTTAAATAAACAAAAAGAAACTGTAAGATAAATAATACATTTTATTAAAATAAAATGTGTCATATACAATGTATAAGTAATTGCCTCTAGGGCACAACACTAACACATCCTTGGGGAGGTAGAGAGATGCAAGTAGGGTAGTGCAAAGGTGTGATATTATGGTTGGAAAGGAGATTTTGAAGGTGAATTTCATAATCTTACCTATCGATAATTATGACTTAATTTTGGGTATGGATTGGTTAGCGAAACACGGAGCAAGAGTGGAGTGCAAGATCAAGACAGTGCAATTCGTTAGACCTGGGTGTGATGTATTGGAGTTTAGCGAGAAAAAGGTAAAAGAGTTAAAATTTCTGATAGCGGAAACGAAGGCGTGAAAGATGCTAAAGAATGGTTGTATAGGATATTTGGTTTACCTAATCAATAAGCTAAAGAATCAATGTGCCTTAGAAAGCATCGATGTGGTGAAGGACTTTGCAGATGTATTTCTGGCTAAATTCACTTCTCTTTCACTTCCATAGAAAGTTGAGTTCACTATTGATCTAATTCCTAGAGCTAAATCGGATTCAAAGACTCCCTATCGGATGGCGCCTGCGGAATTGAAGGAGTTAAAGGAACAGTTAAAAGAATTGGTTAAGTAAGGGTATATAAAACCAAGTACTTCGCCTTGGGGAGCTTCAGTATTTGTAAAGAAAAAAGATAGGACGCTGAGGTTGTGTATAGACTATAGAGGGTTGAACAAACTCACGATTAAGAACAAGTACCCCTTACCTCTAATTGATGACTTGTTTGATCAGTTGTAAGGTTCTTTTACTTTTTCAAATTGGATCTCCGACAAGGTTATTACCAAGTGCGAATCAAGGAGGAGGATATTTCCAAAATAACCTTCAACACTAGATATGGACACTACGAGTTTGTAGTGATGCCGTTTGGAGTAACCAATGCATCCGTTGTCTTCATAGATCTTATGCACAGAGTTTTTCAGCCTTACTTGGATAAGTTCGTAGTGGTGTTTATCGATGATATTTTGATGTACTCTAAAAGTCCAGAAGAGCATGCTGAACATTTGAAGTGGTGTTGGAGAAGTTGAGAGAGCATAAGCTCTATGCTAAATTTAGCAAATGTGAGTTTTGGTTAGATTCAGTGATATTTCTTGGTCATGTGATATCTAAAGATAGAATTAAGGTGGATCCAGTAAAAGTCGAAGCTGTCTCTAATTGGAAGCAATTGGAGAGTATAACTGAGATTAGGAGTTTTCTTGGACTGGCGGGGTACTATCGTCAATTTATCAACAACTTCTTTACATTGGCTACACCGATGACCCGACTACTAAAGAAGGACGTACCGTATATCTGGAATGATAAGTGTGAAAAGAGTTTTCAAGAGCTCAAGAAAAGATTAATGACAACGCCGGTATTGAGTTTACCTAAGGAAGGTAAAGCTTATTCCTTGTACACAGATGCCTCTAAGGAAGGACTAGGGGGCAGGGTTGATGCAAGATAAGAAAGTTATCGCCTATACATCAAGGAAGTTGAAGCTGCACGAGATTAACTATCCTGCGCATGACTTGGAGTTGGCTGCGATAGTGTTTGCCTTGAAGAAGTAGCGACACTATCTATATGGAGTGGAGTATGAAGTCTTCATGGATCATAAGAGCTTAAAGTATATCTTCACGTAAAAATATTTGAATCTAAGACAGAGGAGATGGATGGAAGTTTTTGGAAGAATATAAGTGGCCAATTAACTACCACCCAGGGAAAGCTAATGCTGTAGCTAATGCCCTGAGTCGAAAGGTGAAAATGGCTGGTATGAGGATGCAAGAAGTTCAAGTCATGCAAGAACTCTTGGAGCAAAAAGTGGAAGTAGGGGAAGGAAAGATCAGCTTGTGCAACTTGAAGATAGAACCTGAGCTGAGGCAAGAGATTGGTGAGGTGTAGCGAAGCAATCAAGATTTTCAAACTTTTAAAGCAAAGGAAATCAAAAGAGAAAATAAGGAGTTTCAGACTAATGAAGTTGGAGTGTTGTATTTTCGAGAACAAATAGGTGTACCGGATGACCTAATATTGAAGAGAAAAATAAGGGATGATGTTCATAAGAGCAAGTATATTATTCATCCTGGAGAAGTGAAAATACACCAAGATTTGAAGAAGGCCTTCTTGTGGCGGGGGATGAAAATGGATGTGGCGCGATACGTCTCTACTTGTCTGACTTGTCAGAAAGTAAAATAAAAAGGCAATTTGATTACTACAACTGTTGCCTATTCCTGAGTGGAAGTGGCAGGATGTGACAATGGATTTTGTTACTAGACTACCTATGTCGAAGACTTTGAAAGATGCCGTTTGGGTAGTAGTTGACAGATTGACCAAGACTGCTCATTTTATCCCAGTAAATATTAAGGATTCTATGGAGAAGTTAGCTAAGACTTATATTTGGGAAGTGGTTAGATTGCATGGTGTACCATCAAGTATCGTATCCGACAGGGATCCTAGATTCACTTCAAGATTTTGGATTAAGTTTCAAGAGTCAATGGAAATGACTCTAAAGCTCAGTACTTCTGCTTATCTGCAGACTAATGGACAGTTCGAAAGAGTTATCCAGATATTGGAGGATATGCATAGGGCTTGTGTGTTGAATTTTGGAGATAAGTGGTTAGATTGTATACCTTATGCTAAGTTGACATACAATAATAGTCATCAATCATCGATTGGGACGGAACCTTATGAAGCGTTATATGGACGCAAATATCAAGTACCGTTGTATTGGGGTTAGACTGAGGATGTGCAAATCAGCAAGTTCGGGGAGGTAAACCTTGAGGAGATAGTAGACAAAGTAAAGATGATAAGGGAAAGACTGAAAGCTGACAGAAGAGTTATGTGGACAATAGGAGAAGAGAACTAAAGTTTCAAGTGGGAGATCAGACTTTTCTGAAGATAATGCCGAGTAGGGGGATTTTGAAACATCCTAAAGGCAGGAAGTTGAGTCCTAGATATTTAGGACCATTTCTAGTGATCGAGAAGATTAGACCTGTAGCATATCGATTGGAGTTGCCGGAAGGGTTGGCAGGAATTCACGATGTGTTCTATGTATTTCAGCTAAAGAAATACAACTCTGACCTGGAGCATGTACTGAATAAGGAGCCATTGGTTCTATAGCCTGATTTGAGCTACGTGAAAAACTGATTAAGGTTCTAGATCAAAGTGTTAAGGTATTGAGGAGTAAATAGATACCTATGGTGAAGATTTTGTGCGATCATCATGGTAGTCAGGATGCCACCTGGGAAACTGAAGATTAGGTAAAGAAGAAATATCCGAACTTGTTCTAAAGGTATAACATTCTGAATTTTAGGACGAAATTCTTTTAAGGGGGAGATGATGTAATACCCCGTTTTGAACCACCCTTAGTTCATGGGGAAAGTCATGCATAACATAGCCTATTATATTTTATTTGATAAATTTTGAACTATTTTTGTGAAGCCTACATGATTTTTGCGTTTGAAGTTCCATTAAGTTATTTACTTGGGCATAGTTGTGCTATATGGGGTGATAGAGTTTTTGTTCTTGTGGAGTAGAAGTTAATGAAAAAGGAATTAAGTGAGTTGAATTAGATTTATACTAATTTATTTGATAACTATTATCACAAGAATTATTGTGGAATAATGGTTAGAGTTTAGTGTGTATTCTTTGGTAACTTGGGGTTCAAATCCCAATTCTTGCAAACTTTTTCCTTCTTATTTTTTATTAAACTCTTTTTTTTTCCTATTTATTTTTCCCTTAGCCGAAACCCTAGGGCTGCCACCTTCTTATTTTTCCCACCTCCTAAAAAAATAGGAATGTGATTATTTTGGGGATTGCTAAAAAAGAATTATGGTAAATTAAATTCCTAATATTCTTTAGTTAATATTTTATTCTAACATTTTAGGAAGTTAAATATTCCAACCTCTAGAATTTCCTACAGATCTTATCCAAAGGATCTATTATGGAAAGAAAAAGATGGAAGCTTTGATTTTGAAAACTAAATTTTATCACAAAAAATAATTATGCCTTAATTAATTATTTTTGCCGAAAATAAATTAGGATATTAACTAAATTATTTATTAGATTAATAAACTATTTTTATTGCTTAAAATTTCTGGAAAAATAATAAACCCTAGCCGCCACTAAGGGTTGTTTTAATTACTCTCCAACTCTCTAAAATATAGGAATCTACCCTAAGTAATTTTAACCAATCAAAGTTCCTTTAAGCTAAGCAAATAACCAGAAATTTCTCTCTTCTCTCCTCCCAAATTTCGGCCACTATAGCACCCTAGCACATGACTATAAACTCCTTCTATTCATTGCACAATCTTGGCTACACCAAGAAGAGCAAAAGTTACCATTTTTCCTATGTTTGTTCAAGAGTCCAAAACAAGGTGTAATTCTTTCAAACATCAAAACACCTAAACCTAAGCTATTCCCTTCATCAAACCAGCCTCAAACAAACCCTAAACATCCTCTACTGCCCAGAAATTCCAGCCACCAACCCTCCTCCACATCTTGGCCAAAATAGCACTAAAACTCCATCAAAGCTGAAAACTAACTCTAAGTTAAGCAACTTCTCAATTCTTTATCAACTCCTCTTCAATTCTTCTCATCTTCTTCTCCTAAATCTTGATCAAAAGAGACTGATTTACCCCCATCCCTAGTGACCTTCGAACTAAGGAAGCCAAAGGGGAACAATCGACTCTCTCCCTCAAGCAAACCCAAGCAACCACCAAAGGCACCACCTTTGCTCTTTTTGTACTGTCAAAGAGGTAATTGAGGCTTAACTCCTATAATTTATATTAGGGTTGAATATATGGTGGGGACATTATGCATAAAGCCTAGCATCAAAGCATGATTTGATTAGAGTGATGAGCTTGATGGTGTAATATAATGAACTAGGCATATATGGCATTGAATATGGATAAAATTTGCTATGATGATCTACATATATTGTATGTTGAATAAAGATAAGATCTTTTGATGAAGTTAGGGTTAATATATAGAGTTAATAGAAATTGAGTAGGGAAGTCATTATGTAGATGGTTTGATTTATCTATAAGCATACATAATGATGAGATGCATGATCATGGGAGGCTATAGAGATGACTTAATGCATTAATTCATCTAGATGTCATGGATGAATTAGATGATTAATATGATCATAGGGATTCATGATGTATGAAAAGATGAGTGGATTTATATTTGGTTTCTAATTATAGAAACATTGATTCTAGATAAGGAAGAAAGTAAAAAAGAGATCAGGTATTGCTTTGATTGATTATTGAAAATATCCAAATAAGTCCCTGCATAACTGTTTTGCAAAATATTACATGTTTGCAAGTCTTTTGTATAATGGTATTGGAATGGTGTCACTATAACGATTGACATGAGGATTGAACATGATGAAATAATATTGTGGTATTTTGATACTTGGATCGAGAACGTAGATATTTTAAACTCCAAATGATTTTGTCAAATCTTAACTTTCAAACTAAAAATGGTTTCTCTTTCTTTATCACTAAAATGTTGTGGAAAGCTTGTTGTGAAAAATCACATTTTACAAAGATAGGATAATCAATGATTGTGAAAATAAGGAAAATGATTCTGCCCCTAAATGGGGAGCGTTAAGTACTTAGCGGGAGTAGGTTAGTAGTACTAGTCTTGGAGAGTTAGAGTGAGTTTTCTAGCATGAGGCCATCTCTAAAATATAAACTCTGCTTAAAGAGGCGACAGTACTACTTAATCAGGCCAGTCTGAGCTAGCGTGTTGGTCTATGTGGACTTTATTTTATCGGGTTGGACAACCAGAGTATTGATTGTAGAGATGAAGGAATATCTCACCCTAGTGTGCTGCTCATCCACTGTCCAATGTTGAACGGTTACATTGGGATGCTATTATGATGGTAATCATGATAGGACTTTAATATTATTATTGAATCATTGCTAATCTCTACTTTATGAATCAATGGTATTGATTATTGGTTGATTTATTGAGAACTATTTTGAATATGATGAGTATTGTTTCACTCAATGACTGTTTACTGATGAAAATTGACTTGCAAACATATTTTGTAGTTTTGATAAACCTCTATGCACAAAATGTTTAAATATAACACTAGCACATACAAAAATTATTGAGATTTCAATCTCACACCATTCTTATATCATGTTTTCAGGGAAGTGCTTTTATTGAGTAGGTTGAAGGAATAAGAGCTGATCGTTCAGTTTATTTTATTTTGCTTTGTATTTCTTTTGAGAGACGATTGTTAGTTTCTAAATTTCAGACTTGTATAAGATTTTATTTCAGATGTAATAAGATTATTGTTTTATTATTATTTTTTTTGGTCTTTTTTTTTTTGTATCTCATTATAAAGACCCTTGGTTCAAAAGACGGGGCGATATTCCCACCTTATTTAGGTACGTAAGTAGTGGGGTGTTACATTCGGGGTAAGGCGTAGTGATTCTTGATGGTGACATTATTAAGTTTGCGATAGTCAATACAGAGTCTCATACCGCTATCCTTTTTCTTCACAAACAAAACTGGAGCTCCCTACAGTGACACGCTTAGGCATATAAGCCCCATATCCAATAGTTCTTGTAGTTGAGTATTCAATTCTCATAATTTAGCAGGTGCTATTTTGTACGGAGCCTTCGAGAACTATAAACAATCTCAAACTCTATTTCTCACCCAGGGGGTAGTCCTGGTAATTCTTTCGAAAATATATATGAAAAGTTACACACCATTGGTATATCTTCAAATGTTTGCCCCTTCTTCCTTGTATCCAACACGTAAGCTAAGAAACTTTCACATCCTTTTTGAAGATCTCTTCGTGCATTTATGGCTAATATGATTAGTTTCAACTTGCCCGTTTGCTTCTCCAAACCTTCCCAGAAAATGGAATTCATCTTTCTCTGGAATGGTAAAATTTACATTGTTACCCTTGCAGTCGATCATTGCACTGTTTCGAGAAAGCCAATTCATTCCAAGAATCACATCAAAATCCACCATTGGAATATAGATGAGATTAATAACTTAACACTTTATTTCCAATCTCTACCCGACATCCCCTCAACACAAGCTTGGAGACTAAAACTTTTCCACTAGGAATAGATACATGAAAATGATCAACTAAAAGGGTAAGGGCTAATTTTAGAGTTTTGACAAAACGTTGAGATACATAAGAATTGGTGGCACCACAATCAAAGCGTGTTAAATGTGGTACATAATTAATCAGTAGGGTACCTGTAACTACATCATTTGCAGTCTCTGCCTCCTATTGAGTCAGTGCAAAAACCCTAACATTTAGCTTCTTTTGCTCCACTAACTTCTTTATCAGTTGAGTAGTAGGTCTTAATGCTTCTTGAGCCATCATAGGATATTCCCCAATACGATACCTTATCCTTCCACACTTGAAACAAGCTCCAATCTTCCATCTACATTTGTCGGGATGTATACGCTGACAAGTCTCACAAAGCTTCTTTTTATCATTAGAAGCTGCTATTAGAGTAGTCTTGGGTAGTGGACATCTTTTTGCTATTAGGGGCCCCACTGGTCTTGAACCTTGGCCTTAACTGAATATAGGTCTAGGTTTCTATCTCTCTCTTACAGCATCACTTTTCTTAATCTCTGCCTTAGGATGAGTTTGGTTGGAGTGAAAGTGGGAAGGAAAAGATGAGGAGAAGTAAAATAGGAAGTAAATGTGTGATTTACTTAATTTCGTTGAAGTGATTGGAGGGGGGGAAGTATATATGGAAGGGAATTGGATCCCTTCCACCTCAGATTTTTCTTCCTCTCCATTTTAGAAGGTTTGGGAAGTAAATGAGGGTTAAAAGACCCTCTTATCCTAGGGTATTTATCTTATTACAATTCTACCATACTTTGTAATTTTTTATAAATTAGCTTTAGGGGTATAATAGTAATTTAATAATTATTTCCTCCCTATATACCTTATAACCAAACAATGAGAGGTAAATCATATTTACTTTCCTTCCACTCCAACCAAATATGATGAAAATAATTACATCTACTTCCCCTGATGGAAGTAAAATGTTTCATTCCCCCTCTCATTCCCTTCGTGAACCAAACTTACCCTTAATGTATAGACACCTGGTATAGGATTCTTCATAGTTCTTCGAGGGCATTGAGGATAGCCGATCTTTGATTCTCCTCTGCAATCCACTTTCAAACTGTTGCAGCTTAAGTGTTTCACTGGCCATGATCTTTGGTGCAAACTGCCCCAAGACATTAAATCTTAATGCATAGTGAACCATACCCATCCCTTCGGTCTATACCAAGTCAAAGAATTCATTTTGCTTCTGTAGTCTGATTGCCACAGGGAAGTAATGATCGAGAAATGCCTTCTTGAATACCCCCAAGTCATAGATCTATCACCCTGAGTATATGCTGGTTTTGCCCCTCTCCCCAACTAATTTGCATCTCTAACCAGGAATGGAGATATAATTTTTAGCTTAACATCATCAGGTATCTCTAGAATCTTAAAATTTCCTCTAATTCTTCCAATCACTCGCTCACCTTTGACAGAAGTAGGCATCCCTGCCTTCTTAAGTCGTTCATAGTGTGCTCTAGACCCCAATGTTAGTCTCTGTTGTCTCTGTTCCCACTTTTGCTGCAATCTCTGTTGTTCTTACTGCACCTGCTGTTGATTTTGCATAACCTGTGCCATCATGTTTAAAGTTGTCATTAATTTAGGTGCTATTGCTATGAGCATAGCTGTTGGTGTAACTTGTGGAGGAAGCTCGGTAGATGACATTGGCACATGATGACTGGTTTTGCCTATTGGTTGACATTGTAACACCCCCCGAAGCTTAGGCCCGCCAGGGCCGGGGATGTCGCCCCGTCCAATGGACAAGGGGTCTTTATAACTAAGTCACACAAATAAATTACGGAATAAAAATAATATTTAAATTAAAAAGTTATTACAACCCAAAGAAAACTTCAGGAATAAATCCATGAATTCCAAAGGAAGAACCATAAATAAAATTATTCACTCTTGCCTCCCCAAAGCAATACATAAAATCAAAAGACACATTCTCTTCCCAAGCAGATATTACTAGCCACTCAACTCCACAGCAAGATCATCCTGAAAACATGATAGAAAGGTGATGAGACAGAAATCTCAATAAGTCCGTGTGTGCTTTGGGTGTTTAGAGAAATCAGTTCATGAATGCAGAGTGTGAAACTTTTATAAGAGAAACATTGGCAAGCATCAAGCATTAGTCAAAAGCAAGAGTGGCGTTTAGGCTTATCTAGCCATACACAAGTAATGAAATCAACCACTCGAAAGAAAGGGATATGGGTTACCACACGTTGGGCCCTATAACCGGTCAGAATGCCGACACTTTGTGCAGACTGACAAAAGTAGGTGATAGGCCTACTGGGTAAGATACTCTTCCTTCTCTATACCCAAACAACAACCAGGTGTCCATTCTGGCAAAACACAATCATTTGACTGAAAACAAATTGCTAGCTCGGATCGGCACGACTCACTGGATTGACATCTTATCCGGGAAGGACTCACCCCTCAGAGGTGGCCACCTACTGAGAGACTTACCCTAACCCTTCAAAGACTAGTCTCAGTAGTCCACCCTTATTAAATACTCAACGACGTTTCCCACTTGGGATAAAATGAACAAAGCATTGCTCTTCATGGAAATAGCAATCTGAGGGTTTCCAAAGTTTTGGGAACAACCCGTTTTAGAAAGAGTTTTAAGTTGGGAAAATCTGCTCAGTAACGTTTAAATAATTTAAGTGTTGGAAGTAAGAACAAATTCAACCCTCAGTTGCCTTCAAATAAACGAGTGTACATGCACTCCATATTTAGCTTGCCATAAGGAAAACATTTCACATCGATAGGTTTTATGCAGGAGCTTACCTGATTCTTGCTCACAACAACAAGGTCTCGAATAGCTGACCTAACCCCACATGGGTAAATACAAATCTTAATCAGATTCAAGCTACAATCCACTTCCTCAATTTTAAATCAACTCATTTCACCACTACCATGATCCTAGTGTCCCAAGCTTTAAGGCAAAATAATAAATAAGCAGGTTTATAAGCTAAGTTTAATTTGTTATTTAAAATAATTAATGGTTTGGGAAGTGAATCCTAATAGGTTGAAAGTTTAAATCTTGTTAAAGAAAATTGAGAGTTTATTTGATCAAGAGTTATAGGTAGTACTAGGTAAAATAGTGATTTATTAATAACTTAATTGTTAGAGAATAATTGATAGCTAAAATTAATTGAGAATAAACTTAATGAGTTTTGTTTGGAAAATAATAAGTAAATCCTTAAGGGTTTTGTTTTAGTAAATATTTTACTAAGTATAAATCTTTTTTTCATAAAGGTTTTAATTGATTTCTTTATTTTAAATAATATTTATTTATTTTATTTCTTAGAAAAATTATTATTTATTTGACTAAAATATCCTTTACATATATAATAATTCCAAATCTACCCTTCCTAGGGTTTTCGAAATTCTCTAGCAAAATTATTATTAAACATTTTATTCATGAAATAAAATTAGCTTAGGGACCATTAGATCATGATCAAGATTCTATGGCCAACCACAATCAATAACATGCACAATCCTTCAACTCATCAAATCATCCAAATCTTGCATATAGACATAGATCTAAATTTATCAAGACATGACTTAACCTCTACTAGCATAAACATGATCATGGCTTCAATAATCTAATCATGCATATAAATCCTATTCACTAATGGTGACATAATCTCTAGCATTCTTCATCACAAATACTACCTATGACATGCATCAAGCCTCAACTCATCATTCAATCCACCAATATAATCCTTCCATGCATAAATCCCATCTCCTTCACAATCATACATATACTCATGCTTCAATCAACAACATCACATACTCAATCCCATCGCCAATCATCTTCTCACAACATCATCCTAGAGACATGATTCTAAAATTTTAAAAAGATGATTGAAGGTATTTACTTGATTGATGAATGACTTGAAGGAGTTTAGAGAAGATCTCAACTCCTAGATGGCTAATCTTGTTCAAGAAAGGTGGCGAAAGCATGGTCATGGAAGAAGAGTCCATTCGGCCAAGAGAGGGAATTTCGGTCCATGAGAGAGAGAGAGAGAGAGAGAGAGAGAGAGAGAGAAGAAGAAGAGGAAGTCATTAGTGTGATTATTCATATAGGTTTTCATTAGAGATCAAGTTTGAAGAGGATGATGTTGATAGAGTGAATTTACCTTGAAGATGTTCTTGTCCAGAAATTTCTGCTTTGATCCAAAGTAGCAAGATGTTTGGAGGAGTTTGATGTTAATATTGGTGTTGATGGATTCACAGCAATGAGTAGACTCAATCTGGAGATTTTCGTGAGGGTTTGAGATGGTTTGGAGGGGTATTAGGTGTAGAGAAGAAGTAGGTGTTCTTGGTATAGTGTGTGTGTGTGTGTTCTTGAGGTTGCTGAAAATCGCAAGAGAGAGAGAAAGGATTTGCAACTGCCGAATTTTCTGTGAGAGAGGGGCTGGCCAATTTTCAGTAAGGTTTAGGGAGTTGTTTCTGTGATTTGGAAGGGAAAAGGAAAGGTTAGTTGTTACAATCTTGGTAGAATATTTTTAGGAAGTGAATTTGGAAAGTAAATATCCTAAGAATATCTTGATTGCTTGGACAGCTTTGAAGTCTGCCATGGCTGATTGTTTGAGCAGAATTTCGTGGGATTAATTCTGACTTATGGAGGCTTATGGTGGCTAAAAGTAGGGTGTACAATGATGAAGAAGAAGTCTGGTCCATTGAGCAAAATATTATAGAAGGTTGCTAAATAAGATGGCTGAAATTTTGGAAACCAATCAAGCTAAATTGTAGGGATTTGTTTGAGAGATTTTTGGACAGCCATTGATGGAATTTCATGCAGAAGCTCCAGGGAAACAATGGAGCTCTGTTAATGGAGGTTTAAGGGAGGTTTTGACAAATTAGGGCTGGTGTTTCGGTTGGAACAAAAATAGGAAACAAGCTGGAAAAATTTCCTGCACAGGGAATTTGCTGGGCAGAATTTCGACTACCACTTCCAGCCGTTTTGCAGCGAGTTTTGAAGGGGATTTCAGAGGTATTCAAGGCTGGTTTCCAGCCTTCTTTATGGAGGAAAAATATAGCTAAGGTACTGCACAAAATCTGGGAGAAAACAGCTTGGTTTTGAGCTTTCAAAACTGATTTTCGTACAGGAATTTTTCCTGTTTTGCTCTAGCTTGAGCAATCCGAAATTGGGCAAGAACTTTCAGGTTTCAAACTGATCCTAAAGACCATTTTTCTGGCAGCATTTGGGAGGGAATGTTAGCTAAAAATTTTGACCTTTTGAAGGTACAACAAGCTGGAAAATTCCAGCTCATTCTATGAAGAAAGATGAACTAAGCTAGAGGAAAATTTCAGCAAGCTTACTAGAGGGATTTTTCCTCTTGAAATTTCCCACAACGCTACCATATTTTTCAGACCATAAGGAGTCTTTTACCAAGACATTTTGATCCTAAAAGACCTCAGTACTTTACTGAATTTTCTGGAAAGAAAAATGCTAGAACATCTTGATCAAACTAATGAGTTGAGAATTGAGGAAAATTAAAGATCAAGGAAGAATGATTTTCCCTATAAGAATTTCGAGAAGAGTAAAAGGAGTGGAATGAGGTTACTTCTATCATGTCTCTCCTAGAACATCATCACCACATTAATCTAGGCCCTTAAGGCCGAAACCATCCTTTCCCAAGTAAAATAAAATTTACTCAAGCTAAAGCTTCTATGATGGACTTTGAACCCAAGACCTCAAGAATTAATTCCAAGGCTCTAACCACTAAACCACAACAACTCTTGTTGCTATTTCTACTAGAAAAATTATTTCCTATTCAATCCACAAGCTATCTCCTTATTTTCACCTCGGGCAAAAATTACCATTTTGCCCCTCTCACACATCACACACCAACAAGACTTCAAGATAATAAAATCAAATTCAAAGCATATAGAAATCATATGAAAACATATTTAATCATGAAATAAAGCATGATATGCATCCCAACCCCCTTACTCTAAGGTTGGTCTTGACTGGGGTTTCACAGACATGATATTCTTCGTCCCCATTCAGCCAGTGGCATGTTCATATAATCCAATTTGCTATTAAGACCCTCACCATTGCTCTCATACCTTCCCTCACATGCCATCTATCCCGCACCCATAATAAGTAATTATGTGATAATTAATACCATAAGGATAAATAAAAAAATTTTAAAAAATAAAAATTAAAAATTAAAAAAACAAATAGGTAGATAAAATAATTAAGGAAAAAATTATCAAATAAATAATATTACTAATAATAAACCATAATATTTAGACAAAAAATCTAATATCCTATTCTGTCCTAGGATTCATAGTAAATCATAACTTAATATTAAAAATCATGCACCTAGGCTCCGATACCAAATATCACGCCCCTTGTCTGAGGACCCAAAAGCGCGACTATGGGCCTGACAATACTCACGGTCAACTACTTGGCTGTCATCCTCGCTAGGACAAAATAAATATTCTAAGTTGATAATGGATACTTAGGCTCATTCATATATACCATGCATACTTCTCATCCCAATCCTATGTGGGATTAGGGTATCACATTCACCACTCCTTTAGGCCCAAGCATCCTCGTTGAGCCCATACTTTAGGGGCCAAACTAAGGACTAACCAAGTGGCATAAGATTCTAAAGGTAGCTCACACCACTCACAGAGTAGCACTTAGTTCCCATATTGGGGGATGGTTATCTACTCTGATACTAAATGTCACACCCTATGCTTGCGGGCTCGAAACGTAACTATAGATCTGGCAGCATCCACTATCAACTACTTGGCAGACGTCCTCGTTGGGCCAAAATTGATATTCCAATTTGACAGTAGGTACTTAAACCCATTCTTATATATCATTCACACTTGTCATCACAATCTCATGTGAGATTGGAGTATCACATTCACCCCTCCTTTAGACCCAAGCGTCCTCGTTGGATCCATACTTTAAGGTCCAACCCCAAGGCCAACTAGGCGGCATAGGATTCTAGAGGTGGCTCCTATCACACACGATGTAGCACTTAGTTCCCATATTGAGGGCTAGTTACCTTCTATGATACTAAATGTTACGTCTCGTGCCCGCGGACCTGGAACGCGACTATAAGCCTGGCAGCACCTACTGTCAACTACTTGGTCGCCGTCCTCATCGGGAAGCAAAATGAATATTTCAAATTGACAATTGGTACTTAGACCCATTCTTATATACCATTCACACTTCTTATTCTAATCCCATGTGGGATTAATTTTACCTATTTTTCAAACCAAACCTATGATACCCCAATCCTACATAGGATTGGGATGAGAAGTGTGCATGGTATATAAGAATGAGCATAAGTACCTATTGTCAATTTAGGATATCCATTTTAGCCCAGCGAGGATGGCAGCGGCCAAGTAATTGATAGTGGGTGCTATCAAGCCCATAGTAGCATTTCAGGCCCGCAGGCACGGGGCTTGACATTTGATATCAGAGCAGCCCCTGATATGGGAACTAACTTCTATACCGTGCACAATGGGAGCCGCCTCTAGAATCCCATTTCGCCCGGTTGGTCCTTAAAAGTATGGGACTGGCGAGAACACTTGAGCCTAAATAAGGGGTGAATGTGATACCCCAATCCCACATAGGATTGTGATGAGAAGTGTAAATGGTATATAAGGATAGACGTAAGTACCTACTGTCAACTTGGGATATCTATTTTGGCCTAGTAAGGACAGTGGCCAAGAAATTGACTGTGGGTGCTGCTAGACCCATAGTCGTGCTCCCGGGTCCGTGGGCACAGGGTCTGACAAAACTAATGACTTTAATTTAGAAAATTTTAAATTAAATAAAACCATTTAAAATTTCAAGCCATTTGGTTTGGTTTCTATTATTTTGATTCTATTTGGCTTGGCTAGTTTCTCATAACAAAAAGTTGTTATATAATAAAAGTAATAATTTTACAACATCTTTACATAGTATATACAGTACATTTATTATCTACATTTAAAAACTAAAATTAATAAAAAAAAACAATAACTATATTGTATTAAACTAATAAATATCTTCTAAAAATAACACAAATGAAACAAAACATATCCAATAATATTTAATAAGTCCATAAGAATCCTCAATATAATAAGAAGATATAAAGGGAGGACAGAAGCGGTTGATGCAAGTTCAAGGTTGAAAAAAAAAAGGCTGCTAGTGCAAATCGGCATCGACAATGCTATTTTGAATTTAGAAAAAGAGGAAGTAAGGAAGAGAATAATAATAAAAAAAATGTTGCCAGCGGGCAGTACTCATCACCAAGTATTTGCACCGACTCCACCTGTATTGCTGACAAGCACCCCTTTTGTTGCCTGCTCTGTGTGTGTGTGTGTACATCAGCAGCAGTAGTGTAACAGCCCGCTACCTACGTACCCAGATAGGGCGGGATGTCACTCCGTCTAGAAGACTAGGGATCTTTATAACAAGGTACAAAAAAATATCAACTAAAAATAATAATAATAATGAAATAGTTTTATTACATTCGAAGGTAAAACATATACAAGTTTAAAAATTCAAAACTAACAAACATCTCTTGGGAGAAATACAAAAAAAAAACAAAATAAAATAAATAGAAGATCATCTCTTAATGCATCAATCTACTCAGTATAAGTACTTCCCTGAAATCATGATATAAAAAGGTATGAGATTGGCATCTCAGTAAGTCCCGTGTGTGCAAGTGTCATATACAACCATTTCGTGCATGCAGGTTTATCAAAATCATAAAATCATGTTTGCAAGTCAATTTCATCCATAACAGTTGTACAAGGAGCCTTGCTTAAAGAGTCCAAAACAGTTCACAATAAATCATCCTTTCATCATATTCATAAACTCATTAAGTAGGGATTAGCAAATAATTCAAATAATAGTATCATAATCTATACAATGGTTATCACCATGATAGCGTCCCAATGTAACACTTTAACAATGGGCAATAGGGGATCCTCTCACTAGGGTGAGATACTCCTATATCTCTATACCCAACACTCAAGTTGACCAATCCGGAGAAACAATGTCCACATGAACCAATATACTAGCTCAGACAGGACTGACTAAACAGTACTGTCACCTTTCTAAGTTGAGCTCATCTTCTAGAGGTGGCATCCTGCCAGAAGACTCACTCTTACTCTTCAACACTAGTACCAGTAGCCTACCCCCACTGAATACTCAACGCTCCCCATTTAATGGTAGAATCATTTTCCCTTATTTGAAATTCTTTGATTAGCTTGACTGCAAAATGTGATTTTTTTCATGATAGTATTTCCAAATCATTTAATGATAGAGTAAGAAGTCGTTTTTTAGTTTGAACATCTAAAACTTGACAAACTCATTTAAAAAGTAAAACATCCACGTTTCCAACCTAAGTATCAAAACATCACAGTATAATTCATCATGTTCAACCAACATTTCAATCCTCTTGTCAAACATCACATTGACATCAATATCAAATAACCTTGTGAAAAGTGATTGCAAACATATAACATTTATCAAACGGTTATGCAGAGACCTACTTGAATAAATCAACAGCTAAACCAAAATCAACTAACGGCCCTTACTTCAACTCCTTCCTTATCCAGTATCAACAATTCCAAAATCAAAACTCAAACTACACATTACCTAGTCACTATCAATGCATAGCATTTAAATTGATCAACTCATCCTATTACATTCATATTTTTCCCTTGCCATGCTATTGATCATAAACGTGCATTCATCCAAATCAAACCACAATATGACACCTCCTATATTCAACTAGTATAAAATCATCATAATTAGCCCCATAAACATTAAAAGATCACATCTTAGCCTACATAACATAGAACTAGATTCATCATGACAAGATACATTAATGTTCTATTTCATACATGCTTTGTCTATCTCCCGCATCATCATGTTTATCATTCTAATCCATTCATGCTTTCATGCTAGAATCCATAAGCGTTCATAAGTCAATACTTTAAGGAACAAAGCCATTTAAATAAGTAAAGACAGGGTCTTTAATTACCTCTTAGCGAAATAAACTTCACAACAAGACAACTCCTTGGTGATTAGCTTGAGTTCAATGGAGAGTTGAAGAGGTTGGTCCACCTATATGTTCTTGATCGAGATTCACCAAGTAAAGGGAGAAATCAGTCCCTTTAGACTTGATTTAAGAGAGGAAAGAGAGAAAGAACGAAGAGAGAGATGGATAGAAAGGTTGAAGATTGTCTACCTTGTAGGTTGTTTCAGTTTTGTGTTTGTTCTTGGGGTGTGCTGACTGAACATTGAGAGAGCAGAAAGCTGCTTGTTATGGACAAGGGTTTGGTGTTTGAGTGATTGAAGAAGTCCTACCTTGTTATGGACTCTTGATCACAAGAACAAGTTGAACAGCTTTGGTCTTCTCTTGCTTAGCAAAAATGGGCCAGTGATTGGGAGGTGTTATTGCTGTGTTTTTTATGCTTGATGTGGCCAAAAATCTGGAGAGAAAAGAGAGAAAAGAATGGCTGGTTTTGATCTTTGTTGAGGCAAGAATAAGAGAAGAAAAGAGGTTTGTGTGCAGCTGCGTTTTTGCTCAATAACAAAAGAGAGTTTGTGAGTATTTTGGTCTAGAATTTTCGTGCATAATGTGTGTGTGTGTGTGTGTGTGTGTGTGTTGTGTCCGAATTTCTGGAGAAAGGAAGGGATAAATTCTGGTGTTTTTCGGCTAAAACAAAGTCCTAATTAGTTAAGGTTATCTTAGTAAACTTATCCTAGGTTTTTAGAGAGTTTAAGTTGAGCTTAACTAGCTCTTAAGGTGGTGGCAGCTTAGGGTTTATTTTCCAGAAAATTGCATGAAGTAATTAAGTCATTTAATTAACTACCTTTTTTTTTATAGTAAATTTAAATAGCTAATAGATAATTATTTTTAAAGGATAAAAATCTGGTTTTCTTGGAGCTAAACCCGGAATTCCTTTTATTCCTCCCCTAAATTTCGAAAATCCATAATCCAAGAGATAAATGCTTAATTTAAAACCAGCATTTATCCTTTTATTTTTCCTTTAAAAATTCTTTGAAGAAAATTAAAATATGAAGACTTATCTCCTTTAAGAAGTGGCAGCCACCACATTAAAACAAGATATAGCTTTATGTGTTTTATTTCCTAATAAGATACTTAGACATAGATTTTAAAATTCCAGATTTGTAAAATTTAAAATTCTCTAAAAGATTATGATAGGATATTAAAAATAAGAATTTAATTTATTTTCAAATCCTATATAAAATAATCCCAAGATAATTCACACTCCTAAATTTAGGAGTTGGACTCCAAGATGGCAGCTACTCCAATGGAATTTTGGCAAAGCTTAGGGAAAATAGGGAAAAGAAAATAAAAGAAAAGAAATGATTTGCAATAGTTGGGATTCGAACTCAAACCCACCAAGAAGTAAACACCAAGTCTTAGCCACTAGACCACAACAACTCTTGTTTAACTGTTCCTCCAATAAATTCTCTTAACTCCCACTATCGCTTCATTTCCTTCCTACTAAATTTCATCAATTAAAACAAAAGCTCAACTAACACAACTATATCATAATAAATAAATTCAAGAAATAGCAAACTCATGGAACTCATATATTCATGAGAATAGCTCAAATTACCAAATGCAATGTAAAGTATTATGACATGCATGACTTTTCCCACATAATAAAGGTGGTTTAATACAGGGTATTACATCCTCTCCCCCATAAGAGAATTTCGCCCCAAAATTCAGGGTGCTATCCCTCTAAAGCAAACTCGGATACTTCCTCTTTACCCAATACTCAGTCTCCCACGTCGTGTCCTGAGAACCATGATGATCCCATAAAATCCTCACCATAGGTATCTGTTTATTCCCCAACATCTTAATACTGCGATCTAGAACTTTAATTGGTTTCTCCACGTAGCTTAGGTCAGGCTAAAGAATCAATGGCTCTTTATTCAATACATGCTCCGGATTAGGATTATATTTCTTCAATTGAGACACATGGAACATATCATGAATTCCCACTAACCCTTTTGGCAGCTCGAACCGATATGCTATGGGTCCAATCATTTTAATCACCAGAAGTGGTCCTAAATATCTAGGACTCAACTTCTCTTCTTTAGGATGCTTCAGAATTCCTCTACTAGGTGTTATCTTTAGAAAAGTCTGATATCCTACTTGAAACTCTAGCTCTCTCTCTTCTTTTGTTGTCAGCTTAACTCTTCTGTTAGCTTTGCGCGGCTTTCAGCCTCTCTCTTATCATCTTCACTTTGTCGGTCATTTCTTCAATATTCACCTCCCTAGACTTGCTAATTTGTCCATTCTCTGTTTAACCCCAATACAATGATACTTAACATTTCCGTCCATATAATGCTTCATAGGGTGTCATTCCAATTAATGTCTGATGACTGTTGTTGTAGGCCAACTCAGCATAAGGTTTGCAATCTAACCACTTATCTTCGAAATCCGACATCAAGCCCTAAGCATATCCTCTAATATCTAGATGACTCTTTCGAACTGTCCATCTATCTATGGATGAGCAGAAGTGTTGAGCTTCAGCGTCGTTCCCATTGACTCTTGAAATTTTGTCCAAAACCTCGAGGTAAATCTAGGATCCCTGTCGAATACAATACTCGACGGTACTCCATGTAATCTAACCACTTCCCGAATATAAGTCTTAGTCAACTTTTCCATAAATTCCTTCATAGTTATCAGGATAAAATGAGCAGTCTTGGTCAACTTATCGACCACAACCCACACAACATCCTTCATCGTCTTCGACATCGGTAGCCCGATAACAAAATCTATCGTCACCTCTTGCCACTTCCACTCGGGAATAGGCAACGGTTGCAGCAATCCAACTGCCTTCTTATGCTCCACTTTTTCCTTTGGACACGTCAGGCAAATAGAGATGCACAGCACCACAACCCTTTTTATCTCGGCCACCAGGAGGCCTTCTTCAAATCTTGGTACATCTTCACTGCTCCGGGATGAATAGTATACTTACTTCTATAAGCCTCATCCATTATCTTCCTCTTCAACACTTGATCATTCGGTACACACATCTACTCCCGAAATTATAACACTCCAGCCTTATCAGCTCGAAACTCCGTATTTCCTCTCTTTACTTCCTTTGCCTTGAAAGTCTAAAACTCTTGGTTATTCCGTTGCACCTCACCAGTCTCTTACCTCAACTCAGGCTCCAACTTTAGGTTGCTCAAGCTAATTTTTCCTTTCCCCACTTCTGCCTTTTGCCCCAAGAATTCTTGTACTACTTGAACTTCTTACACTCTCTGTTAGTGTTATACCCTAGAGGCAATCACTTGTACGTTGTATATGATACATTTTATTTTAATAAAAGGTATTATTTATCTTACAGTTTCTTTTTGTTTATCTTTGTGTAGTATAACTATTAGATAAAGTCCCTAGTACAACACTATGTTAAGAAAATCATGATAGAGATCATGATATGAGATTCCTACTATACTGTATAGTGTTAGTACTTAAATAATCCCTAGTCGTAGTATTAATGAGACAGGACATTATTAATGCATTAAGACTAGCATGTGTTAGACTTCCTGATTTGATCAGGCGATGGTTCTCATATCCGTGAGTATTGAGATACTCAAAGTTAACACATGGATGCTTGTTAATGGAACAAGTATATTAGATGACCTAGCTATGAGATAATCACATGGATAACTATTTAGTGGCAGAGATATAATCTCAATACAGCAAACGTGTAAGTATCTTTAGACTTGAGATCTCCAAGGAACTTTGTTTGT
Organism: Voacanga thouarsii; assembly: GCA_026120185.1. Classification (NCBI taxonomy): domain Eukaryota; kingdom Viridiplantae; phylum Streptophyta; class Magnoliopsida; order Gentianales; family Apocynaceae; genus Voacanga; species Voacanga thouarsii. The sequence goes on along the minus strand of JANUWF010001049.1, from coordinate 1,063,508 downwards.
TGAGCATTGTGCTTTAATTTCAATCTTTGGAGCCAAATCGAGGGCCGCCTATGGGATGTATATTAGGTACATTGTGAGGTAAACGACAGTAGTTGAGAGGGTCAATAAAGGATTCACCACTCCTAATAGTAGGGGTGAATATCTCACGGCCACTTGTAGGAATTATTACTCGAGAAGTCCTTGGCTAAGGCGACTGTGTATTAAAAACAGATCCAATTGATACACATCTAGAGTAGTAGGTTCTTGGTACAAGTACTATTATATTCGGGCCAAAATTAATATATTCTGGAAGGAATTGGCACTAATTCTGTACTCCAAACTGAATGAGATATTGTACGGTGAAAGAAGTTAATTGCACTGCAGTTTGTTATTGAAGGGTTCATGTCAAGCCACTTGACTTCCTGGACTCTTGGGTGGTCATGATGTGTTGCTAGATACCGCTCATGATATGGGAATATAGGTTTATTAATTGATAAATTAATAAACGAATCCTTATTAGAATTGATATGATTAATTCTAATTAATTATGGATTATTAACCTGAAAGACGTTTGAATCAATTCATGTTCACTACCAATTGACTAGGAAACCTAATCGGTTACACACAATAGAGGATTATATACTCAATATATTATTTGATAACATAGTGGGGTTAATTGCTAGAAAGAGAAGGAGTTATAGCCAAATTATAATTAGTTATAATTTATGGGTCAATTTATAATTATGAGAATTTGAAGTTTCCAATTACAATTAGGAAATTCTAACTGTTTTAGAATTCTCAGTTTTTCAGTGATTTTTCGGGACATATAAGGTATATGCACGAACTAATCAAGGGGTGATACATGAAGAACAACAGCCGAAAAGCCTTTCTCTCTTCTCTTTCTTTCTCTCTCATTTTTGCTGAAAAATAAGAGGAACCCTAGTCGCCACTTAGTTTTTTCTGCTAGCACAGAAAACTTCGTGCTTGAGTGTGATCCTCCATGTGGATTTCTGTTAAAGACAATCACACACTATGATTATAGTGGTTAGATGTTCAACCCTTGTGGTGTTTAATCAAGAGGATTGTTGGATCGCGCCTCGACTTGAAGAAGGGAAAATTTTGTTTTTCTGACGCTCAGCAAAGAAATGTAAGGATGTTTCCTTTGTTCTCTTTATGTCATGTTTTCTACTCATATGCGGGTCCTGGGATGGGATCTTATTTTATTTTTTCGCTACGCCATATATGATATGCGAGAGATACCCAACACTCTCAAACTAGCCATCCTCACCTTCCGACTCAGCGCATCAGCTACCATATTAGCTTTCCTCGGATGGTAGTTAATCGGATACTTGTATTCCTCCAAGAACTCCATCCATCTCCTCTGCCTTAAGTTTAAGTCCTTTTGCGTGAATATATACTTCAAGCTCTTATAATCCATGAAGACTTCGTACTCCACTCTATACAAATAGTGTCGCTATTTCTTCAAAGCAAACTGTGAAACCCCAGCTAAAACCAACCTTAGAGTAAGGGGGTCGGGATGCATATCATATTTTCTTGCATGCATAAATATATTTTTGTATGATTTTATGTGCTTTGGATATGTGATTTGTAGTCCGGGGGCTTAATTGTGGTTATAGAGTAAGAAGGGCAAAATGGTAATTTTTGCTTGAGGTGAAAGTAGGGAAATAGCTTGAGGATTAAATAGGAAAAATATTTGGGAGAGAAAATAAGAACAAGAGTTGTTGTGGTTTAGTAGTTAGAGCTTTGGAATAAATCCTTAAGGTCTTGAGTTCAAATTCCATTATTTGAGTTTTAGCATAATTAAATTTTATTTTTGTTTAGGAAGGCTATTTTCGGCCCTTGCATGTCTTAGGGAGGAGTAGGAATGTTGTCCTAGGGGAGACATGAAAGGAATGTCCTAATCCTACTCTTGTGCCTTATAAAAATTTCTAAGGGGTTCATACCCTTCTTGATCTCTTGCTTTCCTTCCTTCTTAATCCATTAGGTTGTTCAATTTATCCAAACCAATTTTGTTTCCAGAAAATTCCAACAAAGTTCTATGTCTTTGAAGGTTCGAAAATGCCTAAGTGTGAGATATCTTCTTGACCAAAAATGGGGAGGAGTTGTAGAAGGTTCCCAAGAGAATTAATCTCTATGATTGAACCTTCAAACTCCAACCTATGTATATTCATCTTCTTCATGTAGTAATCTGGAATTTTTCTAGCTTCTTGATCAGTCCAATTATCAAAAATTTCAACCATCTTTTCCTCCCAAATGCTGCCAGGAAAATGGCCATTTCACTCAGCTTGAAGGCTGAAAATTCCAACCAAAATCAGACTGCTTAAGAGCTGTGCAAACCAGGGAAAAAAAATCCTGGGCAGTTCGTAGCTCAACAGCCCGAAAAACCAAGCTGTATCTTCCAGTTTATCAACTAGCAATTCAACATTGTTTTTCCTCCATAAAGAAAGATGGAAACTAGCCTTAAAGGACCCTCTAATGGCCCTTCAAACCTTATGCAAGCTGACTGAAATATGGTAGAAAAATCAGCCCAAAAATTTCAGCAAGCCTTGCGAAAAACCTGATCAGAATTTCCAGCTTTGTTCCTTCTTCACCCTTGTCTGAAACTTCCATCATTTTTCTGTACAAACTCACGTTGATCAGCTATGAACTGAACTCCAGCATTCCCACCATTGTTCTGCTAAAAAAATAGCTCCATGGCTGCTCCTAAAATCTCTCCATCAATCACTCCAATCAAACCATTGATTGAAGTCCAAAATTCCAGCAATTTATTTCATCAACTTTCCATGAATTAAACCTCAAACAACCAGAAAACTCCTTCACCATTGTACACCATATTTCGGCCACCCTAAAGCTCCATCAAACAACATTCATCTCAGTAGAATTTTAGCAATCCAGTCGGCCGTTGTAGCTTCCCAAAAGACCTCCACCATCAAAGATCTACTTACCATATTTGCTACCACAAAATATTCCCTAAATTATTCTCTTTGAATTTCAAATAACCAGCTTTCATTTTCCTCTCAAATCTAAAAATCCAATTACCAAAAACCATTCAAGCAATTCGGCAACCCTTCATCCAATCTCTCCATTCTCTCCAAACCTCCAAGAACACCTACTACCATTCTCACGCTTAAAGCCACCCAAAACCACTCCAATCTTCTCCAAAAACTCCAAATTATACCTATTCATTCTCATGAATTCATTCCTGCAATTTTTAACATCAAACTTGGAAATAAAAGTCTCACTTTTGGATCAAAAACCAGAATTTTCTTGAAGGCTCAAGAACACCTTTAAGGTAAGCATGAACAATCATCTCCATCTTCTTCCATCTTCGACCTTGATGAATATATACTAATGAACTCTCTTTTTCTCTTTCTTTCTCTCTTGGCCTAATGGTTACTTCCACCATGGCCATTTTTCTTCTTCTCCTTGTATGGATCAAGCCTTCCTAGCGAGAGGATTCTCTTGGATTAACTTTAAGGTAGTCATAATTCAAGTAAGGCTATTCAACCTTCTCTTTAAATCTTAGACTCATGTCTCTAGGCTGTTTTGGAAAAGGATGGTTTATGAATAAAGTTTGAGCATGTGTTTTCTGATGAAGTTGGGATTGAAGTATGAGAATGGATGTATTTTGCGATGGAGTTGGGATTGATGCATGGGGATGATTGGTTTTGGTTGAATTTTATGGCTTTTAGGGTTTTGTTGCATGCTCTTCATGTCGTGAGCAGTATGATTGAATAAGCATGTTAGAGATTATGTTACCTTTGGTGAATAGGGTTTTATGATTATATATGCTTGTTAAAGCCATGAATATGATCATGTTAATAGAGTTTGGATCATGTGATGGTGGATTGGATCTATGCTTCTATTCATGATTTGGATGTTTTGTTGATTGGTGTAGAGTTTATGTTCATGATTATGGTTAGCAATAGGAAATATGATCATGACCTTATTGTCCCTAAACTAATTTTATTCCATTAATAAGATGATTATTACTATAATTTCTTCTAGTGATTTCGAAAACCCTAGGGAAATATGGATTTGGACTTATATAAAATAATGATATTTTAGTCAAATAAATAATAGCTTTTATTAAAGAAATGAAATATATAGATATTATATAAAATAAAAATATATAGAAAATAATAATATCGAACAAAGCCTTTTATATAAATATTTATAATAGGTGAAATATTAATTTTGTAAATCTTATATTCATAAATACTATTAAAAGTTATTTATTATCTTTCAATCAAAATCCATTAAAATTTACTTACAACTAATCTTAGTTACTAATTATTTTCTAACAATTAATTATTAATAGATTATTATTTTAAATAATTCCATCTAGGTCCTAGGACCCTTCATCAAATAAATCCTAATTATTTATAGCAAGATTTAACCCTTCAACTTATTAGTACCTATTTCCCAAACCCTAGTTATTTTAATATCAAGTTAGATTTATTTTATAAACCCTTTTATTTATTATCTAGCTTTAAAGTTTGGGACATTAGGGTCATGATTGTAGTAAGTTGAACTAGGATTATTTGTGAAAGTAAATTTTAGCTTGAGTTTAATTATGACTTATATTTACCCCAGGCGGGGTTAGGTCAGCTTTTGGAGATCTTTATTTTATCTCGAGCAAAGGATCAGGTAAACTCCTGCATAAAACTTGTTTGATGCAAAATGGTTACTATGGCAAGTCAAATGTAGAGTGCGTGGACACTCACTTCTGTAAAGGTAATTAAGGATTGTCTCCTTTCTCATTTTAGTCAAACAAATTATTTGAAAATCAATGAGTAGTTTTACTCAAACCCTAAAACTCTTTCTAAAACCAGCTTTGTTCCAAACTTTGGAAATCCTTAATTGCCATATTCAAGTGGAGCTTTGTTTTATTCAATTTTCTCCCAAGTGGGATAAATTACGTTGAGTACTCAATAAGGGTGGACTGCTAGGACTAGTCTTTGAAGGGTTAGGGTAAGTCTCTCAATAGGTGGCCACCTCTAAGAGGTAATTCCTTCTCGAATAAGATGTCAGTTCAGTAGGTTGTGCCTGTCCGACTAGCAAGTTTCAGTCAGATGGACTGTGTGTTGCCGGAATGGACAACCAATTTTGTTTGGGTGTAGAGAATGAGGAGTATCTTACCCGGTAGGCCGATCACCTACTTTTTGTCAATCTGCACAAAGTGTGGCATTCTGACCGTTGAATGGTTATGGGGCCCAACATGTGGTAACCTATGACCACCCTTTTGAGTGGTTAATTTTATTGTACGTGTATGGTTGGAAGAGCTAAAACGCCACTCTTGATTTTGACTATTGTTTATTGCTTGCCAGTATTTCTCTTATGAAGTTCTTACACTTTACATCCACGAACTGTTTTCACTGAATACTCAAAGCACACATGGACTTACTGATATTTTTATCTTATCACCCTTTTTACCATGATTTCAGGTCGATCCTACTATGGGAATGTGTAGCTAGTTGTTGCCTGCCTTGGAAGATATTCTGAAATTTATTTTGTGTAATGCTTTGGGAGTTGAGAGTGAACAATTTTTTTTTTTATTTTGGATTTATTCATGAATTTTGGGTTGTAATAAGTTTCAAATTTTAAAGTATTGTTTTATCTTTGTTGTGTGTCCTAGTTATAAAGACCCCTTGTCCTTTGGATGGGGCGACATCCCCGGCCTTGTAGGGCCTAGGTAGTGGGGTGTTACACAAACACTATCGCCGCCAACTCTAAGTTATGCGTTGGATAGTTTACCTCATGTGGCTTCAACGTCCTCAATGCATAGGCGATAACTTTTCTATCTTGGATCAGCACTGCCCCTAGACCTTCCTTAGAAGCATCCGCATATAAGGAATAGGCTTTACCTTCTTCAGGTAAACTTAACACTAGTGCCGTCTGAAGGATGAAAATGGAAAAAATGATGAAATCGAAAGCATGCTTACAGAATGGAAAAATTTACCTCTGTGTTTGAATGATCTTATTGGCACTGAAGAAAATGTCTGTACCAAGATACTTGAAGCTATTGGATTACGTCCTTATAAACATCAATATCATCTCATTCACGCAAAGCTTTTGAGCTTCCGAAATGATACCCTTTCCTCTGTCGGTGAAGCTCATAGAATTTTGGGTTTGCTGCACTTTAGCCTCTGTAAATCCCTTCACAGACTTTGCTATCCCTTTTTTTTCACTCACCAGTCTTGATTGCATTTCTTTTCTTTTCATCAATTTGCGGAGAGAGAGAGAGAGACCAACAACATGAAACAAAAAGCTCTATGCTTTCTATTATCTTTCACGCAAAGCTTTTTATTATTATTTAATTTATTTATTTATTATTATTATTTAATTTTATTTTACCCTTGGTCTTATTTATTGGGTCAGATAAAATTATTTACTCTTGGGCTTGAATGCCCATAAATAATAAGTCTTAATTATTTATTTTCTGAGCTTCATTAAACTGCTCAATAAATAATTAACAAAGCCCAAATAGACCACTCTAAAATATTAGGCCTTTTATCTAGCTTATACCTAGATTAATTTTTTTAATTATTTAATCTAGGCCTTAGGCCCTAAATAATTAATTAATCAATTAAACTAGACAAAATATATACTCTTCTTCGGGCTTTTTATTTTATTCTAATCCAATAATAAATTAGACTACTTAAATAAAATAAAATAAAACCCACAATTATCAAGACTAATTCTTTAATCCAAATCTGTCAGGATTTAAGGGTTATTATGGGGACCAAAAGACACATCCCCTTGGCTACTAAAATGACCAAAATATCCCTGCTATATAAATAACTATATTTTACATTTTAAATATTTCCTAACATCACCATAAGAAAATATTGACTCCAAGGATAATGCTGCGTTAACAAGTCTTTGACCTACAGGTGTAATGACTAAAATACTTCTCTACGCATCGCCGTATATTTAGAGAGAAGGAGTGTACTAACACCTCTTTAATAGACATTTACCATCCTTAGACCTCTAGTCCAATGATCTACGACTATTGGAATGTTTCCACTTTTCAGGGGAGCTACCTTAAAGTAAACATCTAAGTCATGTTCCCCAGGGCCTTGGATATTTAGATTATTTGAACAGTCATAAGGAGCGATATAGCGCAGAAGCTATCTTGTACAAGTCTGTCTTAACTAACTAGTTATATATACCCAATATACACGTATATCAGCTCTACGAAAGAATCTCAATTACAGCATATCAAAATACATGCTTCCAGCTTCGTCAGACCACCAACTCATACTCAAGCGGTAGAGTATTAGTCCACATTGTAGCAGTAATAGTCTGGGTTTATTCTAAATAGTACTTTTAAAAACCACTATTATAAGTCATATTCTATGTATTCGAAATATACTCATGCTATGAAGTAAGTGGACTACTCACTGGCTAAAGATAATTCATTCCCCTTTTGAAATTCATAATACAATAACCTATTCATGATGAGAGTCCCCATTCTCATCAATCGGTTAAGAACAAACATTTGTGTTAAGTAACCTGTAATCTATACCTTACTGTGAAAGACCACTATTCACATAAATCATTTACTTAAACATAATGGATCCTTTCCAAACGTAAACCATACACAAATAAAATGTAAATTCACAAACAAATTTTGAGAATAAATTCGATAATTATATTAGAAAACTAGTCTAGAGGGCATATATTCCAACAATCTCCCACTTGCACTCTAAAATTAAGACAGCTCATAGGTGCCCACCTGATACGAATCTTATGTGGCTCTCTTGGTGTTGTGGGTGTTTTTGGTGGCTGTGTGTTCAGTCAAGCAAATGGAACCCAAAACAGAGATTTCTTCTTGTGACAAAGGATAAAGTAACCTAACTACCTACACTCTTTCAAACCCTTGAAGAACAAAGCCTCAAAGACCCTCAAGATGAGTAGAAAGTTCTACTATATTCTCACCCTAATATCCTTGAAGCAACAAAGGCAAGCAAGAACAAATAGAATAGAGAAGATAGGCACCCAAATATTGAATTTCAAACAAACTTTAGAAGAACAATGCAACTAAAACCCATTCAAAGAAGACAACATTGGATTATCCAAAAGATTTAGGACCCTTACAAAAGGAGGACTAACCCTTAAGTTTGGTCTTGAACAAGATGAGCAATGAGGCTAGGGCCTCTTAAGATTCTCTCTCAAATTTGAATTAAAGTGAAGTGTGTTGTCTTGTCAAATCAATAAAGGTGCTATTTATACTATCCTAACCCTATCTAAGTAATCCCTGAGATTTAATTACAGTTTAAGGTCAAAATAAGTCTTTACAAACACTTAAAAGTGAAGAAAGGCGGAGAAAAGCATTAAAACGTGGAGCAATCGGCGGTGGCCCAGGGGAAAGCCGGCGCTAGTTTGGGGACATCAAGCCGACACCGGTTTGGTTCTGTCTTCGGCCAGTTCTTGTTTGCTTGAGTGTTGGTTTTGGACAGAATGGAGCCAGTGCCGGTTTGGCTTCATGAAGCAGGCGCCGGTTGTCCTCTAGAAGCCTCCCTTGTCAAATTTCAACCCCTTTTGCTGACGGTTTAAGTTCTTGTTGGGGTCCTTCGCGGATGACCATCAACAGGAACTCTTGGCTTGCTTCCTCAACCCTCCAATCCTCCTTCATCCTCAAGCATTGTTTGATGATCAATTGAAAATCGTCTTGAAGCTTCTTAGTCCTCGCTCTAGTCATCGGTCCTTGTCCTCCATGATAAAGTGGAGTCTCATTACCACCTCTATAGTATCTAAGTATCTCTTAAAGACTCTCTCAGCTAAAGGCTTAGAGAAGGGATCTGCTGGTTGTTCTCTGAGGTTATCTGTTCCACCACGATTTTCCGTTCAGAAATCCCAAATCAGGTGGTAATTCCTTTGGATGTGCTTCCGCTTCTTATGGTTCCTGGATTCTTTAGATTGCGAGACTGCTTCAGAGTTTCGCAATATAGCACAATCGGTCTGTCTGTGTATGGCACAACTCCAAGTTTTAAAAGGAATTTCCGGAGCTAGATTGCTTCCTTAGATGCTTCTGAAGCTGCCACATACTCAACTTCCATGGTTGGGTCAGCAATATAAGATTGCTTGATACTCTTCCATGAAATAGCTCCTCCAGATAAGGTGAAGACATATCCACTAGTAAATTTTCTCTCATCCTTATCTTCCTGAAAATCTGAGTCTGTGTATCTAGTAGGAACTAAGTCGTCAGCCCTATAAACCAGTATATAATTTTTCATACTATTGAGGTACTTAAGAATATACTTTACAGCTTGCTAATGAACCTTCCTAGGGTTTGACTGATATCTGCTAACTAAGCCTACGGCAAAACAAATATCTGGCCTAGTGCACAGCATAAAGTACATGAGACTTCCCACAGCCAAAGCATAGGAAATCCTACTCATCCTGTCTTTTTCCTCTCAAGACTTAGGACAGATCTTAGAACAAAAAGATAACTCATGTCTGCAATGAATTTAAGCTCATTTGCATGAGTCTATTTTAAACTTGGCTAGTATCTTGTCAATGTATGCCATTTGGGATAATTCTAACATTCTCTACTTCTTATTTCTAAGAAGCTTAATCCCGAGAATGTAACTAACTTCTCCTAAATTCTTCATACTAAATTGACTAGACAGCCAAACCTTAGTATGAAAGTGATGAAGTACAATCATCCGTGTAAGTGATGAAGTACTCAAAACCCCTTCTAACTTGTGTAGACAAAGGACCACACACATCAGTATGAATAAGGCCCAATATCTCTTTAGCTCTATCAGCCTCTTGGGTAAATGACATTTTGGTCATTTTTCCCATAAGGCAGGATTCACACTGAGGCTAACTTTCCAATCTTAATAAGTCCAAGAGCCTATCATGGATTAACCTCTGAATCCTGGTTAAGTTAATATGACCCAACCTTAGATGCCAAATATATGAGTTATTGACATTGGTCTTTCTCTTCTTACATAAAGGTTTAGATTGAGCGTTATTTATTTGATTGTTTGTAGGGTTCAAAAAGAATAAGTTTCCATACATGTGCCATGTACATAAAACTTTTCCATTTCTACTAATAGTAATACCAGAATGGAAAGAAACAGAATATTCATGATTTATTAATTTTGCAACTGAAATCAAATTATGTCTAAAATCGAATACATATAAAATATTCTTTAATATAACTACTTTATTACAATAAAAAACAAAATCTAACTCTCCCACTGCAAGGACCCATACTCGTGCTCCATTTCTTACTCGTAGTTCATGCTTGCCCTTCTAGAGTCTTCTTATCTTCCTAACCCCCTGCAAGGAATTACAGATATAATCAGTGGCACCAGAATCAACAATCTAAGTGGAAGTTGATCCAACCATTGAAATTGACTCTAGATAGAGAATAATATCTGTAGGGTTTTTTTTAACCTGAAGTTCTGGACACTCCTTTTTCCAGTGTCCCTTTTGCCCGCACTTGAAGCATTTATCTTTGGGCTTGTTGGGCTAGTTCTTGGGCTGGGTCGGTGCATTTCCCTTCTTCTTCTTGAACTTCCTAGACTTGGGCCCAGTTCTGGAAGAAAAAGTCATAGTAATCATAACCTTGGATTGTGGCTTCATGACCTTCTCTGCCATTTGGAGCTCTTTTATTAACTCGGTTAAATTCATGTTTAACTTATTCATGTTATAATTTAACTTGAACTGAGTAAAAGAGCTCGAAAGAGATTCGAGAACCACGTCCATTTGATTCTCGGGGTTAGTTACAGCCCCTAAGACTTATGCTTCCTCGAAAGCAGTAATCATCTTGAGCATATGCTTTCTGACTGATACTTCCTTAGCCATCTTAGTGTTGATGATCGTCCTAAGAGCCTCCTGCCTTGCGGGCTGACTCTTGTCTGCGAATATCGTGGCTAGTGATTGACTAATATCGTACGCAGTGGCCATGTGCTCGTGTTTAAACTGGAGCACATTAGATATGGAGGCCAACATGTAGCATCGAGCCATTTCGTTGGCTTTCTTCCATACTTTCTCAACCTCTCGCTCTTCAGCGGTGGAACCTATTGGGTATCTTAGGCTCGTATCCTATATGGCGCAGCGGAAGAATAAAACGAGATACCATCCCAAGACCAGCCTATGTGTGGAAAACAAGACATAAAGATAATAAAGATAGTAGCTTTTTACCTTTGTTTGATCGTCCAAAGAACAAAAATTTCTTCTTCAAGTTGAGGCACGATCCAGCAATCCTCTAGATCTAACTTCACGAGAGTGGAATGTCTAACCACTATAATCACAGTGTGTGATTATCTCTAACAGTAATCCACACAAAGGAATACTCAAGTACCAAAATTTCTTGTGCTAGCAGAAAAAAGTGGCAGCTAGGGCTGTTTCATGTTTTCAGCAAAATGAGAAAAAGAGAGAAGGACGTTGGTTGTGTGTCTAGGGTTGGAGATTTCGTATGTTGTGTGTCAGATAGGGTTTCGTGTCCCTTCTATATGTTACACGAAATACTTGCTAAAGAATCCTCCATCCCAGAATTCTAAAACAGTTAGAATTCCCTAATTGTAATTAGAAATATCAAGTTCTCATAATTACAATTTGGACCACAAATTATAACTAATTATAATTGTCCACAACAACTTCTCTTTCTCTTAATTAACCCCACTATGTTATCCAATAACATCTTGAGTATATAATCCTCTATTGTGTGTGACCTATTAGGTTTCCCAGTCAATTGGTAGAGAACATGAATTAATCTAAACGTCTTTGAGATTAATAATCCATAATTAATTAGAATTAATCATATTAATTCTAATCAGGATTGGTTTATTAATTCATCAATTAATAAACCCATATTCCCAAATCATGAGCGGTATTTAGCAACACATCATGACCACCCAAGAGTTTAGGAAGTCAAATGGCTTGACATGAACCCTTCAATAACAAATTACAGTGCAATTAACTCCTTTTACCATACAATATCTCATTCGATTTGAAGTATGGAATTAGTGCCAACTTCCTCCAGAATTAATTCTGGCCCGAATACAATAGTACTTGTATCAGGAACCCACTACTCTAGATGTGTATCAATTGGAACTATTTCCAATACACAATCGCCTTGGCTAAGGACTTCTCGAGTAGTAATTCCTACAAATGACCGTAAGATATTCGCCCCTACTATTAGGAGTGGTGAATCCTTTATTGACCCTCTCAAGTATTTTCGTTTACCTCGTAATGTACCCAATATCCATCCCATAGGCGGCTCTCAATCGAGCTCCGGAGATTGGAATCAAAGTAAAATGCTCAGCAAACAAAGTACTTTTGAGATCTCAAGTCCAAGGATACTTGCACATTTGCTATATTGAGATTATATCACTAGCACTAAATAGTTATCCATGTGATTATCTCAAAGCTAGGTCATCCAATGAACTTATTCCATTAACAAGCAACTATGCGTTAACTTTGAGTATCTCAATACTTACGGATATGAGAACCACCGCTTGATCAAATCAAGAAGTCTAACACATACTAGTCTTAACGCATTAATGATGTCCTGCCTCATTAATACTATGATTAGGGATTATTTAAGTACTAACATTATACAGTGTAGTAGGAATCTCATATCATGATCTCTATCATGATTTCCTTAACACAGTGTTGTACTAGGAACTTTATCGAACAGTTATATTACTTAAAAGTAAACAAAAGAAATTGTAAGATAAATAATATCTTTTATTAAAATAAAATGTGTCATATACAATATACAAGCGATTGCCTCTAGGGCACAACACAAACAGAACCTTTCCCAAGAATAGGGTAAGTGTCAAAGAGGACATACTTATACTCCTCAGTAGTGAGTATTATGTCCAAATTCCTTTTTTAATCCACATAATTTAGACCCGTTAACTTATTCTCACGTAGAATAATGGCCAAAGAACTAAAAGAACCTCCACCAATCATTTCTAAAAAATCGAATAAAAGAAAACTCAGTTTGTGAAAAACAAAATAATTTGTGACTTTATCCTCATATTAAATTCGATAATAATTAACTCTATCACTATTATCTTTAATATAATTAATTTGGCTCTTAGAAAAACTGACATAGCTTCTTGAGAAGATTAACAGTTTCCTAAGCTAAGTGTGTTAACCACCACAAATTAATTTCCCTTCTAGGTAATGATCTAGAAGATAACTTTATCGTGAGACAACCGTTTCTTCTCATTTTCTATGGACATTTTTCACAATATAACCTCCAACGTGGGTTGGCCGATCATAGCACGTATCCGGTGTTATTAATTACATCCATTCATTAGTTCTAAATCCTTGTGGTATCCCATCCTATACGGATTCACTCACAGGGTGATGCGAAGGGACCCACGATCTCTAATGAGGATCGTGATGGAAGCCGTGGGGCCGTTGGAACCCCTCTCCCACTTAGGATTTTAAAATAAGAGTTTACTTAGAAAATATCTCTTGAAAATTTCAATTAAGTTTTCTTTTAACTCAAAAATAAAATATCTAAACATATAAAAATTTTTGTGTCAAGGTTTATACCCTTTGAGAAATTTTTTCATAGATTAATTTTATATAAGTTAATAAACTTAATAATTTAAAAAATTTCCAATAAAACTTTCGAGAGATTTTGATCTCAAGTTTAATTTGACAAAAACAATTTTTCTTATTAAAATTAAATCAAAATGGTTTTCTATTTTAATTCATAAAAATATTTAAATCCAAAATATTTTCTATGTCAAAGATAAAATTCTTTGAGAAAATAACTAAGAATTAATTTTTGTTCGAATTAAAATTAACCATTTGATTAAAGAAAAATGTTTTTCTTTGTCAAAAATTTCCAAAGAATTTGGTCTTTAAGAAAACGTGCACATAGAATACAAAAAGAAATAAACATGTAAGAAAACTGTAAATATTTTCATATTTTTCTATTCTTTTAACCTAAATGTCCAAATAATAGAATTAAACACATTAATTAATTAATGGTCATGTTTAATCCTAAATTTTCTTTACTATTATTTTTTATGCAAAATATTTAATGAATATTAACTATTGCAATAAAAATAACTTCATCTTGTATAGGATCAAAAATTAAAAAAAACAAATTTTTTAATTTCTAGTCCATGCACCCGTCACACTGGATCATGGCCCATGGGAAAACCCATGGGCCACGATCCTAGCGGGTGCTCGCACCCCAGCCCGAAGAGCTGCTTGCGACCCACCAAGCTCGGCCAAAACTATTGATCGAAATTGGTGCAAACCAATTTGCAAATGCAAATTGGGCTCTTCCACGAGGAAGGCTTCCTCACACACCACGAGGAAACCACAAGCTTCCGCGAGGAAGCTTTCCTCTCTATCAGGCGCGGCTGCGGCTCCAAGCCATGGCTCGGCACACACACATCCAAAGCAAGCGGCTTGGCTTGGCTCGACTCATCTTCTCCAAAGTTTCCTGCGATTTTTCATCACTTCTTCTGGTTCTTTCATCCAAACAGCATGTAAAGCCACTTAACAAGCTCCGATACCCTTACAAATAGTGGGCTTACATATTTCATCTAAGAAAGTAGTAAATTACAGTATTCCTATACTTCCACTCGCAAAGCTTATACAGAGACTATCCCATACCAGAAACACGAAGGTTTATAGAAAACATCTAAAATAAATATTTTCTTATTTTAGTTAAGCCTAGCAAGCTTTCTACAATTGTCAAACCATGGCTCTGATACCACTTGAAGGACGAAAATGGCAAAAATGATGAAACCGAAAGCATGCTTATAGAACGGAAAAATTTACCTCTGTGTCTGAATGATCTTATTAACACTGAAGAAGATGTTTGTACCAAGATGCTTGAAGCTACTGGATCACATTCTTGTAAACGTCGACTTCGTCTCATTTACGAGAAGCTTTTGAGCTTCCGAAATAATACCTTTTCCTCTGCCAGTAAAGCTCACAGAATGTTGGGTTTGCTTCACTTTAGCCTTTGTGAATCCCTTCATAGACTTGGCTATCCCTTTTTTTCACTCACAAGTCTTGATTGCATTTCTTTTCTTTTCATCAATTTGCAGAGAGAGAGAGAGACCAACAGCATAAAACAAAAAGCTCCATGCTTTTGTTATCTTTCACGCGAAGCTTTTTTTTATTATTTAATTAATTTATTTATTATTATTTTTTAATTTTATTTTACCCTTGGTCTTATTCATTGGGCCAGATAAAATTATTTACTCTTGGGCTTGAATACCCATAAATAATAAGTCTCAATTATTTATTTTCTGAGCTTCATTAAACAGTCTAATAAATAATTAACAAGCCCAAATAGACCACTATAAAATATCATGCCTTTTATCTAGTTTATACCTAGATTAATTTTTTAATTATTCAATCTGGGCATTGGGCCCTGAATAATTAATTAACTAATTAAACTAGATAAAATATATACTCTCTTTGAGGCCTTTTATTTTATTCTAATCCAATAATAAATTAGACTATCTAACTAAAATAAAATAAAATCCATAATTATCAAGATCAATTCCTTAATCCAAATCTGTCAGGACTTAAGGGCTATTACGGGAATCAAAAGACACATCGCCTTGGCTACTAAAATGATCAAAATACCCCTACTATATAAATAACTATATTTTACATTTTAAATATTTTCTAACATCATCATAAGGAAATATTAACTCCAAGGATAATGATGTTTTAGCAAAATCTTCGACTTACAAGTGTAATAACTAAAATACCCCTCTATGCATCACCGTGCATTTAGAGAGGAGGAGTGTACTAACACCTCTCTAATAGACATCTACTATCCTTAGACCTCTAATCCAATGATCCATGACTGTTGGAATGTTTCCACTTTCTAAGGGAGCTACCCTAAAGTAAACATCCAAGTCATGTTTCTCAAGGCCCTAAATATTTAGATCATTTGAACAGTCACAAGGGGCAATATAGCACTGAAGCTATCTTGTACAAGTCTATCTTAACTAACTAGTTACATATACCCAACATATAAGTATATCGACTCTATGAAAGAACCTCAACTATAGCATATCAAAATACATGCTTCTAGCTTCGTCAGACTACCAACTCATACTAAAGCGGTAGAATATTAGTTTACGCTGTAGCAATAATAGTTTAGTTTCTTCTAAATAGTACTTTTAGAAACTACTATTACAGGTCATATTCTATGTATTCGAAATACGCTCATGCTATGAAGTGAGTGGACTACTCACTGACTAAAGGTAAGTCATTCCCCATTTAGAATTCATAACACAATAACCTATACATGATGAGATTCCCATTCTTATCAATCGGTTAAGAACAAACATTTATGTGTTAAGTAACCCGTGATCCATACCTTACTGTGAAAGACCACCATTCATATGGATCACTTACTTAAACACAATGGGTCCTTTCTAAACATAAATCGTGCACAAATAAAATGTAAATTCACAAATAAATTTTGAGAATAAATTCTTTTATTAATAAATTCGATAATTATATTAGAAAACTAGTCTAGAGGGCATATATTCCAACTCCGTCATCAATCTCCTTTTAAACTCTTGAAAGTTCTTCTCACACTTATCATTCCAAACGTATGACACGTCCTTCCTTAGAAATCAAGTCATCGGCGTAGTCAGTGTAGAAAAGTTCTTAATAAAATGACGGTAATATCCCGCCAATCTAAGGAAACTCCTAATCTCAATTACGCTCTCCGGTTGCTTCCAATTTGAGACAACTTCGACTTTTGTTGGGTCCACCTTGATTTCATCTTTAGATACCACGTGACCAAAGAAGGCTACTGAGTCTAACCAGAACTCATATTTTCTAAACTTAGAATAGAGTTTATGCTCTTTCAATTTCTCCAATACTAACTTTAGATGCTCTGCATGCTTCTCGGGACTTTTCAAGTAGATCAAAATATTGTCGATGAACACCACCACGAATTTATCCAAGTACGGCTGGAAAACCCTATGCATAAGATTCATGAAAACGGAAGGTGCATTAATTACTTCGAATGGCATCACCACGAACTCATAGTGCTCATATCTAAGGTTGAAGGCTGTCTTGGGAATATCCTCCCTCCTCTTTGATTCGCACTTGATAATAACCTTATGTGAGATCCAACTTGGAGAAGTAACAAGAGCCTTGCAACTGATCGAACAACTCATCAATCAAGGGCAGGGGATACTTATTCTTAATCGTGAGGTTATTCAGCCCTCAATAGTCTATGCACAACCTCAACGTCCCATCCTTCTTCTTTATAAATAACACCGAGGCTCCCCAAGGCAATGTACTGGGTCTTATATACCCTTGCTTAACCAATTCCTCCAGCTGCTCCTTCAATTCTTTTAATTCCACGGGTGCCATCTGATAAGGAGTCTTCGATACCCACTCAATTCCAGGAACTAGATCGATAGTGAACTCGACTTCTCGGAAAAGTGGAAGAGAAGTGAGTTCGGTCGAAAATACATCTGCGAAGTCCTTCTCCACCTCAGTGCTTTCCAAAGTACATTGATCCTTGGACTTATTGATTAGGTAAGCCAGATACCCTTTATAACCCTTCTTTAGCATCTTTCGAGCCTTTGCTTCTGCTATCAGAAATTTCAGCTTCCTCACCTTCTTCCCGCTAAAATCTAATACATCGCATCCGGGTCTAACAAACTGCACTATCTTGACCTTGCAATCCACTCTTGCCCCATGCTTTGCCAACCAATCCATACCCAGAATCAGATCATAGTCGTCGATAAGGAGGATTATGAGGTCTGCCTTCAAAATCTCTTTCCCAACCATAATATCACACTATTACACCACCTTACTCGCATCTCTTTGCCTCCCCAAAGGTGTGCTCTCTAGCATGGTATAAGGCAATTCTACCCCGTCCAAACCCAACTGACCTTGCACAGAAAGCGTACTTTCAACTACTACTGAATCAGCTTCAACCTCTTTTCGGTTTAGAGTGAAGACCTTGGCTTTCACTTGCGGTTGTTGGCCTCCTCTTCCAAATGTCCCAGCAGGTGCTCCTCTAGCTACTCCAGCTGATTGAGTCAAAGCTCCTTACCCCATTCTGAGTGGCCTTGGGCAGTTGTTCCTCAGGTGGTTTGGGTCATCACAGTTGAAGCATCTCTTTGTCACTCCCTTTGACCAGTAATCCCTTTCTGTATAACCTCACCTTCGACACATCAGTTCACTCGACATAGGACCTGGTGGTACTGTCTTGGGCTACTTCCCCTTATTCCCCCATTGTATCGGACCAGCGGGTCGCTTGTGATTCTGGGGTCTCATCGGTGGTCGGCTCAGTTGGAATGACTAGTTCATCGGCCGGTTCCTATCCTCGTTTTTCGTTCGGGTCACTGCATTCTTGTGACCGTATATGTCACTGGTAAAGATAGTGCCAGTACCTTTCTTAGATCCTGTCGGAGACCCTTCACAAATTGTTGTGTCCGTTTTTGCTCGGTATCCACCAAACATTTACAGTACTTAGGCAGTTGGGTAAACCGTGTAGCATACTGAGCCACTGTCATCCCTCCTTGCTTAAGGATCTGGAACTCGTCCTCCCTCTTTTCCGCTATCTAGCGTGGTATATACTCTGCTCGAAATGCTTCCACGAAATTCTCCCACGTCCAGTTGCTATCCTCCTTCTCCCAGTCCTCTTGGACTCTCTGCCACCAAGCTCGAGCAAGTCCCCTCAACCTGAATGTAGCAAACTTCATCCTCCTCTTCTCAGTATATTGAAAAGTCGCAAAAAATATCCTCCATTTGCTCAATTCACTATTCTGCCTTTTCGTCCTGCCATTCTACTTCTCCCTGAAACGTCGGAGATTGGAACTTCAAGAATCATTCCAGAGCCTCATCCTCACCCTTAGGCACTTTCTTATCCACCCTATCCACTTTTTCGACCATGTTCTGAAGAATGGCAGCCATCTTGTCGAAGGCCTGCCCCATGGTCACCTCTCGGGATCCACAGATGTTAGTTCCCACTCTTGCTCAAATTCCTATTCCATTTCTAGGGTGGACCGCTGCGTCTGCTCAAACTCAAGGGTTGACGACTCACTCTCCCTAACGGTTCTTCCTTGCACAGCAATTCTATACCTTGGTGCCATCTACTTGCACCCAATACAAAACTTATTAAGGGAAAGTTCATGACATGCAATGCAAACAAATTTTACGAATAGTGCTCCAAATAGGATAAAAAAATCAAATAAATCATATTTGTATTGACCAATTCCAAATTGGTACAAATTAGGAGAGTTGCCCACTAGGTACCCATTTTTATTCCTGTTAAACAAAATTCAAAATAAAGAATAAATTCTGAATCAAGTAAATATACAAATGTCTCTTTATAAAATAGAGAATAAGCACTAAAGGTCCTAAAACTCTAAGCATCACTAGAGTTGCTGGAATCCTTGGAAGTCTCTAAAGAGGGTTCTACTAACCATCCCACACTACTATTGGTGTGATCTATGTCGTAATCTCTTGCAAAATCAAATGATCTATGCTTCTTCCTAGGCCACCCTAGCATGAACTCTCCAATGTCTCTACCCCTTAGCTTGGCTCTTAGCTCCACATCCTTCAGTTTCTCCATAGCCAGCATCAGTGCACTCTTAGGCCTCCCAGACGACTTATAAAACTCACTTCCCAGCAACGTCGGGGTTCCTTCTTCTATAGATGGGATCGCAGGTGTATCCACTCTATCCTCCTCCTCAATCACCTCTACCTCAAGCTCTCCTATCTCTCCCTCAACCCCAAGTCCTCCCAACTCGTCCTCACTCTTATCATCAATTGCTCCTCCACCTCCTATCTCCCCCTCATTATCACTCTCATATTCTGCCAAACCCTCATTCCACTCAAGTGCAGGCATTTTAGGTGCTGGATCTTTGGGTCCTTCCTCTACCCCTAAGTCTTCCATCATAGGTGGCTCATGGTCGACCTCATCCCCACTTAGAATCTATCCACCCTCAGGTTTCGTCTCTGACCCAAACGACGAGGAATCCGGTATAAGTATAGAGCTAGATGTTCCACCACTTGCGGGACCGCACATAAATGGCTAGTTTCAGGTCACAACTACGGTTCTTCTAGTCATCCTATAAAAGAAACATAAAGAAGTCAGAACTAAATCTCAATTCTTAGAGTTCAGACACTATTCAATGAATCTCAATTCCTAGGGTTTAGGTACTACTCAATAAGCTCATTTGTCTAAACTTAGGCTCTGATACCACTTGTAACACCCCACTATATACGTACCCAGATAGGGTGGGATATCGCCCCATCCAGAGGACCAGGGGTCTTTATAACAAGGTACAAAAGAATATCAACGAAAAAAATAATAATAAAACAGTCTTATTACATCCGAAGGCAAAACATATACAAGTTTGAAAATTCAAAACTAACAAACATTTCTTGGGAGAAATACAAATCAAAATAAAATAAAATAAATGAAAGATCACCTCTTAATGCTTCAATTTGCTCGGTATAAGCACTCCTTTGAAATCATGATATAAAAATGTGTGAGATTAGCATCTCAGTAAGTCCTGTGTGTGCGAATGTCATATACAACCATTTCGTGAATACAGGTTTATCAAGATTATAAAATCATGTTTGCAAGTCAATTTCATCTATAACAGTTGTACAAGGAGCCTTGCTCAAAAATTCCAAAACAATTCCTAATAAATCATCATTTCATCATATTTATAAACTTATTAAGTAAGGATTAGAAATGATTCAAATAATAATACCATAATCTATATCATAGTTACCACCATGATAGCGTCTCAATGTAACCTTTCAATAATGGGCAGTGGGGGATCCTTCTACTAGAGTGAGATACTCCTCCATCTTTAAACCCAACACTCTGGTTGTCCAATTCGAATAAACAATGTCTACATGGACTAATATACTAGTTCAGACCAGCCTGGCTAAGTAGTACTGCTACCTTTCCAAGTTGAGTTCATCTTCTGGAGGTGGTCTCCTACCAGAAGACTCACTCTTACTCTTCAAGACTAGTACCACTAGCTTTCCCCTCTAAGTACTCAACGCTCCCCATTTAGGAACAGAATCATTTTCCCTTATTTGAAATTCTTTGATTAGCTTGACTGCAAAACGTGATTTTTTCACGATAGCATTTCCAAATAGTTTAATGATAGAGTAAGAAATCGTTTGTCAGTTTGAACAACTAAAACTTGACAAGCTCATTTAGAAAGTAAAACATCCACGTTTTCAATCTAAGTATCAAAACATCACAATATAATTCATCATGTTCAACCAATGTTTCAATCCTCTTGTCAAACATCACATTGACATCAATTTTGAATAACCTTGTGAAAAGTGCTTGCAAACATGTAATATGTATTAAACGGTTATGCAGGGGCTTACTTGGATATATTAACTAATTGCCCTTACTTCAACTCCTTCCTTATCTAGTATCAACAATTCCAAAATCAGAACTCAAACTACACATTACCTAGCCACTATCAATGCATAGCATTTAAATTGATCAACTCATCATATTATATTCATATTTTTCCCTTGCCATGCTATTGATCATACACGTGCATTCATCCAAATCAAACCACAATATAGCACCTCCTATATTCAACTAGCATAAAATCATCATAATCAGCCGCATTAACATTAAAAGATCTCATCTTAGCCAACATAGTATAGATCTAGATTCATCATGATAAGATACATCAATGTCCTATTTCATATATACTTTGTCTATATCCCGCATCATCATATTTATCATTCTAATCCATTCATGCTTTCATGCTAGACTCCGTAAGCGTTCATAAGTTAATACTGTAAGGAACAAAGCCATTTAAATCAATAAAGATAGGGTCTTTAATTATCTCTTAGCGAAATAGACTCAACAACAAGACAACTCCTTGGTGATTAGCTTGAGTTCAATGGAGAGTTGAAGAAGTTGGTCCGCCTAGATGTTCTTGACCAAGATTCACCAAGTAAAGGGAGAAATCAGTCCCTTTAGACATGATTTAAGAGAGGAAAGATAGAAAGAACGAAGAGAGAGATGGATAGAAGGGTTGAAGATTGTCTACCTTGTAGGTTGTTTCAGTTTTGTGTTTGTTCTTGGGGTGTGCTAGCCAAACTTTGAGAGAGCGGAAAGTTGCTTGTTTCATGAGTTTTAGAGGCTTAGAGAGTGGAGATTTTCATGGTTTGTTGAATATAAAAGATTGGGTTTTGGTGTTTGAGTGGTTGGAGAAGTCCTATCTTGTTATGGACTCTTGATCACAAGAACAAGTTGGATAGCTTTGGTCTTCTCTTGCTTAGTCGAAATTGGCCAGTGATTGGGAGGTGTTATTGCTGTGTTTTTTATGCTTGATGTGGCCAAAAATCTAGAGAGAAAAGAATGGTTGGTTTTGGTCTTTATTGAGGCAAGAATAAGATAAGAAAAGAGGTTTGTGTGCAACTGCGTTTTTACTCAATAACAGGAGAGAGTGTGTGAGTGCTTTGGTCTGGAATTTTCGTGTATAATGTGTGTGTGTGTGTGTGTGTGTGTGTGTGTGTGTTGTGGCCGAATTTCTAGAGAAAGGAAGGGAGAAATTTTGGTGTTTTTCCTCTAAAACAAAGTTCTAATTGGTTAAGGTTATCTTAGTTAACTTATCCTAGGTTTTTGGAGAGTTTTAGTTGAGCTTAACTAGCTCTTAAGGTGGTAGCAGCTTAGGGTTTATTTTCCAGAAAATTGCAAGAAGTAATTAAGTTATTTAATCATAAAATAATTTAATTAACTAACTTTTTTTTTGAGTAAATTTAAATAGCTAATAGATAATTATTTCAAAAGAATAAAAATCTGATTTTCTTGGGGCTAAACCCGAAATTCCTTTTATTCCTCCCCTAAATTTCAAAAATCCATAATCTAAGAGATAAGTGCTTAATTTAAAACCAGCATTTATCCTTTTATTTTTCAAAAATTCTTTAAAGAAAATTAAAATATGGAGACTTATCTTCTTTAAGAAGTGGCAGCCACCACATTAAAACAAGATATAGCTTTATGTGTTTTATTTTCCAATAAGATACTTATATATAGATTTTAAAATTTCAAATTTGTAATATTTAAAATTCTCTAAAAGATTATAAGAGGATATTAAAAATAAGAATTTAATTTATTTTCAAATCCTATATAAAATAATCCCAAGATAATTCACACTCCTAAATTTTAGGAATTGGACTCCGAGATGGTGGCTACTCCAATGGAATTTCGGCCAAGCTTAGGGAAATTAGGGAAAAGAAAAAAAAAACAAAGGAAATGATTTGTAATAGTTGGGATTTTAACTCAAGCCCACCAAGAAGTAAACATCAAGTCTTATCCATTAGACCACAACAACTCTTGTTTAACTATTCCTCCAATAAACTCTCTTAACTCCCACTATGATTTCATTTCCTTCTTAATAAATTTCCTCAATTATAACAAAAGTTCAACTAAAACAACTATATCATAATAAACAAATTCAAGAAATAGCAAACTCATAGAACTCATATATTCATGAGAATAGCTCAAATTACCAAATGCAATGTAAAGTGTTATGACATGCATGATTTTCTCCACATAATAAAGGTGGTTGAATATGGGGTATTACAAGCAGCAAGTGCCCTTTGCCACGTACTCTTCTATTATGAATTAGACTAAATGCGAAATAATTTTGAGAATAAAAAGAGTTAATTTTATTAATAACGAATAGTATATACATAAAGTTTAGCTAATTGGCAATGATGATACATGTCATAAGAAATCAAAGATATAGAGATCAAGCAACCAAATTTCAGAGCAAAATTCAAACTAATAATGACTGACTATACATCTCATGAAAATCTAATACCTTATTTAAAATAAGTTAACTCAACCTAGACTGTATAATTAACCACTTAAAATTACATCGTTCCACTAACCAATTATTTGAGTAAATATTTATTTAATATTTATGAGATCAAAATATTGCCCCTTCCTTTAAACTAGCTTTGTCATTGGAATTGTCTAAAAATCAACCTTTATCTTTGAACGATATTCTATCTTCTCTAAATCTTCAACCTAATAAAATTTAGTTGCACTTAAGAACATACATGTCTAAGTGAGTATCTATCTCTATATTTGTAGCACAAACCTTTTTCTAACGTTGTTTGCAGCTCCAATGGAGTGATTTTCTTGGAGACCACATTAGTTTTTGTGTTGTTTGTTAAGTTTAGAGTTGTGGTTTCTAAATGGTTGAGTAGATGGCATTACAAGATGGGCTTTTTAGAGAATTATTGATGACTGATAGGGAACTCTACAAATATAACGTTTACCTACAAGCTACTTCAAAGGTACATAATTTAAATATTTTCATTATATATTGAACTCTTCTTAACTCAGTAATAAATATAAAAATATAATCTTATTTAGTTGCTTGGGACATATTATATATCGTGATTATTCTGAGCACTTTAAACTTATCTAAATACTCATCTATCCTTTCTTTCTATTTAATTTTTCTAAATTCTTACATTAATTAAGCATATGTAGTTTTCTCAAATATCATATAAATAGCCTTAACAATTTATTCCCAACTACTCTCCACATGAGTTTGCATATACCCATTAAACTAAATAAAAGCATTTCCCTTCACATATAATTCAGTAATACTTAATTTTTTATTTCAATAATATTCAGTAAGTCAAAATATCTCCTACGCTTACTCATCCATTCTTTAGGGACAATCCTTTCAAAAATAAAAATAAAAATCTAATATTGGTAATTTAACTCCATATCTATTATCTCCTCTATTTCCAGAATTATCATAATCAAAATTCGGGATATTGATTTAAAAAAACTTCTACTCCACCTGGACTGCCCTCAATCTGTTTCTCCTCTTTTGTTATCTTCTTAGTCAACTCATCCATACTAATAATAAGGACATTTAAATTGGTAGAGAGTGAATAGTGAATCAATATTATCCTCTATTTGAGATTATAAATTCTCAACAAAGATACTAATCGAATTAAAATAGGCCTTTGTTCGTTGACAAAGAGTTCCATAAAAGTGAACCACCTAGCCGGGCTTTTGACCAAAATATGCACTTTTTGGAATTGAGTGCCGAAAGTGGGAACAAATTTTGAGAGGGGTACCCGGTGAAGGGACTTCGCGTTTGGGAGACGCGAGGTCCATCAAAACCTCGGGTCTCCCAGACGTGAAGTCTGCTAGCCGTTTTTTACACTGAAAAAGCTAGCAAAGCTGCTTAAAGTGTTGTCAAACTCATGTCTCGCAGACGCGAGATGTAACTTTTTTAGAGGAATCACTGATTCCTCTGAAAAACCAAAAATCGTTTATTTTCAAATTATTTAAATATACATGAAATATTTAACTATTATTTACTACAATATTTAATATAAATTTAAATTCATATTTAAGTATTCACTATTGTTCAAATTTAATGGGGTTTCAAAAATATATTTAATTATTAAAGATAAAATTAATAACAAAAATTTAAAATTTTCACCAATTATTCGAATTCGGTTAAAATATAGATTACTTGAATTAAATTTAGATACCCCACATTTAAAATTTTTATATTTTTTCCAAATAATTATTACTTATAATCAATTGTAATTAAATATTATAAATTATACTTTAACTTAAAAAGTGTTATAATTTAAATATGAATGAATTACAAGTAATATTTTTAAGTTTTATATAGAATTTTTTTATTATATAAAAAATTAATTATGCATTGGCGTTGTTAAATGAGTTGTGTTCCTCAAGGTTATTTCATAATATGTTAAAGTCATATTTTTAGTTATTACAAATCTAAATAATTCTAGCTCTAAGTTGTACATGGAAATGGTATTATAATAAATGAAATTATAGTCAATTAAATTTTAATATCCAAAATAATTAATTAAACTCTAAAATTTAGAATTAAATTTAAAGGAATTACAAAAATAGTAAATTATTATTTCAAAAATATTATGTTTAAATGATTAACAATAAATTAAAAATTAAAAATTATTTCCAATTTTTTAAAATAAAAATAAATTAAGATTTAATTTTACAATTAATTGAGATTTAAAATTATTTAAAATTTTAATAAACTATAATTTTTTTTTATTGGTGTGGATGGCTGTAAAAAAAAGGGTACGGACACCCTTGTTAAAATATCTCAAAATATACATGAAATATTTAACTCAAAAATTGTTATAATTTACATATGAATAAATTACAGGTAATGTTTTCAAGTTTTATATAAAATTTTTTATTATTTCAAAAATTAATAATGCATTGGTGTTGGGAAATGAGTCATTTTCTTCAAGGTTATTTTATAATATTTTAAAGTCATATTTTTAGTTATTACAAATTTAAATAATTCTAACTCTAAGTTGTATATAAAAATAATATTATAATCAATGAAATCATAATCAATTAAATTTTAGTATTCAAAATAAATAATTAAACTCTAAAAGCTAGAATTAAATTTAAAAGAATTAGAAAAATAGCAAACTATTGTTTCAAAAATATTATGTTTAAAGGATTAAAGATAAATAATAAATAAAATTTAAAAAATTTTAAATTATTGCCAGTTTTTGAAAAAAATAAATTAAGATTCAATTTTACAATTAATTGAAATTTAAATTTATTTCAAAATTTAATAAAAATAATTGTAATTTTATACCAAGGACGAGATTAAATTAGAAAATTTATTGAATATAATCTTTTATTTGAATAAAAGATTAAACTAAATAAAATTAATTAAATAAACTTGAAATCACATGTCTATAAATTTTTTTTTAAATATAAGTACACAGTTTAAAAAAATTTTAGATAGATCAAAGTGGATTCCCTTTTTCACAACTGCCTAGATCTAGTAACAATATATGTGTAAGATATGTGGGACTTTGGAATTGCAAAAGGTAGACACCAAATTGTGATTCTGTTGCACTCAACCTCGTGTGTGATTCTGTTGCACAGGTTGACCATATTCAGTACCTCGAAATTTGATGCAGAATTTTACGAATTTGATGCGGAATTTGACACATAATTCTGGGAGACTGACCTCGCGTTTAGCAGACACAAAGTATCTCGGTCAGATACTCTTCCTAATTTTTATTCTCACTTTCGACACTTAATTTAAAAAAGTGCCTATTTTAGTCAAGAGCTCTAGTCAAGCTTCAATGTACTCTTGCAACTCCCTTAATTCAATTTCTATCATTGTTATTGCTTCCTCCACCTCACGATTTCACATTATACGCATGATTTTAAACTTAAGAATATGAATTGCTTTGATACTAAATGTTATGAATTGAACAAAATAAGAAATAGTTTAGAGAAAAAAAAAAAGAGATGATTTTTATTAATAACTAACGATGCAAAGTGTTTGGTATATTTGGGATTGGAAGTGGATACAAATTGTAGGAAATCTGATATACAGAGACAATCTATCAAGTTTCCAAATATAATTTAAACTCACAATGACAAACGATACATTTCAAGAAACCCTAATATCCTATTTAAATAAGAAAAACTCGATCTAGACTATTGGATTAACATAAATATTAAAAATTATGTTGGTTTTCTGACAATTTGTTTAAATAAATATTTATTTAACATTTATGAGATTATAACATCTTCTTCTACTCCCCCTTCTCCCTCCCTTCATTCTTGCCCTCTCTCCTGGCTTCTCCCATCAACAAAAAAGGAGATTGCTTTTTTTTTTTTTCCTTTTAAATAAAATTTATAAAATCAAAGGGCAAATAGATCTTCTACCTGTGAAACAGAGATATGAGTTGACCCAAGTGACATGGGTCTGGTAGGAATTGGACTTATTTGAATTTGATGCAATTGGAAAGTTCAAGGGGACATTTATTGAATTTAAAGTTTAACGGGGTTTTGTGATTTTGGGGATAAGTTCAAGTGTTTAGTGACATTAATCCTATATTTAAAATAGGAAGTGAATATATTCTAACTCTTCTTTATAAAGATAATGCAGCTTATATAGTTCAATTACGAGAAGGATATATTAAAGGAGATCGAATAAAACATATTTTACAAAAAATTTTCTTTACGGTCATGTGATAACCTGTCAAATATTTTTATGAAAACTTTACCGACTGCAACATTTGAGAAGTTGTGATACAAAATCGGTATGCGTCGGTTCAAAGATTTAAATGGATCATCTTATTAGGGGGAGTAATAAACAGACATATACAATAGTGTATTATTTTTCCTTCACTAGATTTTTTTACAGACATATCTAGTAAAATTTTAACAAAACATATTCTTTATATAATGGACATCCAAAGGAGAGTGTTGTGAATACATTAGTAGAAGTTGTGAATCTACTAATTCCATTAATGGAAAAATGTATATGGATGTCCACTAATAACACCACGAATATATATTAGTGGAATTAGTGGAAATAGATGATTAACTCTAATAAATTCACTAATAGAGCTCTATAAATAGAGCTCTTCTCTAAACTTGAGAGATATACCAATTGTGAGAGAATTGTTAGAGAAAATTGTGAGAGAAAAGAAAAAAAAATTTGAAAAAAATTATTATATAAATAATAGTTAAAAAATTATTATGTATAAATTTTAAATTTTATTCTGATATTATTAAAATTTTATAACAGGACTATTTAAGAATAATAAGTTAACAAAGTAATTAAAATATTTAAAAATAACTCACAACTATTAATTAATTTTTTAATAAAGTAAGTTGCATGCATATAACAAAATTGGGCAGGCTGGATCGCTCCCAAACAGCAACCGCCGCGTCACTTGGATACTTCTCTACTCTCCTCCCTGTTTGCTTTTAACAAAGGCACCCACTCTCTCTCTCTCTCGATAATTCAAACTCCTACTTTGCAGCGCAAGACAGACCAAGCTAAAGCCACAATCAACATCTCTCTCCTCCTCGTACGTTTCCCTTCTCTCTCTCTTTTTCATCTTGGTCCCCTACTCGAATTCAACTCTATTCTTTCTTTTTCGGCAAAACAGATTTTGTTTGTTGCTTTTGATTTGTTGTGCACTTGATGAATGCTGGTTCCGGGATTAATAACTAGGGAAAGGGGTTGGAGTTTTCGTCCGTTTTGTTTTGGCGTTATTGTTTGCTGTTGATTCAGACTCTTTCTCTGTCCATTGGCACTTCTTTCCGCTTTACGGATCTCGTGATCATTTGGGAAAAAAACAATACCAAAACAAAGGAGCTTCCACCCCTGCATTTGAATTTCTGAACCTTACATTCAGCAAAGTTTTACTCCTTTTCTTTAGTGGGTGTGCACCTCTGGGTCTTGTCCGCTGTGGAGATTTTCTTACGTTGTTTTCTTCAAGTAAATTATTGAATGATGTTAAAGTAATTTCGGCTTCTAAAATTTTTAGGCTGCATAGATGGCTTTGTGCTGTCAATTTGATTGGACAACTATTTTGCCCGCCTTTACATGGTAGAGGGCCCACTGTAATCTCCTTCTCATTGGGTTTTGTAGTTTTAGCGTTGATAGCTTGTTATAACAGAAGCATGTTTTAAGTTTATAATTTTCTGAAATTCAGTTGATTTACGGACTTTGAGTGAAAATGTTGTGTTGATGTGGTATAGAATTCGCATATTCAGAGAGGGATCTTCTCCGCCTGATTGATGTCAGAGCGCTGAGTTGAGGATTGCTGTGTTTATTTCACTAGCATTGAAGAAGATTTTTCAATGCTAAATATTAACAGGACAAGAACTCAACCAAGGTCTAATAGATCTATGTCTTTGGGAGGTAAGCACTTCCTCAATGTACTTCTTTTTTCTTTCATTTTCTTTATGTTTATGGATGCTACCAGTTTCTAAATCCAATTGTTTTCCTTACTTAAAGGAATGCAATTGAATATCTGGTAATCTACTGTTGCCATTGGCTTAGCAGATTTCTCCTTGGCATTTCTTTATTATGAAACTGAACAGCTAAGACTCTTGCAGTAATATTTTGTTTTTCCTTTTTGGAAATTTTGATTTTTCTATCTTTTCTGAAGGGTTTGCAGTAGTGGATCTCTAATTTATTATTCTGTAACATTTTTCTGTTAAACTGCTTTTAGCTTTATGTAGAGATTAGGGGGTCTATCATGTTGAGTATAATCATATTTACAGATTAGGGATGTAAAATGATGTTTTGCTCTTGTTTGTAGGCATTGATTATGTGGATCCAAAGAAAAAGACTAGTTACGTAGCCAAAATTCTCATGGCTGCTGTCCTCACAGCATTATGTATTCTTATGCTGAAACAATCCCCAAGTTTCAATGCACCAAGCTCGGTATATACTGCTGCTTTCCTTTATTTTTATATGCAAGAGCCTTCTCAAGTTAAGGGAACTTTTGAATTACAAATTCTCTAGTTTGGCTTGATATAAACGAGTTTGACTTGTTTTTCCTGCTTATTGGAGTTGTTTAACAGTATATTAACGAAAAATAAGGATTGACATCTTATACACCACTGGAGCTTGGGCCTGGTTCACTACAAGCATATACTAGTGAAGTTTCCTGTCACGCAGGAGTTCTGCTTGATACAACATTTATTGGCTGAAGTGGACATTTTTGAATTGTTGACATAGAAAAAGGGCAAGAAGTTAACTTAAACCTGTATAAGTTCCATTGCTATAATTACTTACCTAAAGCTGTACTCAATAATTGATTTATGGGGCTCAAGTACTTTTGAAGAATTTAGCATTAGATAGTCAGATGGCTTCCATTTAACAGTGATATCTATCTTCCTGCATAAAGTGCTGATATAGGATTAGCTTGCATCAAGCCTGGAGCCTTTGGCTCTAGACGGGTTAGGATCAGGATCAGCTGTAACACTGAATAGGAATTCTACCTTACCTACTCATGTTGCATTTATTTTTGGGAATTTTCTCTGCTAGTTTCATGAATATAAGCATTGGATGAGTACCAACCTTTAAGATGGTTATATGTAGTTTCAGTTGCATAACACTGCCTCATATGTTGCTATGTCTCAAACTCCATATTTTCAGAACTTAAAAAGGTGCACTAATTTTATTAAACTTTGTCACCAAATTTTGTCAAGCTTGTGTTTAATCTCATCACTTGTTTACACTTCTGTTGGCCATGGAAAACATCAGTTGCCTCCTTATCTTGCTGACATGAGAGTTTATAGTACTCCCTCCATCCCTATTTATCTGTTACAAATGAAAAGTTTTGGTGTCTCTTTTTGTCTATCACATTGAAAAAATTTAGGTGCCATTAATGTTAATTTTACTGCTATACCCTTGTATGAAATAGTTTTGAAAAATGAAATTGTAATAACTTTAGAGAGAGATTTGAGCAAAAAAATCAAGAAAGTAGTTGTAGAGAATATTAAATCTAAGGGTACTTTTGGAATGTATAAATAAAGTTGTATGAATTTAAGAGACTAACTAATTTTTCTTAAACTGTGTGAAGTAGTTAACTGTGACAGATAAATAGGGATGGAGGGAGTACATTTTATTCATGTAATATAGTAGTATCAGGTGCAAAAAGGCGATGCTTGCTGATTTGGTTGATATTTTTGGACCATCAACTTTACAGAACACTTTAGCTTAATTGTTTATAGTACACTTCCTGTCAAATTGTTTTGGTAATTCATACTGTCTTGAGTACACTATGAATCTAAATTTTTGGGGAAACAGACTACTTGTTTTCTTTTTTGGTGCTTTGGTGAATCTGTGTTGTTGTGAGGACTGTTATTTATTTATTTATTTTTAAACAGAAGTAAAGATATTGGAAATCTCCTACTCTAACATCCGGTTTTCTATGGCTCTGTTTCTATGAAAATTAAGTCTCTCTGTCCTTTTGGTAATTGTTTTTTGTTTGACTTTAAATTTAATTGCAGCTTTCGCAGCATGTGATCTTTATGTTTTTCTTGTTTTTGTCGCTTATCAAAAATGGCTGAAGCTTTATGTTAGTGTATTTTATATTCTGCTCACTTTGTATCGTCTACTTTCCCAGTTCTCTCGTCATGAACCAGGAGTTACACATGTCCTAGTGACTGGAGGTGCTGGCTATATTGGTTCCCACGCTGCATTAAGGCTTTTGAAGGATTCATACCGTGTGACAATAGTGGTACATCTCTAACAAGATATATGCTCCCCACCAACCCTCCCCCCCCCCCCACCCAAAAAAAAAAAAAAAAACACGCGCACACACACAAAAAAGAATGCTGTTTTGTACTTGTATGCGTGAGCACTGGTTTATCCATAAATTTTGCAGGATAACCTCTCACGGGGAAACCTAGGTGCCATAAAGGTTTTACAACAACTATTTCCTGAACCGGGGAAACTCCATTTTATATATGCTGACTTGGGAGATGCAAAAGCTGTATCCTTGTATCATTTCTGTGATAAGATTCTTAAACATTGTCTGTCATAGGCATAGGCAAACATGCAGTTGCAACTTGTTGCCTTAAATCATTATATTCAGGTGCAAAAAATATTTTCAGAAAATGCATTTGATGCAGTGATGCATTTTGCTGCTGTGGCATATGTTGGTGAGAGCACCCTTGATCCACTCAAGTAAGTATTGAATGAACTAGTAGAGTTTTCTTTATTTAGCTTTTCTTCTTCTGATATAGCCACTGTGATGTGTGAGTATGTATGCACAGAAATACTCCCTCCGTCCACAAATAACTGGCCTAATTTTCTTTTTGGTTTGTCCAAAAATAATAGTCTACTTTCTAAATGTAGGTTGTATTTAATTTTTTTTTTCAATTTTACCCTTAGCACAATTTTCTATCAATTAATTAGTATTACAATTACCCATATTGAAGTTATTTTAACCAACAATAAAATCTCATTATCCTTTAAAAATAATCAAAAGTGTAATTTAATGAGGTGATATGGGTGAAAAGAAGATTCTAAAATAAAGAGTGGGAAGAGAGACACAAAGGACATATGTGAGAAGAGAGAGATATATGTAATTATTAGAGTGATGTAATTAAAGAAGTGGTGAGATTCAAATTAATGAGTTGAGAAAGATAATAAAAATATTTCAAAGGGTATAATGGACATTTTAATCACTTTTACTATAGAATTTCACAATTCCTTAATATACGTAGTTTTTACAATTAGACCAATTATTTGTGGATGGAGGGAGTACTTGTTTTTAATATGTAGTTGTCAAGTCTTTTGCCTGTTGTGGTTGTTTGTGAAAGAAAAACTTCAAAATTTTAAGAATCTTGACCAGTGATTCCTGCACTTGCTGCCATCTGAAAGCTAAAAAATAGAATGCTCAAGATTCCCTTGTATTCACTTGATTTTTTTTTTTTTAGTATGTATGCACAGAAATACTTGTTTTTAATATGTAGTTGTTAAGTCTTTTGCCTGTTGTGGTTGTTTGTGAAAGAAAGACTTCAAGATTTTAAGAATCTTGACCAGTGATTCCAGCACTTGCTGCCATCTGAAAGCTAAAAAATAGAATGCTCAAGATTCCCTTGTATTACTTGAATTTTTTTTATTTATTTATTTGGATTGGATTTTGGATACTCTTGACAAGTGCAAGTTGTCCGACTCTGTTGGAAAATCAAGATCAAGCCTTTTCTGTTACCATCCTGTGCAACTTTTATTGAAGGGACACTCAAACAAATGTATGTGGGTTTCTGAGTCTCTGTTTGTGAGGGGGGAAGAGAGATGGCCACATATTCTTCTCTTTTTGCTAAATTTTTTCTCTGAAAACCATGGTTTGTGTTTAAACTCAAAAGAATCTGTTGTGGTCTGTCTAGAAATAAAATTAAGCGAATTTGTATCAGATATTTTTTAGCAAGCTTGATTATTCAAAGTTTGTATAAAGTTCTACAGAGAATCTTAAATATGGAGCTTAGGAAGATATGTGAAATGGTACCTCCAAAATGTACTTTCAGATGTCAAGATACTAATTTTAGATTTGGTCCTAATTTCTGAGGAAAGCTTTTGATACATTGCTAGTTTAGCTGATCCAATACAGTTCTCTTAAAATATTTTCCCCCCTTTTCTCCCTTTCTTGGGGAAAACATACGAGGGCATGAATGTAGTCTTAGAAGTAGCTATTTCTTGGAAAATTTTGCTCTTCAATGAATAGCTCTCTAATAAGAAACAAGTACAAGGATGCATTTTCTTATACTTGCCATGTGCATTTTGTTTGAATCCAGACAACCTATGTGTGAGATAGAGCAAGTCACACTTAGGCTATTTGCAGTAAATTCTTTGGAGGTTCTGAATATATGTTTCATTTTTTGGCGCTGCCCCCCCCCCCCTCCCCTTCTACTCTCTCCCCCCTTTCCCAATTTATATGTTTTTTCTCTCATCTTTGTTCTTTTTACTGGGAGAGTGCAGATAAAGTGTGGTTTTAATTGCTATAATCCATTTTTTTTTTTGCCTTTTTTTTTTTTTCCTTTTTTGGGTTCTGTTTCTTTAGCTTCTTATGTTAAATGTTGTAATAACACAGGTATTACCACAATATTACATCAAATACCCTTGTTGTGTTGGAGGCTATGGCTGCATATGGTGTGCGTACTTTGATATATTCTAGTACGTGTGCAACCTATGGAGAGCCTGAGAAGATGCCTATTACTGAAGTAACTCCACAGGTGAAAGTTCGAGAAGGTTTTCTGCAGACCTCATAAATGACATGTTGTGATTCCTGCTTTCAGGAGAACTATAGAGAAGACATTACAATTACTATTTGTTATGTTTGCTGTGTAACTATGACGCTTCCTTCATGGTGCAGAACCCAATTAATCCTTATGGCAAAGCCAAGAAGATGGCAGAGGATATTATATTGGATTTTCATAAAAATTCAGATATGGCTGTCATGATTCTAAGGTATGCAATCTAAATTTGCACTTTTCCAGACTTTGTTATGTTTCCACTTGTTACTTGTTCATTTATTGGGGGAAATTAATATTGTTGGCTCGCTTTTGTCTGCTCCTTGTTGGTAATAGATGGTATATGAGATGAAATGTTGGTAATAAATTTGCACTTTTCCAGGCTTTGTTATGTTTCCACTTGTTACTTGTTCATTTATTGGGGGAAATTAATATTGTTGGCTCTCTTTTGTCTGCTCCTTGTTGGTAATAGATGGTATATGAGATGAAATGTTGTTTTTACAATACATAGCAAGAAAAGCATCATAACTCCTGAAAGCATTCTCATATTGAGGAATTTTGAGCATTCAACTTCTTATTCTTCCACTTATTTGTAATTCCACAAAAGGCAAATGTATTGGTTGGTTGAAAGATTGTCTTTCTGTCTCTTATGATTTGT
Source organism: Voacanga thouarsii (assembly GCA_026120185.1). Taxonomy (NCBI): domain Eukaryota; kingdom Viridiplantae; phylum Streptophyta; class Magnoliopsida; order Gentianales; family Apocynaceae; genus Voacanga; species Voacanga thouarsii. Next base: position 1,028,274 of record JANUWF010001049.1, on the reverse strand, counting down.
TTTTCTTTGACAAATTTGTTGGCCATCGTAGGAACCAAAGTCAGAAATCTTCCTTGTCTATTTCCTTGGAATAGCATTTAGGTTACATTGGGCATTTTTCTCTCCCTGGGTTTCTATTCGTTATGTTGGCTTCGTTCTTGCTTATTGTTTCTCCTATTACACATGTCAGATATCTTCCTCAATGTCCAATTGCACTATCTTTCCATGATTATTGCAAATGAAAGCTGTAACTGCAGTTCTCTTTTTCACTAGGGATTAGGTGGGTGAATATCTTGGGGCTGCCAAGGGGGTGGGGATGTTGTGATGGGAGAGTGTGGTTTTGAGTTCGTCTCCTTTTGAACTTAATTAATTTCATTATTGAGATTTTACTTTTTCCCTATTTTCATACTGGCATGAACCAATCAATATGATCATAATAAATTCCAAAAGTGTCAGGATCATAAAGGAATATTCTTCAAAAGTCACAGTTGTAGTAGCTGAAATTTGAGGACATTCATTTTATTATGCAAAAAATGTGCTATTAGGGGCTCTTCAAATTCTTCAGATTTTTTTTTATCATAAGGCTGAGGGTAAATCTCTCTGCGCAGGCAATGATGTTGAGGATTTCATTATGTGATGTTAGCAAAGCTGAAAATCACCCATTGTGACAATAAATATTTGAATTTCAGATACTTCAATGTGATTGGTTCTGATCCAGGGGGAAGACTAGGAGAAGCTCCTCGACCAGAATTGCGTGAGCATGGGCGAATATCTGGCGCTTGCTTTGATGCTGCTCGAGGAATCATTCCTGGGCTTAAGGTATTCATTTTAAATTTTATTATATATTGTTTTTGTTTTTGTTTTTTTGAGTTTTGGCGGACTGTGAACAACAATTCTATTTATGTTGATTGGAAAGTATTTAGTGGCTGATTTGATTTTTGAGTCATGCAAGAGAAAGTTTGAATATCATCCGTAGTTATTCATCATTTTCTTTGAAAAACAGAGGAACATTAAGTCACGTGGTTATTCTAGAAACTATAAATGCAGTGTAGGGCAAGGACATGAAGAATCTCTGGTCTTTCTCCCTTAAGGAATCACTTTACATAAGAGTAACTAGGAGCTCTCCTGTCATATGCAGGTGAGAGGAACAGACTATAACACTCCAGATGGAACTTGCATACGTGATTATATTGATGTTTCAGATCTAGTTGATGCTCATGTCAAAGCCCTTAAGAAGGCAAAGCCCGGACATCTAGGAATCTACAATGTTGGAACAGGAAGAGGTAAGACATTCTTTAATCTGCAGTGACTTTCGAGTGATCATAATTTATCATTTCTCATATTTCTATCATTTTGTTTTTGAATTCAGGTAGATCAGTTAAAGAGTTTGTGGAGGCCTGTAAGAAGGCAACCGGAATACCTATCAAGATTGACTACCTTCCACGTCGGCCGGGTGATTATGCTGAAGTATACAGTGATCCAACTAAGATTAGAACTGAACTGAACTGGACAGCAAAATACACTGATCTTCAGGAGAGTTTGCAGATTGCATGGAGATGGCAGAGATCACATGAAGACGGATATGCCACTGTGTAGGCTTTGTAGCTGATAGATAGTATACAGCCATTACTTGCTGATATGGAGCACTGACTGCAGCCCTCAGATGGAGTGGAGCCTAAACTTTATCCTGTTATATTACTCTCTTAGTAGAGGGGTTTAAGGCCAGGGATTTTGAATTTTTTTTTTTTTTTGGGGGGGCTAATTGAGTTACCGTGGCATAGAACTTTTAGATGCAGAAGCTCATTTATTAATGCATTTGAAGTAATATTGTTGAGCAGCGATTACCAAATATATGTAACTAAATTATTCTTTTCTTTATGGATCAGTATAAGGTGGCTCATCCAGTCATCTGCCTCCTTTTGACAGCTTCAATTATGATACCCGAGTCCAACAACCCCCTTTTTGTGTGTGTGTGGGGAGATCCTGGTCTTTAACAGCATGAAAACATTAGTACTCTATGACAGAAGATTACCACTTTAACCCAGTATTTAACCCCTAACACGGGTCCCTTAAAAGAAAAAAAATAAAAAAGAGAGTAGTTTTAGAACTGAGTTACCCTGTTTCTTCGTTTATAAATTTATGTTTGTGTGTGTTATTTTTTATTTCTTTTACCTGCAAAAAATTGTAAGATTAATGTCATATGGACTCTCTACACGATTAGTATGAAGATATTAGTAGGAATAGAAATGATGAGTTTGATATTCCTTCCAAACTTAAAAATCATGTCAGTTTAGGACATGACACGGAGATTAAGAAATTGTAAAAACTTGTATAATTATAATAAAAAAGAATTATCATACTCCTAAATAAAAGTAAATATTTACTATTAATTATTTTCCTTTGTGAAATTGACAAGTATTTAAAAAAAATAAGAAAATTGACATGATTTTTAAGATGGAAGGAGTACCATTTAATTAAGAAGTTCTCAAATTTCAAAACTTTGATATACTCTAAATTAATACTTCTTTCTCCTATTATCTAAATAGGATCAGCTTGTTGGGGAAAAAATTATTTAATATATTTAGAAACTAAAGTGTTACTAAATGGGGATAAATTTAGAATGTTAAATCTTAATTTTTTAAAGAGATAAATAATTTGAAACAAAAATTAAGTTAGAAATAGGATAAATAATTTGAGACAGAGGGAGTAAGATTGTATATTCTAAATTTGCCTCCATTCAATAGCATTATATTTTCCAAATATGTTTAAACTAATACTACCTATTTGAATTAAATAACAAGAGAGAGAAACAATTTGAAGTATATTAAAACTTTAGAATTTGAATACCTTTTAATATGAAAAGAGAGAATAAATTGAATTTTTAAGGATAAAAACGGAAGAAAATATTAAATTAACTAAAAAATTAGTTATCTTAATACCAACGTAATCGATTAAATGAGACATTTATTTTGAGACGGAGAGAATAATGCATATGATAGTAGAACAGACACGAGAGGATACTATGACAAATAAACACGAAGTGTGAGACCATTTAAGTAACATATTAAATAAGTACATTTATTTATTATTTAAGTATAATAATGTACACTTAGAGGGACGTCTTAAAACATTTCTTTAATCTTGACTGAATAAGTTTCCAGTTAGTACAGTTTAACAAAGGAATTTCTCAAGGGATCTATGAGAATTGAGCATCTGACATCACTCAATAAGGATATCAAGCATTTAAGGCTAATTGTGTTGGTGGTTCGATAATCCAATCTTTTCATCAACAATTGGGATTATAATATACTATTAAACGTCACTCAAAGTTTATAAAAAACATAAATATATTTTAAGAGCACATTCAAAATTATATCAAAATAATTTAACAATATTTTCATTGCCAACACATCCAATTCAATCGAAACGGGCAATTAGATTTAATAAATTAACTTATATCTTATATAAGACTGTTAGCATATCTTGAAGCTCATGCCCTAATGAAAATTGGATAGGAACTAACAATTTATTTAATATTATACTTTAATTTGATCAAAATAATAGTTATTTAATTAATTATTTGTATCAGCCTTGGGCCAGATCAACTTACTAAACGAGGATTAGTGGGTCAGCTCTTAAGTCATGGGGTCTTTATGATAATTATCTCATATGCGAATTAGTTAGTCATAATTTGTGTTATATATATAAGAGAGAAAAAAAAATTAGGTTTTTTTTCAAATGGAAGATCCATATGGATAAATTAGGAGTCTCACCTTGGGGGACTAATTTGGATTAGCACATTCAACTCATTAGTATCTTGTATCATCACTAGGAAATTAAGCTGGATTTACATGTTTTAACTTAAAATCATCATGTATCACCATTAAGATAATACTAGCGGTTTTTAAAATAGCAATGACATGAATCAATATCAAATCCAACAAATATGATCTCTTAGTTTATGTTATTCAAAAATTTGCCTAACTTATTACGTAGTCTTAAAGTAATATGTTGCTATCTGAAGTATATCTATCAAGATTTTTATATTTATAAATATATGCGTGTAAAGTAATACAATATTCAAGATCATAGAATTTAATAGTTTCAATAGTGTTTATAGGTTCAAAGCTAATAACTATGACAACTAAAACAAGTAGAAAATGGTAAAAAATGTTATCAAGTTATTTATAGGTCATGATTTATATCGTTTATTATTTTTATATTTTTTTATATACTCAACAAATTTTATATATTTTAAAATATTATTTCATCACTCTAAATAAGAATTTTCGGTGAGAATTAACACGTGTTCGGTGAAAATTTTTATAATTTTACCCTTAATAACTTACTCACGTAATTAACACGTGCCAATTCTCAGCGAAAATTCTTATTTAGAGTGATTGAATGATTTTTTAAAGTATATAAAATTTGTTGAGGATATAAAAAAGTACCCAAAAAAAATAAGAAATATAAATCATGAAACATAATTAACTTGATGGCATTTTTCATGATTATACTAGAAAAAACGTAAGCATAATATTATCATTTTTTGCATTTAAAATATGACCAAAAATTCATAAGCATCAAATGCTTGTAATCAAAGATATAGATAGCAATTTCCAATACTCTAAGGTAACTCAAGTGGCATCTAAGAATCCATTATACTAAGGTATGCTTAGAAATTAATGATATACCAAATCAAATTCAATGTTGTTAAGACATGACAATAAGTAGAGTATCTTATATGTTTTCAAAACCACAAGCGCATATACAAGCATATGCAATGCAACATCAACAATTTTTTTCTAATTTATGTTCTTGAAAAATGATTAGTTCAATATCTACAAGGAAATAAAGAACTATATAATCAATCTCGTTCTTATCAATTTACACATATTGTGAATATAGTTAATTGAGAAATAACGATATCTTTATACTTGAGTCTTTTAAGTTTTTCAACAATGATGATTACAGCAATGATTGAGAAAAATTACACCTCAACGGGAGTGAAGAATTCAAAAGAATGTATACCATAAGAATAAAAATTCTAGTCACTTAGGAAGATTGGTATGAATCAGTTTAATGATTTCTAGTGATTATTTCAACATGGGAGTAAAATTCGACACAAAAAATAGTATTATTTTTTTCTTATATTAGATTATTTTTTCTCCAAAGTTATTTGCTAAAAAGGTTTTTACTAAGGCATATACCATATGTAATGAATATCAAAGGGACAATGTTATGAAATTACTAAAAAGATATAGTATATGCCTATTAATATATATTATCTATTATTTTTTTTTAAAAAAGGATAAGATCATTATTTTATCACACCTATACTTAGATAAGATGTCTTATAAGATGAGATGATGACATTAGTACATATTGTTGAAATATATACCTTCTAGACTAGATTATCTTATATAATTATCGAATTTATTAATAAAAGAATTTATTCTCAAAATTTGTTTGTGAATTTATATTTTATTTGTGCATGATTTTTTGTTTAGAAATGACCCATTGTGTTTAAGTAAGTAATCCATGTGAATGGTGGTCTTTCATAGTAAGGTATGAATCACGGGTTACTTAATACATAAATATTTGTTCTTAACCGATTGATGAGAATGAGAATCTCATCATGTATAGGTTATTGTGTTATGAATTCCAAATGGAAAATAACTTACCTTTAGCCAGTGAGTAGTCCACTCACTTCATAGCATGAGCGTATTTCGAATATGTAGAACAGGACCGTAATAGTAGTTTCTAAAAGTATTATTTAAAAGAAACCCAAACTATTACTGCTATAGTGTGGACTAATACTTTACTACTTGAGTATGAGTTGGTAGTCTAACGAAATTAGAAGCATATACTTTGATATACTGTAATTAAGGTTCTTTCGTAGAACCAATATATTTGTATGTTGGGTATATGCGACTAGTTAGTTAAGACAGACTTGTACAAGATAGTTTCTACGTTATATCTCCCCTTGTGACTGTTCAAATGATCTAATTATCTAGGGTCCTGGGGAACATGACTTGGATGTTTACTTTAGGGTAACTCTCTTGAAAAGTGAAAACATTCCACGAGTCTTGGATGATTGGATTAGAGGTCTAAGAATGGTAAATGTCTATTAGAGAGGTGTTAGTACACTTTTCCTTTCTAAATGTACGGCGATACGTAGAGAGGTATTTTAGTCATTACACCTGTAGGTCTAAGACTTTGCTAACGCAGCATTGTTCTTGGGGTCAATATTTCCTTATGGTGATATTAGAAAATATTTAAAATGTAAAATATAGTTATTTATATAACAGATGTATTTTGGTCATTTTAGTAGCCAATGCGATGTGTCTTTTGGTTCCCGAAATGGCCCTTAAGTTATGAAGGATTTGGGTTAAGGAATTAGTCTTGATAATTATGGATTTTTATTTTATTAGTCTAATTTATTATTAGACTAGAATAAAATAAAAGGTTCAAGAGAGAGTATTTATTTTATCTAGTTTAATTAATTAATTAATCAAGGCCTAAGGCCCAAATTGAATAATTAAAAAATTAATCTGAAACTAGATAAAATGTATGAAATTTTATTTGGTCTATTTGGGCTTGTTATTATTTATTGGGCTGTTTAATAAAATCCAAAAAATAAATAATTGAATTTATTATTTATAAGTGTTCAAATTCAAGAGTAAATAATTTATCTGACCCAATGAATAAGACTAATGTAAAATAAAATTTATTAAAAAAATATTAAATTAATTAATTAAATAAAATTAAAAAAAAAACAATACGGGATGAAACCCGTGTTGTTTCTTGTACAGGATAACATAAAGCATGGAAGCTTTCTGTTTACATGCATAATGTCTTCTTTCTCGGGCATCTATCCAGAGGAATTGAAATGGGGAGGAGTTGAGCAATTCTGGTGATTTTTGTGAGTCATAGAAACAAAGAAAAAAATCACAGAAGCTCTGCGTATTTTTACTTGGCATTCACAGAAAGTCAAACCCATTTTCAACAAAGATCAAAGTTGATCAAAACCTAATATTTAGACTTTCACCAATTGCACTACGGGCACTATTTCGGAAGATCGAAAGTTTCGCGTAAATAAGACGCAATAGACGTTTGCAATGACATAAGCCACTAGCTTTAAATATCCTAATACAGACATCTACACCAATAAGAAGAGGGCCACTTAATTACAGAGGTAAATTTTTCGTTTTCTTAACATGCTTTCGTTTTGATGATTTTTGCTATTTTAAACTTTCAATTGGTATCAGAGCATGGTTTGGCAAATGTAGGAAGTATATTAGGCTTAACTAAAATAAGAAAATATTTATTTTAGTTGAGATTTGTGATCCTTCATTTTTACTGGTATAGGTAGTTTCACTGTAAGCTTCGCGAGTGGAAGCATAGGAACAATGTATTTTAATTGCTTTCATAGATATCGTGTAAATCCAGTATTTTTTAAGGGTATAGGCAGTTGTTTGGATGATTTTTGAGTGAAAATGGAAGAAAAATCGCAGAAGAATTCGCAGGATGCATTCTAGAGAAGATGAGCCGAATCGCCAAGCTGAGCCGAGCCGAGCTGCATCCTGTGTGTGGAGCCGTGAGCCGCGGCTTAGAGCCATGCACAGCTCACGTTGGGCAAGGAAGCCTTCCTCGCTGTTGGCTTCAGTGAGGAAGGTACTGTTCCCAATTGCAAATTTGTAATTTGAAAATGTTGCACAGTCAACAATTTTGACCGCGTAGCTGGGCAGGCCGGGGTCCACCCGCCTAGATTCGTCCCATGGGTTCTCCCATGGGCCGTAATCCAGTATGGCAGGTGCATGGACCCGCCCAAATAAAAAAAATAAAAAATAATTTTTTTTTGGTCCCATACCAGACGAAGTTATTTTTATTATAATAGTTAATATTTTTGAATATTTTGCATAAAAAATAATAATAAAGAAAATTTTAGTATTAAACAAGATCATTAATTAATTAATGTGTTTAATTTTATTATTTGGACACTTAGGTTAAAAGAATAGAAAAGTATAAAAACATTTATAGTTTTCTAGCATGCTTATTTCTTTTTGTACCCTATGTGTGCATTTTCTCAAAGACCAAAGTCTTTGGGAGTTTTTGATAAAGAAAAATATTTTTCTTAAATCAAATGGTTAATTTTAATTCGAACAAAAATTAATTCTTGGATAATTTCTCAAAGGATTTTATTCTTAACATAGAAAATATATTGAATTTAGATATTTTTGAGAATTAAAATAAAAATCCATTTTCATTGAAAATTGTTTTTGTCAAAACTTGAGATCAAAATCTCTCGAAAATTTTATTGAAATTATTAAGTTTATTAACTTAAATAAAATTAATTCATGAAAAATTTCTCAAAGGATATAAACCTTGACATAGAAATTTTTATGGGTTTAGATATTTTATTTTGAGTTAAAAGAAAACTTAATTAAAAATTTCAAAATATTTTTTTCAAGAAAAACCCTTATTTTAAAATATTAAGTGGGAGAGGGGTTCCAACGGCCCCACGGCTTCCATCATGATCCTCATTAGAGATCGTGGATCCCTTCGTGTCACCTTGGGAGTGAACTTGTATAGGATGGGGATACCATAAGGATCTAGATCTAATGGATGGATATAATTAATAACTCGAGACACATGATATGATTGGCCAGCCCATGTTGGAGGTTATAGTGTGGGAAATGTCCATAGGAAATGAGAAGAAACGGTTATTCCTCAATGGAGTTATCTTCTAGATCATTACCTAAAAGGGAAATTAATTTGTGGCGATTAATACACTTAATTTAGAAAGCTGATAATCTTCTCAAGAAGTTATGTCAGTTTTTCTAAGAACCAAATTAATCATATTAAAGATAATAGTGATAGGGTTAACTATTATCGGATTTAATATTAGAATAAAGTCACAAATTATTTTGTTTTTTCACAAACTAAATTTTCTTTTATTTTTGATATTTCAGAAATGGTAAGTGAAGGTTCTTTTAGTCATTTGGCCATTATTCTCCATGAGAATAAGCTAACGGGTCCAAATTATGTGGATTGGAAAAGGAACTTGAACATAATACTCACTGCTAAGGAGTATAAGTATGTCCTCTTTGAAACCTGTCCTGTTATTGGGGAGGGTTCTACCACGGAGGAGCGTGAGGCTAAAAAAACATGAAAGAAGGCCAACGAAATGGCTCAATGCTACATGTTGGCCTCCATGTTGAATGTGCTTCAATTAAAACATGAGTACATGACCACTGCATATGATATTAGCTAATCATTAGTCAAGATATTCGTCGATAAGAGCCGGCCCACAAGACAGGAAGCTCTTAGGACGATTATAAACACTAAGTGGTTGGGGAAGTATCAGTCAGGGAGCATATGCTCAAAATGATTACTGCTTTCGAGGAAGCAGAAGTCTTAGGGGCTGTTATTGACCCCGAGAGCTAAGTGGACATAGTTCTCGAATCTCTGTCGGGCTCTTTTACTCAGTTCAAATTGAACTATAATGTGAACAAATTAAACATAACTTTAACTGAGTTGATGAAAGAGCTCCAGGTGGCGGAGAAGGTCATGAAGCCACAGTCTAAGACTATGATTGTGAGAACTTTTTCTTCTAGAACTAGGCCCAAGCTTAGGAAGTTCAAGAAAAAGAAGGGAAATGCACAGGCCCAACCCAAGAACCAGCATAACAAGCCCAAAGGTAAATTCTTCAAATGCGAGCAGAAGGGACACTAGAAAAATGAGTGTCTAGAATTTCAATCAAGAAAAACCCTACATGTATTGTTCTCTATCTAGAGTCTATTTCAATGATTGGATTAACTTACACTTGAATTATTGATTCTGGTGCTACTAATTATATATGTAACTCCTTGTAGGGGTTTAGCAAGATAAGAAGACTCCAGAAGGACGAGCATGAACTATGAGTAGGAAATGGAGCACGAGTATGGGCCCTTGCAGCTGGAGAGTTGGATCTTATTTTTTATTGTAATAAAATAGTTGTATTAAATGATATTTTATATATACCAGGTTTTAGACAGAATTTGATTTCAATTGCAAAACTAATAAATCATGGATATTATGTTTCTTTCCATTCTAGTATTACTATCAGTAGAAATTGAGAAATTTTATGTATAGGGGGCATATGTATGGAAATTTATTCTTTTTAAATCCTACAAACAATCAAATGAATAACGCTCAATCTAAACCTTTAAGTAAGAAGAGAAATACCAATGTCAATTACTCATATATTTGGCACCTAAGGTTGGGCCATATTAACTTAACCAGGATTCAAAGGTTAATCCATGGGCCCTTGGACTCATTAAGATTGGAAAGTTGGTCTCAATGTGAATATTGCCTTATGGAAAAAATGACCAAAAGGTCGTTTACCCAAAAGGCTGATAGAGTCAAGGAGATATTTGGTCTTGTTCATACTGATGTGTGTGGTCCTTTGTCTACTTAAGTTAGAGGGGGCTTTGAGTACTTCATCACTTTTACGGATAATTGTACAAGGTTTGGTTATGTTTACTTGATGAGGCGCAAGTCTGACTCTTTTGACAAGTTCAAAGAGTTTAAGATTGAAGTAGAGCGTTGGACAGGTAAACTAATCAAAACATTACGATCGGATCATGGTGGAGAATACCTCCTCGGTGAGTTTAAGGATTATATGATACATCATGGAATAGTATCTCAACTCTCTGCGCCGGGTACACCCCAGTAGAATGGAGTAGCTGAGAGAAGGAACATGACATTAGTGGAAATAGTTCGAAGCATGATGTCTCATACTATTTTTCCGGTCTCTTTTTGGGGATATTCCTTGAAAACAACGGCATACATTCTGAACTTAGTGCCTTCCAAGTCAGTACCTAGGACACCTTATAAGATGTGGATTGAGTGTAAGCCAAGTCTAAATCATCTCAGGATATGGGGCTGTCCAACTTATGTACTGATCAGGAGAAACAAGCTAGAACCAAGATCAGAATTATGCTACTTTGTTGGGTATCAAAAAAGGACAAAAGGAGGTTTCTTTTATCATCTCAAGGAGCAGAAAGTAATGGTAAGTACTAATACTAGATGCTTGGAGGATGATCAAAGTACTTCCACTAAAGGTTCAACAAGGTTGGAACTCAATGAGAAGTTATATTTGGAATCAACTTATTTAGACCCGATTATGGAACAAGAAAAGGCACAGCCTCAAGAACCTGTACAAATGGAGCTTCGTCGTAGTGGGAGGATATCTAGAGTTCCAGAAAGATGGACATGAGAGGCTTTTGAGCTGGTCTTTGACCATCAGGAATAAGATCTCACTAGATACGAAAAAGCTATTACTGATGCTGATGCAGATCTATGGCATGAAGTAATAAAAGTCGAGATTGAGTTTATGTACTTTAATTAGGTTTGGGATATTGTAACTTCACCTGAAGGGATAAAACCCATTGGGTGAAGTGGCTATACAAAAGGAAAATGGGAGCAGATGAGAAGGTGAAAACTTTCAAAGTTAGGCTTGTGGCGAAAGGGTATACTCAGAAAGAGGGAATCGATTATAATGAAACCTTTTTTTCAGTAGCCATACTTAAGTCTATCCGTATCCTCCTTACCATTGCATATCATTACGACTATGAGATATAACAAATGGATGTCAAAAAGGTATTTCTTAATGGCCATCTTAACGAAGGCATCTATATGTCCCAACTGGAATGTTTTATTGCTAAAGGCCAGGAACATATGGTTTCCAAACTTAAGAAATCTATTTATAGACTTAAGTAGGCATCTAGAATATGAAACTTTCATTTTGATGAGACTGTAAAGTCTTACGGTTTCATTCAAAACCAAGATGAACCATGCGTGTACAGGAAATTGAAATGCATAAATGTGGTTTTTCTTATCCTATATGTAAATGACATTCTACTCATTAGGAATGATGTAGGGACATTATCATCTGCTAATGTTTGACTGTCTAGTCAATTTAGTATGAAGGATTTGGGAGAAGCCAATTACATTCTCGGGATTAAACTTTTTAAAAATAGGAAGTAGAGAATGTTAGGATTATCCCAAGCGACATAAATTGACAAGATGTTGGCCAAGTTTAGCATGGACTCATGCAAGGGAGCTCTAATCCTTTGCAGACATGGGTTGTCTTTTTGTTCTAAGGATTGTCCTAAATCTCAAGAGGAAAAAGACAGGATAAGTAGGATTTCCTACGCTTCGGCTGTGGGAAGTCTCATGTACACCATGCTGTGCACTAGGCCAGATATCTACTTTACTGTAAGCTTAGTTAGCAGATATCAGTCAAATCCTGTGGAGGTTTATTGGCAAGCTGTAAAGCATATTCTTAAGTACCTCAATGGTATGAAAGATTATATGTTGGTTTACAGGGCTGACGACTTGGTTTTTACTAGATATACAGACTCAGATTTTTAGAAGGATAAGAATGAGAGAAAATCCACTAGTAGATATGTCTTTACCTTATCTGGAGGAGCTGTTTCATGGAGGAGTATTAAGCAATCTTGTATTACTGACTCAACCATGGAAGTTGAGTATGTGGCAGCTTTGGAAGTGTCCAAAGAAGCAGTTTGGCTTCGAAAATTTCTTTCAGAACTTGGAGTTGTGCTACACATGGACAGACTAATTGTGGTGTATTGCAATAACTCTGGAGCAGTTTTGCAATCCAAAGAACCCAAGAACCACAAGAAGGGGAAGCACATCCAGAGGAAGTATCACCTAATCTGAGATTTCATTTAGAGACGGGAAATCGTGATGGAATAAATAGTCTTAGAGAACAATTTAGCAGATCCCTTCACCAAGCATTTGGCTGAGAAAGTCTTCAAGAGACACTTAGACGCCATAGGGGTGGGCACTCACGGACTTTTTTAGTCTTAGAGTACATGTGGGAGATTGTTGGAATATATGGCCTCTAGACTAGATTATCTGATGTAATTATCAAATTTATTAATAAAAGAATTTATTCTCAAATTTTATTTGTGAATTTACATTTTATTTGTGCACAATTTTTTGTTTGGAAAGGACCCATTGTGTTTAAGTAAGTGATCCATGTGAATGGTGGTCTTTCACAGTAAGGTGTGGATCACGGGTTACTTAACACATAAATATTTGTTCTTAACTGATTGGTGAGAATGTGAATCTCATCATGTATAGGTTATTGTATTATGAATTCCAAATGGAGAATGACTTACTTTTAGCCAGTGAGTAGTTCACTCACTTCATAGCATGAGCATATTTCGAATACGTAGAATATGACTTATAATAATGGTTTCTAAAAGTACTATTTAAAAGAAACCCAAACTATTACTGTTACAACGTGGACTAATACTCTTCCACTTGAGTATGAGTTGGTAGTCTGACGAAGCTAGAAGCATATTCTTTGATATACTGTAGTTGAGGTTCTTTCGTAGAACCAATATACTTGTATGTTGGGTATATGTGACTAGTTTGTTAAGACAGACTTGTACAAGATAACTTCTACGCTATATCGCTCCTTGTGACTGTTCAAATGATCTAATTATTTAGGGTCCGGAGGAACTTGACTTAGATGTTTACTTTAGAGTAGCTCCCTTAAAAAGTAAAAATATTACAGGAGTCGTGGATCATTGTGGACTAGAGATCTAAAGATGGTAGATGTCTATTAGAGAGGTGTTGTACACTCTTCCTCTCTAAATGCATGGTGATGCGTAGAGGGGTATTTTAGTCATTACACCTGTAGGTCGAAGACTTTGCTAACGCAACATTATTCTTGGGATCAATATTTTCTTATGATAATATTAGGAAATATTTAAAATGAAAAATATAACTATTTACATACCAAGGGTTTTTTTGTCATTTTAGTAGCCAATGCGATGTGTCTTTTGGTCCCCGGAATGGCCCTTAAATCATGAAGGATTTTGGTTAAGGAATTAGTCTTGAAAATTATGGATTTTTATTTTATTAATCTAATTTATTTTTAGACTAGAATAAAATAAAAGGTCTGAAAAAGAGTATTTATTTTATCTAATTTAATTGGTTAATTAATTATTCAGGGCCCAATGCCCAGATTGAATAATTAGAAAATTAATCTAGAATTAGATAAAAGGTATGAAATTTTATTTGGTCTATTTAGGTTTGTTATTATTTATTGGGTTGTTTAATAAAGCCTAAAAAAATAAAATTTATGGGTATTCAAGCCCAAGAATAAATAATTTATCTGACTCAATGAATAAGACCGAGGTAAAATAAAATTTATTAAAAAAATTAATTAATTAAAAAAACAACACGGGATAGAATCCATGTTGTTTCGTGTGCAGGATAACAGAAAGCTTCCATGCCTGTTTGCACGCATAATGTCTTCTCTCTCGAGCATCTATCTAGAGGAATTGAAATGGGGAGGAGTTGAGCAATTTTGGTGATTTTTTGTGAGTCACAGAAGCAAAGAAAAAAATCACAGAAGCTCTGCGTATTTTCACTTGGCATTCATAGAAAGCCAAACCCATTTTCAACAAAGACCAAAGTTGATCAAAATCCAATATTCAGGCTTTCACCGGCTGCACTACGGGTACCATTTCAGAATATCAAAAGCTTCGTGTGGATGAGACGCAGTAGACGTGTGCAAGGACGTGAGCCACTAGCCTCAAATATCCTTATACAAACATTTATACCAGCAAGAAGAGGACCTCTTAATCACAGAAGTAAATTTTTTGTTTTCCTAACATGCTTTCATTTTGATGATTTTTGCCGTTTTAAGCCTTCACATCCCATATAAGGTTAATCTCTTGTGATCCTTTATGTTACTTCTCTATTAGAGGTCATGATATCTCATTTGAGTTGTAACAAGAGGAGAATATAAATAAAATATCACTTTTTCTCTATTTTTATTATCTATTACTCTCTCCGTTTCAAAATAAATATTCATATGCTCTCCCATCCCAAATTATCTGTCTTGTTTTTAGCTTAGTTTTTGTGACCCTCTAAATTATCTATTTCGTTAAGAAATTAAGATTTAACATTCCAAATTTGCCTACATTTAATAACACCCTATTTTTCAAATATATTAAATAATTTATTTCCTAACAAGCTATCCCATTTAGATAACAGGAGAGAGAAGCAATTTGGAATATATCAAATTTTTAGAATTTGAATATTTTTTAATAAATAGAGAGAGAATAAATTAAATTTTAAGGGTAAAAATAGAAGTAAAAGTTTAATTAACTAAAAAAAGCATACTTATCTTAATACCTACGTAATCGATTAAATAGAATAGATAATTTGGGACGAATGGAGTAACTTTTTTATTTTGTTTCAAAATAAATGTTCGTTTATATATTTCTAAAATTAATGATTAGTTTCTTTATATTTTACCTTTATTTATTCTACGGTAACTACACAACTTTTTAAATTTTTTTTCTTCTTATTTCTTATGAATTTTCACTAGCCAATAGCTTTTATGTGTTTAATAGGAGTAGAATTAGAACTCTATCTGATTTGTTGTATTATTTTCAATACTCTTAATTTGTGTGCAAAAGGTTGTATGAGCATCTATTTTGAAATGGAGGGAGTATCAGTTTATTAAGTTTTTAAATCAATTTTCCTACCTTAATTGCTCTGGGAGAGAGTATGACTGTTTGTATTCCTAAAAAAAAAGGTTACTTCATCTATTTCATATTATTTGACATTTTACTATCTACACATAGATTAAGAATGCTGAAATCAATAAGTAATTTTTTTTTATATTTCTAAATTTATCCATAATAAATACAAGGATGAGTAATCATTTATGAGATTTTTTATCTTTCCATTAAATATAGTTTGACTAAAGTTAAGAGTAATATTGAAAAATATTAATTGTTGATGTATGAAAATGTGTAAAGAATTAAATATTATAAAACAAAATACAAAGGTTGAAAGTCCAAACAATATGGAAGTACTAATTATTCGAAATAAATTAGCGTAAATGCTTTAGGGTTCAAATTGATCCGGATCAATAGGGGTATATAAGTCTTTTTATTATTAAACTTTAAGTTAATTGATAATATTATCATCAATTAGGATTTTACGTATTTTGAATCCAAAAGTTGAAATTTTCAAATATGAGATTAGTGTTATCAATTATCTATTCAAAATTGTATGTTTCTAATGTCGTCGTGCATTCAAACTTGTGTGTTTCCAATATCAACTATCAATTGTACATATATACCAACAATTGACTACATATTATTTCAAAGCCATTGTTAACTAAAAATCTCACTGTCAACTAGAATATTAAAAAGACGTTATTAAACAACGTGATTATTCAATTAAACAAATAGTTTGTCAACTAAAATCTCTCTATATAAATACAAACATTGCTTAACATTTTTAAGTTAGTTTCTTCTTCTAATATATTAAATTTTAGCAGCATATTTTTGAATTCAATATTATTAATTTAATTTTCATTTATTTACTAATGAAAATGTATATTTTTAAATTCGTACATAACGTCAACTTTACAAGACTAAAAGAAAAATAAAAAAATATATGAATAAAAATTAATATTTAGCTATCTAAAGTTGACTAAACCTTCAAGAAAAGTTCAACTATATAACTTTCTTGTTTTTGCTACGTTAATATCAATAGATTATTGAATGCATTTATATTGACTACATTTTATAACAATATATATATATATATATATATATATATATATATATATATTCAATTTTTAATTACATCCACAATCGATATGATATTTCAGAACTTTTAAAGACTTATCCATTCTAATTTGAAATTTTTTTAAAAGGCAATCAATTTAAAAAATGAAATACAATTTTGCATGAATTACTTACACATATTTTTGAATGATTACACTTTGAATGACATCTCAAAGAGTCAAAATATTTTGTTTTATATTTCGATCAATTCAAAAGATTTTTTTTTTAAAAAAAAAACAACCATAATCATTAGCAAAAAATAAAAAATAAAAAATCAACCATAATCTTTTGAATCATTTCGATCTAATTTTTTAATATATTTTGATCATCTAAAATTAATCTTTTATATTAAGCTAATTGTAATAACTTATTACTATTTTATTTAACAGTAATAAATAAATTAAAACTGAGTCTCGTACCCTCAATATTTCCAAAATATCTTGAATAGCTATAAAAAAGACTATTTATTTCATAAATTTTCTACTAAATAGCATTGGAATACAAATAGAATCTTTTTATTATAAGTTTTTGTAAAGTAAAAAGTTCATAGGTAATTCCGTCAATAATTGGTCTAAATTTTTAATTTTACCAAGATGTTATCAATAGATAACCAACTAAATATAAAAATAAATTTTAAATGAAATATAAAATAAAAAGAATTTTAGTAATCCATTGGCAATGAATAGTAATGATTTTAATTACCAACAAAATACCATCAAATGTTTTAGACTTATAATTTTTTTTTATATAAAATTTACTTATATCAGTTGGTATTCAATCAATATTTTGTTAGTAAGTTTAATTGTACCATGTTGGTAATAGTTTTAATTACCGAAAAGATTAGTAATTTTAATTTTACTGAGAGATTACCAATAAAGTATTAATAAAAATATAAAAATAATGAAAAATAAAATAATTCTATTAGCAATCCATTTGTACCACATTAGTAATGGTTTACTAATAGAATATTAAAGGAATTTTTGAATATAATAGAAAAGATATAATTTCATCGTTTAATATTCAAAATTAAGTGAATGCTAAATTATCTTTCAATAAATGTCATTTCATTTAAGCTTGTTTTTACCTTTCCTTTTAATATTTTGCTTCTAAAATTAGATAAATGATTGTTTATTGAATAAAGTTAGATAAATAAATTTTCATAAAATTTTTGCTAAGTTTACATGTCAAATAAATTATAAATATAAAAAATAAGTAATATCATTTATATGGGAAAAAAATTATTGAAATTATCAAACTCCTTGTATTACCTATAAATTCATATCCTTTTACATGTTAACCTTTGAAATAAATCATTCAATTCAATATATATAATCAATTATCACTTACACATAAAACACTATATTACATTTATAAGTTTATATATGTGTGTGTGAATATAATTTTTTGTTTTTTTTAAAAAAATATGTATAAATTATTGCACTATTTAAATTAAAATACAAATATTTACTAATGTAGCTTAGTAAAATATATTAGTTGGCAATTTACTAATGAATTCCAACTAATAGAATAAGAAAAAATCTTTCTTTTAATAGTTGGTAATTTAATAATGAATTATAAGAAATTTTTCGTCATTAATTTAAAATATAATAAAAATAAAACAATAAATTTTAGATTTATTCAAAATTAAATACGACATTTCGGATAGATATTGCTATAATTTTTTTACAAATATTATATAAAAATTAATCTTAAAAAATGCATAAAATTAAACTTATAAAATATGATGAATGTAATTATTACTTAAATTATTTATGAACGTTAATATTTTAAAATATTTCTAAGTTATACTAATATATTCTTTTATTATATTTATCTATTTTTTATAATCACATGCGACCATTTATTTTAATTCAAAATATTTATATACAAATAATGTCATTAATAAGACAAAATTTAGATTGTGTAAGAATTTAGATGATAAATAAGATACAATCTTAATATATAATAAGTATTTAGATTATATAAATAAGGCAATCTTAATAGTACTATTGCAAATTAATTAAAAAATAATTTTATACTATATTTTCCTTTCAACATAGGTTCTTCTAAAAAAGTCTTGCTTAGAAGTAGAGTGGTCCACTTATGATTGTAAGGTATAGCGTTCGGGTCATACTCTAATGAACGTCTTGATATTCTTTTCACAATTGTGACAGTAATTTAAAAAAAATTATCGCTTTTAACATTAGTCTTTTTTAAACTTTTGGAGTCTTATGTTAGTAGTAATAGTTTACACTAATTAAAAAATAATTATATATTGCGATATGTATTCTTTTTAAAAGAGAATTATTCTACACCGAAATCACTTTTTGAGTCTTTTAAACAAGGTTGTAAAAAAGTTCTGCATTTCTCAAATTTTCTTTTTTTTAAAAAATGTTTCCTGATTATACTCTATTTCTTCTTGTATTATGTCTTCCAATTGACTTTATCTTTCTATATTAGTTGACAATAGAAGATGAAAGTGTCAACTATAATTATGCTATATTGATAGAATAAGGAAGCAGTGTCAACTAGGATTATATGACAGAATAGTAATGGAGGATAAGAAACTAGATGTATGTAATAGTTGGGGTTTTTATCTGATAGAATAGTATAAAACTAAGAGTTTCATGGGAACTAAATGTCTTGAAAATATTATACATAAAATCTAAGAGGAAGGAATATGAGAAGAGGAAAAATGTAATGAAGGAAAACATTTTTGGAGGAAAATATATGAATTTTCTTCTAATATAATAACTATATTGAGTTTTTTTATAATCTTCAACTACTCTGCTTTTATTGTGGCTCAATTTGATCCTTTAGCACTACCCATAAATTAATAGGCTTTTCTCCATTGAACTCTCGTCATTTATTCTTGAGGAACTCGCGTTGAATGGAAGGGAGTTATTTAAAGATCTCCTGTTTTATGCGGTATGGAGTCTTCAAATTAATGCAAGAGAAGCAAAACCAAGCATCTGCGTCAATAAAATGGACAAGAGCATGATAAAACGGTCCACTGATTTTTCCCTTTTAAATTCCTCACTTTTTTTTATTATTTTAAATTGTGTTGGTTTTGCTATAGAATTCAGGGTTATAAAAAATATTGAACCTTCAAATATTATCCCTTTTGCAATTATATATATATAAACATATATATTTTTATATACTTTCTAAATAGATTAATATCATCTTGCAAAATTTGTAAATTTATAATTGTGCTTTTATGTCATTTAACCAATAATTAGCTTGATTTTGACTATTTAATTTTGACCGTTTACATAAACACTCTTATAATTGTCCAAAACTTCAAAAAGGACAAATCTTAATCACAACTCAATTTTTTACTTTTTAAAAGTTTTTACATATTAAAATTGACTCAATTACAATTTCAAATGATATGATATTCAAATCAGACTTTACTCATTTTAGTATTGTTTATAATGGCAATTGAACCACTTAACTAAAGTTGAATTAACAGTTAATTAACTGGCGAAAAGGCATAATTAGAAATTTATAAATTTTTACTGTGAATATATTAATGAATTAGTGGAAGTTCTACTAATTCTATTAGTGGATATAGATGTCCACTATTAACACTACTAATACATATTAGTAGAGATACCACTAATACATATTAGTAGAGACATTAGTAAAAATAGATGATTAACTCTACTAATAGAGCTATATAAATAGAGCTCTTTCCCAAGCCTGATATATACCAATTGTGAGAGAATTGTTGGAGAAAATTGTGAGAGAAAAGAAAGAGATAAGTTTGAAGAAATTATTGTGCAAATAATAGTCAGAAATTTATTATGTGTAGATTTTATTTTGACACTTCTAAAATTTTATAATACGTTATCAGCACGAGTCTCTACTGTTTCCAAATCTAAAAGATTACAGTACGAGTTTTTATCATTATAAAAGCTAAAAGACTAAATGTACGCATTTATTGATCCATATAGCTAATCTTACTAAATTGAAATTTCTAACCTTTGATATTTCTGAAAAGAATTATATGTCATGGGTTCTCAATGCAAAAATGCATCTAAATATTGAAAGCCTTAGTGAAACTATTAAAGAAAAAAATAGTGCATCTACACAACAAAAGGCCAAAGCTTTGATTTTTACCCGTTGTTATTTTAATAAAAACTTGAAAATGGAATATCTTACCGAAAATGATCTATATGTCATGTGGGTAAATTTAAAAGAAAGATTTGACCACTTGAAGATGGTCGTATAACCAATTGCACATGAGGTTGCAAGATTTTAAAATTGTAAATGAATATAGTTTCGCTATATATAAAATTACTGTTAGTGTTATGCCCTAGAGGCAATCACTTGTACATTGTATATGGCACATTTTATTTTAATAAAAGGCATTATTTATCTTACAATTTCTTTTGTTTACCTTTGTGTAATATAACTGTTAGATAAAGTCCCTAATATAACACCGTGTTAAGGAAATTATAATAGGAGATTCTTACTACATTGTATAGTGTCAATACTTAAATAGTCCCTAGTTGTAGTATTAATGAGACTGGACATCATTAATGCATTAAGATTAGCATGTGTTAAACTTCCTGATTTGATCAGGCGGTGGTTCTCATATCCGTGAGTATTGACATATTCAAAGTTAACACGTGGATGCTTGTTAATGGAACAAGTTCATTGGATGACCTAACTATGAGATAATCACATGGATAACTATTTAGTGCCAGTGATATAATCTTAATATAGCAAACGTGCAAGTATCCTTATATTTGAGATCTCCAAGGTACTTTGTTTACTGAGCATTGTACTTTGATTCCAATCTCTGGAGCTCGATCGAGGGCCGCCTATGGGATAGATATTGGATACATTGTGAGGTAAACGAAAGTAGTTGAGAGGGTCAATAAAGGATTCACCACTCCTAATAGTAGGAGCGAATATCTCATGGCCACTTGTAGGAATTACTACTCGAGAAGTCCTTGGCCAAGGCGACTGTGTATTGAAAATAGTTTCAATTGATACACATCTAGAGTAGTTGGTTCCTGGTACAAGTACTATTGTATTTGGGCCAGAATTAATTCTAGAGGGAGTTGGCACTAATTCCGTACTCCAAACCGAATGAAATATTGTATAGTGAAAGGAATTAATTGCACTGTAATTTGTTATTAAAGGGTTCATGTCAAGCCACTTGACTTCCTGGACTCTTGGGTGGTCATGATGTATTGCTGGATACCGCTCATGATTTAGAAATATAGGTTTATTAATCGATAAATTAATAAATCAATCATGATTAGAATCAATATGATTAATTCTAATTAATTATGGATTATTAATCTCAAAGACGTTTGGATTAATTCATGTTCGCTATCAATTGACTGGGAAATCTAATAGGTCATACACAATAGAGGATTATATATTCAATATGTTATTTGATAATATAGTGGGATTAATTGCAAGAAAGAGAAGTTGTTGTGGATAAATTATAATTAGTTATAATTTATGATCCAAAATTATAATTGTAAGAATTTGATATTTCCAATTACTATTAGGAAATTCTAATAGGATTAGAATTCTCAATTTTAGTAGGGTTTTTCGATTTATATGTATGACATGCTCGAAACCTAATTGAGGTTGGATTCACAAAAAACCCTAGAGACACACGGCAACCTTCTTTTCTCTTCTCTCTCTATCACGTTGTTTTTCTGAAAAACAAGTAACCCTAGCCGCCACTTAGAATTTCTGCTAGCATAAAAAACTTCGTGCTTGAGTGTATCCTTTGTGTGGATTACTGTTAGAGATAATCACACACTGTGATTATAGTGGTTGGACGTTCAACTTTCGTGGAGTTTGATCAAGAGGATTGCTGGATCGCGCCTCAACTTGAAGAAGAAATTTTTGTTCTTTGGACGATCAAAGAAAGGTAAAAAGCTATTATCTTTGTTATCTTTATGTCTTGTTTTCCATGCATATGCGGATCTTGGGATGGTATCTTATTTTAATTTTTCTCTACGCCATATATGATATGCGTGAGAGATACCCAACAGTTACATCTTAGTTAAAATTATGCGGAAAAAAAGTTACTGATGAAGATATGTTGGAGTAGACATTCTCCACCTTTCATGCTTTGAATATTATTCTGCAACAACAATATCGAGAAAAATGGTATACAAAATTCACTAATTTAATTATTACCCTCCTCATTGTAGAGAAAAATAATGACTTATTATTGAAAAATTATGAAGCTAGACCAACTGGCTCAACAGTACTCCCAGAAGTGAACGCTTGTAATACCCCGTATTAAGTCACTTTAGTATGTGGGGAAAGTCATGCATATCATAGCATTTCTTTTTTATTGCATTTAGTAAATTGAATTATTTTCATGAAAATATGAGTTTCACGAGTTTGTCGTTTCATTAATTAAATTGTTCTTGAAGTGGTTATGTTATTTGGGTTAGTTGAGTTTTATTTTGTTGAGGAGAATTCATTAGGAAGAGGATGAACTAAGTGGGTAAGAATTAAGGGAATTTAATTAGGGAAAAAATTATACAAGAATTATTGTGGAACAGTGGATAAAAGCTTGGTGTTTAATTCTTGATAGATTTGAGTTCGAATCCTAGTTACTTCAAATCTTCTCTCTCTCTTTTTTTTTTTTTTTCCTTCCCTAATTCTTTCTAAACCTTGGCTGAAATACACCTAGGGTAGCCGTCACCTTGGAGTCAATTTCCTAAACTTTAATAGTGTGATTTATCTTGGGGATTATTTTATAAAATATTTGAAAATAAATTAAATTTTTATTTCTAATATCTTATCATAATCTTTTAGAAAATTCTAAGTATTATTAATCTGGATTTTTAAAAGCTATATCTAAATAATTTATTAAGAGATCAAATATATGAATAGACTTCTTGTTTTAATGTGGTACCTGCCACTTCTCAAGGAGATAAGTTTCCATTTTTTAATTTTCTTCAAATAATTTTTAAAAAGGAAATAAAAGGATAAAAGTTGGATTTTAAATGAAGTATTTATCTCTTGGATAAAGATTTTCGAAAATTTGGGAAAAAAGGAAGAAGAATTTCAGGTAGCTTCAAGGGAATTAGGAAATCAGAAATTTTCTTATAAAATAATTATTTAATAGCTATTTAAATTACTCAAATTAATATAAAAATTAATTAAATTATTTTTTAAATAAATAACCTAATTTCTTCCTATATTTTTCTAGAAAAATTCCCCAAAGCTGCCGCCACACAATAGAGCAAATATAGTTCAACTAAAACTCTCCAAAACCTAATTAGGGTTAACCAAGAAAACTTTAACCAATTAGGACTTGGTTGTAGCCAAAAAAATACCAGAATTCCCTCTCCAATACCTTCAGAATTTAGGCCACAACTAGCACCACTCTGCACAAAATTTTCAGCCAAAAACCTACATAAAAACCTCTCAACTATCGAGCAAAAACAGCTACACAAATACTCCTTTTATTTTTGCCATCTTGGAGACCGAAAACCAACCAGATTTCTTCCCACTTTCTGTCTAGATTTTCGGCAATCATAAGTTGCAAAAATACAACAGCAACCAACCCTAAACTACTGTCCAATTTTGGCTCCCAAAGAAGGACCAAAACTGTCCAACTTTTCTCTTGTAATCGAGCAACCATAGTAAGGTAGAACTCCTCCAAACATCTAAACACCAAACCCTAGACTTCCCTATCTAGAAAACCACGAAATTCTTACCCTCTCAGCCCCTCAAACTAACGAAACAACTAGCCTGCAACCTACACAAAAATTCGGACAGCCTACCCCAAGAACAAAGCCAAAATCAAAACTCTCTACAAGGTAATTGATCTTCAACTCTTCTATTCATTTCTTACTCCATTCTTTTCCTTTTTCCTCCCTTAAATCATGTCCCTAAGGGACTGATTTTATCCCTTTCTTGGTGAGCCTCGATCAAAGTCATCTAAGCTAATCTCTTCAACTATCGATTGGACTCGAACTAGTCAACAAGAAGTTGTCGTGTTTTAAGTTTAGATCGTTAAGAGGTAATCAATATCCTATCTTTACTGATTTAAATGGTCTTAATCTTTAAAATATTGGCTTATGAATGAGTATGGAGTCTAGCATGAAAGTATGAATGAACTAAATTGATGAATATGTTGATGTAAGCCATAGATAAAGCATGTATGAGGTAGGACATTGATGTATCTTGTCATGATGAATTTAGTTCTATTCTAGGTTGGCAAAAATGAGATCTTTTAACGTTTATGAGGCTGTTTATGATGATTTTATACTAGTTGAATATAGGAGTTGTCATATGGTGAATTGATTTAGATCAATGTATGGTTATGATTAATAGAATGGCAAAGGGAAGTTATACATATGATCTAATGAATTAAAGTACTTAGATATCATGGATGAATTAGGTGATTAATGAGATCATGAGAAGTCATATTGTATGAAATAATAGATGGAATGATTGAATCCTAATTATGGAATTATTTGCTCTAGATAAGGAATGAGTGGAAATAAGAGCAATCGATTAAGTTGGGTTTAGCTGTTGATTTATCCAAATAAGTTCCTACATAACCGTTTTGATAAATATTACATGTTTGCAAGCAATTTTTACAATATTATTTAGAATTGATATCAATATGATGTTTTGACAAGATGATTGAAACATTGGCTAAACATAATGAGTTATACAATGTGTTGATACTTAGGTTGGAAACGTGAATGTTTTACTTTTTAAATGAGTTTATCAAATTTCAACTATTCAAACTAAAAAAATGATCTCTTACACTATCACTAAACGATTTGGAAACGCTATTATGAAAAATCACGTTTTGTAATCAAACTAATCAAAGACTTTCGAAAAAGAGAAAAATGATTCTACCCATAAATGGGGAGCATTGAGTACTCAGCGGGGGTGGGCTAGTAGTACTAGTTTCGAAGAGTAAGAGTGAGTCTTCTGGCAGGAGGCCACCTCCAGAAAATGAACTCAACTTGGAGAGGCGACAGTACTACATAGTTAGGCCATCCGAGCTAGCATATTGGTCCATATGGATATTGTTTATCTGAATTAGACAATCAGAGTGTTGGGTGTAGAGATGGAGGAGTATTTCACCTAGTGGGTGGATCCCCTACTGCCCATTGTTGAAAGAATGCATTAGGAAGTTATTATGGTGGTAACCATGATTTATTGTGTTACTATATTATTGAATCACTTTTTTATCTCTACTTAATGAGTTATGAATGTGATGAGACAATGATTTATTGTGAACTATTTTGGATTCATTGAGCAAGGCTCCTTTGAATAACTGTTATTGATGAAATTGACTTGTAAACACGATTTTATAATTTGGATAAATCTGTATACACGAAATGGTTACAATTGACACTTGCACATACAGAACTTAATGAGATGTCAATCTCACACATTTTATATCATGATTTCAAGGGATTGCTTATACTGAGTAGGGTGAAGCATTAGGAGATGAAATCCAATTTATTTATTTATTTATGTTGGAATTTATTTCAAGAGACTTTTGTTAATTTTGATTTTTCAGACTTGTATAAGTTTTGCCTTTGGATGTAATGAGATTATTTCTTTAATTTTACTTAGACGTTTTTTTTTTCTTTTTGTATCTCGTTATAAAGACCCCTAATCTTTTGGACGGGGAGACATTCTGCCCTATTTAGGAATCTAGGGTGTGGGGTGTTACAATGATGTTGGCTCCAATAGAAGTCATAGTCGTAATTGTAGTCGTGGCCGTGACCGTGGTTATGGTTGTGGACACGTTCAATATTTCCCTTATCATAGTAATAATCAAGTTATAATACTGGCCACCTGAAGTGGGAAAGAAAAGATAATGCGGGAAAAGAAAAAGAAATGCAAGAAAATTATGAGGATAAGTGTTATAGATGTGGCATGAAAGGTTATTGGTCAAGTAACTGTCATACGGCCAAGCATTTAGTGAAATTATATCAAGCTTCACTGGAAAAGAAAAATAAAAATGTTGAAGCACATTTTTCTCAACATCCTGTGAATGATACTGAAGACAATAATATTGATCCAGAAGATTTTAATATCAATATTACCCATATAGATGTATCTAATTTTTTCGAACACCCAGATGGTAGCATAGACCATTTAATTGGTGATGGCAGTGTCCAAAAGAACTAATGCCTTACCCTGGTATTTTTAAATTTTTATTATATTCTAATAATATTTATGTGCGCATATACATATTTTTATTCAGATGGCTGTTTTTAATTATGATGTATGTGTTATTGACAGTGAAACTACACACACCATACTAAAAAATAAGAAATATTTTTCTTATCTCAAAATGGGAGAAATAAATATTTATACTATAAACGGTAATACAAATTTGATTGAAAGCTCCGGAAGAGCTAGTATATTGTTGCCTGAAGGAATGACAATTAATATTGATAAGACACCATTTTCCTCAAAATTCAGAAGAAATTTATTGAATTTTAAAGATATCCGTAGAAATGGGTATCATGTTTAAACAAATGAGGAAAATGGTATTGAGTATCTTTATATTACTCAAATTAATTTGGGTAAGAAATCTATATTAGAAAAATTACCGTCTTTTTCTACTGGCCTATATTTTATAAAAATATGTGCAATTGAAATTCATCATCTAATAAATCAGAAGCTTACCAACCCTATTACCTTTAATATTTGGCATGACCGGTTAGGTCATCTGGGATGTACCATAATGAAAAGAATAATTGAAAATACACATGGTCATCCATTAAAAAATAAAAAAATATTGACATCAGAAAAAATTCTCATGTGCTGCATGTTCCTTAAAAAAATTAATTATTAGACCATCACTAGTAAAAGTAGGAGTTAAAAATCCTATATTTCTTGAACGGATTCACAGAGACATTTGTGGACCTATTCATCCACCATGTGGACCGTTCAGATACTTTATGATCTTAATTAATGCATCATTCCGATGGTCATATGTGTGTTTATTATTTACTCGCAACCTAACATTTGCGAAATTATTTGCTCAAATAATTAAATTACGAGCACAATTTCCTGACCATCAAATTAAAAATATCTGTTTGAATAATACTGGTGAATTTTTTTTACATACTTTTGATGCATATTGTATGTCAATTGAGATTAATATTGAACATCTTGTAACTCATGTTTATACATAAAATAGTCGTACTGAATCTTTTATTAAAAAATTACAATTAGTTATTAGATCATTATTAATGAAAATAAATCTCCCAACATTTGCCTGAAAACATGCTATTTTACATGTTGCAGCACTTGTATGTATAAAACTAACTAGTTATCATAAATTCTCTCATTTGCAATTAATTTTTTGTTCAGAATCAAATATTATTCGTTTGAGAATTTTTGGGTGTGCTTTATATATTCCAATTGCACCAAACTAACACACAAAGATGGGTCCTTAAAGAAGAAATGGGATATACATTGGATATGATTCTTCTTCTATTATCAGGTATGTTGAACCCTAACAGAAGATGTATTCACAGCAAGATTTGCTGATTGTCATTTTGATGAATCATTATTCCCTAAATTAGGAGGAGAACATAAATAGTATAAGAAATATCTTACTTGGACAATATCGTTAAATTATCTTGATCCGCGTACAAGTGTGTGTGAACTTGAAATTCAAAAAATAATTCATTTGCAAAGCATTGCAAATTAAATGCCAAACGCTTTTGTTGACTCTAAAAGAGTAACAAAATCACATATTCTAACTATAAATGCTTCTTTTCGAATTGAAGTCCCAGCAGAATAAAAAATTATACTTATAGCTGCTGAATCAAAAGTACGCCAGAAGCGTGGCCGACCTCTTGGTTCTAAAGATAAAAATTCTCAAAAGAAAAAAAGATTAAATGATCCAAATGATCATATTGAAGACAAGAATGATAAGGAACAAGAGAAAATTGATGATAAAATAAAAAAACCAAAAGTTGATGAAAGTAATATTGAAATTTCTATTAGTTATATCACTTTTGGTAGAAGTTGGAATCGGATAAAAACAGTTATTGATAATATATTTGCATACAATATATCTTTTGATATGACACAGGATAATGATGATCCTAAATCAATATCAGTTGATGAATGTTGACATAGACAAGATTTACTACAATGAAAAGATACGATTCAATCGGAGTTAGATGCACTTATAAAACGTGAAGTCTTCGGACCTACAGTCCGAACACCGGAAGGTGTAAAACCTGTTGGCTATAAATGTATATTTGTGCGAAAGTGTAATGAAAATAATGAAATCGTACAATATAAAGTACGATTAGTAGCCCAAGATTTTTCACAAAGATTAAGTATTGATTATGATGAAACTTATTTTCCTATTGTTAATATTATTATACTCCGATATCTTATCAGTTTGGCAGTATATGAAAAGATAAATATGCGACTATTAGATGTTGTTACTGTTTACTTTTATGGAAATTTAAAAAATTATGTTTACATAAAAATCCCCAAAGGATTTCGCATACCCGAAGTATATAAATATTATCCTCGTGAAAATTACTCCATCAAGTTGCAGAAATCATTATATGGCATAAAATAATTTGGGCGCATGTGGTTCAATCGTTTTAGTGAATATTTATTGAAAGCGAGATTTAAAAATGACCAGGTATGTCCATGTGTTTTCATTAAGAAATTTAGTTCTAAATTTGTGATATTAGCTATATATGTTAATAATATTAATTTTATTGGAACTCTAGAAAAGCTCCAAGAAACAATTGATTATTTTAAAAGAGAATTCGAAATCAATGATTTTGGTAAAATTAAATTTTACCTTGGATTACAAATTGAACATATGAAAAATGGAACATTTATTCATTAATCAACATATACAGCAAAAGTTCTAAAAAGATTTTATAGGAACAAAGCATATTCATTGAGTATTTTAATGATCATCCGGTCATTAGATGTGAATAAAAATCCTTTCCGACCTCAAGAAGATGATGAAAATCTCCTTAATCCTGAAGTACCATATCTCAGTACAGTTGGTGCATTGATATTTCTTATTAATAATACACGATATGATATTGTATTTGCTATCAATTTATTAACAAGATTTAATTTTCCACCAACACGACGACATTGGAATGGAATTAAACAAGTCATTCGATATCTCCAAGGTACAATCGATCTCAAATTATTTTATTCAAATAAAACCAACCCAACATTGATAGGTTATGGAGATGCTGATTATTTATTTGGTCTACATAAAGTACGTTCTCAAACGAGTTATCTATTTACATGTGAAAATACTGTTATATCATGGTGTTCTACAAAACAATATATAACAGTTACTTCTTCAAATCATGCTGAAATTATAGCCATTCACGAAGTAAATCGAGAATGTATATGGTTAATATCAGTTATTCATTATATTTGAGAAAGTTGTGAATTATTATTTATAAGAGATATTCTAACTCCTCTTTATGAAGACAATGCAGCTTATATAACTCAATTACGATGATGATATATTAAAGGAGATCAGACAAAACAATTTCACCAAAATTCTTCTTTACTCATGAACTTTAGAAGAAATGTGAAATTGATATACTATAAATTCGGTTATGTGACAACCTGACAGATATTTTCACGAAGACTTTACCGATTGCAATATTTGAGAAGTTGAGATATAAAATCAATATGCGTCGATTCAAAGATTTAAAAGAATCATCTCATCAGGATGAGTAAGTAACAGACATCTAAAATAATGTACTCTTATTTCTTCACTAGACTTTTTTTTTTCACTGAATTTTTATTTTAATGAGACATATTCTTTATGTAATGTACATCTAACAAGAAATATTGTGAATATATTAGTGAATTAATGAAAGCTCTGCTAATTCCATTAGTGAATATGAATATTTATCATTAACAATACTAATACATATTAGTGAAATTAGTGAAGACACCATTAATACATTAGTGACTCCACTAATAAAGCTCTATAAATAGAGCTCTTCCTCAAGTTTAATATATATCAATTGTGAAAAAAATTGTTGGAGAAAATTGTTGAAAAAAAATTAAAAAAAATTATGTAAATAATAAAAAATTTATTGTGTATAAATTTTATTCTGACACTTCAAAAATTTTATAACAATTTTGGCAAAATTAGCATTAATCAATTTGCAGGTGGACGAATACAATTGCAAAATAATAAAATTTGAAGGCAAAAATTTCAAAGCTCTATAGTTTGTAAAACATGTGGGCAATCGACAACTCAAAATGTGGCAATTTCGGACCAATTTGCTTCCAATGGCTACATTTTTTTATTACTCTTTAGATATGGTTCTGTTCTCCTTCGAACTAATTTATTTCTATTGCTACATTTTTCGTTACTCTTAGAGATGGCTTTGTTCCAATCACCCATGTAAGTTTGAAGTAATTTCATGAAAGACACCTTTCCCCAACACCGAAACCCTCCTCCTACATTAAAAGAAATTAAAATAAAAGAATATTGAGGATTTCATGTTGAAAACATCAAAAGGAGCTTAACAAAATGGACATTATGAAACATCCTAGAAAAGAAATGCAGATGTTCATTTTAAAACGGAAAGTATGAAATGGAACTCAAACTCCGTAAATATTAGAATGAATCGCTTAGAGAGTGGGGAAAAAAGGGTCACCACTACGATCATATCAACATCTCAAAAGGACTTGCAGAATGTTTCCTTTAACTTTATCAGGTGTGCAACCAAGGTGAAGAGCGACTATTTGTCAGACAGCAGTTTGAAGAGCTCTCTCAAAATTCTCTTCTGCAGCCGCAGCACGTTTGACAAGCAAATGGTCCGGGTGTGATATTTTCAACTGGCTGCAAAATAGCCGGAAAAAAGCAGTGATTTTCAGTCAGCTATTAGGACGACAATTAATTAAACCAGGAATATGCATTTCTATGTAGTGCCCCTATAAAAGTGCAGGTATCCAAACATTGTTCCCCCATCCCCACCCCCACAAGTAAAAGCAAATCAATAATCAGAGTCTGTCAATAGACAGGGACCTCTCTCAAAACCACATAAAAACTACAATGCTGGATTGAAACAGAAAGCTCTTCCCTAAAAAACAGAGAAACAGGAAGCTCATGACAAGAAGAAGGGTTTTGTTTTTTGTTGTCTTGTTGGGGGCCGGGGGAGGGGAGAAGAGTAAAATGGGGAAACAAAGAAAGAAAAATTTTCATTACAACTATTGGAAAGCCATCTCTTGCCCCATGTAGCACAGTAAAATTTTCATTACACCGGAAGAAAAAAACAAAAAGGAAAAAATCCATCAACCCCCAATTGTCTCTGCACAATTCTCAAGATCTAAGAAAGTATTTGGTACCAAGCCTATTTCTCCAAAATCATTGTTTCAAAGATGATAACAGAAACTAAGGATAGATCCAAAACTCAAACATGTAATAGATCCATCCTACAACTAAAAAACCAGCCCCTACATGTATATGCTCGAAATAACATGCTAACATGCTGTACTTAAAACATTAGCACTTTTCACCACTATAAAACCAGGCAAAAAAAATAACACATTGAAAATGCTAGAAACAGCTGCAACTGGGATATCAAGTGGAAGTAAACATCTACAAAACATTCAGTCACTGTTCAGCAAACTATGGATGAATGGGGGCCCATCAGTTCAAGAATAAATTTCAAGGATCACCAACCTCAAGCAATGACTAAACTGTCCAGCAAAACTGTGCGAAGAATCACAAATTTCTGACAGCCCTAAGCCCAAAAAGAAGAAAGGAAAGAGAGAAAACAATGACTCTTTAATTATGTCAGCTGGTTGCCAAACTATAATGGGCTAACCAATCTCAATTAGTTAGCATTTACGAGTAATAGACAATAAGGTACCACCAGACCACTTAGTTTTCAAATGGACATGCTCGTTAATATCCACGATTTTGCAGAAAACATGAATATTATCATAAAACCAAAAAAATGAAGTACTTGCGTAAATTGAGAGATATGGCAAACATTATCTTTCCTCATATAACATATACATTTTATCATTGTTGTAAATGCAAATGGTTTTTAGTCCCTACATAGATCATTCTATGTATCGACTTGACAAAATTCAAATATCAAGATTGTATCATCAATCTGGAACTGTGGGTTGGAAGGCAACTTCTTTGAATGCTAAGACTAAAATTACTTCAGTTAAGAAACTTTTTAGTCACAAACTACTTATTACATGGTTGACCTTCTGGAGACAGTTGTCAGTTTGTAAGCTTGTGCTCTGAATTTGACCATTTTCTTCAGGTGTCTGTGTCATGATAGGTATACTTGGAACCAAAACTGGAGTAAGGCTATGTTTATTTGGACTGTTTTGTGAAAGTAAATGAGGAGAAAAAGTAAATGTGGAGGTAAATCGATTTACCTGGTTTGGTTGGATATAGATATGGAGGGAAAATAAATCAGGAGGGGGTATCACTTCCCCTCCACATCAGCATTTCCTCCCCTCCCAATTTGGAAGGATTGGGAGAGAGAAAATAAAGTGGAAGCAATTAATGACAACATTGACCCCATTTTTAACATAAAAATTTTAACAAAATATATAATGAGGAATAAAATAGTAAACTAAATTAATTATTCTCTCTCTTCTTCCCTTCATATCAAACAAAATAAAAGCAAACGTATTGCTTCCCTTAGTAGAAGTAAAGGTACCTCTCCCATTCCTTCCCCCCTCCTTCCCCCTACGTGAACCAAACATAGGCTAACACTCTTCAAAGTCAATATGCTCCAAGAAGGCCTTCGTTATTAACTACGACACTTAGCATGGTTTGTTTGGGGTGAGAAGTGGAAGGAAACAAGAAGGGAATGTAAATGTAAAGGTAAATTGGAAATGGTTTGGTTTGGTTAGTGTATAAATGTGGAAGGAAAGTAAAGCAGAAGCGATGTCGCTCCTCCATAAAGCATCTCTTTCCTCACAAATTGGTCAGGTTATATGGAGATCAATAGAGATAAAAACACAATAATGACCAAATTGACCTCATTTTGATTTTCAAATTTTAAATAAGAGAGAATATGGGATAAAAATGTATAGCAAGTAAATATTCTCTTTCCTATCCATCTTTCCCCTCTCCCTCTTATACCAAACAAAACAACGGTAAAAAATTCGTGTGTGTATATATATATATATATATATATATATATATATATAAATATTCCCTGGGTAATTGTCCACTTTCCACTCCCCTTCCATGAACCAAATTATGTATCCATGAAACTTTTGAAGTCCTTGAGGTAAATTTCAGGAGGAAAGAGTCCAAAATGATCAGATTTCAATCTCTTTGTACTAGCATAAGCATCCAACTTGATTCTCATTTGCAGAGATACACATCCTACAAAATGTTTTTGACTAGGTGAACTAGGTTCTAGGCTTCTAGAAGTCTATTCAAACAAATTGTTAGTTAGGCCTCTAACTAGGAGACCAACAAGCAATACAAAATTTCCAGCAATTTCTCTGCTTAAAAATTTGATGCAAACCTAAGCTGGATGCAATGTCTGGTATCCAAACAGAACCTCCCGAATGGCTTCTATTCTAGTCGGCATACTTAAGCCATAGAAATTCATTTAAGCAATCTGTGATAACATGAACTTTTCCTTTAGCTTGTACATACCAAGCCTGAGATATTTTCCTACATTAATTGCTAAGGAATTATCTTTTATTCTTCTTATCAGAAGATCTAAGACACACAGAATAAAAATTTTGAGTACCCTGCATGTAGGATACTTCTCTCCCCCATATAACTGTTTCTCATAAATGTTACTAAAATAATATATTAAAAAATTTATTTGTATATCATGATTCTACCTGAGAAAACGTGATGCTGGTTTCCCAAGGTGAAGACTGCAAACAACCAGATTGGCCAGTGTTTCCGGATCCTTTGCATCCTGCATGAATCCATCAAAATCCACATTTTCATAAAGTAAATTTTGTTTTTTTTTCTTTTCTTCTGACATCAAAGGGTAACCTTGATAATGGTGCAAACAAAGTTTGAGATGAAATAGACATAGTAGCAAATATTGAAAAAATGAATAAGTAAAAAGAAGATATTCACAAATCCACACTAATGTGAAATGTGCCCATTGGATGACTACCATTCCTATTTAGAATCAAACTGAATAATGAACAATGACTTTAGTCCAATTCATAATCATAATGAATCCCAAAAAACACACACACACACACAAAACACAAAAAGGGGGGGGGTTGCGCAGAAAAACAAAACGAAACATACTTTGTTCAAGGCCTCGAGTAGTAGAGTCTCAGCTTCATCAAAGTTTCCCATGTGCATGCAGCACACAGCCTTTCCATTAAGGATGAGACAAGTCATGGGATACTTCTCAGAAAAATCTTGGAATATAAGATATGCTTCCTGAATCTTTGAACCACCCTGATTCATTTGCAAAACATATAAGTAGATAAGTTTACAGTTCCCAGTTCAGCGAGATGATCAAAATACTGGGTAAAAGCTTTGTACCACTGCCAAATTGAGCCATGCATTTGCAAGTTGAGTTAGTGTATGGTCTTCATCAATTTGCTGCATGATTCTCAGTTGCTTCTCTGCATAATCTGATCTGTACATCTTTAGAAAAATTTGGACATTTAATGCATGCCTGCAAAAGGAGAAAAAGCTTGCTGTCTTTTACATTTTCTATGTGTACAATAAAAAAATACGGCCATGTAATATCAACTCGTAAGCAAAAAACAGCTTATAAAAATGCAATTATCAACAAGAAGCCACCATAGATGTACAAGTAGCAACACTCATCCAATAAAGAACACTGAAATCAAAGCACAGAAAGCCACAATAATCAGAATCCCGTTTGTTCAAATCGTAAGGAACATATAGGGATAGCAGAAGATGCAAACTAACAACAAAAGCTTCGTAGGAAAAGCTTTACCGTATAAATTAGGAAAATGCATTTAGCATTTAGTATTAGCATCACAACCATGTGACAATGTATAAGAAAAATGCAACTTGCAAGAAAATAAAATTCCAGCACGTGTGCAAGTAGGAGTAGGAAAAAAGGTAAATGGAAACCAAGCCAGTAAGGAAATGATATTTCCTTCTGCCCCTTCTGATCATCCATTATATTTGGATTGGAGTTTTAAGTCAAAAAAGAAAAAAAGAAAAAGTGAATATTGTAACTCTATGCATCCAAACAATCAAATGTTTCTTAAAACTAAAACAATAAGCATAAAATAAAGATGACTAATACATGGAACAAAATGCTAATGAGAAACTGACTGCTAAAAAAGACAATCACTATCAATTCTAGTTAATGCCTATACAAAAGAGAAGGAAAGCATCCAGCAGTGCACATCATTTGAAGCACTCCAGACTGTACCTCTCTAAAAGAATGAAGTTCAAAATGAAAGTCTCACCACATCATGGAGACATAATTCAAAATTGAACATGACCTTTAAAGAAATTATTTACAACCATAGAAAGCAACTCCAGTGCAAACCATGTCTTTCATAGTGTTTACACTGATTGGCATCAGCATGCCACCGTGGAGTAAGCTAAATTTTTTATTCTTTTGTCCTGAGAACAAGCTGTGAATACAGACCTGTCAATGGTTTTAAAACAGAAAAGTAGGCCCGATCATGGTGACATTATCAATGCATATTTGAGAAAGAAAGGAATTTTATTTCAATCTAATCATTTACAATGCAGGACACTGGAATCAGCTTTTGCAAGCCCATTACGCTCAGTACTGTTGAAGCCCATACTCATATAATTAGTAGTTATTTAACTAGGTGAGAACTAATGCAGCCAGTAAAACTAAGAACGAGTTCTATCTTAGATCAATTGAACTCACTCTTTATGAAGGGAGACGGATGTTCTTTCAGTAGCAGATTTCTTTTGACCATAGGATTCAGCTACAGAAGTTGGTGAGATGCCAAACTTGGATGTGAAACTGCCTCGTTACTAAATGTGCTTTCCAGTAAACCTTAGAAGTGATTTAGTTAGGCTATTCTTCTTTAGTTTTCATACGTAATCATTTCAGTTTGTAATCCTCATTCCTTAATCTTAGAACAGAACATCTAGAGTTTTGGCCATTGCATCATGCCTATTTATCCATTTTCTCCTGATAATTTTTTCCACAGTCCAGGAAAAATTGAAAAGGGGGGAACGGGGGATGGGGGGAGCAGCTAGATAATCTCATCAATAAAGGAAGAATAGCTTACAGCTCCATAGTTCCCCCAGCATGGGTATGTTTCAAAGCTTCATTGAAATCCTCCTCATGCATGAATATGATTCCAGCAATAAGCCGTAAAATAGGGTTGTTTACAATAGCTGGATCTCCTAACCACTCCTGGAGACTTGAGATGGTTGCTTCCTACATAACAAGAAAGATATTAGCTAGATAAGACTCTTCACTCTCTTCTCTTGGCCAAGAATGTTAAAAAAATAAAACCATGTTTAGAGCAGGTAATTCTCACAAGTGGTTATGTCCTCTGAAGCATAAAATAAGGAGTATGGAATCTTACACTTTCTTCCCATCATATGTTAGCATGTCTTTTAGAAACAAGGCAAATTTCAAAAGAAACGCATGATTTCATGGCCCAGTGACATGAAAATGTATTCTTGCAACATAGATTGTCATAAAATAGCCTTTCACAATTTTGTAATGAACCATATTCAGGAGTAAAGTTTGCTAAATGAATATCTTGTGAGGAAGTAGAACATGCATATCTGACATCCTTCTTTTTAGTCACAAAGGTATTGGCATAGTTTATTTCTCAAGTGAAATAACAATTTGTCTATGTTTTTTTCTTTTTGTTGGGGGGGGGGGGGTAGGTAAGGTACTTTTTACTGGCAGTTCCAGATTTCATATTTCATGACACAAAATTTTCCAACAAATGAGTATACAAAACCACCACTAGCTATAGAATATATTGCTTCTACAGTTTTCTTTTTTTTTTTTTTTTTGTCATTGTTTAAAATAACTTCAAACCGCAAAATAAACCAAACACAGATATCACCAAGGATCTATGTTAAAGATTAACCCATATGATGCAATTTCCTATATCTGTTCAACTCCACAAGCGCACAGCAAGCAGGAATTAAGCTTGGTCCTTTTCCATTGAACTAAAAGCCCAATTACTGTCTCTATTTCGCATATGTAAAGGAACACGCCCCAAATTAACAAGTTGCCTCCATTGCGAAAAATTTTAGATCTCTCATTAGAATTCTCACAAACAAATAACTATAAATGCATTTCACGAAGTGCGAGAGAAGACCCCTTGCTTATATCTATAGAATCACCATCAGAATAAAAATTACAAAAAAAAAAAAAGGATCACCTTATTGGAGGGACTGGCAAGGTACATAGCAAGTAATTTTACGGCCTGAAGAGGCGTAGCGGCCGATTCGTCGATCTCATTAATCACAAGCTGCACAACCGCAAATGAATAATAAAAAAAAAAAACACCATATACGAATCAAAATC
This sequence comes from Voacanga thouarsii, assembly GCA_026120185.1. NCBI lineage: Eukaryota > Viridiplantae > Streptophyta > Magnoliopsida > Gentianales > Apocynaceae > Voacanga > Voacanga thouarsii. The sequence goes on along the minus strand of JANUWF010001049.1, from coordinate 990,119 downwards.
ATCAAAATAAGAATTACATAAAAGAAAAGTAACAAATTACTTGGTAGCTGCCGAGAGCAATGTAAGATCTATAGACAATAGAGTCTCTCTCGACGGCGTCTTCGGTAGAGAGATTTGGGACGTCACTGTTGTTGATCGCGGCTTGATATGCTCCTATATAGAAGTTGTTTCTCAGGCCAAACAATGGGTCCGGTCCTCCTGCTGCTGCCGCCATTGTATCTCTCGTTGTTTTCTCGCGAGGTTCGGTTGCTCGATGTGATACTGAGTGATAAATCAGATCTACACCGAACAACGGGTGACATTTTCTTTTGTTATACTGTCGATGTTGTGGCTTGTGTTAATTTCAGTTTAGTCCGGGAATAAGGTACAATTTTAGATTTTTATTTTTGTTTTAGAAGTGAATTTTTTTTTTACAATATAAGTAATTTTACAAAATTTTCTAAAATTTTATTATTATTTTTAGACTCTATCCTTCTTTATAATCTCTCTCTTTCTACTAATTATGACCTAACTCTATCCCATTATTAAAATAAACAAAAAATTAATTTAGGGATATTTTTAAAATTTTAATTTTAAAATTATTTAGAATTTATAGACTCTTAATTATTGTGAAACGGAGATAGTACTAGCTAGCATGATATCGTTGCGTTACACGAGATATCGATATTTTATGTTATATATTAATTTTTATATATTAAATAAAAAACAAAAAAAGATTTTTTTTAATATGACAAATTTTTAAATGAATTTCTACATATGATATTTTGTGTACATATATGAAAAAGGATATTTTTTAAACATATTTTGACTTCTAGTGGTTCATAAAACTTATCTATTGTCTCACAATAATTTAATATCGTTTTTGGATTAATATATTAATAACAAAATTTAGAAAAGTTATTATAATCGACGATTTCTAATTTTATAATCGAAAATAATTTGTATATAATATAAGTTACAATCGATTATCATTCCAAGAATACACAACTAACTATGAAATAATATTTCTTCGATGATGTTTTACTAGAACTGAGAAAAAAAAAAGCGTAATTTACATCAACACCACTAAGCTCAATCAAAAACAATAATAAAACTTACAATCTCCCATTGAAACCAAGCTTAATTGATTGTTCAATATCCTTTTGTTTCAACTCAAAAACACAAAAAGCTGAAATCTTTTTTCAAACTTTGACACAGCCTACCAAAATAAAAAAAAAAAAAAATCAACTACTAAACCACCTGGAAAACCCCTAATCCTCACTTAATACCATAGCCAAATAAACACATCTATACTTCCACACAAACACACAGAAGCATATAAAGTGAGAATAGAGGTAGATTGAGAAATTTATTGTGAAGACAGAGGTAGAGATGTCAAGCCAATAGTAGTCAACGAAGGCATGAGATTACTAAGTGCATGTTGTTTGAGTTCCGGACGGCTGTCATTTAGCATCACAAAAAACATTTCGATAGTGCTGACCATTGTGGTGGCCGTTGAGCTAATGATCACCGTAGTTGCTGCCATCATTGCCACACAACGGATCGACAATTACATTATGCCATCTGTCTGAAAGAGAAGGGATTGGATATGAGAGAAACATTAAGGTAGTGGGAGACATAGGTGGGTAGGGTTATGGAGAATGAATCGGAGAAGAAGAGCGGAAGACAGGTTTCTTGAGGGATGAGTAAAGCTGCAAATTAAAAGTACATGCTCGATTATAGTTTTATTATCGATTATGAATGTAAAAACAACTTTCAAAACTGATTATGCATTTGAAAGTTTAGGTTAAATTAGGAAAATATTAAACCACGACCGAAGCAAGACCAAAGCATCAAACAGAATAGCATAGCTCATTACTACTGTAGTATGAAAATGGAAATGATCAAAGACAAATGAAAAGATAGAATATAGTGAAAAGCAATTACTTGAGTACATGAGAAGCCATGAACAACTTAGGTTCCCCACCCCAAACATATGGCTTTTCAATTTTTTGCACATAGGCACCAAAATCCCCTTCAATAATCTTATTATAGAACCAAGATGAGTATAATCTACATCACAAAAATGTATCGTAAGCACATAAAAATTACAACAAATATACCAAAAGAGCTCACCATTTTGCTTTTTTTTGCCTCTTTAAGAGTTCTTCAACAACTTGTGGAAGCAACTAAAATGAATCAAATGGTAAACAAATTTCAAAAATGAACAACATCTAATCCCAAAAAAGCTGGAAACACACCTGAGCTCTTAATTCATCAGCAATTTCCCTCTGAAGATTATCGTGAGGAACCTCTTCCCCTCTCCTCAAGCATGCCACACACACACACACACACACATTTGAGAGTTCCTAAATTTATGTTTCATTGTACCCTAAAAAATCATAAAGTAGCGATCCACAGGTTGTTACTTCCCTTTTTTCATTGTATATTTGTTTTTTTTTTTTTTTTTTTGAAGAGGATAGAAGAACTGTGCAAAGGGCACTAAGGTAGTGACAGCCATGTATTAAGAATATATAGGAATTCTTAGGTGAGAAAGGATAGTCTTTGAGTTTTCCCATCTTATACTTCTCTCAAATTTAAGACTCTCAGACCTCTAAGATTAAAAAAAGAAAATGTGCAACGTCATTATGTATACACTTGATAATCACCTAAGTAGTCCTATTTAATCAAGCCAAAGCTTCCTGTGTTCTTTTGTGAACCACTAAATTTCTTACATTCTTATCAGATGACAACCTATTAGCAAAAAATTCCTATAATGCACGAAACCTACAATCACGTGTGGTATCTTTTGCACGAAGGCAAAGATTTTTATCATTCTTTCATAAACTTGAAAATTTCTATATTCCTATTATTCCATAATCTTTTTTAGCCATATATACCCCCCTTAATGAGAGGAGGAAAAAGAAGAATGCCTCTCTTTCACAAACCAAAGTCACTAAACACCCTCCCCCAAACCAATGAACCAAAAAAAAAAAAAAAAAGAAGCCAGAATCCTTCTCTTGTAGTAGGCAAATTAGTCCAAAACTTATAAAGAAATAATAGCGAACTCTAAAACATTTTTGTAATATGCCTCCAAAAAGTCTAGCATTTGGTTAGCTATAGGAAAAAATGTGTATTAAAGCATTAATGCAAAAACTGACTATCAATCCACAATTCCATTTAACTTTGTCTTTCTTGTAGAATTAGGCCTCCTTCCTAGTAACACAAAATATGTGCGCGCTCGCCCATATGTGTGTGAGAATGAGAGAGAGACAGAGCAAGAGAGAGGAGAGAGAGAGGGGTTAATTTTGGAAATCAATATCGGTGGAGAAGGTAAAACAGGGGCAAAAAGAACATTACATTGAAGAAGATAGTACCTCAATCAACTATTTTAAAATGGATGCAGCCTCCAATTTGGCCTTCACCAATTCTTCCTAACATTAAAGGAAAGTTAGTACCCTTGTCTAGACCACATTAATCATTGCGAAGAAGAGAAGTTGTAGAGAAAACCTCTGCCACTTGAAGAGCATGTTGAGTATTAAGAATTTGGGACCTCTGCTCATAAGTTGTCTTATGAAGCTGGTATGGAACAAATGCTTTAAAGATAAGCCATTGGAAATTATTTTTAAAATGAAGAATGAAGTATCAAACCGCTTTGAATCATTGTCTAGTTTAGTAATTCAAGTCTCCAGCATCCATACATGTTCAAGTTTTCAATTCAAATCTTGAATTTTTCTCTCTACAATGGTTGCCTGGCCTTCTAATGCATCCTTTTTTTGTTTTGTGCTTCTATCTCTTTCCTTAGATTGTTTATCTACTAAAAACAAAGTATTAGAGAACACAACAATCCAAAAGAATTAACATTCAACATATATGAACTAACCTCCTCTTCAAATTCTTTAGCATGTACGCGAGTCATATCCTCTTACTCCTTGGCATTCAAAGATGCTTTTTCCTAAGAAATCAGATAATTTTTATTAGTATGGATCTACATTGTGAAATATAATGACTCTTTTTATTCTCATTCACTAAGCAATGTCTTGCTCGAGCAAAACTTTTTAAGATTGTTTATAGTGCAAATTCTTCACCTTAAGCAACTATATTTGACTCTACAATGAACTTAAACTATCTGATTTCTCTTCAATTACCATCTCTAGTCCTTTGATGGTCTTCTCCTTGCTTCTAAGTTCTTGCATTTTCTTATCCATTTTGGATTCTTTATGACAACCACCAGGAATTCATCAGTTTTACATAAACAAACCAAATAGATTAACTCAAACAAATGGAAACCCAATAGTGTTCAACAAAACAATATACAGTAGAAAACAATACAACACTCAAACACCACTATCACATTATAACTACAAATCTTTCACCAAAACTTTATAAGCAAAAGACCAAATTTCCCATCTAAATCCCAATGGCCTTCCATTTCTTCCAACTATCTTCTAAAATCTAGTATCCTTTTTACCAATTTCATTCGAGACACAAAGTAAAACTTTCTCACCTTAATTTTTAACATCCCTCCCAAAATAAACAATAGCTTAGTTTATGCATACACAAAAAGATGGAAAGAGAAGCCATTAAAACATTTGTATTTTGAAATTGAATTACATTTTTTGGATCAATTTAAGAACTTCAAATTCATTTCAAGAAGACATCATAGAATCACACAGCATTTTAGTACTAGTAATTTGAAAAATTTAAACACTAACAAATCGGGATATTACACCAAAGAAAATGCACGATTAAGTATTGTGCGCTCGAGTACTTGTTTATATGTATGTACACACATAGATAAAAATATATACAAATATGAAGGGAGAGAGACCAAAGAGGGAAATCTTTGACTTTAGATAAACTATCTACATTCCCTCAAGAAATTTAATTGATCATTCTTCGGTTACCATTTATGACACAATATGATGTAGAAAAAGAACATAAGAACATCCATTTCACTAAAAGAAAAAGTGATAATCCGCACATGATGTTACCTTATTAGTCTCCTCTCATTAGTTCTATTAGACCACACTGCCTACAATGAATTATCCTATTAAATAGATAAAAATGGAGTTACATGTTCAAATTGATATTAATAATATAATTAAATCTATCACCAAGTAACTGTATCATATGCTTACAATAAAGTTAGCAATGGCAGTTTCAAAGGTATACTCTTCAGGAAGCTCCCTTAATACCTCTGTAGCTAGGGTCAAGTCACATATGTTCTACAAAATTAAATATGAATGCCAAGTTAAATACTTATTGGATTACATCCAACTAAAAAAATTGGAAATTAATGTAAAAATGGTTAATCAACAGTGCACCTCGTAGGTACCCACTTCACCTAATTTCTGATGTAAGTTTATTTATAGTAAATGATGTAAAATTCTTATCAGCAGTAATATAGTAATATTGACATTGCTTTTGCATTCGATATATCTAAGAAATCCATGGGGTGAGGTTGTAACTTGACATATGTTCCCTTTGATAAACTTGCATTCTTGACATTCACAACATGTTCCTCTTGGAGAAGCATGTTTTCCATCATCTAAATTACAAAGAATAGAAACAAATTAAGGTTCACGAAGATAAAAATACAGTTATCGTAAACATAATTAAGGCTTCACAAAAAAAGAAAAAAAAAGGGGTCAAGGTAGCAAAAACAAAATTATGGCCACAGTAGGCAAGAGAATACCCAATAACGTAAGTAAATCAGGCCTTCATCTGCAACAAATTCTAGCACCCCACAATGAGAAACTTTACCAATGGATGGATTACTAAGCTCAAACAACATGGGGTAGTTAATTTACAAATAAGCTATAACAGAAATTAAAAAGGGAAAAAAATTAATTAAATATAGATGGTAGCATTCCAACCAAGAACAACTAACATTGTATGTGACCTGAGAACAAAGATAAGGGCCAATGGAATAGGAACGTGCAATTTCACTTACTGAGCTGATCAAGAGCTGAAGGAGCTAATATCGAAATGCAGGAAGCTTTTGAACCTAAAATACAGTTTATCTTTACAATTGTAAAGCTCATAGTCAAACACTTCAGGAACCTTGATTGTCTTTGAAAGGTCACCATCAAACACTACAAAAAGGTCACTAGCAGATGAGGACTTGGGCGATGAATTTCCAGTCTGGTTTGCCTTTACTGGAGTATTTATGGCATCATTAGTGCTCTAATGTGTCCTCAAGATTTCCCATTTGTCATGCAACTCTTTAGCTTGAGTTTGATTCTTGACAACCGATGGCTCTCTATTCAATTAGTGAGAAGATTTGGGCGCAACATTTGCAGTCTGATTTATAGACACTAGGGTAGAGGGTGCTAAAGCTGTACTCTGATTTAGCTTCAAAACTCCAACTTTGTTTAGTAACTTTGCATTTTAAGTCTGTTTATTAACAATTGGATACCCTTTATTAAAATTTTGTTGTTCAAAAGTACTGTTCTAGGATCTAGAATTATTGTTGGTTGACGAGGACTGAAGCAAAGAGTTGCACATTTGCTTTGTGGAGTTCGGAATGAAGTAAGAATAATCAGAATCAAAATGAGATCTATATGAATCATTTGGAGCACTTGTTCCACAAGTACTTATACTAAAAATGTTTGCGCACCATGGCGAAGAGGCATTGGAGGAAGGACTAAAGGCCAAGAAAATGGTAAAGGCTATAAAAGCAAACATGAAACCATATGCAAAAGCCACTGTTTTCTTAGTTTTGAACATCTGCAAATGGCTCTTGATGTCCGTGAACAATGTTCCTCTATTAATTGTGTAACACCCCACTACCTAGGCCCGCTAGGGCCGGGGATGTCGCCCCATCCAAAGGATAAGGGGTCTTTATAACTAGGTCACACGAATAAAATAGCAGAATAAAAATAATACTTTAACTTAAAATTTATTACATCCCAAGAATAAATCCATGAATTCCCAAAAGAAAAACAAATCCATAAATAAAATTATCCACTCTCAACTCCCCAAAGCAATACATAAAAATAAATGACAACATTTTCTTCCAAGGCAGATAATACTAGCTACTCATCTCCACAGTAGAATCGACCTGAAATCATGGTAAAAAGGTGATGAGACAGAAATCTCAGTAAGTCCGTGTGTGTTTTGGGTGTTCAGTGAAAACAGTTCGTGGATGCAAAGTGTGAAATTTTTATAAGAGAAATATTGGCAAGTAATAAACATTAGTCAAAAGTAAGAGTGATGTTTTGGCTTTTCCAGCCACACAGAATCAATAAAAATCAACCACTCGAAAGAAAGGGTTATGGGTTACCACACATTGGGCCCCATAACTGGTCAGAATGCTGACACTTTATGTAGACTGACAAAAGGTAGGTGATCGGCCTACCGAGCAAGATACTCCTCCTTCTCTATACCCAAACAACAACTGGGTGTCCATTCCGGCATAACACAGTCACTTGACTGAAATAAAACTGCTAGTTCGGACCGGCATGACTAAGTAGTACTGACGTTTCTCTAAGTTGAGCTTATCTTCTGGAGGTGGTCTCCTGCCAGAAGACTCACTCTTGCACTTCAAAACTAGTACAACTAGCCTACCCCTATTGAGTACTCAACGTAACGTATCCCCCTTTTGGGAAAATGAACATAACATAGTTCCACTTGAAAATGGCAATTAAGGATTTCCAAAGTCTTTGTCAAAATCATTTTTAGAAAGAGTTTTGAGTTTGAGTAAATCTACTTATTGATTTTCAAATAATTTGTTTGACTAAAATAAGAAAGGAATCAATCCTCAATTGCCTTTATAGAAATGAGTATCCATGCACTCTACATTTGGCTTGCCATAATAAACATTTTGTATCAAATAGGTTTTTTGCAGGAGCTTACCTGATTCTTGCTCACAAAAAGAGGTCTCCAACAGCCGACCTAACCCCGCATGGGGTAAATATAAACCACAATCAAATTCAAGCCAAAATCCACTTTCTCAATTTAAAACTAACTCAACTCACTACTACCATGATCCTAGTGTCCCAAGCTTTAAGGCCAAATAATAAAGGGAAAGGGTTTATAAGTTAAGGCTAATTTGATATTTAAAATAATTAGTATTTTGGGAAATAGGTACTAATAAGCTGAAGGTTTAAATCTTACTAAGAAAAATTTAGAGTTTATTTGATGAAGAGCCCTAGGCGGTATTAGGTAAAATAATGATTTATTAATAATTATTTGTTAGAAAATAATTGATAACTAAAATTAGTTGAAAATAAAATTTTAATGAGTCTTGATTGAAAGATAATAAATTTTAATAGGTTTTGGTTAAAAGATAATAATTAAATTTTAATAATACATATTTTACTTATTATGATTATTTTCATAAATGGCTTTAGTTGATTTCATCATCTTATATAATATCTATATATTTTATTTTTTCTAGCAAAATCTATTATTTATTTGACTAAAATATCCTTATTATATATAATAATCCAAATATACCCTTTCTAGGGTTCTTCGAAATTACTAGCCAAAAATCATAATATTAAATATTTATTGAAGAAATAAAATTAGTTTAGGGACAACTAGGTCATGATCATAATTCTATTGCTAACCACAATCATGAACATATTCACCCCTTCACATCATCAAATCATCCAAATCATGAATATAAGCATAGATCCAAATTTACTAAGGCATGATCTAACCTTTACTAGCATAAATATAACCATGGCTTTAATAATCACACAGAATATAAATCATATTCATCATAAATGACATAATCTCTAGCATACTTAATCATGGAGGCATGCATTAAACCCTAAAACACCATACATTCAACCAAGATAATCAACTCATGCATAAATCCCATCTCCATCATATTCATACATATATTCATGCTTCAATCTCAACTCATCACAATAATACATACTCAAACCCTATTCATAATTCATCTTCTATCAACATCATCCTAGAGACATGAATCTAGAATTTAAAAGCAGGGTTACAAAGGCTTACTTGATTGATGAATACCTTAAAGGAGTTTCGAATGGATCTCAACTCCTAGATAACTAGATCCGTCCAAGGAAGATGAAGAAAGCATGGCCATTGGTAAAGAAGTCATTCGGCCAAGAAGGAGAGAGGTTCAGCCAAGAGAGAGAGAGAGAGAGAGAGAGAGAGAGAGAGAGTCCATTAGCATGTTTATTCATATACATATTCATTAGAGATCAAAGATTAGAGAAGATAAAGTTGTTAGAACAAACCTACATTGAAGGTGTTTTTGATCTTTTACAAAAATTCTGGTTTTTTATCCAAAAGAGCAAGTTGAATTTTGGAGTTTGATGTTAAAAATGGTATGGATGGACTCACGACAGTGAGTAGATGAATTTTGGAGTTTTTAGAAGAAGTTTGAAGTGATTTGGAGGGGTATTAGGCGAAAGGAAGGAGTAGGTGTTCTTGGTGTGCTACATGTTCTTGAAGGTTGAAGAGAGTAGAGAGGTTTTGATTTGAAGCTGCCGAAATTCTGAAGGATTAGGGCTGGCCAAATTGTTTGTAGGGTTTTGGTAGATGATTCTTAGTTTGGAAGGGAAAAGGAAAGGCTAGTTGTTGAAATCCTAAAAGAATATCTTAAGGAATCAAATTTGGAAACTAAATATAGCAAGAATATCTTTGATCATTCGAGAGCTTTTGGGAAGCTGCTATGGCCGAATTGTTGTGCAGTGTTTCTGCTGGATGAAAGCTGATTGAAGAGGGGTAATGGTGGCCGAAAAGATGGAGTGAAATGGTGAAGAATAAGTCTGGTTGTTTTTGGAACATTTTATGGAAGGTTGCTAAATTAATGTTGCTGGAATTTTGGTATCTAATCAAAGCATGATTGCAGAGATTTGCTGGAGAGATTTTTGGGCAGCCATGTCTGATTTTCGTGTAGGAGCTTGGGGAAAACAATGGAGTTCTGATCATAGCTATTTAAGAGTGGTTTGTGCAGAAGAAAGCTGAAGTTTCGGCCAGGGATGAATTAGGAAACAAAGTTGGAAATTTTTCTATACAGAATTTTCGCAAGGTGCTGGAATTTCTGGATAGTTTCGGCTGCTATTTTCCAGTTAGCTTGCAGAGAGTTTGGAGGAGATTTTAGGGGTCTTTCAAGGCTGGTTTCCAGCCTTCTTTATGGAGGAAAAACGTGGCTAAGATTTTGAGCAAAAACTGAAAGAAAACAACTTGATTTCAGACCTCCAAAGCTACGAATTCAACCAGAAATTTCTCTGGTTTTTGCACAACATTTGTGCAGTCCAAAAATGGCCAGAAAAATTCAGATCTCAAGCTAATCAAAAGGCCATTTTCTGGCAGTATTTGGGAGGGAATAATGGCTAAGAATTTCGACACCTTGAAGGCACAAGAAGCTGGAAAAATTTCAGTTTATGCCATGAAATAAAATGAACCTAGTTAGAGTGCAATTTTAGAAGGTTCACTAGAGGGATTTATTCTCTTGGAATCTCCCACATCTCTACCACATTTTCAGACCATAAGATGTCTTTCACTAAGACATTTTGAACCTTCAAAGCCACAGCACTTTACTGAAATTTCTGAAATGAAATTGGCTAGAATAAATTTGACCAATCTAATGAATTGAGAATTAAGAGAAATTAAAGATCAAGAAGAAATGAATTCTCTTAGGAAATTTTGAGTAGGCACAAGAATAGGATTAGAGTACTCTTATCATGTCTCCCCGAGGACAACACCTCTGCCCTATGCTAAGGTTCTTAAGGCCGAAAATACCCTTTCCCAAGCAAAAATAAAATTTAATCATGCTAAAACTTCACGATGGAATTTGAACCCAAGACCTCAAGAATTAATTCCAAAGCTCTAACCACTAAACCACAACAACTCTTATTTTTATTTTCTCTCTAAAATATTTTTCCTATTTAATCCTCAAGCTATTTCCCTATTTCCTCCTCAAGCAAAAATTACCATTTTGCCCTTCTTACCTAATAATTATAATCAAGCCCTCTAAACTATAGAATACAAATTCAAAGCACATAAAATCATATAAAAATATATTTAACACATGCAATTAAGTATGATATGCATCCTAACCCCCTTACTCTAAGGTTGGTTCCGACTGAGGTTTCACATCCTTCCCTCCTTAAAAGAATTTCGTCCCAAAATTCAAGCATACCTCTATTTCAATTCAAGATACTTCTGCTTAACCCACTTTTTCGATTCCCATGTGGCATCCTGCATACCATGGTGCTTCCAATGAACCTTAACCATCGGTATCTGCTTATTCCGAAGACTCTTGATACTGCGGTCCAATATTTTCACGGGCTTCTCCACATAACTCAGGTCGAGTTGCAACACCAACGGCTTGTTATTCAACACATGACCGAGATCAACATTGTACTTCTCCAATTGTGATACATGGAACACATCATGAATTCCCGTTAACCCATTTGGCAGGTCTAATTGGTATGCTATCGGTCCAATCATTTCCTTAATCGGGAACGGCCCCAAGTACCTCAGATTCAACTTTCCCCCATTGGGATGCTTCAAGATCCCCCTATTTGGCGTTAACCTCAAAAATACGCTGTCCCCAACTTAAAACTCCAATTCTCGCCGCCGGTTGTCCACATAGCTCTTTTGTCAGCTCTGAGCCGCCTTCAACCTTTCCCTAATCAATTTCACATTATCCAACATTTCTTGGACACAGACTTCCCCGGTTCTGCTCACGTGACCATCTTCTGACCAACTCTAATACAGTGGTACCTGACACTTGCGCCCATACAAAGCCTCATACGGTGCATCTCAATTGAAGCTTGATAGCTGTTGTTATATGACAATTCTACATATGGTACACACTCTATCCACTTATCTCCGAAGTCCAAAACACAGGCTCTGAGCATATCTTCCAATATCTGTATAACCCTTTCTGACTGCCCATCAGTCTGCGAATGTGTCGTCGTACTGAATTTTAGACTCGACCCCATTGCTTCCTGAAACTTTCCCCAAAAACGAGACGTAAACCTCGGGTCTCGGTCTGATACTATGCTTGAGGGCACTCCATGCAGTCGGACTATTTCTCGAACATAAGTTTGGGCCAGTTTCTCCATGGAATCCCTTATATTTATCGGTATAAAATAGGCCGACTTGGTCAGTCCATCCACCACTACCCATATGGCGTCCTTCTGTGTCTTGGACATGGGAAGTCTGGTGACAAAATCCATAGTCACCTCCTCCCATTTCCATTTCGGTACTGGTAATGACTGCAATAGTCCCGTTGACTTCTTGTGCTCCTCTTTGACTTTCTGACAGGTGAGACAGGTCGAGACATACTTGACCACATCCCGCTTCAGTTCGGGCCACCAATAGGCTCTCTTCAGGTCCTGGTACATCTTGACTTCCCCCGGATGAATGGCGTACTTGCTCTTATGTGCCTCTTCCAAAATTCTGTCCTTTAACTGCTACTCCTCGGGTACACACAATCGATCTCTGAAATACAAAATTTCCTCTTCATCTGGACGGAATTCACTGCCTGGCCTCTTGAGCTTCTTATCCTTGAAAAGCTGAAACTCGGCGTTGTTTTGCTGAGCTTCCATAATTTCCCGTCTTAAATCCGGTACCAACCTCAGATTGCTGACGATGATTCTTTTGTCTTGCACTTCCACCCTTCTGTCCAACACATCCTGAACCACTTAGATTTCCTGCACTCTCAGTCTGGCCATTCCAACTTTCTTGCTCAGGGCATCCGCCACAATGTTGGCCTTCCCGGGATGGTAGTTGATCGGACATTGGTATTCTGTCAGAAATTCCATCCATCTTCGTTGCCTCAAGTTTAGATCCTTTTGAGTGAAGATATACTTCAGACTCTTGTGGTTGGTGAATACCTCGTATTCGGCTCCGTACAGGTAGTGTCACCATTTCTTTAGGGCGAACACGATAGTTGCCAGCTCCAGATCATGAGTGGGATAGTTGACCTCATGCGGTCTCAGTTTTTGAGAAGCGTAAGTGATCACCTTCCAGTCTTGCATCAGCACTGCTCTAGTCCTTCTTTCGAAGCGTCAGTATACAACGCGTAAGGTTTCCCTTCCTCTGGCAGACTTAGTACTGGTGTTGTCATTAATCTTCGCTTAAGCTCTTGAAAACTTTTCTTGCACTTCTCGTTCCACAAAAATGGAACATCCTTTCTCAACAGTCGGGTCATTGGTGATGCGAGCGTCGAGAACCCTTTGATAAATCTTCAGTAGTAACTAGCCAATCCTAAGAAACTTCGGATCTCGGTAATATTCTCCGGCTGTTTCCAGTTTACCGGGTCTACCTTGATTCCCTTATTGGTCACCACATGGCCAAGGAATGCTACACTGTCCAACCAGAATTCGCACTTGCTAAACTTGACGTACATTTTGTGCTCCTGAAGCTTCTCCAATACGAGCTTCAGATGCTCCGCATGCTCCTATGGACTCTTGGAGTAGATCAAAATGTCGTCGATGAAGACCACCACGAATTTGTCCAGATAGGGTCGGAACACTCGGTGCATCAGGTCCATGAATACTGTTGGAGCATTGGTCACCCCAAACGACATTACCACGAACTCGTAATATCCATATCTGGTGTTGAAAGCCGTCTTAGGGATATTCTCCTCTTTTATCCGTACTTGGTAGTATCCTTGCCTCAGGTCCAACTTGGAGTAGCAATTAGATCCTTGTAACTGATTGAACAACTTGTCAATCAGCGATAGGGGATACTTGTTCTTGACCGTCAAATTGCTCAAACCCTGATAGTCAATGCATAGCCTCAGAGTTCCGTCCTTTTTCTTCACAAATAGCACAGGCGCTCCCCAAGGCGACGTGCGAGGTCTGATGTAGCTTTGACCCACTAACTCCTCTAATTGTTCCTTCAACTCTTTTAGCTCTGCTGATGCCATCCGGTACGGGGTCCGCGATACTGGTTCTGCTCCTGGGACTAAGTCGATGGTGAATTCCACCTCTCAGCTGGGAGGTAAAGAATCAAGTTCCACTGGGAACACATCGGGAAAGTCTTTCACCACTTCGGTGTCCTCCAAAGTGCACTGGTCCTTCGACTTGTTTATCACGTAAGCTAGGTACTCTTGACATCCTTGCTTCAATAATTTCCGGGCTTTAGGCCCCGCGATCAAATACTTTAGCTCTTTCACTCTCTTGCCATCAAATTCTAACACATTACAACTCGGTCTAACGAACTGGACCGACTTATTCTTACAATCTACCCTAGCCCCATGCTTGGCTAACCAATCCATCCCCAATATCGAATCATAGTCTTCAATGTCCAATACTATCAGATCTCCCTCTAGACTGTCTCTCCCCACATCAATTTTACAGTTCTTCACATACCGATCCGTTTGTACCATTTTCCCCAAAGGTGTGCTTACCACTAAAGTATATGGTAGCTCTACTCCATCCCAACCCAAATGACATGCACAAATCTTGTTTAGATAGGAATGAGTAGAGCCAGGATCAATTAATGCATTAACGGGTCATCATTGGATAGTGAATGTACCTTCCACAACCGCTGCATCGGTCATAACTTCCTCTCGATTGAGTGCGAACATCTTGGCCTTCACTTGTGGCTTCGGCGCTCCACTCCCGGATGCTCCTATGGTGTTGGCTCTGTTGGGCCCCAGATTCTGCGCCGGATTTTCTTGCCCGGCTCTATGCAACTTAGGGTAGGTGTTCCGCAGGTGGTTCGGGTTGCCACAGTGATAACATTTCCTCTCACCACCCTTGGTCCAATAGTTCTTCTCTGTGTGGCCTCTTTTTCCATACTGCCGGCATGTTGGAAGGTGTTGGGCAGAACCCACTGGTACTGTCCGGGCTTGCATCCCCCAGTTCTGCCACTGCTGATTGGCAGGACGTTTGTTCGACTGCTGCCCTTGGAAATGCCCTTGCGGTTGTCTTGGTGGCTGGAAAGGCCTGGTCGCCATCCAGCTGCAGTCCTCATTCTCAGTTCGGGTGGCCGCATCCACTGCCCCCGAATAGGTCGTTGGCGGAGACGGTGCTAACGCCCTCCTCAATTCTGGTCTCAGCCCCTTGATGAATTACCTCATTCTATTTTGCTCGGTATCCACCAATCTCTGGCAGTATTTTGACAATTGAGTGAATCGCGCCGCATACTGAGCCATTGACATGCTCCCCTGTTTCAAATTTTGAAATTTATCCTCCCGCTTCTCCACGATCCACTGAGGGATGTACTCAGCTCTGAAGACCTCAACAAAGTTGGACCACGTCCATTCCTGGTCGCTCATTTCCGAGTCATCCTGAACTCGCTGCCACCATGCCCGAGCTGGTCC
Organism: Voacanga thouarsii; assembly: GCA_026120185.1. Lineage (NCBI taxonomy): Eukaryota > Viridiplantae > Streptophyta > Magnoliopsida > Gentianales > Apocynaceae > Voacanga > Voacanga thouarsii. The sequence goes on along the minus strand of JANUWF010001049.1, from coordinate 974,863 downwards.
TCTCAACCGGAAGGCCGCAAACTTATCCATTCGCTCCTTAGTGTACTGGAGCGTTGCAAATATGTCCTCCATCTGCTTAACCCACTGCTCTACCTTTTGATCTTGTTCCACTTCGCCCAAGAAGACGGGCGGTTGAAACTTCAGGAACCGCTCTAAGGCCTCGTCTTCACCCCTTGGGTTTCGTCGCTCGGTCAAAGTCTGCAAAATCTCGGCCATCTTGCTGAATGCCTGGCCCATGGACACATCAATTGGAGTTTCAGACCCCGATCCCATATTCAGACCATTCCTTTCACCCCGATTGGGTGCTTGCATGTGGGCTATTTCTACTTTCGGTGCCACTTGATCGATTTCCGGAACCCTTCCACCTGCTGAAGCTGCAAGACACTTAGGTGCCATTCTAAACCACACCCCAAATGATAAGTGTATGCATTTAAGAATCAAATTATTTTAGGTGTGCATGCAATCACAGACAGGTGTAAGTAAAAATAATTCAAATGCAAATTTTGTCCAAGGAATTACCAATAAATTGTCCTTCAAAAATGATTTGCATAAATCCAAAAATTTGACAAAATCCCGAATTAAAAATTCTTGACATAAAAGGTCTCGAAAAACAACAAATAAATAAACATCCAATTCAGATTAACTCCTAGTCCTCTAGTCCTTATCAGAACCCTCATAATCAGCCTCATACAACCAACCCCCAGAATTCTTGGAAAAATCTACCCCATCCCCACTGGCGAATCCTTCCATAGGCTCATTCCTGGGGTGCCTAGAACTCTCTCCGGGCTCGACTCGACAGGGAGGAGAAATGAAAGAGGGAACGAAGGAAGGCCTAGGTAGAGACTCATAGTCTATCTCCCCTGGGTCATCACTATCTGCTGCTAAGTCCACTACAGGACTAGGAGGGTGGGGTACAGGCTCCACTACTATCACCTCATCGTCACTGTCTGAGCTTATGTCTATCATTGGGATTGGGGGTGGCTCAAGAATCTGGATCTCATCATCGCTACTATCCTCCATAGGGATATCTGGCTGAGGGGCAGGCTGGGGAACTAGAAGGTTCTCCGGGTATATAGGGATAGGTGGGTGCCACTGCTGCCCTTTCCTCACGGTCCTAAGCATACTAACCATCCTACAACATCAACAAGATAGGTTAGATAAAGATTTAAACTTAAATAAATAGAACAAATACTATCAATATTTGCCTATAACCTAGTCTTTGATACCACTTGTAACACCCCACTACCTAGGCCCTCCAGGGTTGGGGATGTCGCCTCGTCTAAAGGACAAGGGGTCTTTATAACTAGGTCACACGAATAAAATAGCGGAATAAAAATAATACTTTAACTTAAAATTTATTACATCCCAAGAATAAATCCATGAATTCACAAAAGAAAAATAAATCCATAACTAAAATTATCCACTCTCAACTTCCCAAAGCAATACATAAAAATAAATGATAACATTCTCTTCCAAGGCAATAACACTAGCTACTCATTCCCACAGCAGAATTGACCTGACATCATGGTAAAAAGGTGATGAGATAGAAATCTCAGTAAGTCCGTGTGTGCTTTGGATGTTTAGTGAAAACAGTTCGTGGATGCAAAGTGTGAAATCTTTATAAGAGAAATATTGGCAAGCAATAAACATTAGTCAAAAGTAAGAGTGGTGTTTTGGCTTTTCCAGCCGCACAGAATCAATAAAAATCAATCACTCGAAAGAAAGGGTTATGGGTTACCACACGTTGGGCCCCATAACCAGTCAGAATGCCGACACTTTGTGCAGACTGACAAAGGGTAGGTGGTCGGTCTACCGAACAAGATACTCCTCCTTCTCTATATTCAAACAACAACCGGGTGTCCATTCCGGCATAACACAGTCACTTGACTGAAATAAAACTGCTAGCTCAGACCGGCATGACTAAGTAGTACTGACGTTTCTCTAAGTTAAGCTTATCTTCTGGAGGTGGCCTCCTGTCAGAGGACTCACTCTTACTCTTCAAAACTAGTACTACTAGCCTACCCCTATTGAGTACTCAATGTAACGTATCCCCCTTTTGGGAAAATGAACATAACATAGTTCCACTTGAAAATGGCAATTAAGGATTTCCAAAGTCTTTGTCAAAATCATTTTTAGAAAGAGTTTTGAATTTGAGTAAATCTACCTATTAATTTCTAAATAATTTGTTTGACTAAAATAAGAAAGGAATCAATCCTCAATTGCTTTTACAGAAATGAGTGTCCATGCACTCTACATTTGGCTTGCCATAATAAACATTTTGCATCAAACAGGTTTTTTGCAGGAGCTTACCTGATTCTTGCTCACAATAAAAGGTCTCCAACAGCCGACCTAACCCCGCATGGGGTAAATATAAACCACAATCAAATTCAAGCCAAAATCCACTTTCTCAATTTAAAACTAACTCAACTCACTACTACCATGATCCTAGTGTCCCAAACTTTAAGGCCAAATAATAAAGGAAAAGGGTTTATAAGTTAAAGCTAATATGATATTTAAAATAATTAGTGTTTTGGGACATAGGTACTAATAAGCTGAAGGTTTAAATCTTACTAAGAAAAATTTAGAGTTTATTTGATGAAAAGCCCTAGGCGGTATTAGGTAAAATAATGATTTATTAATAATTATTTGCTAGAAAATAATTGATAACTAAAATTAGTTGAAAATAAATTTTAATGAGTCTTGATTGAAAGATAATAAAATTTAATAGGTTTTGGTTAACTGATAATAATTCAAATTTAATAATAAATATTTTACTTATTATGATTATTTTCATAAACGGCTTTAGTTGATTTCATCATCTTATATAATATCTATATATTTTATTTTTTCTAGCAAAAGCTATTATTTATTTGACTAAAAATATATTTAAACATGCAATTAAGTATGATATGCATCCAACCCCCTTACTCTAAGGTTGGTTCCGACTGGGGTTTCATAAATTGGCGCATACTTCGTTGCATTTGCTATATCTAGCCATAGTTCTCAACTGCGATCTCAATTGCAGCGCTCCTTTTCAAGTAGCAAGAGGCTAAAAATATAACAAGACTGATGTAGAAAGCAGGAAGAGCACTCTAAAGTTGATAGCATAGAAAGAGGAGAAAGAAAGAGAGAATACCACATAAAGCACATGAAAAAGAATCACTTCTTAGTTCAGACAATGGGCTTACTTTACAATTGCAGTCTACTTAGTAGTCCCGAAAAAGTAAAGGCAAGGCACACATACTTTGCATAGAGCATGGTTCATCACCAGCATCGAGATAAAGACAGAAAATAGGAGAAAAATGATGGGTTTTAGGATTTAGGAAACTCAAAGTAACAAAAGGCAAGAGGAGCGGAAGCAATAGGGATAGTGGGGGTGGGGGGTGGGGGGAGAGCATAAGCATTGCGCATGACGCTATAATAAAAGGGGGGAAAAACCCTCTATCTTCGAATCCACTATTATGGACTCTATTATGGCATTCTACATAGCCATAGTGATGGACTATAAGCATTGCAAGAAATCGTAACATAAATGTGAAATGCTTCGTAATCTACTCAACTAAAGAGTCATAGAATTGTACAAAGCCAGAGTTTTGTACACTATTAAGGAATTGTACAATGTCATAGTAATTAGCATCATTTTATGCACAAATAATTGTGGAAGACAAAGCACACTCATTAAAGTGTCGTGTAACCAATCATAGAATGCCTCGTAATTAATCATGGGATGCAATGGACATGTGTTTACATCATAGGCTTTAATAGGTACTTATCTATACATATATATATATATATATATATATGTGTGTGTGTGTGTGTGTGTGTACGTTTAGAAAGGTTTATTTAAACTAAAATTAAATTTAAGTTATAAAATATAGATTAAAAAAGGAGAATATGATATTTTGTAATTAGATAACTATTTTTGAGATCATATATGTAATCTAGTTATCTTGTGAGACGTGGTTTTTTATTGTGGTTAAGGGGAATGTATGTTGGAATTATATATCTTCAACATAATTTGCCCTTAAAGAGCATTTGGTTTTGCAAGACTCTCCTCTGCATATGTTTACTTGAAGATTTAGTTTTTAATATAAATGAAACTAACTTCGTTCTTATAGAACTAATGTGATGCTCGTGCGTTGTATAGAGGGACACAAAACAAAATGTGTCAAATAGATAATTTTTATTTATAGTTTCAAGATTTTCTCAAAAGCTTATTAAGTGCTTACAAATTACCATAATATATCATATAAATAAATTTCATTAAATTCAGATAACTTTCATCTGAATTTAGATAACTTCAATACTGCCATGTGTCAACCAAAGGCGTTATCATACGTCATAATGGGAGTTACGGATGTCATCATGTGTAACAACGGGAGCGTTTTGCACTTAGAAGCAAACATGCAGTATGCGCTTCAATTGCAAGTGTAATAAGAAGTCACAAATGGTGAAAACAAAATTTGTTCTTCCAATTTCAATAGTTTGTTTAGAAGTAACAAAGAAATTCATTATAGCATCATATAATATTTAGACTGTATGATATCTACACATATTTTAAGGAATCTTTTACTGAAATAAATGGGTATTTATTATTAGTTGAAAAAGCAATAAAGTAATATTTACACTCAAGAACATCCCATTAAAAATTGATTGAAAATTTGGCATGCAATGGTACACAATATATTTTAGTCGTGAAAGCAATTTATCTTACTTGTGTGAAGGCAATTTTGCACTCGCTTTGCATTAAAACAGAACATGCATGTGATTGGTGTTATAGAAATTAATTGTAAGATTTGTGGGTATTTGCTTGAATTATGGGGAAATGGTAAGATTATCATTGTATTACAAAAGCAATCTATCAACCTTAGTATAGCCTAATCAAGTACCTTGGCTGGTCAGCCTTCTCCACAAGTCATTTTAAGGAAATGAAATGAAAATGATAATGAAACGTAGCAAAGCAAAAATAGTTTACAAGTAATACCTAACTTTATTTTATTACTCGTATTACAAGGAAATATTATGTTAGTGTTATGCCCTAAAGGCAATCACTTGTATGTTGTATATGACATATATTATTTTAATAAAATGTATTATTTATCTTACAATTTCTTTTGTTTACTTTTGGGTAAAATAATTGTAAGATAAAGTTCCTAGTACAACACAATGTTAAGGAAATCATGATAGAGATTATGATATAAGATTCCTACTACACTGTATAGTATTAGTACTTAAATAGTCCCTAGTCGTAGTATTAATGAGACTGTACATCATTAATGCGTTAAGACTAGCATGTGTTAGACTTCCTAATTTGATCAAGTGGTGGTTCTCATATTCGTGAGTATTGAGATACTCAAAGTTAACACATGGATGCTTGTTAATGGAACAAGTTCATTGGATGACCAAGCTATGAGATAATCACATGGATAACTATTTAGTACCAGTGATATAATCTCAACATAGCAAACGTGTAAGTATCCTTAGACTTGAGATTTTCAAGGTTCTTTGTTTGTTGAGCATTGTGCTTTGATTCCAATATCTGGAACCAGATCGATGGTCGCTTATGGGATGGATATTGGGTACATTATGAGGTAAACGAAAGTAGTTGAGATGGTTAATAAAGGATGCACCACTCCTAATAGTAGGGGTGAATATCTCATAGCCACTTGTAGGAATTACTACTCATGAAATTCTTGGCCAAGGTGACTATGTATTGGAAACAGTTCCAATTGATACACATCTAGAGTAGTGGGTTCCTGGTACAAGTACTATTATATTCGGGCTAGAATTAATATATATTCTGGAGGGAGTGGGCACTAATTTTGTACTCCAAACCGAATGAGATATTGTACGGTGAAAGGAGTTAATTGTACTGTAGTTTGTTATTGAAGGGTTCATGTCAAGCCACTTGACTTCCTAGACTCTTGGGTGGTCATGATGTGTTGCTAGATATCACTCATGATCTGAGAATATGGGTTTATTAATTGATGAATTAATAAACCAATCCTAATTAGAATCAATACGATTAATTCTAATTAATTATGTATTATTAATCTCAAAGACGTTTGGATTAATTCATGTTCGCTACCAATTGACTGGGAAACCTAATATGTCACACACAATAGAGGATTATGTACTCAAGATGTTATTTGATAATATAGAGGGGTTAATTGCGAGAAAGAGAAGTTGTTGTGGCCAAATTATAAGTAGTTATAATTTATGGATCAAATTGTAATTGTGAGAAATTGATGTTTCCAATTACAATTAGGGAATTCTGACTGTTTTAGAATTTTCAGATGGAGTATTTTCAGCAGGATTTTTTTGTGATATATATAGGATATATGCACGAAATTCTGGGCAAGAAAAGACACACAAAAACACTCCAAAACCCTAGGGCAACTCACGACATTTTCTCTTCTTCTCTCTCTCTCTCTCTCGTTTTTTGAAAACAAGAAGAACCCTAGCCGCCATTATTGTTTCTGCTAGCATAGAAAAACTTGGTGCTTGAGTGTGATCCTCCGTGTGGATTTCTATTAGAGACAATCACACACTGTGGTTGTAGTGGTTGGACGTTCAACTCTCATAGTGTTTGATCAAGAGGATTGCTGGATTTCGCCTAAACTTGAAGAAAGAAAAATTTTATTTTTCACACGATCAAAGAAAGATAAAAAGCTGTTATATTTGTTCTCTTTATGTCTTATTTTCCACACATATGTGGATCCTGGGATGGTATCTCGTTTTTAATTTTTCGTTGTGCCATATATGATATGCATGAGATACTCAACAATGGTATCAGAGCCTTGCTATGTGTGGTTTACAGACATTGTTTTTGGCATGAAAAGCTGTTTTCATGAATTCATGTTTGCCTTTGTTCATTGTGAAAATTGTTTTCACACGAGTCGAAATTGTTTCGAGCATTGTGGGTTGGGTCCATAGCACAATATGCTTGTGTAATAGTTACAACATATTTTATAAAATGTTTTCTTTATGTACTGAAAGTTTTTTGTAGACTTGGACATGTTTGTTGCCCTTCGTTTCATCTTGTGAATTTAATTTTCTGTTTTGTTTTGTTTAAACTAACAAATTTGTTGTTGTTTTTGAGCTTCAAAACAGAAAAACTCTGCTGAGAATTGTTCTCACTAAAAATTTGTAGAAGAAGAAGGCACCAGAAACTGTTTCTGAAAATCGCCGCTTCTTTCCGACTACAGCCGGCGCCGGCTCTGGTTTCCAAACTGGTGCTAGTTCCGTGCTGTTTTGTGACGTCTAGAAATCGTTTCCAAAAAAATTTTCTTAAAATCAGACTGTAGCCGACGGCGCCTCGGGCACCTAACCGGCGCCGGTGCTGCTCTGTTTTGCGACATTCCAGCAATTATTTTCCAAAAAAAAAAAAAAAAGGGAGGATTTTGAAAGGGATAAATCTCATATGATGAGAGGCGGTAAAATAAATTTTTCTTTCAAGGGGCGCTACCCTCTTGACCCCCGCCTGCTGACCGGCCAGCGGGACTGCCTTTATCGCTACTAGAGACAGGATCCAAAAGTATTTTCTCAAAATTAGTTTTGAGACAAACAATTTTATTTTTTGAAAATAATGATTTTAGAAATTTAAAATTAATATATTTTTCTAAAATATTGATTTTAGCATTTGTTTTATTTTTCTAAAATAGTGATTTTGGAATAATAAAAATTATATGTTTATTTTGTTTAAGCCTAATTAATGGCATAGTAGATGGTTATGGACTAAAACCAATTATATTTGTTTATGCATTTTACAGTTTTGATTTTTTTTTTTATGAAATAGGGCTTGCGTGTCCTGCCTTCTCTAAAATTCTTATGTAATTTTCTTTTCATCTAACTCCCCTCGAATGTAACTCGAGATTTTCTCCTTTTAGGAAATTATGTAATTAGTTTACATATGTTAGATAAGATTATAATTATTCTACTTGGAGATGGCAACCAAAACAAGGCGAGAAGAAAAGTTCTACTTAAATCATGCATGAACACATAGGGTTAACTATATTAATTTCTTTTATGGCTCAAAGAAATTAATTTAGGGCAAAGTCCATAACCATACTTCGTAATCGCTTTATTACCATGATTATCAATTATGTGATTTATTAATTTTTATGCATGTCACTTATTGAAATCACTAAAAGGAACAAATTCCTCAATTAATATTAAACCTAATTCCTTCCGTTAATATAATAAGAACGAGAGTTCTTTTTCGAGACCAGGTTGTTGGGCAAACCTAAGCCTACTTGACATCGGGCATGTTCAAGCTATGGAATTAAATTCTTGATTAATGGGTCGGGTTTAGCTAAATTCTTTATCTCGGTTGGGCAAACTCAAGTATAAAGAAATTTAGAGGAAAAGTTGGGGTAGCCCAAAAGGCTTTAAGATTAAAAGCTGTTAATCACCAAATAATCCGGTAGTTACATACGATGTAATTGGTATTGGATACCTACCAATGAACTCAAGGGTGGCTTGTTGGGCAAACCCAAGGTTATTCTTGAGGAATTTGGATACTGGTCCACTAGGAAAGCTTCCAACGGGCTTTCCTGAATCAGTAGTGGGGGCTATTGGTTTGAGTAAAATAGTGGAGTAAAAATGCGTTTAATTAAAGTCCTAATTATTTACATTTCATGTGCATATACACTAGCTAATCCTTTCTATTTTTACATCTAGGACACTTGCATCACGTCAACAAACCTAAACCTACGTAGCATCTTGGAGACCAACAAGTTAAACGAATCAAACTATCTCGACTGGTATAGAAATTTGAGAATCGTTCTCAAATAAAAAAAGGTTACTTTACGTGTTAGATGCTTCTATTCCGCCACCACCAACTCAAGATGCTCATGCCGATGAGCATGCTGTCCACAAAAGGCATAAGGAGGATAGTGATACAATATCATGTATTATGCTGGCATCCCTGACTCCCGAGCTACAAAAACAGCACAAGCATATGGATGCTTAATCGATTATACTATATCTTCGAGAGTTGTTTGACGCCCAAGCCAGAACTGAGAGATACGAGATCTCAAAGTAACTATTCCGTTGCAAAATGACAGAGGGTTCTTCTGTGGCCACTCATGGGCTGAAGATGCTGGATTTAATAGAGAAGCTTGGATCACTTGGGTTCGCGATGGATCATGACTTAAGTGTTGACTTAATTCTATATTCTTTGCCTAATACTTTCTCACAATTTGTGATTAACTATCAGATGAACAAGATTGAGTCCACCATTCCTGAGTTGATCAATTTTCTCAAAACTGTGGAGTCCTCCATAAAGAAGGATTCCAATGCAGTTTTAATGGTAGAATCTTCTTCTTCTAAGAAGAAAGTTCAAAAGAAGAAGAAGGCTCCCATGAAGTCCAAAGGTGGTGTGAAGAAGAAGGACGCTGCCACCAAGGGCCTATGCTATCATTGTGGCAAGATGGGCCACTGGAAGCACAACTGCAAAGCCTACTTGGAGACCGTTAAGGACAAGAAGCAGAAGGAGAAGCTTACAAGCACTTCTACTCCGGGTATGTTTATGACTGAGATAAATACTACATTTAGATATGAGATATGGGTATTAGATACCAGATGTGGATCTCATTTATGCAATAACTTGTAGGGACTAAAAAGCAGTAGAATGCTAGAGAAAGGCGACGTGGACCTACGTACTGCAAATGGGGCAAAGGTTATTGCACTTACTGTGGGGACATACGAGCTGAACTTGCCTTCGAGATTAGTTCTAGAATTACAAAACTGTTATTATGCACCAATTTTAATGAAAAACATTATCTCAGTTGCGTGTTTAGACTTAAATGGATTTCATTTGGTATTTAAGAATAAATGTTTTTCTTTTTCATTGAATAATATTCATTATGGTTCAGCAACTCTGGTTAATGGTTTTTATGTTCTACACATGAATAATTCAATTTTGAATATAAATAATAAGAAACCTAAAATAGATAACTTTAACACCTCTTACTTATGGTATTGTCATTTGGGCCATGTAAACAAAAATCATGTTTCTAAGTTACACAAGCTTGGTAACTTAGGGTCATTTGATTATGAATCATATGGCACATGCAAGTCTTGTTTACTAGGTAAAATGGCTAAAACTCCTTTTTCAAGAAAAGAAGAACGGGCCAAGGAGTTGTTAGAACTCATACATTCTGATGTATGTGGTCCAATGTCAATACAAACAAGAGGAGGTTATAACTATTTCATAACCTTTATCGATGATTTTTCACGATATGGGTATTTGTATTTAATGAAATACAAATTTGAGGCCTTTGATAAGTTCAAAGAATTTAAGAATGAAATAGAGAAACAACTTGGTAAAAGTATTAAGACTCTAAGATCTGATCGAGGAGGAGAATACTTGAGCTAAGAGTTTCTGAGTTATCTTAGAGATAATGTGATATTATCTCAATGGACTCTACCACATACACCTCAACATAACAATGTATCTTAGAGAAGGAATTGAATCCTTCTAGACATGTTAAGGACCATGATAGCTTTTGTAGACCTACCAAAATCATTTTGGGGGTATGTACTAGAGAATTCTGTTTATATACTAAATAGAGTTCCAAAAAAATCGATTGATTCTACCCCATTTGAGATGTTCTTTGGTAAGAAACCAAAGCTATCTCACTTGCGAGTATGGGGTTATCCTGCTTTTGTCAAAAGGCCACAGTTAGACAAACTTGATAGTAAGTCTGACAAGGGTTTGTTTGTGGGATATCCGAAAGAATCTTTCGGATATTACTTCTACCTACCCTCTAAAAATAAAGTGTTTGTTTCGAAGTATGCCGTCTTCTTAGAGAAGGAGCACATGCTCAAAGAGGACAGTGGGAGTAAAATTGAACTTAGTGAAGTTCAAGAAGATCAAATAAACAAGGATTAACCATCTGATCCTACATCTATTGAGAGAATAGATGAACCTTTTACTATACAAGAACCTCGTAGATCTGGTAGGATACGTGTGGCACCTAAGAGATATAGATTTCTCATTAGTGACCACAATGACGTATTGCTCATAGATGAAGATGAGCCTACTGTCTACAAGGATGTTCTGAATAGTTCAGAATCTAGCAAATGGCTTAAGGCCATGAAGTCAGAGATGGATTCCATGTACGACAACCAAGTATGGATTTTGGTTGATCCACCCAAATGAATTAAACCTATTGGGCGCAAATGGGTTTTCAAGAAGAAAACGGACATAGATGGTGACATAGTTACCTATAAAGCACGACTAGTGGCGAAGGGTTATCGTCAACAACATAGTATTGACTATGATGAAACTTTCTCACCAGTAGCCATGTAAAAATCCATCAGGATACTCCTAGCCATTACTACTCATTATGATTATGAGATTTGGCAAATGGATGTGAAAACAACTTTCTTGAACGGAAATCTGACTGAAGAAGTGTATATGACACAACCTGAGACTTTTACATCCAATGATAGTACAAAGGTGTGTAAGTTGCAAAGGTCTATTTATAGACTTAAGCAAGTTTCTAGGAGTTGGAACATCCATTTTGATAAAACAATCAAAGAGTTTAGTTTCATTCAAAACATGGATGAGCATTGTGTATATAAGAAGGTTAGTGGGAGCACAATCGTTTTCTTATTGCTTTATGTAGATGACATATTGTTAATAGGAAACGATATACCTGTCTTGCAAACGGTTAAAATTTGGTTGTCCAAACATTTCTCCATGAAAGACCTTAGAGAAGCAACCTCTATTCTTGGCATAAGGATCTATAGAGATAGATCTAAAAGGTTGCTAAGTCTTTCGCAGTCTACATACATAGATAAAGTGCAAAAGAGGTTTAGCATGGATCAATCCAAAAAGGGATTCTTACCCATGTCACATGGTGTAAGCCTTTCAAAGTTGATGTCTCCCAAGACACAAGTTGAAATGGATCATATGAGTAAGATTCCATATGTTTCGGCAGTTAGATTTATCATGTACGCTATGATATGTACAAGGTCCGATGTATCTTGTGCTCTTAATTTGACGAGTAGATACCAATCTGACCCTGGTGAGGGTCATTGGGCGGCTGTAAAGAACATCCTTAAGTAGTTACGAAGGACTAAGGTTGTGTTCTTAATATATGTAGAAGGTGATTTGAAAATAAACAGGTATACTGATGCCAGTTTTCAATCTGAAAAAGATGATTTCAAATTACAATCCGGCTACGTGTTTACATTGAGCGAAAAGGTAATAAGTTGGAAGAGTTCCAAATAAGATACTGTTGCCGACTCTATGACAGAAGTTGAGTACATGGCCGCTTCTGAAGCAGCTAAGGAAATAAAGATAGAGAGAGTTCTCACGAATAAGAATATAGCTGACCCGCTTATAAAAGCACTATCCCAAAAGAAATATGATAGGCATCTTGAGTTATTCGGCATTAGATACATGAATGATTGGCTCTAGTGCAAGTGGGAGTTTGTTAGTGTTATGCCCTAGAGGCAATCACTTGTATGTTGTATATGACACATTTTATTTTAATAAAAGACATTATTTATCCTACAGTTTTTTTTGTTTACTTTTGGGTAAAATAACTGTTAGATAAAGTCCCTAGTACAACACTGTGCTAAGAAAATCATGATAGAGATCATGATATGAGATTCCTACTACACTGTATAGTGTCAGTGCTTAAACAGTCCATAGTCATAGTATTAATGAGACTAGACATCATTAATGCGTTAAGACTAGCATGTGTTAGACTTCCTAATTTGATCAAGTGGTGGTTCTCATATCCGTGAGTATTGAGATATTTAAAGTTAACACATGGATGCTTGTTAATGGAACAAGTACATTGGATGATCTAGCTATGAGATAATCACATGGATAACTATTTAGTGCCAGTGATATAATCTCAATATAGCAAAGGTGCAAGTATCCTTAGACTTGAGATCTTCAAGGTACTTTGTTTGCTGAGCATTGTGCTTTGATTCAAATCTCTGGAGCCAGATTGAGGGCCGTCTATGGGATGAATATTTGGTACATTGTGAGGTAAACAAAAGTAGTTGAGATAGTTAATAAAGAATTCACTACTCCTAATAGTAGGGGTGAATATCTTACGGCCATTTGTAGGAATTACTACTCATGAAGTTCTTGGCCAAGACGACTATGTATTGGAAACAGTTCCAATTGATATATATATAGAGTAGTGGGTTCCTGGTACAAGTACTATTATATTCGTGCCAGAATTAATATATATTCTGGAGAGAGTGGGCACTAATTTCGTACTCTAAACCGAATGAGATATTGTATGGTAAAATGAGTTAATTGCACTGTAGTTTGTTATTGAAGGGTTCATGTCAAACCACTTGACTTCCTAGACTCTTGGGTGGTCATGATGTGTTGCTAGATATCGCTCATGATCTGAGAATATGGGTTTATTAATTGATGAATTAATAAACTAATCCTAATTAGAATCAATATGATTAATTCTAATTAATTATGGATTATTAATCTCAAAGACGTTTGGATTAATTCATGTTCGCTACCAATTGACTGGGAAACCTAATAGGTCACACACAATAGAGGATTATGTACTCAAGATGTTATTTGATAATATAGAGGGGTTAATTGCGAGAAAGAGAAGTTGTTGTGGCCAAATTATAAGTAGTTATAATTTATGGATCAAATTGTAATTGTGAGAAATTGATGTTTCCAATTACAATTAGGGAATTCTGACTGTTTTAGAATTTTCAGATGGAGTATTTTCAGCAGGATTTTTTTGTGATATATATAGGATATATGCACGAAATTCTGGGCAAGAAAAGACACACAAAAACACTCCAAAACCCTAGGGCAACTCACGACATTCTCTCTTCTTCTCTCTCTCTCGTTTTTTGAAAACAAGAAGAACCCTAGCCGCATTATTGTTTCTGCTAGCACAGAAAATCTTGGTGTTTGAGTGTAATCCTCCGTGTGGATTTTTGTTAGAGACAATCACACATTGTGGTTGTAGTAGTTGGACGTTCAACTCTCGTGGTGTTTGATAAAGAAGATTACTGAATCGCGCCTCGATTTGAAGAAAGAAAATTTTTGTTTATCATAAAATCAAAGAAAGGTAAAAAGCTGTTACCTTTGTTTTTTTTATATCTTGTTTTCCACACATATGCGGATTCTGAGATGGTATCTCGTTTTTAATTTTCCGCTGTGCCATATATGATATGCATGGGATACCCAACATGTTACACAATAGACAATACAAAAGGAGTTTCACACCCCTAATGTAAGACATCTAGTTTGTCTAGTATCGTCTACCCAACCGACTCACACAACTCGCATTAGGCAACTCTTTGTTTAGAAAGCCCTCTTCTGTTTAGAGGATTACCAATCTATGACAGATTGCCTATAGCTACCATCTTTATCGGCTCAAGGATCCATGGAATAGGAAATCTGCACCAATCAATACCAAGGGTAACATCTCTTGAATAGCCAGTAGTTGGAATTGACTAGTAATCAACTTTAGCAAGTAACATATCTATTTGTTCTTGCCCTGATAACCAACATATCTGCCTACCTTTGTCTAAACACTGTGCCCAAGTATTTAGTTGATTAGCTCCTTCTATTTCATTTTAGTCTCATGCCTGCCTGGTTTGTCTACGTATGATAACCATCTTGCTCAACTAGCACCATACCTTCCAACTGGTGTCGTGCGGTCTGAGTGCCTAGCATACTTAGAGCTTGGTTGATCTAGACATCCATACTTAGGCGGATAGTATTAGTGTCGTCTAGCATCTTAGACGTCTCCTATTACAAATTTTCCGCCTGCCAAAAAGCTTGAGATCCCTCGTCAAGGGGTTTGCTAAGGCTAAACTCAAACCAACTCTATCGCTTTTTGCATGAAGTGGCTCATTTATCCTTTGGATAGTTCCCTTGGTCCTTTGGGTTATTGTTGACTTCGGCTTCCCAGGCAACTTTCTAGCCTTTTGTTTTATAAATAACTTCTACCTATTACATGGCCTAACATGACTACCCATACTATCTTCCTCAAACTAAAATCCTAAAACTCTTTCTGATCACCTAACCATAAGTCACCGCAACCATCATCACTTGCAATGCCTATCTCCCTTCTTCCTCTCATGGTTGCCATAGTTCTCCCATCTTCCCCCTCTCTCTTTCTTTTTATTTCTTCTCTTCTTGGTGGCCATCACTGCTCCCCCCTCTTTTTTTTTTCCTCTTCTTCTTTCTTCCACCTACAACAGACATAACGGCGGTTGCCTTCTTCTCTACCTTTCCCTTGCTTTTGCCTCCATTACTGCTCCCTTTTCCCTTCTTCTTCTCTTGGCTACCATCGCTACAACCTCTTCCCCTCTCTTGTTTTTCTTCTCTTGGTAGATGCTACTACTCTTTTCCTCACAGTCACCTCCCTCTCTTCTCCTTCTTTTACCTACAATTAGAGGCACATGAAAAGAAGGCAATCAGAGCACATCTTATTTAGTATCGATGGGGTATGCTCCTAATATCTACCCAATCCTCCAAGGAAAAAAAAGCTTAATGAGAAATTCATATGAGTTCTAGAGTAAATGAATCAAATAAAGGGCAAAAAATGAACTTAAAAGAACTGATAAATGATTTTGAAAGTATCAAGAAAACATAAAATGAATTCACTTACAAGGTCTTGAAGAAAAGACTTCATGTCATTTGGAGTAGGTTTGAAATAGGGTTTTACTTTCTTCTCTCTCTTAGCTTCACTTTCTTGATTAGAATTCATATTGTTTTCATCGCTTTTTCTTTTAACTGAAAACTCAGCTTCCTTCTTCCTCTTTCCTATCCTCAATTAGTTGGAATATTGTGATTAAGAGTACCATTTGTTTGGAGAGGAGTATAGATTTGGGATGAAATTCAAAGAAGGGGGTGCATATGAGTAGATCTGGGATTTGAAAATTTTAGATGATTATTATTTTTTTTGTGAAATATATATTTTAAAATTTCCATGAACTTTTTGGAAAAGGTAAAAAGTGATATAAGTGAAGGGTATTTAGGACATTTCATAGTATCTATTTGTGGTTGTTAAAATTATTTGGATGGAGTTTTAACGGAGGGATGATATTGGTACCTTTTTTTTCTCGAGAGGCAAATTAAGAACTGTAATAGAGTACAAGGTGTTTTTTTTTATTTTTTATTTTTATAACTAACCTTTATGTAAATCAACAAACTTGTACATGATATCATGCACAAAACTATTACAAGTAGTGGACACATTAGCAAAACTCATTAACATTTCTGGTTTTGGCATAAGTGTTGTAAGATTCTCATCCTCCAACTACAGAGTTGCTAACACCGATTTTTGGATAATGGATGCCTTTTGGCCATAAATATCATGAACAAAAGCTGGTTTTGCCCTTAGCTGATGGTAAAACTGCCCAACTAGGGTGACACTATCACTTATTCTTCAACAGAAATTCATTTTCAAAGATCAACAAGAAGTCATGAAGGTAAGCCACCATCAAATTATATTTCCTTTTCGAAAGTCCAACATAAAGGTCCATCGTAGTCATTGAACGAATATTGACAACACCTAAATTCATAGCTTTCATCTTGTTGGAATTTTGCTATAACTTCAACTCCCAATGTTGCATCTTTCTTTCTACAAAAAAGATGTGTGTGGTGCTAGTATCTATCATAGCCAGCGCCTTCACACCATTTAGCAACACATTAGTGAACATCAAACCACATTGATTAGGAGTCCTTACTGTTATAATGGCATTTAACAATTGGATAGAACTCATTTGCACAATCTCGCTACTTTTGTTCCCATCATCCACCTCCTTAATCATCGATAGATTTAATTTCTCCTTCTTTTGATAGCTTCTTGTTATATGAGGACCACTACAAATGAAATAGCCTCCACTTTTGGCTTTATTAGCTGATTTCTTCTTCTTTTTGGTGGTTTTATTGGTA
Source organism: Voacanga thouarsii (assembly GCA_026120185.1). Taxonomy (NCBI): domain Eukaryota; kingdom Viridiplantae; phylum Streptophyta; class Magnoliopsida; order Gentianales; family Apocynaceae; genus Voacanga; species Voacanga thouarsii. Next base: position 957,942 of record JANUWF010001049.1, on the reverse strand, counting down.
GATATTTCTATTACCTTCTTGCCTTTATTTTTGAAGGATTTCACATCTTTCTTGCCCTATATCTATTTTGATTTCCAACCTTCTTATCACCTTCTTGAGTAATGCTTTCGTGAAATCAATAAGATGATCACTTGTCGTGATTACTTGGGACAAATTCTACATACACTACATTCATAACTCAACTAATGCCCAATGCTACAATTCCATTACTTAATTAAATAGCCTGTCCTTCCCAAGCATCTCAAGGATATCAAGTAATAATGAATTAAACTCTTTCATATAATCAAGAATCGTTCCGCTTTGTCAAAGCTTAGGGAGTGCTTCTCTAGCAGCCTATGAAGTATTAGTTAGCAAAAATTGATTCTTCATCTTATGCTTAAGACTTTCCCACATCTTAATCTTTGGTAGGGTATTCTTCACTACTGTAGTTCTCTATCATAACTTTGCATCACTAGCAAGATACATACTTGCAAAGAAAATGTACTTATTCCCAGGTACGTGTTTAACATCTCACATAAAATTCTCAAGTTCTGTGATGCTTCGAGCACCTCTGAATGCTTTAAGTTCTGGAATTTTAACACAACACTTACTTCGGTCTGGGGTCCTATCTGATTGTGCCAAAGTTTTCTTCATCACACTAAGTTCCTCTTTGAAGCCAACAAACTTAGCCACAACCTCTCTTATGGCAGTGAGTTCCATCTCCATTCTGGCCACATAAGAAACATATGTCAACTGAGCTATCCACAATCTTTTAAGGATAATAACCTAGTTTCTTGTTGTTGAAAATATCTAGTAACATTAACAAAGCTTCTCAAATGTTCAGCTATAAGATGATAGGATGTTAGCTATTCATGCCCACCCAAAGCTTTAAAAATGGTAGCCATATGATCCTCAAAGTTGCAACATGATCTGTCATCCTACCATTTGTAGAAGTAGCAATCGTTCACAAACCAACACGAGCTATAGTATGAACACTTGCTCTAATATCATTTGTTACAAAGGTAACCTATTAACCCTTGTATAGCCTAACCATCACCTTGATCAATTAGCCTTTTTCCATAAGTTGTTTTAAGGAAATGAAATGAAAGCAATAAGGAAATGTAGCAAAGCAAACACAACTTATAGGCAAAGCCTAATCTTGTTTATTACTTATTGTATAAGGAAATTCTACATAATAGACAATACAAAAAAGAGCCTCATATTACCAATACAAGACACCCACCATCTCCAGTACTATCTACCTACAAAACTAGACATTTGTCCAGTACAAAGTTTGTCTATCCCACAAGACCAACTCACACTAGCCAAATCTCTTTTTAAAAGTCCTCTTTTGTTCAAAGAATCACCAACTTATGACAGCCTACCCATGTCTATCTTCTTTATAACATCAAGTGTCCATGGAATAAGTAACCTGCACCACTCATCAACAAGGGGTCATATCCCTTGGATAGCCAACAGTTGGAACTGACCAACAACCAATTTTGGCAACCAACACATCTATTCGTTCTTGTCTTTGTGACCAACATATCATTCTATCTTTATCCAAACACTATGCCCAAGTGTCCAGCTGATTAGCTCATTTCATTCTATCTCAATCTCAAGCCTGCCTGGTCTATTTGCTCATGACAACTAGCTTGTTCAGCTAGTAGCTTTTTAATTGATGTCGTGCCGTCTGAGTGCCCAGCACTCCCAGAGCCTAGCTGGTCGAGGCGGTCATGCTCTGGTGCCCTACCTTGGAACTTCAAACATCTTCCTCCCTTGTAATTATACTATATGTGCATTGAACACAGGTGTAAATATTATCAATAGACCTATGAGATTATAGAAATAATTTGCCAAAAAAGTATCATGAACATACAAACATCATTTTTGTGCATACCTTTTTTATATGTGTGAATATGAAAATTATTACAAGTATTTGCTGAACTACAGAATTATGTTATTGGCCACAAAATTGTAAAGAAAAGTGCTTGCTATTCAAAAAAATATGTTTTTGTTAATTGGCTTAGGAGTGGGGTTTCACTTCTAATTCTTCCTCCTCTTTAAACAACTTATTCTAAGCAATGTTCTCTTAACTCTTTCCCAGTTCTAAAGTTGATACAATTGGCATGCTCTCTAGGGTTAAGAAGATGAGATGAAATTTGTTAGAAATAAGCCTTAAATTGGCTCATTTTGGAAGCCAGTAGTCCAATTTGATTCTCTAAGTTCTAGATACTAGATTTGGTTTTCTTTTAGAAATTGAGAGTACTAGATGTAAGGGACTTAACTATATCCTCTAGAGATATTCTTTGAGACTAGTTTTGAGGAGAGGATGTATTCATGGGAAAATTACTAATGCTAGGCTTCCCAACCCTTTGATTACCTCATTTAAAGTTAGAATAATCTCTCCATCCATCATTATAAGTATTAGGATACAAGTTATACCTCATTTGAGGCTGACCAGGAAAAGCACCTAAGGTGTTAGCATGCTCAATATTATATACAGTAGGACAAGCATTAGTAGGATAATGATAAAGTATTAGAAAAACCACATGACCTAACTTCTACATTATTTTGTAGAATTTAACCAATCAAATTAGTTAGATTATCCAATTTTTATTCTATAAAGTAAGTTCCTACTTCACCCACCTTCCTAAGGGAATCATTCGTAGTGTTAACAAATTGCATGTTAGTTATTATATTTAAAATTAATGCCCTAGCAGCTTGAGGGGTTTGTCCATAAAGGTATTATCACTAGTTGTATCTATTATTAACCTATCATAAAGTAACAAGCCTTCATAGAAATATTAGATCAAAAGTTTTCTAATTTGATGATAAGGACAACTAGTATATAATCTTTTGAGTCTTTCCCAATAATCATAGACTATTAAGTTGCCATAGTTCACATATTTCATTTCTTATTGATGCAACCCTAGATGCAGGAAGGTATTTTTTAAGAAATAGTTATTGCATTGTGTTCCAATTATTTATAGAATCGGTAGACAAGTCATACAACCAAAATACTTAGTTAGCCATTGTAAATTGAATAGAAATGCACACAACTTAATTACTTCATCTTGTATTCTTTCTAATTTCATATTATAACAGACCACATGAAATTCCTTAAGATGTTGATATGGATCCTCACCAGGTAAACCCTGAAAAGAATGCAACAATTAAACATATAAATGAGTAGAAACTATTAGTTTCTTTTTTTTTTTTTTAGTTTCTTTATTGAGTAGGGAAGTAAAGGAAAATCTTAATTCCTATGCAGAGGAATTAAAAGAGAATAAGCAGGGAATTAAACAGAATGGATTTGGTGGAGGGAAAGAAAAGGGATGAAAGCGGTATCAACTGTAATGCCAGTTGCCATGCAGTGGAACTTCCACTGCCATCTCCTCTTTCCTTCTTATTTATTTCTCTATTATGTTTTTCTTTTCTACTAAAAAATGGCAAAAATGAAACAATAAGGTAACCTTAAGCCACTGAAAAGGGGTTCACATGAGAGTATTTTGTAACTTCACAGCTAGATCAAGGGTAAGAATAGAAAGTAAAATATTTAATTGAACAAAATCCCATTTATAACCTGAACTCCCATAGCTTAACTGTCCTTCCTTAAATAATTTAATTTAAATTATTTAAACCAAGTTGTTTAATTTCCTTAATCTAAGGGTTTATGAAAAAAAACCATCATTAACCTTTCCATTTAGTGAATAAATCAAATGTAAAAGTATCAAAACACTTTTTTCCTAACAAGATTTCCTTCCTCTAAGCACCTCCTACGAGTAGGGTGTAGTACTTTCCCTCCGGTTATGTTCACTTTTGGATGAAAAGGACATTGAAGTTTTCATGCGGAATCTTATGTCCATATTCCCCTCTTATTTCTTTCCTTTCCTTCTTAAAAAATTAATATAAATACATAAAATTTAAACTCTGTTTTCTCTCTTTTTATGTCCCTCCATTCCCTTCAATCAAAATAGGCTATAAAGTTGGTTTTCTTTCCCTATATTTTCGTTCAATTTAGATGCAAACAAAGTCAAACATTTTTAACTAAATCTAATTCCTCTAATCCACTCCCTTTTATTTTTTTTTTCCATTTATAAAAATAAATCCAAACCCCTAAATTTATTTTCTCTCCTTTTTCCCCCCTTGCCTTTCAAATCCTTACTTCAAAGACAAACAAGCATGCTTTGCTTAGTTGAAGGATTTAAAGCTGCGCAATCTGAATCATCTGATAACGTTAGTCTATGATGTGAGACGTCAATGAAACGTAAGAAAGTACATCTCTTGTGTGGATGCATTTCCTTTGGTCATTGGAAGATTGTTGGTTATTTGATGAGAAGCCACTGGCGAGAGATGTTAATAAACAAAAGGCTCCCATATACTAATGGATGGATTGTGTCTTGTGTTCTACTTTCTTTCCCTTCCAAATTTCTCACCTCCTCTGATCCCGTCCTACGTCACTTCTTAACCCGCCACCCCCTCGCAGCAACCAAACCTACAAGTTTACGACTCAAAACCAATTATCGTGATCCAATCTGCACTGGAGAAAGAGTCCGAGATATGAAATAACATCGCTGTTATTTTATCATCAGTAATCTACTTTACAAAGACATGTACAAGGCAACTGACCAAGTAATCTGCAGGACCTCGACAAAACTAAAAGATGGTAAACCTAATCAGAAACGAATCATCCATCAGTAGTATTGTATGATATTTTAACTATAACTGACAAGGGTATGTTGACCATATGACCCTCATCTCCAACGAGTCCAACTCTTCCAAAGCTTGCAACCGTGCTGTTTGCAAGAGCAACAAAGGATATATTCAAGACCTGTTTCTCACCACTTGTGATTAGGAAGCGGGTTGGTGTCACGTTTAGAGAAACCCCATAAGGAGCACTCCAGCCAACTCTGTATGTTTCATTGCCACCAACATTGTACACAATTCTTTGGACCAATCTAGACTGGTTCAGCTTCGATACTGTGACTGAAGGCAAGTTCAGGTCAATGCCATTCATAGCAGAAGCCGTGCAGCTCTCACCGGTGTAATTTAGAAAGACAGGTGCAGATCCATTTATGCCACAGAGAAAGGACCGATATTCGTCATAACCTACAAACAAGAGCAGACGTCTGGACTCAGAAAAGACAGATATAACACACCAATGACACACAGAAGGCATTAGAATATCATACAATCATTAGTTCTCGAAGCAATTGAAAGAAAGGCAGGAGGGCTGCAACAAATATGAGTTTATTGAATTGTAACATTTGAAAATCACATTTCAGACGACAAGAAGAAACTGCATACTCTTCAGTTGCAAGAACTTTCTTTCACTATATATAGAACACCTGAAATTTTCTTCTAAAATGTAGTCAACTAAAAGCAAAAGGCAAACAAATCCTGCATCCCTTTCCACTTTTAGGTGAGTAAATAGGTAAAAAAATTTGTGCATGCGCCTGCAAATAGCAAAAGTTTTTATGACCACAAGTGATATTAACTTGCAACATTTTTACTTTCCTTCTCAATGCCATGTCCTGCTTTATCTTTTGTTACATTTTGCAAATCACCTCTTTTTGCCATTAACAAGATTCATTACACACTGGAGCAGATTCTGGAGGGACATTCATTCTGTCAAATACAATATATGAGGTACCTGATTTACAGACAGATATAGGGCCAACAAAAAATTCTATAACAGGCAAAACTGAGGATAATGGAGGCCAAATAGAACTAAGCAACAGCAAGTGCGGCAGATGCGTATTTAGATTGTAGCAAAACATAAATTCAATATAATACCATAGATTAACGTGTCAGACACTTCAAAAAAATACCCAACCAATACAAATTCTCCAATTCTAATCTGTGGATTCCAAATGCAAATTACATGGTATATGTGTTTGATGTTCAAGAATGACATAAATTTGCGAGTAAGTCCAAATGTCATTCAAGATCCACGAGCAATACCTCCAACCTCTGGCCTCCTGGGACTCCTAAGAAGCAAAAATGTCCGGGATATGATTATCTATAGTTGAACTAGTGAGAACCAGACAGTGCCGTTAAGAAAAATAATCAAGCCAGAGATCTAAGTTGGACAAATTGGCATAATGAACCCAAAGTTTTCTCTCACTCAGTCCCTTGAAGAAACCTAATCCTGTAATTCAATGTCTGTTGCTTCTGCATTGGTGACAACTCAACTAGAGAGTTCTCAGAAAAGAAAGAACACCCTAGGCACATCCAGGGGAAAAGCATTATTTTATAATACTGCATATATTAGGAGATTCATTCTTTACAACAATGGATGTTTGAAAAGCGTTGACCGCCTTGTAAAGAAGCCTTGCTCAACCAATTGAATTCAGGTAAAACAGGAAGGAAATAGAGAAGAGTTCCAAAAAAAGCCACCAATTTCAGAAGCTGAAAAATGGTACTACCTTCGTCATGAAACAACCTATTCATTCATGCACTATTAGTCCAGCCACATGTAAAGATAAAAAGAAGATTAAATTTAGAGTATTGTCCTCTCAGTTAAGCCATACTTACAAAGAACTTCTTGTTTGAATTTACATTGAACCCCAATCTGGTTTTAGTATCTTGCTACACAAACCTCCACGTTATTTACTGCGGAGCCGATGGCTAAAAGGTCAACAACCTAACCTGTAGCTTAGGAGGTCCAAAAAATAAAATCTAGTGGTATTACCCCCTCCCCCCCCTCCTCCCCCAATGCTTATTGTTGGTCAATGTTGTTGTTTTAGATTACACCATCATGTATGTAAGAGATACGAAAAGCTCACTCAAGGGACAAAACCATAAATACTTCTGACTTCTTTAGGAAAAGGAGGTGAAAAATTTTTCATGTTACACAAAACCTCTGACATTTTTAGCCTGAGTAGGTTCCACTATATCGCTTGCAATCATTCTGTAACAGATCACACGAGAAACTATTTCCCATATGCTATCTTGTCAATCTCCAATATTTTAACCTTTACCAGAATCCTGAGTTGAATTGTTAGTCAACAGAAAGAAAAACGATAAGCCTTTTTATTTGTTTTTTCTTTTGTTTAAATGAAAAAAGAAAAGGCATTTCATGACTTCATTTCTGACCATTATAACCTTCTGATCTAATTTAGCTATTCTTTCCTGGCAGTCCAAAGGTTTTAACTTAAGAAACATCATAAAATGGAAAGAGAACAAGGAACAATAGATTGGGGCAAATAGCCAATTAATGGACACAACAGTAATTTGCAAAATGATTGTAACATTTTCAGCAACTCCTGAGATAATCCAATATCTGTACCAGTATACAATCAATGAAACTAGAGCAACTTACCCAGATCAAAAATAAGACCTGGATCTAATGCAGCCGTTGCATTCACAAAACCACTTCCCATATCAAAAGGTGTTGCAGGAGATTGATTCAATTCCGGGTTTGCATAAGCTCGCTGGGCTGCAATAGGGCCTCCGTTTTTGTCAAAAAGAGAAGCAGTTGTTGTAAGTGCGGATCCTATAGCTGAAGGACTAAAAGTTGGAAAATTTTGCTTAATCAAGGCTGCAAGACCAGCAACATGAGGAGCAGCCATGCTCGTTCCAGACATCATTGCGAAGTTCTCACCTGAAGGTGTCTAAGAATCAGAAAGTATCCAGTTTACCTGAAAACAGATTTAATATTCGCCAGAATAAAAAAAAAGCTAGAGTTCATATTTACAAGCTTATACCCTGAAACTCAATTGAGTCAGTGCCACGGGAACTCCAAGCAGCCCATATAGAGTTTCCAGGAGCAACAAGATTTGGTTTCAATATGTCAGCATCATCAAGAAAACTGTCCTCTGGATCAGGTCCTCTAGCAGAATAATACATAACCTTGGGGGCTGAGTAGCTGAAAGTTGCTTTTATTCCACCTGAAATGCATGCAACTGCCCCAAACTTAACAATTTTCTTTGTAGCTTCATCTCTCTCCAAAGAAGAATTGTAGTATTGAAGCAAGATCTGCCAAACAAAAAAAGATCAGGAAAAATGTCTAGAAAGGCATAAAATATTGCACACCTCCATGAAGAACCAGAAAATTTATGCAGACTCCACACATATAGAGCTTTTTGTTTGGCGTCTTGCACTTCCTAATAACTAATTTTAGGTTAAGGTTGCCAGAATTGCAAAATTGCAGAATCAGAAGTTATAAACACAGATACTCACCTTGGAATCCTCTGGGGATGGAATTATAATGCCAGGCAAACTCATTGGAATAGGGTTAAGTTGAAAACCAATGACAAAAGGATCCATGTAGAAAACAACGCCTACTGCACTGAGATTTTTAGCTGTTTGTAAAGCCTGTTTGATTGTGGAGAGACCAAGCACAAAGCGGATTGAGTAGCTACAAAGCAATATATTTCCTTTGACAAGCTCTTGATTAAAAATACTCAAATCTTGGCATTCACTGACATACATATCATTTGTGGCTTGCGTATCATTCAGAGCATGAATTGCTGAAATCAGTGTATACATATTATTATTTGTCCCAGCTGGAGAAAAAAAATGCACAACTGTTAGCAGTCAATTTGATGATAGGCAGGACCGAATGCCAACTGTGACAGTGCCTCTAGCAAAGACAAGGCCAGTTTGTCAAGAGTATACAAATTTTGCAAATTCATCAGAATAATTCTATCTGTCCACAAGAACAGCAACGTTAACAGGCCAATCATTTCAGAAAATAGTCAACATTACAAAGTTGAAGTTAGAATCATTAACAAATATATATATATATATATATATATATATATATATATATATATATAAAGGAATTTGGTCATGACTATGACGTCTTCCAATTGAGTGAAAAGCGAAAGCCAAACGAAAGGAAAATCAAACTGCTGGGTTTGTGGAAGTTCTCATCCAAGTAGTCTTTTCTTCTAGCGAAAGCCATATAAACATGGGCACATCCTTCTGAACAATATTAAAATCTGCCAAAGAATCTAATGAAGCATTCTTATCCAGTCAAAATCTAAGTATATATTATGACAATCAGAACTGGCAACTGATAAACCACTTTTGGATACTTTAGGTTTGTAATAAATCCAGATTGTTATTTATTTTTTTTTTTTGGTGACATGTATTCTCGCTTTATTTGCTTTTTTTTTTTTAATAAATAACTGAACATATTTCTATGTCACTAATATCAAGTTGAAAAATATTAAGGAGGAATAAAATAGTCTAAATTTCCGCCTCTGAAAGTGTTCATACTAATCTGGAAACTATTCCTCCTATCCCTATTTTTGGTTTCTTTTCTCCACTAAGCCTTTGAAATAAAACAAATTTCTCCTGAACCTCCACCAATATTCAGTTTTAGTTCTCCCATACAATTGTCTACTTCCTTTCACTGGTTTTCGCTTCTTTTCGTTGGAGCCTTCAGTATCTTGACAGAACTTTTAGAAATACTTGCCATCTAATGAAAATTTAAAAAACAAAGCCAGCAGGAGTCATTGAGAGCATGGCAGCAAGATCCAAATTCCATTAAACAAAATCCTATGGCTTTAAAGCAAAAATCTAAAAAGGTCAAGGTCCAATACCAGGCCCCCAAACAGTTACTTCTTCAAACAAGTGGTATTCAGGCACGGATGAAACAAGATTTGAACAGCCTTTCAAATTGTTAAACTCATGATGTTGCATGTCATCAGACATGGGAAAGGTAGAGTCGCAATAATAGCAGAATGTGGATGAAGGATTACATATCTTGTCAGATATATTAAAGCATTGTAGGGTGCCCACAAAAAGAAGGAAATCCATATACTAAGCAATGTAGTAGTAAGTCTCAGTTGAAGATTTTAGAACTTTGTTGCAATTGTTGGTTAATGAAGGCCAACCAATTCAGATACACATCACTACCAATTCAGCAAGATTGGAAACACAGCTGATGGTTGGTCTCAAGGTGAACTTTTGCAGTAATGTCCTAGTGACCTTGTCCTTCCTTCATGGCAAGGGAATAAAACTTTAAAGACCTATGCGATAATGCTTTGAGAGCACTTTCGGTTCAGAAAATTCAAGCTGAATTTATTTCATTTTTTATTACTAGTACTAGTACTATTACCACTACTACTAATACTACTATTATTATTTTTGTTTTAACAAAAGGAACTGACATAAATCTGCGCAGAAAGAACAAAGTCAAGGAAATGTATAAATGGATTGCAACAATTTTAATTTGTTATAAGTGATTCTTATGACACATGCTGAAAATTTGAAGTTGACTAAAGAAACAGCAGCCAGTATTATGAGCAGTTCAATCTATTAAAGGTTTCTCGGGAAAGAAAAGAAAAGGAGTTTTTACTTAACAGGAATTGATAGAGGATATTAAGCAGCCACAATTGCTTCACCACAAACAAACAAGCAAGGACAAAAAAAAAAAAAAAAAAAAAATTGTATTCACAATTGCCAACTTACGTGCAAGCCCAACTCCCACAATTGTGACGTTGCTGCCAAGGACTATTGAGTTGCTATATACCCTGTCATGAGCAGCTGCACCAACCGTGAATATCCATGGACTAAAGGATGAAATGCTCTTAGGGGATGGTCCGGTGTTGCCTGCTGCTTGTACTACAAAGATACCAGCCTTTACAGCAGACAGCAAGGCCATATCTATAGGATTGAAAAATGTTGCAATGCCAGGAGGACGTCTGTTTGGAGTAATGGATAAGCTTATTATATCCACCCCATCTTGAGCAGCCTGAAAATCCAATCAGCATTGAGAAATATAAATAGAGTGCCAAATTTGGGTGATTACAAATGTCCGCATAACATGGCTGCATGCTATGAAATTAGGCTGGTTAAACTAGAAACCTTTTAAGTGGGAATCAATCTCTATATTGGCAGGAAAACCACTCTATATCTCATTCAATTCTTTTTTCCTTGACTATTTCCTCCCTGCTCTTTCATTCTCTTTTCATGCACAGCATTAAAATTGGAAGGATAAAGACCAAGAAGGCAAAGGCAAAGAGAAAATTAAAGAGGAAGCAGAACTATAAAGTGATGTAATATTTTTACGAATCTGATCATGAGGAAGAGAAAGGGGGAGTAATATGCAAACGAATTTAAAATGAGAGAGAGAATTTCTAGAAGCAGAATATAAGCTTTTCTATCCTTCAATTATTCAAAATGAATATCATTAAGTGCAATTAAATTTATGTTCAATTCATCAGGATTCAAGCCAAGATAGCATGGGCCTTTGAGGTCATTCTACAGTCACAGACTCAAGAAAAATGATTTTGTTTAGCTGCCTCAGCTCCAATACTAGAAGTGGCCATTTAGTTTCCACAATTAATTAAAGATTTCTTTTGTGTTTTATGTTGGTCATTTCTATTGTTCATTTGGGTGTTTCCAAGGAAGATGATCTCACCTTTGGTAAGCTGAACCACAGGATTCCTCATAGCATGAAGGCTGATATTATATATTCATGAATATATTACATATTTTTTGTTCAATTAAACTCTAGTCCTCTCTTTTTGCACCCCAGTCTTTAGTGAAGTAACTATCTTGTAATGCACTCTTTCATAATATAAGATAGCCATGCACTGAGACAAGGCTGCACATGAAAAAGAAAGGAACTCACAGTAAGTGCCCTGTTTCATAAGAGGTTGTTTTGTTTTCATTCTCTTATCAACTTTAGTTTAAGTTGGTTCAAAATCATACAGCAATCTAGCTTATCCCTGATTTAAACATTCAGTCCAATATAAACAAAGGGAGTGGTGGAAGTTTTCTGAAAGAATCAGAAGAGGTTGTTTTGTTTTCATTCTCTTATCAACTTGGTTTAAGTTGGTTCTAAATCATATAGCAATCTGGTTGATTCCTGATTTAAACATTCAGTCCAATAGAGATAGGGAGTAGTAGAAGTTTTCTGTAAGAATCACCTTAGAATTCTATAGGCATCACAAGAAAGGACCTCATATTAGAATTGTATCATATAATTCAAGACAAGCAGAATAGCAGGAGTAACACTATTTGACGTCCAAGGATAGCAAAAGAGATGGAGGGGTGCTTGACATGGACCCTTGTTAGTTTTATTAGAATAAAATAAAAAGAAATCAATAATGGCTTTGGATGGGATGAAAAGTGAAACAAAAGATGTAGAGCAAAAGTGGGATTATAAGTTTAATTTCCCTAATTTCCCCTTGTTTGATGAAGCAATATTCAGAATGTAAGAAAACCCAGACCTTCTTAACATTCTATAACCATTTTCTGGATTTTTGCATGTGTGTGTGTGTGTGTGTATAAATTTAAGATTTAGATAGCCTTTCCTTTCCATTCCAGTGCTTTCTATTTTAGGAATATCAAGCAATCTAAGATGGGGGGGGGGGGTGGTTCACTCGTGATAGTCAATTTAGTCTCACTAGAAAAATAAGTAATAGAACAGCAAAAAGCCTTTGGACTGAAATAATACCTAATATGTGTGGAACAAATTAGGCAAACTCAAGAAGAGGTCTCCAAAAATTCAGAATCAGAGCTCAAGATTTCAATCATCTTTGATTGTGTCATGTAATATCAATTTTTGCTACTAATTACTTCCATCTACAGTAACTTCACTAACTTCTAATAACCCCTCTTCTTTGAAAACTAAGAGAAAAACTATCACAATATTGCAAATAAGATGCAGTTTCTTATACTTTTTAATAGACTTAAAATATGTTTGGTTAGGGTGAAATGTGGTAGCAAAGAGAGAGAGAGGAAGCAAATGGGGGCGTAAATGGTACATTTACATTGTTTGGTTATTGTGAAATATGGAGTATTAATAAACCAAGAGAGGCAACACTTCCCCTCCCCATCAGCATTTTTTCCTCTCACAAATTGGGGGAATTGTTGGAGACAAAATAAATTGAAGTCATTAATGGTAAGATTAACCTCATTTTTAGTTTAAAAAATTAAATAAAAGAGAATGAGGAACAAAAAGGTAAGATAGAAAAGCAATTCTCTCTTGTCCCTTCTCTCCCTTCCCCTCTCTTGCCCTCATATACCACTCAAAAAGAAGTAAAAAGAAATAATTCCCCTAGGTAAAGTCATTGTTCCCTTCCCTTCTACAAACCAAACTATGCCTCAGTGATTGGTATTATTATCCAAAATGAACTAATCATAAATCAAAGCACTGTGATATCTTTGCCATCCAAACAGGCAACTATTTTCTTGAGCCCAAAATAAGCCTTAATTTCAGGGTCCTTAAAGTATAACAATACAATACCCAAATGTAAATATTTAAATCAGATAGTGGAGCTCATCGCTTGATGGGATAAAGAAGCAATTTAAAAATCTTGATATCTTGTACTTAACATAGCTACCAAATACGAGCACATAGCAAAACTGTTAACACTTCTTCAAGTATGAGTAACATCTTCAGGTCAAAAGTATTTCAAAGCAGTCACTGGATGGATACAATGGATTGCATACATTCATCAAAGGAAAGTATAATTCTCACATTATTATGTGGGAGAATTTGTAGCAATTCTGATAACATAGCAATGCAAGATAATCCCGACAGGCAGGTGAAAGAGTGTGTATACAGCAAACGCTGGCCATCATATCAGGGTCACAATTGCATCCTATAGGTTTTTTAGAATGACAAATTTTTTTGAAAGTAGAAGGAGCTTATCTGCAAATAAATGTTTCTGTCTCCAGAACAAAGGCTGGAATAAGCTATACAAGATTAACAATGTCCCAATGGATATTATTTATGTACATGGAATGCATCAGTTAAGGTTCACCTTGTTGATCACATACTACTCGTGTAAGATCAAAGGGCACTTGAAGAAAAATAAAAAGGGGAACAGTAGTAATCTAAAACTGTTCCCATATTTTGTGTAACAGTAGTAATACTATATATATATATATATATATATATTATGTGTTCCTATACATCCCATTGGAAAGTTGCAACATTAAATATGATAAAACAAACCACATGATACAAAAAAATAATAATAATAACATTCGATTGGCAACAGAAAAAGATGGGAAGACTATCTTATGAAAGATAAAGGCAAGCAATTTGAGCATACCTGATCTATGGCAGCAACAACATCAGCAGCAAAACCTCCAAAGCTCTTGTACAATGCTTTATAAACAGCAATGCTGGGAAACTTCGCACATAATTAGTAAAACACCAAAAAATGTATCCACCACAAATTTTTATCCAAGAGACAATTGAATTTAGAATTTTTAGCGATTGAAGCCATGGAACAGATTCAGAACAAAATGAACATTAGCTATATATGTAAAAACAATAGTCCAACTTCAATATGAGAAAGCAAGCAAATAATGATAACATGCAATTTAGCTGTTTGAGTTTAGTAGCAGATATTGGCCAAAAACTCACTCCAGTGACATCTACAAAGCAGACTGTGGATAACTGGATGATTATTTGGAAGGATGAAGTGCCTTACAAAGCATTAGAACTTTATCTGTCCGGTAGAAAAAGCAGTATATTCCTTGTCATTTGATCCCACTCTGCTTCCCAACTCGTAATTAAATTATTTTTGCCTTTAGATGAGAGAACCAGACCCATAGACAGTTTGAATCACTATTTGCCTAAAATAGCCCCCAAATTGGAAGGCCTAACGAACTCCACTTTTTTTTTCCCTTCAACTTTTGTCAGCAAGTAAGGCCTCGTCACCTCTTATCTCTCATCTCAAGTGAAAATATTGCCACTCCACCAAATGCTACTGAAAATAACACAGTTAAATTCTATCAAAAGCTGCATGCCTAAACCCCAATTAAACGCAATGTGGGCTGTGCTTGAGTTGAAAAGATATGCCTGAAAACATTTCCTCTTATCTTTCATTTCCACTGAAAAAATGCCATTGCTCCGAACACCAAACACAAATAATGCAGTGCAAGTCAGTCAAAGCTCCATGACTAACCCTCTACTTGCTGAATGCTGGTTGTGCTGTAGTTGAAATTAGATACTACCTTTCACTATTTGTTAGTAATACTTGCTGACTGAAAAGCTGAGTCCAACTTTAAGTTCCTTGTATGAGGAAACCTCCAAAAATATTTCTATAGGGATGAAGTGTGCAGTTAGGGACTCATGAAAAGAATTCATCTCTTTCTTATTTCACCGCATTGTCTTTGCTTCACCCTAAAATAAAAAACAAAAAAATTATCCTACCATATCCATAGACAGATCTAGGCTGCCCGCTCCCCCAAAATTTTTAAAAATTTTTATAGTTACCCTAAAATTTTTAAATTTTCAAAAAATATTTTAAAATTTAACATTTCCCTCCCAAACACAATGTTTCTGGTTCCGTCCCTAACCATATCCCTTGCATTGGCCTGGGTTAATCAGGTTGTGATTAACTTATGTCAAAGTAAGGCTAATCACCCATCTTTGGCCATAAAACTAGAAGACATGGATGGATTGGTCATACAGAAACACAACCACAATTTGCTGATCAATAGATAGATAGGTGTAAGAGATATGTGCACATCAAGACAAAGAAACCAAAGAATACCAGTCATTGGCAGACAAAAACAACACAAATATTACAAGCAGCTCAAGGTCTTTGGTATGCAGAGACGGAACCCCCCGCCCCCCAAAATTTTTTAAAATCTCATATTTCACCCTAAAAATTTTTGAAATTTTAAAAAGATCTTTTAAAAGTTTCTATTTGGCCCCCTCAAAAACTTTTGAAAAATCATAACATTGTCCTTCTTTATTTTTTATATATAGTTTGCACCCCCACCCCAAGTCTCTAGTTCCGTCCCTATTGGTACGCTTGTAGTTTTCACATCAATCACCATATTAACATTATTACTGTTATCCACGAAAATGCTCCTTTCATTGCTTCAGAAACAAGAAATCAAATATTACAACTTCAAGACACTACCTAAATTCATAGGTCAATGGCCTAACAAACACAGTCCAATCTAGTATGGTTCACAAATTTTTGTAACTATTCACTGTTTGACTTATCATCAATTGTTAACCATTGCTTATAACAACTAAGCACAAAATTTGTCCATGCAACTACTTGGTCACACAATTGATCCCTCATTTTGGGTAACAACAGAGGAAGCATCTTCATCATAACCTTCAACCGAAAATAAAAGGCCAAACACAATTCTTATGGCATGAGAAAGGAAACAACAAAGCATACTGAATTGTCAAAGTTTGTATTGGACATCTAGAACAAGATGAGCAAACCACAAGAATCATGAGAATTTTTAGAAGTCTTCCAATAAAATACATCAAAATCTAATCACAGACAGGAAAATTAGGCTCAAGAAACTTGCATTTTAGTTCACGTTAATAGGGTCTCCTATGGCTTATGTGGAAAAATATGTGGGCGCACACTAACTAGCAGATGTGGAATAACTCAATATACCTCTCCAACACTCAAGGCTGCTGGTGCCCAAACCTCGGACTAAATGGCTCTTAACATTATGTTGAAAAATATGTGAGTCTACCACCTCCACCCTTGAAAGATGCCTTATAGGGGGAGGATTCTCCAAGACTCATAAGAAGCACTTTGACTCATTAACTAACCAATGTAGGATAACTCAACAGCTTGAACCATCAATGTAAATTACTTTCCACAAAAAATAAACTTAAGTACCCCGGCCTTTATTCTCTAGATACATCATAGATGAAAACAAATGGATAAACAGGTAATATTAGTAGAGTCCTAATATCAAGATAAAAGTAAAAGGATAAGACAGGAAAAAATGAAGCAATGAAAATACAAATCTAAAAGACATTGCTTTAATAGAATTGAGATTGATGCCAGTAAGTTCACCCAATGAAAGGGATACTCATGAATGTTGGTGAAAAATAAAGAAAGAGATCAATGGAAAACAATTGAGATGTTTGTTAACTCTGAAGAGAGAGAGTTCCATAGGACATTTCTGTTAGAGAAACTTTAGAATCCTTATGAATTTGTAACATGGCCTCTATTAACAGTATCACTCATATTCACAAGTCCTAGTAGAGTAACAGCACTAGCATAAATATCCATTCTTTAGTGACCAAAAGAAGAGAGAAGAAATTTGAGCAAGTAGCATAAACAAGATCTTGTACTAGGTATTAAAAAACACGTATAGACATGAATACAGGTGTAAATTAATTTGTAAGGAAGGCTTACTATGGAGAAGCTATTTGAGACTATGACTAAGCAACAAGAAGTACTGGTATTTTAACACATACAACAGAAGTATCTAAAAAGATAATTTTGATGCCTTACTGTGAACGTGGAGCCATTCCACTAGCATTACCAAAGTGATGGCCAGCTACTACCACAGGAATCCCATGGTTCCCAGCTGCGACAGAAGCAGTGTGGCTGCATAAGATTAAAACCTCGAATCACTAGCTTTTTCTTACTTTCTTTTCAGTGGAAATTTTTAAACCATTAGGCACCACACATTTTCATGAAAATGCATGTGCCAATATGTAATACCCCGTTTAACATTATCTTTATTATATGGGGAAAGTCATGCATTGCATAACATTTTATATGACATTTGATAACTTGAACCATTTTCATAGATATATGTGATTAAACAAGAGTGGGAGTTAATTTGTTAGTTTCTTGGTGGACTTGAGCTTTTGTTTTATGAGTATTATTAGAAGGGAAATGGAGTGAGTGAGTGAGAGTTAATTTGTTAGTTTCTTGGTGGATTTGAGCTTTTGTTATGAGTATTAATAGAAGGAACAAGAGTTGTTGTGGTTTAGTGATTAAAATAAGAGTTGTTGTGGTTTAGTGGTTGAAACAAGAACTATTGTGGTTGAGTGGAGTGGTTGAAGCTTGGTGTTTAATAATTGGAGACTTGAGTTTAAATCCCAACTCTTGTAACCTTTCCATTCTTATTTCTCAAAGTTCTCCTAAGCTAAACAAAAACCAGTCACACACACACTCACAAAAATTCCAGCTTCCCGTACTCTCAAATTTCCCTCTGGTTTTAAGCAAAAATCACAGCACAAGATCCTAAGTATTCCTCCCCTATTTCTGCCCAAAGCTGAACCAACAATCAGCCTATACTTTTCTCCTTTTCCTCTCTTTATCTAGACAACTTTAGCACCCTAGAGCACAGCCATAAACTCCTTCGATTCACTGCAGTTTCAACTAAACCAAGAAGAACAAAAGCTGCCATTTTTCCCTTGTTTGTTCAAGAGTCCAAAACAAGGTGTAGTCCTTCCAAACATCAAAACACCTAAACCTAACCTATACTCTTCATCAAAACAGCCACCAATCAAACCCCAAACCTCTCTTCTACACGAAAAATACAGCCACCTTTTCTTTCCAAAATTTCGACCATCACAACTCCAATCACCACCAAAATCGAGACGACTATTATAGGTCCTTGTATTGATGATGAGATTTGATTATATGCATGCCAGGATGATGAGTGGATTCATATCTAGCTTCTAATTCTAGAAACATTGATTAAGGAAGAAAGTGAAAAAGAGATCAAGCATTACTTTTGGTTGATTATTGAGAATATCCAAGTAAGTCCCTGTATAACTGATTTGCTAAATATTACATGTTTGCAAGTATTTTTGGACAATAATATTTGAAATGGTGTCAATATGATGATTGACATGATGATTGGAACGTTGGTTGAATATGATGAATTATACTATAGTATTTGGATACTTGGTTTGAGAACATAGTTATTTTATTCTCTAAATGAGTTTGTCGATCTCAACTTTTAAACTGAAAAACGATTTCTTTTCTTTATCACTAAACGTTTTGGAAAACTTATTGTGAAAAGCCACGTTTTACATAGACAAGGTAATCAACGATTGTGAAAACAAGGTAAATGATTCTGCCCCTAAATGGGGAGCGTTGAGTACTCAACGGTGGTAAGCTAGTAGTGCTAGTTTTGAAGAGCTAGAGTGAGTCTTCTGACAGGAAGCCACCTTCAGAAGATGAACTCAACTTGAAGAGGCGACAGTACTACTTGGTCAGGCCGGTCCGAGCTAGCATATGGGTCCATGTGGACTTTATTTATCCAGGTTGGACAACCGGTGTGTTGGGTGTAGAGATGGAGGAGTATGTCACCCTAGTGGGAGGATCCCCCACTGCCCATTGTTGAAAGGTTACATTGGGATGCTATCATGGTGGTAACCATGATATGGATTGTTATACTATTGTTTGAATCATTGCTAATCCCTATATAATGAGCTTATAAGATGATAATAAGATGATGATTTATTGAGAACTTCTTTGGATATGATAAGCAATGCTCCTTTGAATAATTGTTTATTGATGAAAAGTCTTGCAAACATGATTTTTGGGTTTTGATAAACCTGCATGCACAAAATGTTTATATATGACATTCGCACACACGGGACTTACTGAGATGCCAATCTCACACTATTTTACATCATGTTTTCAGGGGAGTGCTTTTATTGAGAGATGATTGTAGGTTTTAGATTCTCAAACTTGTATAAATTTTACCTTTAGTTGTAATAAGATTATCGAGAATTTTATTTAGTCATTTTCATTCCTTTTGTCCCTCATTATAAAGACCCCTGGTCCTTTGGATGGGGCGACATCCCGCCTATTTGGGTAGTGGGGTGTTACACAATATCAACATGTTATCACAACAGAAAACAAAAGAAGAACAATGCATCTATTTTTGCATTAAATGAATAGTGGAAGAACAAGGCATATTCAAGAAAATAACTCCAGAAAGAAACTCACAAGCATGAGATTATCAATAATAGATTTGACGATTATGATAATCAAATGCAGCTGGACAATAGCCCATATATGCACAAGGATACCTTGCATGCAAGTGTGACCTCATAAAGAAATGTACATAGTTGGTGATGTTAACCTTCTATAAGCATAATTATTTAAACAGGCATAAAAATATCCAATAAAAATTACTGTGTGATAAAATCTGAAAATGTATAATTGCACCACAAATGAAAGCTTGATTTAGACCCTATTTCTTTCCCTTTTCATATCATATTGTTGGAAGCCAAGTCAATTTACTGGAATAAATTGAAAGGCCAATCAGTAACTAAAATTGTAGGAGTATGACCCCACCATTGTGAGGGATAGCTCCAATACTGATCTTGAAAGCAAAACAAGGATTATTTAGCAGGACTACACTTGAAATTGAAACAAGCTAATCGACTTCTTTTGCACATATAGATCACATCTAAAATGTGAAAGGTAAATCTGAGGGATGAAAACATTTGGCTTAAAATATGTGCAGGGTTGTAAAAAATCAGGTTTAAATGAAATGAGAGTACAAGAAATTGAAAAAAACTAAGCAACTTGGAATAGGTGATCATAGATAGTTCTCTGTTTAGATGGATTTACTTACGTGCCATGGCCATCGCCATCAAATGGAGAAGCATAGTCCTGTGAAGCGTTAAATATTCCTCTAGTTATTGCAGAAGCTGCAAAATGACGTGCACCTATAAGCTTCCTGTTACACGACCCAGAGGGAAAATCTCGAGTGACTTCACAAACCCCAGAAAAGTGATTTGGAACTGGATATGGAATTTCAGATATGTCATCCAAAAAACTGGGATGTGTTGGATCTATTCCAGTATCAATGAACCCAATAACGATCCTTTCGCCAGCAGTTTCATATCCTCCTTCTTGGGCCCATGCCCCTTGAGGTAAACCAAGGAATTGCGGTGTATGAGTGGTTGCTGTCCTTACTGAGAAATCCAAAACCACGTTTGACACTTCTCTCCTCCTTGAAAGCTTGTCAGCCTTTTAAATTTCAACAATGCATGAATATGGAACATTACAATATGCACAGCATCATACAAATTTAGTTGTTGAAAATCTGAGCATTACATAATTTGTATTTCATTTGGGAGTGTAGACATAGCTGCCATACTAAATCTTTCTTTAATTTTTCCCAAGCAGTATTTACTTGGAATAAGGCCTTCCTGTGTATAATTTAAATCAGTACCAGATGCATTTAGATGGAAACCTTTACTTCCAATGGAAATCTTCACATGTTAATTTTAATAATTGTTTGCCATCTGTAATATTACTCATTTAAAGAGACGGTGAAGACATATCATAACGGAAATATATACCTGCTCTGGAGTAACCAGTACAGCAAATCCATTGATCAAGTAGTGGTAGCTGTATAATTTCAGGTACTTTTCCCCTCTCAGTGCCTTCCTCAATATAGAATCATGGACTCGAGAAATATAAGAACCATAGCCTCCATTTGTTCTTGTAGTATTACTGGTTTAAATGAAAGACAAATGAATATCAAAGAGAAGATAATGTTACTTTAACTTCATTAATATCAATTACCAAAACAAGTGGAAATAGTTGAACCCACAAATGCAAACCAAAAAGGGAAAAAGAAAAGGAAAGGCAACCAATGATTGTATATCCATGTAATTGACTAAAGTGAAGCTTCAACTAAAATACAGTGAAATAAACAAAAAAGATTAGACAATTAAGAGCAACAATTTTGAGCTGCAAGCCTAAATTCCAACCCAGAAAGAAAAGAAAATGCAAGGGATAAAAGAAACAATACCTGGGTGTATCTAGTTTATTCTTTGTGCCTGAAACAGCACCACCATTCTTAGAATGATAACCTTTCACTTTGAGTACATCGTAGGAGGAATGAGTAGCAGGGGCTTGTTTGAGGGTCACAATATACACAGCACCAGCTGCATTTTCATTCTCCTGAGACCAAGCGCATCCCATAAGCATCCCCAGAAAAAGCATCACCACAGTTAACACTTCAACTCTACAATTATCCCCCATGATAAACTGAACAAGAATTGAAGTAAAAAAAGAAAAAAAAAACCAAAACAAATAAAAAACTACGGAGCTCTGATGAAGCCTGAGTCTATATTCAACAAAAGCAGCAACTTCATTATTAAGTTCAAGCACAAAGAAGCTGAAGCTGCTGGGAACCAAGTGGAGCAAAAATCAAATGAAGAAGACACTTTCGTTGTGGCCACTTTTTGGATAGCTGTAAAGAGAAATATACTCAATGCCAGAGGCCCATTAACGCTCTACGGTTGAAAAGCAAAACGTGAGCCGCTTTAACGCTAGTATAGTACTTTTTTATGAAGGGAATGGTGTTCTAGTGGTGTACCTAACTACTACACAAGCAGAAGAAAAAAAGAAAGGAAATGGGGGGACTATCAAATATGCCCTTTTCTTGGGCAGTGTGCATGTGAACGTTTGTTTATGCAAAGCATTCCCCAAAGAAAAACAAAAGGCAACAAATGAGAGAGAGGAAAAAGGTCCAACTAATGAACGTTTTATTTTGTTTTCATTCATTTCCGACTGTTGGGTTTCTGCGTTTGTATGCTGTCGTTTTCACGCAGCGGCCGCATGTGACACATAGCATGAAAAATATGAAGGAAAAAAAATAAAAAAACGAGCAGATCAATCAGGTAATTGATTGAATGAAAGCATGGTTCTGTAATTTTTATAAAAGAGTTTTTTATTAAGTGGAAAGTTATAAATTTAATTTATTTTTTATATCAAATGAAAATTAATATTACTTATGTGCATTTTGCCTGTATAAATCTCAAGTGTTTATCGTTTTAATTTTTTTGTTCAATAAACCTCAAATATTTCATAAAAAGTAAATTTTATTTTCAACACTCCTTTTACAAGACTAGTAGAAAGAAAGGAAAAAAATTCCGATCCATTGTACCAATTTAGGTAATCCTCAAGCCCTCACACTCCCAAAAGAAAATGACTATTTTATACTTGCTTAAAATTTTCCCTTTAAGGAAAACTAAAGATGATTTGTGTTTTATATATTATTCCTATTGTCTAAAAGTATAAGTACTTTTAAAGTCAACATTTCTTCTTAAAATATAAGTTATTTTAAAATTTTCAATTGGTTTTAAAAATATTTTTAAAATACTACTCCTATTTTATTTAATTTTACTTGTCTCTAACAAAAACTTGTTCAAATTTGAACAAAAATTTGTTCGAATTTGATTAGCTTTCTTTCGATTAATAATTGATACAAGTTCAATCCCCAAATTTTAGCTTAATTAGTAATTAAATAAACTCAAACTCGAATTTGTTTGATTATTAATATAAAATATATTTTATGTACATATTATATTTTAAGACAAATAATTTTAACAACTCTCAAACTATTCAAAAATCTCCAACTATTAAATATCTTCTGTTTACTCTCAAACTATCAAATTATCTACATGTTACCTTTATGTCAATTGACAAACAATTAACTTTCATGTTTCATTAAATTTTAAGTGCATTTAGGTAATTTTGTACTTTTTTAATCCCAAATTACACATACGAGTAAGTGTACTCACCACAAGTATAGTATAGGGAATTAACGAGTATTGATCCTCAAAGGAACAAGTACACACTAATCATTTTTCATTCATTGTTTAACCGACATATTAAAATAATAAGATGATAAAAAGAAAAATAAAAAAAATATATACAACTCAAAGATTAAAGAATATGCAATTTAGACAAATACTCTTGAAAATATGACAATGAATCACTTAACAAATATCACAATCAATCATCATCTTGGTTTCATGAAAGATTTAAAATAGACTCACTTCGTTCATAGAATCACTATCTTCTAGTTAAATTAGTGGAAATATTCTATCTCAACCAATTTACCCAAAAGATGCATTAAAATCAATCCTTACATAAATCCATATATTCTAGGTGATTTAAAGTATGAAATTAGTCAATGAATCCAGATTCTAGCAATCATCAACTAACCTTTGATTACCCAAGTTCTTAACAATTAACCCATTTTTCAAGTAAGTTAAAAGATAACAAATATGAAATTAATTAGTTGAAATCATTATCAACCACTTTTTCAAGCAAGTTAACAATAAGGATCAATCAATCAACTTCAAAATAAGTAATCAAATTCCAAAACAAATAATTAATTGATCAAAAGACTAAATTAACTCAAGAAATCATGAATCCTAAAAATAGTGTCAAATTACAATGAAAACATTAATCACATTATTATTCTAGAAAAAGAAAATAAATGTAAAAAAAAGAACTCATAAACAAGCTCTTCTTCTTCTCCTTAAAAATCTTCTTGAATAATACCCCTTGATTGATGAATCTCATTTTTTGTGATTGATTGACAACTTTGATCCTTGGATTTACACACTTGTCTTGTGTTTTCCTTGTTTAAATAGGCTCCCAAGAGGTCAAAATTCATTCCCTAAGAGTTCTAGATCGAGTAGAAGTTGAAAAATACCAAAACTCTTGGGAAATTACCAAATCCTCGCGCGATCAGAAAATTCGCCGACATTGGACAGACCGGGGCTAGCGCTGGTTGTGCTTGGCACTGGTCGTACTCTGGTCAGCTGATGCATAGATTTTAGGTGTATAAAAATCATTAAATTTAAATCTATCCCTTAGTCAAGTTTTAATTAAAACATTAATCTTAAAATACACATACGGGTAAGTATACTCATCACAAGCATAGTATAGAGAATTAACGAGTGTCGATTTTCAAAGGAATAAGTACACACTAATCACTTTTCATTCATTGTTTAACCGATCAAATAAAGTGATAAGATAATAAAAAGAAAAACAAAGAAATAGGTACAATTTAATGATGTAAGAGTATGTAATTTAGACAACCATCTTAAAAGACATAATAATGAACCATTTAGCAACTATCTCAATTAATCATCATCATGACATCATGAAGGAATATAAAGTAAAATTCAATCGTTTCCTAAGTCACAAATCCACTTACCTAGACTCCACTTCTTTCCCAATCCATTGAATCACTATCTTTTAATTAAATTAGTAGATTTTCCAATCAAATCAACACAACTAAAAAATGCATTAAACTAAATTCCTCAAAAATATGAAATTAGCTAATGACCCTATGCTCTAGGCGAAATCAACTAATTTTTGATTATTTTAGTCATTTAATCTTAACTTCGTTTTCCAAATCCATTAAGATTTAACAAATATGAAATCAATACAATGAACTTCTAACATCGTTTTCCAAGTCAATTAGAAGAAAATGCATCAATAACCAATAATAATAAGTAATAAAAAACTAAAGATGATAGAAATTGATCAAATAACTAAATCAATACAAAATCATAAATCCTAAAACAATATCAAATTACAATGAAAGTATTAAATACATCGTCATTCTAGAAAAAGAAAACAAATGTAAAAAAAAAAAAAAAGAATTCATAGACAAACCTCATTTTTCTCCTTTGAAGACTCTCTTGAACAACCCTCTTTGAATGGTGAATCTCTTATTCTTTGAGTAATTGGAAGCTTTGCTCCTTAGATTCACTCATTTCTATTGTGTTTTTCTTGTTTAAATAAGCTTCTTTGATGCTAAAATTAGTTGCTTGGGGAGTCTTGGCCAAGTAAGATTCGAAAAATACCCAAATCCTTTAGACGATACCAAATCTATGCACAGAATTCGCATGTCTAGACCAAACCTGGCAACGGGTCCATACGACCCACCTGGCGCCGTGTGCATTTTGTTTGGTCCCCTAAACTTTGCTCTGTTTTCACTATTTTTTCATATTGGACCTAGTGCCTGGTACAGTGGTTAGACCTGGTGCTAGGTGCAACATGGAATTTTGCACTTTTTGCTTGAAATCAACTCAATTTTACACAAATTTGTCAAAAACACTTTTTACAAGCAAAATATCAAATAAGAATGAATATACCTAGTTATTACATCAAAAGTAGATCAAATTAACCTCAAATAACTAGGAAAATTGTAACACCCTACTACCTACTTACCCCAATAAGAGAGGGGATGTCACCCCATCCTTAGGACAAGGGGTCTTTATAACTAGGACACACAGAAGAAATGAAAAGAACTCACCAAAATTTAAACTTATTACAAATCAAACCAATACTTGCACAAGTCTCAAAACAGATAATCGTTAACTAAAATCTCTCAAAATTAAATACAATCAAAACAATTCTTCATTGTAAGGCAACACTAATTAACCAACCTTCACAACAGGATCAACCTAGAAATATGATATGATAAGGTGGTGAAAAATAACTCCCAGTAAGCCTCGTGTGTCCTTAGGGTATTTCAGGAAAACAAGTCATGTATGCAAGTTGAGAAACAATTACAAAAG
The DNA here is from genome assembly GCA_026120185.1 of Voacanga thouarsii. Taxonomy (NCBI): domain Eukaryota; kingdom Viridiplantae; phylum Streptophyta; class Magnoliopsida; order Gentianales; family Apocynaceae; genus Voacanga; species Voacanga thouarsii. The sequence goes on along the minus strand of JANUWF010001049.1, from coordinate 931,892 downwards.
AAAAGTGTTGGCAAGTCACAAATAAATTTTGCAAAGCGAGGAGTGGTGGTTTTTTTCCATTGCCATACATTGTATAAAATAAAAGCAACCACTCTAAAAACGGATATGGCACCACACATTGTGTACCATGACAAGAGAATGATCAGAATACCACACATTGTGCATTCTGATACAAAGTGGATGTACGACCCACTGGGTGAGATACTCCTCCATCTCTATACCCTGACTTACCGGATGTCCAATCCAAAAATAAACAGTCCATTTGAATTGTGATGCTAGCTCAGGCCGATAAGATCTACCAAAATTGGCATTCTATCCGGATAGGACTCACCTCTCAGGGGTGGCCACCTACTGAGAGACTTACCCCGATCACTCAAAGATTAGTCCTACTAGTTTACCCTTATTGAGTACTTAACGTTGAATTCGTCCCATTTGGGAAAAGTAGAATCATCCAAAGTGTTTCCTTTGAAATAGCAATTATGGTTTACAAAATTCTTGCTAAATTATGTTTTAAGAAAAATTTAGCATTTTGCTTTAAATTGCTTACTTAATTTGAAATTATTTAATTGAACAGAAAAGGGAAAATAAACTGCTGATAATTGCATCCCAAAGTACTTTCCATATATACAACACTATTTGACTTGCTAAAGTAACTATGACTTGCAAACAGTTTTATGTAAGGGCTTACCTGATTTCTCACTTTCACTGACATAATAGTCCTCCAAATTGGGTTCAAGGCAATCTAGCCCCGCCTAGGGTAGCATAGGGTATAAGTCACCAACGATTTACAACCAAGCAACAACTGTACAAATAAATAACTCCCAACCTAACATGCTTAGGCTCAACTAATCAACAACAACACCCAATTATGATAAGAATGTTTTAGGATTTCTAAACTTAATTGATAAGGTATTTTAGGGTTTATTATTAATTTATAGAATAAGAATAATTTCATATAACAATCTAGATAGGTGTCATAAATAATAAATAAGTATATATAAAAGCATTAGTAAGAATATTAATAAAAACAATAATAATATTAATATAAATGGTATTAATATTAATTAATCCTAATTTTTTATATTTAATGAAAATATTACTATTCGTTTATTTAATAAAATTTTATCAATAATAATATTAAAAGTAATTATTAATTTTGGAAATACTAATGTTAATAAAAATAAAAATAATAATAAAAATAATAAAAATAATAATTAAAAATAATAATAATAATAATAGAAAGCAGCACTAATAATAATTTTTAATGACCATAGTGATATTACTAGTATTAAAAATTTAGTAAGGGTGATACATATAGATATATTCATACATACATGTATTCACTAGATAGAATGCCAATTTGTGCAAAATGGATTTGTTATAATATTTATCACAACAAGAGTGGTACTATACCAATAATAATATTAGCAAGATATTCGATGGCAAAAATGACAACTTAAGAACCTAAGCAAACTATGGTGGTAAGAATCTCCATCATTCATCAAAACATCTCATACTAGTGATATAAAGTCTCAAATCGCAATCTACTATTGAACATATAATAAACCTAAATCTCAAATCATAATCCAATAATAATTCATAAGCCTTAACACCAATCTCAATCTTCTTATCATAAAATCAATCTCTTCATACCTATATGCATATTTCCATCGCAACATTATCAAATCAACATATCAATTTCATCATCCTAATAATCTTAAGTTCGAAAATAAGGAAGTTATGGCAAAAATACTTGTTTGATGACCGTTGAAGTCAAAGGTGTTGTCTTGACAAATGAAGGCCCTTGAGTGCTTTGACGAGCCCTCTAATGATTGAAGTTGTCCAAAGATGGCCGCCAACGGTTCAGTCAAAAGAGAGAGAGTGAGAGAGAGAAAGATTGAGATTATGAAGAAAAGAAGATAAAGGAGAGAAGAAGAATGAGATGGTTGAACTTATTTTACCTTTTTGGTGTTCTTCTTGTCTTGAACAAAAAATGCTTGTTTGTTCTGAAAGAAGGATCAACTTTGATTGTTTTAGTGTTATGAAGTATACTAAGGGCGAGTATAGACTGAATCCTAGTTGATTTGAGGGATTTAGAGTGATTTGGGATGATTAGAAGTGGCTAAATCTTGAAGAAGTGTAGTGTGTGTTCTTGAGAACACAAGAAAACGTTGAGAGAAGATGGGGAGTGTTCTTTGGAGGTGGTGGCCGAATGGCCTTGCTAGAGGGGAAAGGATTCGGTTATGCCAAGGGAGAAAGAGACTAGAGCTAATTCAAATTTCAAAATGAAGGAAAAGTGGAGGTTTTTGAAGTGTAGGATTTGCTAATGGCGATTTCTTCTTGAAGGTCTCTAGTTCTTCAATGGTGGTTTACTAATTTAGCTTAGTCTTGGTAGTGAAATGGAGAACTCTTCTAGCCTTAGTGCTGGCCGAAAATGGCTATGCAAGAGGAGTGAAAATTCTGGTTTACTAGCCTAGTTAGGTAAGTGTTTAAGGGAGCAAAAGATGGAATTTAATTTTCAAGTTCAAAATGTTTTGAATGGAGTGAAGTTAGGAGAGGTTTGAGGTGGTTTAATGGAGTTTTAATAGCCAATGTTGGTAGAGAAGGTAAGATGTTCAGCTATGGTATTCAAGGTGGCCGAAAATGATGAAGGAATTGAAGGAGAAAATTGAATTTTATTTTTGCAACCAAGGCTGGAAAAATTCTGGTAACTTAGCTACAAGAACTCATAAAATCTAGGATGGTTTGTTAGCAAAAGTTCATATTATTTTGAATGGATTTGTTGCTATAAAATAGGAGTGTTTCAAGGTCTATTAATGATGGTTTTCAGCCATCATCTTGAAGAAGAAGGAGAACTTTAGATGAACTTATGCATTGGTTGTATGTTCAACTCCTATGGCTAAAATACTTTGTGGTTTGTTGGAAAATTTTCTGGTTTTATAAAGCTATGATAGTTTCGAATTTCTAAGTAATTTTCAGCTTCCTACACACACAAAATGGCTATTTGATAGCAAGGAAAGAAAAGGTAACTTTACTGCACATTTTCAGAAATTTAGCCAAGAGGAAGAGCTGGAAATAATTCCAACTTTGCACCAAAATAAGAATGAACAAAATAAAGTTCTTTAGAGAAAAAAACCATAGTGATTTAATCTTGGAAAATAACCACACTATTATCCCTCCTAAGTTTCGGCCAACTAACCTCCAATAGCTGGAATTTTCTTTTAAAAATTCAAGTCCAAGGTCATATAGAATATTGTATAATTAAATTTAAAAGAATTCAAGAATTATAAATATGTTAAATTCAAACATGCTTGGATATGGGTTGCTAAAATGATGGAGATTAAAACTCCTCTAGATTTTCTTTTTGGACAAGTTCATATGGTTAGAATATTACCATTATGTCTTCCCAAGACAACATTCCTAATTTCATAGTTTTATAGAACTATGGTATCATTATAGGTATCATCATAGGGATTGATAGACCTCCTTCATTGTGAAGGTATGCCGGATAGGAGTAATAAGGGCAAGCGCCCAATGGATGAGTGTAGCGTTGATAGGAAGAAAGAGATAGGTGAGAATTCGGGTGTAAAAGATTTGGGGAGATTAGGACTATCTTTCGAGCCGGTGGCCAATATGTTTTCTTTTAATAGGACCTGACCCTAGCTGCCGTCATGCACCTCGTCCTACTAGGAGCGCATTTGACCCAGTAGTACCCATTATTACTCAATCTGTGTGACATCTCAGTCTGGAAATGACACTTACTCCCGAGAGAACATTGTCACCACATAGTTAGATAGAGAAGGTAAGTGGTGATTCTGATAAGGTTGATGGCGATATTGAACCATGCCATTAGGGTGATGATAAGGAGGACAGCGTTGCTAACGGTGCGGTGTTGTCTGAGATGATGAGGAGGTGTTTGGTGGGGATATGTTAGGGATATATCCTAGAGTCAATTTATACTTATACTATTATCGTTATGTTTTATATAATAATATGAGGTTTTCCTTTTCATGAATAGTGCATTTTATTTTGTGGTCATCAAGTACGTGACTTGATAGTAAAACCAACAATAAATACATTGACTATTCTAAAATTGTCCCTGATCGATTATTATTATTGGAACAATAATAAATTAAGATTAGTATGTTTGTGACTTGATGGCTATGTTTTACTGGTCATGGATATTTGTGATATTGAGTCAAAACATAAATAAATGTTAGAGAATATTGTATTGGACATGACCCACTGTGAGAGTACTTCATGAAATATGTCATAAGTACTTTCTAGCCATAATAATATTAAAAGTCCTTCGACCTAAATTCATCATAGTTTCCTACTTGATAAATTCTATATTTTGACGTTGTTTAAAGTTGTCTTTAATAAGATAATAAATTAGACTACTGTTGGATATAGAATAAATCAATGAGAGGAATATAATTGATAGTGAAGGAATTTGTCCCTCCCAATTATAGGAGAGATATTCATGGGTCATTTGATAAGTTAGACTGTTAAAATGCATGACCGTGCTCAAATATATCAATCTTAGATATTGATATAATTTGTTTGAACAGTCTACTATGAAATCAAGAAATAATTGATTAAGCTTAATAAGAATGACATGCTTCGTGCCTTATGCTTAATCTGGATATCGTGTGATAAAATGACTAAATATAAAATTATGATTTGGTTCAAAGAGATCGCCGATTTTCATTTAACTTGGATAGTTATAATGTTTTGATAGAAACCGCTTATAACTTTTACGCCATTTAAATATGATTTGGGCACACTGCCAGTGTTAAATGAACATATAGGGTCACACAATAAGTGAACTTGTTAGATTATTTTTCTGGTAACCAGATTCGATGAATTTGGAAATATGTTTAAGTTAATCAAATTTAGAAAATTTACCAGATACAATGAATTTGGAAATATGTCCACATTCGATGTATCTGGATAATGTCCAGATTATAAGAATTTGACTCGGTAAATTAATTAATTAAATTATTGAGATAATGGCAGAATCTCATTATATCAATTTTAATTTAATTTGAATTTAAATTAAAATGAGATAAGATATTATTAGGGTTTGACTCTAAAAGGTTCGGAGGGGTTTTTAAGAAAACTCTAGCCGTCTTCTCTAGAGAACTATTCTATTAAGAATATTCGTGCCTTCATCCACAAGAAAAATAAGCCTCTCAAACCCTAGGCGCTAGCACTCCCCGAGTGACGAGTGAGTTCGCAGTGTGTATCCGATAGAGGACGTTCGCACATTGCAGCATCTGGTGATCGTTCAAATTGCACGTACAGCAACACAATTGGAATCGAAGGATATCGATTACACCTAACAGAGGTAATTTTGTAAACCTACGATCTTCTTAATCGTTTACTTGGATCCTCGGAAGAGATTCATGGATGTTTTTCGCGTTTAGGAGTCTACGAATCCTAACAGGATATACCGGGAGTACTTGAGGAGGAGATGCCGAGTTTGGAGAATATGGAGGTGGAAGTGGATCAAGAAATGCCCAAGGTAGAGGTACTTGTAGTTGAGGAGCCCGAGGAGGATTTGGAGATAGACCCAGAATTATTGGCTTGGTTGCACCCAGATACGGATGGAGATGAGGAGGTTGATGTAGCGGAGTCTTATACAGTTTCTATTGATTCAGGACCTCCCATATCAGACAACGATGATGATGAGTAAGAGGATAAGATGTAGATATATGTAATAGGATATATACAATTCAACTAATGCATATGACTGTGTGTTTGGCACACAAATTTTGTACTGACTTGCGATAAATGAGAATGAATATATGTTATGCTTTGCTATGTGCACTGTGCCCATTTTTATAATTGCTTTTGAGCTATGCCATATTGTTATATCGGTAAAATCTTATGAACTGTACAGATGCCTCCTAAGAGAACCTCCGGACGATCATCTCAAACTACTCGAAATAACCTTAAGTCAATGATGGAAGAACTGCATGTGGAAGGTCTCCATCTTACAATTTTGGACCACTTTATGTTCCAAACCTTTCAAAAGTTGGCTGATATTATCTAACAGTTGACTGAAACTGCCACTAGAGCAAATGAGCATGCTAAGGTGAATGAGGGTATGAGTGGGAAAAGTCAATAGAGGGAAGTTGACTCGGATCGAGCTCTTGAACGCTTTTTGAAATTCCACCCTCCGCAGTTTCAAGGGTAGCCAAATTCGGAATGGAGGTTGAAAGTTGGATTGAACAGATAGAAAAGATTTTTGCAGGCCTGAATTATTCGGAGCAAAGGAAGGTACAACTTGCTACATTTTAGTTGAAAGGACCTGCCCAAGATTGGTGGGTAAGAGAAAAGAATCAATGGGAGTGGGAGTGGACATATTTTAAAGCTAGCTTTAAGAAGGAATTCATTCCCAATTGGGTGGTAGAGAGGAGGGAGGATGAATTTCAAGCTTTTCGGCAAGGAGGCCGTACGGTGGGACAATATGCTACTGAATTTACTAGATTGTCAAAATATTACCCACTTCTAGTCCATTTAGAAGTAGACAGGGTTAGACGTTTTGTGAAAGGTTTATGGTCAGAGTTGAAGAGAGTAGTAACAAGTATGGCTCCTACTAGTTACAATGCTGTAGTGGAGATGGCCTTTAGGACAGAAATGGCTGATATTGAATAGACAAGCAAGAGAAACCAAGGTGGGTTTTAGGGTATGAGTCAGAAAAGCTCTAGAGGGCTTTGGTGGTAGGGGAAAGAGAAGATGTAAAGGAGAGGAGACCTGACTGGAGGACAACCTCCCTTTAAATGCTTTAATTGTAGAGAGGTAGGGCACAAGAGTTTTTATTGCCCTCACTCATGGAGGGTAAGAGGATGGAGTTAACCTAGAGGCAACAACTAAAGACAGAGGTTAGGATTTAGAAAGGGGAACCTAGGAAAAGCTTCTACCTCTAGATCTGGATCCCCAAAACCCAAGTAAATGCTTAGGTGGTGGCTTTAGAGAAGACAGACAACCAAACTGAGGTGGTGGAAGGTACGCTCCTTAATTTGATCATAATGCTAAAGTCTTGGTAGACCCTAGTTCTATGTATTTCTGTATTGCCAATTCATTTTTTTGATTCTATGGGAATAAAAGGGGAAGAAACTTTATGTGAAATGATTGTCAGTACCCCAATGGAAAAGTAAATGAATAGTAAAAAAATACACAGGAATTGTAAGATCTTGGTAGGTGATAAAATATTGGGAGGAGATTTGATATGTTGCCCATAGGGGATTATGATGCTATCTTGGGCATGGATTGGCTATCTCAGTATCATGCTTAAGTTGACTATAGATATAAGGTAGTACATTTTCGTCGGCCTAGGAGACCTATATTGGAATTTGTAGGTGAAGTTGGAAGGAAAAGTAATGCTTTTATATCAGGCTTCAAGGCCCGACAAATGATTAGGAAAGGGTGTACTGGGTGCTTGGCTTATGTAATTAACAAGCTAGGAAAAGTTAAGAAGCTTGAAGAAGTTCCTATTGTGAATGAGTATTTAGATATTTCTTTTTCCAACGAAATTGAAGAAGTTACCGCTGGAGAGAGAAGTAGAGTTTTCTATTGGTCTAGTGCCCTCGACAGAACCAATTTCAAGGGCTTCTTATAAAATGGCACCTACCGGATTATAAGAGCTTAAGAAACAAGTACAGGAATTAATGGAGTAAGGGTTCATTCGACCAAGTACTTCACCATGGGGAGTACCTGTGTTGTTTGTTAAGAAGAAAGATGGGTCATTACAGACGTGTATAAATTATCAAAGGTTAAATGCAGTGACGAAAAAGAATAAATATCCATCGCCCATGGTTGATAAATTGTTTGATCAGTTACAAGGAGTAGGGTGATACTCAAAGTTAGAATTTGAGGCAGGGATATTACCAAGTTTGGATTCAAAAAGAGAATATACCGAAAACTGCATTTAACACTCGATATGGGCATTTTGAGTTTATGGTGATGCCCTTTGGTGTTACTAATGCCCCTGTTGTTTTATGGACTAAAATGCACTGAACATTTTGGTCGTACTTAGATAATTTTGTGGTTATATTCATAGATGACACTTTGGTAAACTCTAAAGATCCCCAAGAACCTGAACAACATATTCGGAAAGTCTTAGGGAAGTTAAGAGAGGCCAAATTATATGCAAAATTCAGTAAGTGTGAGTTTTGGCTACAAGAAGTAGTATTCTTGGAACATGTGATATCCAAAGACAGGATTATAATAGACCCTGCGAGAGTCGAAATGGTGACAAATTAGAAACGTACCGAGACTCCAACTGAAATACAAAGTTTTTTGGAATTAGCAGGATATTATCGAAGATTTATTGAGGGATTTTCTAAGATAGCTTCACATTTGACTTCTTCACCTAAAATAAAGTTCCTTATATTTGGACTAAGAAGTGTAAGAAAAGTTTTCAAGAATTGAAGAAGAGGGTAAATTCTGCTCCTGTTTGGCATTGTTAAAGATGGATAAACCTTATGAGGTGTACACGGATGCATCAAAGAAAGGATTGGGTGGAGTACTGATGTAAGAAAGAGAGGTGATAGCTTATATCTCTAGGAAATTGGAACCTCATGAGGAGAATTATCCTACACATAACCTAGAGTAGGTAGCTATCATATTTGCTCATAAGAAGTGGAGACATTATTTGTGTGGGGTTGAGTTTGAAGTCTTCACCGACCACAAAAGTTTAAAGTATGTTTTTACCCAAAAGGATTTGAACCTGAGACAACGACGATGGATGGAATTTCTGGAAGGGTTTTGGTGTCCAATTAAGTATTATCCTGGAAAGGCAAACACAGTGGTAGATGCCCTTAGTAGGAAGGCGAACTTATCAACTCTTCAGATGATATGAATTCTAGAGTTGGGGACAATTACAGTAGATGGAGAAATAAGGTAGAGTAATATTTCTATTCAACCTACTTTCCTACAATAATTAAATGAAGAGCATGAAAAAAAAAAATGAAGAGCTGTAAAGGTTAGTGCAAAATGAGATGGCTCAGAGTAGACAAAAAAGTTATGCGAATCGAAATGAGTGAGATTTGGAATTTGTAGAATGAGATCATGTATTCTTGAAGATGACTCCAATTTAGAAATATGAGAAAAAGTCTATTAAGATCTTGGAGTGTGGTGAAAAGGAATTGCGGAATAAGAAAATTCTACTTGTAAAAGTATTGTGGAATCATCACTCGGTACAAGATGCAACTTGGGAAATGGAAACAAAGATGTTGAAAAAAGTATCTAGAATTATTCTAGGTGTAGGTCAATTTCGAAGACGAAATTTTTGTAAGGAGGGGAGAATGTAATACCCCGTACTCTTACCTTTGATTGGCTACTACTTGTAATAGGATAGGAATTTGTATTGATGGCTAGAATAAAAGTTGATCTGTGTGATGAGATGAATATTTCGATATAATAATATTCTGTCGGGACCTGGATGTAATTATTGGATTTGTTCTAACCGTACCCTAAATCTTTGGAAGACTACTATTATTAATAAAATAAGAATTTAAGGGTATGTAGAGAAGATAAATTGATCAGTGCGATGAAATACACGTTTTGGTGTGAAATATGCTCTCCGGGTCACCGAGGGTATTTTCGTCATTTTAACTGTGCCCACGACTTTGACTATAAATTTGACCAAACTGAGAAAGAATTGAAGAATATAAGTATTACGAATGGACTCAATGGAATTTTTAGGGTTGAATGGTGAAATAAAGTATTTTCCCATTTCGGACCTAATTTTGGTCATTTCTGAGAAAAATTAGAAATGCGGGTAAAACTTGGACGTGTGGTGCTATGTGATTGTTGGATAGGGACATGTGTCACATTATGAGAGGTTGTATGAGATTTCATACAAGATAAAGCTTATCAAATAAGTTTTACAAAATAAATATAAAAGCGATGGACGAATGAAATTGCGACATGTGGCGGATAGACCACAATTTGTGACCAAATGGTCACTAATATGGACCAAGAATGGTGGTTGAGGAGCTGAATTTCAGCAAGAAATTTGTGCATAAGGAATAGAGAAAGAAGAGAGAAAGAAAAGGAAAGAAAAGCTAGAGAAAAATAGGGAGAAAAAGAAAAAGGAGAGAGAAAGAAAGAAGTGTGTGTGTGTGTTTTTGGAGCAAAATCAAGCCAAGAGATTCTGCATATAAGGTAAAAGTCTATGCTTCAAGAATTAAAGTCATAGATCTCATTACGGTGATTATTTTGGTATGAGTTTTAACATGAAAACATGATTTTCATGTCTTTATTTTAGATCAAAAGCTAAGGTTTGTGAACTTTGTGTATGCTTATGTGTGCTGGCTGCCTAGGAGGTTTATGGATAATGTTTTGTATAAGGAAGAACTGAATATGTATGGTAGTTTGAAGGATTGCTTTTGGTTGATGAGATGATAACCAAAGTAGAATGAAAATGGAAGTTACTTGATTGGAAAAATGAATTATACTAGTTTTTGATTAGAAGAAGTGAATTTATGTTGAATAAGAATGATTCTTATGAGCTTTTAGAATATGGAAATCACAGAATTAAAGATGATTTGAAGAAAAACTGAATGAATTAATATTCCTAAGGTGTTAAAGACTAAAGGAAAACAATGGAAAGCATGAATAGTGGAATTGAACTAAAATTATTGGGGCTGTTTTTGCCTAGTAGCATGTCACTAGGACTAGAACTCTAAAAAGTGCTTTTATAGAATTAAGTTTAAGAGTCTTACGGTCATTTTGGTATATCATATAGCGAAATCAGAGTTGTGGATTGAAAGTAATGTGCGAAACAAATTCATGTGTCAAATAGTGAAATTTCATAAATTTAGTCTGAAAATGGATGAGTTTAAGGATGAATAATTGTGTGGTTTTGGATGAAATGAATATGAATTATGAAGTGAATCCCTTGTATATGAAGGGAGAAAGGACGTGGAAAAATAAAAACGAAAGAATTGAACAAACGACAAAAAAACGCAGTGAACAAAAGTTAAACATTTTCCTTAACCGTCGGCTAAACGTTGGGCACGTCGGCTATTTTTCAGCCAAACATGATTTGACCGGAAAATGATGTTTGGTGTAGGTTTATCGGTAAACGGCCAACGGAACATTGAAAACAGTGGAAATGGTGGTTGAACAACCGTAAACGAAAAGAGTCTAGTTAGGACACGAAGTGAGTCCCTTAGATTTCTAGAACTCTCTCGAAAGCTAGTGTGCTTTGTTTTTCCATGAAATGCTACATTTTATACCGTTTTGAAAATCCCTGAATATGTTTAAGGTTTATCTGAGCAAGATTTGTTTTATGCCATTTTGGGTTTGAATGAACTTCATAATTGGCTTGGAAATCTTAATGAATGATTAAAGCATGAATTTTGTGAATTTAGTCCTTTTGGATTAAATACTTGAGATTTTTAGAAAATGGTAAATTTTGGAATCGGGTATTCATAAGTTGGCTGAAATGCCCTTATTGAAACATTTTATGGAAACGTGTTTGGAAAACTTTGAATTTAATCCTCTCTTGAAGTTAAAATTCTGGGTTTCTTAAAATGAGTTCCTTTTGGAATCGGGTAATTGAAAAATGATCCAAATGTCCTTATTGGAATGTTTTATGGAAACCTTTAGAATCAGGTATCCAGTAAATGACCGAAATATCTTTATTGGAACTTTTGTGAATACTTTTTAACTCAGGTAAGGGTAAAATGACTCGAGTACCATCAAAAAGTCTTTTGGAAATTGAGTATGGATAAAATGACTTAAATACTCTTGGAAATGACTTTTGTGATCGAGTATGGAGAAAATGACCCGAATACTCCTGGAAACTTATTTTGATGTATAAAAAGAACTCTTTAACCAATTTTAACATGGTTTTGGACAATGATCTCTCTTAATGAGATTAACTTTTGGAAAATGACTTTTGATCTCTGAAATTGTTTTATTGGCCTGATGTGCCTATGGAATGAATTGATTGGCTCTGTAGAGTCTATGTGAAGGATGATCTAACCTGCGAGTTAGTGGGATCAAATTCTGGAAAATGTTATGTTGCCCCAAAAAATGTTTGTTTTGAAAATCCTACGGGGTCAGATAACCCTTTGGCCTGATCAGTCAGAAGGGGTTGGTATTGGTAACGTTGAGTACTCAGCAAAGGACTCTAACCTTTGTCCTAGCCTACATTAGAGTTAGACAGCCGTAGTAACCTGGCCTAGTTCTAGGGATTGTCTCGCTTTGAATGGGGTGATAGGATATTGAGATGAGTCGTATGGTAAGTAAGGTTGGTATTAGGATCCCCGACTTATAGTGAGTAAGGTTGGTATTGAGATCCCCAGGCTTACGGTGGTAAGAAAAACATTTTGAATTACTCGGTATTGTGCTTGTTTGCATTTACCCTTCCGACAATGCATAGTTGAGTACTATAGGCTTATGTCCTTAGTACAATAATACTGTGATGTCGAAGGTGAAGCCTTGTGGGCTTTGCACGCGGGCCGACCTTCCGTTAGAGAAGTGCCTGTGATTTGAAAATTAGGACAATGTTTTGAAATTGAAACATCATTTTTAAAAAATGATTGAGTTCTAAATAAACTCTTTTTTAAAGAGTTTTGGAATTGTTTCCAGCTAAAAAATGTATGCAAAATGAAATGCTTTTTCCACAAAAATTTTATGTACTCTGTTCTTTCATAAAGCACTAGTACACATGGGACTAACTGGGTGATTTTTTATTCACACGTTTCTTTTATCTTATCATTTTGTAGGATCTTGAATTGAGCAGACCTACGAATAGAAGGATAATACCACAGTGATAGCAGTTGAGGTCCGAACGTTTTCCTTTTGATAATGTGCCTTATTACTGATGTGAAGCGAAAATTTTCACATATGAGATTTTCTATTATGTGTGTGTATGTGACCATTAGTATGGGTTTTTATATGGATCTGAACCTTGTATACTTTGTTGATTTCGTTATAAAGACCCCTTGTTCAGGAAACTGAATGGGGTGACACCCGGTATTGATATGCTTCCGCTGTTGTCTTTAGTAGGGGTGTTACATTGGATGCAATAATGTACAAATAATAGGGTTTATCTCTTTTAGGAAAACTCAGTACTGGTGCCGTCATTAATCTCCACTTCAAATTTTGGAAACTTTTCTCACGCTTCTCACTCTAGACAAATAGTACATCTTTGCTCAACAATCGGGTCATAGGTGATGCCAAAGTTGAGAACCCTTTAATAAGCCGCCTATAATAGCGAGCTAGCCCCATTAAGCTTCTAATCTCAGTTATGTTCTCTAGCTATTTCTAGTTTGAAATTGCTGTAACTTTTGTTGGGTCCACTTTAATCCCATCATTTGATACTATATGGCCAAGAAATGACATATTGTCCAGCTAAAATTCGCATTTGCTAAATTTTTCGTAGTGCTTGTGATCTCTCAATTTTTCTAATACTAGTTTTAGATACGTTGCATGGTCCTACGGGCTTTTGGAGTATATGAGTATATCATCGATGAATATCACCATGAATTTATCTAAGTATGGTTGGAAAACACAATGCATTAAATCCATAAATATTGCCGGTGCATTAGTCATCCCAAAAAGCATTACTATGAACTCGTAGTGACCATATTTAGTGTTAAAAGTCGTCTTGGGAATATCCTCATTCTTGATCCGCACTTGGTAGTATCCCTGTCTTAAATCTAGTTTAGAATAACAGCTAGAGCCTTGCAACTGGTCAAACAATTCATCAATCAAAAGTAGTGGATATTTATTCTTCATGGCCAAATTATTCAACCCCCGATAGTCAATGCACAACCTTAAGGTCCCGTCCTTTTCACAAATAGCACTGAGGCTCCCCAAGGTGTTGTGCTAGGCCTTATATAACCTTGCTTTATCAACTCTTCTAGTTGCTCTTTTAGTTCTTTCAATTCTGCTGGTGGCATCCAATATGGGCTTCGTGATACATGTTTTGCTCCTAGAATCAGATCTACGGTGAACTCAACTTTCCGAGTAGGAGGCAGAGAAGTGAGTTCAGTTGGAAACACATCAGGAAAATTCTTCACCATCTTAATATTTTTCAAGGTGCACTAATCCTTTGGCTTATTTATCATGTAAGCCAAGTATCCTCGGCATCCTTACTTTAGCAACTTCCGGGCTTTTTCTCCAGCTATAAAAATTTTCAATTCCTTTACTTGCTTGCCGTTGAATTCCAGCACATTACAACCAAGTCTGATGAATTGAATAGACTTATTCTTATAATCTACCTTAGCTCCATGTTTAGCTAGCCAATCCATACCCAAAATTACATCATAATCATCAATAGCTAAAACTACCAGGTCTCTCTCCAAGTTCTCCTTCCCAACTCCAACCTTACAATTCTGCACATATTTGTCTGCTTGCACCATCTTCCCCAAGAGTGTACTCACCAACAAAGTAAAAAGTAGCTCTACTCTATCCTAACCCAAATGATATGCACAATTCTTGTTTAGATAGGAATGTGTGGATCCTGAGTCTATTAAAACATTAACTGAACGACCTTGGATAGTAAACATACCTTTCACCACTGCCGCATCTGCTCCGACTTCCTCTCAGTTAAGTGCAAAAACCATCGCTTTTACTTGCGGCTTCTAGGTTCTACTTCTTGAGGCTCTTGTGTTATTGGCTCAATTGGCTCCCGTGGTTTGTGCTAAGTTTCCTTGCCCAATTCGAAGAAGTTTTGGATAGGTGTTTCGAAGATGCGATAGGTCTCCACAATTGAAACATTTCCTTTCAGCTCTCCTAGACTAGCAGTTCTTCTCCACATGTCCCTTCCCGCCATAGTGTCGGCACGTTGGGAGATTTTGAGTAGGACCAATCAGTGCTATACATGCTTGCTTCCCTCTGTTTTGCCATTGTTGGTTGGCAGGTTGCTTATTAGTTTGCTACCTCAAAAAAGGTCTTAGCGGTTGCCTCGGTGGTGGAAAGTTTTTGGTGCTATTCTGCTTCTGTCCTTATTCTCCATTCGTGTGGCCGTGTCTACTGCACCAGAGTATGTCATTGGTGGGGAAGGAGCTAAAGCTATTCTCAGCTCCTGTCTTAGGCTATTAACAAATTACCTGGTTCAATTCTGCTCAGTATCCACTAATCTTTTGCAATACTTCAACCATTGAGTGAAACAAGTAGTATACTAAGCACAGTCATGCTCTATTGTTTTAAATTTTGAAACTCGTCTTCCCTTTTTTTCACTATCCATTGAGGGATATATTTAGCTATAAATGCTTCCATAAAATTAGCTAAAGTCTAATCTTGATCTATCAATTCCCAATCTTCTTGGACTTGCTGCCACTAAGTACGAGCTGGGCCCCTTAGCCTAAAAGCAGTAAATTTGACCATCTTCTTTTCAGTATATTGGAATGTAGCAAAAATGTCCTCTATCTGCTCCACCTTCTGGTCTTGTTCGGCTTCACCCAAGAATGTGGGAGGTTGAAATTTCAGAAACCTTTCTAGAGCTTCATCTTCCCCCTTGGGTTCCTTCGCTCCATCAAAGTCTATAGTATCTTGGTCATCTTGTGGAATACTTGCCCCATGGTCACATTAGTAGGCACCTCAGACTTCACTTCTTGATCAGGTTCATTCTCATTCATCTGATTTGGCGTGGATAGTTGAGTAGCGTCGTACTCAAGAGTCATGGGTTCTAGTTCAGGGATTTTTCTGCTGGTTGCTGCTACATGACGCTTTGGTGCCATTATATATCATTGCACCTAAATAATGACTTATGCAACAAGGTTAAAAAAAAAAAATCCAAAAATGTATACACATTCAGGCTTAGGTAAAAATAAATCATATGCAAGTTTTGTATAAATGATAACATTTTTCAAAGATTAGAGTACACAAAGATACTCTTATTTGCAAAAACTTTTGAAATAAAATAATAAAACATAAATGAATCACTAGCACAAGGGTTTATAAATAGTAGATGATAGTCTTCTAAACATGAAAAACTTCGTATCCCTAATCCTCATCAGAATTTTCAGTGTCGGCATCATACAACCAACCCTCAGTGTTTTTAGAAAAATCTATCCTTGCACCATTCACAAATCCAGAATCCATAGGTTCTTTCCCAAGTGTCTTGGAACTTTTCCCAGTTTCAACACAGTTTGGATGAGGTATAAAAGAAGGTATAGGTGAAGATTCATACTCTATCTCTCCCTAGTCATCACTATCAATTGTTAAATCAATCACTGGGATAGGTAGGTTTGGGACATATTCCATATCAACATCTTCATCCTCGCTATCAGAGATCAAGTCTACTAAAGGTATGGGTGCTGGCTAAATAATTTGAACCTCATCATCGCTGCTCTCCTCTATGGGTATTACTAGTTGAGGTGTAGGTTGTGGTTCAGGTAAGTCTTCCGAATAAATACGAATTGGTAAGTGTCATGGCTGCCCGTTCGTGGTCTTCCTTGTAGTCTATACATTCTAACAATCCTACAACATAAATAACCCATATTAGTCAAAATATTTTAATCTTAATTAAATAAATCAAATACTATCAATAGTTGCCTAAATCAGACTTTGATACCACTTGTAATACCTCACTACCTACGTACCCTAATAAGGGCAGGGATATCACCCCGTCCTTAGGACAAGGTATCTTTATAATTAGGACACACAGAAGAAATGAAAAGAATGCACCAAAATTTAAACTTATTACAAATCAAACTAATACTTGCACAAGTCTCAAAACAAACAATCGTTAACTAAAATCTCTCAAAATTAAATACAATTAAAACAAGTCTTCATTGTAAGGCAACACTAATCAATCAACATTAACAACATGATCGACCTGAAAATATGATATGATAAGGTGGCGAGAATTAATTCCCAGTAAGACCTGTGTGTGCTTAGGGTATTTTAGGAAAACAAGTTATATATGTAAGTTGAGAAACAATTACAAAAGAAAAGTGTTGGTA
The DNA here is from genome assembly GCA_026120185.1 of Voacanga thouarsii. NCBI lineage: Eukaryota > Viridiplantae > Streptophyta > Magnoliopsida > Gentianales > Apocynaceae > Voacanga > Voacanga thouarsii. Next base: position 914,955 of record JANUWF010001049.1, on the reverse strand, counting down.
AGTCACAAATAAATTTCGCAAAGAGAGGAGTGGTGGTTTTTTTTCCCTATTGCCATACATTGTATAAAATAAAAACAACCATTCTAAAAATAGACATGGCACCACACATTGTGTATCATGACAAGAGAATAATCAGAATACCACACATTGTGCATTTTGATACAAAATGGGTATACGACCCACTGGATGAGATACTCCTCCATCTCGATACCCTGACTTACTGGATGTCCACTCTGAAAATAAACAGTCCACTTGAATTATGATGCTAGCTCAGACTGGTATGATCTAATAGAATTAGCATCCTATTCGAGTAGGACTCACCTCTCAGAGGTGGCCACCTACTAAGAGATTTACCCCGACCCTTTAAAGATTAGTCCTAATAATCTACCCTTATTTAGTACTCAACGTTGAATTTGTCCCATTTGAGAAAAGTAGAATCATCCAAAGTATTTTCTTTGAAATAGTAATTATGGTTTATAAAATTCTTGCTAAACTGGTTTTTAGGAAAAATTTAGCATTTTGCTTTAAATTGCTTACTTAATTTGAAATTGTTTAACTGAACAAAAAAGGGAAAATAAACTGCCCATAATTGCATCCTAAAGTACTTTCCATGTATACAACACTATTTGACTTGCCAAAGTGACTGTGACTTGCAAACAGTTTTATACAAGGGCTTATCTAATCTCTCGCTTTCACTGACACAATAGTCCTCTAAGTTGGGTTCAAAGCAATCTAGCCTCCATTGGGGTAAACATAGGGTATAAGTTACAAATGGTTCACAACCAAGCAACAACTGTACAAATCAATAACTCTCAACCTAACATATTTAAACTCAACTAATCAACAACAACACCCAATTATGATAATAATGTTTTAGGAGTTCTAAACATAATTGATAAGGTATTTTAGGGTTTATTATTAATTTATAGAATAAGAATAATTTCATATAACAATATAGATAGGTGGCATAAATAATATATAAGTATAAATAAAAGTATTAGTAAGAATATTAATAATAACAATAATAATATTAATATAAAAGGTATTAATATTAATTAATCCTAATTTTTTATATTTAATAAAAATATTACAATTCTTTTGTTTAATAAAATTTTATCAACAATAACATTAAAAGTAATTATTAATTTTGGAAATACTAATGTTGATAGAAATATTAATAAATTAAATTTAACAACAACAACAACAACAACAAAAATAATAATAGTAGTAGAAAGCAGCACTAATAATAATTTTTAATGACCATAGCGATATTATTAGTATTAAAAATTTAGGAAGGGTGATACATATAGATATATTTATACATACATATATTCACTAGATAAAATGCCAATTTGTGAAAAATAGATTTGTTATAATATTTATCACAACAAGAGTGGTACTATACCAATAATAATATTGGCAAGATATTCGATGACAAAAATGACAACTAAAGAACTTAAGCAAACTATGGTGGCAATAATCTCCATCATTCATAAAAACATCTCATACTAGTGATATAAAGTCTCAAATCGCAATCTACTATTGAACATATAATAACCCCAAATCTCAAATCATAATCCAACAATAATTCATAAGCCTTAACACCAATCTCAATCTTCTTATCATAAAATCATTCTCTTCATACCCACATGCATATTTCCATCCCAACATTATCAAATCAACATATCAATTTCATCATCCTAATAATCTTGAGTTCGAAAATAAGGAAGTTATGGCAAAAATACTTGTTTGATGACCGTTGAAGCCGAAGGTGTTATCGTAACAAATGAAGGCCCTTGAGTGTTTTGATGAGTCCTTTAATGATTATGGTGTAGCCAAAAAAGAGAGTGTGAGAGAGAGAAAGATTGAGATTATGAAGAAAAGAAGATAAAGTAGAGAAGAAGAATGAGATGGTTGAACTTATTTTACCTTTTTGGTATTCTTCTTGTCTTGGACGAGAAAGGCTTGTTTGATCCAAAAGAAGGATCAACTTTGGTTATTTTAGTGTACTAAGGGTGAGTATAGATTGAATCCTAGTTGTTTTGAAGGATTTAGAGTGATTTAGGATGATTAGAAGTGGTTAAATCTTGAAGAACTGTAGTGTGTATTCTTAGTGTTCTTAAGAACACAAGAGAAAGTTGAGAGAAAAGGGAGAGTGTTCTTTGGAGGTGGTGGCCGAATGGCCTTGCTAGAGGGGAGAGGATTCAGTTATGCCAAGGGCAAGAGAGACTAGAGCTAATTCAAATTTTAAAATGAAGGAAAAGTGGAGGTTTTTTAGGTGTAGGATTTGCTAATGGTGATTTCTTCTTGAAGGTCTCTAGTCCTTCAACGGTGGTTCACTAATTTAGTTAAGTCTTGGTAGTGAAATGGAGAACTCTCCTAGCCTTAGTGCTGGCTGAAAATGGCTATGCAAGAGGAGTGAAAATTCTGGTTTACTAGGCTAGTTAGGTGTGTGTTTAAGGGAGCAAAAGATGGAATTTAATTTTCAAGTTCAAAATGTTTTGAATAGAGTGAAGTTAGGAGAGGTTTGAGGTGGTTTAATGGAGTTCTAATGGCCAAGGTTGGTGGAGAAGGTAGATGTTCAGCTATGGTGTTCAAGGTGGCCGAAAATGATGAAGGAACTGAAGGAGAAAACTGATTTTTATCCTTACTACCTAGGCTGGAAAATTTCTGGTAACTTAGGTACAAGAACTCAAAAAATTTAGGATGGTTTGTTAGCAAAAGTTTGAATTATTTTGAATAGAATTGTAGCTATAAAATAGGAGTGTTTTAAGGTCTATTAATGGTGGTTTTCAGCCATCATCTTGAAGAAGAAGGAGGAGAACTTTAGATGAACTTATGCATGGGTTGGATATTCAACTCTGATGGCTAAAATACTTTGTGGTTTGTTGGAAAATTTTCTGGTTTGGTGAAGCTATGATAGCTCTGAAATTTCAAGGAATTTTCACCTTCCTACACACACGAAATGGCTATTTGATAGCTAGGAAAGATAAGGTAACTTTGCTGCACCTTTTCAGAAATTTAGCCAAGAGGAAGAGCTAGAAATTATTCCAGCTTTGCACCAAAATAATAATGAACAAAATAAAGTTCTTTAGAGAAGAAACCATGGTGATTTAATCTTGGAAAACAACCACACTATTATCCCTCCTAAGTTTCGGCCAACTAATGTCCAAGAGCTGGAATTTTCTTTTAAAAATTCAAGTCCAAGATCATCTAGAATATTGTATAATTAAATTTAAAAGAATTCAAGAATTATGAATATTTTAAATTCAAACGTGCTTGGATATGGGTTGCTAAAATGATGGAGATTAAAACTCCTCTAGATTTTCTTTTAAGACAAGATCACATGGCTAGAATATTACCATCATTTTAGTATTGTGCCTTAGAGGCAATCACTTGTGCTTTGTATATGACACATTTGTTTTAATAAAAGGTATTATTTATCTTTCAATTTATTTTGTTTACTTTTGTGTAAAATTATTGTTAGATAAAGCCCTTAGTATAACACTGTGTTAAGGAAATTATGATAGAGATCATGATGTTAGATTTCTACTACGCTATATTATGTTAGTACTTAAATAATCCCTAGTCGTAGTATTAATGAAATGGGACATCATTAATGCGTGAAGACTAGCATGTATTAGACTTCCTGATTTGATCAGGCGGTGGTTCTCACATCCTTGAGTATTGTGATAGTCAAAGTTAACACATGGATGCTTGTTAATAGAACAAGTACATTGGATGACCTAACTATGTGATAATTACATGAATAACTATTTAGTGCCACTGATAAAATCTCACTATAGCAAACGTGCAAGTTTCTTTAGACTTGTGATCTCCAAGGTTCTTTGTTTTATGAGCATTGTACTTTGATTCTAATCTTTGGAGTCAGATCGAGAGTCGTCTATAGGATGGATATTGGATATAATGTGAAATAAACAAAAGTAGTTGAGAGGATCAATAAATGATTCACCACTTCTAATAGTAGGGGTAAATATCTCACGACTACTTGTTGGAATTACTACTCGTGAAATCCTTGGCCAAGGTGATTGTGTATTGGAAACAGTTCTAATTGATACACATATAGAGTAGTGGATTCCTGGTACAAGTACTATTATATTTGGGCCATAATTAATTTATATTCTGGAGGGAGTTGGCACTAATTCCGTGCTCTAAATCGAATGAGATATTGTATGGTGAAAGGAATTTGTTGCACTATAATTTGTTATTGAAGGTTCATGTCAAGCCACTTGACTTCCTAGACTCTTGGGTGGTCATAATGTGTTGCTAGATACCGCTTATAATCTACTGAATATGGGTTTATCAATACCAATCTTGATAAGAATTAATAAGTTAATTCTAAATTATTAAGGGTTGTTAATCTAAAAAACATTTGGATTAATTCATGTTCACTACCAATAGATTGAGAAACCTAATAGGTCACACATAATAGAGGATTAAGTACTAAATATGTTATTTGATAACATTGTAGGGTTAATTGTGAGAAATAGAAGTAATTGTGGCCAAATTATAATTAGTTATAATTTTAGGCCAATTTGTGATTGGTAAAATTTATGATTTCCAATTGCAATTTGTGAATTCTAATTTGATTAGAATTCATAGAAACATGTTTCTACGCAGTTTTGGGAATAACACCGGAGTTAAAGCTGGATATATTTTTTGATATATTATGAGAATTGTTCTCTCGGCTTGATAAAGGAAAACACAGAACACACGCACTATTCTTCTCTCTCTCATTCTTTTGTTCTCAGAAAAAAATAACTCTAGCCGCCATTCTTTCTCTGCTAGCATAGAGACTGTATTTTGGCATTCTTGAGTAAGCATCCTTTGTGTGTATATTGCTAGAGGGAGTCTTGCACTTAGACTCCAGTGGCGAAGACGTGGAGCTCTAGTTGTGATGGATCGTGCCTTCAGAAGTTGAAGAATTTTGAATGACAAAGACATCCGTTAAGGTATTCTACTTTTTTTCTCTGATCTGTTTCTTGCACGCTAGTGGATTCTAGGATTGGTATCTCTATTTTTTTTGCTATGCAAACATGTTTTTTGCATGAGATACCTACAGTGGTATCAGAGCCTGGTTAGTATGTGATTTATGGATCATTATTTTGCCATGAAACTGTTTCATTGGAGTCGTAGTTTTCTTCTGTGAAAATTATTTCACATAAGTATGATGTCTGAAAGTTGTTTCGGCTTGCTTCTCGAAATTGTTTCAAGAATTTTGGGTCTCTGTTGTGTTCTCAGATTGTTATGAATGCATCTTATTTTTTGGAAATTTGTTTTTGTGGGTTCTGGATGCAATCCATGGTGATTTTGTAAAGGTTACAGAAGGTTTCAAAATCTATTTTGAAGGTGTTTTATGTCTCGGGTTATTTTGTATAGAAAATTGTTTTCTTTATGTACAGGTCTTCACAACTAGTTTTCTATATTGGTTACATTAAAGAAAAGTTGTTTGAATTGTGTTTTCAAGGAAAAATGTTTTTTGAAATTACAGTTTTGTTTCGGTACAAAAAATATGTTTTGTGATTCAAATTAAGCGAAAAGAAAAATTTTCGTCTACTGTGGTTTTAGAAAGACAAAATGTCTGTTTGATGTTAACTTGATCAAAGATGGAAATTGTTGCAACAGTTCTTTTTTTTGCAGGTTTATGAACACTGCTTAAATGATGAACAGAACGTCTCATCAGTCTAGAATTTGCTACAAAATTTGAAGAATTATTACCAGAAATTATTTCTGGAAAGGAAGAAGAATAAAAAAAAAAAAGGTTTTCTTTTTATTTTGTTCATTTTCAGTTCTTCACATTTTAGCCCACAGAAGCATCTTTTTTCTAGCGGGCATCCAATGCTTTCCCAAAATTTGTTTTGGGACTAACCAAGATATATTTCTAAAATTTGTTTTAGAAATTAATATGTATTATCTAAAATATTGATTTTAGATATATATTAAAAAATAAGTTTTTTTTATTAATTCTCATTTTGAGAATTAAATCTAATTATGATTAGTTTTTAAATGGGACCCATGATTTGGGATAAAATTATATTTTGGAAATTAATATATTTTCTAAAATATTGATTTTTGATTATATATTATTATTTAATTCCTAAAATATAATTTTAGCAATTAATAAAATTTTTAAAATATTGATTTTAGATTTTATCCTAATTAAATTTCTAGAATATGGTTTTAGAAATTAAATCTAAAATATTGATTTTATATTTTATCTTAATTTAATTTCTAGAATTTGATTTTAGAAATTAAATCTAAAATATTAATTTTAGAATTTGTTTTATTTTTCAAAATAGTGACTTTGGAATAATAAAATTATATGTTTCATTTTTGTTTAAGCATAATTAATGGCATGGTGGATAGTTATGGATTAAAACCAAATTATATATGTTCATGCATTTTAACAGTTTTGGTTTTTATGAAATAGGGTCTGTGAGTCCTGCATTCTCTAAAACTCTTATGTAATTCTTTTGTCATCTAACTTCATTTGAATGTAACTCGAGGTTTCTCCTTTTAGGAATTTTATGTAATTAGATTATTAGATGAGATAAAAATAGTGTTATTTCATTTTGGAGATGGCAACCAAAACAAGGCGGGGGGTAAGCCCTTCTACTTAAATCATGCATGAGCACATATGGTTAACTATGCTAATTTCCTTTATGGCTCGAGGAAATTAATTTAGGAAAAGTCCATAACCATACCACATAATCGTTTTATTGTCATGATTATCAATTTATGTGATTTATTGATATAATTATGCATGTCATTTGATGAAATCACTAAAAGGAATAAATCCCTCAATTAATATTAAACATAATTCCTTCCGTTAATATAGTAAGAATAAGAGTCCTTTTTCGAGACCAGGTTGTTAGGCTAACCCGAGCCTACTCGACATCAGGCATGTTCAAGCTATGGAATGAAATTCCTGATTGAAGGGTCAAGTTTAACTAAATTCTTTATCCTGGTTAGGCTAACTCAAACATAAATAAATTTAGAGAAAATATTAGGGTAGCCCAAAAGACTTTAAGATGTTAATCACCCAATGATCTGGTAATTACATACAATGTAATTAGTATTAGATACATACCATTGAACTTAAGGGTGGCTTGTTGGGTAAATCCAAGGTTATTCTTGAGGAATTTGGATACTGTCCGCTAGGAAAACTTCCAACGGGCTTTCCCGAATTAATAGTGGGGGCTATTGGTTTGAGAAAAATAGTGGAGTTATAATGCATCTAATTAAAAACCTAATTATTTGCATTATATGTGTATATAAAGTTAGCTAATGTTCTTTATCTTTACATCTGGGTCACATGCATCATGTCAACCAATGTAAACTTACGTAGCATCTTGGAAACCAACAAACTAACTAAGTCAAACTATCTTGACTAGTGTAGAAACTTGAAAATTGTTCTCAAGTCGGAAAAGTAACTCTACATGCTAGATGCTTCTATTCCGCCATCACCAGCTTAAGATGCTCATATTGATGAGCATGTTGTTCACAAGAAGCACAAGAAAGACAGTGACACGACATCTTGTATCATGCTGGCGTCAATGACTCCTATGCTGCAAAAACAGCACGAGCATACGGATGCTCAATTGATTATTTTCCATTTTCGAGAGATATTTGATGCCCAAGGCAGAACAGAGAGATATGAGATCTTGAAACAACTATTCCGTTGCAAAATGGCTGAGGGTGCTTTTGTGGCCACTCATATGTTGAAGATGTTAGGCTTGATTAAGAAGCTTGGGTCTCTTGGGTTTGTGATGGACCATGAATTAAGTGTTGACTTAATTCTACAATCTTTACCTAATAGTTTTTCATAATTTGTGATTAACTATTAGATGAACAAGATTGAGTCCACCATTTCTGAATTGATCAATCTTCTCAAGACTGTGGAGTCCTCTATGAAGAAGGATTCTAATGTAGTCTTGATGGTAAAATCTCCTTCTTCCAAGAAGACAGTTTAAAGGAAGAAGAAGAAGGCTCCCACTAAGTCCAAGGTGGTGTGAAGAAGAAGGATGCAGCCACCAAAGGCCTATGCCATCACTGTGGCAAAATGGCCTATTGGAGGCACAACTGCAAAGCCTACTTAGAGACTGTCAAGGAAAAGAAGTAGAAGGAGAAGCTAGTAGGCATTTTTACTTCTACTCCTGGCATGTTTATGAGTAAGGTTAATGCTGCTTTTAGAAATGAGATATGGGTATTAGATACCAGATGTGCATCTCATTTATGCAATAACTTCTAGGGACTAAAGGGCAGTAGAAGGCTAGAGAAGGGCGACGTGGACCTACGTACTGTAAATGGAGCAAAGGTTGTTGCACTTGCTGTGGGGACTTACGAGCTACACCTGCCTATAGGATTAGTTTTAGAGCTACAAAACTTTTATTTTGTACCAGTTTTATTGAAAAATATTATCTTAGTTGCGTATTTAGACTTATATGGATTTCATTTAATATTTAAGAATAAATATTGTTCTTTTTCATTGAATGATATTCACTATGGTTCTGCAAATTTGGTTACTGGTTTATACGTTCTAGATATAGATAATCTAATCCTCAATATAAACAATAAGAAACTAAGGATAGATAATTCAACCTCATCTTATTTATGGCATTATCGTTTAGGCCATATAAATGAGAATTGCATTTCTAAGTTACACAAGTTAGGCGACTTAGCATTTGATTATGAATCATATGTGTTAGGATTCGTGGACTCCTAAACGCGAAAAACATCCACGGATCCCTTCCGAGAACCCAAGCTAAATGATTAAGATGATCTAGTAGTTACAAAATTACCTCTATTTGCCGCAATCAAGACCTTTGACTTCTGACTTTCAGGGGTGTGTGCAACTCGAACGATCACCAGACGCTGCAATGTGCGAATATCCTCTATCGGATACACACAGTGAATCAGCTCGTTATTCGGGAGTGCTAGTGCCTAGGGTTTGAGAGGCTTAATTTTTCTGGTGAATTGGAGGCACAAATGTTTGACAGAGAGCTCGCTTCTGAAGAAGGCTAGGGTTTTCTTTTTTTTTAAAAGAACCCGAACCTCTTGGAGTCCAACTCTCATAATATTTTATTTTAAATTCAAATTAAAACTGATATGATAAAATTATGTTATTATTTCGGTAATTTAACTAGTTAATTTACCGAGTCAGATTCTTATAATCTGGACATCTTCCAGATACATCGAATGTGGACATATTTCTAGATTCATTGTATCTGGTCATTTTTCTAGGTTCAATTAACCTAGACATATTTTCAGATACATTGAACCTGGTTAACAAAAATATAACCTAAAGTATTCGTTTAATGTGTAAACCTATAGGTTCATTTAATGCTGGTAGTATGCCCAAATCATATTTAAATGGCCCACAAGTTATAAGCAGTTTCTAGCAAAACATTATAACTATCTAGGTTAAATGAAGATCAGTGATCTCTTTGAACCAAACTATAACTTTATATTTAGTCCTTTTGTCACACGGTATCCAAATTAAGTATAAGGCACGGAGCATATCATTCTTATTAAGCTTAATCAATTTTTTCTTAATCTCATAGTACACTGTTCAAACAAATGATATCAATATCTTAAATTGATATATTTGAGCACGATCATGTATTTTAACAGTCTAATTTATCAAGGAGCCCATGGACATCTCTCCTAAAATTGAGAGGGACAAATTCATTCACTATTAATCATATTCCTCTCCCTGGTTTATTCTATAACCAACCGTGGTCTAACTTATTATCTGGCTAAAGACAACTTTAGACAACGTCAAAATATAGAATTTATCAAGTAGGAAACTATGATGAATTTAGGTCGAAGGACTTCTAATATAATTATGGCTAGAAAGTACTTATGACATGTTCCATGAAGTACTCTCATAGTGGGTTATGCCCAATACAATGTTCTCTAACATTTATTTATGTTTTGACTTGATATCACATATATCCATAATCAGTAAAACATAGCCATTAAGTCACAAACATACTAATCTTAATTTATTATTGTTCCACTAAAAATAATCAATCAGGGACAATTTAAGAATAGTCATTGTATTTGTTATAGGGTTTTACTATTAAGTCACGTATTTGATGACCACAAAACTAAATGTACTATTCATGAAAAGAAATGTCTCATATTATTACATAATACATTAGGGCATATCGCTAACAATATGGTACATGCGAATTTTGTTTACTTGGTAAAATGGCTAAAACTCCTTTTTTTTTTTTTTTTTTGGAAATAGAGAAAGGGCTAAAGAGTCGTTAGCACTTATACATTCTGATGTATGTGGCTTAATGTTAATACAATCAAGAGGAGGTTATCACTACTTCATAACCTTTATCAATGATTATTCACGATATGGGTATTTGTATTTAATGAAATACAAATTTGAAGCTTTTGAAAAGTTTAAAGACTTCAAGAATGAAATAGAGAAACAACTTGAGAAAAGTATTAAAACTTTAAGATCTGATTAAGGAGGTGAATACTTAAGCCAAGAATTTCAGGGTTATCTTAGAGATAATGAGATATTATCTTAATGGCTCTACTAGATACACCTCAGCAAAACAGTGTATCAGAGAGAAGGAATCGAACTTTTCTATATATGGTACGTGTTGGAAGTACGCCCTCAAAGACTATGTATTTTGTATGGACATATTGCAATAAAATATTTATTCATTCATTTTAGTTTGTTTCTTATATTATTGCATATTTAAAAGGTCCAAGTATAACAAGTAATGGTCTATATGTTGGGTCGTTCTTCACAGTAAGATATAGGCTATGGGTACATGTCACATAAATAAAATTGAGTTCTTAGTCAGTTGATGGAACTAGACATTTTATCAAGGTAAGACTATTATACTATGATTTCCAATAAGGAATGATTTACCTTGAATCAGTGCATAGTCCACTCACATCATAGGTATAAGCGTATTTCAAATACGTAGATTGGACCTATGGTAGTGATCTCTCTTAAAGTACTATAATTATAGAGACCAGACTATTACTGCTACAGCGTGGACGAATACCTTCATATTTGAGTATGAGTTGGTGGTCTGGCGAAGCTAGGGTTTTATACTTTAATGTATGTTGGGTGAGATTTCTTTTGTGAGATCAATATCCTTATATGTTAGGTGTATTACTCCAGTTAGTTAAGATAGATTCATGCAATAGAGTTTCTATACTTCACTTAGTGAAGTTAAATTACCCCATTGTGATTTTCCAGGATAATCTAATGATTTAGGGCCCTTGAAATTTGATTCTAGAATGTGTGTTTTTGGGTAGCTTTTAATAATAAGTAAGTATATTTAAGTGAGTCATGGATTATCGGACTAGAGATCTAATGATGGTAGATGTCTTTGATATAGGTGTTAGTACATTTATCCTGTCTCATTGATGGGTGTTATATAGAGGGGTATTTCCGTCATTTCACCTGTAGGTCGGAGATATTGCTTTAAAAATATTATTCTTGGATTCAATATTTTCATATGGTGATAAATGAAAATATTTAAAATGATAAAATGTGGCTATTTAATAATAAGGGTATTTTGGTTATTTTAGTAGTCATGAATAATGTCTCTTGGTCCCTGGAGTAGCTCAAGTTACCTTGGTGTTGTTTAAACACAATCTGGGCTTAATGAATAATTTTTTAGAAGATAAATAAAATTTATTTTAAGAGTCCAATTAGAATTGATTAATTAGTCTTGGGTTTTGATAATGCCCAGAAAAGATAATTAATTAATTAAGAGAATTGTGCTGGAATAAATTAATTAATTGGACTGATATATGTTGACATATATTAAGAGTCCAATTAGAATTAACTAACTTTTCTTAGGTATTTAATGAAGCCCAGAAAAGATAAGTAATTAATTAAGAGCTTTGTGCCAGTCTTGGATTAGTTTTGGAACACAGCACCAAGCCCATTAAGGCTTATTCTTTTTCGGCCATTAAGGCTTAAGGAAGCCCTAAGGCTGGCCGAAAATAATAGGAGAAGAAGAAGAAGAAAAAAAAAAAAAAGAATGTGGTTGTTCCAGAGTTTTTTCTTCTTCGGTGTGTCGTCTTTTTCCAAGGCTCTTTCTCTTTCTCTGGCTTTCATCTTTTCTTTTCCTTCTCTCTAGAAGAGTGTTTTGATTATCCAAAAGGAGCTGTCACCAAGCTAACCCAAGAGCAAGGTAGAGTCATACTTCAGAAGACGAAGAGAAGAAGCTTGGAAATGCTTGATGCGTAGGAGTATAAGATTGGTGGGAGTTCCCGTTGAACAGCAACCGCCTCCTTTTCCCCTTCCAAAGCAAGAAGTTCCAGTGCAACCTTTCCCTATGTAGGTTAATCCGCGATCAATAAGGAAAAGTAAGTACTCTCTCTTAGATGTGGCTCAGAAAACTGAAAAAAATTTCACTGCATTTTCTTTAATATTTTCTGTTGATCCTTCATGTGGTATTAGAGCTACAGTTTTCATCTAGGAGCATGTACTAGGGTTAAAACTGGAAAAAAATGGTTCTTTTACTATTAAAAATTAATCTTTTGTGATTTCATGTGATCCCTCATACATTAGTTTCTAAAATTCATGTACCCCTTGCAGTTAGAGGCATAGGATCATGTATTCTAATGGTTTTCCCATTGATTTTTTGGTTTTATGTAGATTCAATGTACGCCTCGTGGTTAGAGGCATAGACACTTGTAAATGCATGTTTTTATGCTTGATTTTGCATTTCTTTGTATTCTTTTAATCTGTAAATTTTGGGACTAGAAGAATGTGATTGCTAGAATTGTTGAGGGGGGAAAAGTGGCTGAAAAGTTTTCCAGAAATCGGCGAACTCCAGAGCTAACTCAATGCCAGGTGGGCCCAACGGACTAAGCGCCAGGTCCACTCTGTCCAGAGGTAGTTGTGTGCAATTTTGGAGAAGAAGGGAGGCGACAAATTGTCCAAGAAATAGGAGAGCATTGCTGAAGTTTTGTTCCTCAGTGTTTTTTGATGTAATCATATTTTGAAACTATTGTTTGAGGTTAATTTTCTACAATAGTTTTATTTATCTATGGATGAATAATTTGCATGAAAATAAATAGTAAAGGATGGAACCACTTTAGGATTAAACAAGATCATTAATTTTTAATTCATAATGTTTAATCCATCGTTTGGTCACTTAGGAATAAATGAATAGTTTGAGCATGAAAAAGTTTACTTTTGGTATCATGCTTATTTCGTTTTTGTGATCAAATGCGCAAGTTCTTGTGAGACCAAAGTCTTACTAGATAGGATGATTTTTGATAAAACGTTTTAATCTAAGAAACTTTAAAAATAAAAGAGTTTGCGGTTTAAAGGGTATAATCCTTGACATAGAGAATAATGTTGAATTTAAGGTTATTTAATAAAGTTTTATTTGGTTATTAACTTAGAATAGAAAAATAAATTCATAGTTTATTCTCTGAAAGGATTTAATCTTTGACATAGAGAATAATATTGAATTTCAAATTTTTACTAAAGTTAATGAAACCATAAGATTATAGAAAACGTTTTTGGGCTGAAAACTCTATTTTCAATAAAAGATTAAGTGGGAAAGGAGTTCCAATGATCCCATGGCTTCCATCGCAACTCTTATTAGAGATAGTTGATTTTCTCATGTCATTCTAAGCATGACCCCTTATAGGATGGGTTTCCACAAGTATTTAGAACTAATGGAAGAGTAAAATTAAAAGTCTAGAGTATTTGCTAGGATTGACCAACCTACGTTGGAGGTTTTTGCACTAGATTGCCAGTAGGTGGTATGAATTAGTGGCCATCCTATCGGTGAAACTTTTTCTAGACTATTATCTATTTTAGGAAGTTTTGATTTGTGATGGTTATACACTTAATTTAGGATTCTATTAATCTTCCTATGAAGCTCTGTTAGCTTTTTTAAGAGCCAAACTATTTATATTATTGATAATGATTTTAAGAGTTATCTATTATCAAAGAAATAATATAAAGAATGTGCATTTTTATTTCTTACAAACTAAATGAATATTTTTCGCAATATTTCAAAAATGTCTGGTTTCAGTCCATTGTTAATTATTCTTAAGGAGAATAAGTTGACAAGCCCAAATTATGTGGACTGGAAGAGGAACCTGAACATAGTACTCACAGTCAAGGAGTACGAGTATGTTCTTACAGATCCCTATCCTAAGATTGGGTAAGGATCCACTGATCAGGATTGAGAGGCCGAGAAGGCATGGAAGAAAGCCGATGAGATGGCTAAATGTTACATGTTGGTTTCTATGTCTAGTGTGCTCTAATCTAAGCATGAGTACATGGCCACTGTGTATGACATAGATTTTTCATTGTGTACCATGTTTGCTGACAAGAGCCGGCTCGCAAGGTAGAAAGCTCTTAGGGCAATCATGAATACTAGGATGGCTGAGGGGTCATTAGCTCGAGTGCATCTGCTCAAGATGATTACTTACTTCAAGGAGGCCAAGGTCCTAGGCGCGACAATAGATCCTGAATGCCAAAATGACACGGTTCTTGAAACTCTGCCTGATTCATATTCTCAGTTCAAGTTGAACTATAACATAAACAAGTTGGATATAAATCTCATGGAGCTTATGAAAGAGCTCCAGGCGGCAGAGAAGATCATAAAGCCTATGTCAAAGGTTTTAGTATCTCATTATGCTTCTTCTTCTGGAATTAAGACAAAGCTTAAGAAATTCAAGAAAAAGAAAGTCCAGAACAACACAAAGGCCCAGCCCATAGCATCTGGTCAAGCTAAGCCTAACAGGCAGCCCAAAAGCAAATATTTTAAGTGTGGCAAGAAGGGGTATTAGAAGAAAGATTGTTCGGACTTCTTAGCCAAGTCTATTTTAGGTATTGCTTTATACCTAGAGTCTATTTTGATGGTTGGATCAACATCTTCCTGGATAGTTGATTGTGGAGCCACTGACCATATCTATAACTCTTTGCAGGGGTTTAGAAAGACAAGGAGACTTAGTAAGGGTGAGCATGGATTTCAAATAGGAAATAGAGCAAGAATATAGGCTAAAGTAGTGGGAGATCTTAAACTTATTTTTTATTGTATTAGGAAGTTAGTTTTAAAAGATATTTTATATGTTTCTTGTTTTAAATATAATTTGATTTTAGTTTCCAAATTGATAAATCAAGGATATTCTGTTTCTTTCTATTCTGGTGTTTTCATCAGTAGAGATGGTAATTTAATTTGTACATAAAACATGTATGTGAATCTTTTTTATATACATTCTATTCGAAATCAAGTAAATAATATTCAAATTAAACTTGATAATAAAAAGAGAAAGGACATATTAAAGACTCGTATTTGTGGCATCTAAGATTAGGACATATAAATCCCAATAGGATTTAGAGGCTAATCTATGATGGGCCTTTAGGTTCATAAAGATTGAAAGAATGGCCTTAGTGTGAATCTTACTTTAAAGGTAAAATGACCAAAATGTCCTTTACCAAAAAGGCAGATAGAGCCATGGAAATACTAGCACTAGTTCATACGGATATTTGTGGTCTGATGACTATACTAGCTAGAGGAGGCTACAAGTACTTCATTGCTTTCATAGATAATCATGCTTGTTTTGATTATATTTATCTGATGGGGTGCAAGTCTGACTCTTTTGATAAATTCAAGGAGTTTAAGACTAAAGTGGAGTATCGAACATGTAAATTAATTAAAATTTTAAGATCAGATCATGGTAAAGAGTACCTCCTCAGTGAGTTTAAGGATTACTTGGTACATCACGGCATAGTATCTTAGTTAACTACGCATAGGACTTCCCAGCAAAATGGAATAGTTGAGAGAAGAATAGAACTTTAATGGAAATGGTCAGAAGTATGATGAGTCGTGCATCTTTTCCTATTTCTTTTTGGGGGTATGCCTTAGAAACAACAACATATATTTTGAACTTGGTGCCTTCCAAATCAGTATTTATGACACCATATGGGATATAGACTAGACGAAAGCCTAGTCTGAACCATCTTAAGATATGAGGTTATCCAGCTTATGTTTTGACAAAAAGAAGTAAACTAGAACCAAGATCAGAGTTATGCTACTTCATTGGGTATCCAAAAGGAACGAGCGGTGGATATTTCTATAATCCTCAAGAGCAAAAAGTACTTATTAGTATTAATGCTAGATACTTAGAGGATGAACAAGTTACATCCACCATAAGTTCACGTATAATACTGTTAGAAGAGAAGTTGGTCACTGATTCAACTTCAAGTACTTCTAACACCCCGATCGAGGAACCAAGAGAAACACTACCAGATGTTCCTATATAAACTGAGCCTTGTTGTAGTGGGAGGATCACAAGAGTTCCAGAAAGGTGGACTGGAGAGATCTATGATTTAGTCTCTGATCATTAGGAATAAGATCCCATTAGATACGAGGAGGCTATTGTTAATACTGATGCAGACAAATGGAAGCTAGCCATGAATGCCGAGATTAAGTCTATGTATCTCAATTAGGTCTGGGATCTTGTCACTGCACCTGATGGGATAAAACTCATTAGGTGTAAGTAGGTATACAAGAGGAAGAGAGGTGCAGATGGAAAGATTGAAACCTATAAAGCAAGGTTAGTTGTTAATGCATATTTATTTGGGTATAAAAATTATATAAAAAAAGCACATTCTCAATCAAGTTTAAATTAAAACGTTAACTCCAAATTACACATATGAGCAAGCGTACTTATCATTAACATAGCATAGGGTTCAAATAAGTGTTGATCCTCCAGGAAGAAGTATTCATTAATCCTTTTTTTTCATTGTTTAACCAACTCAATAAAGTAAAAAAGCAATAAAGAGAAAAATAAAATAAAATAAAAGAATATATACATGTCAAGGATGGAGAATTATGTAACTCAAACCATTATTTTGATAAACATGATCTTAAAGTATCTAATCATTATTATAACTAATTATTCTCTTGGCATTATGAAGGATTAAGATAGATGCACTTCTTTTTCAATCCATGACATCACTATCTTCTAGACAAATTAGCATCTCATATTTTGTCTCAACTAATTCACCCAAAAGATGCATTAGACACAATCCTTGATTAAATTTTCATATTCTGGCAAACTTAAAACATGAAATTAACCAATGAATCCATATTCTGACAGACATCAATTAACCTTTAATTACTTTGTTCTTAACAATTAACCTATTTTTCAAGTAAGTTAAGAGACAACAAATATGAAATTAATGAATTAAAACCACCATCAACCCCTTTTTTTCATGCAAGTTAATGGAAAGAAACAACCAATTAATATCGTAATAAGCATAAGTAATTAAATACTAAGAATAATAATCAATTAATCAAAATATCAAAGTAACCCAAAAAATCATGAATACCTAAAACAATGTCAAATTACAATAAAACAATTAATACATCATTGTTCAAGGAAAAGAAAATAAAGTAAAAGAAAGCACTCATAGACATGCCTCATTCTTCTTCCTTTGTAGACCTTCTTGCACAACTCTCCTCGATTTGGTAGAATTCCTCCTTGATTTGAGTGATTTTCTAGTATAATTTGTGAATTCTCTCATTTTCTCTTGTGTTTTCCCTCTATTTATAGGCTTAGGAAATGCCTAAATTCGTTGCTGTAGGGTTTTTGGCCGATTAGAAGTAGGAAAATACTAAAATTCTGCATATTGCCAAAAAATGCATACGAAAATCGAGGCACCGCCTTATCATCAAGGCACAGCCGGCGCCACTTACAGCCTTACAACCGGCGACGGTTGTGTTCTATTTCTTCAATTATTCGTCGATTTTTTTTTCTTGATTTTCACGAACCCTTCCAGAATGCAGTTGGCACCACCTTTAGCCTCCCAGCTGGTGCCGGTTTGGTTCTGTTCAGCTCTATTTCACTTGTTTTTTTTATCTTCTTGAAGTGTGTGCCAACAACACGTGGCTGGTGTTGGTTCTCCTATCCTGGCTGGCGCCATCTCTGTTATGTTTTGCGACGTTTTTTGTTTTATTTTACCCCTAAAATTTGAAATAATGCAAAAAATACCTTTCCAAGGGTAAAATCTCAAATATGAAAGAATATGACTAGCTATTAAACAAAATGTATCACAAAATAGCCTCGAATAACTAGGAAAAATATGACTAATTTAGGCCCTATCATATTCTCCCACACTTAGCTCTTTGTGTTAGTGTTGTGCCCTAGAGGCAATCACTTATACATTGTATATGACACATTTTATTTTAATAAAAGGCATTATTTATCTTACGATTTCTTTTGTTTACTTTAAGTAATATAACTGTTCGATAAAGTCCTTAGTACAACACTATGTTAAGGAAATTATGATAGAGATCATGATATGAGATTTCTACTACACTGGATGCTGTTAGTACTTAAATAGTCTCTAGTCATAGTATTAATGAGTCAGGACATCATTAATGCATTAAGACTAGCATGTGTTAGACTTCTTGATTTGATCAGGCGGTGGTTCTCATAACTGTGAGTATTGAGATACTCAAAGTTAACACATGGATGTTTGTTAATGGAACAAGTTCATTGGATGATCTAACTTTAAGATAATCACATGGATAACTATTTAGTGCCAGTGATATAATCTCAATATAGCAAACGTGCAAGTATCCTTAGACTTGAGATCTCCAAGGTACTTTGTTTGCTGAGCCTTGTACTTGGATTCCAATCTCCGGAGCTCGATCGAGGGCCGCCTATGGGATGGATATTGGATTCACCACTCCTAATAGTAGGGGCGAATATCTCACGGCCACTTGTAGGAATTACTACTCGAAAGTCCTTGGCTAAGGCAATTGTGTATTGGAAACAGTTCCAATTGATACACATCTAGAGTAGTGGATTCCTGGTACAAGTACTATTGTATTCGGGCCAGAATTAATTCTAGAGGGAGTTAGCACTAATTTCGTACTCCAAACTGAATGAGATATTATATGGTGAAAGGAGTTGATTGCACTGAAGTTTGTTATTGAAGGGTTCATGTCAAGCCACTTGACTTTCTGGACTCTTGGGTGGTCATGATGTGTTGCTAGATACCATTCATGATCTGAGAATATGGGTTTATTAATTGATGAGTTAATAAACCAATCCTGATTAGAATTAATATGATTAATTCTAATTAATTATGAATTATTAATCTCAAAGACGTTTGGATTAATTCATGTTCACTACCAATTGATCGGGAAACCTAATAGGTCACACACAATAGAGGATTATATACTCAAAATATTATTTGATAACATAGTAAGGTTAATTGAGAGAAAGAAAAGTTGTTGTGGATAAATTATAATTAGTTATAATTTATGGTACAAGTTGTAATTGTGAGAATTTGATATTTCCAATTATAATTAGGGAATTCTAATAGGATTAGAATTCTTAGTTTTGGAAAGGGAATTTCGTGTGATATATAGTAGCAAATAACACACGAAAAACCCTAGCCAATAGCTGAAACACAACACACGATTCTCTCTTCCTTTGATCTCTCTTTCTCTATTTCTCTTGTTTTTCTTCTTGAAAGAAAAACCCTAGCCGCCATTAATTTTTACTAGCACAGAAATTTTAGTGCCTGAGTATTCCTCTGTGTGGATTACTATTAGAGATAATCACACACTGTGATTATAGTGGGTTGACGTTCAACTCACGTGGAGGTTGATCACGAGGATTGCTGGATCGCGCCTCAACTTGAAGAAGAAAATTTTGTTCTTCGTATGATCACCCAAAGGTAAAAACTATTGCCTTTATTGTCGTTATGTCTTGTTTTTTACACATAGAAGAGTCCTAGGAGGGTATCTCGATTTATTTTCCGTTGCGTCGTATAGGATACGAGCCTGAGATACCCAACACTTTGCTTCTCCTCAAGCAAAGTATCAAGGACAAATAGGAAAAACATAAGGTTTCACAAACAAATCACTCAATCAATTTCAAAATAGTATTTCAATACTTTCTTTATTCAAGACAACAAAACACATACTACTATATCTTTCATAACAAATGCAAGACTTGTGTAAATGAATAGTGACTAGTAGAACCATTTTAGTACTTAACAATATTCTCAAACCATTGAAAAGAATTTAGTTCAAAAAGAATATACATTCCATAAGCTTATTTTTCATACACTCTCTCCACTAATCCGAAACATACCATGATTCTACTTAAGTCAAGTAGGACTTTCAAGCTTGTAATGTAAGGCTAAAGGGCTTGTAATGTAGCTTGTCAAACGAAGGATATAGGAGAATCAAATATCAAAGAAGCTGAGAGTTCGCAAGAAAATGATAAACAAAATGTATCAAGAAATTCCAAACTTCTCTTGCTCTCCTATCCCAAAATCAATCAAAACCCATAACCTTGTATAGCAATTATAGTTCAGTTCAAGCAAATCTTGCATTTTCATAACTCATTCTCAACTCATCAATAATTTTTTCACAAGATTATTAAAATTTTCAGCAATGGTACCAAGAACTTGATGTGAACTCAAGTTTTCCAGAAATATCTACAGCTCAACCATCATTCTTCTTATAATCTTTCTTTTCTTTCTCTTTCAATTTTTCTTTCTTTTTCCTCTTCTTTTTCCAATGCTGTTGTTGTTTCTTTCTCAGTTTTTCTCTTTCCATCTTTTCTTGTAGCTTTTTGTTTTTACAATCTTTCTTTTCTTTTTTCTTCTCTTTCTTTTCTTCTTTCCCAACTCAACACAACTATTGATGCATGACTGAAAGTAACCAATCATGATCTTTCCACAAGTATTCTCCCTTAACATTCTCCTACATGTATTTTTATCCATCAAAAGCAATCAAAGATTTGAAAGAATTATTCAAACTCTCAGGACGAAGTAATAGACAAAGTATGATAACGGGTTTTAAGAAAGAAATTAACCATTTAGACTCAAAATAGGCACTAGGGATAATATAAAACAGGTAGGCTTGAAAAGCTCAAACTATCCAAAGAAGGTCTATTACAATCATCCATAAGTTAAATCATGAATGTCTTTCTTATTTCACCTCGAGAGGTATTCAAGTAAGTTATAAAATGTAAAGCATTTAATTAAGAACAATGTAAAAAGTCATGCAAAAAGTCAAGTGCGTGCATTAAATTAAGAACAATGTAAAAAGTCATGCAAAAAGTCAAGTGCGAGAGGTTTAAGAACAATGTAAAGAATTTAATTAAGAACTACTTAGTCCAAGTGCGTGCAAAAAGTCATGCATAAACCATAATTGATATAGCACATATGCTCTATGATCTATCACAAAGACATGCATTAAAAATATATATTGAAAGCTCAAAGAAAATTAGAAAAAGTTAAAAAAAAAAAAAATTCTGCTCTCAAAAGGTCAAAGAAGAATGAAGCATAAAATCGTAGAAGCATAGAAGAATTATCATTCTAACCACTTCCCCACACTTAAACTAGCTATTGTCCTCAATGGCCAAAGAAATAGAACAAGAAAATATTGCCATGGGATAAAAATAAATGGGGAAAAGATAAGAAAGAAATTACTTCCATTCATGGTGCATTCCTCTATACAAGAGTTGAGTTTCTGGAGAAAGAGGCATTGTCGAAGTACCTAAAAAAATAAAAGAAATACATCAAAGCATAAAAACTAGAAAAAGAAAAATAAATCAAAACAAAAGAAAGAAAATAGTACACAAAAGAAAAGTATAGGACTAACTCAAGAAGTTTCATGTCGCGGTGTCCAAGAGCAGTTTCACATAGCGTTTCACTCGATTGCCATTGACTTTGAAAGTACCGCTGTGGGGTAGGTAATTTCAAGAGTGCCAAAGGGGAATATTTTACTTAGCGTGTAGGGTCCTGACCACCTTGATTTCAACTTACCTGGAAAAAGTTGTAGGTGAGAATTGAATAACAATACTTGATCGCCTTTCTCAAATTCGTGTTGTCTAGTGATGTTTATCGTGCCATTTTTTACTATTCTCTTTATACCGCATTGATGTATCATAAGCATCCTTTCGCAACTCCTCTAAGGTTGTGAGTTAAAGCAATCTTGACTTTCTAGCGGACTCAAGATCGAGGTTAACAAGTTTTATAGCCTAATATGCCCTATGCTCTATCTCAATAGGTAAATGACATGATTTGCCATAAACTAATAGAAAAGGAGTCGTGCCAATTGGTGTCTTAAAAGTTGTCCGATATGCCCAAAGAGTGTCATTCAATTTTAGACTATAATCCTTCCTAGTATGGTTAACAGTTTTTTCTAAGATTCTTTTGATTTCCCTATTAATCACTTCAATCTGTCCACTTGTTTAGGGTGATATGGGGTGGCAAACCTATGGTTCATGCCTTGATGTTTGAGAACTTTTTTTATTTGCGCATTACAAAAATGAGTCTCCCTATTACTAATGAGTACCTTTGGAACACCAAAATGGGTGAAAAGTTTTTTCAGAAATTTTACCACAACCCTTGCATCATTAGTTGGTAAAGCGTGGGCTTCTACCCATTTAGAAACATAATCCACTGCTACCAAAATGTATTTATTCCCCAAAGAACTAGGAAAGGATCCCATGAAGTCTATCCCCCAACAATCAAATACTTCACAAGCTTGAAAATTTTGTAATGGCCTCTCATTAGATTTAGAAATGTTACCTGTATGTTGACACCTATCACAACTTTGAACAAACCTGTGGGCATCTTTGAACAATGTGGGCCAGTAAAATCCAGACTCTAGCACTTTTCGTGCAGTGTTGTTGGCTTGGTAGTGGCCTCCAGCAAGTCCTTCATGATAATATCTTAGAATATCCTCGCCTTCCGTAGAATCCACACATCTTCAAATGATTTGGTCCGCACAATACTTAAATAAATACGGGTCTTCCTAAAAGTAATGCCTTATTTCAGAGAGGAATTTCTTATTTTGTTGCATTGTGAGAGCTTTTGGAATAATTCCTACAATCAAGTAATTAGCAAAGTCTGTGAACCAAAGGGTGTTCGGAATCTCACCTTTTATAAGCAAGAGTTGTTCATTCGGAAAGGTGTCATTAATGTCCTCCTCTACCAATGATTCCAAATTAGGATTATCCAGTCTTGACAAGTGATCCGCAGCCAAGTTTTCCGCCCCTTTTTTGTCCCTAATCTTCAAATAAAATTCCTGCAATAATAATACCCATCTTATCAATCTTGGTTTAGAATAATGTTTGGTTAGTAGGTACTTTAGGGCAGAATGGTCCGTATAAACAATGACTTTGGACAAAATAAGATAAGAATGACATTTATCAAAAGCAAACACTATAGCAAGCAATTATTTCTCCATTGTTGTGTAATTTTCTTGCGCATACGTTAAAGTCTTGCTTGCATAGTAAATGGGTTGGAAATGCTTATTCTGCCTTTGTCCAAGTACTGCATCAACTGCAAAATCACTTGCATCACACATTAGCTCAAATGGAAGAGACCAATTAGGTGCAATCAAAATGGGTGAATTGATCAATTTCTCCTTAAGCATGGTAAAAGCATTGAGACATTTTTCATCAAAATCAAACACAGCATCCTGTTCTAGTAAAGAGGTAAGAGGTTTGGAATTTTTTGAGAAATCTAAGATAAACCTCCTGTAAAAACCTGCATGACTAAGAAAGCTCCTTATAGCTTTCATAGAAGTAGGAGGAGGCAGCTTTTCAATCGCTTCAATTTTTGCTCTATCAAGTTCTATACCCTCCCTTGAAATTTTATACCCCAACACAATACCTTCTTGTACCATAAAGTGGCATTTTTCCCAATTAAGCATGAGGTTAGTCTCTTCACACCTTGCTAGTACCTTTTCCAGATTAGATAAATACAAGTCAAATGAATCACCAAAAACTAAAAAATCATCCATAAATACCTCCATGATGTCCCCCACGAGTCCTTTAAATATTGATGTCATGCACATTTGGAATGTTCCGGGACCATTACAAAGACCAAACGACATTCGATGATATGCAAAAGTACCATATGGACATGTAAAAGTAGTTTTTTCTTGGTCCTCAGGAGCTATGGGGATTTGTAGGTAGCCAGAAAATCCATCCAAGAAACAATAGTATTCATGTCTGGCTAATCTTTCCAACATTTGGTCAATAAAAGGAAGAGGGAAGTGGTCTTTCCAAGTGGCTTTATTTAACATCCTATAATTCATGTAAAACCTCCAACCTGTGACCAATCTCATTGGGACTAACTCATTGTTATCATTTGGGCTTACTATCATTCCTCCATTCTTTGGTACCACTTAAGTAGGACTCACCCAGATACTATCCAAAATAGGGTAAATGATAGTGAAATCTAGAAGCTTAATCACCTCACCTTTTACCACTTCACTCAAATGTGGGTTCAACCTTTGTTGGGGTTGCACTACGGGCTTTGCACCTTCTTCCATTAAAATCTTGCGAGTGTAAAAGTTTGGACTAATGCCCTTTATATCAGTGATATTACATGCTATTACTCCCTTATATTTCCCCAACAAACTTACTAATTTGGTCTTTTGTTCTTTAGTGAGACCTTTCGTGAAACCCTAACTAAAACTAACCCTAGAGTAAGGGGGTCAGGATGCATATCATATTTTCTTGCATGCATAAATATATTTTTGTATGATTTTATGTGCTTTGGATTTGTGATTTGTAGAGTAGAAGGCTTAATTGTACTTATTGAGTAAGAAGGGCAAAATGGTAATTTTGCTTGAGGAGAAAATAGGGAGATAGCTTGAGGGTTAAATAGAAAAAATATTTAGGAGAGAAAATAAGAACAAGAGTTGTTGTAGTTTAGTGGTTAGAGCTTTGGAATAAATCCATGAGGTCTTGAGTTCAAATTTCATCATTTAAGTTTTAGCATGATTAAATTTTATTTTTGATAGGTAAGCTATTTTCGGCCTTGCATGCCTTAGGGAGGAGTAGGGATGTTGTCCTAGGGGAGACATGAAAGGAATGTCTTAATTCCACTCTTGTGCCCTACAAAAATCCCTAAGGGATTCATACCCTTTTTGTTTTCTAACTTATCTTAATTCTTCACCAATTAAGTTGCTCAATTTATTCAAGCCATTTTATTTCCAAAAAATTCCAGCAAGCTTCCTTGATCTTGGAGTTTCGAAATTACCTATGGGAGGGTAGCATATTAGCCGAAAATGGGGAAGAGTTATGGAAGATTCCCAAGAGAATTAACCTCCATAGTTGAACTTTCAAACTCCACCCTATGAGTGATCATCTTCTTCTTGTAGCAAATTGGAAATTTTTCCAGCTTTTTAATCAATTCAATTGTCGAAACCTTCATCCATCTCTCCCTCTCAAGTACTGCCAGAAAAATAACCAATTCACTCAGGTTGAAGACTGAAAATTTCAGCCAAAATTGGACTGCACAAAAGCTGTGCAAACCAGAAAAATCCCTAGACAGTTTTCGCAGCTTGGTGAACTAAGAACCAAGCTGTTTCTTCCACCTTTACAAAAAGCAATTCAACCCTATCTTTCCTCCATAAAGAAGGCTAGAAATCAGCCTTAAAGGACCCTCCAATACTCATTCAAACCTTCTGCAAGTTGGCTGAAGCATTGCAGAAAAATCTGCACAGAAATTCCAGCAAGCCATGCTAAAAAAAAACCAACTAGAAATTCCAGCTTTGTTTCTCCTTCACCCTTGTCCGAAACTTACTCCATTTTCTCTGTAAATCTAACTTTAGTCAGCCATAAACTAAGCTTCATCATCTTCTCCATTGGTCTGCTCGAATGAAGCTCCATGGCTGCTCCTAAAATCCCTCCATCAATCACTACAATCAAGCCATCAATTGGAGTCCAAAATTTCAGCAAATTATTCCAGCAAACTTCCATGGATTAAGCCTCAACTATCCAGAAAATTCCTTCACCATTGCACTCCATAATTTGGCCATCTGATAGCTCTTTCAAGCATCATTCATCTCAGCAAAATCCTAGCCAAACAATCGGCCATTGAAGCTCACAAAAGACCTCATTCAACCAAGAAATTCTTATCATACTTGCTACTATAATTCACTCCCTAAATTATTCTTTTTGAATTTCAAACAACCAGCTTTCCTTTTCTCCCAAATCTGAGAATTCAATCACCAAAATTCTCCAACCCATTCGACCACCCTTTCCAAGCAAAATTTCGGCTAGCCTTCCTTCATTCTCTCCAAACCTCCAAGAACACCAAGAACACCCATCACCCTTCTCCACGCATAAGACCACTCAAAACCTCTTCAATCTTCTCCAAAAACTCCAGATCATACCTACTCATCCTCTTGAATCCATTTCTGCAATTTATAACATCAAACACTGGAATCAAAGTTCCACTTTTGGATAAAAAAAACTAGAATTTTCTTGAAGGCTTAAGAACACTTTCAAGGTAAGCATGAACAGTTATCTCCATCTTCTTCCATCTTCGATCTTTAATGGAATTTACTAATAAACTTTCTCTCTCTCTTTCTCTCGGCCGAAATGGTTATTCCAACCATGGCCATTTTTTTCTTCTTCCTCCTTGGACGGATCAAGCTTTCCAAGCGTGAGGATTCTTTTGAAACGTCTTCAAGGTAGTCATCATTCAACTAAGCCTCTTCAATCTTCTCTTAAAATTTTAGATTCATGTCTTTAGGATGTTATTGGAAAATGATGGATTTTGATTAGAGTTTGAACATGTGTTTTTGTGATGGAGTTGAGATTGAAGCATGAGAATGAATGTGTTTATATGATGGAGTTGGGATTGATGCATGAGGATGATTGATCTTGGTTGAATCTTATGATGTTTTAGGGTTTGTTGCATGCCTTCATGTCGTGAGTAGTATGAATGATTAAGCATGTTAGAGATTTTGTCACCTTTAGTGAATAGGGTTTTATGTTCTTGTATTTTTATTGAGGCCATGAATATGATTATACTTAGTGGGGTTGGGATCATGTGTTGGTAGATTTGGATCTATGCTTTTATTCATGATTTGGATGTTTTGTTGATTGGTGTAAAGTGTATGTTCATGATTATGGTTAGCAATAGAAATTATGATTATGACCTTGTTGTTCATAAGCTAATTAAATTAGCCAATTTTATTTCATCAATAAAATGATTAATACTACAATTTCTTCTAATGATTTCGAAAACCCTAGGAAAATGTGGATTTAGACTACTATATAAAATAATAATATTTTAATCAAATAAATGATAGCTTTTATTAAAGAAATAAAATATATAAATATTATATATGATAATAATATCAAATAAAGCTTTTTATATAAATAATCATAATAGGTAGAATATTAATCTTGTAAGTCATAAATTCAAAAGTACTAATAAAATTTATTTATTATCTTTTAATAAAAACATATAAAGATTTACTTATTATTAATTTTATTTACCAATTATTTTCTAATCATTAATGGATTATTATTTTAAATAATATCATCTAGGACCTTTCATCAAATGAACCCTAGTTTATTTATAACAAGATTTAAACCTACAACTTATTAGTAACTATTTCACAAACCCTAGTTATTTTAATATTAAGCTAGATTTATTTTATAAACCCTTTATTTATTATCTAGCCTTAAAGTTTGGGACACTAGGGTCATGATTGTAGTAAGTTGAGTTAGGATTATTTATGAATGTAAAATTTTGGCTTGAGTTTAATTATGGCTTTACCCCAGGCGGGGTTAGGTCAGCTTTTGAAGATCTTTATTTTATCTCGAGCAAAGGATCAAGTAAGCTTCTGCATAAAACTTGTTTGTTGTAAAAAGTTATTATGGCAAGCTAAACATGAAGTTTGTGAACACTGATTTGGTAAAGGCAATTGGGACTATTTCCTTTTCTTGTTTCAGTCAAACTAATTATTTGAAAAATAACAAGCAGTTTTATTCAAACACTAAACTGATTCTAAAATTAATTTTGACAAGGACTTTAGAAACCCTCGATTACCATTTTCAAGTAAAGCTATGTTTTATCAGTTTTTTCCCAAGTGGGACAAACTACGTTGAGTACTCAATAAGGGTAGACTAGTAGTACTAGTTTTGAAGAGTAAGAGTAAGTTTTTTGGCAGGAGGCCACCTCCAGAAGATGAACTCAACTTAGAGAAACGTCAGTACTACTTAGTCATGCCGGTTCGAGCTAGTAAGTTTCAGTCATGTGGACTGTGTGTTGCCAGAATGGACAACCAGTTTTGTTTGGCTGTAGAGAAGGAGGAGTATCTTACCCAGTAGGCCGATCACCTACCTTTTTGTCAGTCTATATAAAGTGTGGCATTCTGACCGTTGTATGGTTTTGGGACCCAACGTGTAGTAACCCATGGCCGCCCTTTTGATTGGTTGATTTTATTGTATACGTATGGTTGGAAAAGCCAAAACGCCACTCTTGATTTTGAACATTGTTTATTGCTTGCCAGTATTTTTGTTCTGAAGTTCTTACACCTTGCATTCATGAACTGTTTTGACTAGACACTCAAAGCATACACGGACTTACTGAGATTTTTATCTCATCACCCTTTTGCCATGTTTTCAGGTTGGTCCTGTTGTGGAGATGAGTAGATAGTTTGTGCTTGCTTGAAGGCCTTGTGTTATTTTCTTTATGTATTGCTTTGAGAGACGAGAGTATTCAATGTATTTATGGATTTGTCTTGAATTTTTGGATTGTCATAAGTTTTAATTTTAAAGTATTGTTTTATTTTTATTTGTGTGACCTAGTTATAAAGACCCCTTGTCCTTTGGACGGGGCGACATCCTTGACCCTGTTGGGCCTAGGTAGTGGGGTGTTACACCTTTGGCAATGATCACAGGTAATTTATGTCCTTTAGCTAAGAACATATATTCCAAGTGATTGGGTAGGTCTTTTAAGTCCAATTCTGGAGGATCTTTTATCAATGATTTCTTTCTCCCTAAATTGCTTTTCTCAATTTCCAAACTCTTCACTTTATCGTCATCATTAAAGTCCTCCAAATATGCCATTGATGTTTCCATCAACTCCTCCTCAACTGATTCCTGCATAGACTCCAAAATAGGTTTGTTAAGAATATCAACTCTTAAACAAGAATCATCAGAAGACAAAGGGTGGTGCATGCTCTTGTGGGTGTGAATGACTACTTCCTCATCCCCAACCCTAAGTGTCAACCTTCCCCCATGAACATCAATTAATGCTTTTGTTGTAGCTAGGAAGGGTTTACCTAAGATTAAAGGGACTTTGGAATCTTCATCTATATCAAGAATAACAAAATCTACTGGAAATATGAATTTATCAACTTTTACCAACACATCTTCTATTATACCCCTAGGATATTTGATAGATCTATTTGCAAGTTGAATACTCATCCTAGTGGGTTGTGGTTCTCCTAGGCCTAGCTTTTTAAATGTTTTATATGTCAATAAGTTAACGCTAGCACCTAGGTCAGCTAATGCATTATAGAAATTAAGAGTGCCAATTAAACATGGGATAGAGAAACTCCCTGGATCATTCTCTTTGTGTGGAAAATTTGGTTTGTCCTGCAATATGGCTAAGCATTCTTCATTTAGTACTACTATGGACAACTCTTCTAACCGCTTTTTGCTTATGCGCATGCTTTTGAGAAATTTGGCATATTTAGGCATATGGATTAAAGCTTCACTAAGTGAGATGTTTATGTACAGTTGTTTAAATATCTCAAGGAATTTGTCAAATTGGGCATCTTTTCGGACTTTGTGTAGACGAGTCGGATACGGTATTTTAGGCTAAAAAGTAAGTTGCTAGTAGGATTTTCGAATGGGCAGAGTGTAATCGGTGCCGGTTGCAAGGGTTCGACCAGTGCTAGTTCTATGGTCGGCCATTTATTCTCAGTGGTATAGGACAGCCGGTGCCGGTTGCAGTCTTCCATGTCTGGCAACTCTTTTCCACTCGCAATGTGATAGCAACTGTTTCCTCTTTGCCTATTGGTGCTAGTTCTTGAGATTTTAACATCATGTCAGTAAAAAACTAGAGTTGTCATTCCATATTGCGGATCATCTCCTCGAATTTCTTAAATGTGGAATCTATTTCTTGGAACTGCCTTGTGACATGGACAACAAATTTTCCCATCACGGTCTCTAGCTCCGTTGATTCTGGTGTTGTGAGCGTTATCTCAGAAGAGTAGTGGGAGTACTGCCCCTCATTAAACCTCCTCTGGTTCCAATTTTCTATTTTCCCTGAGCGTAGAAGCTAGTTAGATAACAAAATTAAAAGAAGAAAAAGTTAGTCAAGTAAACACAGTCACATTTAGTAAGTTAGATTATAAAGGTATACATAAGATACATAAGATACAAAAGATGGCACCTTTTTGTGAAAATAATAATTGTACATATTTACATATTCACATATTCACCTATTTATATATTTATATGGTTAAATCAATAAAATTCGAGCTTTCATGATATTGTTCTCTGGCAATGGCGCCAAAAACTTGATGCGTATTTATTTGGGTATAAAAATAATATAAAAATAAGCACATTTCCAATAAAGTTTAAATTAAAACGTTAACCCCAAATTACACATATGAGCAAGCGTACTCCTCATTAACATAGCATAGGGTTCAAACGAGTGTCGATTCTCCAGAAACAAGTATGCATTAATCCTTTTTCTTTCATTGTTTAATTGACTCAATAAAGTGAAAAAGAAATAAAAATAAAATAAAATAAAATAAAAGAATATATACATGTCAAGGATGGAGAATTATGTAACTCAAACCATTATTTTGACAAACATGATCTTAAAGTACCTAATCATTATCCTAACTAATTATTTTCTTGGTATCGTGAAAGATTAAGATAGATTCACTTCTTTTTCAATCCATGAAATCATTATCTTCTAGACAAATTAGTATCACATATTCTGTCTCAACTAATTCACCCAAAAGATGCATTAGACACAATCCTTGATTAAATTTCCATATTCTGGTAAACTTAAAACATGAAATTAACCAATGAATTCATATTTTGGCAGACATCAATTAACCTTTAATTACTTTGTTCTTAGCAATTAACCTCTTTTTCAAGCAAGTTAAGAGACAACAAATATGAAATTAATGAATTGAAACCACCATCAACCCTTTTTTTAAAGCAAGTTAATGGAAAGAAACAACCAATTAATCTCGTAATAAGCATAAGCAATTAAATACCAAGAATAATAATCAATTAATCAAAAGATCAAAGTAACTCTAAAAATCATGAATATCTAAAACAATGTCAAATTATAATAAAACAATTAATACATCATTGTTCAAGAAAAAGAAAACAAAGTAAAAGAAAGCACAAATAGACAAGCCTCCTTCTTCTTCCTTTGTAGACCTTCTTGCACAATCCTCATTGATTTGGTAGAATTCCTCATTGATTTGAATGATTTTCTGGTATAATATTTGAATTCTCTCATTTTCTCTTGTGTTTTCCCTCTATTTATAGGCTTAGGAAGTTCCTAAATTCGTTGGTGTAGGGTTTTTGGTTGATTAGAAGTAGGAAAATATTAAAACTCTGCAGATTGCCAAAAAACGCATACGAAAATCGAGGCACCGCCTTATCATCAGGGCACAGCCGGTGCCAGTTGTGTTTTGTTTTTCCAATTGTTCGCCAATTTTTTCCTTGATTTTCGCACAACCCTTCCAGAATGTAGTTGGTGCTGCCTTTAGCCTCCCAGCCAGTGCCGGTTTGGTTTTGTTCAACTTTGTTTCACTTGTATTTTCATTGCCTTGAAGTGCATGCCAGCAATATGTGGCCGGTGCTGGTTCCCCTGTCTTGGCCAGCGCCCCCTCTGTTCTGTTTTGCGACATTTTTTGTCTTATTTTACTCCTAAAATTTGAAATAATACACAAAATATCTTTTCAAGAGTAAAATCTCAAATATAAAAGAATATGACTAGTTATTAAACAAAATGTATTACAAAATAGCCTCGAATAACTAAAAAAAATATGATTAATTTAGGCCCTATCAGTTTCTAAAGGTTATACTAAAAAAGAAGGGATCGATTATGAGAAAACCTTTTCACCAGTAACCATACTTAAGTCTATGCGAATTCTCTTAGCCATCGCATATCATTATGATTACGAGATATGGTGGATGGATGTTAAGATGGCCTTCTTAAATGGCTATCTTAGCGAAGACATCTATATGTCCCAACTAGAAGGTTTTGTTGCTAGAGGTCAAGAACAACTGGTCTGTAAGCTTAAGAAGTCCATCTATGGACTTAAGCAAGCTTCACGAGCATAGAACATACGTTTTGATGAAACCATGAAAGTTTATGGTTTCATTCAAAAAGTGGATGAACCATGTGTGTATAGGAAATTAGAGGTGGTAAAGCGATTTTCTTGGTACTTTATGTGGATGACATTCTACTTATTAGAAATGATATAGTGACATTGTCATCCATTAAGGTTTGGCTATCTAGCCAATTTAGCATGAAAGATATGGGAGAAGCTAACTACATTCTAGGCATTAAGCTTTTTAGAGATAGGAAGTAAAGAATGTTAGGCTTGTCTCAATCTGCTTACATTAACAAGATATTAGTCAAGTACAACATGGATCAATGTAAAGGGGCTATTATACCATTTAGACATGGATTATCCTTGTCTTCCAAGTAGTGTCCTCAGACACAGGAAGACAAGTAGAAAATGAGCAGGATCCCTTATGCTTCGGCTGTGGAAAGTCATATGTTTGCCATGCTTTGTACTAGGTTAGATATTTACTTTGCAGTAGGCATAGTTAGTAGATATCAATTAAACCTAAGGTCATTGGCAATCCGTAAAGTATATACTCAAATATCTCAAGGAAACGAGAGATTATATGCTTGTATATCATGCTGATGATTTAGTTCCTACCGGTTACATGGACTCGAACTTCTAGGTAGATAAAAATGAAAGAAAATCCACTAGTAGATATGTCTTTATTTTGTTGGGAGAAACTATTTCATGGAAAAGTATCAAACAATTTTGCATTACTGATTCTACCATAGAAGTTGAGTACGTTGCTGCTTCAAAAACTTCTAAAGAAGCTGTATGGCTTTAGAAGTTCCTCACAGAACTTGCAGTAGTACCACATATAGATAGGTCTATCACCATTTATTGTGACAACTCTGGAGTAGTGTCATAATGCAAGGAACCTCGAAACCATAGGAAAGGTAAGCACATAGAAAGGAAGTATTTCCTCATCTGGGAGTTCATATAGGAATGGGAGATTGTGGTCGATTAGATTTATTCTGTCAACAATCTGGCAGATTCCTTTACCAAGCCTTTGATAGAAAAGGTGTTTCGTAGACACTTAGATATCATAGGGGTAGGTACTTATGGACTTTCTTAGTCTTTGTAGTGCAAGTGGGAGATTATTGGAAAGTATACCCTCAAAGACTATGTATTTTGGGTAAACATATTGCAATAAAATATTTATTCATTTAATTTAGTTTATTTATTATATTATTGCACATTTAAAGATCCAAGTATGACAAGTAATGGCCTATGTGTTAGGTCGTTCTTCACAGTAAAGCATAGACCATAGGTACTTATCATACAAGTAAAGTTGAGTTCTTAATCGTTTGATGGATTTGGGCATTTCATCAAGGTAAGACTATTGTGTCATAATTTTCAATGAGGAATGGTTTACCTTGAATTATTGAGTAGTTCACTCACATAATAGGTATAAGCGTATTTTGAATATGTAGAACTGGACCTGTAGTAGTGGTCTTTCTTAAAGTATTATAATTATAGGGACCAGACTATTACTGCTACAGTGTGGATGAATAACTTTATACTTGAGTATGAGTTGGTAGTCTGGTGAAGCTAGGGTTTTATACTTTGATGTATGTTGGGTGAGATTTCTTTTGTGAGATCAATATCCTTGTATGTTGGGTGTATTACTCTAATTAGTTAAGACGGACTCATGCAACAGAGTTTCTATGCCTCACTTAGTGAAGTTAAATCACCCTATTGTGATTGTCCAGGAT
Organism: Voacanga thouarsii; assembly: GCA_026120185.1. Taxonomy (NCBI): domain Eukaryota; kingdom Viridiplantae; phylum Streptophyta; class Magnoliopsida; order Gentianales; family Apocynaceae; genus Voacanga; species Voacanga thouarsii. Next base: position 881,069 of record JANUWF010001049.1, on the reverse strand, counting down.
AATGTAATGATCTAGGACCTTGGGAATTTAACTCTAGAATGTGTGTTTTTTGGTAGCTTCTAATGATAAGCAAGTACATTCAAGTGAGTTATGGATTATTGGACTAGAGATCTAAGGATGATAGATGTCTTTGATATAGGGTGTTAGTACATTTATCCTGTCTCATTGATGAGTGTTACATAGAGGGGTATTTGCGTCATTTCACCTGTAGGTCAGAGACATTACTTTAGCAATATTATTCTTAGGGTCAATATTTTCATGTAGCGATAAATTAAAATATTTAAAATGATAAAATGTGGCTATTTAATAGTAAGGGCAATTTGATTATTTTAGTGGCCATAAATAATATGTCTCTTACTCCCCGGAGTAGCTCAAGTTACCTTAGTATTGTTTAGACATAATTTGGGCTTAATGGATAATTTTTTGCAAGAGAAATAAAATTCATTCTAAGAGTCCAATTAGAATTAATTAATTAGTCTTGAATTTTGATAAGGCCCAGAAAACATACACTGCAAAAAAGTGGCTTTTGGCAACGCTTTTATTTGCAACATAGCAAAATCTGTGGTGAAAGCTTGGTTTTTACCACAGTTTTGAATTTCGTGACATATAAACCTTTTTTGTAACACTTTATTTTGTCATGGCTACGTTTCTATAGATAAAAGTTCTTTTTTTACCATAGATTTAAAATTTGTGTGGGTAAAAATAATTTTTTACCAAAGAGATTGGAAATTGTGGGTAAAGAAATTTTATTACCCACAATTTTACTAAGTTGTGGAAAAAAGAATATTTTTTTCTTATTTTATCAAATAGATATTAAAAAATGTCAACATAAAATGGAAGCTTTCATTAGATACCATGGTTGAGGTAATTGTATATATTCAAGTGGTTGTTTGTTCAAATCTTGATATTACTATTTTATTAATTTTTGTATAATTTTTTGGACCAATTACCTAGTTTTTTTGAATAATTTTCTAGATATTATGCTACATTATGTGCCAAAATATATCCGATTACCTTCAAATTTTGTTATAACACTTTACTTAGTAATTTTAACAAATCTAACGGTTGTATCATTAATTTGATATGCCTATTTTTGTAAATGCATTAGGTTTTGGATATTTTTCAAGATATTATGCTAGATAATGTGCCAAAATATATCCGATTACCTTCAAATTTTGTCATAATACTTTTCTTAGCAATTTTAATAAATCTAATAATTAAATTGTTAATTTGATACACCTATCTTTATACATACGTTAGGTTTTGGGTTTTTTTTAGATATTATGCAAGATTATGTACCAAAAATATCCATTTACCTTCAAATTTTGTCATAACACTTTTCTTAGTAATTTTAATAGATCTAATGGTTGGATCATTAATTTGATAGGTCTATTTTGTAAATGCGTTTTGTTTTGGATATTTTTTCGATATTGTGCTAGCTTATGTACCAAATTATATTCGATTACCTTCAAATTTTGTCATAACACTTTTCTTAGTGATTTTAATAAATCTAACGGTTGGATCGTTAATTTGATACGCATATCTTTGTAAATGCATTAGGTTTTTGATATATTTTTTTAGATATTATGATAGATAGTCTACCAAAATATATGTGATTACTTTCAAATTTTGTCATAATACTTTTCATAGTAATTTTAACAAATCTAACGGTTAGATCGTTAATTTGATATGTCTATCTTTGTAAATGCATTAGGTTTTGAATTTTTTTGAAATATTATGATAGATTATATACCAAAATATATCTGATTACCTTCAAATTTTGTCATAACACTTTTATTAGTGATTTTAACAAATCTAATGGTTGAATCATTAATTTAATATGCCTATCATTGTAAATGCGTTGGTTTTCGATATTTTTCTAAACGTTATACTAGATAATGCACCAAAATATATCCGATTACACTCAAATATTGTCATAATACTTTTCTTAGTGATTTTAACAAATCTAACGGATGGATCATTAATTTGATACGCTTATCTTTGTTAATACGTTAGGTTTTGGATATTTTTCTAGATATTATGCTCGATTTTGTACCAAAATATATTCGATTACCTTTAAATTTTGTCATAACACTTTTCTTAGCAATTTTAATAAATCTAATGGTTAGATCATTAATTTAATATGCCTATCTTTGTAAATGCATTAGTTTTTGGATATTTTTTTAGATATTATGCTAGTTTATGTATCAAAATATATATGATTACCTTCAAATTTTGTCATAACACTTTACTTGGTGATTTTAACAAATCTTATGGTTGGATCGTTAATTTGATATGCCTATATTTGTAAATACATTAGGTTTTGCGTATTTTTTAGATATTAACTAGATTATATACCAAAGTATATCTGATTGAGTTTAAATTTTGTCATAAGACTTTTCTTAGTGATTTTAACAAATCTAACGGTTGGATCATTATTTTAATAGGCCTATCATTGTAAATACGTTGGGTTTTGGATATTTTCTAGATATTAGCTAGATTATGTACCAAAATATATCCGATTATATTCAAATTTTATCATAACACTTTTCTTAGTAATTTTAACAAATCTAATAGATGGATCATTAATTTGATACACCTATTGTTGTAAATCTGTTGGGTTTTGAATATTTTTGTAAATATTATGCTCGATTGTGTGCCAAAATATATTCGATTACCTTCAAATATTGTCATAATACTTTTCTTAGTAATTTTAACAAATCTAACGGTTGGATTGTTAATTTGATATGCATATCTTTGCAAATGCGTTAGGTTTTGGATTTTTTTTAGATATTATTCTAGATTGCGTACTAAAATATATCTGATTACTTTCAAATTTTATTAGAAACACTTTTCGTAGTGATGAAGGATTAAAAGAAAAAAAGGAAGAGAGAAATAAATATAATATTTATCTTACATTAATATGTAGTATTAAACAACAAACTAATAAAAACAGACCACCCTATATTCCTTTAATGAAATTTACTTCTTACAAACAATTAAAGAAAAATAAAATTAGAAAAAAATACATAAATTTTACTAAACTTCATGTGCTTTTTTCCTAGTGAGCAAGGTATAATGTTTTAAAAATTTTAAATTGTAATGTTTTTTTTTTATTTACATGGATCAAATTAATATTATTTTATATTTTATTTTAGTCTCATTGATAATAAATAATAAATGTTATTTTTTCATAAAGCACAATTATATTTTATGCTATGATTTTAGATGTTCAAAATACAATTCATATTTAGAATTGATAGCATTTAGGAGATCTAATTAAACATTGCAACTATTAGTTTGAATTTTTAGGGAAGAGAAAATTAAATAGATATGCTAATGTTGAGAAACTAAGATTATGAGATTAATAGATATCTTTGCAAAAATCACATATTAATTTTGAGGGGTTCTAATGAATTTTTCGTAGTCCTTCGGAGTTGCACATCCTCAGCAAAATGATGGCATTACCGTACTAAACTATTTCAAAACCCTTGGAAGTCTCTGCCTCTCAGCGGAAAAGCTAGTTCATATCCAATCCAAACGCAAGTCTTATGCCGCCGAGCAAAGCTAAAGCGGCTAGGGCTTATAAGTCTGCCAAGCAATCTGACCGCAAAGAGCACGAGCTCGTGAAAAAGAAGAGCAGTGCTGGCGAGAAGCCGAGGGCTCCAAGTCTCGTGCCGCCAAGGAGCACAGGAGGGGGCTGAGAAGCGAGCGGAAGCAGCCGCATGCAAAGCCGAGGCCCACCGTTGGCGAGCAAGAGGAGAAGGAACTTGAGAAGAGTTTAAGGAAACCTAACAAGAAGGCCAACCATGACTCTGTCCCCGTACCCTTTGTGACAGAGGCAGAGCTACGGCGGAGGAGAGAGGGGGAGCAGGCCGCCATTCAGAAGAAAGCTAAGGAAGAGAAGCAAAAGCAGAGCCGTACTGCGGCAGAGGAGGAATATGAAAGGATGGTTCTTTTTGAAAACACAAATAGGGATGATTCAATTATTGAAGCCAATACTATTGACAAGCTATTGCCTAGATGACCATTGTAGACAATCTGTCATTCGATAGGCATCCTAAAAGGAGGCTGAAGGCATCATTTAAGGTAGTTTTTCATTTTAATAGGTCCCTTTCATCCATTTTTTAATGTGTAATCTATCGTTCAGTTCTATGGTTGATGGAAGAATAAGAGATAACATTTTCTTTTAATCAGATTAATTAGTGTGTCAATTGTTGGATGATGATTAGTTTATAGGAATAACAGATTGAAAAAATAATGATGTGTAAACTTTATTGATCCATATGCTTGTGAATTGGTCTAGTGCGCTGATGGTAAATTGCTTCTGTTAAATAAAAAGGGCATGATATACATTTAATCCTTTTGTAGCTGGTTATATCCGCCTTTTGGCCTATGTGAAAATATACTTCCTTAGATTTCTTGATGTTTATTGGAATGCTTGAAACATAGTAAATGTTTAGAACACTTGGCTTCTGTGTCTATGGCATTATCTCTTAGCTTCTTCCTATGTACTGGTTTTTAGTTTTATTTCTCATGAGATTGTTGAAATTATATCTATTCATCTTAAATCACTTGTCTAGAATTTGATCAGCTACTTGATTTGTCTTTTATATTATAACTTGAAGTAGTTGCCTTGAGTATTTTCATGAAATATGGAATGCTGATGCTTTTATCATCTTTTATATCATATTCCCATTTGCAGATTCAAGCACAAGACATTCATGTGGGTAACATAGTTTGGTTACATGAGAACGATGAAGTGCCCTGTTATCTTGTCTTAATTGGCACCTGTGATCCACAAGGGCTTTGCTACGTTGAGGCAAATTTGCTTGCTCTTCCTATGTTGTCTGGAACTTTTTCCCTTTTTTTTGGGGGGTGGGGGGTGGGGTGGGGGGGGGTTGTTGCGCGTTGGGGGTTGAAACCATAACCATTGGCCTATTAAAAAGTTAGAAAGCTAGTAGCTGATTGGGGTTTTTTTTTTCATTATTTTTTTTTTGTTTTTGTTATTTTAGGATTAACATTGAATGCCTAATAATACTGAAGTTTTCGTTGATTGCATTTCTCAGATAGATTTCTAAGGTAAACTATGGTCTTAGCTTATTAAGAAAAATAGGTTGGGATATGCAAAAAGTTGTAGGCTTCATATGGGGATTAGATTCCATCTTTCTTCTGAATGATATGTGTTTCTTTTGCTGTTCCATGAAACTTTGGAAATCCTGGACTGGATTAACTATGTCTCATGTGTTAAATATCAAGTTTGAAATTTATTAACAAGAAATAAAAATGTAGATCTTATTCTGTATATTTGCTTATATAGAAACTAGACTATAACAAGAAGTAGACCTTTTTTCTTTTGTTTTATTCTTCTTGATATGAATATTTTTTCTTGCTTTGGAGATTGACTCATATATTTCAGGCATATTTCTTGCATTCATTTCATGTGTAGCATTTGATTTTGCAGAATATATTGGGTTAGATTTGAAACTATTTTGTTAGTAAATGAAGTATTGAAGAATTGGGCTATGTTACTTTTTCTTCTTATCAATTATGGTATGGCAGATTATTTTTAATGTGAAGTGTTGGAAAAAGTCTTCCTTGTCTTCTTTTAATTTTTCTAATATAAAGTGTCAAGCATTGTGGGAGACTTGACATTTGAGTAAAAAAGATATAGAGTGCAACTTTCTTTCAAAGTTCGAGAATGAGAAGCCAAGCCAATACTGTCGCTCTTAGAATTTTGGAACCTGAATGCTATATATTTTTTGAAGTTCCAAAATCTGTTGGTGTTTTGGTGTATAATTGGTTCCAGTGCTTATGAATAAAAGCATATGCTAATTATTAGTCTCTGTAGCAATAAGAAGAGATAGCTGCAAGTTATCTTCGTTACTTATGTAATATGTAGGGTTTTACTATGTTCTGTGTGGTACAGAGAACTAAGTTGAAGAAAAGTAGGGGAGCATAAATCATACAAAGCCAACACTTTGAAGGTGTGCCTTAAAGTATGGCATGCTTGATTTCTTAAATATCTGTTCCTTTTAGCTTCAATGATAATTATTATATGGATCACTAAATTTTAAGTGAGAATTTTTGTTGTTCCGTATTCATTTTGATTGATTATGAAGAAGGTAGCAAAGGATGTGAGCTATGGAAATTTAATTTTGAGGTAACTAAAAATTTTTGTTGAATTTGATTACTTTTTATTCTTGATTGTAAATGAAGTTAGAATTCTGGGTTCTCGTGGTTCCATGTTCTAATCTTACTTTAGGCTATCTTGCTTCTCTTTGTGTATTCTTGCTTAGAAAAAACTTATATTCTGCAGTTTCTTTTTTTTTTTTTTGAATGGTTTAGTAATTATTTTAATTTATGTTGGATGAAAAAAAAAAGAGCTTTATTGAGAAGTAATCTTGTCCTTTTTTTTTTCTTAATGACAGGTGGAATAAAGATCATGGTGGTTGAAGGTTCTTTTAACTAGAGCATTGTTTTTTGTCCTTAATGAATTCTTATGACTCTTGATGGGTGTCATGGTTAGAATTATGGTTTTGTTTTGGACTATTTTGAACTAATATCAAGGATTAGATTCATGACACTTATCAGACTCCATGTAGTTTTTTTGGTGTATATTAAGTTATTATTAATGGAAGATGACATTTTGAATGTTCATTCGATGGATGATAGTTGATTGTTAATATTAGAGGTTTTCATAGTTCTATATTTATAGTAGACGATGATCTTGTTAAAGTAGAAGGAAAAAAAAATTGTTAATATCATCATATTGAATTCAATGTCCATTCACTATGGATGTAAAAAATATGGAAATTTGTTCAAAAATTGTGTACGATTTTTTCTAAAGCTTTAAATTGTGGTAAGTATTAAATACAACAGCAAAGAAATCATAGTAAATAGGTATTATCCACGGTTATGTCAATTTAGAAAAGAACCAGGACAAAAAAGATTACTTCCAGTAGAAATTTAATTGTAACAAATAATATTTTCCACAGTTGTAAAATGTTGAAAAAATCGTCACAAAAAATTGAAATCATTGCCCACAGTTAATAACCGTTGGAAAAAATTGTGGCAAAAGTCTATGAACAAATACTACACTTTATTTACAACGACTCTAAAACTATGGTAAATCTGTGGCAAAAGGTATTCCCCATAGCTATGCAATTGTGCCAAACTTTTTGCAATGGCTGTAATGCCCATGCCTCGAAAATCGTGGCATTTCTGTTGCAAAAACGTATCTGTCATAGTTTTGTCCAATTTCCCCACACTTTATCTAGTGTTGCCAAAAGTCACTTTTTTTGTAGTGATAATTAATTAATTAAGAGAGTTGAGCTAGATTAATTAATTGGGCTGATATATATTTACTTATATTAAGAGTCCAATTATATTTAATTAATTAGTTTTGAGTATTTAATGAAGCTTAGAAAAGATAATTAATTAATTAATTAGGATGATTATGCCAGTCTTGGATTATTTTTGGAACACAGCACCAAGCCCATCAGGGCTTATTGTTTTTCGGCCATTAGGGCTTAAGAAAGCCCTAAGGCTGGCCAAAAATAATAGGAGAAAAAGAAAAAAAAGAACGTGGTTGTTCCAGTGTTTTTTCTTCTCCGGTATGCCATCTTCTTCCAAGGCTCTCTCTTTCTCTGGCTTTCGTCTTTTCTCTTCCTTCTCTCTAGAAAAGTGTTTTGATTATTCAAAAGGAGCTGTCACCAAACTAACCTAAGAGCAAGGTAGAGTCACATTCCGAAAGATGAAGAGAAGAAGCTTGGAGACGCTTGATGCATAGGAATAGAAGATTGGCGGGAGTTCCAGTTGAATAGCAGGCGCCTCATTCTCCCTTTCCAATGCAAGAAGTTCTAGTGCAACCTGTCCCTACATTGGTTAATCCACGATCAATAAGGAAAAGTGAGTACTCTCTCCTCGATGTGGCTCAGAAAACTAAAAAAATTTTCTGCTGCGTTTTTTTTTATGTTTTTCGTTGATTCTTCAAGGAAAGCACTCTATTTTTTTTCTCTCAATTTTTTCTAATGACTTAGGGAATTGATAGTCTTATGTACATGGATTCTTCTTCACACACCGTATTAGCCACCTTTTAGTCATCACTTATAATTTTTTCAACATCTTTCCTTTCTTTTGCTTTCGAAAATTCATAACCTCAAGAAAGTGAATTTCTCTTCACCATCCGTATTGCCCCCATAAATAAGCAAAAGTAATACTTTCTCACCTTCAAAGAGGAAACAACAATCATTTTGCTCTTACTCTCAGTCAATTTTTTTTCCACAACGTTTCCGCTAATTTTTTTTTTCTCACATTCCTTATCATAACTCAAAGCTAAGCAAAGTTTAAACCTATAATACAAGAGTTAGCCAACAACTTTCCCCACATTCATCATATTCTCCATATTTAAACTAGATGAGTCAAATAATACTCAAACACTAATGCATAAACAAGATTAATCCAAAATTCTCAAGTGTTGAAAATATCCTATCCAATAAACTAATTTCATAAAAAATCCACCAAATGAATGACAAAAACTCATATGTAAGTAAGAAAAATAATCACAACCTTGCTAAACAATGAAAACCACAAAAAGTTTTTGAAAAATTTCATACAAAAATAATATGGAAAATATCTTCAATGCCTAAATTCTCCCCCTACACTTAATTAGGACATTGTCCTCAATAGCAAAAAATACAACAATGAAAGCAAAGCCAATGAAGACCAAAAGAAATAAAGAGAAAAGTAGAGAAAAGAAAATACTTCAATTGCACATTAGTTCCAACTTGTGTGTATCCACCACAAGGAGTAGTCATGAGAGAAGCCATAAGGGTACCTAACTCAAAAGAAATAAAAAACAGAAAAACATAAATCTAGAAAAAGAAAGGGAAACAAAAGAAAGGAAAAGACAACTAAATGCTAAGAAATGTCATTAAAATTCAAAGGAAACGAAATAAAAGAAAAATAACAGAAAATAAATTAAAAGATAAGTGCAAGGAGTAAATCAAGAGTCCTCAGACTCATCACCATCATCATTGTCACCAGCTGCTCTACTCGTAGAGGCACTAGTGGATTGCTGGATCAAAGTAGTCAATTTCTACTCGTGGACATCCTGGTGTTGATATAGGTCAGTAATGGAGTCACGCAGCTCGAGAAGAACAATCATTTAGGCCTCCAGTTAAGCTTTCACTTGTGTCTCAAAATCAGCATTAGAATGAGAACCAGTGGCACGGTGTAAGGTCGGGTAGGCTGCTCCTCCTCTTTCTCATCATTAGGGGGAAGCTCCTCCATCCCTGGGTGCTGAACCTCATAAGGCTTCTTCCGACACCTTGCTCGCTCATCATAACGATAGCCACACTGAACCAATGTATGCTCAGTCACTAGGTCCCGGTTAGTGGTTGGCACAATAATCTCTCTATCTAAACCCATTCCAAAGTCTCGTAGGATATGCATAATAACCAAGGGGAATTTAAGGGTTTTGATGGATATGCCAGTGTAAACAACCTCTTGCACAGACTAAATAATAATAGGGGCAAGGGGAATAGGCTCACTCCTCATCATCTTATAAAAAATGTAAAGATTAAAGACCCTAGACTTATTGAAACCACTGGCCTTAGGGTAAACATTGAAAAAGAAAATGTAGACTATGGCACACAATTGAGCCTTAAGATCATTATTAGAGTAGTAACGATATTGGCCTATTTGCCCCTTTCTCCACATATGGAACCTAGTCCTCACAACACTAACATCCCAGGTAGGCTTAGAAATAATCTTTTAGTTATTATGGTTCATAGCAATTCACGGCCCCTCATCAGGTACTCCTAAAATTCTGGCTAGCATTATCAAACTCAATGGGTACTCTTTGACCATAGTAGAAATAACCTGGAGGTTGTTTTTCTTTTTATCCTGCATATTGGCATAAAACTCTCTAACTCATATAGGATAATAAGTTCCCCAAGTCTAATGATAGGCTCCCACTCCAGTCACCTAAACATAGTAGAAAGCTCCAAGGAATTATCTAAGGAGGGCCTATACATCTTCTCTACTATAATTTTCTTACCTTGGTGACTTTAATACCAGATTTGATAAGTAGGGTCAAAGAATTGGGTAGGCTGGGTAGGTAGAGGCTCAAAAGAAAGTGTAGATGAAAATGAAGCTCTAGCTTGCTTAGCCTCAGGTGCCAATCCCTTAAGTCTCTTAGACATAATGACAAGGTTATAATGGAAAAAGGGAGTAGATAGGAAAGAAAATAGCACACCCTCAAGACCACTCATCACAATACAACCAAACACAACCCTCAACTGTCTCACAATCACAACACCATTTAATACAACCACCACCTCAACACAAAACACCACAAGATACCCAGTAAAACACAACCTCCTCCAACAAAACTTGCAAGAAATATAGCTATTGTCTAATACCAAACACAATATCAATATTCATGATAAAATCACAATGCTCAATAGCTACCAATTAGCAATGTAAGGCTCATAATCACAATGATCGATTAGCAATGCCATCCAGATCATAATCTGAAGCTTATAATCACAATTCTAAGTTAAACATGAACAATTATCACATATTTTGGTAAGCTCAAAATTACACATAAGAGGCATGCTTAATAGCTTCTAAAAAGATGTAAAACATGAATTGCATCAATCAAATATAATTGTTAATCATGTACCCATGCTAACTAAGCTTCAAAGAAAACAAAATTTTCATCCAATCCGTCGAACCAAAAATAAAAAAGAATTTTCGGACCAAAATTCATAGAAAAATACCCAATAATCAATATAAAAAATTAAATCGTAAATAGTGTAGAAACAATTATACCACAATGATCACCAATGTATAGGAAATGATCCTATGCAAAAAGATTGAAGAAATTGTGCACCAAGTGGAAGGATTGAAAAATGGGTTTTGTGAGAAAAGTTTGGATTTTTCTTGTTTTTAATCCAAAACTTCAAGAACAAAGTGATGATTTTGTGTTTCGAAGGTGTTTTGGAAGGTTTGAAAGTGACTTGATGGTGTTTTTGAAGTTGGACTTGGCAATGGGTTGAGAGAAAAAACAAGGAAGATGAGAGTTGTTTGAAAAAAATGGCCAAGAATGGCTGTTCGGTGGGCTTTTAACTGATTGAGCCTGGCACCAAGTCCAAGGATCGGGCCTAGCGCCGGGCCCATTCTGTCTTGGCGCTTTGTTTTAGCTGTGCTAGCCCGGTGCTGGGGCTAAAGTTCGGACCAGGTGCTAGGTCAACTCTGACCGACCAAAAATAATTTTTTTTTCTTTTTATATAAAGATAAAGAAAAGCTATCCTAAATGAATGCATGAACACTGTGCAGTAAAAATAATAATGCATAAATTAAAAATTAGAATAAAATTAAAAATAGAAAAAATATAATAAAATAAAAATAAATTCAATTTGCCTAAAATATTGTGTGGTGTAACATAAGCGAAAGTCCAAACTTGAAAATAAAAAGAGTTAGTATTGACTTAAAATTATTAACATAAAAATCATCAATTAGTTAAAAAAAATTAATACACTTATTTCACCATAACATGGAGTTAGAAAACAATACATATACAAACAAATAAAAACAAGTTAGTAATTATTAACATGTATCTACGTATTTACATATTTACAACATATAGTGAAATTAAAGTACAATTATACAAACAACAAAATATGGCACATATTCAAACAAGAAATAGATATACATATTCACATATTTACATATAGACATCTAAACATATAAACATGGTTAAATCAACAAAATCTAAGATTTCATGATATTGTTCCCCGGCAACGGCGCAAAAAACTTAATGCATAAATTTTGGGTGTATAAAAATAATTAAATTTAAATCTATCCCTTAGTCAAGTTTTAATTAAAATATTAATTCTAAAATACACATACGAGTCAGTATACTCATTCCAAGTATAGTATATAGAATTAACGAGTATCGATCCTCAAAAGAATAAGTACACACTAATCACTTTTCATTCATTGTTTAATCGACCAAATAAAGTGATAAGATAATTAAAAAAAAAAACAAAGAAATATGTATAACTCAAGGATGTAAGATATGCAATTTAGATAACTATCCTAGGAGACATGATAATGAACCATTTGGCAACTAACTCAATTAATCATCATCTTGGCATCATGAAGGAATATAAAGTAAAATTCAATCGTTTTCCAAGTCATGAATCCACTTACCTAGACTCCACTTCTTTCCCAATCCATGGAATTACTATCTTTTGATTAAATTAGTAGATTTCCTCATCAAACCAACATAACTAAACAGTGCATTAAACTCAATTCCTCATAAACATGAAATTAGCAAATGACCATATGCTCTAGGCGAAATCAACTAATCTTTGATTACTTTAGTCCTTTAATCTTAACTTCGTTTCCCGAGGCCTTAAAGATTTAACAAATATGCAATTTAATGAACTACTAACATCGTTTCCCAAGTCAATTAGAGGAAAACACATCAAAAACCAATAATAACAATTAATCAAATAAAAAAAAGATAGAAAATTGATCAAATAACTAAATCAATGGAAAATCTTGAATCCCAAAATAATGTCAAATTATAATGAAAGTATTGAATATATCATTATTCTAGAAAAAGAAAACAAAGGTAAAAGAAGAACTTATAGACAAGCCTCCTTCTTCTTTCTTGAAAACTCTATTGAACAATCCTCTTGGAATGGTGAATCTCTCATTCTTTGAGTAATTAGAAGTTTTACTCCTTGGATTCACTCATTTATCTTGTGTTTTTCTTGTTTAAATAAGCTTCTTTGATACTAAAATTCATTACTTCAGGAGTCTTAGCCGAGTAGGATTTGAAAAATACCAAAATTCTTTGAAAAATACAAATTCGTATGTCTAGACCGGACTTGGCGCTGGGTCCATTCGACCAACCTGGTGCTAGGTGCATTTTATTTGGTTCCATGAACTTTGCTCTATTTTTACTGTTTTTCTAGATTGGACCTAGCACCTGGTGCCAGGTGCAATATGAAATTTTGTACTTTTGCTCGAAATCAACTCAATTCTGCACAAATTTGTCAAAAATACTTTTCACAAGAAAAATGTCAAATAGGAAGGAATATGCCTTGTAATTACATCAAAGTATCTCAAATTAACCTCAAATAACTAAGAAAATAGTTATGATTTTAGCCCCTATCATCGACCCGGTTGTGCTCTTTTTTTTCCTTCGTGATCCCCTATTTTTCCAAAATAAGGTCGGATATGGTGGTTTTCATCGTTGATACGTTAATTTTGGGTGTATAAAAATAATCAAATTTAAATCCATCTCTTAGTTAAGTTTTAATTAAAACATTAATCTCAAAATACACATACGAGCAAGTATACTCATCACAAGTATAACATAGGGAATTAACGAGTATCAATCCTTAAAAGAACAAGTACACACTAATAAGTTTTTATTCACTGTTTAACTGGCCTAACTAAAGTGAGAAAATAATAAAATATATACAACTCAAGGATATGAAAATATGCAATTTAGACAATTATCCTAGAAAACATAATAATGAACCAACTAGTAATTCTCTCAACTAATTATCATCTTGGTATCATGAAGGAATATAAAGTAAAATTGAATCATTTCCCAAGTCATGAATCTATTTAGATAAATTACACTTTGTTTCCCAATCTATGGAATTACTATATTTTGATTAATATTAATAGATTTGCCAATTAAGCTAACATAACCAAAACATGCATTAAGCTCAATTCCTTACAAGCATAAAATTAGCTAATAACCCTTTGCTTGAGGTAAAATCAACTAATCTTTGATCACTTAGTCCTTTAATCTTAACTTCGTCGCTCAAGTCTATTAAGATTAGATAAATATGAAATCAATACAATGAAACTACTAACATCGTTGTCCCAAATCAATTAGAAGAACTCGCATCCATAACCAATGATAACAAGTAATCAAACACCAAAGATGATAAAGAATTGATCAAATAACCAAATTAAAACAAAATTATGAATCTCAAAATAATGTTAAATTACAATAAAAACATTGAATATATTATTGTTTAAGGAAAACAAAATAAAGATAAAAGAAAGAACTCATAGACAAGCCTCTTTTTTCATCATTGATGACTCTCTTGAACAATCCTCCTTAATTGGGTGAATTCCTCCTTCAATGAGTGATTTGAATTTATGCTCTTGGATCCACCTCTCTATATATCTCCATTCTCTTGTGTTTTCTCTTACTTTTATCGGCTCATTTGATGCTAAATTCATTGTTGGAGGAATCTTAGCTGAGTAGGAATTAGAAAATATCAAAATCTTTGACAAATTTTCAAATTCGTGCACAAGATTTTTGTTTTCCAGAGTGGGCCTGGCGCAAGGTACCTTCGATCTACCTGGCGCCAGGTATAATCTGTTCTTCCTCTGGATTTTTGCACTATTTCCACTGGCCGGACAACATGGACCCAGCGTCTGGTCCACTTGCCAGACCTGGCGTTAGGTCTATTCTGTTTTCTTCATGAAAGTTGCTCGGTTTCAGAATGGACCCGGCGCCTGGTCTCTTGGCTGGGCCTGACGCCAGGTGCATTCTAGAATCATTCACTTTTTGTTTGAATTTAACTTAAATCTGCACAAATTTTCCAAAAACACTTTTTACAAGCAAAATGTCAAATAGGAAGGAATTTGCCTAGTTATTATAGTAAATGTATCTAAAAACAGCCTCAAATACCTAGAAAAATAATGGTGATTTTAGCCCCTATCACATACCTCCATACTTAAATTTTTACTTGTCCTCAAAACACTTTAATCAAGAAAATTATCAAGAAAATACAAGTTCTTTCTTTATTCAAAAAATTTTGTTTACATAGTAAGGATTATAACTTCTCTTCAACCTTTTGATAAAAATCTTGTCATTCACACCATTTGAAAACAATTCAAACTTTGAAGCATTTGACAAGACATCACAAAACTCGTAAAGTCAAATTAATCAAGTGTATACCTTAATCTAAGAAAATAATTTCACCCTTCAAGTTAAAATATAGATGGCATGAATCACAAAAGTCAAGCCATCTACCAACTCAAGCATTATAAATCCAAAATTTGCACAACTTAAGTTATGATGTAAGGAAAGCACTCCAATTTTTTTCTCAATGTTTTTTCAATGACTTAGGGATTTAATAGCCTCAAGTGCATAGATTTCTCTTCACACACTATACTGGCCCCCTTTATAGTCATCACTCATCATCATTTTTTTCTCAACAATCTTTCTTTCTTTCTTTGCTCTTTCTTACCTTTTTTCCTTCGGGATATCCTCAAGAGAGTGCACCGAATAATACTTACTATTTCTCCCTATATTAACCTCATTTTTAGCAAAAGGCCTTCAAAGATTAAAAATAAGAGCATTTTTTTCCCAACTCATTTCTTTTTTTTTTATCGCACAATTCTCCACAATCTTTTATCAACCTACATTCCTTATCATAGTTTAAAGATAAGCAAAATTTAAACTCATAATACAAGAGTTAGCCAATAAACTCTCCTCGCATTCATTATATCCTCCATATTCAAACTAGATGAGTCAAATAGCATTCAAACACCAATATATAAACAAGATTAATCAAAATTCTTAAGTCTCAAAAAATATCCGATCCAATACACCAATTTCATAAAAATCCACCAAATCAATGATAAAGAATCATATCCAAGTAAGAAAAAGAATTACAATCTTGTTAATCAATGAAAACCACTGAATTTTGAAAATTTTCACAAAAAAATGATCGATAAAAAATTGACATGAAAATATTTCTTCAACCACATTCTCCCCTATACTTAAACTGGACATTGTCCTCAATGGCCAAAGATATAACAATGAAAGCAAAGCCAAGAAGACCAAAATCAATAAAGTGGAAGAATAGAGGAAAGAAAATACTTCCATTGTGAATTATCTCCAAAAGTTCCAAACTTTTAAATCTTCAACTGTTCGAAACTTTCAAGGAACTTACAATAAAGTTGTTTTTCAATCAAAATCTTTTAAACCAAAATTTTCTAAAATAGCTCAATACCAAGATAATTGATAAAAACTTGGACAAAGAATATCACTAAACCACTCCCCTACACTTAAATTGGACAATGTCCTTATTGAAAAAAAATAAACATAAGAAAGTATCTCCAAAGGGACCAAAAATAATAAAGGGGTAGAAAGTTTAAGTAATACTTCCCAAGTGCAATAAAGTGCCAATAGATATCAAAACTGGAAATAAAGAGAAGGGCTTGTTCAAGAGGACTTTATTCTTACCTATAAAACAAAGAACAAATAAAAGCACAAGAAAAATAATAACAAAATAAAAACACACCTAAATAAAAGAAAACAAACTAAACAAAAATACTAAAAATCCTAAGAAAGTAAATAAAGACAGGACTTACTCCCCCACACTTAAAATGGAAAATATTTTTCATATTTGGGGAAAATAACACCTTACAACTAAAAATGGAACTTAGATAAAACAAAAGAATGACCAAAAGACCTAAAGAAACCTAAATTCATAACAAACCCAAAACATATAAAAAACACTCTTTTAACTCATCATGCTTCCTTATCAAACATTTGTAAAAGAAATTAATGCTCAATGAAAAAGGTAGGCATGATGAAAGTAGAAATAAGAGAGGATTTTGAAATATGGAGGGTTCATGGAAAATATTAGTTTCAATGAATGTAAATGTATGACCCCCTATTCGTAGCACCTTTTTAGACATACAAATCAAGTTCCCAATACAAAGATGTAAATTATGTCTAAAATGTGTATAAATATTAGAATCACCACTTATCTCTTCAAAAGACTTGTCATAATTAAAATTCCTCTTAAAACTTAGCAATTGAGTTCTTAAAGATAGGATCAAGAAATCAATACTAATCCCAAAATAATTAAAATATTAAATATTAAATAATGTTAAATTACAATAAAAATATTAAATATATTATTTTTTAAGGAAAAGAAAACAAAAATAAAAGAAAGAACTCATAGTCAGGCCTCTTTCTTCACCCTTGAAGACTCTCTTGAACAATCCTCCTTGATTGGGTGAATTCCTCTTTTAATGAGTGATTTAAATTTCTGCTCTTGGATCAACCTCTCTATATATCCCCATTCTCTTGTATTTTCTCTTGCTTTTATAGACCCCTTTGATGCTAAGTTTCTTGTTGGAGGAATCTTGGCCGAGTCAGAATTAGAAAATACCGAAATCTTTAAAAAATTTCCAAATTTATGCACAGGATTTTCGCCTTCCAGAGTGGGCCTGGTGCTGGGTACCTTCAACCCACCTAGTGCCAGGTACAATCTGTTCTTCCTCTGAATTTTTGTTCTATTTTTACTGGCTGGATAGAATGGACTCGGGTGCCTAATCCACTTGCTAGACCGGTGCTAGGTCTGTTCTATTTTCTTCCTGAAAGTTGCTCGGTTTCCTCTGCTTGACCAAAATGGACCCAGCCTAGTCCTTTGGCTGGGCTTAGTGCCAGGTGCATTCTGGAATCGTTTACTTTTTGCTCAAATTAACTTAAATATACACAAATTTGCCAAAAACAATTTTTACAAGCAAAATATCAAATAGAAAGGAATATGCTTAGTTATTACAACAAATGTATTTCAAAACAACCTCAAATAACTAGAAAAATAATGGTGATTTTAGCCTCTATCAGTCGCTTTTCCCTTTTCCATTGTTTACTATTTTTCTAGATTGGACCTAGTGCTTGGTGCAGTGGCCAGACTTAGCGCTAAGTGCAATATGGAATTTTGCACTTTTTGCTTGAAATCAACTCAATTCTATACAAATTTGTCAAAAACACTTTGCACAAGCAAAATGTTAAATTGGAAGAAATATGCCTAGTTATTACATCAAAAGTATTTCAAATTAACCTCAAATAACTAGGAAAAAAGTGATGATTTTAGCCCCTATCATTGGCCTAGTCATGCTCTGTTTTTTTTCTTCATGATCCCCTATTTTTCCAGAACGGGGCTAACAATGGTGTTTTTTTGTCGTTTTCCCCTTTTCACTGTTTTTCTAGATTGGACCTAGTGACTGGTGCAGTGGCCAGACTTGGCGCCAAGTGCAATATGAAATTTTGCACTTTTTTGCTCGAAATCAACTAAATTCTGCACAAATTCATCAAAAACACTTTTTACAAGTAAAATGTCAAATATGGAAGAATATGCCGGTTATTACATCAAAAGTATCTCAAATTAACTTCAAATAACTGAAAAAATAGTGATGATTTAGCCCCTGTGATTGGCCCAGTCGTGCTCTTCTTTTCTTTTTCTTTGTGATCTGCTGTTTTTCGAGAACGGGGCTGGCGATGATGTTTTCTTGTCATTTTCCCCTTTTCCCCTTTTCACTAATTTTCCAGATTGGACCCAGTGCCTGGTACAGTAGCTACACCTGGCGCCAGGTGCAATCTGAAATTT
Source organism: Voacanga thouarsii (assembly GCA_026120185.1). NCBI lineage: Eukaryota > Viridiplantae > Streptophyta > Magnoliopsida > Gentianales > Apocynaceae > Voacanga > Voacanga thouarsii. The sequence goes on along the minus strand of JANUWF010001049.1, from coordinate 862,608 downwards.
TGCAGTTTTTGCTCGAAATTAACTCAATTCTACATAAATTTGTCAAAAATACTTTCCACAAGCAAAATGTCAAATAGAATAGTTACTACATTAAAAGTATCTCAAATTAATCTCAACTAACTAAGAAAATAGTTATGATTTTAGCCCCTATAATCGATCCGATCGTGCTCTATTCTTTTTTTGTTCGTGATCCCCTGTTTTTCCTGAACGGGTCCGACGAAAGTGTTTTTTCATCGTTTTCCCTTTTTCCTGCAATAAAATGCTAAAACATATTTCCAATAGCAAAATATAAAGTATGAAGGAATATGATTAGTTATTGTACCAAATGTATCATAAAACATCCTCAAATAATTAGGAAAATATTGTTGAATTTAGCCCATATCACATTCCCCCACATTTGAACCTTTGCTTGTCCTCAAGCAAAGCATTTTAAAATAAGGAAAAATAAAATACTTTTTCAAAATTTTAACTATAACAAAGCTATAATTGTCTTTCAAACTGATAGGAATCCATCCAAGCAATATGTCAAAGCTAAAGAAGGGAGATGGAACTACAAGTCACACTTCATGGCACCTTGGAAGAATTCAAGATATGGGAGCTTATAAGGGAGGATTTAAGAAAAATCATTCAACAAGCTAAGAAACATGAAGAGTGTGAAGAGATGGATGCTAAAGAGAAGGCCCAAAAGAGCTGCATTTGCACAACAACTCGTGTGGAGGGCCAAAGGAGCACAAGGGGGGCTGAAAGGACAAGAAAAAGCCAACTGTGTGAACTAGGGCACACTTGGCACTGGGTACACTAGTACAACTAGTGCTAGGTACACTATGGAGGAGTTGCTCTATTCCAAAACACACTTGGCACCATGTCCAGTACACCTGGCGCCAGGTACCTTCGGGCCATGCCCAGTTTTGCTAAATTTTCCTATTTTATTTTATTTTGATTTCTAAATTAATTTTCATGACTTATATTATGTAATATGGATATTTTAAACCATTTAAAGGCTTGAATGGTGGTTGAGATTTCATCTCACTTTAGTTAGGTTTAGATGCCTATATATATGGCATTATAATATTTCAAATGTAACTTGGATATTTTATTGAAATGAAAAGACACTCTTGAGAGAGTTCTTTGAGGGTTCTTCTTTGAAGGCCAAGATTAATATTAGGATTCCATTCCTTACCTTAGATTTGAGTCTATAAACTCTTAAGGATAGATTAAACTAACCTATCAAAATAGAATCTTAGGTTCTTGTTAATCTAAGGGTATAGAGTAGAGGTTATCTTTGGTTGCCTAATTCATTTTCTTCAAGTGTTCTTAGCTCCTTAGTTGGGTTGAGGGTTCTTGGGTATGAATTAGTAGACTTGATTCTCCTTTTTAGAATACTAAGTTCTTTATTTGGGCTTAGGGTCCTAATATTTGTATTGGGTGTCTCATTTCTTCATGAAATTCTCTGTTTTGAGTTCTTCAATGGGTCTTGTATTTTGCCCTAGATTTAGTCACAAAATTCAATAGAAAATCAACCGCAAGATCATATCAAATAGTTTAGCATCAGAGAGAGGAAAGCTTTAATTCTCATCAAAGCTTGGAGATATTGAACAAGGTTTCAAAATTGGTCAATCTCGTAACTCAAATTTGTGCTACAAAAATGTCAAGTTTTCTTTGATTTTTCTTGTGTTTTATGTGTTAAACTTGTGCCTTGTTAACAGTATAATCATTGGGGATTGCAAATTTCTTGTTGTTTGTTGATTTTGGGGGCTAAAATTGCTTAAAATTTCTGTTATATATTGAGTTCCAAAAACTGCCTATAAATTATTTGATATTTTGTTTGAGTGACATTTTCACTTAAAGTTGTGGCTAAATCTTTTACAAACACTTTCTATAGTTGATTATCTATCACTTTAAATATATTTGGGGATATTGCTTATCCATTGAGAGATCATCTTAGTTGATAAATTCTTACTCTTACTCTTGAATGCTATATTCCTTGAACCTCTAGTGTTATATTAGAAATTCTTATTAGGTATTGTCCATTCACCCCCTAGTCAATTTTGTTGAGTTTCTTGAATTCAATTAATTTTATTGATTGATATAAACTCCTTGAGGCTCATTGTTGTGTGTTGATCAACTTCCACCATTAGTCATCTAGTTAATTGTCCTTAGAGAGTTAGTAAACTTGTCAAAGTTTGGACTAATTCCTAAGAAATTAGGGAGATTTTTGTGGGAAGAGCTTGTTGAGTACTTAAGTGAATTGAAAAAGGCAAGAGGGTGAGACTATTGATATAAAAGCCAAAGAGAGTTAAACACGAGGGTGAGTGCATATACGTAATGGAGTGCTTGTGAGGAATATTTCTTTTATCTAAACCATCTAAGTAAAATCCCAAAAAAAAATGTCCCAAGACTCTTTTAATATTCAAGCTGCCTTTTGAAACTCTTAATGCTAAAATGGATGAGATGAGGAAAGATATAACTGAATTGCAAACCAACCAAGGCCAAGCCTCAACCATTGCACAAAGAAGGGGTTATAGAGAACAAGATAGCCTTAGGATGAGAGAGGGAAACAATGTCACATTCCCATTGTATGAGTAAGGAGAGGATTGGGATGAACATTCAGTTGGAAGTCATCCACCTACACCATTGAAGGGAGGTAGTTAAGGGTTGAGAGGAGGAAGAAGTAGAATGCAAGGTAGGCATGATGAAAAAAATGTGAGGAGGTTTGAGAGGGAGTTTGAAAGAATGAAAGATTGGGATAAGAGAGTCCATGAGGAAGATGACGGAGGACAAAACTGGGGAAACGGGATTAGAGTGAGAAGGTGAGACAAAGATGTGGGAGATATAGAGTTAAGGCACATCAAAATGAAAGTACATTTTTTCTAAGGTAAAAGTGACCTGGAAGCTTATTTTGAGTAGAAAAGGAGGATGTAGATTTTATTTGAGTGCTATGAGTATAGTGAGCGGAACAAGTTGAATTAGCCATTTCAAGTTTCCTTCAGTATACTTTAGTGTGGTGGGACCAAGTAGCATCCTAAAGAAGGAGAATGGGGGATTAACCGGTTGCCACTTGAGAATTGTTGAGGAACTTGATAAGAGGGAGATTTGTACCCCTACACTACTATAATGAGCTTTACTAAAAGTTCCATGTGCTTAGACAAGAAAATAAAAGTGTGGAGGACTTTCATAAGGAATTAGAGGTGACCTTAATGAGGGCTAACATTGTTGAGGATGTGAGGGCTACAAAAGCAAGGTTTTTGAGTGGGTTGAATAAGGACATAGCAAATATGGTTGAATTATATTCTTATGAGACTTTGGATAAGATGGTGCATATGTCCATTAAAATTGAGGGACAACTCAAAAGAAAGTCACACTCCAAAGAAACTATCTACACCAATCCTATTTTTAACCACCAACCTAAAAAGAGGGAGGAGCAACCAAAACCATTAAGACCACCAAGAGAACCCTACAAGCCTAGAGAAGAATGGGCTAAGGATAAGCGGAAAGGTATTGAGAGACCTCCAAGGATTAGGGACATTAAATGCTTAGACTATGAGCACACCTCATATGAGTGTCCAACCAAGAAATTGATGTTTACCAATACCCAAGGAGAGATAACTAGTGGGAAGGAGGATTGTGGAGATGAGAAATGAAATGAGGGGCATAATGGTGATGATAATTCTTGTGACGAAGGAAGGGTTGTGCCACCCCTTTACTCATTAGCCGGAGTTGCAATTAAGGAAATGGGAACTTGTGTTGTAGGAGTTATTTGTGATGATGAAGTGAAGAAGTGCCTACAAAGAAATAACATTTTCTACTCCTACTGCCTTATTAACTAAAAGCCATATGTTGCTATCATTGATGAAGGAAGCTTTACCAATATTGTGAGTTATAGTCTTATGGAAGGATTAGGTCTATATGCGATGAAACACCCTAATCCTTATAGATTACAATAGTTCCATGATAGTGGGAAGTTGAGGGTGAATAAAAAAGTGTTGTTGACAATTGAAATAGGGAAGTATCAAAATGAAATTGTTTGTGATGTAGTCCCAATACAGCTAGCCACTTAATTTTGGGAAGGCCATGGCAATTTGATAGGAGTGTGTTGCATGATGAAAGGAGAAATTCCTACTAGGTTATTAAGGGAAGAAAGCTATATACTTTTCTACCCTTACCCCCAAGTAAGGTGAGAGAAGTGCAAAGAAAAATGAAGGATAATGAGAAAAAGAAGAGTGTAGTAGGAGACCTTCCAAAGGAAGAGAATGAGAGGAAAAATGATGAGGGAAAAGAAAGAGTGCAAAAGGAGACCTCAAAATAAGAGGGAGTAAAGGAGGAAAATGAAAAGAGGAGAGAAGATGTGGACAAAATGAGAATGACTCTTTTGTGCTTAAAAGATAAAAACAAAGAGGGAGAAGCTACAAAAAAGAAGAGCGAAGAAAAGGGGAAGCATGCACTTTATATGGAGGAACATAAGTTAACATTTTTTATTCACAACAAAAATTTTTGTTTAAAATCTTATATAGGTGCTCATTCAAAGACGAATTAGCCTAAAGAAGGGGAAAATAATAGGAATCTATCCAAGTAATATGTTAAAGCTAAAGAAGGGGGATAGAACTACAAGCCACACTTCTTGAAACCTTGGAAGAATCCAAGACATGGGAGCTTACAAGGGAGGATTAAAGAAAAACCATTCAACAAGCCAAGAAACATGAAAAGTGTGAAGAGATAAATGCCAAAGAGAATGCTCAAGAGAGCTACATTTGCACAACAACTCATGTGAAGGGCCAAATGAGCACAAGAGAGAGCTGAAAGGACAAGAAAAAGGCAGTTATATGGAATCAAGACACACCTGGCATTGGGTACACTAGTACACCTGGTGCCAGGTACATTTTGGAGGAGTTGCTAGTTCCAGAATACACTTGCCACCAAGTCAAGTACATTTGGCACCAGGTACCTTCAGTCCATAACCAGTTTTGCTAAATTTTCCTGTTTTGTTTTATTTTGGTTTCTAAATTAATTCTCACGACTTATATTATGTAATAGGGATGTTTTTGACCAGTTAAAGGCTTAAATGGCTGAGATTTCATCTCACTTTAGTTATATTTAGATGGCTATATATATGGCATTATAACATTTCAAATGTAACTTGGATATTTTATTGAAATAAAAAGACACTCTTGAGAGAGTTCTTTGAGGGTTCTACCATGATGGCCAAGACCAATCTTAGGATTCTATTCTTTATCTTAGATTTGAGTCTATAAACTCTTAAAGATAGATCAAACTAACCTATTAAAATAGAATCTTAGGTTCTTGTTAATATAAGGGTCTAGAGTAGAAGTTGTCTTTGGTTGCCTAATTCATCTTCTTCAAGTGTTCTTAGCTCCTTAGTTGGGTTAAGGGTTCTTGGGTATGAATTAGTAGACTTGATTCTCTTTTGTAGAGTTCTAAGTTCTTTATTTGGGCTTAAAGTCCTAGTATTTGAATTGGGTGTCTCATTTCTTTATGAAATTCTCTGTTTTGAGTTCTTTAATGGGTCTTGTATTTTGTCCTAGATTTAGCCACAAAATTCAATAGAAAATTAACTCCAAGGTCATACCACAAACTTTAGATATGACTTTGCTACTCTTCACAACCCTTGAAAACATTCACAAAGTAACTTACTAGATAAGACATACCAAGACCCTTGAAGTCAAATTAAGCAAGTTTATGCTTTAGTCTTAGAAAATTATTTCACCCTTGAAGCAAAAATATAGATAACATGAATCATACAAGTTAAGCTATCTACACACTCAAGCATTATAAATCCAAAAATTGCACAACTCAAGTCATGATTTAAGGAAACACTCTATTTTTTCTCTCTCAATATTTTTCAATGACTTAGGGAATTGATAATCTCAAGTGAATGGATTTCTCTTCACGCACTATATTGGCCTCCTTATAGTCATCACTTATCATTTTTCAACAATCTTTCTTTATTTCTTTTGCTTTCGGGAATTAATAGTCTAAAGAAATTGAATTTCTCTTCACTAACCGTATTGGCTCCTATAATCAAGCAAAAAGTGCTTTCTCGCTTTCCAAGATGAAATAATTTTTTCTCAACTCATTTTTCTCATTTTTCAACTCACAATCAATTTTGTCACTCAATCTTTCCACTCAAAAATTTTTTTCCTCACATTCCTTATCACAATTCAAAGTCAATCAAAGTTTAAACACATAAAACAAAAGTTAGTCAACAACCTTTTCCACATTCATTATATTATCCGCATTCAAACTAGATGAGTCAAATAATACTTAAACACTAATGCATAAACAAGATTAATCTAAATTCTCAACTCTCAACATATCCCATCTAATAAACCATCTCATTGTCAATAAAAATCCACTAAGTGAATAACAAAATGTATATACAAGAAAGAAAGATAACTATAACCTTACTAAAGCAATGAAAATCACAAAAATTTTGAAAATTTTTTAAAAAAAAGTGTATATATGGAAAATATATTTAATGCTAAACTCTCCCCCCATACTTAAACTAAATATTGTCCTTAATGGCACAAAATAGAACAATGAAAGCAAAGTCAACAGGACTAAAATAAAGAAAGGGGAAGAATAGAGAAAATAAAATACTTCTATTACGGAGTAACTCAAACACATGTGAATCCATCACAAGGAGTAATTGGGGAATTGTACCTAAATAAAAACACAAGAGAAACAAAAACAGAAAATATAAATGTAGAAAAGGAAAAGACAATCAAAATAAAAGAAAAGACAAGAAAAATAAATTAAAAAGAAATCTTAAGAAAAGTCATGAAATATAAATAGAAAAGAAAATTAGATAAAAGAAATATGGATCAGTGGAAGAATGCTCATTCATCCTCATCATGGTCATCTTCATCATTGGCTCTATGGCTACCATTACCTCCTTGAGGACTAGGAAATCGCTGCATCCACTGTGCCCATCGCTATTCCTGAGCATCTTGCCTCCCAGTGAAGGCAGTCATAGACTCACGAAGCTGAAGCACTATCTTTGTTTGTGTCTCTATGCCCACTCGCAATTGCTCTAATTGACCTCTCACCTCAGCCTCAAAGTTAGTCTTGGATTGTGACTATGAACCACTAGCACGAGCTCGAGATGGTGGTGTAGATGCTCCTCTTCTTTAGGTGGAAGCTCGACTTTTCCCAGGTGCTGTATATTATAAGGCCTTAACCAATGTCTTACCTCTGTACTGTATTGATAACTACAACTAACTAATGTTTGCTCAGTAACCAGATCATGGTTTTAGTAAGTTCCCCCTCCAAACTAAGCTAAAGGTGTCTAGAATTTTCATGATCACGAGGGGAAAAATAAAGGTTTTGGTAGAAAGGCGAGAATGGACCTCATCCCACATAGATTGGATAATCAAAGGAGTAAGTAGGATGGGTTGAGTATGCATCATTCTGTGAAGAATATAAAGGTCAATCACATGGGACTTATTAAACCTACTAGCCTTCAAAGCAACATTGTAAGCAAAGATATATACTAGAGCACATAGGTTGACTTCAAGATCATTATTAGAATAGAAACCTACTTATCCCACTGGACCTCTCATGTACATCTGCAAGGTAGCTCTAGTGTCACTTACTTTCCACTCAGGGTTAGACAATATCTTTTGATTGTTGTGATCTATAGCTAACTAAGGTCTTTCATTATTAACATGGAGGATGGCAACTAATCTTTCTCTATCCATAAAGATAGGGGTGCCCTTTACCCTAGTTTTAATGGTCTCAAGATGGATATTTCGTTGTTAGACCATATTAGCATAAAATTCTTTGATCAAAACAGGGCAATAGGGTTTTTTCAGTTAAACTGTAAGTCCTTACCCCAATCGCCTAAACATTAGTCCTAACTTGAGGACATAGTCTAAAGAGAGTGCAAATGTGCATTCTATAATGATTTTATTAGTAGCCCTCTTAGTGTACCACTCTTGGCAGGAAGGATCAATAAAATCAGTAGGGTGTAGGAACAAGGGGTCTATGGATTGAGGGGTAGAAAAGGATGAGGCTTTAGCCCTTTTAGAAGATTGGCCCCTTTCTCTAGGCATGATGAATGAATGTGAAGATGGGTAATACCAGAGAATGTAAATGATGCACCACCACAGTGTAACAACGACTCCTAATATGATCAAATCACCACAACACAATACCAAACACAATCCTCATCAATCCACAATTTCAAATAAAACCACAACAACCTCAATCCATATTAGCAATCAATCCCAATCTCCTTTCAAATCCTGCAAAAAGAAATAGAATGCCTCAATTCAAACCATAACATGATTCCTAACTAATAGACAACGTAATCACAACATGAAAAATATGTCTATATCCGAAGTCAAGAAAAATGCATCATGGCTAAGAACATTATCCACTTAGCATGAATTCATCATCAATATAATCATCATAACCCAAATATAGCCAACCTATGATCACAATATGGACATGTAGTTGCAAAAATAATTTGTGAATGATACTCTCATACTATTCTAGTTATAACAAAGCCATCAACTCACTTAAATTCAACTATCAATTCTAAATTATGCAATTTTCATCCAAAAATATGCCAAAAAATAGGAAAAATTCAATGGCAAGAATTTAATTGAAGAATATAAGAAAAATCATACCTTTGTGTTCTCTAATGCATGGGTAAGAAAAATGTACAATTTTTTTGAAGAAATCATCACTGGAAAGGAGAGATTTGAAAGTGGATTTTTGAAGAAAAAGTTGAGATTTTTGGAGTTTTAATCCGTAGATTCAACAAAAACAAGGAGATTTGGTGTTGGGTTGATGTTTTTGAAGGGAAAAATTGAACCGGGGGTGTGTGGAGATGAAGAAATGGAGCCAGGTAGAGAGAAAAATTCAGGGAAGTTGAAAATTTTGAAAACAAAATGGCCAAGATTGGCCTTTTGATTAAGAAACCTAATAGGAGCTGGCGATGGCTTGGTGCGGCCGGCTTAATGCCGACCTTGGTCTATCCGGGCCAAGATTTTTTTTTTAATTTAAATACTGCAAACACAATAATGAAAACCACGAAATCATGAAGAAAATGCTAATATTCTAAAAATAAAAAATACAGAACCATAAACAAAAACAAACAGAAATTAAAGGTATGTCCCAATTAACCAAAAACCAAATTAGTGAAAATCATTTTTTTCCCACAGTCGTGATCACGTGGATTTGTCTCAGTATTCCCCGGAAGAGATCCCGTTTGACAGTCTCCAAGGAGTTTAGTCAATTGCCCAATTTGATTTTCCAGATTGTGTATAGATGCCTCCAACTTCCTTGTGGTTGTATCCACTTTTTGAAATCGTGCTTCTGTGGTACTTACTATTTGGTTAACCAAGTCCTCCAATGATAGCTTAGGTGGTGGTACATTGTAAGACAAGGAGGGTTGAGTCTTTTGACTTCCTCAAAAGTTAGAAGAAGTCGGCCTATGTTGGTTTTGGTTGTTCCATAAAAAATTGGGATAGTTTCTCAACCCAGGACTGTAAGTGGCCCTATAAGGATTGTTACCTTGTCGTCCATTGCCCATAAACGTATCTTGTTCCAAACACTCTTGTGATGACTCCATGCTTTGGCACTCATGATTTGGATGTCCTTCCCTACAAAAATTACAACTAACATTCATTACTTGTCCTTGAGAATGAGACATCACCATTTGTTCCATCTTTTGTGTGAGTGCCTCAACCTTAGCCTCTAAGGCTGCCATTGCATCCACCTTGTGAATTCCATGACCACGACCTTTTGACCTTGAACTACACCATGCATAGTTTTTTGTTGCAAGATTGTTAATCAAATCAAACATCTCTTCTGGGGTCTTAGAAATAATGGAACCTCCTGCAGATGCATCAACCAATTGCCTTGTAGCAAAGCTTAAGCCACTGTGAAAAATTTGCATTTGCATACCTAGCTCGAACCCGTGATGAGGACACTTTCTAAGCATCTTCTTAAACCTTTCCCAACACTCATAGAAATTTTCATATTCTAATTGTTGGAAGGCGAAAATGTTTGTCCTAAGCTTGGATATTCTAGTTGGGGGAAAGTATTTTGCTAAAAAATTTTCAGCCAAAACATTCCAAGTGGTGATGGATTTGGTTGACAAAGACTTTAATTAGGATTTAGCTTTATCTCTCATGGAAAAAGGAAAAAGCCTTAGCTTGATAGCATCTTCAGAAAGACCATTCATTTTAAATGTGTCACAGATTTCCAAAAAACTCGAAAGGTGAGCATTAGGTTCTTCCTCAGGTAGCCCATCAAATTGCACTATGTTTTGAATTATCTGGATAATGTTGGGCTTAATCTCAAAGTTATTGGCCTCTATCCTAGGTTTTGTAATACTCGAGCCTGTGCCCGAAATTGCGGGCTTAACAAAATCATTTATAATCCTCCTGTTATTGCCACCATTATTACAATTGTTTTGTTGGTTAACCTATATATCGTCTCTTACCCTTAGTCTAACCACCATTCAAATCTTTGTTAAGGTCCTCTCATTCTCAGGATTAAGATCTACTATGGCGTCTTTGGATCATCGAGTCATACACTAAGGGCTAGATCTACAGAGAAAAGAAGATAGTGAGATTATATAATTCACAAGTTAATCAATTATTGTAGACTCACGAGTTAGGTTAGTCAAATTACAACATACATCGAAATTAGGGAATTAAACAACAAAAATATGGCACCTATACAAGGAACAGATATACATATTTACATATAGACATATATACATATAAATATGATTAAATCAATAAAATCCTAACTTTTATGATATTGTTCCTAGGCAACAAAACCAAAAACTTGATGCTTAAAATTTAGGTGCATAAAAATCATTCAAATTTAAATCCATCCCTAGCCCAGTTTTAATTAAAATATTAATTCCAAATTACACATATAAGCATGTATACTCATGGCAAGCATAGTATAGGGAATTAACGAGTATCGATCCTCAAAGAAACAAGTACAAACTAATCACTTTTCATTTATTATTTAACCGACCTACTAAACTGATAAAATGATAAAATGAAAAATAAAGAAAAATATATACAACTTAAGGATGAAAGAATATACAATTTAGACAAATACTTTTGAAAATATGACAATGAATCACTTAGCAAATATCACAATCAATCATCATCTTGGTTTCCTAAAGGATTTAAAATAGACCCACTTTGTTTGTAATCCATGAAATCACTATCTTCTAGTTAAATCAGTGAACATATTCTGTCTCAACCAATTTACCCAAAAGATACATTAAAATCCATCCTCATATAAATCCCTATATTTTAGGTGATTTAAAGCATGAAATTAATCAATGAATCCATATTCTAGCAATCATCAACTAACCTTTGATTACCTAAGTTTTAACAATTAACCATTTTTTCAAGTAAGTTAAGAGATAACAAAAATAAAATTAATTAGTTGAAATCATTATCAACCACTTTTTCAAACAAATTAACAATAAGGATCAATCAATTAACTTCATAATAAAAATAAGTAATCAAATCCTAAGATAAATAATTAATTGATTAAAAGACTAAATTAACTCAAAAAATCATGAATCCTAAAAATAGTGTCAAATTACAATGAAAACATTAACTACATCATTATTCTAGAAAAAGAAAACAAATGTAAAAGAAAAAAAAAAAATCATAGACAAGTCCTTCTTCTTCTCCTTGAAAACCTTTTTGAATAATGCCCCTTGATTGATGAATCTCCTCTTCTTGTGATTGATTGGCAATTTTGATCCTTGGATTCACACCTTTATCTCGTGTGTTCCTTGTTTAAATAGCTCATAAATGGCCAAAATTCATTCTCTAAGAGTTCTAGGCCGAGTAGAAATTGAAAAATACCAGAACACTTGGGAAATTACTAAATCTGTGCGCTATCAGAAAAATCACCGACATTGGACAGATTGGGGCTGGTGCCGACCATGCTTTGGTCAGCCCGGTCATGCTCTATTTTTTTTCTTCGTGATCCCCTATTTTTCCAGAATAGGGCCGGCGATAGTGTTTTTTCGTCGTTTTCCCTTTTTCTTGCAATAAAATGCCAAAGCACATTTCTCACGGTAAAATATGAAATATGAAAGAATATGACTAGTTATTGCATCAAATGTATCACAAAACTTCCTTAAATAACTAGGAAAATATTGATAAATTTAGCCCTTATCACCCTCTCTGACTATGTCCCTCTGATTAGAATTCATACAAGAAAATTTTGGGGATTTCGAGTTGTGTTCTAGAAATTTTTAGTTAAAAAAATCAAACCAAAAAACATTGATGGAGTAGTATTTATGTAATTGGATGGGAAAATACATGCCTCTAAAAGGAAATGAATGGGTTCTGCTAAAAGAATTGGAGTAATATTGTACTTGCCATTCATACCTCCCTACGGGTCTTCAGAGAAGGCTTTGGTTTTATTAGACTCACTGAGGTGTCATAACTCTTTTTTCAATGATTAAGGTAGAGCCCAATGTTTGCCCACCATTATAATTGTTGTTATAATCTTCTTTGATTCTAAGAAAATCACAAAGTGATAGGGGCTGAATTCATTACTATTTTCCTAGTTATTTGAGGTTAATTTGAGGTACTTTTGATGCAATAACTAGGCATATTCCTTCATATTTGATATTTTGCTTGTGGAAAGTGTTTTGGATGAATTTGTGTAGGATTCAAGAGATTTCGAGTAAAAGGTGAAAAATTCCAGCATGTACCTAGCGCCAGGTCCACTTTAGAGAAACAAAGAAAAACAAAGCAACGTCCAGGAGGAAACCAGAATGCACCTGGTGTTAGGTGGGTCAAAGTGACCTGGCTCCAGGTCCGGTTTGTTTTATGACAAATTTTGTACATGAATTTGGTATCTTCTAAAGGATTTTGATATTTTCTAAATTCTAATGGGCCAAGACTTCTTAAGCCATGAATTTTAGTATCAAGGGAGTTTATAAAAAACAAGAAAAACATAAGAGACAGTAGTAAATCCAAGGATCAAAACTTCTAATCACTCAAAAGAAGAAGAGATTCATCATTCAATGAGCATTATTCAAGAAGGTTTCCAAAGAGAAGAGGAGGGTTTGTCTATGAGTTCTTTCTTCTACCTTTGTTTTCTCTTTCTAGAATAATGATGTAATTAATATCTTCATTGTAATTTGACATTATTTTTGGGATTCATGATTTTTTGAGTTAATTTAGTCTTTTTGATACATTAATTATTTGTCTTAGTATTTGATTACTTATTTTATTATGAAGTTGATTCGTTGATTTTTGTTATTAACCTGCTTGAAAAGGGGGCTGACAATGACTTTAATTAATTACTTTTATATTTGTTATCTTTTAACTTGCTTGAAAAATGAGTTAATTGTTAAGAACTTGGGTAATCAAATGTTAGTTGATGATTGATAGAATATGGTTTTATTGACTAATTTCATGTTTTAAATCATCTACAATATAGGGATTTATATGAGGATTGATTTCAATGCATTTGTTGGGCAAATTGGCCGAGACAGAATATGTTCACTAATTTAACTAGAAGATAGTGATTCCATGGATTGCAAATAAAGTGGGTCTATTTTAAATCCTTTATAAGACCAAGATGATAATTGATTGTGATATTTGCTAATTGATTCAGTGTCATGTTTTCAAAAGTATTTGTCTAACTTGTATATTTTTATATCATTGAGTTGTATATATTTTTCTTTATTTTTTAAATTATCTTATCACTTTATTAGGTTGGTTAAACAATGAATGAAAAGTGATTAGTGTGTACTTATTCTTTCAAGGATCGATACTCGTTAATTCCCTATGCTATGCTTGTGATGAGTATATTTGCTCGTATATGTAATTTGGGATTAATGTTTTAATTAAAATTTGGCTAAGGGATATATTTAAATTTAATGATTTTTATACACCCAAAAATTACGCATGAAGTTTTAGGCACCGTTATCAGGGAATAATGTCATGAAAACTTAGATTTTGTTGATTTAACAATGTTTATATATTTATATATCTATATGTAAATATGTATATATGTTCCTTATATGAATAAGTGTCATATTTTGTTGTTTATATAATTGTAATTCCCTAATTTTACTATATGTTGTAATTTGACTAACCCAATTCGTGAGTGTACATAGTTGATTAACTTGTAAATTCTATAATCTCACTATCTTCTGTTTTCTGTAGATCTTGCCTTTAGTGTATAACCCAATGATCTAAAGATGACATAGTAGATCTTGATCCTGAGATTGAGAGGACACTAACAAAAGGTGGTTAGAAAAAGGGTAAGAGACCATATAGAGGTTAACCAACCAAACAATGGTGGTAATAGTGGAATTAATAGGAGGACTATGGATAATTTTGTGAAACCCGCAATCTTGGGTACAGGCGTGAGCATTATAAGGCCTAGGATAGAAGCCAATATTTTTGAAATAAAGCCTAATATCATCCAAATGATTCAAAACATGGTACAATTTGATGGGCTACCTGAGGAAGATCCTAATACCCACATTGTGAGCTTTTTAGAAATTTGTGATACATTTAAGATCAATAGGGTCTCTAAGGTTGCTATCAAACTACAACCTTTTCCTTTTTCTTTGAGAGATAGTGCAAAATCTTGGTTAAATTCTTTGCCAGCCAGATCCATTATCACTTGGAATGTTTTGGCTGAAAAATTTCTAGCAAAATATTTTTCTCTAGCTAGGACATCCAAGCTTAGGACAAACATTTTCGCCTTCCAACAGTTAGAATCTGAAAATCTCTATGAGTGTTGGGAGAGATTTAAGAAGATGCTTAGGAAGTGTCCTCATCATGGGGTTCGAGCCATTGGAGAGTATGCCCTCAAAGACTATGTATTCTATATGAATATATTGTAATAAAATGTTTATTCATTCAATTTAGTTTGTTTCTTATATTATTACACATTTAAAGGTCCAAGTATGATAAGTAATAGTCTATGTATTGGGTCGTTCTTCACAGTAAAGTATAGACCATGGGTACTTGTTATACAAATAAAATTGAGTTCTTAGGCATTTGATGGAATTGGGCATTTCATTAAGGTAAGACTATTATGCCATGATTTTCAATGAGGAATGGTTTATTTTGAATCAGTGAGTAGGTCACTCACATCATAGGCATAAGCATATTTTGAATACATAGAACTGGACTAGTAGTAGTGGTTTCTCTTAAAGTAATCTAATTAAAGAGACAAGACTATTACTACACAGTGTGGATGGAAACCTTCATACTTGAGTGTGAGTTGGTAGTCTAGCAAAGCTAGGGTTTTATACTTTGATGTATGTTGGGTGAGATTTCTTTTGTGAGATCAATATCCTTATATGTTTGGTGTATTACTCTAGTTAGTTAAGACGGACTCATGCAAAAGAGTTTCTATGCTTCACTTAGTGAGGTTTAATCACCCCCTTATGATTGTCTAGGATAATCTAAATCATCTAGGGCCCTGAGAATGTGACTCTAGCATGTGTGTTTTTGGGTAGCTTCCAATGATAAGCAAGCACATTCAAGTGAGTCATGAATTATCAGACTAGAGATCTAAGGATATTAGATGTCTTTGAGATTGATGTTAGTACATTTATCTTGTCTCATTGATGGGTGTTACATAGAGAGGTATTTCCGTCATTTTACCTGTAGGTCGGAGATATTGCTTTAAGCAATACTATTTTTGGGGTCAATATTTTCATATGGTGATAATTAGAAATATTTAAAATGATAAAATGTGACTATTTAATGGTAAAAGCATTTTGGTCATTTTAGTAGCCATGAATAATATGTCTCTTGGTCCCCGAAGTAGCTCAAGTTACCTTAGTGTTGTTTAGACATGATCTGGGCTTAATGGATAATTATTTGGAAGAGAAATAAAATTTATTCTAAGGCTCCAATTAGAATTAATTAATTAGTCATGGATTTTGACAAGGCTCAAAAAAGATAATTAATTGATTGAGAGAATTAGACTAAAATAAATTAATTAATTGTGCTTATATATGTTGATATATATTAAGAATTCAATTAGAATTAATTAATTAGTCTTGGATATTTAATGAGGCCCAGAAAAGATAAATAATTAATTAAAAGGATTGGGCCAGTCTTAGATTGATTTTTAAGCAAAACACCTAGCCCATTAGGGCTTGATGATTTCAGCCATTAAGGCTTGAGGAAGCCCTAAGCTAGCCAAAAATATGCAGAAGGGAAAAAAAACCCAAGAGGTTTAGAAGTTTTTTTTTTTCTCTGTAGTATACGCCGTCTCCTCTCTCTCGCGCTTTGGTTTTCGTCATTCTCTTCCTTCTCTCTTGGAGAGTGTTTTGATTATCCAAGAAGGTGTTCTCACCAAGCTAACACCAAGAGCAAGGTTGAGCCATACTCCAGAAGACGAAAAGAAGTAGCTTGGAGACGTTTGATGTGTAGAAGTAGAAGATTGGCGGGAATTCCTGTTGAATAACAGGTGGCTCCTTCTTTCCTTCCAACGCAAGAAGTTCCAGTGCAACCCATCTCATATTGGTTAATCCATGACCAACAAGAAAAAGTAAGTATTTTCTTCTAGATGTGGCTTGGAAAACTAAAAAAATTTCCATTGCATTTTCTCTGATGTTTTCCGTGATTCTTCATGAGCTAGGTATGCAAATGAAAATCTTTCATAGTGGTTTAAGCTTTGCTACATGACAATTGGTTGATGCATCTATTGGAGGTTCAATTAATTCTAAGACGCCGGAGGAGGTGTTTGATTTGATTAAAAATCTTGCAACAAACAACTATGCTTGGGGTAGATCACGGTCAATAGCTTATATTCATGGAGTGCACATGGTAGATGCAATGGCAATCTTGGAGGCTAAGATGGAGTCACTAACACAAAAGATGGAGCAAATAGTAATGTCTCCTTTCCAAGGACAGGTAATGAATGTTAATTGTGATTTTTATAGGGAAGGGCATCTAAACCATGAGTGCCAAAGTACGGAGTCATCACAAGAGTCGTTAGAATAAGCTGTGTTTGTGGGTAATGGAAGATAAGGTAACAATCCTTACAGTTCCACTTACAATCTGGTTGGACGAACCATCCCAATTTTTATGGAACAATTAAAATCAACCTAGGCAGACTTCTTCAAACTTTGGAGGAAATCAAAGGCCTCAACCATTTTTGCCCTACAATGCACCACCACCTAAACTATCGTTGGAGGACTTGGTTAACCAAATGGTAAGTAGCACGGAAACACGGTTTCAAGGAGTGGATGCAACCACAAGGAATTTGGAGGCGTCCATACATAATCTGGAAAATCAAATTGGATAATTGGTCAAACTCCTATGAAACCGTCAAGCGGGCTCTATTCCAGGAAACACCAAGACCAATTCACATGACTAAGACCATGGAAAAAGATGATTTTTTTTTTTCCTGATTTGGTTTTTTTTGGGGACATCTATTTAATTTTTGTGTGCTTTTATTTATTTTTCTGTTCTTTTAATTTTTTTGAATGGATTTTCTTCAGAATTTAGTGGTTTTAATTTTGGTTGTTTTCATTAATTAAATAATTTTAAAAAAAGTATATGTTTTTTGTTAGCTAGAGCTGGCTTGGCGCCAGGCCCAAACTTTGGCCCTGGCGTTCGGCCAACATGGCTAAAAAGAATGCACTGAGATAGTGTAGGCTTGGTGTAAGGCCCAGTACTTAGACTTGGCACTAGGTCCATTGGCAAAAAGTCCAACCACGACCAAATTTGGCCATTTTTTCAAACAACCATCATCTCTTTCGATTTTTTCTTTCAATACCTTGCCGGGTCCAACTTCAAAACACTGTCGAGTCATTTTCTATCCCTCCAAAACACCTTCCAAATATAAAATCATTGCTTTGTTCTTGAAGTTTTTGATTAAAAACAAGAAGAAAAAAAAAAATCCAATCTTTCTTCATAAAACCTATTTTTCAATCTATTCACTTGGTGCACAATTTCTTCAATCTTTTTGCATAGGATCATTGTCCATACATTGGAGATCATTGTAGTATATTGTTTTTTCATTTTCTATGGTTCAATTTTTCATATTGATGATTTGATATTTTCGTATGAATTATGATCTGAAAAAATCTCATTTTTTTGGTTTGATGGATTGGAAAAAAATATTACTTTGAGGCTTATTTAGCATGGGTATATGATTAACAATAATAGTGGATTGATGCAATACATGTTTTACACCTTTTTGGTCGATATTGAGCATGCCTTTAATATGTCTAATTTTGAGCATACCAAGACATGTTCTTCATAGATTGAGAGATACTTGTTCATGTTTAACTTGACATTGTGATTATGAGCTTTACATTATGACATGAATGGTATTGCTAATTTGATCATGGGTATTGATATTGTGTCTGGATTAGACAATAGTTATTTTTTTGTAGGTATTTTTGTGAGAGTTTGTGTTATATTTTGTGGTATATTGAGGTCGTGGTTTTGTTGAGTGGGTATTGTATTTGTGAGAAGGTTGAGGGTTGTGTTTGAGTGTATAGTCAGTAGTGATCTTGAGGGTGTTCTATATTCCTTCTTTTATCCTACCTTTGTCCATAATCACATCTTCATCATGTGTAGGACACCTAAGAGAATGGCACATTCAGCTAAGAAAGCTAGAGTTTCATCTTCGTCTACACCATCTTTTAAGCCTCTACCTACTCAGCCTATACTATTATGTGATCTTACATGTCAAATCTAGTACCAAAGTCACCAACATAACAAAATCATAGTAGAAAAGATGTATAAACCTTCCTTTGATAATTCATTACATCTTTCTACTATGTTTAGGCGACTGGGTTGGGAGCCTATCATCAGACTTGAGGGAGCTTATTGTCCTGTGAGGGTAAGAAAATTTTATGCTAACATGCATGATAAAAAGAAACTCAACCTCCAAGTCATTTCTACTTGGTTAAGGAGATGCCAATTGAGTTTGATAGAGCTAGACTAGCAAGGACCTTGGGTATACCTAATAATGGTCCATGGATAGCTGTGGACCATAATAATCAAAAGATTCTTTCTGATCTTACTTGAGATGTGAGTGCTATGAGGATTAGTTTGCAGATGTGGAGGAAGGGGCAAATAGGCCAGTATTGCTACTACTCCAATAATGATCTTGAGGCTCAATTACGTGCCCTAGTCTACATTTTCTCTTTTAATGTTTATTCTAAGGTTAGTGGTTTTAATGAGTCTAATGTTCTTGATGTTTACATTCTTGATAAGATGATGAGGAGTGAGCCTATCCCCCTTACTCCTATTATTATTTAGTCCATGTGGGAGGTTGTTTCCTCTCGCATCTCAGCCAAAGCCCTCAAATTTTCCTTGGTCATCATGTGTATCTTACGGGACTTTGGAGTGAGTTTGGATGGAGAGCTTAGTGAGCTGACCACTGACCAGGACTTAGGAACTGAGCATACTTTGGTTCAGTGCGGCTATCGTTATGATGAGAAGGAGAGGAGGTGGAACAAACCTTATGAGGTCCAACATCCGAAGATGGTGGAACTTCCCCCTGATGAGGATAAGCCGGAGGAGCAGCCTACTTGATCTCGCAGCTACGCCAGTAGTTCTTATTCTATTGCTGATTTCGAGGCATGAGTGGAGGCCTAAATGGAGACCCAAATGACCTCATTCTCTAGCTGCCAGACTTTATTGTTGACCCCCATCGCCGTCAAGATGCCCACGAGCAAAAATTGGTGACTTTGATCCAGCAGTCCACTGGTGCATCCACTATTAGCTGCCAGAGATCCTGACGATGGTGATGATAATGATGATGATGATGATGATGATGATGATGAGTCTAAGGACTCTTGATTTACTCCTTGCTCACTTGTATTTTATTTTATTTTCTGTTGCTTTTATTTTATTTTTTTTCTTTGAATTTTAATGACCTTTCTTAGTTTTAGTTGTCTTTTCCTTAATTTTACTTTTACTTTTTCTTTTTTTTAGATTTATGCTTTTTATTTTTGTTTCTTTTGAGTTAGGTACCCTTTTCTAATGACTCCTTGTGGTGGATTCACATGCGTTGGAACTCATTTGCAATGGAAATATTTTCTTTTCTCTATTCTTTCCCTTTTATTAATTTTGGTCATTTGGCTTTGCTTTCATTATTATATTTTTAGCCATTGAGGACAATGTCCAATTTAAGTGTGGAGGGAAAGTTTAGCATTGAAGATATTTTTCATATATATTTGTGTAAATTGTGCTAAATTTGTGTTGAAAAAATTTATCTTTGTGGTTTTTCATTGATTAGTAAGATTGTAATTCTCTTTCTTACTTTGATATGAGTTTTGCCATTCATTTGGTGGATTTTTTTTAATACGTTGGTTTATTGGATAGGATATTGTTACGACTTGAGAATTTAGATTAATCTTATTTATGCATTAGTGTTTGAATATTATTTGACTCATCTAATTTGAATATGAAGAAATGATGAATATGGGGAAAGTTGTTGACTAACATTTGTATTATGGGTTTAAATTTTGCTTCGCTTTGAGTTGTGATAAGGAATGTGAGGAAGAATGTTTGAGTGGAAAGATTGTGTAGGAAAAAGACAATTTGATTGTGAGTTGAAGATTGAGAACAATGGGTTGATTGTTGTTTCCTCTATGAAGGTGCAAAAAATGTTTTTGCTTGATTAGATGGAAAACGCAGAAACAGGGGTATGCACCGTAAGTTAAAAAAAATTAGAGAAAAATTAAACGCGAGCCATAAAGGCCATGCGGAAGCGTGAAGATCATACCTTTGCGTTCCTTAACCCTTCTAGGTTGCGTAGGAACAGATTGAACGGTTGGAATCGCCTCGCTTTGCACACTTGAAGGAGCTTCCGGTTGAATACCCGCTAGCCCTTGTTTGCATTAACGCTTAGCTCTCTAGCTCTCGGGATATTCTTCAGCCTAACCTCTAGTTGGTGAACACAATGAGAAAGAGAAATGGTCTCAATTCTCCTTGGTTCGCTCGCTATTGGTTAGCAAAGAACAAGGAGAAAAACAAGAAGAAGAAAACCGTGAGAGAGAGAACTAGAGTGACGTGAGAGTCTTGTGGCTTGGGAAAAGAATTAGGGTTTTTTTCTTTTCAAAGAGTTGTTTTATAAGTTAGCCAAAAATTAGGTCTCTCATTATCTGATAAACATATCCCCGGGATTTCAAAATACCCGGATGTTATCCTGAGAATTAGTTTGGCCTAACCCTAAACTCCTCTTAACCATATCTGGAAAAAACCCTAAGGTCCAAGCTATTGGACTAGATAAATATTTATTATTTTTCTTAGACCCAAAAAGGCCTAAAATAATAAATATTAATTATTTATTTCCTGGGCTTACATAAGTAACCCAATAAATAATTAATGAGCCCAAATGAACCATAATAATTAATCTTTAATTATTTATTTCTTGGGCCTATATAAATAACCCAATAAATAATTAAACATTAATTATTTCCCCTAGTTTAAGCCCAAGTTAATTTCTTAATTATTCATACTGGACCTAGGCCCTGAATAATTAATTAACCAAATAAACTAGATGATTAATTTCTCTCAACTCTTATTTTATTTATTTATTTATTTTATTCCAGTCCAATAATAAATTAGACTTCCTGAATAAAATAAAATAAAATAAAATAAAATCCTCTTCAACTGAGACCAATTCCTCAACCCAAAATAGTTAGGACATACGGGCTATTCCGAGGACCAAAAAGACACATCGCATTGGCTGCTAAAATGACCAAAATACCCCTGCTATATAAATAGCTGTATTTTGCATTTTAAATATTTTCTAATATCACCATAAGGAAATATTGACCCCAAGGACAGTGCTGCATTCGCAAAGTCTTCGACCTATAGGTGAAATGACTAAAATACCCCTCTACACATCGCCGTACGTTTAGAGAGGAAGAAGTGTACTAACACCTCCCTAAATGACATCTACCATCCTTAGGCTTCTAGTCCAATGATCCACGACTTCCTGGAGTGTTTCCGCTTTCCAAGGGAGCTACCCTAAAGCAAACATCCAAGTCATGTTTCCCAGGGCCCTGGATAATTTAGACCATTCGGACAACCACAAGGGGCGATATAGTGCAGAAACTATCTTGTATAAGTCTGTCTTAACTAACTAGTCACACATACCCAACGTGCAAGTATATTGGCCCTACGATAGAACCTCAACTACAATAAATCAAAGTATATGCTTCCATCTTCGCTAGACCACCAACTCATACTCAAGTCGTAGAGTACTAGTCCACGCTGTAGCGGTAGTAATCTAGGTTTCTACCACATAGTACTTTGAGAAACCACTACTACAGGTCCTGTTCTACGTATTCGAAATACCCTTATGTCATGAAGTGAGTGGACTACCCACTGGCTAAAGGTAAGCCATTCCCCATTTGAAATTCATAACATAATAACCTAAACATGATGAGGTTTCCAGTCTCATCAATAGGTTAAGAACAAATGTTTATGTGTTAAATAACCCGTGATCCATACCTTTCTGTGAAAGATCATCATTCACATGGATCACTTATTTAAACACAATGGGTCTGTTCCAAACAAAAATCGCGCACAAACAAAAAGTAAATTCACAAAAAATTTCTGAAAATAAATTCTTTCATTAAATAATTCGATTTTACATCAGAAACCTAGTCTAAGAGGGCATACAATCCAACATGATTATGGGGGCCAATACAATAGTGAAGAGAAATCCACTTTCTTGAGGCTATTAATTCCTGAAAGCAAAAGAGAGAAAAAATGTTGAAAAAAATTATGAGTGTTGACTATAAGGGGGCGAATACGGTGCATGAAGAGAAATCCATTCACTTGAGGTTACCAATTCCCTAAGTCATTGAAAAATTGAGAGAGAAAAAATAGAGTGTTTTCCTTGAATCACTACTTGAGTTGTGCAACCTTTGGATTTATGATGCTTGAGTTGATAGATAGCTTGACTTGTATGATTCATGTTATCTATATTTTTACTTGGAGAGTGAAATAATTTTCTTAAACTGAGTTATAGACTTGATTTATTTAACTTCAAGAGTTTTGTTATGTCCTATCAAGTGCTTCAAATTTTGATTGTTTTCAAATGGTTGAATGAATGGCAAAAGTTTTATCTTAAGTTTGAAGGGAAGTTATAAGTCCTGTTATGATTCAAATTTTGGAACAATAAAATCATGTGTTTTCTTGATTATTTTCTTGACTTAATTGTTTTTGCTTGTGGACAAGCAAAGGTTCAAGTATGGAGGAATGTGATAGGGGCTAAATTAATCACTATTTTCATAATTATTTGAGGTTAGTTTGAGGTACTTTTGATGTAATAACTAGGCATATTCCTTCCCATTTGATAATTTTCTTGTGAAAAGTGTGTTGGATTAATTTGTGCAGGATTCAAGAGATTTCGAGCAAAAAGTGAAAAATTCCAGCATACACCTGGTGTCAAGTCTGGCTATTGCACCAGGCATTAGGTCCACTC
The DNA here is from genome assembly GCA_026120185.1 of Voacanga thouarsii. Taxonomy (NCBI): domain Eukaryota; kingdom Viridiplantae; phylum Streptophyta; class Magnoliopsida; order Gentianales; family Apocynaceae; genus Voacanga; species Voacanga thouarsii. The sequence continues at coordinate 839,142 of JANUWF010001049.1, read as the reverse complement.
TGGAGAAACATAGAAAAACAGAGCAATGTCTAGGAGGAACTAGCATGCACCTGGCACCAGGTGAGTTGAAGTGACCCAGTGCAGGTATGGCCTATTCCGTGACGAATTTGGTATCTTCCAAAGGATTTTGGTATTTTTTGAATTCTAATGGGCCAAAACTTCACACGCCACAAATTTTGGTATCAAGGGAGCTTATAAAGAAAAGAAAAATACAAGAGAAAGTAGTAAATCCAAGGATCAAAACTTCTAATCACTCAAAGGAAAAAGAGATTCATCATTCAATGAGCATTATTCAAGAAGGTTTCCAAAGAGAAGAATAAGGCTTGTCTATGAGTTCTTTATTTTATCTTTGTTTACTTTTTCTAGAATAATGATGTAATTAATGTTTTCATTGTAATTTGACATTATTTTTAGGATTATGATTTTTTGAGTTAATTTAGTCTTTTTGATCGATTAATTATTTATCTTAGTATTTGATTACTTGTTTTATTACCAAGTCAATTGTTTAATTTTTGTTATTAACTTGCTTGAAAGGGGGGTTAACAATGATTTCAATTAATTAATTTCATATTTGTTATCTCTTAACTTGCTTGAAAAAGGGATTAATTGTTAAGACCTTGGGAAATCAAAGGCTAGTTAATGATTTGTAGAATATGGATTCTTTGACTAATTTCATGATTTAAATCACCTAGAATATAGGGGTTTATATGAGGATTGATTTTAATGCATCTTTTGGATAAATTGGTCGAGATAGAATATGTACACTAATTTAACTAAACGATAGTGATTCCATGGATTGCAAATGAAGTGGGTCTATTTTAAATTCTTCATGAGACCAAGATAATAATTGATTGTGATATTTGCTAATTGATTCATTGTTATGTTTTCAAAAGTATTTGTCTAAATTGCATATTTTTACATCATTGAGTTGTATATATTTTTCTTTATTCTTTTAGTATTTTATCACTTTATTAGATCGGTTAAACAATGAATGAAAAGTAATTAGTATGTACTTGTTCTTTTGAGAATCGATACTCGTTAATTCCCTATGCTATGCTTGCGATGAGTATATTTGCTCGTATGTGTAATTTGGGACTAATGTTTTAATTAAAGCTTGGCTAAGGGATGGATTAAAATTTAATAATTTTTATACAGAAAAAATTTACGCATCACAACGGTTCGGAGAATCAACATTATTGTCGGAATCTAATTGTTGTTAGCATTGGATACCTTTTGTGTGTGACCTATCAAATGACAGCAAGCAAAAACATATTTGATAATGGATACAACTTTTGATGAATCGATATATTCTTTGAAGAAGAAAAAGTGTTTGTTGTTCTTCTTGTTGAATGTAGAAGATAACAAAGCTGTTCTTGCACTTGTGACAGATGATGTCGGGGAGATCCTCTTATATGTAATTGTCATCAGAGGAAGAAGAAAAGAAAGAAAAACAAAAAAAAAAACAAAAGAAAAATTTAAAAATAAATAAAAATTAGATAATGATCATTTTAATTAAAATATAAAATTATCAAAATGTCCTTAAATTATCAATTAAAATGATTATTGCACCGTTAATTTTTGAAGGATGAGAGGATTGACCATTGAAGGGATGAATTTGGACATTTAAAAAGTTCGAGAAATCATTTTACGCTTTTTTTTGTTGGAGGGCAAGATTTAAAATTCGAAATAGTTGAAAGGTGACTAGGATTGTTTGTCCCAATTAATAGATCTAAGTTCAAATCTGGATCTAATTCTCAAGATTCTTATCAAAAGAAATATGGTAACTTTGAGCCCAAATTTAAATTTGATTCCCAATATTCCTATCAAGAGGAAAAAGGTTCGAGTTTAGATATGAATAGGATATTCAAAATTACCATCAAGGAGAAAATGGTAACTTTGAAGACACCAAGATATCGTCGTCTTTTCTAAAGGAAGTGAAAGCAAACTCAAGTTGTTGATAATGAAATGCTATCAAATTCTACCTTTATCCTAACGCCTTTTTATGCCTTTTTTTGTTTTTTTTTGTTTTTTTTTTTGGAGAAAGAAGGTAGGGTGTTCATTCTATTTTTGGTTTGGTTTTATGAATTTTGGACAAAATCGAACCTTGCCAAAATTTTTACAAAACCGAACAAAATCAAACTGAATTTTAATTTAACCAAATTGAAATAGCTGAAACCGAACTGAAATTAAAAAAAAAAATCATAGTTTATATATGAATAAATGATTAATTATATATTTTTAATTCAAAATCATTTTAGTTTTTTTATTTTTTGATTTTTTGATTTTGGAAAAACAAAAACCGAACCAAATTTTTATATAAAATTTAAAACCAAATTGAACTAAACCAAATTTCACTAAAATCGAACTAAAAACTGAAATTATACACAGTTCAGTTCGATATTTTGCTTAAAACCAAATAGTGAACCCCCCCTAGAAAGTGGAAGCCAACTCAAATTGTCATTCCGATGCTTCCAATGACAAAGATGATAAAGGATGTGAGAGTAATTCTCGATAAGTCTTGACAAATTGGAAAATGTGACAGTTATATAGTTTTTTTTTTTTATAGTATTAGAAATTTTCCAAATTAAGTTTAAGAGGGGTGATTAGTCAATTTTATTTTTCAAAAATTTTCTTTGGAGAAGTAAAGAAACCAATGTTAAGATAGAGTTTGTAGTAATTTTGCAATATGCATAGAACAAGAATTGATGAAGGAGAAGGAAAAAGAGGTTTTAATGAACAATGGGGGTGAGGCTTCATTGTTTCTTCTTCTTCAATTGTCTAATGTTCTCAAATTCTTCCTCCATCACATTTTAAAAAATTAGAAATCTTTTATTGAAATCCTTCCAATTCCTGTATTTAAGGTTTAATTTTATTATATTTGGGAAACTCTATTTTTGTTGATTCTCTCTATGAATTTAAGTTATTCTTCCTCTTGACGGGAATCTTGTGGATCAGATTCAGATATGAGTACAAATCTTCCTTTTGAGTCTTAAGTTAGGGAAGGAGAAGGGAATTTTTTTTAAAAGTTAAATAATAAAAATTGAATAATTATATATTTTAAAGTAATATAAAATTACCTAAATGCCCTTTAAATGTAGCAGAAATGGAAGTTGACTATTGATCAATTGATAAAAGGGCAATGTTTAGATGATTTGATAGTTTAAAGATAAGTAAGAAATGTTTGATAGTTAGCGAATAAAAGGTAGATTTTTGAATAGTTTGAGGGTTATCAAAATTATTTTCTACACACACACACACACACACACACACATGATGAGTGATCATCATGCATATATCTTTTGTGATATTTGTGCTATAGTTGCGGTAAAATCTTGCCCAAAACACTACTCACCACACATTTTCACATTATTTTTATTTAGGAATTGAAAAATATCAATTAGAGATGAACGAGGATGAAAAAGGAAGAAAAAGGAGCTAATTTGAAGAAAATTTTAGAAAGGTGGTGGCCTAGGCTTCTTGGACTTCCTTTGGTCGCCTACAGTCTGGAAAATTATTGTCTTGAGAGTTTGGCTATAAATACACTATTATAGCCTCAAAAGAAAAGGAGAAGCCATCTTAGAACCTTAGATCCCTAGGAGTGAGGGTTGGCACACAAGAAGAAGAGGAAGATAAAAGGATTCAATGAAGAAGAAAAGAAGATTGCAAGAGGTTTTCAAGAAAGAGGAAAAGAATGGCTTGTTTGTGAGTTTTCTATTCCATTTTCTTTGTAATCTTACTTTGTAATTTATGCTAAACTTTGATTTTTAATTGTAATGAAGGGTTGTACCTTATTTTATAATTTGAGTTTATGTATTTTACTTGGATCTATGGTTTTTATTCTATGGCATTTTTGGTTATTTGTGTTTATTATGTTATTTTGGATGAGTTTGGCTTTAATTAAATTTCTTCAATTATTTGTTCTCCTTAATAAATTTAAGAGATTGGGTTAAGGTTAGAACACCCTCTTGACTAGTTTAATATTTGCCATATTCGATTAACCCGAGAGGGAGATTGTGGATTAGGGCTAAATAGCAAAAGAGCTTATGAAATTGCCTAGAGATAGAGATTTTGTGGCTTTCGGATGATTTTGGGTTTGTGAGTGATAATTAATGCCTTCTTGGGATTGGTTAATTAGGTAGAGAGATCGATTAATCTAACTAGGGATTAGGAATCTCATAACTTGAGAGAGAAAGAGTCATTTTTTACTCACACTGATGCTTAGAGTTAGAATTTATAGACCTAAGGGGTACTCATCTTTTAGGTGTTTAATGAGAGAATTCCTTTTGTTATATGGCCTTTATCTCTTTCTAATTCTTTGATGAACTTGTGGCTCTTCCTTGTGTAAGAACTTGATAGGTTTCCTAGTGTAATTAAATAATTTTACTTCACATATTTAATTTGACTAAATAATGAGAAAAGAAGGAAGTAAGGGTAATTGCCACGTTCCCTAAGATTCTTCAGCACTTGCTAATGTTATCTATGCTACACGATAGGTGCACTTGCCTATATATATGTGTGTTGTGTGAATTGACTTGGCATTTTAAATTATAAAACTTGTGTGATTGTGGGGTATTATTAAATTTATTTTTATATATGCGCAAAACACAAATCAAGTTTTTTGGCACTGTTATCGGGGAATCCTTTATGACAATATTCTAAAAATTTTAATTCTTATTTATTTAGCCTTGTAATTATGTTTATATTTATGTTTAGCACTAACTTGAATGTAAATAGTTGTTTGTATGTCTGTTGTGAGTATATTTACTTTGGCCAAAATTGTACTTGAGAATTCATTGATTATTTTTGGTGTAAGGTTTATTCTTTTGGATTTTGAGTGATTTCATTGATATATTGATTCATTTATAACTTATACTTTGAATGATTGAGAATAGTTATGGAGAATTTTTGGATTGAGAGATTTTGGCTATATTTCATTTTGATGAGTTAGGCATGTTGAACATGGAAATGAGTGGTATTACGAAGATGATTTTTATTGTGTTTGAAAATGGGAATTTTGATTGTGGGTAACTAGACATGATCTATGGTGTATGGTTTTGATCTATGGATTAGCCTTTTGGAGTTTTCTTGGAGTTATGCTCAAATTTTTGTATATCAAGGAACTATTCACTACAAAAAAGTTCTATATACGACGGTATTTTTTACTGTAGTCCTAGAGCCACTGTAATTAGTGGTTTTTAATGGTAGACCATCGTACAAAGTCATAAAACTCGGCGATTCAGTGGATCATCGTATATAGTCTACTATAAATGATAGACCATCATATATAGTTCATAAAATATAGTGGTGCATCATATAAAACAATTATATAAGAAGTCTACTAGAATTGCCATCATTTGAAGTATTATTTACGATGATTTTACGACCGTCGCAAATGGATGAATAAATACGATGGTGTTTTTATAATTTACGATGGTTAAATGACCACCATTTATATGGTCCACATTCATGACTGTAGATTTACGTCATTTTAAATATCTTTTACAATCGTCGTAAATGTAGGAATAAATATGACAGTCATTGAGATATTTACGACGGTTATACGACCACCGTATAGATACTGATATTTACGATGGTGGATTTACCATGGTTTCTAAGCTGCCACTAATGAAATATTACATACGACCGCCTTTTTTATATTTACGGTGGTCTTATGACTGTCACAAATAAGTTACGCCACTTCTGTTGTAGGAACAAAAGTAGATGAATTGTCGTAAAGAACACCATACCTTTAAGACTTAGACAAAATTGTCGTAAAGAACACCATTGATGGGAACCACCATACCTTTAAGACTTAGACAAAATTTCTCCAACACATGGACATCACCAAGAGAACTAGTGATGGAAACGGAAACCCACCAAGATAATCCAGGCGTCTATTGAAGCCATTGACAGCAGCTTCCTCTGGGGTGAACAAAAGTGAGTGGATAAAAGTACATTTATTTTTAATTAGGGATTTTGTTTTGGGCTCAAAGATGCAAAATTTGTAATTAGAAAGTTATGTTAATCCTTCTCCTATTTTGTTCTTTCATCCCATTACAAAAATATTTAAATTTTGATGTAAAAATTTACCTATTTTTTTCTGTTCAGTTGCTTTAGAGCTACATATTTCTCTTGGAGTTGGCTTAGCAAGATTATATTAGGTAGAGAGGAAGAAGTTCGGTGTTTCAACAATAGGTAATTTCTCCTCTTTCTAATCTAAAAGAACAGGTTTTTTCTGATCTTCTATATCACCACAGCTTCGTCCTGTATAATGTCTTATCTTTCTAATGTGTTGTTTGAATCCCTTTAATGTTCTCCTTGCTAAGAAGAATAAAGCTCATCAATCATTTTTGTTTCTCATTTTCCCGCCTGCACCCAAATATTACCTTAAAAATTGAGCATTCCATTTTGATATAGAAATCCTCAGTTTCTTGTGACAGTGGACATTGTAAAATTCCCTGCCTACCAAGCTAATCACTATTATAGATTGCTAGTACCTTCTGCATTACCCATATTGTTTTCTGACTTTTTATTTTGTATTAAATCTCATAGTCCATTTAGACAGCCATTTTTTTTTTTTTGAAGTAGTAGTAGCGATTCTTTGTTCCAATAGAAATTCAAGACTTTGTTAGCTAATTTTTTTATGATAAAGTGATTCCCTTGTATGTAATTGTTAGTGTTATGCCCTAGAAGCAATCACTTGTACGTTATATATGGCACATTTTATTTTAATAAAAGGCATTATTTATCTTACAGTTTCTTTTGTTTACGTTTATGCAATATAACTATTAGATAAAGTCCCTAGTATAATATTATGTTAAGGAAATCGTGATAGAGATCATAATATGAGATTCCTACTACACTGTATAGTGTTATTACTTAAATAGTCCCTAGTTGTAGTATTAATGAGACATGACATCATTAATACGTTAAGACTAGCATATGTTAGACTTCCTGATTTGATCAGGTGGTGGTTCTTATATCCGTGAGTATTGAGATACTCAAAGTTAACACATATATGCTTGTTAATGGAACAAGTACATTAGATGACTTGGCTATGAGATAATCACATGGATAACTACTTAGTGCCAGTGATATAATATCAATATAGCAAACGTGCAAGTATCCTTAGACTTGAGATCTCCAAGGTACTTTGTTTGCTGAGCATTGTGCTTTGATTCCAATCTCTGGAGCCAGATCGAGGGCCGCCTATGGGATGGATATTGGGTACATTGTGAGGTAAACGAAAGTAGTTGAGAGAGTCAATAAATGATTCACCACTCCTAATAGTAGGGGCGAATAGCTTACGGCCACTTGTAGGAATTACTACTCAATAAGTCCTTAGCCAATGCGACTGTGTATTGGAAACAGTTTCAATTGATACACATCTAGAGTAGTGGGTTCCTGGTATAAGTACTATTATATTCGAGCCAGAATTAATATATTCTGGAGGGACTTGGCACTAATTCCGTATTCCAAACCAAATGAGATATTTTATGGTGAAAGGAGTTAATTGCACCGTAGTTTATTATTGAAGGGTTCATGTTAAGCCACTTGACTTCCTGGATTTTTGGATGGTCATGATGTGTTGCTAGATACCGCTCATGATCTGGGAATATGGGTTTATTAATTGATGAATTAATAAACCAATCATAATTTGAATTAATAGAATAAATTCTAATTAATCTCAAAGGTGTTTGAATTAATTCATATTTGCTACCAATTGACTAGGAAACCTAATAGGTCACACACAATAGAGGATTATATACTCAAAGTGTTATTTGGTAACATATTGGGGTTAATTGTGAGAAAGAGAAGTTGTTGTGGCCAAATTATAATTAATTATAATTCATGGTTCAAGTTGTAATTGTGAGAACTTGATGTTTTCAATTACAATTAGGGAATTTTAATTGTTTTAGAATCTTGAGATGGAGTAATTTCAGCAGGTTTTTCGTGATATGTGTGAGACACACATAAAACCTTAGCTTGAGAGGAATTAACGCAAAAAACATCTCCAAAACCTTCTCTTCTCTGTCATTTTTCTTCAGCAAAGAGGAAACAAAAAACCCTAATCCTAGCCGCCATTTTGGTTTATGCTAGCACATAAACATCTTGGTGCTTGAATGTGATCCTCTGTGTGGATTTTTGTTAGAGATAATCATACACTGTGGTTGTAGTGGTTGGATATTCAACTCTTGTGGTGTTTGATCAAGAGGATTGCTAGATCATACCTCGACTTGAAGAAGGAAAAATTTTGTTTTTCAGATGCTCAAAGAAAGGTAAAGTTGTTACATTTGTTCTCTTTATATTTTGTTTTCCACACATATGCGGATCCTGGGTTGGTATCTCGTTCTTATTTTTCTGCTGCGCCATATATGATATGCGTGAGATACCCAAGAGTAATGGCTATATTTGTTAAAGCTGTGGCAAATACCATAGGCACTATATCATGCACATGTTAGGTATCTCAGGCTCGTATCCTATATGGCGCAATGGAAAATAAACGAGATACCATCCCAGGACCCCATGTGTGGAAAACAAGACATAAAGATAATAAAGGTAGCAGTTTTTTACCTTTGTTTGATCGTCCGAAGAACAAAAATTTCTTCTTCATGTTGTGGCGCGATCCAACAATCCTCTTGGTCCAACTTCACGAGAGTTGAACGTCTAACCACTATAATCACAGTGTGTGATTATCTCTAACAGTAATCCACACAGAGGAATACTCAAGCACCAAAATATTTATGTGCTAGCAGAAAAATAAGGTGGCTAGGGTTGTTTTGTTTTTCCAGGAAAAATGTGAAAAAGAGGGAAGAAGAAGCTGTTGTTTTCGTGTGTCTCATCATCAGCAAGGGTTTCGTGTGTTTCTACTCATTGTTACACGAAAATCCCTTCCCAAAACTGAGAATTCTAATCCTATTAGAATTCCCTAATTGAAATTGGAAATATCAAGTTGTCACAATTACAACTTGGACCACAAATTAAAACAATTATAATTTGTCCACAACAACTTCTCTTTCTCTCAATTAATCCCACTATGTTATCAAATAACATCTTGAGTATATAATCCTCTATTGTGTGTGACCTATTAGGTTTCCCAGTCAATTGGTAGAGAATATGAATTAATCAAAACGTCTTTGAGATTAATAATTCATAATTAATTAGAATTAATCATATTAATTCTAATCAGGATTGGTTTATTAATCCATCAATTAATAAACCCATATTCCCAGATTATGAGCGGTATCTAGCAACACATTATGACCACCCAAGAGTCTAAGAAGTCAAGTAGCTTGACGTGAACCATTCATTAACAAACTTTAGTGCAATTAACTCCTTTCACTATACAATATCTTATTCGGTTTAGAATACGGAATTAGTGCCAACTCCCTCCAGAATTAATTCTGGCCCGAATACAATAGTACTTGTACCAGGAACCTACTACTCTAGATGTGTATTAATTGGAACTATTTCCAATACAATCGCCTTGGTCAAGGACTTCTCGAGTAGTAATTCCTACAAGTGGCCGTGAGATATTTGCCCCTACTATTAGGAGTGGTGAATCCTTTATTGACCCTCTCAACTACTTTCGTTTACCTCATAATGTACCCAATATCCATCCTATAGGCGGCCCTTGATCGAGCTCCGAAGATTGGAATCGAAGTACAATGCTCAGCAAACAAAGTACCTTGGAGATCTCAAGTCTAAGGATAATTGTACGTTTGCTATATTAATATTATATCACTTGCACTAAATAGTTATCCATGTGATTATCTCAAAGTTAGGTCATCTAATGAACTTGTTCCATTAACAAGCATCCATGTGTTAACTTTGAGTATCTTAATACTTATGGTTATGAGAACCACCACCTGATCAAATCAGGAAGTCTAACACATGTTAGTCTTAACTTGTCTCATTAATACTATGACTATGGACTATTTAAGTACTAACACCATCCAGTATAGTAGGAATCTCATATCATGATCTCTATCATGATTTCCTTAACATAGTGTTGTACTAGTGACTTTATCGAATAGTTATATTACTTAGAGTAAACAAAAAAACTGTAAGATAAATAATGTCTTTTATTAAAATAAAATGTGTCATAAACAATGTACAAGTGATTGCCTCTAGGGCACAACACTAACAGCACAGACAACACTTGTATAAGTGATTGACCTTCTATTCTGCAATAAAAGCTCAATACCAATATGGATAGGAAATTTCTCATTAATTGTCAAGACAGTTCTAAAGAAAAAATCTTAAACTTCCATCTCTTTTCTTTAGTAACTAAACTAGGGATGTATATGGACTATTGCTTGGTTTGATGATTCTGGCAACATTTCTTGAATGAGTTTTATCTCTGCCTTCTGAGAAAAATGTAAAGCTGGTCAATTAGCTTTACTGATTGTGCATGTATATTCTAATATTATGGGTAGAAGAATATAATATTCATAACATTCACCAATCTCTCATACATTTTTTGACTTGTATTGTTTACTTATAGTGCATTAATATTCATAGGTCTACACAGAATTTACACAATTGGTAGCAAAATTCTCATTTGAAGACTATTAGATTGCCATAATCTGGTTGGTTGTGTGTTATATTTGTGGACTTTATGTTTGTTTAAATTAGTAATTAAGTTTATTGCTCTATGCCCTTGATTAGGCAGTATGGATAGGTTGTGGATTGATCTATCCAATTACCTTTGGAAGGAATATGATGATGGATTGAATAGGTTTCTTAAGTATGCGTGTAAAGACAAACCAATTGGAACTAAGATTCCCTATTATTGGTGTGTGTTTGTGTGTAAAGAAATAAGCCCAAACTCAATCAAGTTTTAAAAATAAACTACCAATTTACTCAAATACACACACACACACACACACACACACACACACACACACACAATTGGACAATATACCCATCATGTAGTATAGAATCTAGTTGGTAAGTATTGAAGATCCTCGGGAATTGGGTCATTACCCCTACTTCTATTTGAATTCTATTGTTCAATCAATTAAAATAGGGATTAAGCTAATTAATTATTAACTACATAAGAGTATCACACAAATACATTAACCCAAATTACAAGGTAGAGTAAAAAAGATCACAAGACATTATTGGAATATAAAAAAGGAGATTAGTCATGTAATAAAAGAGAATTTCCTACAATTACTCAAATAAGAACATCATATGATTAATTGAATTCAAATTCAAGCATTGGCAAGATTTTCAAAATAAAGTAAAACTCACACTCTCTCGAGTAATGAATTCACTACCCTAGGATCCAACCCATGGATATCTCTATCTTACAAATTAAACCCAAGGAAGCAAAATTAAGGAAATCTCAATAGGCTAAAAAGCTCTAGAACCCTTATCTCTATGTGATCCCAAAACTTCATCTACCACAAAGTTCTCAATCCTCCAAATCCTTTCTCAAGTTTATCAAGGGATAAACAAATCTATTGGATTAACATACAAGGAAACATATCTCTACATCCTTTCTCAAGTTTAATACAAGAGAATTTCCTAATTAATTAAATCCAATCAATCAAACCCAAATGATAGATTACTCAAAATAAAAATCAATCAACTAAACAATCATCCAATACAAGAGTAAAATAGGGTATAACCCTTTAATTACAATTCAATTCTAATAAAATCAACATCCACAATATCAAATCACAAAAGGAGAAAGGAAGAAGACTCATAGACAATGTTCTTTCTCTACTTTGCAATCTTCTATATAGAGCTCCTTCTATTTTCAAATCCCACATTGATCTTCTCTTATTTTCTCTCCCTTGTGCTTCCAAAAGGTTCTCTGATGAAATTCGTGGGTGGCTCCCTCTTGGGCTCTTCCTCTAATGAGCTATTTATCATTTTTCCAATAAAAGTCTTAAATGTGCTGAACAGAGCACAATCAGCGATAGTGCATGACGCCATGGATGTAGACAGGAATGGTGTTGTGCATGCTTTGATCCTCTAATTTCCATGTAAAATGATGTTGTAGTGCTTATTATTGCCATGTATTGGATTGCTGCACGATGGCGTGAAGCTCGCTGGGCACGGTGCTGTGGAGCTTCTGATGTTCCGTAGTTTTTGAATTCTAATAATGCATGGCTACATATATCTTGAATGGCATGGCACTGTGTATGCTCAGAAGATTAATCTTTGAATTTCAGCTGATGCACGATAGTGTGTAGATCATTGCCGACGATTCCGTACATCCCTTGCATAGCTCTTTTTCAGTATTTTCTCTTTGAATTCTTTTTTAACTTCAATTCTCTTAATCTACATCAAATAAGGTGAAAACTGGGAGAGATGAATAGCAATCTATAATGAAAATTAAAGAATTTAAGTTCAAATACTATGTAAAATATACATGAAATAACCAAATATCACCTGTCCATGCACTCGGTGCTAAAACTATTATTATGTGAACCTAGTAGAAATAAAACAACATTATAAGATGTGGGGCTTCTTAGGTGGTATAAAAACTGGGATTATCTTTGGTAGAGGGATGGATTTAGTTTAAGGTAATCGTGTTGGGAAGGTCTGCCATGTGACAAATATCATAACAAACAATCTAGTTCGAAGCTAACATTTCTATTGTAACAACACAACCTTTTTTCCCTTGAAGGGAAAACAAACATCTACCTTTTACTTGTTAGGAACTCCAATTATGTATTATCATAAAATGTTGTAGAAAAAACTAAATTCCAATCCGAAAATCTCATGCATGTGAATTAAAATAGGTAAAAGAGCAATGGTCATGAGGTTTACCTTTGCTGTGTGAGGTTTCAAAATTTTCTCTTGGATGTTGAAGGCGTGATCTAGCAATCCAGCAATCTTGAACGAACAAAATTCTCTTTTCCTGAACGTTCAAACTGAGCCACTACAATCCAAGGATAGGATTGTCTTTGATAGAAATCCATACGAGGAAGAAATCCTAAGAATTACCTTACTCTGGTGCTAGCAAGTAGTATAGGAGGCTAGGGTTTACAGAGGAAGAAGAAGAGACTAATTCTGTGACGGTTATGATTTCTAAAACCACACGAACAAAACTCACCCATACTCCATGGAATATGTATATGATATACTTATCCGTGTGTGTGTGTGTGTTCAGTTTCTTAATTAAATTAGGAATTCATAATTATGATTGGAACCCATAAGTTCTCATAATCATAATTTGGCCCGTAAATTATAACTATTTATGATTTAACTATAGAAACTTCTTCTTCTCATATTTAACCCTTTAATGTTATCTAATAATATCTCAAGTTCTTAATTCTCTATTGTGTGTGACCTATTAGGTTTTCTGGTCTGTTGGTAGCGAAATATATATTAATTCAAACATCTTTAAGATTAATAATCCTTGAAAATTAGAATTAACTTACTAAATCTAATTAGAATTAATTTATTAATTCTCTAATTAATAAATTCATATTTAGAAGATCATGAATGGTATCTAGCAACACATCATTAAAAGTCCAGAAAGTTAAGTGGCTTGACATGAACCTTTCAATAGCAAATAACAGTGCAATAAACTCATTTCACCATACAATATTTTATTCGATTTAGAGTATAGAATTAGTGCTAACTTGTAACACCCCACACCCTAGGTACCTAGATAGGGCAGGATGTCGCCCCGTCCAAAGGACCACCAAAGGACCAGGGGTCTTTATAACAAGGTACAAAATAAAACGAAAATCGCTAAATAAAATTAAAAGGATAATTCCATTACATCAGAAAGCAAAACTTATACAAGTCAGGAAAATCAAAACTAACAAGCGTCTCTTGAAATAAATTCAACCACAACTAAATAAATAAATTGGAGCTCAACCCTAGCTTCGCCCCGCTCACTGAAAGCAATCTCCTAAAATCATGATATAAAAGGTGTGAGATTGACATCTCAGTAAGTCCCGTGTGTGCAAATGTCAGTTAAAACCATTTCATGTATGCAGATTTATCAAAACCACAAAATCTTGTTTGCAAGCCAATCTCATCAATAACTGTCATAAAAAGGAGCCTTGCTCAATCAATCCAAAACAATTCACAATAAATCATTATTTCATCACAATCATTATTCATTAAATAGGGATTAGCAAATGATTCAACAATATAGTAATATAATCCATATCATGGTTACCACCATGATAGCTTCCCAATGTATTCTTTCAACAATGGGCAGTGGGGAATTCACCCACTAGGTGAGATACTCATCCATCTCTTCACCTAATACTCCGGTTGTCCAATCCGGGTCATCAGTGTCCACATGGACTAATATGCTAGCTCGGACCGGCCTGACTAAGTAGTACTGTCGCCTTTCCAAGTTGAGTTTATCTTCTAGAGGTGGCCACCTACCAGAAGACTCACTCCTGCTATTCGAAACTAGTACTACTAGCCTACCCCCGCTGAGTACTCAACGCTCCCCAATTAGGGGCAGAATCATTTTCCCTTTTCCGAAAGTCTCTGATTAGTTTAATTGCAAAACGTGATTTTCGTAACAGCATTTTCAAATCGTTTGACAATAGTGTAAGAAATCGCTTTTGAGTTTGAATAAATAAAATTTAGTAAATCCGTTTTGAAAATAAAACATCCACGTTTCCAATCCATGTCTCACGACAATCCAATATAATTCATCATTTTTAGTCAAAGCTCAATACTTGTGTCAAAACATCATATGACATCAATTCTAAATAACATTGTAAAAATTGCTTGCAAACATATAACTTGTATCAAAACAGTTATGCAGGGACTTACCTAGATATATCACAGCCAAATCCAACTCAATCGATTGCTCTAATTTCCTCTCCTTTCTTATCTAGAGCAAATAACCCCGCAATTAGGATTTAATCATTCTACCCATTATTTCATACAACATGACTCTTCAGGATTTTATTATTTACCTATTGCATCCATGGTATTTGATTCACTAAATCACATATATAACTTTCCTTTACGATTCTATTAATCATGATTGTGCATTGATCTAGATCAATTCTTCACATGACCTCTTCCATGTTAAACTAACATAAAATCATTATAAATAGCCCCATAACATTAAAAGATCTCATATTTTGCCTATTTAGCATGAATCTAGGTTCATCATGGCAAGATACATCAATGTCCTATCTCATACATGCTTTGTCTATGGCTTTCATCAACATGTTCATCAATCTAATATATTCATGCGTTCATACTAGACTCCATAAGCATCCTTAAGTCAATATTTTGAAGTTTAAGACCTTGTAAATTAATAAAAATAGGATCTTAATTACCTCTTAGCGATTTAGACTTAAATCACGGCAACTCCTTGTTGACTAGCTTAAGTTTGATCACTAGTTGAAGAGTTTGGATCGCTTGGATGTCCTTGATCAAGACTCCCCCAAAGAATAGGTAAAATTAGTCCCTTATGATCGAGATTTAGGAGAAGAAGACGAGAGGAATTGAAGAGGAGTTGATGAAGAGTTGAGGAGTTGCTTACCTTAGAGTTGGTTTTCATCTTTGATGGAGTTTTGGGTGCTATTTTGGTCCAGATATGGAGGAGGGTTGGCGGCTGGAATTTCTAAGCAATGGAGGGTTTTTAGGGTTTGTTTAAGGCTGATTGATGAAGAAGATAGGTTAGGCTGAGGTGCTTTAGGGTTTAAGTGTTTGAAGAAGTTTTGGCCTCGCTAGGGTTTCTGGATCAAAACAGAAAATTGTTCAGTTTTGGTGTTCTCTAGGGCTGCCGAGATTTTGGAGGGGAATTAGGGTTGGTGGCTGCTGTGTTTGTGTAGCTGAGGGTGCTGAGATTCTGGACAGAAAGAGAGGAAAAATCTGATGTGTTTTGAGTCCCTATAATAGCGAAAATAGGAGAGGAAGAATGGGCCTTTGTGCAGCTATTTTTCTGTTTAATAGCTAGGGCACTTTTGTGTAGATTTTGTGCTGGAAATTTTAGGCAGAATAGGTGTGAACAGTGACGAAAATTCTGAGGGTCTAGGGCTGAAATTCTGGTTTCCTTTTGGCTGAAGACAAGTCCTAGTTGGTTAGGGTTTTCTTGGCCAATCTTAGCTAGGGTTTGGGAGTGTTTTAGGTCAGTTGTCTTTACCCTAAGTGGCGGCTGCTAGAAGGGAGTTTTTCAGAAAACCCTAGAGAGGAATTAGGTCATATAATTAGGAAATAGCTATTAAATAGTAATTAGGAAATAAAATTCTGGTTTCCTATTCATGCCTACTGAAATTTCCCCTAAGGTTTCGAAAATTCTTGGATTTATCCAAGAGATAAATACTCCATTTAATTTCACCTCCAAGTCTTTTATTTCCATTATGAAAATATTGTTTGAAAGAAGATAAAATATGGGAATTTATTTCCTTGAAAATAATACCTATATGCTTTCTTATATATGCTTTTCTTTACTAATATATTATTAAAATTCTCTAAAAGGTTATGATAAGATATTAGAACCAACAATTTAATTTGTTCTCAAATATTTTATAAAATTTTCAAATAAATCACTCTCCTAATTTATTTTTCTCTTCTTAGGAAATTAATTTCCTAGTGGCTAGTCTCCTACAGATTTCGGCCAAACTAGGGAAAAGTTAGGGAAGGAGGAAGGAAAATAAGAGAATGAAAAGGATTTGAAATTGCTAGGATTCAAACTCAAGCCCGTCAAGGTTTAAATGCTCTCCCCACTTGCTTTGCCCTTTTTTTTCCAATAAACTCTCCTCAATAAATGAAAGCTCAAGCAATCAAACTATTTCAAGAACAAATTAATTCATGCAATCCACAACCAATATTTTCATGAAAAATAATTCAAATCATCAAATGTGGTATAACTTAATATGACATGCATGACTTTTCCCTCACTTACCCAAGACGGTCTAACATGGGGTATTACATAACTCCCTTTCTAGAATATTGATTAATTTTGGTCCATATATTTTAGTACATGTTCCTGAAATCCATTACTTATCATATGTATCAATTGGAACTATTTTCAAAACACAGTCACTTTGACCAAGGACTTCTCGAGTAGTGATTCCTACAAGTGGCCGTGAGATATTCGTCCTTACTATTAGGAGTGTGGAATCCTTTATTGATCTTCTCAATTACTTTTGTTTACTTCACATTGTACTTAATATCCACCGCCGAATCAAATTAGGAAGCATAACACGTGCTAGTCTTGATGCATTAATGGTATTCTATCTTATTAATACTATGACTAGGGATAATTTAAGTACGAACACCATACAGTAGAATAGGAACCTTACATCATGATCCCTATCATGATTTTCTTAACACAGTATTACATTTGGGACTTTATCTAACAGTTATATTCACACAATAGTATAAATAAAACAAACTGAAAGAAAAAAATGCCCTGATTTATTAAATTAATGTACAATAAGCAAGGATAGTTTTTAGTAGAAAGAGGAAGAGAGAGAAACTCTCAACTCCCTTGAGTCCTCTTATTGTATCTTGCCACCCATGGAAGTTCTTTGAGCTAGACTGCTAGTGAACGGGTTTTATGCTTGTTAGTACCCCTCATGTTTGTTCTATTTTCTTACTAGTGTGGTATCTGTTTGTGCTGTGTGGTTGTACTATTTGTGTTTGCATTCTGGACTTTAGTTTTGCTTCATGCCTACCCGACTGTAAGTATTGGAGAATTTGTTGGATTGTCAAAGCATATAGGTGTAATGCTATGCTATGGTTGCACATGACAGATGAGTCCTATATTAGTTTTTGGTTGGTGTTGTTGTTATCCTCCATTTCTATCTTGCTTTTCTCCTGCATTTTTCTTATTTTAATTTGGGTCCATGCTGGACGTTGGCATCCTTATCTGTGGTGGATAAATCAGTGAATCAGTTATGTATTGGTGTTTAATCTTGTTAGCTCATTGTGGTGGGCTGTTTGCGCCTACTCTATTATTCTGTGTGTGAACGAAGTTCTTGGTTTGGTCTTAGCACCTGTTCATCTATTATATCAGCCATCTGTTTTGTTTGATCCACACAAACCACCTATTACCTATTGAAACCAGTTCGTCAGCCTCATTTAACATATTTTCTCGGTGTGGACTCCTACCTGGGAACCATGTTAGAATTCAAATTTCCCTGGATCCTCTTCATTCCTAGCCTATAGAATTTTAGTTAACATTTGCCTCTCATAGCTGTTAGTATACCAGTCTACCAACCCCGGTAAAAAAAAAATATTTTGTCACAGAGTTTCATAACCTTTACCATTTGCTATCCTAGCTATACCAGCCTTTCTTTTGCTCTAGGGGCCTAGACCTAATGGTCCAGACCAGAGGACGAAAGAAGTAAACAAAACTGGGGTTCCATCTACCTCTCTACCCTGGGCATCCTCATCATATAGCCTACCAAGGACCTTGGAAATACCTATAGATAACCCCTCATCCCTTTTCCAACCTATGGTACTGATGAACACAAACCCTAACCCACCTGTGTTAACCAATTCCCTAGACCAGGTGCCCTAACATCTGGCCCTAGAACCATCCCAAGCTACGTGCTCTGTGTCCTTTGCTACGGGGAGCACGCCCCCTCCTATTGCTCTCGTATCTTCTGAGCCTTCTGCCCCCTTTGTGGGTGAGACCAATAACACTCAGTTGGGGATACCTACTGATCCCAAAACTTTGGAAACCAAGTAACCTGTACGTACTTGGGCAAATGTCGTGAAAGGTAACTGAGAGCAGTGTAATGGAATGAGATTAAGCCATATCCCCAGCTCGGGTGACTTCATCGACATAGATGTGCTTGATTTTGAGGATGCTGAGGTGAAGTTGGGCTATTGCCTAATTGGGATGTTTGCAGGAAGATTTCCAAGCATGAAGGCAGTAATGGATCTCACTAAGCAGTGGGGTGTTCAATCTAAGGTGCACACACATGCCTCTGGTTGGCTTATTTTTCGTTTCATATCTAATGAGGATAGACAGGTGGTTTTCCGTGGGGGGCCTTATGCAACGTTTGGTAGGTCGCTCATGCTCAAGGTCATGCCAACTGAATTTAATTTCTCTTTGGATGATGTGGGCATAATGCCCATATAGGTTACGTTTCCAGCTTTGCCCCTGGGTTGCTAGAACAAAA
Organism: Voacanga thouarsii; assembly: GCA_026120185.1. Taxonomy (NCBI): domain Eukaryota; kingdom Viridiplantae; phylum Streptophyta; class Magnoliopsida; order Gentianales; family Apocynaceae; genus Voacanga; species Voacanga thouarsii. Next base: position 820,054 of record JANUWF010001049.1, on the reverse strand, counting down.
CGACATTAAGTAAAATTTCATCTGCTATTAGCATCCCCATTATAACCGACATGCTTACTGCCAGGCCTGATTGACTATTCTATGCTAGAATTCAGGTGGAAGTAGATGTTTCTAAACCACTAGTGAAAGTGGTGCCACTCAGACTACCATCGGGAAAGATCAAACAGCAATCAGTGCATTTTGAGTTTGAGCTAGCTTTCTATAACTACTGCTGCAAATTCGGGCATAACACGGTTGCATATATGGGGGATAGGATGAAAAATAGGGAATAGATGCTGAATCACATGGATGATGAAGTGAGTAAACGGCAAAAGTACAGGCCACCAAAAAAGACTAGACCATTGTTTGTACCGGCTGGACAAAACCAAAAGCTACGGTCACCATCGCCTGGGAAGACAAGTTCCATACGCATTGACAAGGGAAAGGAACCAGTCCAGTGCCATGGGCACGAAGACATGGCAAACCTATTGTCTGGCGCATCTTGCAATACACAGGTCCCAGGCCAGTCTTCGTCTATGGACAATAAGTGCCATGCTGGAGCTGATGTGTCTACTGCCCCAAATATGACAGTGAGGCCACCAAACCAGATAAAGGAAGGGAGAGGGTGTTCCAGGGGAAGGCGCATGGGGCGTATACAGTCCAGATCTAATTCCCAGGCGTATGTACAATTTTGAAATAACATGGTCCCTTCCAGTAGGAATGATGCCAGTATAGATGATATTCCTAAGGTAATGGTAAAAGCTGGTAAGGCGACCATGCAGGCCACACAGTTCATTCGTTCCGTATGGAAAGAATATGTTGACTGTAGTTTTAACTTGAATGGTGCCCAACGGGTACTAGTTAGTCCCCAATGAGAGTTGTCTGCTAGAATATTAAAGAGTTCAACATGACCCTTAAGCAACATGGGGTTCGGGAGTTTATCTCAAAACATCGTGTAGACGTTTTTGGATTACTAGAAATAAAGTTGACTTTGGATGGGCTTGAGCATATCCTTCGAAACCAGTTCCCTAATTGGTCGGTGATACATAACTTGGTTGAGTTGGATAAGGGTCGAGCGGTCATCCTGTGGAATGGAGTAATGGTGGATGTCCAGCTATTCCACTGCATGGCACAGGCACTTACTATTCACATCATCTGTAAGGTTACTCATGTTGCCTATTATCTTACTTTTGTGTATGCTTACAATACTGTTATTGCACGAAGGTCATTGTGGGAGGTTGTTGAGTACTTATCTACCATGCTGACAGAGCCATGGATACTTATAGGAGATTCTAATGTCTACTTACATGTGGATGACAAGCTTAGTGGTATCACACCTTCAACATACGAAATGATGGACTTTGCATTATTATGTGCTGAGACAGGCTTGGAGGACCTACCCTCTGTTAAGCCACAGTTTACTTAGACGAATTCACGGTTTTGGTCTAAGCTGGACAGGATTATGGGTAATGACGCATGGTTCCAGTGCTATGTCCAGGCGTCTGTGGAGTTCTTCCCTTTTAGTTGTCTGTCAGATCACAGCCCCTACCTTTGGTCCTTGGTTGACAACCGAGGGGGTTTAGTGCGTCTGTTCAGGTTTCTTAATTTCTGGGTTGACCATGACTCGTTTCAAGATTTGGTCAAGGGAATATGGGATCATTCCTACATGGGATTCCACCAGTACACTCTCTGTTGATGGTTGAAATATCTTAAGCGGGCCTTGTGGAGATTAAACAGATTGGAATTCTTATATCTGTCTGGATGTGTTGAACAGGCGAACAAAGTAGTACTAAGTGCCCAAGAGCAATTACTTGAGAATCCTGTGGACCCGGACCTTATTGTACAGTTCAAAGAGTGTAAATTGTCTGCATGGCATCTTATGGAGGTGGAAATGAAGTTCTATCGGCAACTTGCAAAAGGAAAGTTTATGGCTCAAGCAGACAAGAATACAAGTTACTTCTATAATATAGTTAAACGGAACAAAAAAAAAGGAGTTTTATTGCATCAATTCTCAAGGAGGATGGTACTACGACTGACAGCCCAAAGGCTTTAGTTGAGGAATTTGTTGAATACTATCGTAGACTACTGGAGGCGAGGGTAGACTACCAGTGTATCAATGTGGACTATGTTTGTGCAGGCCCTATGGTTCCTCACGACCTGAAGGCAGACTTGGTTAGGAAGGTCACGGTTCAGGATATTAAAATGGCCCTGTGGGACATTGGTGATTGCAAAGCATTGGGACCAGATGGGTACTCTGCGTTAATTTTCAAGAAAGCTTGGGATACGGTTGCACAGAGTCTCTGTGACACGGTTAGGGAATTCTTCTTGTCTGGTAAACTCCTCAAGCAGATTAACCATTCAATTATTACTCTGGTGCCAAAGTTTGAACATGCGGATAGGGTGGGGGACTATAGACCAATTTCTTGCTGCAACGTGGTATATAAGATCATTTCAAAAATTATGGCTGACAAACTTAAAAATGTTCTTTCTCATCTTATGGACATCTCGCAAACAACATCCATATAGGACAGACTCATGGCTGACAACATCCTACTGGTTCGGAGCTTGTAAGTGCGTATAGTAGGACAAGAGTTTCTCCTCAGTGTATGGTTAAAGTGGACCTAAGGAAGGCATATAACTCAATTAACTGGACCTTCTTATTGGAATTACTTACTAAACTAGGTTTTCCACATCTTTTCGTGGACTGGATAGAGCAGTGTGTTACCACTACCTCTTTCTTAATAGCTATTAATAGGACGGTGTAGGGTTTCTTTAGTGGTGCAAAAGGTCTTTGCCAAGGGGATCTAATTTCTCCTATGCTATTTGTCATTTACTTAGAATATTTCTCACAAGTCATTAAAGTGCACACACTTGGGACTTTATTCCATTACCATCCCAAGTGTGAGGGTTTAAGGATTACTCACCTTGTATTTGCGGATGACCTTATGCTGTTTGCTAGGGGTGACCGTCCTTCTGTACGCATTCTCTTTGACTGCCTGGAAGAATTTAATAGGTGCTCTAGTCTTGAAATCAACAAGGATAAGTCTAATATTTGCCTAGCTGGAATTAGTTGGATTGATTAGGAGGGTCTTCTGGCTGATACGGGCATACCTATTGGGCAATTCCCATTTCGCTACCTCGGCTTACCAATCACGATTGGTAAGATCCAGCTATCTTTCTATACACCTTTACTGGATAGAATTGGCTCCTACATTGGGTGATGGTCTGCACGTTCTCTTTCTTATGCTGGACGCCTCCAACTGATCCAGACTGTTCTTCAAGGGGTAGAATGTTTCTGGTTGTCCATTCTTCCAATACCGTTTGCAGTGATTAGTCAGTTGGATAGGATGGCTTGGGGTTTCTTGTCGAACTCAAAAAAGTCATTAGTTGCCTGGAAGGATATTTGCCTACCCAAGAATAAGGGTGGACTTCGATTGCAACATCTACAGACTTGGAATGGTGCGATGTTGGGTAGAATCATTTGGGACATGCAAGAAGAGAAACAATCCTTGTGGGTCAAATGGCTGGACCACTACTACATGAAGGGCAGATTAGTTTGGGAGATTGAACATCACAGGGACCATTCCCTGCTGTTTCCCATTGTTTCGTAGACTGCTATTAATTAGAGATATGATTCTAGAGTGGGAAATGGATACTCATCGCGCTGCTGATCTTCTACACACTTGGGTAATGGGTACAACTTCATTCACTTCCTAAGCTTATGACTACCTTAGGTTAACTACATTGAAGGTTTATTGGGCCAGTACTATTTAGAAGCAGGGCCTAACCCCTAAGCATTCATCCATGGTCTGCTTGTGTGCTAGGGGACGACTGAAGACCAAGGATGCACTTGTGTTCCGGCTGGATGACTTGTCTTGTCCATTGTGTAAGGCACAACCGGAAACGACTAACCATTTATTTTTCAAGTGCTCGGTTTCGGCACCTATTTAGATGGAAGTTAAAGTGTGGCTGGGATTATCTCAAGCTATGAATACGACCAACTCTTAACCTTAGGTGGTTCAAGCGAGCTAACCATGGTTCTTCGTGGATTCCTAAGGCTAAGGCTACTACTATGGCTGCCACGTTCTATTACATCTAGATAGCACGTAACAAGGCGCTATTTGACGGAGCTGTTGGCCAACCGATGGAAATTGCTAAAAGGATCAAAACACATGTGTACATTGTTATGTTTACTTTGTACCCTAATGTTCTGACCAATTTTGAGAATTGTATTGACCACTGCAAGTTAATAGTCCTCTTGGCTATTAACTAGTGAACCACCTTCTAAATATATTTTGATCAATATTAATATACAAAATAAAAAAATATTACTAGTGAACCACCTTGTACATTTCCATAAAAAAAATAATATACGAAGTATATGTAATTGCCTCTAGGCATAATACTAACACACTCCCATTTGCACTAGAGCCAATCATTCATGTATGTAATACTGAATAACTCAACATATCTATCATGTTTTTTTTTGGATAGTACTTTAATAAGTGCGTCAGCTATGTTCTCAATAGCGGGAATTCTTTTTATCTTTACCTCTTGTCTATCTATGATTTCCCTAATCAAATAAAAATGTCTGATTACATACTTGGAACATTGGTAAGATCGTGGCTTCTTTGCTTGTGTAATAGTTCCATTATTGTCACAATACAAAAATATTAGTTCAACAATGTGGGGAACTACTCCAAGATTTATCATAAACTTCTTGATCCAAATTGCTTCCTTCACTGCTTCAAAAGTGACTATGTACTCAACTTCAGTCGTTAAGTCGGCAATAGTATCATGTTTGGAACTTTTTCAACTTATTGCCTCTCCACACAACGTAAATACATGACCAGACTGTGATTTGAAATCATCCTTTTCAGATTGAAAACTGGCATAGTAGACCTATTTATTTTCAAATCACCTCCTCCATAAACCAATAATATATTCTCAGTACTTCTCAAGTACTTAAGGATATTCTTCACTGCTATCAAATAACCCTCACCAAGGTCAGATTGGTATCTATTCGTCAAATTGAGAGCACATGATACATTGAACCTAGTACATATCATAGTATACATGATGGATCCAATTGTCGAGACATATAGAATTCTACTATTGTGATCCCTTTCAATTTGTGTTTTTGGAGACATTAACTTTGGAAGTCTTACCCCATGAGACATAGGTAAGAATCACTTTTTGGATTGATCCATGCTAAACCTCTTTAGTACTTTGTCTATGTATGTAGACTGTGAAAGACCTAGTACATATCATAGTATACATAATAGATCCAATTGTCGAGACATATGGAATTCTACTATTGTGATCCCTTTCAGTTTGTGTTTTTGGAGACATTAACTTTGAAAGGCTTACCCCGTGAGACATAGGTAAGAATCACTTTTTGGATTGATCCATGCTAAACCTCTTTAGCACTTTGTCTATGTATGTAGACTGTGAAAGACCTAGTAACCTTTTTGATTTATCTCTATAGATCCTTATTCCAAGAATATAGGTTATTTCTCTAAGGTTTTTCATAGAGAATTTCTTGGACAACCAAATTTTTACAAATTGAAGGGCCGGTACATCGTTTCCTATTAATAATATGTCATCTATATAAAGCAACAACAAATTATTGCATTCCTACTAATCGTCTTGTATACACAAGGTTCATCTATGTTTTGAATGAAACTAAACTCTTTGATTGTTTCATCAAAATGGATGTTCCAACTCCTAGAAGCTTGCTTAAGTCCATAAATAGACCTTTGCAGCTTGTACACTTTTATGCTATCATTGGATATGAAACCCTCAAGTTATGTCATATACACTTCCTCAGTCAGGTTTTCATTTAGGAAAGCTATTTTCACATCTATTTGCCAGACCTTATAGTCATAATGAGTAGTAAGTGTTAGGAGTATTCTTATGGTTTTCAGCATAGCAACTGGTGAGAAGGTTTTGTCATAGTCAATGCTATGCTGTTAACGATAACCCTTAGCAACCAGTTCTACCTTATAGGTAACTACATTACCATCCATGTCGGTTTTCTTCTTAAAAATCTACTTTCACCCAATAAGTTTGATTCTTTTGGGTGGATCAAATAAAGTTCATATCTAGTTGTCATACATAGAATCCATTTCTGATTTCATAGCTTCAACCCATTTGTTAGATTCAGAACTATTCAAAACATCCTTGTAAGTAGTTGGCTCATCTTCATCTATGAGCATTGTAGTTACTTAAGAGAAATTCATACCTCTTAGATGCCACAGTATCTTACTCGACCTACGAGGTTCTTGTGTAGATGAAGGTTCATCTATTCTCTCAATAGATGTGGGATTAGACGGTTGATTTGTGTTTGTTTGCTCTTTTTGAACTTCACTAAGTTCAATTTTACTCCCACTGCCCCCTTTGAGCATATGCTCATTCTCTAAGAAGACAGTATATTTTGAAGCAAACACTTTGTTTTTGGAAAGAATATAGAAGTAATATCTGAATAAGTCTTTCGGATCCCCAACAAATTAACACTTGTCAGACTTACTCTCAAGTTTGTCTAACTGTGGCCTTTTGACAAAGGTAGAGCAACTAATAAGGCCTAATCTTGTCTATATTTTCCTAGTTATTTAAGGATATTTATGGTACTTTTAGTTTAATAACTAGTCATTTCCTTTCCTATTTGATGTTTCTCTTGTGGAAAGTGTTTTTGGTAAATTTGTACAAGAATCTGATGATTTAAAGTGAAATTGTAGATTTCTAGACTTAACCTGGCACCTGCTCAAAATAGTTGAACCGACTGTGGCTCAGTTTTGGAAAAATAGAGGAAATAGAGCTTAAATCAGGAGAATTCCAAGTTGGACTGGCGCTGGTCGAGACATAGTGACTTGGTGATGCATGTTTTTTAGTATAGAAAATATTATCAACAAAGTCCACAGTCAATCAAGCTTTAATTAAAATGCTAATCACTAAAACCACATATATGAGCAAGTATATCCATCATATAGTATAGGGAATAGCAAGTATCGAATCCACGAGAACTTAGGCTCCCATCTAAGTTTACCTAAATCTTTATTGTTTAGCCAATAAAATAAAAAGAGAATAAAAAAGAAAATAAATATTATTGAAAACATATAACTCAAGGATGTAAATTCATGTAATTAGACAATTATCTTGAAAACATAATATTGAATCACTTAGCATTCATTACAATCAATTGTCTTCTTGGCATCATGAAGGAACTTATGTAAAATTCAATCGTTTCCAAGTCATGAACTTACTTATGTAGATTCTACTTGTTTTCCAATCCATAGAATCACTATTCCTTGATTAATTTAGCAGATTTTTCAATCAAACCAAAGTAACCAAAAGATGCATTAAACTCATACCTTATAAACATGAAATTAGTCAATAACCCTATGCTCTAGGTGAAATCAACCAATCTTTGATTACTTTAGTTCTTTAATCTTAACTTTGTTTCCCCAAGCCTATTAAGATTTAACAAATATGAAATCAATGCAATGAACTTTAATATCGTTTCCCAAGTTAATTAGAAGAAAACACATCAATAACCAATAATAACAAGTAATTAAATACTAAGGATAACAATAGATTGATAAAAAAATCCCAACTAACTCAAAATCATAATCTCTAAAACAACATCCAATTACAATCAAAACATTAAGCACATTATTGTTCTAGAAAAGTAAAAAAAGGATAAAAGATAGAATTCATAGACATGCCCTTCTTCTTCTCTTGAAAACCTCTTTTGAACAATGCCCCTTTGAGTGGTGATTTTATCTTTGAATAATAAGTTGCTAGCTTAGATCCTTCAAATATCACGTTTGTCATGTGTTTTCCTTATTTAAATAAGCTTCCAAGAGGCCAAAATTCGTTCCCAAAGAGTCTTGGGCTGAGTAGAAATTTAAAAATACCAAAATTCTTGGGAAATTACCAAATCTGTGTATAATTGGAAAGCTCGCCAACATTAGGCAACATGGAAGTGGCGCTGGCTTGGAGGGTCACAATGGCGCTGGCCGTGCTCTGTTTTTCTTCACTTTTTCCTGCCTTCCAGAATGGGGCCGGTGCCGACCGTGCAATGCAACAGCGACGATTTTTTCATTTTTTCAATGTTTTTTGAAATAAAATTACAAAACACTTTTCCAAGGGTAAAATATCAAATATGAAAAAGTATACCTAGTTATTACAACAAATGTATCACAAAACACCCTCAAATAACTAGAAAAATATAGATGAATTTTGCTTCTATCATATACTCCTACACTTGAACTTTTGCTTGTCCTCAAGCAAATAAGAATTAGACACTAAGATAATAGTTTAAGACAAAACAACTTTTCAACTTATCATTAGCAAATTCATCCATAATAAAGGAATAATCTTCTTCTAACCTCAAATACAAACTTGCCATTCATTTAACTCTTTTAAAACCTTTCAAACTCATGTAGTAAATTAAATAATCCCAAGGCCATCAATGTTAAGTTAAACAAGCTTATATTTAGTACAAGAAAATTATCCTACTCCTCAAGCAAAAATATAGATAACATAAATCCTACAAGTCAAGCCATTTAAGTAATTCAAGCATTATAAACTCAAATTAATAAAATAAGGAAAACACTCAACTCTCTTTTTCCTCTCAAAATTTTCTCAATGACTTAGGGAATTGATAGCCTCAAGTGAATGGATTTTTCTTCACACACCGTATTGACCCCCTTATAGTCATTATCATTTTTCTTGTTCATCATTTTTTTCAACATTTCCTTACTTTGCTCTTTCTTGCCCTTTTGCCTGTTTTCCTTTAGGATAGCCTCAAGAAAGTGCACCGAATAATACTTGCTACTTCTCTCCATATTAACCCTCTTTTTAGTAAAAGGTCTTCAAAGATTAAAAATAAAAACATTTTTTTTTTCAAATCAATTCTTTTTTATCATATAACAATGGTTTTTTTTTTCACTCATTTTTTTTCAACTCACATTTTTGTCTTTTCACTCAAAATTATTTTTTATTTCCTCATATTCCTTATCCACAACTCAAAGTCAAGCAAATTTTAAATCCATCATACAAGAATTAGTCAATAACTCTTCTAATATTTCATCATATCATCTACATTCAAACTTAAAGAATACGATAAAATTCAAATACCAAGTATAACCAATGTTAACTTAAAATTTCAAGACATAGCAAAATCCAATTTAATACACAAGTTTACCTTTTTAAATAAAAATCCAACCATTATGAATGAAAAATCTATATCCAAAGTTAAAAAGAAAATCAAAACTTTATTATACATAAATAAGCTCAATTTAACTCCAAATCTCCAAATTTTCAAAAATTTTCAAAATTTCAAAATTTTGTTTCCAAATTTTCAATAGCCTTGATACCAAGAAAACACCAAGATAATTGATAAAAACATGGACAAAGAATATCACCAAACCACCCTCATTGGAAAAAAATAAATACAAGAAAGTATCTCCAAAGGGATAAAAAATAATAGAGAGGGACAAAGTTAAGCAATACTCTCCAAGTGTAATAAAGCCCTAATATATATTAAAACTTGGAATAGAGAGAAGTGCTGTCCAAGACGACTTTATTCCAACCAGCAAAATAAAACACAAATAAAAGCATAAAGAAAATAAGAGAAAAATTAAAAAAAAAAAACACACACTTAAATAAAAGAGAACAAACTAAAGAGAAACACTAATAAAAATATTAACAAAGCAAATAAAGACACGACTCACCCCTCTACACTTAAGATGGAAAATATTTTTCTTATTTAGAGAAAATAACACCTAACAAAGATATAAACTCTTTCCACTCATCATGCTTCCTCATCAAACCTTTGTAAAAAATGTGTAAGCTCAAAGTAGAAAATAAGCAAGATGAATGTACAAAGAAGGGAGTTGATTGAAAAAGGTCATATTCATGAAAATAATTTTTTTCAGTAAAACAGAACACATAACCTCATTCTCTAACATTTCTTTAGATACACAAATACTGTTTTCAACATATGAGTGCACATGATATCTAAAGAATTTGTTAAACTTGAAACAACCATTTTTCCCTTCAAAAGATGTGTCACAACGAAAATTCCCCTTGAAACTTAGTAATTGAGTTTGCAAAAACGGGATCAAGAAATCCTTACTTTTCAATCCATAGTTTACAAACACTAAGTTACCTTCCTTTAGATGGGGTGAAGGGTAGAATGTGTTAGCATAATCCAAGGGCTTCTTATGATGTATCAGTGAAAGATCCAACTCCTTGAGGTATGTTAAGCTTAACACATCATTATTTGGACCATTGTTCTCCAAGAATTGAGAAGAACCTAAGAAATCATGTGACAAAGAGATATTAGAATTATTAGCACATAGAGTAGAATCGAATACCTCCATTTCCACATTGGGTATTTATTTCTCATATCCTCTCTCCTTTCCTTGGGGAGTCTCTTGTTCAAGTGTATGGGCCTTTATGGCATCTTCAACCAACGTGGCGAGTTGTGTTCTTGTATAGCTCATTCATTGGGATGCTTCTTCTTGCCACTTAACAGATAAATTTGTATTAGTGACAAAAGAATGCATTGAGGCTTCAAGTGACGTCTCACAAAAAGTGTCAATCTGAGCTTGCAAATTTGCCAAATTTTTATCATTGTAGCTCATTTGATAATGTGCCCAAAAGTAATTATCTATGATGATGTCAATCTCGCACTCAAAGAAAAACAAAAATTAAATAAAAAATAAAGATAAAAATAAAAATAAAAAAATACCAGGAAAATAAAGAAAAAAAATACACAACTTAGAAATATTCACACGCCATGTAAATACAAAAGTTAGTGATATTTACAAATACAATAAATGCTAAATCAACAAGACTCAAGTATTTTCGATAGTGCCCATCCCCAGCAATGATGCCAAAAACTCGATGCGTGTTTTTTAGTGTAGAAAATATTATTAACAAAGCCCGTAGTTAATCAAGTTTTAATTAAAATGCTAATCACTAAAATCACACATACGAGCAAGTATACCCATCATATAGTATAGGGAATAGCAAGTATCATATTCATGAGAACTTAGGCTCCTATCTTATTTTACCCAAATCTTTTTTATTTATCTAATAAAATAGGAAGAGAATAAGTAAGAAAATAAATAAAGATAAAAATAGATATAACTCAAGGATGCAAATTCATGTAACTAGACAATAAACTTAAAACCATAATATTGAATCACTTAGCATTCATCACAATCAATTGTCTTCTTGGTATCATGAAGGAATTTAAGTAAAATTCAATCGTTTCCCAAGTTATAAACTTCCTTATGTAGATTCTACTTCTTTCCCAATCCATGAAATCACTATCCCTTGGTTAATTTAGTAGATTTCCCAATCAAACCAAAGCAACTAAAGGATGCATTAAACTCATACCTTATAAACATGAAATTAGATAATGATCCTATGCTCTGGGTGAAATCAACAAATCTTTGATCACTGTAGTTCTTTAATCTTAACTTTGTTTCCCAAGTTTATTAAGATCTAACAAATATGAAATCAATGTAATGAACTTTTAATATCGTTTCCCAAGTCAATTAGAAGAAAACCCATTAATAACAAATGATAACAAGTAATCAAATACCAAAGATAACAATATATTGATAAAAAAATCCCAACTAACTCAAAATCATAATCTCCAAAATAATATCCAATTACAATCAAAACATTAAGCACATCATTGTTCTAGAAAAGTAAACAAGATAAAAGATAGAACTCATAGACAAGCCCTTCCTCATCTATTGAAAACCTCATTTGAACAGTGCCCCATTGAGTGGTGATTTTATCTTTGAATAATAAGTAGCTAGCTTAGATCCTTCAAATCACACCTTTATCTTATGTTTTCCTTGTTTAAATAAGCTCCTAAGATGCTAAAATTTGTTCCCTAAGAGTCCTGGGCCGAGTTGAGATTGAAAAATACCAAAACTTTTGGGAAATTACTAAATCCAAGTATAATTGGAAAGCTCCCTGACATTGGGCAGCATGGAACCAGCGTCGGCTTAGAGGGTCACAGCTGGCGCCGACCATGCTCTGGTTGTGCCCGTCATGCTTTGTTTTTCTTGACATTTTCCTCCCTTCCAGAATGGGGCCTGCATTGGCCGCGCACTACAATGACGACGATTTTGTCGTTTTTTCAACATTTTCTGCAATAAAATTCCAAAAGATCTTTCCAATAGTAAAATATCAAATATGAAGAAGCATACCTAGTTATTACAATAAATGTATCATAAAACACCCTCAAATAACTAGGAAAATAAAGTTGAATTTTACCCCTATCACCCGACACCGGCGCTACTTTGTTGTAGCGTTTACAGTCTATTTTCAAGTCAAATTAGAAATTGCCAAAGAGGTTAACTTGCTTCCAACTTGTACTCAGTCCAAGGCTTTTAAAGGACAAATGTTAGCAACCAATGGGCCTATTTAACCAAGAAAAAGTGAAGAATAACATGTGAATTCAAGGAATTAAAGTGACATTCATTCATTGAAAGGGAATTCATCACTCAAAGGAGCGTTGATTCAAGAAGGTTCTCAAAGGAGAAAGAAGAGTGCTTGTCTTTGAGTTCTTTCTAAGACCTTTGTTTTCTTTTTCTTTGAACAATGATGAGATTAATACTTTAATTGTATTTGGTTATTATTTTCGAATTCATGATATTATAATTTATTTAAACTTTGATCAATTAGTTGTTGTTCTTGGTATTTGATTGCATATTTTTCTTTGGTGAGTTGAGGAAGTTGAATTTCCTTTCTAATGGACTTGGGAAACGAAGTTAGATGGAGTTTAATCTAAGTTAATTCTCTATTTGTTATCTTAACTGGATTGGGAAAAAAGGTTAGAAGGTTAAGAATTGAACTTAGGTAATCAAAGATTAGTTAATTTCGACTAGAATATAGGGTTATTAACTAATTTCATGTTTATATCACATAGATTGTAGAGATATTTATGAGGTATGAGTTTAATTCATCTTTTGGTTATGCTGGTTTGATTGAAAAATCTGCTAATTTAATTAGGAAATAGTGATTCCATAGATTGGGAAAGAAATGGTTTCTATATTTTATTCCTTCATGATGCCAAGACAATAATTGATTGTGAGAAGTGTTAAATGATTCATATTATGTTTTCTGGATTTTCTATCTAAGTACATGTTTTTCTCTCCAAGAGTTGTATATATTTTATTTTATCTTTATTTTATTTTTAGTTTTATTTTTTTATCACCTTACTTGATAAGTTAAACATTGAATGAAAAGTAATTCGTATATACTTGTTCCTTGAGGATCGATAGTCATTAATGCCCTATATTATGCTTAATGATGAGTGCACTTACTCATATATGTAATTTGAGATTAATGTTTTAATTTAACTTAATTAGGAATGGATACAAAATTGCATGATTTTTGTATACCTAAATTTAACGCATCAACAACCCCATATTTTCAAGTGAGATAACTTTGGTCTCTTACAAAAAAATAACTTAAATGGTATAGTGTTAACCATTTTTTATGGAACTCTATTTAGAATATAAAAAGAAATCTCTAGTGCATATCCCCAAAACGATTTTGGTAAACCTGCAAAGCCATTATGGTCCATACCATATCTAGAAGGGTTTGATTCTTTCTTTTAGATACACCATTATGTTGAGGTGTATATGGTAGAGTCCATTGAAATAATATCCCATTATCTCTAAGATAACCTTGAAACTCTTGGCTTAAATATTCACTTTCTCGATCAGATCTTAGAATCTTGATACTTTTCTCAAGTTATTTCTCTACGTTATTCTTGAAGTCTTTGAAATTGTCAAAGGCCTTAGATTTATATTTCATTAAATACAAATACTCATATCATGAATAATCATCGATTAAGGTTATGAAATAGTGATAACCTCCTCTTATTTGTATAGACATTAGGCCACACACATCGGTATGTATAAGTTCTAATAACTTTTTGGCCCTTTCTCATTTTCTAGAAAAAAGGAATTTTTTGCCATGTTATCTTGTAAACAAAATTCACACGTACTATATGATTCAGAATCAAATGATCCTAAGTCACAAAACTTGTATAACTTAGAAATGCGCTTCTCATTAATATGGCCTTAACGATAATGCCATAAGTAAGATATGGTTAAGTTATCTATCCTTAGTTTCTTATTATGTATATTGAGAATTGGATTATCCATGTCTAGAACATATAAACCATTAACTAAAATTGCAGATCTATAATGGATATCATTCAATGAAAAAGAACAGCATTTATTCTTAAAAATTAAATGAAATCTATATAAGTTTAAACATTCAACTGAGATAATGTTTTTCAATAAAACAGGTACATAATAACAGTTTTGAAGCTCTAAAACTAATCCAGAAGGCAAGTGTAGGTCATAAGTCCCTATAACAAGTGCAGCAACCTTTGCTCTATTTGCAGCATATAGGTTCCCATCGCCCTAAGCCTTCTACTAACATTTAGTCCCTGCAAATTATTATATAAATGAGATCCACATCCAGTATCCAATACCCATATCTCATTTTTAAAGATAGTATTTATCTCAATCATAAACATACCAGGAGTAGAAGTAGAAGTGCTCGCAAGCTTTTCCTTCTCCTTCTTGTCCTTGACGATCTCCAGGTAGGCTTTGTAGTTGCGCCTCCAGTGGTACATCTTGCCACAATGATGACATTGGCCTGTGGCAGCTACTTCCTTCTTCTTTATTCCACATTTAGGTTTAGTGGGAGCCTTCTTTTTCTTCTTAGAAGAAGAAGATTCTACCATTATGATTGCATTAGATTCCTTTTTCATGGAGGATTCTATAGTCTTGAGAAGATTGATCAGCCTGGGTATAGTGGGCTCAATCTTGTTCATTTGGTAGTTTATCACAAATTGTGAAAAACTACTTGGCAAAGAATGCAGAATTAAGTCAATACTTAACTCATTGTCCATTAAAAACCTTAAAGACCCAAGCTTCTCAATTAAGCCTAGTAATTTCAGCCCATGAGTGGCTACAAAAGTACTATCAGCCATTTTAGAATGGAATAGTTGTTTTGAGATCTCATATCTCTCCATTTTGCCTTGGGCATCAAACAGTTCTCGAAGATGTAAAATAATCGAGCAAGTATCCATATGCACATGTTGTTTTTGCAATTCAGGGGTCATTGATGCTAACATCACACAGGATGCTACGTCACTATCCTCTTTATGCTTCTTGTGGATAGCATACCCATCTGTATGAGCATCTTGAGCTAGTGGTGGCAGAATAGGAGTATTTAGCATGTAGAGTAACTTTTCTGACTTGAGAACAATTCTCAAGTTTTTGTACCAATCTAAAAAATTAGTCTTAGTAAGTTTGTTGGTTTCCAAGATACTATGTAAATTTGCATTGGTTGACATGATGCAGATGACCTAGATGTAAAGATAGAGAAATTAGCTAACTGTATATGCATATGTAATGCAAATAATTAGGTATTTTATTAAACGCATAATTATTTCACTATTTTATTCAAACCAATAGCCCCTACTATTGATTCGAGAATGCCTGTTGGAAGCTTTTCTAGTGAAGCAGTATCCAAATTCCTTAAGAATGACCTTGGGTTTGCCCAATAAGCTAACCTTAAGTTCAATGCTAGGTATCTAATACCAATTATATCGAATGTAATTACCGGATCATTGGGTGATTAACATCTTTTAATCTTAAAGCCTTTAAGCTAACCCAACCTTGCCTCTAATATTCTTTATCCTTAGGTTAGTCCAACAAGGATAAAGAAATTAGTTAAACCCAACCCATTAATTAGGAATTTAATTCCATAGCTTGAACATGCCTGATGTTAAGTATGATGGGAAGGAAAAACAAGGGAGCATGCTCACAGGAAAAAAAATAGAGAGAAAAAACACAAGCCTTAATGGCAGCACGGAAGCGTTAAGATCATACCTTCGCGTGCTTTAACCCTACTAGGTTGAATAGGAGTGGATTGAACGATAGGAATAGCTTCGCCTTGCCCACTTGAAGAAGCTTTCGGTTGAAATCCCGCTAACCTCCTACTTCGCCTTGTTTGCATAAACGCCAAGCTTTTCAGCTCTCAGAATATGCCACTACCCAACTTCTTGTCAGTGAACTCAACAGTGAAGAAGAGTGGTCTCTAATCTCCTTAGTTCTCTTGCTATTGATTAGTAAAACTCTAAGGAGAAAACAAGAGAAGGAAGGAGACGTGAGAGAGGGAGAGCTCTGAGAGAGAGAGATTAGTGAGGGAGATTAGAGTTATTTTTTTCCACTAGAGACTTGTTTATTATTACCCAAAAACTAGGTCTCAAATATCTGATAAACATATCTCCCGGGATATCATATTTCAAACACCCGGATGTTATCCTGAGAATAAGTTTGGTTTAACCCTAAACTCATCTGAATCGTATTTGGAAGAAACCCTACGTTCCAAGCTATTGGCCCGAAATAATATTTATTATTTTTCTTGGGCCTAAAATACCCAAAATAATAAACATTAATTATTTATTTACTGAGCTTATAGAAATAACCCAATAAATAATTAATGAGTCCAAATGAACCAAAATAATTAAACTTTAATTATTTATTTCTTGGGCTTATATAAATAACCCAATAAATAATTAAGCATTAATTATTTCCCCCTAGTTTAAGCCCAGGTTAATTTTTTAATTATTCAAACTGGACCTAGACCCTGAATAATTAATTAACCAATTAAACCAGATAATTAATTTCTCTCAACTCTTATTTTTTATTTATTTATTTATTTATTTTATTCTAGTCTAATAATAAATTAGACATCTTGAATAAAATAAAATAAAATAAAATCCTCTTGAACTGAGACCAATTCCTCAACCCAAAATTAATTAGGACTTACGGGCTATTCCGAGGACCAAAAAGACACATCACCTTGGCTGCTAAAATGACCAAAATACCCCTGCTATACAAATAGCTGTATTTTGCATTTTAAATATTTCCTAATATCACCATAAGAAAATATTCACCCCAAGGACAATGCTGCATTAGTAAAGTCTCCGACCTACAGGTGAAATGACTAAAATACCCCTCTACACATCGCCGTACATTTAGAGAGGAAGAAGTGTACTAACACCCCTCTAAATGACATCTACCATCCTTAGGCTTCTAGTCCAATGATCCACGACTTCTTGGAGTGTTTCCGCTTTCTAAGGGAGCTACCCTAAAGCAAACATCCGAGTCATGTTTCCCAGGGCCCTGGACATTTTAGATCATTCAGACAACCACAAGGGGCGATATAGCGTAGAAACTATCTTGTACGAGTTTGTCTTAACTAACTAGTTACATATACCCAATACACAAGTATATTAGTTCTACTATAGAACCTCAATTATAGCATATCAAAGCATATACTTCTAGTTTCGTCAGACTACCAACTAATACTCAAGTCATAGAGCATTAGTCCACGCTGTAACGGTAGTAGTCTAGGTTTCTATCATATAATACTTTTAGAAACCACTACTACAAGTCATGTCCTACGTATTCGAAATACGTTTATGTTATGAAGTGAGTGGACTACTCACTGGCTAAAGGTAAGCCACTCCCCATTTGGAATTCATAACATAATAACTTAAACATGATGAGATTCCTATTCTCATCAATAGGTTAATGTAATACCCAACCCAAAACCACCTTTGACTATGGGGAAAAGTCATGCATTGCATAGCATTTTGCATTTTATGTGGTAGCTAGAATAATTTTATTTGTATGGATGCATGTGAATTTTTCCGTTGCTCTTGCATTTGAATTAATTGATGTGAAATAGTTGTGTTGTTAAAGACTTGGTTAAGGGAGGTTTGGTCGAAGACTTGGAAGGATGAGTATTGGGGTGGTAAGAACTTCTTGTAGAAAAATTAGTATTGGAGTTGTTTTGGAATAGCGGGGAGGTTGGTGATTACCTTTGGTGACCCGAGTTCGAATCCTACCTTTTGTGAAGTTAGTTTCTCTTCTTGAAATTCTTTTCCTTAAACCATTTGTTGTCTTGGCCGAAAAAGAATCTAGCTATCCTAGAGAAATTTTAGTATTTTACTCCAAGGAAATAAGTCTCTATATTTATTTCCTAAATTCAAGAACTTTGATGTGAATAAAGTTCACCTTTAATTTTCAGCTTGTGTTCCTTAGGATTTTCGAAAAAAAACCCTAGCTAGTAATTAAAATATTAGCTTGATTTTAGCTAGATAGATGTTGCCATGAATAGGTGGAATTAATGAGTCATTTTCCTAGTAGGAAATCTTGTTGATTTTAATCCTAGAATGTTAGCTAAAAATCTGGAAAAAAAAAAATTCCAGCAAGTGCCGCCACTTCTTGGAGGACTTGTAGCTCAATCCAAACTCTTCTAGGACTAGAGGAAATCCTATCCAAAACCTTGATAAAATCAGATTTTATTTCAATACAAATTCAACTAGGATTTTCTTCCTTTTCCTAGCTGAATTTCGGCAGCCTTGTGTCACCACAATATGTCCAAAAATTTCAGCTTCTTAGCTACAATCCAACTCTGTAAATCCTAGCTCAAAAAACCTAAATATTCCTCATTAATTCAGGGTACCTTAGCTGCACAAAACCAGAATTTTATTCACACAAAATCACTAAAATTCGTCCAGCTTGTACACAAAAAATTCGGTTAGCTTTGTGCAGGAATTTCGGCCAGCCTTGAACTCCTACTCCAACCGAAATTCTGCACACATAACCCACTGAAAAACCCCAGCTGATCAAGCTATTTTCAGCACCCAAAACCCTCAATTTTCCTCTGGAAATTTCGGTAGAATTACAGAAGTCAAAACAGTCCAAAACGTGTTACTCTTGCACAGAATTTTCGCACAGCTTGCACAGGAATTTTTCAGTCATCAACATCCACACAAACTCTTCCTTGTTTGGCCCAAAATTCTAAACACATTCAGCCTTCTTTTGAGCAGTATTTCAACCAGCATAGAGGAGCAAATTGCAGAATATTTTCCTCCACTACACCCTCCCAAATTCGGCCAGCATCAAAGGGCACAACAAGCTGAAATTTCGCCCTTGCTGTCCAAGAAACCTAAAGCCATTAGGAGTCTTTCTAAACATCACCATCTAACCCTAAACCAATCTTCTCCAACTCTAAATCATAGCAACCGTCTACCCTCTCCATTCTACAAAAAAATTTCAGCAACTTCTCTCTGCAAATTTTCAAAAACTCAAGAGCTATTCCAAGCAAAAATCGAACACACCTTAAGGTAAGCACAAATCCTTTCAACCTCTTGATGCCATTTTCTCTAATGATTCTTTTCCCTTTCTTCTACCCTTAAATCACGCCCTATAGAGGCTGATTTCATCTTCTTCCTTAATTTTCGGTCAAGAGGAGCAAAGGAGGTAGCTTCTCTCTTCTTCTCAAGCGAACTCGGGACGATCACCATAGGAGTATCGAGACCTCATTACCCGGTAGTTGCAAGGTAAGGGAATACCCTCCCTTGATGCCAAAAGTAAAGTTTAATGGTGTTTATTAGCGAGATAAACATGTGGTCGTAGTATATGATCTTTGGGGATTGAATAGTTTACTTGGACTTAAATAGGGGATTGCGAATTGTTGTGAAAATAAATGGGATTAAAGCATGTTTGAATTAATTGAGACCCTGATCGTGATATTATATGGTTTAGATCAGGAGGATAATTGAGGAAAGCCAGCTGTGAATTTATCACGTTTATCTGAGGCATATCAAGTAAGTCCTTGCATAAACTCTTTTGTTAAATGTTGTGACGGTGAGTTTTTGCATAAACTCTTTTGTTAAATGTTGTGATGGCAAGTTTATGTTGTGAAGCTTTGTAAAGCTATTTTTAAGCTGTGATTGTCTGGGTTGTAAACGTGGATGTTTATTCTTTAAATAATTTTACCAAACGAATGTCTTTATCAAAATTGTTCTTTTTCCTAAATTTTTTTAGAAAATCTTTTTAAGAAAACCACGTTGTACAAGGCCATGGTATGAAAGTGTTTTGAATCAGAAATTGACGGATATGTTCGTTGAATAGTCAATAAGGGTAAGCTAACAATACTAGTCTTGGAAGGCTAGAGTAAGTCTTCTGGCAGGAGGCCACCTCCAGAAGATAAACTCTGCTCGAAAAGACGACAGTGTTGGTTGGTCAGGCCAGTCCGAGCTAGCATGTGTACCTGGTATGGTATTATTTATATTCCCGGCATGGACACCCGGATGGTTTTGTTGGGTGTAGAGATGGAGGAGTATCTCACCCGGTGGGCTGTACACTCACCTTGATCAGAACGCCCAACGTGTGGTAATCTGGTCCGGACAAGGTGCACAAAGTGTGGTGCTTTGGCCAACTTGTTCTCATGGAGCCCAACGTGTGGTGACATGACTTTTATCCGAGTGGAGGATTTATTTTGTACAAAGTGTGACAATGAGAAAAACCCACTCCTTGCGAAAAGAGATTGTTTATGACTTGCCAAATTATTTTTACAAATGTTTTACACTTTGCATACACGCACTATTCAAAACACCATGTGCACACACAGGACTTACTGAGATTTATTCTCACACTGTTTTACATCATGTTTTTAGGGGGATAGATTGTGCTAAGACAGCGGGGCTTCGACAGTAGAGGCTTTTGTTTTTTTTTCTATGCTATTCTAGGAGACTTTTGTCGTTTATACTTCTGAACAATCTTTGTTTATTCCGTTTTGTCCTAGTTGAGCCTGATGTATTAAGAGTATCTCTTTATTTATCTAAGTTGATCCTTTTGGTGATTGCCTTTAAATTTTATACCTTGTTCTAAAGACCCCTTGTCCTACGGGACGGGGCGACATCCCCGCCCTTTTAGGGTACGTAGTCGTGGGGTGTTACAGTTAAGAACAAATGTTTATGTGTTAAATAACCCGTGATCCATACCTCACTGTGAAAGAACACCATTCACATGGATCACTTATTTAAACACAATGGGTCTGTTCCAAATGAAATTATGCACAAACAAAAAATAAATTCACAAACAATTTCTGAAAATAAATTCTTTCATTAAAATATTTGATTTTACATCAGAAACCTAGTCTAAGAGGGCATAAAATCCAACAAAGTAGGCTTAGGTTAGCCCAACAGCCTGATCTCAAAAAAGGGTTCTCATTCTTTCTATATTAATGGAATGCATTAGATTTTATATTATTTGAGGATTTGTGATTATTAGTGATCTCAAACATTGCATGCATAATATCAACATATTCATACATTGCAAAAATAATAATGTGGTTTGACTATGGACTTTACTATATTAATTTCCTTGAGCCAAAAAGGAGATTAATTTGGTCAATCTGAAATGTTCATATATAATCTAGGAAGAAAGTCTTACCATCCTCCTTTTGGTCTTGATCACCTTCTCGTTGACTTGTAATAAATTCTAATCCTATCTAACCTATGTAATCTAAATACATAAAATTTAAATAAAGAAATCTTGAGTTACATTCGAGGGGAGTTAGATGAGAAGAAAAATTATACAAGAAAAATAGAGAAGGCAGGACATACAAACCCTATTTAATTCAAAACCAAAGCGATAAAATGAATGAACAATTTAATTGGGTCCTTAGTCCAAAACCAAACCACCATGCTAATTTTATGATCAAAATAAAATTAATCATAGCAAATAATTCCAAAATCACTATTTTGAAAAAATAGAACAAATTCTACAATTAATATTTTAGAAAATATATTAATTACTAAAATCATATTTTAGGAATTAAAATAATATATAATCTAAAATTAATATTTTATAAAATATATTAATTTTCAAAATCAAATTTTGAATATTAACTACATTAGTCCCAAACCCAAAATTTTGAGAAAAATTGGGTGCTTAATGAAAAAAGAAAAACTGCAGGCCTTTTGTGAATAACTGAAAAAAAATAAAGGTTTTTTATATAAAAACATAACCACGACTGGCATTTAATATGCCAGCTGCGGTTTGTGGTTTTTACTACCCAAACCAGCCATAGCTTGGGTAGTTTTTGTGCCTAAGCCACAGCTGGCTTCCAGTAAGTTGCCCGCGGCTTGGGCAAAAAAATATATATATCTATTTTTTCCTACAATTTTTCTATTCATCTTCTCCAGCGATTACAGAAGAAAATCCTTTGTTAAATGCCAAAGAAGAGCAATCTATCCACTTCTATTTTGTTCTCTACTGAACAGACACTCTGTTCACTAGAAAACAAAACCAACCAAAATGAAGAACAATTTCTTTGCAGAAACCAATTATAGAACCATTTTCTTCTTCGCAAAACTTTTTAGAAAACAAATTTTCTAGGATCAACATATTATTGTAACCATTATAATGTAACCCAACAACCCATAAATAACATGAAACAATTTCCAAAACCATTGTGAAAATGATTTTCACAGACAAAAATTGTGGCGGTTTTCAACACCCAATAACCTTTGTATCCAAAATACACAACAAAGCCCAAGTTCATGAAATAATTTCACAGAAGCATTGTCGAAATAATTTTTCATAGCAAGAAAACCCCTTAAAACCACAAATATAGAGGCTCTGATACCACTGTTTGGAACTCCAGTCATGCATTATCATAAAACGCAGTGGAAAAAAACAAATTCCAATTCCAATTCCAAGATCTCATGCCTGTGATTTAAAATGGGTAAATAGAAATGGTCATGAGGTTTACCTTTACTGCATGAGGTTTCAAAATTTTCTCTTGGATGTTGAAGGCATGATCTAGCAACCTGGCAATCTTGAACAAAAAAAAAAAAAAAAATCTCTTTTCTTGAACGTTCAAATCGAGCCATTACAATCTAAGGATAGGATTGACTCTGATAGAAATCCACATGAGGAAGAAATCCCGAGAACTACCTTGCTCTGATGCTAGCAAGTAGTATAGGTGGCTAGGGTTTACAGAGAAAGAAGAAGATTACAGAAGAACTATTTTTGTGCTAGTTATGGTTTCTAAAACCATATGAACAAAACTCACCCACACTCCATGGCATATGTATATGATATACTTATCCATGTGTGTGTGATCAGTTTCCAAATCAAATTAGGAATTCATAATTATGATTGGAATCCACAAGTTCTTATAATCATAATTTGACTCGTAAATTATAACTATTTATAATTTGACGATAAAAACTTCTTCTTCTCAGATTTAACTCTTTAATGTTACCAAATAACATCTCGAGTTCTTAATCATCTATTGTGTGTAACCTATTAGGTTTCTTGGTCTATTGGTAGCAAAATATGAATTAATCCAAATATTTTTAGGATTAGTAATCCTTCATAATTAGAATTAACTTATTAATTTTAATTAGGATTGATTTATTAATTCTCTAATTAATAAATCTAAATCATGAGTGGTATCTAGCAACACATCATGACCACCCAAAAGTCCAGAAAATCAAGTGGTTTGACGTTAACCTTTCAATAGCAAACAACTTTGTAATAAACTTCTTTCACCATACAATATTTTATTCGGTTTAGAGTATGAAACTAGTGCCAACTCCCTCCAAAATATTGAGTAATTATGGCCCAAATATTTTAGTACTTGTTCTTAAAATTCATTACTCATCATGTGTATTAATTAGAACTATTTCCAATATATAGTCACCTTAGCCAAAGACTTTTCGAGTAGTGATTCTTACAAGTGGCTATGGGATATTCGCCCCTACTATTAGAAGTGGTGAATTTTTTATTGATCTTTTCAACTACTTTCATTTACTTCATATTGTATCTAATAGCTATCTTATAGGTGGCCCTCGATTCAACTCCAAAGATTATAATCAAAGTATAATGCTCAGCAAAAAAAATACCTTAGAGACCTCAAGTCTAAGGATACTTGCACGTTTGTTATAACGAGATTCTATTACTGCCACTAAATAATTATCTATGTGATTATCTCATAGCTAGTCATCTGATGTACTTGTTCTAGTAATAAGCATCCACGTGTTAACTTTGATTAACACAATACTCATGGATGTGAGAACCACCGCCTGATCAAATCAGCAAGTATAACATATGCTAGTCTTGGCGCATTAATAATGTCTTATCTCATTAATACTATGATTAGGGTTAATTTAAGTACAAATACCATACAGTGTAGTACGAACCTTATATCATGATCTCTATCATGATTTTCTTATCACAGTATTGTACTTGAGACTTTATCTAATAGTTATGTTCACACAATATTTTAAATAAAATAAACTAAAAGATAAAAAATGCATTGTATTATTAAATTAATGTACAATATACAAAATACATGTGATTGTCTCTAGGGCATAACATTAATATTACTTACCCCTATTAAAGTCCATCATGTAAATCAAATATATTACTATCGTTCATCTGTTACTTATGTTCTATCTAATGTAAGCCCATCGAGATGCCTGGTAAGGGACGAAGATCTCTATCCAAACATGTACGAGAAGCACCAATCATCCAAGGTAATCAGCCTCTTGACATCCTATTAGTTTAGATCCATAAGGTGATTTCTGATTTATATAATAAATAGAGCACTGCATTGATTTCTGATGAGGTCTCATTACATAATATTTTCTAGTGTTTTTGTGCTTTAGTTGTGATAAATTCTTGTTTAAATTACTACTCACCACACCATTTTCATCTTTTTTTGTAGGAATTGAAAATGCCACATGAAGATGAATAAATATAAAAATGAAGTAAAAGGGAGAAAAATTGAAGAAATGCAAATAAAAGAACGTAGAGCACACAAAGCAACTAAGGAGATGAAGACGGGCGGCCAAAGGAACTTCCCTTGGCCATCTAGCAATTTTGTATGGTATATAAGTCCAAGATTTTGGTGGCCTAGGGAAGTTCCAATTGCCTAGGCTGCTTAGTTGTGTACTAATATGTATATATATGGTTTTTAGGTAGCCTAGTTAAACGTATATATACTGAATTTTTTAGGTGGTGGCCTAGCAAGCTTTCACTTTCCTATGCTGCCTACTTTATTCCTTACTGCACCTAGGTAGAGACCTGGTGGCCTAAGAAAGTTCCAATTTTCTAGGCCACCCACTTGAGTAGATTTGCACATTTCAGCACATTTTTTGAGTTTTTTTAACTTTTCACTATATATACCCCATTATAAACTCTAAACACACATCCTTGGTTGGCTAGCAATCAAGAGATCCTCTAGGAAACTATTTTTCACAACAAGAATAGGAGGAACTTGAAGATTTGAGGAGGAAGAAGCGGGGTTGCAAAGAGGATCTCAAAGAAGTTGAAGAACATAGCTTGTCTATGGGTTGTATTTTTCCCTCTCTTGTAGATTTTACTTTGTCAATATTATGCTATATTTCAGTTTAATTGAAATAAAGGGTTATATCTTATGTTGTACCTTGAGTTGATGTATTTTTCTTGGATCTATGATTTTATCTCTATGGCATTTGGTTATTTGTATTCATTGTGTTGTTTTGGTTGAATGAGTTTTAGTTGAATCTTTTCAATTAAATGTTCTTTCTTAATGATTTCAAGAGATGTAGTTGAGGATAAGACACACACTTAATTAGGTCAACATTTTCCATTTTCAATTAACTCGGAAGAGAGGTTAAGTATTAGGGCTAATAACCAATGGGTTCATGAAATTGCCTAGAGGTAGGGATTTTGTAGTTTTCGGATAGTTTAGGATTGTGAGTAGTGTTTAATGCCTTTTTGGGTTTGGTTGATTAGGTAGAGATATCAATTAATCGAATTTAGGAATTAGGGATCTCTTAACTCGAGAGAGAGTGAGATTAGTATTTGACTTACTCCAATACCTAGAGTTAGGATTTATAGGTTTAAGGTGTACTCATCTTTGAGGTGTTCAATGGGGGAATTTGTTAGGGATATGCCCTAGAGTCAATTTATACTTATACTATTGTCGTTATGTTTTATATAATAATATGAGGTTTTCTTTTTCATGAATAGTGAATTTTATTTTGTGGTCATCAAGTACGTGACTTGATAGTAAAACCCAGCAATGAATACAATGACTATTCTAATACTGTCCCTGGTCGATTATTATATTGAAACAATAAGAAATTAAGATTAGTATGTTTGTGACTTGTTGGCTATGTTTTACTGGTCATGAATATTTGTGATATCAAGTCAAAACATAAATAAATGTTAAAGAATATTGTATTGGACATGACCCACAGTGAAAGTACTTCATGGAACATGTCATAAGTACTCTCTAGTCATAATGATATTAAAAGTCCTTTGACCTAAATTCATCATAGTTTCCTACTTGATAAGTTCTATATTTTGACGTTGTCTAAAGTTGTCTTTAACTAAATAATAAATTAGACTATTGTTGGATATACAATGAGAGGAATATGATTGATAGTGAAGGAATTTGTTCCTCTCAATTATAGGAGAGATATCCATGGGCCCCTTGATAAGTTAGACTGTTAAAATGCATGGCCGTGCTTAAATATATCAATCTAAGATATTGATATCATTTATTTGAACAGTCTACTATGAAATCAACAAATAATTGATTAAGCTTAATAAGGATGTCATGCTCCGTGCCTTATGTTTAATTTGGATTTCGTGTGATAAAATGACTAAATATAAAATTGTGGTTTAGTTCAAAAAGATCACTGATCTTCATTTAACCTGGATAGTTATAATGTTTTGCTAGAAACCTATAACTTGTGGGCCATTTAAATATGATTTAGGCATACTGCCAGTGTTAAATGAACATATAGGGTCATACAATAGGCTAACTTGTTAGGTTATTTTTCTGGTAACCAGATTCGATGAATCTGGAAATATGTCTAAGTTAATCAAACCTAGAAAATTTACCAGATACAATGAATTTGGAAATATGTCCACATTCAATATATTTGGATAATGTCTAGATTATAAGAATTTGGCTCAGTAAATTAATTAGTTAAATTATCGAGATAATGGCAGAATCTTATCATATCAGTTTTAATTTAATTTAAATTTAAATTAAAATATGATAAGATATTATCAGAATTGGTCTCTAAGAGGTTTGGGGATTTTTTTTAAGAAAACCCTAGCCGTCTTCTCAAGAGCCCTGTTCTGTAGAAAATATTCATGCCTCCATTCACCAGAAAAAAAACCCCTCTCAAACCCTAGGCGCTAGCACTCTCGGGGTAACGAGTCAGTTCGCCGTGTGTATCCGATAGAGGACATTCGCACATTGCAGTGTCTGGTAATCGTTCGGGTTGCACCCAAAAATGTGAATGGAGGCATAGCTTTACATGTTGGAAAAACATTGAACCCAAAATATTGATTAGGTAAAAGATAGCTTTACATATTATGCTATTATCTTGGGTCAAAATATAAATGTTTTTGAATTTGTGTGAATATACTGCAATAAATCGGTCTGATTAATTGGGTAAGTAATTCAATTTAAATGCACGCTTAGGACTCGTTTGATAGAATTGAACTATGAATATTGAAATTTAAATATTTAAGTACTAAATTTTAAAAATTAAAATATGAATTATGAAATTTGAAATTTGAATCTAGAGTTTGAATAAATCATAATTATTTTACACTATATTTTATTATATTAAATATAAAAGAACATAAATAATTTTATGAGTATTTAATATATTTAAATTCCAAACTTAAGCAACAATTTTAAAAGAGAGGGAATGTTTTCATTATCATGTTACCTTGAAGGACTGTTAATGCAAAAAAATTTACAAGGAGAAGGAAATTGTTTTTGATATACAGGTAAACCTTCAAGGACTGTTGACCCAACTAATTTTACTATAAATTAGCGCAGCTTTTCCCTTGAGTCAAACATTTGCGAGAAGTAAAAAGACAATATTTGCATATTTAATCGGAAGATATGTTATGGTACAAGGTAGTAAAATGTAGTTTACCTTAGTATTTAAACTAATCCAATTTTAAATTGCACGAACAAGGTAGTTTATCATAGTATGCAATCCTATTTAACTTTGCAAACTAGACGAGACAAGTTATGAATGACTAAGAATCTATTTTGTGAGTTATGGCATGTTAGATTGCAATTTAAAATTTCCATCTCAATCTAAAATTTCACTTTAATTTAAAAATAATAATAATTTAAATTATTCTCATTTCTTGAAAAATGTCATAAATTCACAAT
Organism: Voacanga thouarsii; assembly: GCA_026120185.1. Lineage (NCBI taxonomy): Eukaryota > Viridiplantae > Streptophyta > Magnoliopsida > Gentianales > Apocynaceae > Voacanga > Voacanga thouarsii. The sequence continues at coordinate 791,944 of JANUWF010001049.1, read as the reverse complement.
TTATTATCTTCTCTCTCTTTAACCCCACATATTTATTTTTTTTTTTTTGTTGCTACTTTCAATAAAACTCATTTCAATCCAATTCAACAAAATTCCAATCCACTTAAGCCCAAAAAATGGAGAGAAAATAAGGGTTTGGAGAGAAAGTTAATCAATTCCATTATTTGCTAGATTTCTGGGGGAAGGAAAGGGAGATAAGTTGCATGATGAGGGACCACTCCAACTCCTATGATCGTTTCTCCTCAACATTGGAGAGAAGGGAAAGGATCCCTGTAACAGTTTTAAAAAAAATGAAAAATGACCCAAGGCTTTTATTTTGCTCTAAAAATGTTTGATATCAAGCAAAAATTATGTGACGAGGTTATTTTAGTAAAATATCCTTTGCCTTCCATTCTTTTCTTTTCTTCGTGATTTATGAAGTATATATATATATAACTCTCAAATCAGCCCTTATACTTTTTTAAAAAAAAAAAATTCCAGTTAATGATTTTCAACATTAATAAAAACATTGCTGTGACATTCAACAAATAAGATTATTGGACCATTGCTTCTATTTCACTAATGTTTCTGGAAAATTACGAGAACATTTGCATAACAATTAGTTTAATAATTTTCACTTGAGTTAAAGGGCTAAAAAAAGTTCAATTAAACAGAAACAAAGAATTTATATTTTAAATCTTGATGATACAATACTCACAAATATGTTCATATATAGTATATAGTTTTTGCGTAATAAACTGGCCAAGTTCACTTTTATTAGTAAGTTCATATTTTTTTAAAAAAAATTAACAATACTATTTCAAAATGTAATATCACTTTTAAAATTATGCTATTGCTAAGAGACGATGATGTAACTTTAACGATAATACATTATTAGATAGACATACTTCTAAAGAACAAGCTTTAAACGAATTGAGCTATTTGCAAAAATATTTATACATTCGTTTAATAAATACACGAACAGGGGCATGTTTGGAAACAAATCTGAAAATTTATGGGAATTTTTTTTATATAATATATTTTAAATTTATAATATATGTTGAATAAATATAATATAATATAATATTTTATATTTTGTTTTAAAATATAGTTTACAAAATATATTTTTAATTAATTTTTAAAAAGCAATAATCAAACACGCACAACTAGAACATTTGCAAACGATCATTTATTAATATAATATATTTTAAATTTACAATTTATGTTGTATAAGTTATATAATATATTATAATATTTTATATTTAATTTTAAACTCACAAATTGGTCTATTAATTGGTTCAAATAAAATAATAGTCAAACCTGAAAATATAAACACAAACTTTAAAAAAAAAAAAAAGTGCAAAGATTCCTTCAACAATTGTCCCAAAATTTGTGGCCCTTCTCGCCAGCAAATTTTCGCTGCCGCCAACAAATTTGGTTTAACATTCAAATGTGAGACCTATTCTTTTTCTTGTCAGTTCTCACCCCACTTTACACGCGCACAATTTCCCATCTCCTAGGTTCTCTCTTTCTAAGAAATACTCATTCCATCTAAAATTATCTGTTCACTTTCTAACTTAATTTTTATCTCAAATTATTTGTCTTTTTAGAAAATTAAGATTTAATATTCTAAATTTATCCATATTTTATGAGTTTTGATATTCATACACATTTCGTTAATTTTCAAAAAATATCAATAGTAACTTAGAGAGAGAATTAAATACTTATTAATATTTTGACCAAATTTTTAGTAAGAATTAAATACTTAAGAGAGAGAACTAATTTGAAATTATATCAAAGTTTTAGAATTTGTGTATTTCTTAATATAAAGAGAGATACTTATCATTGAATTGTAAGAGTAAAAATGGAAAAGAATGTTTAATTAACTAAAAAAATTACTTTTCTTAATCTTCGCATAATCGGTTAAGGTGGACAGATAATTTAGAACAGAAAAAGTATGTGGTCAAGATTTCAGAAAAATTGTGGAGTCCTTCTTCTGCCTCTTTCTCAATTGAACCCCAAGTCTTAATTGGTTAATCATTAGACCACCAAGAATGATGTTTGTGAAAATCCTGAGATTAGTTTGTTGCATAAAGTATAAAGCAATAGAAGATTTAGCATCCCAATAAGTGAAAAGTGGAATGGCGGGGTCGAATACGGGTTTAGGAAATTTGACGGTGATTGATCGGCAAATAGTAACGACTGTGGATAGTGGAGCTTTGAGTCTTTCTTTGTTGGTCCTAGATTCATATAGCTTTGCTATGTACTCTTTGAAGAGCTCTGCAAGTTCTCCTTTAATTATTGTATTCTTTCTTACCCTCTTTGTAAGTGAGGTCATTATTACATTTCTTTTGGTTTATTAAAGTCAAAATTCCTCTCTTTTTTCCTCCTTTTGAAATTTGGGATTTGACTATTTCCTTTTGTATGCTTGTACATATCGAGTGTTTAACAACGAAGGAGTTTGATGTAAATTGGCCATTTTGTGTCCCATAGCATGCTCACTGTTTTTGTTAGCAGATATTCCACATTGAATTTACCAAAACATTAATATATTGAGCAAGATACCATGCCTAATTTTAGAAATTTTGTACGCATTGGAATCTAAGTATACGAGGAGTTGATTCAGTGTGGTTTCATATAGAAGTCTGCTAAACAGTGATACCATTTTATAGTGGACAGATTATGAAAATAGGAAAGTATGCCTTACACATAATCCTAAGCCACTACCCCCTAATTTTTTAAGCCCAAATTGCTAGTAGCATTGCACCTAAGTTATCATAAATCATTCACATATTATCCACATGTGAGCCCAAATTGTCTCCCCCGCTGGGTGGTAGTGGTGGTTCTCAAAGTGAATGCAAAAGAATTTAAAGCTAAAGTATTACAACCATTGCATTCAAATGAATAATGTTATACTATGCTATTTTCTTGGGAGAATTTTGTAATTTCCTTTTGCATTTGTTTTGTGTATGTAATATATTTCAGTCAGATTCATATTTGGTAATATTCCTAGTATTTAACTCTTTAGCCTTAATATTTGGTAATTTTTTCCTGATTTTATACTTTTATTCTTACTCCATGGTAGCTTGTGTGTTCTACCTGCTACTATGTTACCATGGTTAGGTGCACAAGGGACCAACACAAATAGATTTTGCTAAAAGGTATGCATGGCATCATTTCATGAAACAAGCTTTTCAAGGCATTTCACAGTGTAGTGGCCTTATTACTTTTGTGGCATGCCCTTTGTAATACATTGTTCATTACAATTTGACTTGCATCTAGGGGTGTGCATGACAAGTTGGGAATAAAAATTAAAGCTTTTGTCTTGGTAACACTATCTGATTGAGTTGAGTCCTTAAGAGTCTTTAAGGGTGAGATGGTAAAAAACAATAACAAATAAATTTATCTTAATTAATTATTACCATTTCCCCAAGAAAACTCATGGAAAAAGTTGGACAAAAATGTAGACGACAATATGAATTTTGTTTTAAGTGATTGTTGAAGGATCGTGGGAAAATAAAAATAGAGCAGAAGATAGCAAATTTAAAATTTTCTCGAGAAAAAGTCTACGATTACTTACTTTTAGGGCGTTTAGTCTGAATAACCAGAGTCAAATTTGCGTTCGATGGAACTTCTTGAACTGGAACATTTACTTGTTCCACAAGAAATCTAGCTAACCGTTAGCTTCTTCGTATGAAATGCTTCAAAAATCAGAGCTTTTGATCTTCCAAGATATTCTCTCAACCTCACAAATTGAACTACAGGTGAAATGATGAGACTCCGCTTCATCATGAAGGTCAAGATCAAGGAGGGGGAGGTGTGATCGTACAAGGGCAATGACTAATGACAAGATCTAGGGTAAAGAAGCTTCAAGATGATTTCCAATTGCTCATAAAACCATGTTTGAGGATGGAAGAGGGTTGGAAGGTTGAGGAAGCTAACCAATAGTTCATTTTGATGACTATCTAAGAAGGACCCCAACAAGAACTTAAGCCAGCAACAAAGACGGATGAAATTTGACCAAAGTTGGCCTTCCAACGGACATCCAGCGCCGACCTAAGCATCATAACCGACGTCGGCTTCATTTTGGCATTCGACCGGCCCGAAGACAGTGCGCAACCGACGCCAGCTTTAGAGTCCTAACTGGCGCCGGCTGTAGCCTGGGCAGTCGACGGTTGCCCCGCGCTTTTATATTTTCTCCGATTTTACTCAATTGTAAGTGTTTGTAAAGACTTATTAAGACCCTAAATTGTACTAGAACCTTAAGGATTACTTATGTAACACCCCACGACTACGTACCCTAAAAGGGTGGGGATGTCGCCCCGTCCCGTAGGACAAGGGGTCTTTAGAACGAGGTATAAAATATAAAGGCAATCTCCAAAAGGATCAACTTAGATAAATAAAGAAATATTCTTATTACATCAGGCTCAACTTGGAGCAAAACGGAATAAAACAAAATATTGTTTAGAAGCATAAGCAATAAATGTCTCCTAGAACGGATAGAGTAAATAGCAAAAGCTCCAACTATTACATGCCCCGCTGACTCAGCACAATCTATCTCCTGAAAACATGATGTAAAATAGTGTAAGAATAAATCTCAATAAGTCCTGTGTGTGCACATGGTGTTTTTAAATAGTTCGTGTATGCAAAGTGTAAAACATTTGTAAAAATAATTTGGCAAGTCATAAACAATCTCTTTTCGCAAGGAGTGGGTTTTTCTCATTGTCATACTTTGTACAAAATAAATCCTCCACTCGGATAAAAGTCATGTCACCACACGCTGGGCTCCATGAGGACAAGTTGGCCAAGGCACCACACTTTGTGCACCTTATCCGGACCAGATTACCACACGTTGGGCGTTCTGATCAAGGTGAGTGTACAGCCCACCGGGTGAGATACTCCTCCATCTCTACACCCAACAAAACCATCCGGGTGTCCATGCCGGGAATATAAATAATACCTTTCAAGTATAATGCTAGCTCGGACTGGCCTGACCAACCAACAATGTCGCCTTTTCAAGCAGAGTTCATCTTCTGGAGGTGGCCTCCTGCCAGAAGACTTACGCTAGCCCTCCAAGACTAGTATTTTTAGCCTACCCTTATTGAGTACTCAACGAACATATCCGTCAATTCCAGATTCAAAATATTTCCAAATATTGCCTTTGTAAAACGTGGTTTTCTTTAAAATAGATTTCTAAAAATTTAAGGAAAGGAATAGTTTTCTTGATAAAATCATTAGTTTGACAAAACCGTTTAAAGAATAAATATCCACGTTTACAACCCAAGCAAACATAGTTTAAAAATAGCTTTACCAAGCTTCACAATCATAGACTTGCCATCACAGCATTTAACAAAACAGTTTATAGAAGGACTTACCATTACAACATTTAATAAAAGAGTTTATTCAAGGACTTACTTGATATGCCTCAATTATCCTCCTGATCTAAACCATATAATATTTTGATCAGGGTCTCAATTAATTCAAAAATGCTCTAATCCCATTTATTTTCATGACAATTCGCAATCTCCTATTTAATTCCAAGTAAACTATTCAATCCTCAAAGATCAAATACTACGACCACATGTTTATCTCGCTAATAAACACCATTACACTTTACTTTCCACATCAAGGGAGGGTATTCCCTTACCTTGCAACTACCGGGTAATGAGGTCTCGATGCTCCTATGGTGATCGTCCCGAGTTCGCTTGAAAAGAAGAGAGAAGCTACCTCCTTTGCTTCACTTGACCGAAAATTTAGGAAGAAGAGGAAATCAGCCTCTATAGGGCTTGATTTAAGGGTAGAAGAAAGAGAAAAGAATCATTATAGAAAACGGCATCAAGAGGTTGAAAGGATTTGTGCTTACCTTAAGGTGTGTTCGATTTTTTCTTGGAACAACTCTAGTATTTTTGAAAATTTGCAGAGAGAAGTTGCTGAATTTTTCATGTAGAATGGAGAGGGTAAACGGTCGTTATGATTTAAAGTTGGAGAAGATTGGTTTAGGGTTAGATGGTGATGTTTAGATAGACTCCTAATGGCTTTTGGTTTCTTGGACAACAAGAGCGAAATTTCAGCTTGCGCGCACCTCCTTGCTGCCAATTTTAGGGGAGTTTTATGGAAGGAAAAATTCTGCAATTTGCTCCTCTAAGCTGGCCAAAACACTGCTCAAAGGAAGGGCTGAATGTGTTCAGAATTTTGGGCCAAACAAGGAAGAGTTTGAGTGAGTTTTGATGACTGAAAATCCTATGCATGTGCTGTGAAAATCGCTGAACAAGAGGAGAATAAATTCTAGATTGTTCAAGCTGTATTCTGCCGAAATTTCCAGGGAAAAGGTGAGGGTTTTAGGCGCTGAAATTGCCTTAATCAACAAGGAGTTTTGGTAGGTTTTGGAGTGCAAAATTTCGTGGGTTTTGGAGTGCATAGCTGGACGAAAATTTCTGTGCAAGCTGGCCGAATTTTCTGGTTTCCAAGCTGTCGAAAATCAGTATTTTTTGGGTGATAGAAATTCTGGTTTTGTGCAGCTAGGGTAGTTGAATTATTAAGGAGTGTTCTAGGTGGTTTGAGCTAGGATTTTTCAGAGTTGGTTTGTAACTAGAGATGGCTGGAATTTCGGACAGCTTAAGTAGATTCAAAGCCGCCGAAATTCAGCTAGGAAATGGAAGAAATCCTAGTTGAATTTGGATTGAAATAAAATCTGGTTTTATCAAGGATTTGGATAGGATTTCCTCTAGTCCTAGAAGAGTTTGGATTAAGCTACAAGTCTTCCAAGAAGTGGCGGCACTTGCTGGAATTTTTTTCCAGATTTTTAGCTAATATTCTAGGATTAAAATCAACAAGATTTCCTACTAGGAAAAGGATTCATTAATTCCACCTATCCATGGCAACATCTATCTAACTAAAATCAAGCTAATATTTTAATTACTAGCTAGGGTTTTTTTCGAAAATCCTAAGGAACACAAGCTGAAAATTAAAGGTGAACTTTATTCACATCAAAGTCCTTGAATTTAGGAAATAAATATAGAAACTTATTTCCTTGGAGTAAAAATACTAAAATTTCTCTAGGATAGCTAGATTCTTTTTCGGCCAAGATAAGAAACGGTCTAAAGAAAAGAATTTCAAGAAGAGAAACTTACTTCACAAAAGGTAGGATTCGAACTCGGGTCACCAGAGGAAATCACCAACCTCCCCGCTATTCCAAAATAACTCCAATGCTAATTTTTTTACAAGAAGTTCTTACCACCCAATACTCATCCTTCCAAATCTTCGACCAAACCTCCCTTAACCAAATCTTTAACAACACAACTATTTCACGTCAATTAATTCAAATGCAAGAGTAACGGAAAAATTCACATGCATCCATGCAAATAAAATTATTCTAGCTACCACATAAAATGCAAGATGCTATGCAATGCATGACTTTTTCCCATAGTTAAAGGTGGTTTTGGGCGGGGTATTACATCCCCTCCCCCTTAAGAGAATTTCGTCCCGAAATTCAGGTTTCATACCCTTCGAGTATACCCGGATACTTTCGTCTTAACCATTCCTCCGTTTCCCACGTTGCATCTTGTGCTCCATGATGATCCCAAAGTATCTTCACCATGGGTATCTGCTTATTTCGGAGCGTCTTAATACTCCGCTCCAAGATTTTGACGGGTCTCTCCACATAATTCAAATTGGGTTGCAACTCCAACGGTTCCTCATTGAGTACATGACTCGGATCGGGATTGTACCTTTTCAACTGAGAGATATGGAATACGTCATGCATCCCGGTTAGGCCATCAGGTAGATCCAATCGGTAGGCAACCGGTCCAATTTTCTCCAATATTGGGAATGGTCCCAAATACCTAGGACTCAACTTCCCTCCCCTCGGATGTTTCAGGATTCCTCTCCTAGGAGTCAACTTCAAGAATGCACGGTCACCTACCTGGAACTCCAATTCCCTCCGTCTAGAGTCTGCATAACTTTTCTGTCTGCTTTGTGCTGCCCTTAGCCTTTCCCGAATTAACTTAATCTTGTCGGTCATCTCCTGAATGCATACTTCACCAGTCTTTTTAACGTTCCCTTCTTCTGTCCATCCCCAATATATCGGTACTTGACATTTTCGCCCATACAGTGCTTTGTACGACGCCATTCCGATTGACGCTTGATAGCTGTTGTTATATGCTAACTCCGCATGCGGTAAAGACTCAATCCACTTGTCTCCAAAGTCCAAGATACATGCTCGGAGCATGTCTTCCAGTATCTGAATGACTCTTTCGGATTGACCATCAGTCTGCGGATAAGCAGAGGTACTGAATTTCAGGGTCGTGCCCAAGGACTCCTGGAACTTACCCCAGAACCTTGAAGTGAATCTAGGGTCCCTATCCGACACGATGCTCGACGGTACACCATGCAACCTTACAATTTCTCGGGTATATGTCTGAGCCAACTTTTCCATCGAGTCCCTTACGTTTACCGGTATGAAATGCGCTGTCTTGGTCAATCGATCCACTACCACCCAGATCGCATCTTTGTGTGACTTGGTCATCGGAAGGCCAGTCACAAAGTCCATGGTCACCTCTCCCCATTTCCATTCGGGAATCGGTAACGGTTGCAGTAAACCTGCAGACTTCTTATGCTCCATCTTAACCTTCTGGCATGTCAGATAGGTTGACACATGCCGAACTACATCCTTCTTCATTCCAGCCCACCAATATTTCCTCTTCAAGTCTTGGTACATCTTTACCTCCCCAGGGTGTATGGTGTATTTGCTCTTGTGCGCTTCGTCCAGTATCCTCTTCCTTAAGTCTTGGATGTCCGGTACACAAATCCGGTCCCGAAAGTACAATACCCCTTCCTCATCGGTTTGGAAATCGACTCCTCCTCTCGCGATCTCTTTCTCCTTGAAAGTTTGAAATTCTGTACTGCCCTGTTGACCTGATACAATTTCCTGATCCAGATCGGGTTTCAGGGTCAGGTTGCTCACGCAGATCTTCCCCTTTTGCACTTGCGCCTCTTTCTCCAGGATATCCTGGACTGCCAACACCTCCTATATTCTCAAGTGTGCCATTTTCACCTTTCGACTTAGAGCGTCTGCTACCACATTTGCATTACCCGGGTGATAGTTAATGGGGCACTTATATTCTTCCAGGAACTCCATCCACCTACGCTGCCGAAGATTCAAGTCCTTTTGCGTAAAGATATATTTCAAACTCTTATGGTCTGTGAAAACCTTGTATTGTGCACCGTACAAGTAATGTCGCCATTTCTTCAAAGCGAACACTATAGCTGCTAGCTGTAGGTCATGCATGGGATAATTAACTTCGTGTGGCTTTAGCTTCCTAGATGCATAGGCTATGATTTTCCCTTCCTGCATCAGCACAGTTCCTAGTCCTTCCTTAGATGCATTTGTATAGAGTGCATAGGGCTTATCAGCCTCGGGCAGACTTAGCACAGGTGCTGAAATCAACCTCCTCTTAAGTTCTTGGAAGCTCTTCTCGCACTTCTCACTCCAAGAAAAAACGACATCTTTCTTCAACAGTCGTGTCATCGGTGAAGCTAAAGTGGAGAAGTTTTTAATGAAACGCCGATAGTACCCGGCCAACCCAAGGAAACTTCGTATCTCGGTAATGTTCTCCGGTTGTTTCCAATTAGCTACGGCTTCTACCTTAGTAGGGTCCACCTTGATCCCTTCCTTGGATATCACGTGACCAAGGAAAGACACTGAGCTCAGCCAAAACTCACACTTACTGAACTTAGCGTAAAGCTTGAATTCCCTCAGCTTCTCCAGGACCAATCTTAAGTGCTCCGCGTGGTCCTCCGGATTTTTGGAGTAGATCAAAATGTCATCAATGAATATAACCACGAACTTGTCCAAGTAGGGTTGGAAAATGCGATGCATCAAATCCATGAATACTGCCGGTGCGTTGGTTACACCGAACGCCATTACTACAAATTCGTAATGGCCATACCGCGTGTTGAATGCAGTCTTAGGAATGTCTTCTTCTTTGATCCTCACCTGATAGTATCCTTGCCTTAGGTCCAATTTCGAGAAACAAGCAGCGCCTTGAAGTTGATCAAACAGCTCATCGATCAAGGGTAGAGGGTATTTATTCTTGATCGTTAGATTGTTCAGTCCCCGATAATCGATACATAGCCTCAGGGTTCCATCTTTCTTCTTAACAAACAACACCGGGGCTCCCCACGGTGACGTACTCGGCCGAATGTAGCCTTGCCTTAGCAATTCTTCCAATTGCTCCTTTAACTCCTTTAACTCTGTCGGTGCCATCCGGTAGGGGGTTCTGGATACCAGTTCTGTTCCGGGAATCAGATCCACGGTGAACTCAACTTTCCGTTCAGGGGGTAGGGAAGTGAGCTCCGTAGGGAACACATCCGAAAAGTCTTTCACCACCTCCGTACTTTCCAAGGTACATTGGTCCTTTGGTTTGTTTAGGAGATACGCCAAGTATCCTGCACATCCTTTCTTCCGAGTACTGCAGAGTAGCAAAAATGTCCTCCATCTGCTCAATCCATTGCTCGGCTTTCTCATCCTGTTCCACCTCCCCCTGGAATGTGGGAGGTTGGAACTTCAGGAAACGCTCCAAAGCCTCATCCTCTCCCCGCGGTGGTTTCCTGGCCACCTTGTCCACTTTTTCGGTCAAGTTCTGTAGAATCGAGGCCATCTTGTCGAAAGCCTGACCCATGGTCACATCCCGTGACCTCTCCGAAGCCATCTCCTGCTCTCCCGGCAGGTGCTCTTCCATATCGGGAGTGGAATGACGCATCTGCTCAAACTCCGGGGTGGAGGATGCACTCTCCTGCACCGTTCTGCTATGCACCACTGTTCGGCGTCTTGGTGTCATCTTAATCACATTCACTCAGGGTCAGATAGTTATCAAGGGAGAAAAGAATATGCTTAGGTGCATGATCAGTTGATAGTAATGTACTCATCTAAAAGAGAATGTGATGATAACGTGCAGAGATAAATCAAGTAATAAACGAAACTCATGCTTGTCATGTAAACCATTCTTTGCAGAAAAGAAGGGGTCATCTCACACAATACCCTTTTTATTTAAAATGATAGATAGGCCTTATGAGCCACATGCTCCCTTAAGAAAAAGATAAACAAACAAAAGTATGCAAATTCCAAAGGAAGAAAGAGTAAAAGCTGCTGGTCTTCTATGTTCGACTCTCCCTAGTTTCAACAGAGTATCGGAGTCATCAGAGGCTGGTTCCACCAGCCACCCCACGGAGCTATCAGGTCTCCCTATGATGGAATTTGAACCCAAGACCTCAAGAACTAATTCTAAGGCTCTAACCACTACACCACAACAACTCTATTAACCATCCTATAAACAAAAGATAAAAATTAGCACTAGGTCAGAATACTTAAGAAAATAGAACCCCATAAGTCAAGTAATTACCTAAACCATGTCTCTGATACCACTTGTAACACCCCACGACTACGTACCCTAAAAGGGCGGGGATGTCGCCCCGTCCCGTAGGACAAGGGATCTTTAGAACGAGGTATAAAATAAAAAGGCAATCTCTAAAAGGATCAACTTAGATAAATAAAGAAATATTCTTATTACATCAGGCTCAACTTGGAGCAAAACGAAATAAAACAAAATATTGTTTAGAAGCATAAGCAATAAATGTCTCCTAGAATGGATAGAGTAAATAGCAAAAGCTCCAACTATTACATGCCCCGCTGACTCAGCACAATCTATCTCCTGAAAACATGATGTAAAACAGTGTGAGAATAAATCTTAGTAAGTCCTGTGTGTGCACATGGTGTTTTTAAATAGTTCGTGTATGCAAAGTGTAAAACATTTGTAAAAATAATTTGGCAAGTCATAAACAATCTCTTTTCACAAGGAGTGGGTTTTTCTCATTATCATACATTGTACAAAATAAATCCTCCACTCGGAAAAAAGTCATGTCACCACACGCTGGGCTCCATGAGAACAAGTTGGCCAAGGCACCACATTTTGTGCACCTTGTCCGGACTAGATTACCACACGTTGGGCGTTCTGATCAAGGTGAGTGTACAGCCCACCGGGTGAGATACTCCTCCATCTCTACACCCAACAAAACCATCCGGGTGTCCATGCCGGGAATATAAATAATACCTTTCAGGTATAATGCTAGTTCGGACTGGCCTGACCAACCAACACTGTCGCCTTTTCAAGCAGAGTTCAACTTCTGGAGGTGGCCTCCTGCCAGAAGACTTACGCTAGCCTTCCAAGACTAGTATTGTTAGCCTACCCTTATTGAGTACTCAACGAACATATCCGTCAATTCCATATTCAAAATATTTCCAAATATTGTCTTTGTAAAACGTGGTTTTCTTTAAAAGAGATATCTAAAAATTTAAGGAAAGGAATAGTTTTCTTGATAAAATCATTAGTTTGACAAAACCGTTTAAAGAATAAATATCCACGTTTACAACCCAAGCAAACATAGTTTAAAAATAGCTTTACCAAGCTTCATAATCATAGACTTGCCATCACAGCATTTAACAAAACAGTTTATAGAAGGACTTACCATTACAACATTTAATAAAAGAGTTTATGCAAGGACTTACTTGATATGCCTCAGATAAATGCGATAAATTCACAGCTGGCTTTCCTTAATTATCCTCCTGATCTAAACCATATAATATCATGATCAGGGTCTCAATTAATTCAAACATGCTCTAATCCCATTTATTTTCATGACAATTCGCAATCTCCTATTTAATTCCAAGTAAACTATTCAATCCTCAAAGATCAAATACTACGACCACATGTTTATCTCGCTAATAAACACCATTACACTTTACTTTCCACATCAAGGGAGGGTATTCCCTTACCTTGCAACTACCGGGTAATGAGGTCTCGATGCTCCTATGGTGATCGTCCCGAGTTCGCTTGAAAAGAAGAGAGAAGCTACCTCCTTTGCTTCACTTGACCAAAAATTTAGGAAGAAGAGGAAATCAGCCTCTATAGGGCGTGATTTAAGGGTAGAAGAAAGAGAGAAGAATTATTAGAGAAAACGGCATCAAGAGGTTGAAAGGATTTGTGCTTACCTTAAGGTGTGTTCGATTTTTGCTTGGAACAACTCTAGTATTTTCGAAAATTTGCAGAGAGAAGTTGCTGAATTTTTCGTGTAGAATGGAGAGGGTAAACTGTGGTTATGATTTAAAGTTGGAGAAGATTGGTTTAGGGTTAGATGATGATGTTTAGATAGACTCCTAATGGCTTTAGGTTCCTTGGACAGCAAGAGCGAAATTTCAGCTTGCGCGCGCCTCCTTCCTGCCGATTTTAGGGGAGTTTTATGGAAGGAAAAATTCTGTAATTTGCTCCTCTAAGCTGGCCGAAACACTGCTCAAAGGAAGGGCTGAATGTGTTCAGAATTTTGGGCCAAACAAGGAAGAGTTTGAGTGAGTTTTGATGACTGAAAATCCTGTGCATGTGCTGTGAAAATCGCTGAACAAGAGGAGAATAAATTCTAGATTGTTCAAGCTGTATTCTGCCGAAATTTGCAGGGAAAAGGTGAGGGTTTTAGGCGCTGAAATCGGCTTAATCAACAAGGAGTTTTGGTAGGTTTTGGAGTGCAAAATTTCGTGGGTTTTGGAGTGCACAGCTGGACGAAAATTTCTGTGCAAGCTGGCCGAATTTTCTGGTTTCCAAGCTGCCGAAAATCAGTAAATTTTTGGGTGATAGAAATTCTGGTTTTGTGCAGCTAGGGTAGTTGAATTATTAAGGAGTGTTCTAGGTGGTTTGAGCTAGGATTTTTCAGAGTTGGTTTGTAACTAGAGATGGCTGGAATTTCGGACAGCTTATGTAGATTCAAAGCTGCCGAAATTCAGCTAGGAAAAGGAAGAAATCCTAGTTGAATTTGGATTGAAATAAAATCTGGTTTTATCAAGGATTTGGATAAGATTTCCTCTAGTCCTAGAAGAGTTTAGATTAAGCTACAAGTCTTCCAAGAAGTGGCGGCACTTGCTGGAATTATTTTCCAGATTTTTAGCTAACATTCTAGGATTAAAATCAACAAGATTTCCTACTAGGAAAAGGATTCATTAATTCCACCTATCCATGGCAACATCTATCTAACTAAAATCAAGCTAATACTTTAATTACTAGCTAGGATTTTTTTCGAAAATCCTAAGGAACACAAGCTGAAAATTAAAGGTGAACTTTATTCACATCAAAGTCCTTGAATTTAGGAAATAAATATAGAAACTTATTTCCTTGGAGTAAAAATACTAAAATTTCTCTAGGATAGCTAGATTCTTTTTCGGCCAAGATAAGAAACGGTCTAAAGAAAAGAATTTCAAGAAGAGAAACTTACTTCACAAAAGGTAGGATTCGAACTCGGGTCACCAAAGGAAATCACCAACCTCCCCGCTATTCCAAAATAACTCCAATGCTAATTTTTCTACAAGAAGTTCTTACCACCCCAATACTCATCTTTCCAAATCTTCGACCAAACCTCCCTTAACCAAATCTTTAACAACACAACTATTTCACGTCAATTAATTCAAATGCAAGAGTAACGGAAAAATTCACATGCATCCATGCAAATAAAATTATTCTAGCTACCACATAAAATGCAAGATGCTATGCAATGCATGACTTTTTCCCATAGTTAAAGGTGGTTTTGGGCGGGGTATTACATCCCCTCCCCCTTAAGAGAATTTCGTCCCGAAATTTAGGTTTCATACCCTTCGAGTATACCCGGATACTTTCGTCTTAACCACTCCTCCGTTTCCCACGTTACATCTTGTGCTCCATGATGATCCCAAAGTATCTTCACCATGGGTATCTGCTTATTTCGGAGCGTCTTAATACTCCGCTCCAAGATCTTGACGGGTCTCTCCACATAATTCAAATTGGGTTGCAACTCCAACGGTTCCTCATTGAGTACATGACTCGGATCGGGATTGTACCTTTTCAACTGAGAGATATGGAATACGTCATGCATCCCGGTTAGGCCATCAGGTAGATCCAATCGGTAGGCAACCGGTCCAATTTTCTCCAATATTGGGAATGGTCCCAAATACCTAGGATTCAACTTCCCTCCCCTCGGATGTTTCTGGATTCCTCTCCTAGGAGTCAACTTCAAGAATGCACGGTCACCTACCTGGAACTCCAATTCCCTCCGTCTAGAGTCTGCATAACTTTTCTGTCTGCTTTGTGCTGCCCTTAGCCTTTCCCGAATTAACTTTATCTTGTCGGTCATCTCCTGAATGCATACTTCACCAGTCTTTTTAACGTTCCCTTCTTCTGTCCATCCCCAATATATCGGTACTTGGCATTTTCGCCCATACAGTGCTTCGTACGACGCCATTCCGATCGACGCCTGATAGCTGTTGTTATATGCTAACTCCGCATGCGGTAAAGACTCAATCCACTTGTCTCCAAAGTCCAAGATACATGCTCGGAGCATGTCTTCCAGTATCTGAATGACTCTTTCGGATTGACCATCAGTCTGCGGATGAGCAGAGGTACTGAATTTCAGGGTCGTGCCCAAGGACTCCTGGAACTTACCCCAGAACTTTGAAGTGAATCTAGGGTCCCTATCCGACACGATGCTCGACGGTACACCATGCAACCTTACAATTTCTCGGGTATATGTCTGAGCCAACTTTTCCATCGAGTCCCTTACATTTACCGGTATGAAATGCGCTGTCTTGGTCAATCGATCCACTACCACCCAGATCGCATCTTTGTGTGACTTGGTCATCGGAAGGCCAGTCACAAAGTCCATGGTCACCTCTTCCCATTTCCATTCGGGAATCGGTAACGGTTGCAGTAAACCTGCAGACTTCTTTTGCTCCATCTTAACCTTCTGGCATGTCAGACAGGTTGACACATGCCGAACTACATCCCTCTTCATTCCAGCCCACCAATATTTTCTCTTCAAGTCTTGGTACATCTTTACCTCCCCAGGGTGTATGGTGTATTTGCTCTTGTGCGCTTCGTCTAGTATCCTCTTCCTTAAGTCTTGAATGTCCAGTACACAAATCCGGTCCCGAAAGTACAATACCCCTTCCTCATCGGTTTGGAAATCGACTCCTCCTCTCGCGATCTCTTTCTCCTTGAAAGTTTGAAATTCTGTACTGCCCTGTTGACCTGATACAATTTCCTGATCCAGATCGGGTTTCAGGGTCAAGTTGCTCACGCAGATCTTCCCCTTTTGCACTTGCGCCTCTTTCTCCAGGATATCCTGGACTGCCAACACCTCCTGTATTCTCAAGTGTGCCATTTTCACCTTTCGACGTAGAGCGTCTGCTACCACATTTGCTTTACCCGGGTGATAGTTAATGGGGCACTTATATTCTTCCAGGAACTCCATCCACCTACGCTGCCGGAGATTCAAGTCCTTTTGCGTAAAGATATATTTCAAACTCTTATGGTCTGTGAAAACCTTGTATTGTGCACGGTACAAGTAATGTCGCCATTTCTTCAAAGCGAACACTATAGCTGCTAGCTGTAGGTCATGCGTGGGATAATTAAATTCGTGTGGCTTTAGCTTCCTAGATGCATAGAGGGTAGATTGTTAGTTTTATTTTCTCCTTTTTGTCTCAAAAAATTCTTTATTTTGGCCCCTTGGGTTGAGTGGAACTCGTAACCAACTAAACCACCCACAACACCAAGAAAAAGCCCACTTAAGATCATATCAAAGAGTTTGGTATCAGAGCAAGGAAAGCTTTGATTCCAATCAAAGCTTGAAAGCAAGAAAAGGAGCCCTACAAAGTTGAAGAAAAAGAAAACAGAGAAATCCCGTAACTTAAAAACATGCTTCAAAAAGGTCATGAAATCTTTTTTATACTTTGATTTATCTTTGGAGAAATTGCTCCTTGATGTTAATATAATCATTGGGGACAAATTTTTCTTGTGTTTGTGGTGAAAATTGGCTTGAACATGGTTGAAAATATTGGTTGTTCTTAAGTGATGGGATTGCAGCCAAGGTGTTTGATAAATGTTCTATGAGAATGCTTTTGGCTATAGTTGGGAACTTTGATTCTTGATTTTTATTCCTTGGGATTTTGGGACTTAGTATATTACTCTATTGTTGAATTTTATGCTCATTGAACTTAACTTTTCTAGTGCACACTTGTGGTCATCTTGTTCTTCATAATCATAGTTCTAGTTGTTCTTGTTTCTTTGTTCTTGATAACTATTGTTTGTTTCTTGTTTAGAAGTATTTCTTTGTGCACCAAGTGTTTGTTCTTGTGTTGATTGAGGCCACATTTCTTGAAATTCTTGATTAAAACTTGATTGCTTGAGGTGTCCAACAAGTGTTTGTTGAAATTCTCCTAAGACTCCCTAATTAGAAAAATCCATTGATTTGTGTGATTCACTAAGTTAGACTAAATCTATAGCTATTGGGGAGAATTGAGATTGAACAAGAAGGCTTAAGTATTGAGAAAAAGGCAAGAGGGTGAGACTATTACTAAAAGAGCCTAAGAGAGCAAATATGAGGGTGGAGTGACCAATCTTTGAGAGCCAACACACAAGGAAGCGAAGTGAGGATCTATTTTTCTTTCCAATCTCTTTTTGTTTTGCAAGTATAAGTAAGTAAATATTCCACCACCATGGCTCAGATAAAGAGATCTCTAGGTCTAACCCAAGTGGACCTAGTAGACCTCAAGAAGAACAAATTGATGTTAGAGTTTTGCATGATGACTTGCAAGCTATAATGAGGACTATGCAAAGTGAGTTTCAAAACAAGATAAGGGAATTGATAAATCATCTTAGACAATCTTCTACCGTTGCACAAATGAGAGGCCAATAGTGATTTGAAGTACCTAGCCCTAGGATGAGGGATGGTGATGCCCACACTTCTCTGTTAAATGCCCAATAAGGGAAAGAGTGGGATGAGCACTTTATCGGGGGATTCCAATAAGCTCCTATGAGAGGGGGAAGACATGGTATGAGAGGAGGACCAGGTAGAGGTCAAGGAATGAATAGTAGGAACAACTTAAGGGGGGTTAGAAAGAGAGTTTGAGGGAGTTGATAAATGGTATGGGGGGGGAACAAGTTGAAGCCTTTGGGAAACACAATAGAGGATGGGGCAATAGAAGAGGTAGGAGAGAAGGAAATGATGAGGAGAAGGAGTTGAACCACATCAAATTGAAAGTGTCCATATTCTATGGCAAGAGTGACCCCGAAGCATATTTCGAGTGGGAGAGCAAGATGGAGAACTTCCTAGAAAGTTATGTTAGTGTTGTGCCCTAGAGGCAATCACTTATATATTGTATATGACACATTTTATTTTAAGGCATTATTTATCTTACAGTTTTTTTTTGTTTACTTTTAAGTAATATAACTATTTGATAAAGTCCCTAGTACAACACTGTGTTAAGGAAATCATGATAGAGATTATGATACAAGATTCCTACTACACTGTATAGTATTAGTACTTAAATAGTCCCTAATAATAATAAGATAGGACATCATTAATGTGTTAAGACTAGCATGTGTTAGACTTCCTGATTTGATCAGGCGGTGGTTCTTATATCCGTGAGTATTGAGATACTCAAAGTTAACACATGGATGCTTGTTAATAGAACAAATTCATTGGATGACCTAGCTACGAGATAATAACATGGATAACTATTTAGTGCTAGTGATATAATCTTAATATAGCAAACGTGCAAGTATCCTTAGATTTAAGATCTCCAAGGTACTTTGTTTGCTGAGCATTGTCCTTTGATTTCAATCTCTAGAGCTCGATCGAGGGTTGTCTATGGAATGGATATTGAGTATATTGTGAGGTAAACGAAAGTAGTTGAGAGGGTCAATAAAGGATTCACCACTCCTAATAGTAGGGATGAATATCTCACGGCCACTTGTAGGAATTACTACTCGAGAAGTCCTTGGTCAAGGCGATTGTGTAGTGAAAATAGTTCCAATTGATACATATCTAGAGTAGTGGGTTCTTGGTACAAGTACTATTGTATTTGGGCCAGAATTAATTCTGGAGGGACTTGGCACTAATTCCGTACTCCAAACCGAATGAGATATTGTATAGTGAAAGGAGTTAATTGTACTGTAGTTTATTATTGAAGGGTTCATGTTAAACCACTTAACTTCCTGAACTCTTGGGTGGTCATGATGTATTACTAAATACCTCTCATGACCTGAGAATATGGGTTTATTAATTGATGAATTAATAAACCAACTATGATTAGAATTAATAGGATTAATTCTAATTAATTATGGATTATTAATCTCAAATATGGTTGGATTAATTCATATTCTCTACTAATTGACTAGGAAACCTAATAGGTCATACATAATAGAGGATTATATACTCAAGATGTTATTTGATAACATAGTGGGATTAATTGAGAGGAAGAGAAGGAGTTGTGGCTAAGTTATAATTAGTAATAATTTATAGTCCAAATTGTAATTGTGAGAACTTGATATTTCCAATTACAATAGGGGAATTCTAATTGTTTTAGAATTCCAAATTTTCTGTGGATTTTCGTGACATATAATACATATATGCACGAAACCCTAATGTAGGGTGATTCACATGAAAACAACAGCCATGAAAGCTCTCCCTTCTCTTTCTCTCTCTTGTTGATCTTGATCAAGCCCTAGCCGCCACTTAGTTTATTCTGCTAGCACAAAAAACTTCGTGCTTGAGTGTATTCTCTGTGTGGATTACTGTTAGAAATAATCATACATTGTGATTATAGTAGTTGGACGTTTAACTCTCGTAGTGTTTGATCAAGAGGATTGCTGGATCGTGCCTCGACTTGAAGAAGAAAAATTTTTGTTCTTCAAACGATCAAAGAAAGGTAAAAAGCTGTTACTTTTGTTATCTTTATGTCTTATTTTCTACACGTATGTGGATCCTGAGATGCTATCTCATTTTTATTCTTCAGTTGCAACATATATGATATGCATGAGAGATACCCAACAAGTCATACCTATAGTGAGAGGTCAAAGGTGAGGTTAGCTATTTTGGGATTTTCGGAGTATACTTTAGTTTGGTGTGAGCAAGTTAATGCACAAAGAAGACAAATGGGAGTGGAAACCATAGCTAGTTGAAATTTATTGAAAGATATGATGAGGACACGGTTTATACCATACCATTACTACAATAATCTTTACCAAAGGCTCCAATCACTCAAGCAAGGGAACAAGAGTGTAGAAGATTACCATAAATAGATAGAAGTAATGTTGATGAGAGCTCAAATCAATGAGGCTCCTAGAGTAATAAGAGCAAGATTCTTGGGAGGATTAAATAGGGAAGTTGCCAATTTGGTAGAATTGCACCCCTATGAACGATTAGAGGATATGGTACATGCCGCTATGAAGATTGAGAGGTAATTAAAAAAGAGGGCATTTACTAGACTACCGCTTCCAAATCCCAACACTACTATAAAGTTGCTAATTAAGAAGAATGAAGCCCCTAAGCTATTCAAAAGGGACTTCAACAAACCAAGGGAGGCTTGGAAACCTAGAGAGGATTAGAAGCCTAGGAAGGATTGGAAACCTAGGGAAGGTTGGCATAAGAACAAGGAAAAAGCCATGGAGAGGCTACAAAAGAATATAGATGTCAAGTGTTTTAATTTTCTTGGATATGGACATACTTCCCATGAGTGTCCAAGTAAGAGAACGATGTATTCTAATCCCTATGGCGAGATTTCTACCGACGAAGAAGAAGAGGGAGAAAGGTACCAAGGAGATCAAGAGGGAAATGGGGATGAGCAAAGTGATGAAGGGGAAGTTGTTGGTCAAGAATACTCTTTAGTGGGGGTCACAAGAAGGTCATTAAATTCTCAAGCCATTGAAGATCAAGATCACCAACAAAGAGAGAACATTTTCTATACTAAGTGTCTAATCAACAAAACTCCTTATAGTGTCATTGTGGATAGTGAGAGTTGCACTAACGTGATTAGTGCAAACTTAGTTGAGGAATTGGACATGAGTTGGATTAAACGCCCCAAGCCCTACAAATTGCAATGGTTGAACGGTAGCGGGGAAATGAGAGTAAACAAACAAATTTTGGTGTCTTTTGAGACAAGAAAGTACAAGGATGAAGTGCTATGTGATATGGTATCCATGCAAGTGGGTCACTTGCTCCAAGGGAGGCCTTGGCAATACGATAGGCATGTAAAGCATGATGTGAGGAAGAATACTTATTCCCCGCTTAAGGAGGGAACTAAATTTACCCTTACCCCTATGGCCCCTAGTGAGGTGAACAAAGATCAAAGAATCATGAAGGAGAAAGAAAAGAAAAAGGGAGTGCAAGATGTTAAACAAAAATAAGAAATTGAGAGGAAATAACAAGAGAGGAGAGAAAAAGAGTTGAGAGAGAGGATGGACAAACAAGTACCTTTGACGATTAAGGATGGGAGTGAGCAAAGACAAGAGAGGGGAGGTAAAAAAAGAGTGAATTTCTTTGCAAAAGAAAGTGAGGTCATAGAGGCTATAGAAATTAAGGAACCGGTTATTCTTCTTTTATGCAAAGGTTCTTATGTTTCTACTAATGAATCTACATTGTCTTTGCCTAATGAAATTGCAGCTATTTTTCAAAAATTTGAAGATGTTTTTCCAAAGGAGATGCCCGAAAGACTACCACTCATAAGAGGGATTGAGCATCAAATTGACTTTGTACCCAGGGCCGTCACCCCCAACCGACCGGCGTATAGAAGCAACCTGAAGGAGTCCAAGGGATTGCAAAAGCAAGAAGAGGCATTACTTGAGAAGGGACATATGAGAGAGAGCCTAAGCTCATGTGTGGTTCCGGTTCTCTTGGTGCCCAAAAAGGATGGGACATGGCATATGTGCATGGATTGTTGTGCTATCAACAACATCACAGTAAAATACCACTATCCCATTCTTAGGCTAGATGACTTGCTTGATGAGCTATTTGGTGCGTGCATTTTTCCTAAAATTGATTTGAAATCCGATTATCACCAAATTAGAATAAGAGAAGGGGATGAATGGAAAAGGCTTTTAAAACTAAATAAGGGTTGTATGAGTGGCTTGTCATGCCCTTTGGATTGTCTAATGCTCCTGGTACTTTCAAGCGATTAATGCACTATGTTTTGAGGGAATTCATTGGAAAATTTGTTGCTGTGTACTTTGATGATATATTAATCTATAGCAAATCATATGTGGATCATTTAAATCATATTCAAAGTGTGCTTGTTGCTCTCCGAATGGAGAGATTGTATGCTAACATTGAGAAGTATTCTTTTTTGTTTAGAGAGGATTACATTCCTTGGGTATTTTGTGAGTGCTAAAGGGATTGAGGTCGATGAGGGAAAAGTAAAATCCATCTAAGATTGGCCTACCCCTATCACCATTACCCAAGCCCATAGTTTCCATGGGCTAGCTAGCTTTTATAGGAGGTTCGTCCAAAATTTTAGCACCATAGTAGTCCTTCTAACCGAAGTGGTAAAAAAAAAGGTGGGATTTAAGTGGGAGGAAGCTCAATAACAAGCCTTTCAAACACCCTCAAAGACAAATTGAATCAAGCTCCAATTCTTATTCTTCCTAACTTTGAGAAGGCATTTTGGATAGAGTGTGATGCAAGTAGGATGGGAATAGATGCGATCTTGACCCAAGATAGAAAACCTATTGCATATTTTAGTGAAAAATTGTCCGGGGCGGCCCTCAATTACTCTACTTATGACAAAGAGTTTTTTGCCTTGGTGAGGACCCTAGAATATTGGCAACACTACCTTTTACCAAGAGAGTTTGTTATTCATACTGATCATGAGACCTTTGAACACCTAAAAAGCCAACAAAATTTGAATAAGAGGCATGCTAGGTGGATGGAGTTTATTGGGACATTTCCTTATATCATTCAATACAAGAAGAGTAAGGAAAATGTGGTAGCGGATGCACTATCTCGAAGGCATACACTACTAAACTTTTTGAATACTAAACTTCTTGGTTTTGAACTTATGAAGGAATTGTATGTTGATGCTGAGGAGTTTGGGAATATTTTCCATGCTTGTGAGAATGTGCATTTACTAAATATTATAGGCATGATGGTTTCTTTTTTAGGGAGGCAATGCTTTGTGTGCTAAAGGGTTCTATTAGGGAGTTGCTAGTTAAGGAGGCCCATAGTGGGAGACTAATGGGGCATTTTAGTGTTGCAAAGACCTTAAGCATCTTTAAAGAACATTTCTTTTGGCAAAAAAAGAGAAGGGATATGGAGAAATATTATTTTTAATGCATTGTTTGTAGGCAAGCTAAGTCTAGATCTCTTCCACATGGTTTATATACTCCTTTGCCCATACCTAATGTGCCTTGGGTTGATATTTCAATGGACTTCATCTTAGGATTGCCTAGGTCCAAGGGGGGTAAGGACTCCATATTTTTGATTGTTGATCGATTCTCTAAAATGGCTCATTTTGTGGCTTGTTCCAAGACTAATGATGCGTCCTATATTGTAGATTTATTCTTTAAGGAAATGGTGAGAATGCACCGGATTCCAAGGACTATTATCTCGGATAGGGATACTAAATTCCTTAGCCACTTTTAGAGAGTTTTATAGAACAAACTTGGTACTAATATCTTATTTTCCACAGCTTGTCATCTTCAAATGGATGGATAAATGGAGGTGGTCAACCGAACACTTACCTAACTCTTGCGGACCATAATCAAGAAGAACTTGAAAAATTGGGAAGAGTGCTTGCCACACATTGAATTTGCCTATAATAGGGCTATTCACTCTACCACGTCTTATTTTCCTTTTAAAATTGTATATGGTTTTAATCCTCTAACTGCTTTAGATTTAGTTCCTTTACCTATAGGTGAACGGTTGAACCTCGATGAAGCTAAGAAGGCGGAAATGGTGAAGGCATTCCATGAGAAGGTGAAATCAACCATTGCGAAACGAAATGAAGAGATCGCCTATAAGGGTAATCAAGGAAGGAAAAATGTGTCATTTGAGCCGGGCGATTGGGTATGTGTGCACCTTCGTAAGGAGAGATTTCGCACGCAATGACAGAGCAAACTAGATCCAAAGGAGGATGGTCCATTTCAAGTTCTCGCCAAAGTTGGAGATAACGCTTATAAGATAGATTTATCTAGTGAGTATCATGTTAATGCCACTCTTAATGTTAGTGACTTCTCTCCCTTTCATGTAGATGATGGCAAAGATTTGGAGATGAATCACTTTCAAGAAGGGGGAGATGATGAGATTCCGCTTCATCATGGAGGTCAAGATCAAGGAGGGGGAGGCTTGATCGTGCAATAGCAAGGACCAATGATAAGATTTAGGGCTAAGAAGCTTCAAGATGATTTTCAATTGCTCATAAAACCATGTTTGAGGATGGAAGAGGGTTGGAAGGTTAAGGAAGCTAACCAAGAGTTCATTTTGATGACTATCCAAGAAGGACCCCAACAAGAACTCAAGCCGGCAACAAAGACGGACGAAATTTGATCAAAGTTGGCCTTCTAGCGGACATTCGGCACCAGCCTAAGCATCAGAACCGGTATCGGCTTCATTCTGGCATTTGACCGGCCTGAAGACAATGCGCAACTGGCGTTGGCTTTAGAGTTCTAACCGGCGCCGGCTACAGCATGGGTAGCTGGCGGCTGCCTCGCGTTTTTTATGTTTTCTCTGGTTTTACTCAATTTTAAGTGTTTACAAAGACTTATTAAGACCCTAAATTGTACTAGAACCTCAGAGATTACTTAGCTAGGGTTAGGGTAGTATAAATAGAACCTTTAGTGACTTGACAACACAATTCACACTTTTTATTCAAATTTGAAGAGAGAGTCTTGAGAGGCCTTAGCCTCCTTATTCATCTTGTTGAAGACCATGCTTAAGGGTTAGTCTTCTTTATGAATGAGTCTATAAAATCTTTTGGATAATCTAATTTGGTTTCTTGAATACGTCTTAGTTGCTCTGCTCTTCTAAGATTTGTTTGAATTCCATTACTTATGTGACTATTTTCTCTATTCTATTTGTTCTCGTTTGCCTTTGTTGCTTCAAGGATATTGGGGTGAGATTATAGTAGAACTATCTACTATTCTTGAGGGTCTTTGAGGCTTAGTTCTTCAAGGGTTTGATAGAGGGCAGATTGTTAGTTTCATTTTCTCCTTTTTGTCTAAAAAAATTCTCTGTTTTGGCCCCTTAGGTTGAGTGGAACTCATAACCAACTAAACCACCCACAACACCAAGAAAAAGCTCACTCAAGATCATATCATGAAAGTAGGCCAAGATTATTTTTCTAAGGAAGAACTGAGAGAAAGTAAGGAGTGGTGACTAGAGTTTTTCTTTTAACTGACTGTATTCCCTAGGAAGCCTCCATAAGGATTATTTATAAACCCTCAAGATTGGCTGCCCTAAACCAAGATGGGCTAAGGCTATTCCACCAATTGGGCTTTTGTTTATCTTGGGTCTTTTAATTAAAACCCAATTAAATAAAAATTTAGCTCACTATATTTATTATTTTATCTGGGTCTGTTATTCTACTAAAGCCCAAAATACATGACCTAATATAATTATTACGCTAATCCTTATTTATTTTATTCAAACCCATATATTAACTTGGACATTCTAGAATTAATTAATTAATCTAGCCCATGAATTAGTCTTGGACTTAATTAATTATTCTAGACCAATGGAGTTTATAGAATAAAATAAATTCTCCCATTCCTCAAATAATCCAAATAATTTGTGTAATGGCTAAAATAGTCATTTTGATTTTTAGAACTATTTTGGGGACCAAAAGACATTATTCCTGGCTACTAAAATGACCAAAATACCTTTACTAACAAATAGTTGTATTTTATCAATTTAAATATTCTATTTATCACCATATGAAAATATTGACCCCGAAAATAATATTGCAAAAGCGTTATCTTCGACCAACAGGTGCAATGACGAAAATACCTCTCTACGTAACAGCCATAATTGAGATAGGAAAAATGCACTAACATATTTCTCAATGACATATATAATCCTTTGATAACTAGTTTGATAATCTATGATTTTCAGTATATATTAACTTATTGCCTAGAGCTACCTAAAAGTGTGCATACTTAGTCACGTTTTCCAGGACTTTGGATTTTTTAGATTATCTTGAATAATCATAAGGGGGTGATTTCTTCAAGTAATAAAGCATAAAAACTTTATTGTATAAGTTTGTCTAATTAACTAGAGTTATATACCCAATGCACAAGGTTATTGGCCTTATGTTAAAACCTCATCCATCATACATCAAAGTGTATAAGTCTAGATTCACCAAACTACCAACTTATATTCAAGTCTTGAGATACTCGTTCACGCAGTAGCTACGATAAATTAATCTTTATTTATTTTAGTACTTTTATAAAAATTATTATTGCGTGGTCTAGTTCTATATATTCCAAATATGCTTACACTATACTTATTGGTTAAAGGGAAACCATTTCCTATTTAGAAACCATGGTGTAATGGTCTAAACTTTGATGAAGTATCTAGCTTCATCAATCGATTAAGAATAATTTTTCGGTTATGTATTAGTAGTCCATAATCTATATCTTACTGTGAAAGGACGATCCAATCACCTTGATTACTTACTAACATACTTAGACCTTAATGTGTAATATATGTAAACAAACAACCATTAATGAATAAAACTTTTATTAATTTCCAAAATATAAAAATACACAGGCTATTTTGGGAATACATTCCAACAATCTCCCATTTGTACTAAATGGACTATGATAGTTCGTATGTGCCTACTGCCATGACATCTAAGTATCTTCGAAACACCTTCTTTGTCAAAGGCTTGGTAAATGGATCTGCCAGATTGTTTACAGAGGAAATCTAGCCAACCACTATATCCCGTTTTTGTATGAACTCCCGGATTAAGTGAAACTTCCTCTCAATGTGTTGCCCTTCTTGTGGTTTCTTTGCTCCTAATATTGTGACACGGCTTTAGAATTATCACAATATATAGTAATAGTCTTGTCCATTTATGGTAGAACTCTAAGTTTTGTGAGGAACTTCAAGAGCTAAACTACTACTTTTGAAGCTTCTGAAGCTGCCACATACTTAGCGTCTATGGTAGAATCAGCAATACATGATTTGTAACACCCTACTACTTAGGCCACTATTAGGGCTGGGGATGTCGCCCCGTCCACAGGACAAGGGGTCTTTATAACTGGGACACACAAAATAAAATAAAAAAAAAATCAAAATTAAACTTATTACAACTCAACAATGCATGAACAAATTTAAAAATAAATGTCCGCTACTGTCTCTCAAAAGGAATACATAGGAAAATAACAATGAGTCCTCAAATACATAGGTAATTCTCTAACTAATAACCTTCACGGCAGGATCAATCTGAAAACATGGTATAAAAGGTGGTGAGATATAAATCTCAGTAAGCCCGTGTGTGCTTTGAGTGTTTCAGGTAAAACAGTTTATGTATGCAAGTTGTAAATGTTTCATAAAAGAAAGTACTGGCAAGCCTTAAATAAATTTCATAAATGAAGAGTAGTGTTTTGCTTTCCCAAACATACATGTGCACAATAAATACAACTACTCAAAAGAGGTAGCCATGTCACCACACTTTGTGCACTAGGACAATATAATAATCAGAATGCCACACTTTGTGCATATTGACATAAGGTAAGTGTACGGCCTACCGGGTGAGATACACCTCCATCTCTATACCCAAACTTACTGGTTGTCCACTCTGGAAATACACAGTCTACTTGACTGAACTTGCTAGCTTGGATCGATATGACCTACAGGACTGACATCCTATCCGGGAAGGACTCACCCCTCAAAGGTGGCCACCTATTGAAAGACTTACCCTAACCCTTCAAAGACTAGTCCTAATAGTCTACTCTTATTCAGTACTCAACGTTGTTCGTCCCACTTGGGAGGAAAAAGATCATACAATGATTCACTTGAAAATAGTAATTATGGTTTCTAAAATTCTTGCCAAAGTTGGATTTTTAGAAAAAGTTTAGTGTTTGGTGTGAAATTGTTTGTTTAGTTTCCAATAGTTTGCTTGATTGAAAGAAAAAGGAAAATTTTACATAATTACCTTTACAATTCAAATACTCATATACACTGAGTTTGACTTGCCACAATAACTTTCGTCTTCAAATGGTTCCATGCAGAAACTTACCTGATCTTTTGCTCTTCCTGAATTCAAAAGTCTTCCAAGGTCAACCTAACCCCGCCTGGGGTAAACACAAGGTATAAGATAATATCCAGATCATATTTGCCTTAAATAAATAATTCTTAGTTCAACTAGTCACAACCACAACTAACCATGACCATAATATCTTAGGCTTTAATACTAGTTGATAAAATATTTTATAAAATAAACTAGCTTGATGAGTTAAAATAAATGGGTGTTATATAATAATAAGTTATAGTTTCAAATAATAAATAATGAGTAATATTGCTAATGAATAATAATAAATCCTAAATAATATTGGGAATTAGTAATATTTAAATAGTATTATTATTATAAAGAATAAATTACGACTAATTTTTAATTAATAATTAATAGATAATAACTAACCAATAAAATTAATAATAAATGAATTATACCTAATTTTTTAATTAATAAATAATAAATAAATTTTAATATAAATAATATTTATGTATATAGATAAAAGCTTTAGTAAGGCTAACTAATATTATTGCTATGGTCTACAAGTGTAACACCCTACTACCTAGGCCCAACAGGGCCGGGGATGTCGCCCCGTCCAAAGGATAAGGGGTCTTTATAATTGGTCACACAACCAGAATAATAGAAATAAAATAATGCTTTAAACTTAAAACTTATTACAGTCTAAGAATTCAAAAACAAATCCAAAATAGAAATTGTTTACTCTCAACTCCTAAAGCATTACACAAAATGAATATCAGAAAATCTTCTAAGGCAGGCAACAGCTAGCTACTCATCCACACAGTAGGATCGACCTGAAATCATGGTAAAAAGGGTGATGAGATAAAAAAAATCTCAGTAAGTCCGTGTGTGCTTTGAGTGTCTAGTGAAAACAGTTCGTGAATGCAAGATGTAAAATCTTCATAAGAGAAATACTGGCAAGTAATAAACAATAGTCAAAATCAAGAGTGGTGTTTTGGCTTTTCCAACCATACATGTTCAATAAAATCAACCACTCAAAAG
The DNA here is from genome assembly GCA_026120185.1 of Voacanga thouarsii. Taxonomy (NCBI): domain Eukaryota; kingdom Viridiplantae; phylum Streptophyta; class Magnoliopsida; order Gentianales; family Apocynaceae; genus Voacanga; species Voacanga thouarsii. The sequence continues at coordinate 762,870 of JANUWF010001049.1, read as the reverse complement.
GTGGTCATGGGTTAACACACGTTGGTCCCCATAACCATGTAATGGTTAGAATGCCACACTTTGTACAGATTGACAAAAGTAGGTGATCGGTCTATCGGGTGAGATACACCTCATTCTCTACACCCAAACAAAACCAGTTGTCCATTCCGGCAACACACAATCCACCTGACTGAAACTTGCTAGCTCGGACTGGCACGACCTACTAAATTGATATCTTATCCGAGGAGGACTTATCCCTCAGAGGTGGCCACCTACTGAGAGACTTATCCTAACCTATCAAAGACTAGTCCTAGCAGTCCACTCTTATTGAGTACTCAACGTAATTTATTCCACTTGGTGGAAAATGAATAAAACATAGTTCCACTTGAAAATGGCAATTAAGGATTTCCAAAGCTTAGGGCAAATCTGGTTTTAGAAAGAGCTTTAGGGTTTGAGTAAAATTGCCCATTGATTTTCAAATAATTCATTTACCTGAAATGAGAAAGTAGATAATCCTCAATTGCCTTTACAGAAGTAAGTGTCCACGCACTCTACATTTGGCTTGCCATAGTAATCATTTTGCATCAAATAGGTTTTATGTAGGTGCTTACCTGATCCTTTGCTCGAGATAAAATAAAGGTCTCCAACAGCTGACCTAACCCCGCCAGGGGTAAATACAAGCCATAATTAAACTCAAGCCAAAATTCACTTTCACAAATAATCCTAGCTCAACTTACTACAATCATGATCCTAGAGTCGCAAGCTTTAAGACTAGATAAGAAATAAAGGGTTTATAAGAGAAGTCTAGTTTGGTATTAAAATAATTAGGGTTTTGGGAAATAGGTACTAATAAGTTGAAGGTTTAAATCTTGTTATAAATAAATTAGAGTTTACTTGATGAAGGGTCCTAGGTGGTATTATGTTAAATAATAATCTATTAATAATTAATTATTAGAAAATAATTGGTAACTAAAATTAGTTGTAAGTAAATTTTAATGGTTTCGATTGAAAGATAATAAATAAATTTTAATAGTAGTTTTGAATATAAGACCTACAAAATTAATATTTTACCTATTATGAATATTTATATAAAAAGGCTTTATTATTATTTTCTATATATTTTATTTCTTATATAAAAGATATCATTTATTTGACTAAAATATCATTATTTTATATAAGAGACCAAATCCACATTTTCCTAGGGTTTTCGAAATTCACTAGAAGAAATTATAGTAATAATCATTTTATTGATGGAATAAAATTAGCTTAGGGATAACAAGGTCATGATCATAATTTCTATTGCTAACCATAATCATGAACATACACTCTACACCAATCAACAAAACATCCAAATCATGAATAAAGGCATAGATCTAAATTTACCAAGACATGATCCAAACTCTACTAACATAACCATAATCACGGCCTTAACAAGAATACATGAACATAAACCCTATTCACCAAAGGTGATATAATATCTAACATGCTTATTCAATCATACTACTCACGACATGAAGAGCATAAAACAAAACCCTAAAAACCATAAAATTCAACCAAGACAATCAACTCATGCATCAATCCCATCTCCATCATATACACACATTTATTCGTGCTTCAATCTCAACTCCATCACAACAACACATGCTCGAGCCCTAATCATAATCCCTCTCCTTCTAATATCATCCTAGAGACATGAATCTAGAATTTAAAGAGAAGGTTGAAGAGGCTTACTTGATGGATGACTACCTTGGAGTAGTTTTGAAGGAATCCTTACTCTTAGGAGACTTGATCCACTACGAGAAAAGAAGGAGATATGGCCATGGTTGAAGTAACCATTCGGCCAAGAGAGAGAGAGAGAGAGAGAGAGAGGAACAGAGAAAAAGAGAGTTCAATAGTATATATATAAACATGTATCCGGTAGGAGTTGAATATGAGTGAAGATGGAGATGATTGATCTTGCTTACCTTGAAGGTGTTCTTGAGCCTTCAAGAAAATTCTGGTTTTTTTTTATCCAAAAGAGAGACTTTGACTTAGGTATTTGATGTTAAAAATTGTAGAAGTGGTTTCAAGGGGTTGAGTAGATGTGATCTAGAGTTTTTGGGAAAGATTGGAGAGGTTTGGAGTGGTCTTAGGCATGAGAATGCTAGTAGGTGTTCTTGGTTTGGAGAGAATTGAGAGAATTTGGTTGAAGCTGGCCGAAATTCTGTGGGAATAGGGTGGCCGAATTGTTTGAGAGGGTTTTGGCAATTGAATTTTCTGGTTTGAGAGGAAAAGGAAAGCTTGTTGTTTGAAATCCAAAAAGAATATTTTAGGAAATCAATTTTGGAAACAAAATATGGTAAGAAGATCTTGGTCAATGGAGAGCTTTTGGAAGCTTCAATGGCCGGTTGTTTGTCTGTGATTTTTGCTGAGATGAATGATGGTTGAAGGAGCTTTAGAGTGGCCAAAAATATGATGTACAAGAGTGAAGGAATTTTCTGGTTGTTTGAGGTTTAATTCATGGAAGGTTGCTGAAATAAATTGCTGAAATTTTGGACTTTAATCAATGGTTTGATTGGAGTGATTGATGGAGATATTTTAGGACAGCCATGGGACCGGTTTTCGAGCAGCATGCTGGGGAAGATGATGAAGCTCAGTTTATGGCTGTTCAAGGGGAGTTTGTACAGAAAAATAGTGGAAGTTTCGGACAAGGCTGAAGAAGGAACAAAGCTAGAAAATCCTGAACAGATTTTTGCAAGTTTGCTGGAAATTTTTGGGCAGATTTTGTTGCCATTTTTCAGTCAGTTTGTAGAAGATTTGAAGGGCCATTCAGAGGTCCTTCAAGGCTGGTTTCTAGCCTTTTTTATGGAGGAAAAATGAGGTTGAGTTCCTAGGTGAAATATTGGAAGAAACAGCTTGGTTTTGGCTCACTAATGCTGCGAAAATTGTCCAGAAAATTTCCTGATTTGCACAGTTTTTGTGCAGCTCGGTTTTGGCTGGGATTTTCAGTCTTCAAACTGAGTGAATTGATCATTGTTCTGGCAGAATTTGAGAGGGAGAGATGGCTAAAATTTTTGACACTTGGACTAATTAAGAGGCTGGACAAATTTCAGTTTACAACACGAAGAAAATGTACACAGCTAGGTTGGAGTTTTGAAGGTTCAACCATGGAGATTAATTCTCTTGGGAACCTTCCAAAACTCCTCCCCATTTTCGGCCAACAAGATGACTCATATGGACATTTTTGAAACCTTCAAAGCCACAGTACTTTGCTGGAATTTTTCTGGAATAAAATTGGCTTGAATAAATCAAACAACCTAATTGTCTAAGAATTAAAGAAAGTTAGAGCTTAAAAAGGGTATGGATCCCTTAGAAGTATTTGTAGGGCACAAGAGTAGGATTAGGACATTCCTATCATGTCTCCCCTAGGACAACACTCCTACTCTTCCCTAAATCATGCAAGGACCGAAATATAGCCTTCCCACACAAAAATAAAACTTAATTATGCTAAAGCTCCAATGATAGAATTTGAACCCAAGACCTCAAGAATTAATTCTAAAGCTCTAACAACCAAACCACAACAATTCTTATTCTTATTTTCTCTCCCAAATATTTTTCCTATTTAATCTTTGAGCTATCTTCCTATTCTCACCTCAAGCAAAAATTACCATTTTGCCCTTCTTACTCAACAACCACAATTAAGCCATCGAGACTACAAATCACATATCCAAGGCACATAAAATCATATAAAAATATATTTATGCATGCAAAAAAATATGATATGCATCCCAACCCCTTTACTCTAAGGTTGGCTTTAGCTAGGGTTTTACAACAAGGTCATTTGATATTAATTAATTTAAATATTTTATTATTTAGATAAAAGATTTTATTTATTTAACTAATAAAATAATAATTTTTTAAAATAATATTCTTCTTCAAACCTACATGATGTTTTTCTGATTTTGTAGCTTAAATCGAATAACTATTCTAATTAAATTAATAACAAAATGTTAATAAAAATAATTCTAGAATTAATAAAGAAAATAGTTTTTACCATAATTTTCTATTGTTATAGAAGATCTATGAACACATTCTCATATAATAAATAGCATGTTAATCTATCCATGAACATAGTCTTGAATCAAAATATACTACAACATGAATGATTTTCAACTAGGCATAACATCATTTATGGCTTTATTGAAAAATAAGAACATTAAGGCCTAATCAACAATGGTGTCATAATATCTAACATGCATCAAAACAACCATAAATCTCTTTAGCCATGATGAACATATAGATTCTAAAACAAAATCCATAAGACATAGCATTCATTCCAACTCTCATGTCCTAACTCCATCCCCTTCATCCACATACATATACTCAACCCCTACTTTATTCAATCATCCTATCAACATCTAGGAGTTTTGATTCTGAAAGTTAAAAAGGAAGAATAAGAAAAAAAAAAAAATACTTGATTGTTGATTGATCAATGAAGAGTTTTCCTTGATTAGTGAAGATCGTCAAGCACTTGATGGTCTTTAGTGGTCCGCAAGTAGCCATGGTTGACCATCACCATTTAGACCAAGAGAGAGAGAGAGAGAGAGAGAGAGAGAGAGAGAGAGAGAGAGAGAGAGAGAGAGAGTGAGTGAGTGAGTGAGTGAGAAAGAGATGAATGGGAGTGGAGAGGAATGTTATAAGTTGAATAGAAGAGGAAGAACAAAGAGATTGTTCTTATTTTACCTTTTGGTGTTCTTGGAACCTTCAATAAAAAAGGTTGGTTTGATCCGTTTGGAAACCCGAATTTGTGTGATTCGGTGTTATAAAGGGTAGAAATGAAGATTATAGGTTGAGTATGGATGATCTAGAGTGTTTGGGAAGTGATTGGAGGTGTTTAGGATTGGTTTAGGCTTAAAGATGTGAAGTGTGTGTGCTTGGTGTTTTTTGAGAGAGTTTGAGAGAAAATGGATTTTGAGTGTGGCTAGAATTATGATGGCTGAATGGCTAGTGCAAAAGGGAGTTTCGGCTATCAAGAATGAGAGAGAAGGTTTTCACATTTTTTTTTTAAAATTCAAATGGAGAAAAAGGTGGAGTTGTTTAAGGTATAAGATTAGTTAATAGAGTTTGTTCATGGAAGGTCTCTTGTTCTTCAATGGTGTATGCCTGAATTAGCTAGGTTTTAATCAAATAGTGAAGGGTTGTTCAGTACCAAAGGCTGGCAAAAAATGGTCTTATAATGGCAGAGGATTTTCTGGTTTAATCACTTAGCTTTAGGTATGTTTTAATGGAACAAAATCTGAAATTTAGTTTAAAGTTTGAATAAGTTTTGGATAGAGTAATCTTAGGAGCTTTTTAAGGTTTGACCATGGAGTCCTAATATTCAAGGTTGGAGAGGAAGCCAAGATGTTCAGTCCATGGTTGTACAAGGTCTGAATTTCAGTGGGTTTTGATGAAGAATTTCGGCCTTAGCCTTGAAGAGACAAGCTGGAAAAAATTCTGGAATTTAAGCTTCAATAACACTTGGAATTGCAATGGTTTTGGTGTCAAATTTTTTGTTCTCTTTGGCATGATTTTGCAGCTGGTTTTTAAGAGTGTTTGAAGGTCTTTTAATGGTAGTTTTCCAACCTTCATCTTGAAGAAAAATAGAGAAAGTTCCAGCTGTTCATATGCTCTAATGGTGGCTTCAAATTCCATGTTTAATGTAGCTAGTTTGCTGAAACGAAATTCTGGTTTTGGGATGTTTGTACACTCCGAAAATTCACTGAATTTCTAGCCTTCAATCTTATGTAAAATGACTGTTTTCCTTGCAGAAATTGGGTAGGAAATCTATCTAAAACTTTCAAAAACAGCCTTGAAGGAAATCTGAAAAATTTTCTAGATTTTTTCTTTACCAAAACATGAACAAGATGAATATGGAGTTTGAAGGAATAGCTATGGTGTTTTCTTTTCCTTGGAATCCCTACCTAATTCTTCTCCTTACTTTCGGCCTCATCTATCCCACAAGAGCTGATTTTCGAATTCCAAGCTAGGGATTTATCGCAAAATTTTTATGATTAAAAATTAGATTAATGAATTAAGGATAGTTTAAATTTCAAAGATGTTAGGACAAGGCTAGCAAAATAAAAGGGAACAAGAATTCTTTTTAGGACAAGACCACATGGTCAAGAAATTACCATCATGTCTTCCTTAAGACAACATTCCTATCTTTAAGGAATGTAAGAAAACCGAAAATTCAAACATGGTTAAGATAATTATGAATAAAACTTATGTGATGAGATTTGAACTCAAGACCTTAAAAATTAAATCACAAAGCTCTAACAACTTAACCACACTAACTCTTGTTCTTATTTTTTCACCTAAATATTCTTCTTATCTAAACCTCGAGCCATCTTCCTATTTTGACCTCAAGCAAAATTACCTTTTTACCCTTTCTACCGAACAAGTATAAATAAACTATTTAACCTATAAACCACAATTCTAAGGCACATAAAATCATTCAAAAAGGTATATTTTATGCATGATAACATGATATGCATCCCACCCCCTTTACTCTAGGGTTGGCTTTAGGTGGGGTTTTACATGATTGCTTAACTCTCTTCCATGAAATAGCCCCTCCAGACAAAGTGAAAGCATATCTAATGGTATATTTTCATTTATCTTTATTCGCCTAGAAGTCTGAGTCAGTGTTATTGGCAATCTCATTCAAATACAGTTCATGCAGCGAAAAATTTGAGATATACCAAAACCTTAATCTGCAAGGTGTGAAGAACAGAAGGACAAGAAGAGCAATATACCTTTTCTTTGTGGAGCCGTAAAATAAAAAATTTAGTCAAATACAGAGGCGCGATCCAACACAACCAGAGCTCCACGCCTTCGCTACTGGAGTCTAAGTGTAAGATTCCTTCTAGCAATATCCACACCGAGGATGCTCACTCAAGAATGCCAGAATACAATCTTTGTGTTAGCAGAGAAAGAATGGTGGCCAGGGTCACTCATAGAGAGAAGAAGGGAAAAAGACGTGTGTATAAAAAAAATCACCAAAAATAATTCTCTCTGTGCAATTTTTAAAAAAACAATCACGACTTATTCTAAGGGAAAAATCCCAAAAAAATAGCCGCTGATCAATGTCTTTTAAATTCTAAAAGAATTAGAAGTCTTTAATTATAATTGGAACCTACAAGTTCTCACAATTATAATTTGGCCTAAAAATTATAACTAATTATAATTTGACCACATTAATTTCGTCTTCTCACAATTAACCCCACAATGTTATTAAATAACATCTTGAGTACTTAATCATTTATTGTGTGTAACCTATTAGGTTTCTTAGTGATGCGTATTTATTTAGGTATAAAAATCATGTAAAAATAAGTACATTCGCAACCAAGTTTAAATTAAAATATTAACCCTAAATTACACATATGAGCAAGTGTACTTGTTAGCCCTAAGGGTCTTCTTTTATGTTTTGATTTATGACAAATGATATGGACTAACGTGTTAATTTATTGTGATAGGACATGATTGACCTTTGTTCTTCTAAAGTCTTCAGATAAGAATTGATGGCGACTCCTTCATCACCGATTTCAAGAATGGAAGATCAATTGGAAAATCAAGTATAAGGAGTTATACATCAAGAAGACTTTTTATGAAGAATATTAGACTAGGAAGTGTTCATTAAGGTATACTTATTATTTCCTATGTCCTCTTATTTTTTGATTCATTTGGCTTTACCTTGAAGCTTCAAAGGAGATGATTTTCAAAGTTTTTAGAATTCACAGAAATTTGGATGGTACAGTTTGAATCTAAAAGGTTCATCCAAAATCCTGTAAACTGGGTTGAAAAATTGTCCATTAGGGATGTGCCATTTTGGACTTAACTTTTGGATGCATCTTCGTCCAAAACCCGAGTCCAAAACTCGGATGAGTTTAAACAGAAAAATTTATAGCCGTTTTTTTATGACCGTTGGCACTCCACTTTTTGGCTCTATAAATAGCCCTTAAAGCCAGATTACAAGTAAGATTTTTGAAACATCCATCTTAGAAACACTATTGCTCAATATCTTCAAAAATCTCCTTTTATCTTAGCTTCAAAGTGAGTTCATTGTGTATCAAAGATAAAAGTATTTTGTGCTTGTATCCGAGAGAATATCTGCTCAAGTAAGTGAGCTTATCTCTGTTCTATTGATTTTCAATTCTCAGCTTGTAATAGCAAGGTTGTGTGGTAAAACTTATAGGGGTGATCCTTGTTGTGTGTATGTTCAAGGTTGTGTGGTAAAACCCATAGGGGTGATCCTTGTTATGTGATTTTTCAAGGTTGTGGTGTAAAACCCATAGGGGTGAGCCTTGATGTGTTTGAGAGGTTGTGTAAAACCTAGTGTGGTGATCCTCTCTTGTATGTGGTTGTTTCATTAAGTGAGGTTAATGAAATATGGTAGAAAATCCTTAAGTGTGAGGCTTAAGGTAGTGGATGTAGATCATTGTTGATCGAAGCACTATACATCTCTTGTCTCATTTTATTTCAGTGGTTCATGTATATTATTTTTATGATCTTTCATGTCTAAATCTGAATACACATCTACGAGTGCTTGGACAGCTTTCAATGCATCAAAAAAGTCAGTCCAAGTATCTTTGTGATCATCCTTGTTCAGCATTTTAGACTCTTCGGAAAAATTATTTTTGCTTGCCAAAAACCTTATTCACCCCCTTTAAGGTTTTTCATTTGGTATCAGAGCGAGGTCTACATACTTTTGGTTTGACAGCCTTGTAGAAAAGATCTTAATGGCAAGCTCATCTTCTCTTCTATATGTTGAAGGATCTTCAACAAATCGTCCACCTTTGTTTAATGGAAGCAATTATAACTTCTGGAAAAATAGAATAAATATTTATGTGTGTTCTATTAACTTTGAGTTATGGAGTTTAATAGAGAATAGTTCTTTTATTCTATCAAAGATGATTGATGGCATAAAAATACCTAAACAGAATGATGAGTATAGTGTGGAAGACAATGCAAAAATGACTCTAAACTTTCAACCTATGAATATTTTGTGTTGTGCACTAGATGCGACTGAATACAACCGTATTAGTGGTTGTGATTCAGCTCATGATATGTGGAGATTGCTAGAAGTCACCCATGAGGGGACAAATCAAGTCAAATAATCAAAACTAGGGCTTCTTATTCATGATTATGAATTATTTACTATGAAGCCAAACGAAAGCATCACTGACATGTTCACAAGATTTACTAATATCTCAAATGGTCTAAAAGCTTACAGAAAGGTTTATTCCCTTGGGGAACAAAACCGAAAAATTCTTGATGCTTTACCAAAAAGCTGGCAGCCTAAAACTCTTGCTGTTGAAGAATCCAAGGATTTGAAATCCTTACCTATTGAAGAGTTTATCAGATCTCTTTTAACTCATGAGATGAAGCTTAAAGGTTTCATGAATCTGATAATTATGATAAAGGCAGAAAAAGGATTGCTCTAAAAGCTGAAAGTGAAGATGAAGAAACAAGCTCTTCGGAAAGCAGTGAAGGCATGGACGGTGATAACTTAGCAATGACAGCAAAAAAAATTCAGAAGGATGTTCAAAGGAAACTACAAACGAGGAAGGAAGCTTATAAGAAAGAAAGGACAAACCTCCAGCTTCAAACCTCAACGCTTTGAATGTAAGAGCACGGATCACTTCATTGTAGACTGTCCGGTTGCAAAAGGAAAGGAAGGAAAAATGTCTAAGAAGAGGAAAGACCAGAAAATCAAGAAAGGTAAAGGATTGATGGGAGCTTGGGACTTAAATGATGAATCTGGAGATGAAGAATCTGAGGAAGAAACTGCCAGCATTTGCTTCATGGCTTTGGAAAATGAGGTAAACTTTTCAACATCAGAATGCATGTCTATTTCGCATACATCTATGACTGAAAAGCATGTTGATCTTAATGAATTGTTATGTGATATGTTTTGTGAATTTAAAAAACTGTCCAGAAAAAATAAAGATTTAAAGTTGAAAGTAAATTGTCTGATGAAATAAAATGAAGGTTTGTTGAATAGCTACGAAATGTCTCTTGAAATGCATATGTGTGCTGAAATTGAAAAAGATGTGATCATGACAGCATTACATCATGCATCTCTGGAAAATAGAAACTTGTGTGATAAAATTCGAATTCTTGAATGCATGGTTAGCACCTTCAATGATATGAAAAATAGAGTAAATGATCTTACCAATTACATTGAAAAATTTACAAATGGTAAAAGCAATCTAGAAAAACTTCTCGGAACTCAACATCATTTTGGTAATCAAAGTGGATTAGGATATAACCATGAGGATAATAACAAAACTTGCATGCCCAGATTTGTTTATGCTGGAAATCAAAGTGGCTTAGAATATAACCAGGAGGATAAAGACAAACCTTGCATGCCTAGATTTGTTTATTCTGGAAATTGAACTAGCTTAGAATATAAACATGAGGATAAAGATAAAACTTGCATGCCCAAATTTGTTTATTTTGGAAATCGAAGTAGCTTAGAATATAAACATAAGGATAAAGACAAAACTTGCATGCCCAGATTTAGTTTAGCTGAAAATCAAAGTGGCTAAGGATATGAACATAAGAATAACTACAAAAAGAACAAGTTTCAGCATGCTAAACCTACTCCTTCTCACAGCACATACAAGGCATGTACGTATTGTGAAAAACCTGGACATATTGTTTCAAGATGTCTTATTAGAAGAAAAGTGGAATCTGATGAAGCTACTTTCTAGAAAATTAAAGAAAATGTTACTAACCTTTATGGACCGAAGAAAGTGTGGGTACCAAAAATCATCTCTTATTCTCATATATAGGCACGGTCTTTATGCTTTACCAAGTGGTTCTTGGACAGCGGTTGTTCAAGACACATGACTGGAAATGCAGCATTGCTAGAAGATATTCAGACAACAAATGAAGGATTTGTTACATTTGGAGACAAAAAAAAAAAGGGAAGATTCTCAGCATTGGTAATATTGGTAAAGGTTCATTAACATTTAGAAAGCAAGTCTTACTTATTGATGATTTGAAATATAACCTGCTCAGCATTAGCCAACTTTGTGACAATGGTTGCAAAGTTTTTTTTGAAAAAGATTCTTGCTCTATACTTGACAGTGGAAATCTCGAAATCATCTTTACTGCCAAACGCATAGAAAATGTATATGTGTTTTTATCTTAATGACTTTGTAGCTAATGGAATTAGATGTCTATCTGTTCATGATAATGATGGTTATCTTTGGCATAGAAGACTAGGTCATGTATCCTTTGATTTGTTAAACAAACTATCCTAAAAAAGAACTTGTTAGAGGGCTTCCAAAAATGAAATTTGATAAATACAAAATCTGTGATGCATGTCAATTTGGAAAGCAAATCAAAACTTCTTTTAAACCAAAGAAAATGATCTCCACCTCAAAACCTCTTGAATTAGTTCATATGGATTTATTTGGACCTATGAGGACTGCTAGTCTTGGTGGTAAAAAATACGCATATGTAATTATTGATGATTTTTCTAGATTTACCTGGACATTATTTCTTGGACAAAAAGATGAAGCCTTTACTAAATTTTCAAAATTGATTAAGTGCGTCCAAAACTCGATTGGATGCAAATTGGTCTCTATCAGAAGTGACAATGGAAAAGAATTTTGTAACAGCGAATTCACTCTCTTCTGTGATGAAAATGGAATCTTTCATAACTTCTCAGCAGCTAAAACTCCTCAACAGAATGGTGTTGTTGAAAGGAAAAATCGGACCTTGCAAGAAATTGCTAGATCAATGCTTTGTGAAAATGTTCTTCCAAAATACTTTTGGGCGGAAGCTGTTAACACAGCATGCTATACAATAAACCGAGTTATGTTAAGACTATTTTTAAGAAAAACTCCTTTTGAACTTATGTTTGACAAAACTCCTTCTATCTCTTATTTTAAAGTTTTTGGATGCAAATGTTTTGTTCTAAATACAAGAGATAATCTTGGAAAATTTGATAGCAAGTCCGATGAGGCTATATTTCTTGGATATTCTTCCAACAAGAAAGCTTATAGAGTATACAATAAAAGAACACTGTGTGTGGAAGAATCTGTGCATGTTGTATTTGATGAATCTAACATTTATACGTAAAAAAGAGATAAGGATGATGTAGGAAATTCAAATGAAGCTAAGTTAGATCAAGTAAATGCTCCATCATTAGATACTCATGCAAAAGAGGAGGAGATCGAAGAATTACAGAATGAACAAGAGAAAGATCAAACTAAAGATTCTGCAAATCATCAATTGCTAAAGGATTGGAAATTCAAATCAGGCCATCCAAAGGAGCAAATCATTGGAGATCCAAACCAAGAAGTTAAAACTCGACGGTATTTTATCGACAACTTTGCTCTTCTTTCAAATATTGAACCTAACAACATTGATATTACATTACATGATGAATTTTGGATTATTGCCATGCAAGAAGAGTTGAATCAATTCGAAAGAAATCAAGTTTGGAAACTTGTTCCTAGACCGCATGATCATCCCATTATTGGAACAAAATGGGTTTTTAGAAACAAACTTGATGAAAACAGAGCTGTAATTAGAATCAAAGCTAGATTGGTAGCTCAAGGATTTAATCAATAGGAAGGCATTGACTACGATGAAACATTTGCTCCTGTTGCTAGATTAGAATCTATTAGAATGTTACTTTCTTTTGCATCTTTTAAAAATTTTATGCTCCATCAAATGGATGTCAAAAGTGCTTTCTTAAATGGCTTTGTTGAAGAAGAAGTGTACGTTGATCAGCCGCCTGGTTTTTCTCATGAGCTCTATCCAAATCATGTTTTCAAACTATCTAAAGCTCTTTATGGATTAAAGCAAGCTCCTAGAGCTTGGTATGAAAGGCTTAGTGGTTTTCTAATCTCAAAAGGATTTTCTAGAGGCTTAATTGATAATACCTTGTTTATCAAATCTGATTACTCTGGTGACTTACTAATCGTTCAAATCTATGCTGATGATATTATCTTTGGCGCTACTAATGACTCATTGTGCAAGATGTTTGCTAAGACTATGCAGCAAGAATTTGAAATGAGTATGATGGGAGAATTGAACTTCTTTCTCGGACTACAAATTAAGCAAACTAAAGATGGAATCTTCATTAACCAAGCAAAGTATGCTAAAGAATTGCTCAAAAGGTTTGGAATGAATGAAGCAAAAGAAATCAGCACACCCATGAGCACATCCATAAAACTTGACCAAGATGAAAAGGGTAAGGAGGTAGATGAATGAAAATATAGAGGTATGATTGGAAGTCTACTATATCTTACTGCTAGTCGTCCAGATATCATGTTTTCAGTATGTTTTTGTGCTCTATTTCAATCTTGTCCGAACGAATATCATTTAAGTGCAGTTAAACGCATACTTCGATATCTTATTGGGACATATGATTATGGATTATGGTATCCATGTAGTAACACCTTTGATCTTATAGGATATACTGATGCAGATTATGCAGGGTGTAAAGTTGAAAGAAAAAGTACTAGTGGCGATTGTCAATTTCTTGGACACTCACTGGTATCATGGCACAGTAAAAAACAAGCTTGTGTATTATTATCCACCACTAAGGCTGAATATATTGCAGCAGGAAGATGTTGTGCTCAAATCTTATGGATGAAGAATACTCTGCGAGATTTCAATTTAAATTTTAACTGTGTTCCTATAATGTGTGATAATACAAGTGCTATCAATCTAACAAAAAATCCAGTGCAGTACTCAAAAACAAAGCACATTGAAGTTAAACATCACTTCATCTGAGACCATGTACTAAAAGGAGATGTGTGTGTTGAATATATCTCAACAGATGAACAACTTGCAGATATCTTCACTAAACCTCTAGCTGAGGACAGGTTCAACAATTTGAGAAAAGGTTTGGGTATTACAAGAATTTGATAAATAATCTTTTTGTGTAAGTTCTTCTTGTTCAGGAATTGTGAAGAAAAAGGTTTTGGAAACAAAACTCTACATGCAAAATACCCTGTTCTTGTTTTGGATGTAGTACTAGAATCCAATTCCTACATCCAAAATGCATTTTAGGGAAACATTCTTTTGGACAGTGATTTCGGACTTGGTCTTGTTCCAAAATCAATGCTTGATATTCTTTTATTCCAAATTTCGTGTTTCAAAAAATTGGTTTGCGCATTTTTCAAAACTCCTTAGAAAAACACATGTTTCCAAGGCACATTGTTTTCACACTATCCTAGACATTCAAAGCTATCTGATTTTCTCTTTCTCAAAACCCTTGAAACCGCCATTCTTCAAAAATAATTCCTCCGTTTTCTTCTTCTTTGAAAACCCAAAAAGCTCTGTAAAAGCTTGAATCCTTCAATGGCCAAGATAAAATCCACCGTTCCAAAACCTAAGAAGGAGCAAAAATCTTCTCTGATGTTAATGAAAAAGGTTTCGGGTTCAACAAAGGGCAAAGCAAAAGCAAAGGAAGCTTCTCCTCAGCCTCACTTCTCGGCCTCTCATTACGATTCATCTGAATCTTCCTCCGAACAACTGAGTTCTGCAAATCAGGTACCTCGATTTCTCAACTCCAAATGTGAATCTGAATACAATGACTGGGTCTTTAGAAATCGAACCGTTATTTCTGGCTATTGAGTGAACCACTCTGCTTTTCTGAACTTGTCAAATATTCTGGATATGTTTGATCATGTCGGGTGGGGGAGTTTGCTATTAGTTGATGAGAAAATCTACACTCCTTTAGTCTGGGAATTTTATGCAAATTTGAGAAAGGGCAAACTAGAAGAAATAGAGGGAGGATTCATGATTAGGTGGTATGTGGCACAATGAAAGGAAAAGATTTTGAATTTGACCATAGAATGCTGAACAAAATCTGTGATGTTCGTGATGCTGGTTTTCAGTATTTTGAGTTGAACAAATTTCCTGAAGAAAATGAAAATTTTATTTTGAAAAATTTTGAGAAGTTGTTTACTAGTGGAAAAAGCTTTGAGATCTCTGGAAATCGCAGTTGTAATTGGCTGAATGGATTAGGTAGAATCCTTCATCATATGGTTTCTACCATTATTGTACCCAGTTCCGGTCATAAGACCTCTATTAGCATACTTCAAATGGTCGTCATGCTTGCCTTAGCTGAGGGGAGACATATTAACTTTGGATTTCTGGCAACAAAGTTAATGTTGCAGTCTAGAAATACTTCTAGCAAGGCTCTTCCGTTTGGAAATTTATTGACCAAGGTCTTCAGATTTTCAATATTGATTTAAATTCTGTTACTTTCGATCCCTCAAAAACAAATGTTTATAGCTATGACTCCTTTGAAAAGATGGGATATATAAGGGAGAATAATTCTTGGAAATTGCTTAGAGAAACTGCTGGAAAAGAAAGAGAAAACCTGATGAAGATTAAGAACGAAGGAAAGAATGTCACTGGTTCTAAAAGAAAATTTGATGAAGGCAATGTTCATGACATGGGTTTGTCTGAGAATATTCTGAGTGCAATCAGCTCCTTTGTAGAGAAATTGGAATCTTTTAGCTCAGAAATCAAGAACTTAGGGAATAGAATTTCTGTCATTGAGCAATTGCTAAGCCTTCCGCCTCTATATTTGATCATGAAAAAGATGAACAATCTTCAGAGGACAAGAATGAACCGCCTGCAGATATCAAGGTTCCCTCTCCTGAACCCTCACCTGAACCATCTCCACAGCCTTCTCCTGTCCAGAAAAAAGATATTCCTCCTCCTTCTCCCAAACCCAAAGGAAAAAGACAGAAGCATGTGGTTGTAAAGCGAAAATCCAACAGAATAGCTGGTCAGTTTTCTAAGAAGGGTATTGGATCTAAGGGTGAAACCATTAATATTTCCTAGACTTTTTTTTTGGGTAACACCATGGGCTGATGAACAACTTACATTCTAACACAGTTGAACAATTTACTTTTTTCAGTCATTTATATTCTGTCTTTGGATAATTTTTTATACTTTTTTAAGTTTAATTCTATGTCATGCCTATTATCTATCTGATGACTGTTAAGTGCATATTACTTCTCCTTCTGCTATGCTTCTTTTTGATTGATGACAAATGGGGAGAAAGAAAATGACAGTGAATATGGGAGAGATGATAGTTATTATGGGGGCGAAAGAAAATGTTAGATAGATCCACATGTTGATAAGGAGAAAATGAAAAAATGAAACTATTGTGAAAATGTTGAATGTTGGTCTGCATAACTGTCAGCATGATGTTGTTTGCAAGACATATGCTAATCTGAAAATGTTATAGTCTGCAATATAAGTTGTATAAAATTGTTGGTATGCAGTAATTGATAGAAAATGTAAAGTTTGCATGTTACGACTGCATATGAATTTGATCTACATGTTGATATCCAAAAATAAAATGTTATGAGTTCTGCATGGATTCTACATGACTAATATTGGACTGTTAATGTTTGGTTTTTTGTTCAGCAAAGTAACTACTATGGAAGTTGAAACCCTTTGAAAAACTGAAACTGCTGTATGAACAGTTATTGAATTCCGAAGTAATTGCATGAATTATTATGAACTGCATGAACCATTTATGATATGAACAGTTGCGCAGGTAAATCAAAACCGTGATGAAAATCTCTGATTCACTATTCACAATTTTTTATGAAAAATTCCTCAAACAAAAATTCTGTGATAGATTTTTGGTGCATCGAATCAGGGGGAGTTTTGGACTCGGAAACCTTGTATCCAAAACAAATATTCTTATAAGCAGTTCTTGAAAAATGTTTTGGACATCCAAAAGCCCTGTCCAAAAGATATTCTAAAAAAACAAGTTCTTCCAAAACGATTTTGGATACACTTTCTGGATGAATAAATCGTTACTTCTTCTATTCCCTCTTATGTTCAAAATTATCACATAAGCATATATTTAGGGGGAGCTTTTTAGCATTTTATCACCATCAAATTACTTTGAATATTTATATAGAGATATGATATGATTTAGGATCATTGAGATATGGTTTCTCATAAGATCTCTATGAGACTTGTTACAATTATTTACACCTTTTGCTCATCATGTTATCTCTATCTACATATCAAATGTGTCATATTTGTCATCACTCAAAAAGGGGGAGATTGTTAGCCCTAAGGGCCTTCTTTTATGTTTTGATTTATGACAAACGTTGATATGGACTAACGTGTCAATTTATTGTGATAGGACATGATTGACCTTTGTTCTTCTAAAGTCTTTAGATAAGAATTGTTGGCGACTCCTTCATCACCGATTTCAAGAATGGAAGATCAATTGGAAAATCAAGTATAAGGAGTTATACATCAATAAGACTTTTTATGAAGAATATTAGACTAGGAAGTGTTCATTAAGGTATACTTATTATTTCCTATGTCCTCTAATCTTTTGATTCATTTGGCTTTACCTTGAAGCTTCAAAGGAGATGGTTTTCAAAGTTTTTAGAATTCACAGAATTTTAGATGGTACAGTTTGAATCCAAAAGGTTCATCCAAAATCCTGTAAACTGGGTTGAAAAATTGTCCGCCAGGGATGTGCCATTTTGGACTTAACTTTTGGATGCATCTTCTTCCAAAACCCGAGTCCAAAACTCGGATGAGTTTAAACTGAAAAATTTATAGCCGTTTTTTTATGACCGTTGGCACTCCACTTTTTTGGCTCTATAAATAGCCCTTAAAGCCAGATTACAAGTAAGATTTTTGAAACATCCATCTTAGAAACACTATTGCTCAATATCTTCAAAAATCTCCTTTGGTCTTAGCTTCAAAGTGAGTTTATTGTGTATCAAAGATAAAAGTATTTTGTGCTTGTATCCGAGAGAATATCTGCTCAAGTAAGTGAGCTTATCTCTGTTCTATTGATTTTCAATTCTCAGCTTGTAATAGCAAGGTTGTGTGGTAAAACCCATATGGGTGATCCTTGTTGTGTGATTGTTCAAGGTTGTGGTGTAAAACCCATAGGGGTGAGCCCTGATGTATTTGAGAGGTTGTGTAAAACCTAGTGTGGTGATCCTCTCTTGTATGTGGTTGTTTCATTAAGTGAGGTTAATGAAATAGGGTTGAAAATCCTTAAGTGCGAGGCTTAAGGTAGTAGATGTAGATCATTGTTGATCGAACCACTATACATCTCCTATATCATTTTATTTCAGTGGTTCTTGTATATCGTTTTTATGATCTTTCATTGTCTAAATCTGAATACACATCTACGAGTGCTTGGACAGCTTTCAATGCATCAAAAAAGTCAGTCCAAGTATCTTTGTGATCATTATTTTTCAGTATTTTAGACTCTTCGAAAAAATTATTTTTTCTTGCCAAAAACCTTATTCACCTCCCCCCCCCCCCCCTCTAAGGTTTTTCAGTACTCATCATGAACATTGTATAAGGTTCAAACGAGTGTCGATCCTCCAGGAACAAGTATTCAGTAATCACTTTTCTTTCATTGTTTAACCAACTCAATAAAGTGAAAAATAAATAAAAAGAAAAATAAAATAAAATAAAAGAATATATACATGTCAAGGAAGGATAATTATGTAACTCAAACCATTATTTTGATAAACATGATCTTAAAATACCTAACCATTATCTTAACTAATCATTTTCTTGGCATTATGAAGGATTAAGATAGATTCACTTCTTTTTTAATCCGTGAAAATCACTATCTTCTAGATAAATTAGAATTACTTGGTCTCATCTCAACTAATTCTTCCAAAAGAAGCATTGAACACAATCATTGATTAAATTTCTTTGGTTTCGGCAAACTTAAAGCATGAAGCTAACCAATGAATCCTTGGTCTTGAGAGACTTCAATTAACCTTAATTACCCAGTCCTCATCAATTAACCCCCTTGGTCTCGGCAAGTTAATAGACAATAATTATGAAATCAATAAATTGACACCACCATCAACCCCTTTGGTCTCAGCGAGTTAATAGAAAGAACCAATCAATTAATCTTGTAATAAGCGCAAGTAATTAAATACCAAGAATAACAATCAATTAATCAAAAGTTCAAATAACTCTAAAAATCCTGGATACCTAAAACAATGTCAAATTACAATAAAACAATTAATGCATCATTGTTTAAGAAAAAGAAAACAAAGTAAAAGAAAGAACTCACAGACAAGCCTCATTCTTCTTCCTTTAAAGACCTTCTTGCACAATTCTTCTTAATTTGAGTGATTTTCTATTTAGATCTATGAATTCCCCCAATTTTCCTTGTATTTTCCATCTATTTATAGGTTTAGGAAGTGCCTAAACTCATTAGTGTAGGGTTTTTGGCTGATTAGAAGTAGGAAGATACTAAAATTCTATAGATTACCAAAAACCACGTGCAAAAATCAAGGCACCACCTCAACATCAAGTCACATCTGGTGCTGGCTTGGCTACCTAGAGCTGGCGCCATTTGTGTTTTGTGTCCTCAGTTGTTCGCCGATTTTTTTCTTGACTTCTTTGCAATGTTTTCTAGAGTGCAGCCGGCGCCAGTTCCAGCTTCCCAGTCGGCGCCGGTTTAGTTCTATTCCGGTTCATCTCATTGATTTTTTTGTTGTCTTGAAGTGTGTGCCAGCAGTACATGGCCGGTGCCGATTCCTCTGCCCTGTCCGGTGCCGCCTCTATTCTGTTTTGCGACGTTTTTGTCTTGTTTTACCAGTAAAATCTGAAATTATGCACAAAATACCTTTCCAAGGGTGAAATCTCAAATATGAAGGAATATGACTAGTTATTGAACAAAATGTCTCACAAAATAGCCTTAAATAACTAGGAATAATATGACTAATTTAGGCCCTATCATATTCCCCCATACTTAGCTATTTGCTTGTCCTCAAGCAAAGTATCAAAGACAAATAGGAAAAACACAAGTTTTCAAAGAATCACTCAATCAATTTCAAAATAGTATTTCAATGCTTTCTTCATTTAGGACTATAAAACACATGCTACTACATCCTTCATAACAAATGCAAGACTTGTGTGAGTGAATAGTGACTAGTAGAACCATCTCACTACTTAACAATATTCTCAAACCATCGGAAAAAATTTAGGTCATGAAAAATATGCATTCCATAAGCTTTCTTTTCATACACTCTCTCCACTAATCTGAGACATATCATGATTCTACTTGGATCAAGTAGGACTTTCAAGCTTGTAATATAAGGCTAAAGGCTTGTAATGTAGCTTGTCAAACGAAGGATATAAGAAATCAAATATCAAAGAAGATGAGAGTTCGTAAGAAAAAGATAAAAATAATGTATCAAGAAATTCCAAACTCTTCTTGCTCTCCTATTCCAAAATCAATCAACACCCCCAACCCTGTATAGCAATTATAGCATAGTTCCAGCAAATCTTGCATTTTCATCGATCATTCTCAACTCATCGCTAATTTTTTGACAAGATCATCAAACATTTCAACAATGGTGTCAATGACTTGATGTGAACTCCAGTTTTTTTTTTTTTTTTTTTTCAGAAATACCTAAAGCTCAACCATCATTCTTCTTGTGATCTTTCTTTTCTTTCTCTTTCATTTTTTCTTTCTTTTTCCTCTTCTTTTTTTCAAATGCTACTGTTGTTTCTTTTTCAGTTTTTCTTTTTCCATCTTTTCTAGCAGCTTTTCATTTTCTTTTTGTTTTCAATATTTATTTTTCATTTTCTTCTCTTTCCTTTCTCCTTTCCCAACTCAACACAACTTATTGATGCATGACTGAAAGTAATAAGTCATTCCACAAATATTCTCCCTCAACATTCGCCTATGTGTACTTTTATCCATGAAGAGCAATTAAAGATTTGGAAGATAAATCAAACTCTCAAAAAGAAGTAATGGACAAAGTATGACAACGGGTTTTAGGAAAGAAATTAACCATTTAGGCTCAAAATAGAAACTAGGGATAATATAAAATAGGTAGGCTTGAAAAACTCAAACTATCCAAAGAAGGCCTATTACCGTCATCCCTAAGTTATATCATGAATGTCTTTCTTATTTCGCCTCAAGAGGTATTCAAGTAAGTTCTAGAATGCTCAATGAATTTTAGTGGAAAAACAGGGTTAAGAACAATGTAAAGCATTTGATCAAGAATTAGTTAGTCCAAGTGCGTGCAAAAAGTTATGCATAATCTATAAATGATATAGAACATATGCTCTATGATCTATCACAAAGACATGAATTAAAAAGACATTTTGAAATCGCACAAAAATCAGATTTTTTTTTTATAAAAATTTTGCTCATAAGGATCCAAAGAATAATTTCATGAAGATTATAGAAAAATGAAGAATAGGAGAATTCTCAATCTAACCACTCCCCCACACTAAACTAGACATTGTCCTCAATGGCCAAATAAATAGAATAAGGAATTAAATGCCATGGGACCAAAAATAAAGGGGAAAAGATAATAAAGAAATTACTTCCATTCATTGTGCATTCTTCATTTAGTACCACTGTGGACAATTCTTCCAATATCTTTTTTCTTACGAGCATGCTTTTAAGAAATTTGGCATATTTAGGCATGTGAATTAAGGCTTCGCTGAGTGGGATGTTTATGTGCAGTTGTTTGAATATCTCAAGGAATTTGTCAAATTGGGCATCTTTTTGGACTTTGTTTAGACGGGTAGGATATGGAATTTTAGGCTGAAAAGTGAGATTTCTAATAGGATTTTCAGGAGATGGGCAGGGTGTAGCCGGTGCTGGTTGCATGGTTCTCGGGTGCACAGGACGGCCGGCACCGGTTCTCTTCCTCCAGCCATCGCCGGTTGCAATCTGTAATGTCGGGCAACTCCTTTCCACTCCGTAATATGATAGCAGCTATTTCCTCTTTACCTATTAGTGCTAGTTCTTGAGATTTTAACACTATGTCAGTCAAAACCAGATGTGTCATTCCATATTGCAAATCATCTCTTCAAACTTCTCAAATGTGGAATCTATTTCTTTGAAGCGCCTCGTGACATGGACAACAAAATTTCCAATCACAGTTTCTGGCTCTGTTGATTCTGGTGCTGTGAGTATTATCTTAGAAGAGTAATGGGGATACTGCCCCTCATTAAGCCTCTTTTGGTTCCAATTCGCCATTCCACCTAAACATTAAAGCTAGTTAGATAATGGAATGCATGATTAACATAAAATTAAAAGAAGAAAAAGTTAGTCAATTAAACATTGCCAAAGTTAGTAAGTTAGATTACAAAGATACACATGATACAAAAGATGGCACCTTGTTACACAAAGAACAATTGTACATATCTACATATTTACATATTTACATGGTTAAATCAATAAAATCCAAGCTTTCATGACATTGTTCCCCGGCAATGACGCCAAAAACTTGTTGCTTATTTATTTGGGTATAAAAATCATGTAAAAATAAGCACATTTCCAATCAAGTTTAAATTAAAACATTAACCCCAAATTATACATATGAGCAAGCATACTCATCATTAACATAGCATAGGGTTCAAACTAGTGTCGATCCTCCAGGAACAAGTATGCATTAATCACTTTTCTTTCATTATTTAACCGAATCAATAAAGTGAAAAAGAAATAAAAAGGAAAATAAAATAAAATAAAATAATATATACATGTCAAGGAAGGAGAATTATGTAACTCAAACCATTATTTTGATAAACATGATCTTAAAGTACCTAACCATTGTCTTAACTAATCATTCCCTTGGCATTATGAAGGATTAAGATAGATTCACTTCTTTTTCAATCCATGAAATTACTATCTTCTAGATAAATTAGAATTACTTGGCCTCATCTCAACTAATTCTTCCAAAAGATACATTGAACACAATCCTTGATTAAATTTCCTTGGTCTCGGTAAACTTAAAGCATGAAGCTAACCAATGAATCCTTGGTCTCAGCAGACATCAATTAACCTTTAATCATCCAATTCTCATCAATTAACCCCCTTGGTCCCGGCAAGTTAATAGACAACAAATATGAAATTAATAAATTGAAACCACCATCAACCCCTTTGGTCTCAGCGAGTTAATAGAAAGAACCAATCAATTAATCTCGTAATAAGCGCAAGTAATTAAATACTATGAAAACAGTCAATTAATCAAAAGATCAAATAACTCTAAAAATTATGAATACCTAAAACAATATCAAATTACAATAAAATAATTAATACATCATTGTTCAAGAAAAAGAAAACTAAGTAAAAGAAAGAACTCACAGACAAGCCTTATTCTTCTTCATTTGAAGACTTTCTTGCACAATCCTCCTTGATTTAAGTGATTTTCTGTTTAGATCTATGAATTCCCCTAATTTTCCTTTTGTTTTCCATCTATTTATAGGCTTAGGAAGTGCCTAAACTCGTTAGTGTAGGGTTTTTGGCCGATTAGAAGTAGGAAGATACTAAAATTTAGTAGATTACCAAAAATCACGTGAAAAACTCAAGGCACCGCCTCAACATCAGGTTACAGTCGGTGCTGGTTGTGTTCTGTTTCCTCAGTTGTTTGCCGATTTTTTTCTTGATTTCTTCGCAATGTTTTCCAGAGTGCAGCTGGTGCCGATTCCAGCTTCCCAGCTGGCACCGGTTCGGTTTTGTTCCGATTCCTCTCATTGATTTTTTCGTTACCTCGAAGTACGTTCCAGCAGCACGTGGCCGACGCTGGTTCTTCTGCCCTGTCCAGCGCCACCTCTGTTCTACTTTGCGACCTTTTTTCCTTGTTTTACCCCTAGAATCTGAAATAATGCACAAAATACCTTTGCAAGGGTGAATCTCAAATATGAAGGAATATGACTAGTTATTGGATAAAATGTATCACAAAATAGCCTCAAATAACTAGGAAAAATATGACTAATTTAGGCCCTATCACTTAGTCTATTAGTAGAGAATATGAATTAATCCAACCATCTTTGGGATTAATAATCCTTAATAATTTAAAATTAACCTATTAATTCTAATCAGGATTGGTTTATTAATTCATTAATTAATCAACCCATATTTAGCAGATCATTAGCGGTATCTAGCAACACATCATGTCCACCTAAGAGTCCAGGAAGTCAAGTAGCTTGACATGAACTATTCAATAACAAACTACAGTGCAATAAACACCTTTCACTATATAATATCTTATTCGGTCTACAGTACAAAATTAAGGCCAATTTCCTCCAGAATAAATATTAATTCTAACCCGAATATCTTAGTACTTGTATTAAGAATCTACTACTCGATATGTGTGTCAGTTGGAATTGTTTCCAATACACAATCATATTGGCCAAGGATTTCACAAGTAGTAATTTCAACAAGTGACCGTGAGATATTCTCCCTT
The DNA here is from genome assembly GCA_026120185.1 of Voacanga thouarsii. Taxonomy (NCBI): domain Eukaryota; kingdom Viridiplantae; phylum Streptophyta; class Magnoliopsida; order Gentianales; family Apocynaceae; genus Voacanga; species Voacanga thouarsii. The sequence continues at coordinate 738,655 of JANUWF010001049.1, read as the reverse complement.
ACTATTAGGAGTGGTGAATATTTTATTAATCCTCTCAACTACTTTTGTTTACCTCACATTATATCCAATATTCATCCCATAGGCAGCCCTTGATCTAGCTTTAGAGATTGGAATTAAAGTACAATACTCAACAAACAAAGTACCTTGAAGATCTCAAGTCTACGGATATTTGTATGTTTGCTATAATGAGATTCTATCACTAGCACTAAATAGTTATCCATGTGATTATATCATAGTCAGGTCATCTAATGTACTTGTTCTATTAACAAGCATCCATGTGTTAACTTTGAGTATCTCAATACTCATGGATATGAGAACCACCGCCTGATTAGATCTGGAAGTTTAACATGTGCTAGTCTTAACGCATTAATGATGTCCTATCTCATTAATACTACGACTATCGATTATTTAAGTACTGACACAATTCAGTGTAGTAAAAATCTCACATCATGATTGTAACACCCCACGACTACGTACCCTAAAAGGGCGGGGATGTCGCCCCGTCCCGTAGGACAAGGGGTCTTTAGAACGAGGTATAAAATATAAAGGCAATCTCCAAAAGGATCAACTTAGATAAATAAAGAAATATTCTTATTACATCAGGCTCAACTTGGAGCAAAACGGAATAAAACAAAATATTGTTTAGAGGCATAAGCAATAAATGTCTCCTAGAACAGATAGAGAGAATAGCAAAAACTTCAACTATTACATGCACCGCTGACTCAGCACAGTCTATCTCCTGAAAACATGATGTAAAACAGTGTGAGAATAAATCTCAGTAAGTCCTGTGTGTGCACATGGTGTTTTTAAATAGTTCATGTATGCAAAGTGTAAAACATTTGTAAAAATAATTCGGCAAGTCATAAACAATCTCTTTTCGCAATGAGTGGGTTTTTCTCATTGTCACACTTTATACAAAATAAATCCTCCACTCGGATAAAAGTCATGTCACCACACGTTGGGCTCCATGAGAACAAGTTGGCCAAGGCACCACACTTTGTGCACCTTGTTCGGACCAGATTACCACACGTTGGGCGTTCTGATCAAGGTGAGTGTACAGCCCACCGGGTGAGATACTCCTCCATCTCTACACCCAACAAAACCATCCGGGTGTCCATGCCGGGAATATAAATAATACCTTTCAGGTATAATGCTAGCTCGAACTGGCCTGACCAACCAACACTGTCGCCTTTTCAAGCAGAGTTCATCTTCTGGAGGTGGCCTCCTGCCAGAAGACTTCCGCTAGCCCTCCAAGACTAGTATTGTTAGTCTACGCTTATTGAGTACTCAACGAACATATCCGTCAATTCCTGATTCAAAATATTTTCAAACCTTGGCTTTGTAAAACGGGGTTTTCTTTAAAAGAGATTTCTAAAAATTTAAGGAAAAGAATAGTTTTCTTGCTAAAATCGTTAGTTTGACAAAATCGTTTAAAGAATAAATATCCACGTTTACAACCTAAGCAAACATAGTTTAACAATTGCTTTACAAAGCTTCACAACATGGACTTGCCATCACAACATTTAACAAAACAGTTTATAAAAGGACTTACCATCACAACGTTTAATAAAAGAGTTCATGCAAGGACTTACTTTATATGCCTCAGATAAATGCGATAAAAATCATCCACCTGATCTAAGCCATATAATATCATGATCAGGGTCTCAATTAATTCAAACATGCTCTAATCCCATTTATTTTCATAACAATTTGCAATCTCCTATTTAATTCCAAGTAAACTATTCAATCCCCAAAGATCAAATACTACGACCACATGTTTATCTCGCTAATAAACACCATTACACTTTACTTTCGACATCAAGGGAGGGTATTCCCTTACCTTGCAACTACCGGGTAATGAGGTCTCGATGCTCCTATGGTGATCGTCCTGAGTTCGCTTGAGAAGAAGAGAGAAGCTACCTCTTTTGCTTCACTTGACCGAAAATTAAGGAAGAAGAGGAAATCAGCCTCTATAGGGCGTGATTTAAGGGTAGAAGAAAGAGAAAATATTCATTAGAGAAAACGGCATCAAGAGGTTGAAAGGATTTGTGCTTACCTTAGGGTGTGTTTGATTTTTTCTTGGAATAACTCTTGTGGTTTCGAAAATTTTGCAGAGAGAAGTTGCTGAAATTTCGTGTAGAATGGAGAGGGTAAATGGTGGTTATGATTTAAAGTTGGAGAAGATTGGTTTAGGGTTAGATGGTGATGTTTAGATAGACTCCTAATGGCTTTAGGTTTCTTGGACAGCAAAGACGGAATTTCCAGCTTGCGCGCGCCTCCTTGCTGCCGATTTTAGGGGAGTTTTATGGAGGGAAAAAATTCTGCAATTTGCTCCTCTAAGCTGGCCAAAACACTGCTCAAAGGAAGGGCTAAATGTGTTCAGAATTTTGGGCCAAACAAGGAAGAGTTTGAGTGAGTTTTGATGACTGAAAAATCCTGTGCATGTGCTGTGAAAAATCTGTGCAAGTGTAGCAAGTTTTGGACTGGTTTGGCTGCTATAATTCTACCAAAATTTCCAGAGGAAAATTGAGGGTTTTGGGTACTGAAAATAGCTTGTTTAGCTGGGGTTTTTCAGTGAAGGATGTGTGCAGAATTTCGGTTGAAGTAGGAACATAAAGCTGACCGAAAATCCTGCGCAAAGCTGTCTGAATTTCTGTGTATATGCTGGACGAATTTCAGTGTTTTTGTGTGAATAAAAATCTGATTTTGTGCAGCTAAGGTAGTTGAATTGTTAAGGAGTATTCTAGGTGGTTTGAGCTAGGATTTTCAGAGTTGGATTGTAGCTAAAGATGGCTGGAATTTCAGACAGCTTATGTAGATTCAAAGCTGCCGAAATTCAGCTAGGAAAAGGAAGAAATCCTAGTTAAATTTGGATTGAAATAAAATCTGGTTTTATCAAGGATTTGGATAAGATTTCCTCTAGTCCTAGAAGAGTTTGGATTGAGCTAAAGGTGCTCTAAGGTGGCGAACAAAATCTGGAAAAATTTCCAGAATATTTCCAGCTTATGGTTTCCGAAAATTCAAGGGAACAAAAGTTGAAAATAAAACAAACTTTATCCTTATCTAAAATCCTTGAACTTAGGAGTTAAATATAAAGTCTTACTCCTATGGAAGTGGCGTTTAATCCCAAAGAAAATATCTAAGACTTTAGTTAAAATATTTCTCTAAAACAATTAAATAAATAAAAGGATTATGGCTAGAATTCTTGAAGAGGTAAAATAAGATTTTTCCCTAATATATTATCTATCTCTAATATTCATCAAGAAGAGTTTTATACCACTTGAAATTCTTCAAAGTGGCTCCTAGCTAGGTTTTTTCGAAAATCCTAAGGAACACAAGCTGAAAATTAAAGGTGAACTTTATTCACATCAAAGTCCTTGAATTTAGGAAATAAATATAGAGACTTATTTCCTTGGAGTGAAAATACTAAAATTTCTCTAGGATAGCTAGATTCTTTTTCGGTCAAGATAAGAAACGGTCTAAAGAAAAGAATTTCAAGAGGAGAAACTTACTTCACAAAAGGTAGGATTCGAACTCGGGTCACCAAAGGAAATCACCAACCTCCACTCTATTCCAAAACAACTCCAATACTAATTTTTCTACAAGAAGTTATTACCACCCCAATACTCATCCTTCAAAATCTTCGACCAAACCTCCCTTAACCAAATCTTTAACAACACAACTATTTCACATCAATTAATTCAAATGCAAGAGTAACGGAAAAATTCACATGCATCCATGCAAATAAAATTATTCTAGCTACCACATAAAATGCAAGATGCTATGCAATGCATGACTTTTTCCCATAGTCAAAGGTGGTTTTGGGCAGGGTATTACAATGATCTCTATCATGATTTTCTTAACATAGTGTTGCACTAGGGACTTTATCTAACAGTTATTTTATATGAAAGTAAAGAAAAAAAATTGAAAGATAAATAATGTATTGTATTATAAAATAAATGTGTCATATACAAAGTACAAGTGATTACCTTTAGGGCACATTACTAACAAACTCCCACTTGCACTAGAGCCAATTGTTCATGTATCTAATACTGAATGACTCAATATGCTTATCATGTTTCTTTTGGGATAGTACTTTTGTAAGCGGGTCAGTTACGTTCTCATCTATAGAAACTCTCTCTATCTTTATCATTCCTATCTATGATCTTCCAGATCAAGTGATAGCATCATAGTACGTGCTTGGATTGTTGGTGAGACCGTGGTTCCTTTGCTTGTGTAATGGCTTCATTGTTACATAATACAATGATATTGGACCAACAATGTTAGGGACCACTCCTAATTCTGTCATGAACTTCTTGATCCAAACTGCTTTAGAAGCGGCTATGTACTCAGCTTCTGTCATAGAATGTAACACCCCACACCCTAGGTACCTAGATAGGGTAGGATGTCGCCCCGTCCAAAGGACTAGGGGTCTTTATAACGAGGTACAAAATAAAATGAAAACTATTAAATAAAATTAAAAGAATAATTCCATTACATCCAGAAGCAAAACTTATACAAGTCTAGAAAACCAAAACTAATAAGCGTCTCTTGAAATAAATTCAAAACACAACTAAATAAATAAATTAGAGCTCAACCCTAGCTTCGCCCCGCTCACTGTAAGCAATCCCCTGAAATCATGATATAAAAGGTGTGAGATTGACATCTTTGTAAGTCCCATGTGTGCAAATGTCAGTTATAACCATTTCATGTATGTAGGTTTATCAAAACCACAAAATCGTGTTTGCAAGTCAATCTCATCAATAACAGTCATACAAATCTAAAACAGATCACAATCAATCACTGTTTCATCACAATCATAATTCATTAGATAGGGATTAGCAAATGATTCAACAATACAGTAACATAATCCATATCATGATTACCACTATGATAGCTTCCCAATGTATTCTTTCAACAATGGGCAGTGGGGAATTCACCCACTAGGTGAGATACTCCTCCATCTCTACACCCAACATTCTGGTTGTCCAATCCGGATCAACAATGTCCACATGGACTAATATGCTAGCTCAAACCGGCCTGACTAAGTAATACTGTCGCCTCTCCAAGTTGAGTTTATTTTCTGGAGGTGGCCTCCTACAAGAAGACTCATTCTTGCTCTTCAAAACTCGTACTACTAGCCTACCCCCTCTGAGTACTCAACGCTCCCCGATTAGGGGCAGAATCATTTTCCCTTTTCCAAAAGTCTTTAATTAATTTGGTTGTAAAACATGATTTTTCGTAATAGCATTTTCAAATTATTTGACAATGGTTTAAGAAATCATTTTTGAAGTTGAACAATTAAAATTTAGCAAATTCATTTTGAAAATAAAACATCTACGTTTCCAATCTAAGTCCACAACAATCCAGTATAACTCATCATTTTCAGTCAAGGCTCAATCTTTGTATCAAAACATCATATTGACATCAATTCCAAATATCATTGTAAAAATTGCTTGCAAACATGTAACATTTATCAAAACGGTTATGCAGGGACTTACTTGGATAAATTACAGCTAAATCCAACTCAATCGATTGTTCTAATTTCCATTCATTCCTTATCTAGAGCAAATAACCCCGCAAATAGGATTTAATCATTCCATCCATTATTTCATACAACATGACTCTCCATGATTTCATTATTTATCTATTTCATCCATGATATTTAATTCACTAAATCACATGTATAACTTTCCTTTACTATTCTATTGATCATAATCATGCATTGATCTAGATCGATTCATCACAAGACAACTTTCATATTAAACTAACATAAAATCATCATAAATAGCCCCATAAATATTAAAATATCTCATCTTTGCCTATTTAGTATGGATCTAGATTCATCATGACAAGATACATCAATGTCATACCTCATACATGCTTTGTCTATGGCTTTCATCAACATATTCATCAATCTAATTTACTCATGCTTTCATACTAAACTCCATAAGCATCCTTAAGCCAATATTTTGAATTTTAAGACCATTTAAATCAGTAAAGATAGGATCTTGATTACCTCTTAGAGATTTAGACTTAAAATACGACAACTCCTTGTTGACTAGCTTGAGTTTGATTGATAGTTGAAGAGTTTGAATCGCTTGGATGACCTTGATAAATACTCACCAAAGAATGGATAAAATCAGTCCCTTATGGACGTGATTTAGGGAAGAGAAAAGGAAAATAATGGAGTAGGGGTTGAATGGAATAGTTGAAGACCAATTACCTTGCAGTGAGTTTCGGTTTTGGTTTTGTTTTTGGAGAGAGCTGTCCGGAATTGTGGGTAGGGTTTCAGCTGTCTATTTTGTGTATTTGGAGGGGCTGAGAAGGTGAGAATTTCTTAGTTGGCTTTACAGAAAAGTCTAGGGCTTTATGTTTAGGTGTTTGACGGAGCTTTGGTCTTGCTATGGTTTCTTGATCATAGGAGAAAATTGTACAGCTTTGGTGTTCTCTATGGCTGCCAAAATTTTGGAAGGGAATTAGGGTTGATTGCTGCTGTGTTTTTGAAGCTTAGGGTGGCCGAAATTCTGGACATAAAGAGAGGGAAAAATCTGATTGGTTTTGGGCCCTACAATAGCAAAAATAGGAGAGGAAGAATGGGCCTTTGTGTAGCTGTATTTCTGCTTGATAGCTAGGGAACTTTTGTGCAGATTTTGTGTTGGAATTTATGTGTGAATTAGGGTTGAAGGTGGCCGAAAATCTGGAGGAAAAGAAGAATAATTTCTGGTATTTTTTTGGTTATAACCAAATTCTAGTTGGTTAAGGTTTCCTTAGTTAAGCCTAACTAGGTTTTTGGAGAGTTTTTGGTAGGTTGTTTCTCTTCATTGTGGCGGCAGTTTTGAAAGAATTTTCCAGAAAATCTTAGAAAAGAATTAGGTCATCTAATTAAGAAATAGTTTAATTAATTCCCTATATTAATTTGGGTAATAGCTATTAAATAGTTATTAGGCAATAAAAATTCTGGTTTCCTATTCATATCTATTGAAATTTTCCCTAAAGGTTTCAAAAATTCCTGGATTTATCAAAGAGATAAATACTTCATTTAAATTCACCTCTAAGACTTTTATTTCCATAAAAAAAAAATATTATTTGAAAGAAGATAGAATATGGGAATTTATTTCCTTGAAAATAATACCTATATACTTTCTTATATATATTTTTCTCTACTAATATATTATTTAGATATTGCTAAAAGAAAATTTAGATTAGTAATCTTTAAAATTCTCTAAAAGTTTATGATAAGATATTAGAAACAAAAATTTAATTTGTTCTCCAATATTTTATAAAATAATTTTCAAATAAATCACTCTCCTAATTTATTTTTCTTTTCTTAGGAAATTAATTCCTGGTAGCGATTCTCCTAAGGATTTCGGCCAAGCTAAGGAAAAATTAGGGAAGAAGGAAGGAAAAAAAAAAGAGAATGTAAAGGATTTGAAATAGCTAGGATTCAAACTCAAGCCCGTCAAAGTTTAAATGCCAAGCTTTATCCACTACGCTACTTTTTTTTAAAAAAAATTCTCCTAACAAATTCCCTTGATTTCTTCCCACTTGCTTTTTCCATTTTTCTAATAAACTCTCCTCAATAAATGAAAGCTCAAGTAATCCAACTACTTCAAGAACAAATTAATTCATCCAATCCACAACTAATATTTTCATGAAAAATAATTCAAACAATCAAATGTGGTATAACTCAATATGACATGCATGACATTTCCGCATTTACTAAAGGCGGTCTAACATGGGGTATTACATCCTCTCCCCCTTAAGAGAATTTCACCCCGAAATTCAGAGTGCTATACCTTTAGAGCAAGTTCGGGTATTTCTTTTTCACCCAATCTTCGGTTTCCCATGTTGCATCCTAAGTACCATGATGATCCCACAAAATCTTCACCATAGGTATCTGTTTACTTCTCAAAATCTTGACACTCCGATCCAAAACATTAATTGGTTTCTTAATGTAGCTCAAATTAGGCTGTAGAATCAATGGTTCCTCGTTCAATACATGCTCTGGGTCAGGGTTGTATTTCTTCAATTGGGATACATGGAACACATCATGAATTCCTGCTAATCCTTCCAGCAACTCCAATCGGTATGCTAGAGGTCCAATCCTTTTGATCATAGGAAAAGGTCCTAAGTATCTAGGACTCAGCTTCCCTCCTTTAGGATGCTTCAGAATCCCTCTACTCGGTGTTATCTTTAGAAAAGTTCGATCCCCCACCTGAACTCCAACTCCCTTCTTCTATTGTCGGCATAACTCTTCTGTCGACTTTGAGCAGTTTTCAATCTCTCCTTTATTATCTTCACTTTATCGGCCATTTCCTCAATATTCACTTCTCCAGACTTACTGATTTGACCATCCTCTGACCATCCCCATTATAAGGGCACTTGACATTTCCGCCTATATAACGCTTCATAGGGTGTCATTCCAATCGACGCCTGATGACTATTGTTGTATGCTAACTCAACGTAGGGTATACAATCTATCACGAACTTCTTGATCCAAACCGCTTTAGAAGCGGCTATGTACTCAGCTTCTGTCGTAGAGTCTACAATAGTCTCTTATTTGGAACTCTTCCAACTTATTGCCCCTCTATACAACATAAACACGTAGTCAGATTGTGATTTGAAATCATCTTTGACATATTGAAAAATGGCATTAGTATACTTGTTTACTTTCAAATCACCTTCTCCATATACCAAGAACACATTTTTAGTCCTTCGTAAGTACTTAAGAATATTCTTTACAGCTGCCCAATACCCTCACCAGTGTCAGATTGGTATTTGCTCATAAAATTGAGAGCACATGATACGTCAAGCCTTATACATATCATAGCATATATAATAGATCCAACTGTCGAAGCATATGAAATCTTACTTATGAGATCCTTTTCAACTTGTGTTTTGGGAGATATCGATTTTGAAAGGCTTATCCCATGGGACATGGGCAAGAATCCCTTTTTGGATTGATCTATGCTAAATCTTTTTAGCACTTTATCTATATATGTAGACTATGAAAGACCTAGCAACATTTTTTACCTATCTCTATAGATCCTTATTCCAAGAATGTTAGTTGCTTATCCAAGGTATTTCATGGAGAATTTCTTGGACAACCAAACTTTAACTAATTGTAGGACAGGGGCATCATTTCATATAAGCAATATGTCATCTACATAGAGCAATAAGAAAACGATTGCGCTCCTACTAACCTTCTTGTACACATAAGGCTTATCTATATTTTGGATGAAACCAAACTCTTTCATTGTTTTATAAAAAAGGATCTTCCAACTCTTAGACGTTTGCTTAAGTCCATAGATAGACCTTTGCAGTTTGCACACTTTTGTGCTATCATTGGATGTAAAACCCTTAAGTTGTATCATATACACTTCCTCAGTCAAATTTCCATTTGGGAAAGCTACTTTTACATCCATTTACTAGATCTTATAATCATGATGAGCGGCAATGGCTAGGAATATCCTGATGGATTTTAGCATGGCTACTGGCGAGAAAGTTTCATCATAATCAATATTATGTTGTTGATGATAACCCTGAGCCACTAGTTGTGCTTCATAGGTAACTACATTACCATCCGTGTCAGTTTTCTTCTTGAAATCCCATTTGAACCCAATAGGTTTGATTTATTTGGGTGGATCAAGTAAAGTTCATACTTGGTTGTCGTACATGGAATCCATCTAAGATTTCATGGCCTCAAGCCATTTGTCAGATTCTAAACTATTTAGAACTTCCTTATAGGTTGTAGGCTCATTTTCATCTATAAGTAATACATCATTGTGGTCACTGTTAGAGATATGCCCTAGAGTCAATTTATACTTATACTATTGTCGTTATGTTTTATATAATAATATGAGGTTTTCCTTTCCATGAATAGTGCATTTTATTTTGTGGTCATCAAGTACGTGACTTGATAGTAAAACCCAACAATAAATACAATGACTATTCTAAAACTGTCCCTGATCGATTATTATTATTGGAACAATAATAAATTAAGATTAGTATGTTTGTGACTTGATGGCTATGTTTTACTGGTCATGGATATTTGTGATATCGAGTCAAAACATAAATAAATGTTAGAGAACATTATATTGGACATGACCCACTGTGAGAATACTTTATGGAATATGTCATAAGTACTTTCTAGCCATAATAATATTAAAAATCCTTCGACCTAAATTCATCATAGTTTCCTACTTGATAAATTCTATATTTTGACGTTGTCTAAAGTTGTCTTTAATCAGATAATAAATTAGACTACTGTTAGATATAGAATAAATCAATGAGAGGAATATAATTGATAGTGAAGGAATTTGTCCCTCTCAATTATGGGAGAGATATCCATGGGCCCCTTGATAAGTTAGACTGTTAAAATGCATGACCGTGCTCAAATATATCAATCTAAGATATTGATATCATTTGTTTGAACAATCTACTATGAAATCAAGAAATAATTGATTAAGCTTAATAAGAATGACATGCTCCGTGCCTTATGCTTAATCTGGATATCGTGTGACAAAATGACTAAATATAAAATTATGGTTTCGTTCAAAGAGATCATCGATCTTCATTTAACTAATGTTTTGCTAGAAATCGCTTATAACTTGTGCGCCATTTAAATATGATTTGGGCACACTTCCAGTGTTAAATGAACCTGTAGGGTCACACAATAAGCAAACTTGTTAGGTTATTTTTCTGGTAACCAGATTCGATGAATTTGAAAATATGTCTAAGTTAATCGAACTTAGAAAATTTACCAGATACAATGAATTTGAAAATATGTCTACATTCGATGTATCTGGATAATGTCCAGATTATAAGGATCTGACTCGGTAAATTAATTAGTTAAATTACTGAGATAATGGCAAAATCTTATCATATCAATTTTAATTTAATTTGAATTTAAATTAAAAATACAATAAGATATTATTAGGGTTGGACTCTAAAATGTTCAGAGGGGTTTTTAAGAAAACCCTAGCCGTCTTCCCTAGATAGCTATTCTGTTAAGAATATTCGAGCTTTCATCTACCAGAAAAATAAGCCTCTCAAACCCTAGGCGCTAGCACTCCCCAGGTGACGAGTGAGTTCGCAGTGTGTATCTGATAGATGACGTTCATGTATTTCAGCATCTGGTGATCGTTCGAGTTGCACGTACAGTAGTACAATCGGAATCGAAGGATATTGATTACACCTAATAGATGTAATTTTGCAAACCTACGATCTTCTTATTCGTTTACTTAGATCCTCGAAAGGGATTCGTGGATGTTTTCCGCGTTTAGGAGTCCATGAATCCTAATAGTTACTTATGAGAAATCCATATCTCTCAGGTGCCACAAGTATCCTACTCGACTTACGAGGATCTTGTGTAATAGAAGGTTCATCTATTCTCTCAATAGATGTGGGATTAGACAATTGATCCTTATTTGCTTGTTCTTCTTGAACTTCATGAAGTTCAATTTTACTCACACTGTCCCCTTTGAGCATGTGTTCCTTCTCTAAGAAGACAACATACTTTAAAATAAATACTTTATTTTTGGAGGGGAGATAGAAGTAATACCCAAAAGATTCTTTCGGATATCCTACAAATAAACACTTGTCAAGTTTATTTGACTATGGCCTTTTGACAAAGGTAAGGTAACCCCATACTCTCAAATGAGAAAATATTGGTTTCTTGCTAGGAACATCTCAAATGGGGTGGTATCAACCATTTTTGATGAAGCTCTGTTTAGAATATAAACAGAAGTCTCCAGTGTGTATCCCCAAAATGATTTTGGCAAGTTTGCAGAAGCCATCGTGGTCAGTACCATATCTAGAAGGGTTCAATTCCTTCTCTCAAATACACCATTATGTTGAGGTGTATGTGGTGTTATCCATTAAGATAATATGCCATTATTTCTAAGATAACCCTAAAACTCTTAGCTTAAGTATTCATCTCCTCGATTTAATCTTAGAGTCTTAATACTTTTTCCAAGTTGTTTCTTTACTTCATTCTTGAAGTCTTCGAACTTTTCAAAATCTTCAAATTTGTATTTCATTAAATACAAATATCCATATTGTAAAAAATCATCGATAAAGGTTATGAAATAGTTATAACCCCCTCTTACTTGTATAGACATTGGGCCACATACATCAAAATGTATGGGTTCTAATAACTCTTTGTCATTTTCTCCTTTTTCAAAAAAAGGGAGTTTTAGCTATTTTACCTAATAAATAAGACTTGCAAGTACTATATGATTCGTTATTAAATGACCATAAGTCACCAAGTCTATGTAATTTAGAAACACTGTTTTCGTTTACATGGCCTAAATGGCAATGCCAGAAGTAAGAGGTGTTTGGCTTATCAATATTTGGTTTCTTATTATTTATATTGAGAATTAGATTATCAATATCTAGAACATATAAACCATTAACCAAAGTTGTAGAACTATAATGAATAGCATTCAATGAAAAAGAACAACATTTACTCTTAAATATAAAATGAAATCTAGATAAGTCTAAGCACACAAATAAGATAATGTTTTTCATTAAAACTGGTACAAAATAATAGTTTTGCAGTTCTAAAACTAATCATAAAGGTAGGTTCAACTCGTATGTCCCCATAGTAAGTGTAGTAACCTTTGCTCTATTTGTAGTACGCAGGTCCACGTCGCCTTTTTCTAGTCTTCTACTGCCCTTTAGTCCCTGCAAGTTATTGCACAAATGAGATCTACATCTAGTATCAAATACCCATATCTCATTTCTAACGGCAGTATTAATCTCAATAATAAACATACCAGGAGTAGAAATAGAAGTGCCCGCAAGCTTCTCCTTCTGCTTCTTTTCCTTGACGATCTCCAAGTAGGCTTTGCAATTGTGCCTCCAGTGGCCCATTTTGCCATAGCGATGGTATGAGCCTTTGGTGGCTGCATCCTTCTTCTTCGCACCACCTTTGGGCTTAGTAGGAGCCTTCTTCTTCTTCCTTTGAACATTCTTTTTGGAAGAAGAAGATTCTACCATCAAGACTGTATTAGAATCCTTCTTTATAGAGGCCTCCACAGTTTTGAGAAGATTGATCAACTCAAGAATGGTGGACTCAATCTTGTTTATATAATAGTTAATTAGAAATTATAAAAAACTGTTAGGTAAAGACTATAGAATTAAGTCAACACTTAATTTATGATCCACCACGAATCCAAGAGATCCAAGCTTCTCAATCAAGCCCAGCATCTTTAATGCATGAGTGGCCACAGAAGTACCTTAAGCCATTTTGTAGCGGAATAGTTGCTTCGAGATCTCATATCTTTCTATTTTGGCTTGGGCATCAAACATCTCTCGAAGATAGAGAATCATCGGTTAAGCATCCATATGCTCGTGCTATTTTTGCAGCTCAGGAGTCATTGATGTTAGTATGATACAAGATGCCGTGTCACTGTCCTCTTTGTACTTCTTATGGACAGCATCTCATCAGCATGGCCATCTTGACCTAGTGGTGGTAGAATAGGAGCATCTAGCATGTAGAGCAACTTTTCTGACTTGAGAACGATTCTCAAGTTTCTATATCAGTCGAGATAGTTTGACTTAGTAAGTGATAGGGGTTAAAATCACAATTTTTTTTCTAGTTATTTGAGGGTATTTTAAGATCCATTTGTTGTAATAACTAGATATATTCCTTCATATTTGATAATTTACTTGTAAAAGGTGTTTTTGGTAAATATTTGCAGATTTAAGTTAAAATCGAGTAGAAAATACACAGAACTAGAATGTACCTGGCACCAAGCCCAGTAGTGGACCAGGCACTGGGTCCTTTCTACTCCAGTAGTAGAATTTGAGCAAGCTTTAGTGGTTTTCTAGAACAGACCTGGCGCTAGGTCTGGCAAGTGCACTTGGCGCAGGGTCCATTCTGTCTGCTAAGGAGAGATGGCAAAAAACAAAGCAAAAATAGGAGAAGAATAGAGTGCACCTGGCGCCAGGTGGATCGAAGGTACCCGATGCCAGGTACACTCTGGATGCGGAAATTTTGTACATGGAATTAGGGCTTATCTAATGATTTTGGTATTTTTCTACCCCTACTCGGCCAAGACTTCCTCAGCCATGAAATTGGCATCCTAGAGGCCTATAAAAGCATAAAAGAACACAAGGGTTAGATATATACAACATAGATAGGTGAATTAAAGGGCAGAAATCCTGATTCTCTCATTAAAGGAGGTGTTCATCCAAGTTAAGGAGGATTGTTCAAGGGAATCTTCAATGAAGAAGAAAGAGGTTTTCTATGAGTGTTTTCTTTTCTCTTTGTCTTCTTTTTCTTTGGCAATGATGTATTAAATACTTTTATTATAATTTAATATTATTTTAGGATTCATGATTTTGGGTTAATTTAGTTATTTGATCAATTCTTTGTTATCTCGGGTACTCCCTCCGTCCTAAAAAGGATGTCAAAAATTTCTATTTTTGTTGTACCAAAATACTTGTTAGTTTTACAAATTAGGAATGCATTTATTACGTATATTCCTAATTTACCCCTCATTTAACTACTTAATAAATATTTGACTCATTAAATATATGTGTATTCCCAATCTAATTAATGAAAGTTTACTTTTATTCAGGGATATAATAGTCTTTTCTATTATAATTGTATAACTTTTAGCAATTCCTTAATCTGGGTGCTATTTGCAAGATTAACATCCTTTTTAGGATGGATGGAGTATTTGTTTACTTGATATAATTGGTTATTGATGTGAGTTCTTCTAATTGACTTGAGACGACGATGTTAGGAGTTTTGTTACATTGATTTCGTATTTGTCTAATTCTAATGGACTTGAGTGACGAAGTTAAGATTATAGGACTAAGTGATCAAAGATTAGTTGATTTCACCTCGAGCAAAGGGTTATTAGCTAATTTCATGTTTATAAGGAATTGAACCTAATGTATGTTTTGGTTATGATTAGCTTGATTGGCAAATCTGTTAATATAATCAAAATATAGGATTCCTTTGATTGGGAAACGAAGTAGGATTTATCTAAGTAGAATCACGACTTGTGAGACGATTGAATTTTACTTTATATTTCTTCATGATGCTAAGATGATAATTTGTTGAGAGAGTTGCTAATTAGTTCATTGTCATATTTTTTAGGATAATTGTCTAAATTGCGTAAACCTACATCCATGAGTTGTATATGTTTCTTTAGTTTTTCTTTTTATTCTTTTCTCACTTTATGTGGTCATTTAAACAATGAAAGAAAAGTGATTAGTGTGTACTTATTCCTTTGAGGATCAATACTCGTTAATTCCCTATACTATACTTGCGATTTGTATGCTTGCTCACATGTGTATTTTGGGATTAATATTTTAATTAAAACTTGATTAAGGGATGGATTTAAAATTGTTGATTTTATATACCCAAAATTTACGCATTAAGTTTTTAGCGCTGTTGCCGGGGATTAGGATATTTTTCTGTTTCATCATGGAGGTGTTTTTGAAAAACTTGATTACGCATCAAGTTTTTGGTGCCGTTGTCGGGGAACAATATCATGAAAGCTTAGATTTTGTTGATTTAACAATGTTTATTCATTTATATGTCCATATGTCTATATGTTCTTTGTGTAAATCGGTGTTCTATCTTGTTATTTGTAACATTGTGTGACTTAATTGACTAGCTTACTTCATGTTGTACTATAAAATATCACTAACTTTTGTATTTAGATAGTTTGTCAATGTGTGCGTTTTTCTTTTCTTTATTTTTCTACTATTTTTTTCTCTTTTGTTTTATTCTTTTCTTTATTTTTTATTCTTTTTGTTTGTTTTTATTTTTTATTTGATTTTTGTTTTTCTTTGAGCACGAGATTGACATCATTATGGACAACTACTTTTGGGCATAAGAGCAAAGGAGCTATAATGATGAGAATTTGGCAAATTTGCAAGCTTAGATTGACTCTTTTTGTGAGATGACACTTGAAGCCTCAATGCTTTCTTTTGTCGCCAATACAAATTCCTCCATTAAATGGCATGAAGAAGCGTCCTAACATATGAGCCATCAAAGAACACAACTAGCTAAGTTGGTTTAAGATGCCATAAGTGCCCATATGCTTGAACAAGAGAATCCCTACGGAAAATAGAGAGGATATGAGAAACAATTATCCAATATGGAAAGTGAGGTATTCAATTCTCCTCTATGTGCTAATAATTCTAATCTCTCTTTACCACATGATTTTTTAGGTTCTCAATTCTTGGAGAACAAAGGTGCAAATGATGATGTATTGAATTTATCATTCCTCAAGAAGTTGGATCTTTCAACACTGAATCGTAAGAAGTCCTTAGAGAATGGTAGTAATTTTTACCATTCACCCCATTCAAATGGAGGTAACTTAGTTTTTGTATATATGCCGAAAAGTACTGATTTCTTGATCCAATCTTTAATAACTCAATTGCTAAGTTTTAAGGGGAATTTCAATTGTAACAAATCTTTTAAAGGGTTAAGAGGTGATTTCAAGTTTGATACATTCTTTAGAAACTATGTGCACTTATATGTTGACAAAAATATTTGTGTGTCTAAAGAAATGTTAGAGAAAGAGGTTTATGTGTTTTTCTTTAGTGAGAAAAATTGTTTTCATAAACCTTTTATTTCAAAAACCTCTTTTCTTTTTACATTCGTCATGCCTATTTTCTATTTTGAGCTTTAATTTCTTTTTAAAAGGTTTGATGAGGAAGCATGATGAGTATAAAGAGTTTTTGTTTTGTTTTGTTTTTTTTTTGCTAAATAGTTTGTTTTTCCTTTCCCAAATAATAAAAATATTTTCTATCTTAAGTGTGGGGGAGTGAGTCGTGTCTTTATTTGCTTTCTTAGGATTTTTTTTAGTCTTTTTCTTTAGTTTGTTTTCTTTTTATTTAGGTATGTTTTTATTTTGTTATTATTTTCATTGTGCTTTTATTTGTGTTTTCTTTTATAGGAATAAAGTCCTCTTGGACAAGCCCTTCGCTCTATCTCAAGTTTGGATATCTATTGGAGCATTATTGCACTTGAGAAGTATTGCTTAAACTTTCCACTCCATTATTATTTTTGGTCCTTTTGGAGATGCTTTCTTATGTTTATTTTTTGCCAATGAGGACATTATCCAATTTAAGTGTAGGGGAGTGGTTTGGTGATATACTTTATCCAAGTTTGTATCAATTATCTTGGTGTATTCTTGGTATTGAGCTACTTTGGAGAATTTTGAAATTGAGAAACAGTTTTGTTTTGAGCACAATGTTTGGAAAATTGGAGCTACTATGTCATGTCAGTATCTTCTTTACTTTCTTCCCCTTCTTTATTCATTTTGGTCTTCTTGGATGTACTTTTATTGTTCTATCTTTGGTCATTTAGGACAATGTCCAGTTTAAGTGTGGGTGGGTGGGGGGGGGGGGGGAGAATGAGATTGAAGAAATATTTCCATGTCATTTTTGTGAAATTTTTTCAAAAATTTTAGTGGTTTTCATTGTTAAGCAAGGTTGTAATTCTTTTTCTTACTTGGATATGAGTTTTGTCATTCATTTGGTGGAGTTTGACAAAATTGGTTTTATTGGTAAGATAGCTGTCAAGACTTAAGAATTTTGATTAATCTTATTTATGCATTGGTGTTTGAATATTATTTGACTGATCTAGTTGAAATATATAAGATATGATGAATATGGGAAGAGTTAATTGGCTAACTCTTGTATTATGAGTTTAAATTTTTCTAGCTTTGAGTTATGATGAAAAGAAAATGTGAGTTGAAAAAAGACCTTTGGGAGGAAAGATTGTGGAGAATGTTGAAAAAAATTTGATTTGATTTTTAAAAAAAAAATGAGTGGAAACAACACTATTGTTGGTGTGAATTGAGAAAAATATACTTTTATTGATGATCGTTGAAGACCTTTAGCTGTATAGGAGTCAATATGGGGAGAAGTAGCAAGTGAATTTGGTGCACTCTCTTGAGGCTATCCTGAAGGAAAAAAAGGCAAGCAAGAGCATAGAAAAAAAGAATTGTTGGAAAAAAGTGATGAGTGATGACTGAAAAGGGGGCCAATACGGTGTTTGAAGAGAAATCCATGCATTTGAGGCTATTAATTCCCTAAGTCATTGAAAAATTTTGAGAGAAAAAAAAAATTGGAGTGCTTTCCTCATATCATAAATTGAGTGTGCAATTTTTAGATTTACAATGCTTGAGTTGGTAGATGGTTTGACTTATGTGATTCATAATATCTATATTTTTATTTGAAAAGTGAAATAATTTTCTTAGACTAAGGTATACACTTGATTAATTTGACTTCAAAAGTTTTATGATGTCTTATCTAATGTTTCAAAGTTTGAAATTATTTTCAAAGGGTATGAATGACAAGGGTTGTATCTAAAGTTTAAAAGGAAGACATGATCTTTGCTATGGTGAAGAAATTTTTGGAATGAGAAAAAACTTGTGTTTCCTTGATAATTTTTCTTGGACTAAAGTGTCAAGCAAATGTTCAAGTGTGGGGGTATGTGATAGGGGTTAAAATCACTATTCTTTTCCTAGTTATTTGTGGGTCTTTTAAGATCCATTTGTTTTAATAATTAAGCATATTCCTTCTCATTTGACATTTTGCTTGTAAAAGGTGTTTTTGTCAAATATGTGCAGATTTAAATTAAAATCAAGTAGAAAGTGCACAGAACTAGAATGTACCTGGCACCAAGTCCATTCTGCTCCAACAATAGAATTTGAGCAAGCTTCAGTGGTTTTTCATAACAGACCTGGCACCATGTTTGGCAAGTGCACCTAGTATTGGGTCTATTCTACCTACCAAGGGGAGACGGTAAAAAACAGAGGAAGAACAGAGTGCACTTGGCGCTAGGTGGGTCGAAGGTACCCGACGCTAGGTACACTCTAGAGACGAAAATTCTATACGCGGAATTAGAGCTTATCCAATGATTTTGGTATTTTCCTACTCCTACTCAGCCAAGACTTCCTTAGCTACGAAATTGGCATCCAAGATGCCTATAAAAGCACAAGAGGACACAAGGGTTTGATATATACAACATAGAGAGGTGAATTAAAAGGCAAAAATTCTGATTCTCTCATTGAAGGAGCTGTTCATCCAAGTCAAGAAGGATTGTTCAAAAGAGTCTTCAAGGAAGAAGAAAGAGTCTTATTTATGAGTGCTTTATTTTCTCTTTGTCTTCTTTTTCTTTAGCAATGATGTATTAAATGCTTTTATTGTAATTTAACTTTATTTTAGGATTCATGACTTTGGATTAATTTAGTTATTTGATCAATTCTTTGTCATCTTTGGTATTTGTTTACTTGATATCATTGGTTATTAATGGGTGCTCTTCTAATTAACTTTAGATGACGATGTTAGGAGCTTCGTTGCATTGATTTCGTATTTGTCTAATTCTAATGGACTTGAGCGACAAAGTTAAGATTATAGGACTAAGTGATCAAAGATTAGTTGATTTCGCCTTGAGCAAAGGGTTATTAGCTAATTTCATGTTTATAAGGAATTGAGCCTAATGCATGTTTTGGTTATAATTAGCTTGATTGGTAAATCTGTTAATGTAATCAAAACATAGGATTCCATAGATTGGGAAATGAAGCGGGATTTATCTAAGTAGAATCATGACTTGTGAGATGATTGAATTTTACTTTATATTCCTGCATAATGCCAAGATGATAATTAGTTGAGAGAATTGTTGATTGGTCCATTGTCATGTTTTCTAGAATAATTGTCTAAATTGCATAAACCTTCATCATTTTTTCTTCAAATTTTACAGCCAATTCCAGAGAATAATTCTTTGTGCAAAAACTGAATTTTAATGTCTTCAAAACTAAAAAAAGGATTATGTTAGTAGATAACAAGAACAAAGCCAAATGAAGAATAGTTTCTTCCCGAAAATAGTTTCAGTAACTATTGAAAATAATTTCCAACAAATGCTCTTTTATCAAACAAAATCACAGAATGTTTTATGTGCAAAATGAAATGAGCCCAGAATATAGTTTTGCAAGAAAACTCTCTATAACATTTATAGAATAAAATGCTGCAACCAAAACCCACAAAACTCCTTCAAGAAAACATTACAAAGACCATTCTATAACAATGTTAACCCTGTAAGATCATGAAACAAATTTCACAGAGAGAACTTGTGATATATACGAAATAATTTTTCATGGCACCAAACACAGAAACGATTTCTGCTAATCCTAAAACACAATCACATGAACAATTTCAAGAAACAACCCGTATTCAATTACACAACAGAGACCCAGATTCTTGAAACAATTTCGAGAATTAAATTGAAATAGTTTCAGATATTAAAGCTCAGTGAAACAACTTTTACCAAAGATAACAGAGATGCAATGAAATGATTTCATGACATATAGATGATTTGTAAATCACACACAAGCATAGTTTCTAATGCCACTGTTGGTAATCTCATGCAAATACAGTTTGCACAGTGGAAAATTTGAGATATACTAAAACCAGAATCTACAAGGTGTGAAGAACAGATGGACAAGAAGAGTAATATACCTTCTCTGTGCGGCACCGTAAAATTAAAAATTCGGTCAAATACTGAGGCGTGATCCAATACAATCAGAGCTCCATGTCTTTACCACTGGAGTCTAAGTGTAAGATTCCCTCTAGCAATATCCACACCGAGGATGCTCACTTAAGAATGCTAGAATATAGTCTTTGTGCTAGCAGAGAAAGAATGGTGGCCAGCGTCACTCACAAAGAGAAGAAGGGAAAAAGACGTGTGTATTAAAAATTCACTGAAAATAATTTTCTCTATGCAGTTTTAAAAAATATAATCATGAATTATTCTATGGGAAAAATCCGAAAAAAATAGCCACTGATCAACGTCTTTTGAATTCTACAAGAATTAGAAGTCCTTAATTGTAATTTGTAATTGAAACTTACAAGTTCTCACAATTATAATTTGGCCAAAAAATTATAACTAATTATAATTTGACCACAGTAACTTCTTCTTCTTATTACAACTAACCCTATAATGTTATCAAATAACATCTTCAGTACTTAATCCTTTATTGTGTGTGATCTATTAGGTTTTCTAATCTATTGGTAGCGAATATGAATTAATCCAAACGTCTTTGGAATTAATAATCCTTAATAATTTAGAATTTACCTATTAATTCTAATCAAGATTGGTTTATTAATTTATCAATTAATAGACTCATATTCAATAAATCATGAGTGGTATCTAGCAACACATCATGATTACCTAAGAATCCAGGAAGTCAAGTGGCATGATATGAACCCTTCAATAACAAACTACAGTGCAATAAACACCTTTCGCCATACAATATCTCATTCGGTCTGAAGTACAGAATTAGGGCCAACTCCCTCCAAAATATATATTAATTCTGACCCGAATATATTAGTACTTGTGCCAAGAATCTTCCACTCTACATGTGTATCAATTGAAACTGTTTTCAATACACAATCACCTTGGCTAAGGATTTCACGAGTAGTAATTCTAACAAGTGGCCATGAGATATTCGCCCCTACTACTGAAGCTTCGAAAACACACAGAAGCCATGCATGCATTAGCCAACATTGGCAAAAAAATACATAGAGAGCAATGGAAGAATAAAATTATACCTTTGTGCTTTGTTTGACTCTTCATTCATGAAGAAGCCGATGATATCACTGGAAAAATTCCCTCGACAGATGATGTCTCAGGGATTGTTGAAGCCTCCTGTTGAAACCTAGCAATTCTTCGACTCCTCTGTTGCATGAACAGGAAGCTCTTTACTTCTTAGAATATTCCATGACCCAATCTATACTGGTGAAACAACTTAGGCAAGGAATTACTCTTCTTGATCCTTTGCTATTAATTAGCAAAATGAAGAAATCACAAAAGGAAAAAGAATATGAACGAGAGAGAGAAGAAGAACAAAGAGCTGTTGGTTTTTCCTATGTGTCGTGTGTCTGTGTTTTTTCCAATAGAAGGCCATGATTATTCACAACACCGAATAACCAAAAACATTGGGATTTTGATATTTCAAAACCCCGAAGGCTATCAACAAAAGAGGTTTGGGTAATCCTCAACTCTTTTGTTCCGTGAATAAAAAAACCCTTTTAGTCCAGGCAATTGAGCCAAAAATAATTTATTATTTTTCATAGACCCAACGATCCCAAAAATAATAACTACTAAGTATTTATTTCCTGGGCCTAGTAAAATAGCCTAAAAAAATAGTTAATGAGCCCAAATAAACTAAAATAATTATTTAAGCCTTTTATTAACTAGCTTAAGCCCAGTTCTAATTATTCAATTTGGGCTTAGGCCCTGAACAATTAATTAACCAATTAAACTAGATAATAAATTTAATTTCTCTTGATATTTTATTTTATTCCAGTCAAAAAAAATAAATTAGACTACTTGAAGAAAATAAAATAATTTTTGTTGTGACCATTTTCTCGACCTAAAATAATTAGGGCTTACAAGCTATTCCAAGGACAAAAAACGACACATCACCTTAGCTACTAATATGGCCAAAATACTTTTGCTATATAAATAGTTGAATTTTACATTTTTACTATTTCCTAATATCACCATAAGGAAATATTGACCCCAAGGACAATGCTGCGTTAGATATGTCTTCGACCCACAGGCGAAATAACTAAAATACCCCTCTACACATTGCTGTTCATTTAGAGGGGAAAGAGTGTACTAACACCTCTCTAAAGAGACATCTACCATCCTTAGGCTTTTAATCCAATGATCCATGACTTCGTGGAATATTTTTGCTTTCTAAGGAAGCTACCTTAAAGCCGATATCCAAGTCATATTCGGCAAGGCCTGGGATAATTAGATTATTTAGACAACTAGAAGGGGCGATATAGTGTAGACACTATCTTGTACAAGTCTATATTGATTAACTAGTCATATATACCCAACATACAAATATATTGGCCCTTCTCAAGAACCTCAACTATAGTATATCAAAGCATACACTTCTAGCTTTGTTAGACCACCAACTT
Organism: Voacanga thouarsii; assembly: GCA_026120185.1. Classification (NCBI taxonomy): domain Eukaryota; kingdom Viridiplantae; phylum Streptophyta; class Magnoliopsida; order Gentianales; family Apocynaceae; genus Voacanga; species Voacanga thouarsii. The sequence goes on along the minus strand of JANUWF010001049.1, from coordinate 715,681 downwards.
ATACTCAAGCTGTAGAGTATAAGTCCATATTGTAGCAGTAGTAGTCTAGGTTTCTATTACATAGTACTTTTAAAAACCACTACTATAGGTCATGTTCTACGTATTTGAAATACGCTTATGTTATGAAATGAGAAGACTACTAATTGACTAAAGGTAAGCCATTCTCTTTTTAGAATTCATAACACAATAATCTTGCCATGATGAGATTCTCATTCTCATCATCTGGTTAAGAACAATGGTTTATGTGTTAAGTATCCCATGATCTATACTTTATTGTGAAAGATCTCTATTCATATGAACCATTTACTTAAACATAATGGGTCTTTTGCAATAAAATCATGCACAAATATAAAGAAGATTTCACAAACAAATTTTGAGAAAAATACTTTTATCAATACAAGTTAAAGTTACATCAGAAACCTAGTCCAAGAGAGCATACATTTCAACAATCTCTCACTTGCACTCTAAGACTAGGTAAGTCCATAGGTGCCCACCCTTATAGCGTCTAAGTATCTTCTAAAGACTTTTTCCGCTAAAGGCTTAGTGAAATGATCTCCTAGATTATCCTCTGAGGCAATCTGTTCCACCACGACTTCCCGTCTATGGATGAAATCTCAGAACAGATGGCTCTTCCTCTCTATGTGCTTTCGCTTTTTGTAGTTCCTTGGTTCTTTGGATTGTGAAACTGCACCAGTGTTGTTGCAATACATCACAACTGATTTGTCCATTTATGGCACGATGCTAAGTTCCAAAAGGAACTTCTGGAGCCAAACTACTTCCTTGGATACCTCTGAAGTTGCCACATGCTCAGCTTCCATTGTTGAGTCAGCAATGCAAGATTGGTTGATACTCCTTCATGAAATGATCCTTCTAGAAAATGTGAAGACATATCTACTAGTATATTTTCTCTCATCCTTATCCACCTAGAAGTCTGAGTCCGTGTATCCTGTAGGAACCAAGCCATTAGCCCTGTAAACCAGCATATTATTGAAGGATCAAAACGGAAAATATCAAAGGAAATGCAGCGCAAAATTTTCAATTTTTCAAGCCACATCTAGGAGAAAGTACTTACTTTTCCTTATTGGTTGTGGATTAACTAACGAGGGGCTGAGTTGCACTGGAACTTGCATTGTAAGGGGAGAAGGAGGCACCTGCGGTTCGACCGGTATTCCCGCCAGTCTTCTATTCCTGCACATCAAACGTCCACGCTTCCTCTTTTCGTCTTCTAGAGTATAACTCTACCTTATTCTTGGGTTAGCTTAGAGAAAGCTCATTCTTAGAATACTCAAGAAACTCTCCTTCTAGAGAGAAGGAAGAGAAAACACGTTCACAAGAGAGAAAGGGAGAGACGGTATTCTTGAGAGAGGGGAAACAAACCTTAAAAAAATACGTTGTATTTTTCCCTTAACTCCTCATATTTTCGGCCAGCCTTGGGGCTTCATTAAGCCCTGATGGCCAAAAACACTAAGCCCTTGTGGGCTTAGTGCTATGCTCCAAAACCAATCCAAGATTGGCCCAATCCTCTTAATTAATTAATTATCTTTTCTGGGGCTTCATTAAATTCCAAGACTAATTAATTAATTCTAATTGGACTCTATATATATGTCAACATATATCAGCCCAACTATATAATTTATTCCAGCCCAATTCTCTTAATTAATTAGTTATTTTTCTGGGCCTTATAAAATCCAAAACTAATTAATTAATTCTAATTGGACTCTTAAAATAAATTTTATTCTCTTCCAAATAATTATCCATTAAGCCCATATTGTATCTAAACAATACCAAGGTAACTTGAGCTACTTCGGGGACCAAGAGACATATTATTCATGGCTACTAAAATAACCAACATACCCTTACTATTAAATGGTTGCATTTTACCATTTTAAATATTCTCATTCATCACCATATGAAAATATTGATCCCAAGAGTAATATTGCTAAAGGAATGTCTCCGACCTATAGGTTAAATGATTGAAATACCTCTCTATGTAACACGCATGAATGAGATAAGATAAATGTACTAACACCCATCTCAAATAATCTAGCATCCTTAGATTTCTAGTCCAATAATCCATGACGCACTTGAATGTACTTGCTTATCATTGGAAGCTACCCAAAAGTGCACATTCTAGAGCCACGTTCCCAGGGCTCTGGATTATTATATTATCTTGGACAATTACAAGGGGGTGATTTAACTTCACAAAATGAAGCATAAAAACTTTGTTGCATGAGTTTGTTTTAACTAACTAGAGTAATACACCCAACGTACAAGGTTATTGATCTCACAAAAGAAATCTCACCCAACATACATCAAAATACAAGACCCTAGCTTCGCCAGACCACCAACTCATACTTAAGTATGAAGGGATCGTCCACGCTGTAGCAGTAATTATCTGGTCTCTATAATTATAGTACTTTAAGAAAGACTACTACTACAGATCCAGTTCTATGTATTTAAAATACACTTATACCAATGATGTGAGTAAGCTACTCACTAATTCAAGGCAAACCATTCCTCATTAGAACTCATGGTATAATAGTCTTACTTTAATGAAATGTCCAATTCCATCAAACGACTAAGAACTTAATTTTACTTGTATGACAAGTACCCATGGTCAATACCTTATTGTGAAGAACGACCCAACACATCGACCATTACTTATCATACTTGGACCTTAAATGTGTAATAGTATAAGAAACGAACTAAATTGAATGAATAAACATTTTATTGCAATATATTTACATAGAATACATAGTCTTTGAGGGCATACTTTCCAACAATGTCCCACTTGCACTACAATGACTAAGAAAGTCCATAAGTGCCTACCCCTAAGACATCTAAGTGTCTGCAAAACACCTTTTCTGTCAAAGGCTTAGTAAAGGGATCCATCATATTGTTAACAGAGAAAATCTGATTGACCACAATCTCCCATTTCTGGATGAACTCCCAGATAAGGTGATACTTCTTCTTTATGTGCTTGCCCTTCCTATGGTTTTGAGGTTCCTTAGATTGTGACACCGATCTAGTGTTATCACAATAAATCATGATAGACCTATCCACATGCGGTACTATTCCAAGTTCTATAAGGAACTTTCGGAGCCATATAGCTTTTTTAGAAGCTTCTGAAGCAACAACATACTCAGCTCCCATGGTAGAATTAGTAATGTAGGATTGCTTGATACTTCTCCATGAAATAGCTTCTCCAGACAAAGTGAAGATATATCCACTAGTGGATTTTCTTTCATCTTTATCTGCTTGGAAGTTGAGTCTGTGTAATCGATAGGAACCAAATTATCAACACGATATACAAGCATATAATCTCTTATTTCATTGAGACAGATATTTTAGTATATGCTTGATGGCTTGCCATTGAGCTTCCTCTGGGTTTAACTGATATTTACTAACCATGCTTACTACAAAGTAGATATTTGGCTTAGTACAAAGCATAATATACATGAGCCCTCCCACAGCCAAAGCATAAGGGATCCTGCTCATTTTCTGCTTGTCTTCCTGTGTTTGAGAACACTACTTGGAAGATAAGGCAATCCATGTCTAAAAGGTATAATATCCCCTTTTTCATTGATCCATGCTATACTTGACCAATATCTTGTTAATATAAGTAGACTGCGATAAGCCTAACAATCTCTACTTCCTATCTCTAAAAAGCTTAATACCTAGAATGTAGCTAGCTTCTCCTATATCTTTCATGCTAAATTGACTAAATAGCCAAACCTTAATAGATGACAATGTCCTTACATTATTTTCAATAAGTAGAATGTTATCTACATAAAGTACCAAGAAAATCACTTTGCCATTGTCTAATTTCCTATACACATATGGTTCATCCTCGTTTTGAATGAAACCATAAGCTTTCACAATTTCACCAAAATGTATGTTCTATACTCGTGATACTTGCTTAAGTCCATAGATAGACTTCTTAAGCTTACAGACCATTTGTTCTTGACCTCTAGCAACAAAACCTTTTGGCTGGGTTATATAGATGTCTTCTCTAAGATAGCCATTTAAGAAGGCCGTCTTGATATCCATTTGTCATATCTCGTAGTCATAATGACATGCGATGGCTAAGAGAATGCGGATAGACTTAAGTATGGCTACTGGTAAAAAGGTTTCCTCATAATCAATCCCTTCTTTCTGAGTATAACCTTTAGTAACTAACCTTGCTTTATAGGTTTCAGCCTTTCCATCCACACATCTCTTCCTCTTGTATACCTACTTACACCTAATAAGTTTTATCCTATTAAGCGTAGTGACAAGATCCCAGACCTGATTAAGGTACATAGACTCAATCTCGGCATTCTTGGCTAGCTGCCATTTGTCTGTATCATCATCAATAATGGCCTCCTTGTATCTAGTAAGATCTTATTCCTTATGAATAGAGACTAGATCATAGATCTCTTTGTTCAACCTTTCTAGAACTCTTGTGACCTCCCACTACGACGAGGCTCAGATTGTATAGAAACATCTAGTAGTGTTTCTCTTAGTGCCTCGATCGAAGTGTTAGAAGTATCTAAAGTTGATTCAGTGATCAACTTCTCTTCCAACTCCATTCTACTTGAACCCGTGGTGGATGTAACTTGTTCATACTCTAAGTATCTAGCATTAGTACTAACAAGTACCTTATACTCTTGATGATGATTGAAATATCCACCCCTTATTTCTTCTGGATATCTAACGAAGTAACATAACTCTTATCTTAGCTCTAGCTTACTTCCTTTTATCAGCATATAAGCTGGACAATCCCATATCTTAAGATCGTTCAGGCTGGGCTTTCGTCCAGTCCACAATTCATAGGGTGTCCTAAGTACTGATTTGGAAGGCACTAAGTTCAAAATATATGTCGTTGTTTCTAAGGCATACCCCCAAAAAGAAATAGGAAGAGACGCATAACTCATCATGCTTCTGATAATTTTCATCAAAGTTCTATTTCTTCTCTCAACTACTCTATTCTGCTGTGGAGTCCCAGGTATAGTTAACTAAGATATTATTCCATGATGTACCAAGTAATCTTTAAACTCATCGAGGAAGTATTCTCCACCACGATCTGATCTCAAAGTTTTAATTAATTTACCTATTTGACGCTTCACTTCAGCCTTAAACTTCTTGAATTTATCAAAAGAGTTGGACTTGCGCCTCTCAGATAAATATAACCAAAATAAGTGTGATCATCTATGAAAGTGATGAAGTACTCATAGTCTCCCCTAGCTAGTGTAGTCATTGGACCACAAACATCCATATGAATAGTGCTAGTATTTTCATGGCTCTATATGCCTTTTTGGTAAAGGACCTTTTAGTTATTTTACCTTTAAGGCAAGATTCATACTGAGGCCATTCTTCCAATCTCAATGAACCTAAAGGCCCATCATAGGTTAGCTTCTGAATCCGATTGGGATTTATATATCCCAATCTTAGATGCCATAAATATGAGTCATTTGATATGACATTTCGCTTTTATTATTAGGTTCTGTTTGAATATTGTTTACTTGATTTATAATAGGATGTACATAAAAGAGATTTCCATACATATTTCCTGTATAAATTAAATTACCATATCTACTTATGGAAACACCAGAATGGAAAGAAATAGAATATCCTTGATACATCAATTTGAAAACTGAAATCAAATTTTGTTTAAAACAAGAAACATATAAAATACCTTTTAAAATTAACTTCCAATTACAATAAAAAATAAACTCAAGATCTCTTACTGCTTCAGCCCATATTCTTTCTCCATTGCCTACTCGAAATCCATGCTCACCGTTGTTAAGTCTCCTTACCCTTTTGAACCCCTGCAAAGAGTTATAGACATGGTCAGTGGCTCCAAAATCAACTATCTAGGAAGATGTTGATCCAACCATCAAAATAGAGTCTAGGTGTAGAGCAATACTTGAAGTAGACTTGGCTAAGAAGTCCGGACAATCTTTCTTCCAATGCCCTTTCTTGCGACACTTGAAGCATTTACTTCTGGGCTTCCTATTGGGCTTGACTTGACCAGATGCTTTGGGCTTGGCCCCTGCATTGTTTCAGACCTTCATTTTCTTGAATTTCTTAGGCTTTACCTTAATTCCAGAAGAAGAAGCAGAACGAGAGACCAAAACCTTTGACACGAGCTTTATGATCTTCTCTGCCGCTTGGAGCTACTTCATAAGCTCCGTGAGATTTATATCCAACTTATTCATGTTGTTGTTCAACTTGAACTGAGAATATAAATCAGATAAAGTTTCAAGAACTATGTCAATTTAGCTCTCAGGATCTATCATTGTGCCTAGGACTTCAGCTTTCTCGAAATAGTCAATCATCTTGAGCAGATGCTTTAGAACCAATGCCCCTTTAGCCATCCTAGTGTTCATGGTTGTCCTAAGAGCTTCCTGCCTTGCAGGCGAGCTCTTGTCAGCAAACATGGTACGCAATAATGTGCTCATGCTTAGATTGGAGCACACTTGACATGGAAGTTTACATGTAGCACTTAGTCATCTCGTTAGCTTTCTTCCATGCTTTCTCGGCCTTTTACTCCTGATCAGTGGATTCTTCCCCAATCTCAGGACAGGGATCTGTAAGAACATACTTGTTCTTCTCGGCAGTGAGTACTATGTTTGGGTTCCTCTTTCAGTCCACATAATTTGGGCCTGTCAACTTATTCTTCTTGAAATGATTGACAATGGACTGAAACTAGATATTTTTGAAATATTGCAAAAAACATTCATTTAGTTTGTAAGAAATAAAAATGCACATTTCTTTATATTATTTCATTGATAATAGATAACTCTTAAAACCATTATCAATAATATAAATAGTTTGTCTCATAGAAAAACTAACAGAGCTTTGTAGGAAGACTAATAGAATTCTAAGTTAAGTGTATAACTATCACGAATCAAAACTTCCTTAATAGGTAATGGCCTAGAAAAAGTTCCATCGGTAGGATGGCCACTGATTCACGCCACCTATGGACAATCCAGTGCTAAAAACCTCCAATGTAAGTTGCTCGATCCTAGCAAATACCGCAAGCTTTTAATTTTACTCTTTTATTAATTCTAGACACTTGTGGAAATCCATCCTATAGGGGGTCATGCTCAGAATGACACGAGAAAATCCACTATCTCTAATGAGAGTTGTGATGGAAGCCATGGGATCGCTGGAACCACTCTCCTACTTAATATTTTATTGAAAATAGAGTTTTAGGTCCAAAAACGTTTTCTATAATCTTATGGTTACATTAACTGTAGTAAAAAAAATATAATTCAATGTTATTCTCTATGTCAGACCGCAACCGGCGCCGGCTGGGGCTGCCGAATCGGCGCCGGCTTGGGTCTGAGATCCAGTTCGCGCGCTGGTTATCCATAGATCCTGGTTCTGTGCGGCGGGTGTAGTAGACCACAGTGTAGATGGGTGCCTGATCTAGTGTGACGGGTGCAGTGGACCAAGGAGAAATTTTTATTTTTCCTTGTAATTTTTCTTGCATTTTCTTTTTGGTTTTGGGGTCCATACCAGGCAAAGTTAATATTTTTGCAATAGTTAATATTCATGGAATATTTTTACATGAAAAATATTAGTGAGGGATTTTAGGATTAAACAAGACCATTAATTAATTAATTAATTAATTAATTAATTAATTAATTAATTAATTAATTAATTAATTAATGTGTTTAATTCTATTATCTGAGTACTTAGGTTTAAAAATAGAAAAACATGAAAACATCTACTATTTTCTAGCATGCTATTTGTTTTTTAAGTACCTATGTGCACAGTTTCTCAAAGACCAAAGTCTTTAGGAATATTTTTGACAACGAAAACATTTTTCTACAAATTAAATGGTTATTTAAACTTGAACAAAAAATTAATCCTTAGATATTTTCTCAAAGGATTTAATCCTTGACATAGAAAATATATTGGATTTAGAAATTTTTGTAAGTTAAAATAGAAAGCCATTTTGTTTTATTTTGGCACAAGAAAAATTATTTTGTCAAATAAACTTGAGACCAAAGTCTCTAGAAAGTTTTAATTGGAAAATTTTTGAAATCATTAAGTTTTTTTTAACTTAAATAACATGAGTCCATGGAAAAATCTCTCAAAGGATATATATCTTGACATAGAGATTTTAATGGATTTAGATATTTCATTTTTGAGTTAAGGGAAAACTTAATAGAAATTTTCAAAAGGATATTTTTCAGAAAACCCTTATTTTTAAAGACTAAGTGGGAGAGGGGTTCCAACGGCCCCACGGCTTCCATCATGATCCTCATTAGATATTGTGGGTCCCCTCGCGTCACCGTGGGAGTGAACCCATATAGGATGGGGATACCACAAGGATCTAGATCTAATGGAGAAATGTAATTAATAACCCGGGAAACATACTATGATCGGCGAGCTCCTTGTTAAAGGTTATAGTGCGAGGTATGTCCATAGAAAATGAGAGGAAACGGCCATCCCCTCGATGGAGTTATCTTCTAGATCATTACCTAGAAGGGAAATTAATTTGTGGTGGTTAATACACTTAGCTTAGGGAGCTGTTAATCTTCCCAAGAAGCTATGTCAATTTTCCTAAGAGCCAAATTAATTATTATTAGTTTTGATAATAAGGATAAAGTGCACAAATTTGTTTTATTTTCACAAATTAAATCTTTTTCTTTTATTTTCGATTTTTCAGAAATGGTGGGAGGTTCTTTTAGTCCATTGGCCATTATTCTCCGAGAGAATAAGCTAACGGGACCAAACTATGTGGGTTGGAAGAGGAACCTGGACATAGTACTCATAGTGGAAGAGTATAAGCATGTCTTTTCCGAAATCTGCCCTATTATTGGGGAAGGTTCTACCGCCGAAGAGCGTGAGGCTGAGAAGGCATGGAAAAAGGCCGACAAAATGGCTCGTTACTGCATGTTAGCCTCCATGTCTAATGTGCTCTAGTCAAAACACGAGTACGTGGCTTCTGCGTACGATATAAATCAATCATCAGCTACGATGTTCTCAGATAAGAGTCGGCCCATAAGGCAGGAGGCTTTTTGAACTATCATTAACTCTAAGATGGCTGACGTCAGAAAGCATATGCTCAAGATGATTGCTGCTTTCGAGGAGTTAGAAATCTTAAGGGCTGTCATTGACCCCGAGAGCTAAGTGGACATGGTTCTCGAATATCTACCGGGTTCTTTTATTCAGTTTAAGTTGAATTACAACATGAACAAGTTAAACATAAGTTTGACTGAGTTGATGAAGGAACTCCAGATGGCAGAGAAGGTCATGAAGCCACAATCAAAGGGTATGATTGTTAAAGCTTCTTCCTCTAGAACTGTGCGCAAGCCTAGAAAGTTCAAGAAGAAGAAGGGCAATGCAGTGGCCTGATAGGGCCTAAATTAGTCATATTTTTTCTAATTATTTGAGGCTATTTTGTGAAATAACTAGTCATATTTCTTCATATTTGATATTTCCTTTATAAAAATAATTTTCTGTAATTTTATGTAAAAATAAGAAAAAATTAGAGCTAATTGTGTGATTTTTCAGAATAGAGGCGGCGCCAACTCGAGAAGGACAACCGGTGCCGGTCTGCCACTGGAGGAACAAAGAAAAAGTAAAGAAATAGAGGAGAACAGAGGAAGCAAATTGCAATTGGAATTAAAGGAAAGAGCAACTTCATGGCTCAATTGAGCCGACAGTAAGAAAAGAAGCATCAAAAGAATTTCGGACAGCGAAAGGAACAGCAAACAAAGCAAGACAATTTTCAGTAGCTTCATGGCTCAATTGAGTCGATAGTAAGACAAGGCAACAACAACAAAGAAAAGAAATAATTTCGGTGGGGCCAAGGAGGAAACAAAGTCAACAAAGGTTGCTGAATTTGGTGATGGCAAGGAAACGGCTTAATTAAGCCAATGCTACAAACAGAAAGCAACAATTCGTTGGCTTGCTGTTGAGCAAGAAGACAAAAGAAACAAAGAAAAGGAATTCAGCACATCAATTCGGTGCATATGGAATGTGTTGTGGCTTAATTGAGCCGACATAACAAAGAAAGGAGAAGTGGTTTTTGGTGGCTTTAGTGTAGGCTTGATTAGAAGCCAAATTACACAGCTTCAATTTAACATCAATTGGAAGCCAATTTCAGAAATCCGAATTCAACAAGAATTGCAATCTTCAGCACAAAACGACAAAGTCCAATCGAAATTGGTTTCCAAATCACAATTAATAATGGCGGTGGATTACTTAGTTTCTCTTAGGTTTTTATTTAGACTTTTTATTACTCCTTGTTGGTTTGGATTATTTTTAGGTAATTACTTCTTCTTTATTTAGGATTCTTTTAGGAACTTTGTAAGTCTATAAATAAAGGCCAATTTACCCTAGGAAAGGGAGGTGCACAATGTAGAGATTTAGATTTATTTTAAAAGTGTATCACTAATATTTTCTCGAGATAAATAGTTCAAGAAGGATTGTACAAGAAGGTATTCAAGGGAAGAAGAATAGGGCTTGTCTACGAGTCTCTATTTCTTTCCTTTGTTTTCTTTTTCTTGAACAATGATGTTTTAATTGTTTTATTGCAATTTGACATTATTTTAGGTATTCATGATTTTTAAAGTACTTGATCTTTTGATTAATTGATTATTCTTCTTGCTTTTAATTACTTGAGCTTATTACGAGATTAGTTGGTTGGTTCTTTCCATTAACTCACTGAGACCAAAGGGGTTGATGGTGGTTTCAATTTATTAATTTCATAGTTATTGTCTATTAATTCGCTGAGACCTAGGGGGTTAATTGATGTGGACTATGTAATTAAAGGTTAATTGATGTTTGCCGAGACCAAGGATTCATTGGTTAATTTTATGTTTTAAATTCGCCGAGACTAAGGGAATTTAGTCAAGGATTGTGTTTTATGCATCTTTTAGGTGAATTAGTTGAGACGAGACCAAATGATTCTGATTTATCTAGAAGGTAGTGATTTCATGGATTAAAAAAGAAGTGAATCTATCTTAATCCTTCATGATGCTAAGAGAATAGTTAATTATGATAATGATTAAGTCCTTTAAGATTATGTTTGTCAAAATAATGGATTGAGTTACATAATTCTCCATCCTTAACATGTATATATTCTTTTATTTTTTTATTTTCCTTTTTATTTATTTTTCACTTTATTGAGTCGGTTAAACAATGAAAGAAATGTGACTAATGCATACTTGTTCCTGGAGGATTGACACTCGTTTGAACCCTATGCTATGTTAATGATGAGTACGCTTACTCATATGTGTAATTTGGAGTTAACATTTTAATTTAAACTTGATTGAGAATGTGCTTATTTTTATATGATTTTTATACCAAAATCCAAACACATCACAGCCCAGCCCAAAGACAAACCCAAGGGCAAGTGCTTCAAATATGGACTGAAGGGACACTAGAAAAAGGAGTGTCCTGATCTTCAAGCCAAGAAAAACCCTACAGGTAATGTTTTCTATCTAGATTCAATATCAATGGTTGGATCAACTTCCACTTGGATTGTTGATTCAGGAGCCACTGATCACATCTGCAACTCCTTGTAGGGGTTTAGAAAGATTAGAAGACTCCAGAAGGGCGAACATGGACTACATGTAGAAAATGGAGCATAAGTTTGGGCCCTTGTAGTGGGAGAGCTGGATCTTGTTTTTTATTGTAATAGAATAGTGGTTTTGAAAGATATTTTATATGTACCTGGATTTCGACAGAATTTGATTTTGGTTGCGAAACAAATATATTAAGGATATTCTGTATCTTTCTATTCTGGTATTTCTATTAGTAGAGATGGAAAAATTTTATGTATTGGACACTTGTATGGGAATCTATTTTTCTTAAACTCTATTAACAATCAATTAAATAATGCTCAATTTGAATCTTTAACAAGGAAGAGAAAGACCAATGTCAATGACTCTTATATTTAGCATCTAAGGTTGCGTCATATCAACTCAACCAGGATTTAGAGGTTAATCTATGATGGGCCTTTAGGCTCATTCAGATTGGAAAATTGGCCTCGGTGTGAATACGGCCTAATAGGAAAGATAACCAAGAGGCTTTTTACCTCTAAGGTGGATAGAGCCAAGGAGGTATTGAGTCTTGTTCACACTAATGTGTGTGGTCCCTTGTCTACACCAGCTAGACGGGGTTTTGAGTACTTCATCACTTTCATGGATGATTGTATGAGGCTTGGTTTTATTTACCTGATGAGACATAAGTCTGACTCTTTTGACAAGTTTAAAGAGTTTAAGATTGAAGTGGAGCGTCAGATAGGTAAATTGATCAAGACCTTACGATCGGATCTTGGTGGAGAGTACCTCCTGAGTGAATTCAAGGACTATATAGTATATCATGGGATAGTATCCCAACTCTCTACGCCAAGGACACCCCAGTAGGACAGAGTAGCTAAGAGAAGGAACATGACATTGATGGAAATGGTCCGAAGCATGATATCTCATGCTACTTTTCCAGTGTCTTTTTGGGGATATGCCCTAGAAACAGCGGCATACATTCTGAACTTGGTACCTTTCAAGTTAGTACCTAGGACTCCCTATGAGATATGGACTGGGCGTAAGCCAAGTCTGAATCATCTCAGGATATGGGGTTGTCCAGCTTATGTACTAGTTAAGGGAGACATGTTGGAACCAAGATTAGAATTATACTATTTTGTTGGGTATCTAAAAGGGACAAAGGGTGGTTACTTTTATTATCCTAAGGAGCAGAAAGTACTGGTTAGTACCAATGCTAGATACTTAGAGGATGATCAAAGTACTTCCACAAAAAGTTCAACTAGGTTAGAACTTGAGGAGAAGTTATCTTCAGAATCAACTTCTTCTGTCCCGATTGTGGAATAAGAAAAGGCATAAACTCAAGAGCTTATACAAATAGAGCCTCATTGTAGTGGGAGGGTGTCTAGGGTTTCGGAGAGTTAGACTGGAGAAGCTTTCGAGCTAGTCTCTGACCATCAGGAATAAGACCCTACTAGATACGAGGAGGCTATTGCTGATGCCGATGCAAATCTATGGCATGAAGTAATGAAAGCCGAGATTGAGTCTATGTACTTCAATTAGGTTTGGAATCTTGTAGCTTCACCTGAAGGGATAAAACCCATTGGGTGTAAGTGGGTATACAAGAGAAAGAGGGGAGTGGATGGGAAGGTGGAAATCTTTAAAGCTAGGCTTGTGGTGAAAGGGTATATTCAGAAAGAGAGAATCGATTATGAGGAGACCCTTTCCCCGGTTACCATGCTTAAGTGCATCCGTATCCTCCTTGCCATCACATGTCATTATGACTATGAGATATGGCAAATGGATATTAAGACGGCATTTTTAAATGGCCATCTTAGCAAAAACATCTATATATCCTAACCAGAAGACTTTATTGCTGAAGGCCAAGAATATATGGTTTGCAAGTTTAAGAAGTCCATTAATGGACTTAAGCAGGCATCGAGAGCGTGGAACATTCATTTTGATGAGACTGTAAAGTCTTATGATTTTATTCAAAACAAAGATGAACCATGCGTGTATAGGAAACTTGAAGGCATTAATGTGGTTTTTCTTATTTTGTATGTGGATGACATTCTACTCAATGGAAATGATGTAGGGTCATTGTTATCTATAAAGGTTTGGCTATCTAGTCAATTTAGTATGAAAGACTTGGGAGATGCCAGTTACATTCTCGGAATTAGGTTTCTTAGAAATAGGAAGCAGAGAAGGTTAGCATTATCACAAGCGGCATACATTGACAAGATGCTGGCCAGGTACAACATGGACTTATGCAAGGGAGCTCTAATTTCTTGCAGATATGGGTTGTCATTTTCTTCAAGGGACTGTCCTAAGTCTCAAGAAGAAAAAGACGAAATGAGTAGGATTCTCTACGCTTCGGCTGTGGGAAGTATCATGTACGACATGCTGTGTACTAGGCTAAATATCTGTTTTGCCATAGGCTTGGTTAGTAGATATTAGTCAAACCCTGGGAAGGTTCATTGGCAAGCTGTAAAGTATATTCTCAAGTACCTCAAGGGAACGAGAGATTATATGCTGGTTTACAAGGCTAATGACTTAGTTCCTACAGAATACACAAACTCAGACTTCCAGGCGGATATGGATGAGAGAAAATCCACTAGTGGATATGTCTTCACCATGTCTAGAGGTGCCATTTCATGGTGGAGTATAAAGTAATCTTGAATTGCTGACTCAACCATGGAAGCTGAGTATATGGCAGCTTCGGAGGCATCTAAGGAAGCAGTCTGGCTCTAGAAGTTCTTTTTAGAACTTGGAGTCGTGCCACACATGGACAGACCGATTGTGATGTGTTGCAACAACACTGTAGTAGTATTGCAATCTAAAGAACCTAGGAACTATAAGAAGGGGAAGCACATCGAGAGGAAGTACCACCTGATCTGAGATTTCATCCAGAGATGGGAAGTCGTGGTGGAATAGATTGCCTTTGAGAACAATCTAGCTGATCCACTCACCAATCCTTTGGCTGAGAGAGTCTTCAAGAGACATTTAGACACCATAGGGGTGGGCACCTACGGACTTACTTAGTCTTAGAGTGTAATTGGGAGATTGTTGGGAAATATACTCTCACAGACTAGGTTTCTAATGTAAATACCAAATGTTTTAATAAAAGAATTTATTATTAAGAAATTATTTGTGAATTTACATTTTTATTTGTGCATAATTACGTTTGGAAAAGATCTATTCTGTTTAAGTAAGTGGTCCATGTGAATGGAGGTCTTTCACAGTAAGGTATGGATCACGGATTACTTAATACATAAACGTTCATTCCTAACTGATTGATGAGAATGGAAATATCATAATGTCTAGGTTATTATGTTGTTAATTTCAAATGGGGAATGACTTACCTTTAGCCAGTGAGTAGTCCACTCACTTCATGACATAAGTGTATTTTGAATACGTAGAACAAGACCTGTAGTAGTGGTTTCTAAAAATACTATGTGGTATAAATCTAGACTACTATTGCTATAGCGTGGACTAGTACTTTACGATTTGAGTACGAGTTAGTGGTCTGACGAAGCTGGAAGTATGTACTTTGATATGCTATAGTTGAGATTCTATTGTAGAACCAATATACTTGCATATTGGGTATGTGCGACTAGTTAATTAAGACAGACTTGTACAAGATAGTTTCTATATTTTATCGCCCCTTGTGTTTTTCTGAATGATTTAAATATCCAGGGCCCTGGGAAACATGACTTGGACATTTACTTTAGGGTAGCGCCCTTGGAAAGCGGAAACAATCCAGGAAGTCATGGATCATTAGACTAGAAGCCTAAGGATGGTAGATGTCATTTAGAGAGGTGTTAGTACATTTCTTCCTCTCTAAATATATGGCGATGTATAGAGGGGTATTTTAGTCATTACACCTGTAGGTCGGAGACTTTGTTAACGCTGCATTGTCCTTGGGGTCAATATTTCCTTATGGTGATATTAGAAAATATTTAAAATGAAAAATACAACTATTTCTATTGCAAGGGTATTTTATTCATTTTAGTAGTTAAGGAGGTGTGTCTTTTGGTCCCCAATATAGACTGTGAATCCTAATTAAAAACAAGCTAGGGTGTTGGTTTTAAATTAAATTAAATGGAATTTATTTTATTTAAGTAGCCTGATTTAATTATTGGGTAAGAATAAAATAAAGGTCTATGGAGAGAAAGAATTAATTAAATTAGTTTGATGGGTTAATTAATTATTCAAGGCTTTGGCTCAGTTTGAATAATTAAAGATTAACCTGGGACTAAACTAATATAGGCTTGTTAATTGGACTAGTTTATTTGGGCTGGGAAATTAATTATTTGTTAGGCCATTTATTTGGTTCTAATTAGAATAATTAATTTAGTCCAAAAGGCTAAACTAAGAGTCTAATGGGCCAGTCCAGTTTAACTTAGGGTTTTATTTAGGTTAAATAGGAGAATAGAGAACAACGTTGTTTTTTTACGGCTTCCTTTCTGGTGAAAAAAATAGACGCCTCTTTCTCTCTCTCTCCAAGAAAATTCCTTAACCTTGTAAGTTGTTCACCAAACGGAATTAGGCAGGCCATATATTGGAAGATCGAGAGATTGGTGTTCACCTATATGCAAAAACAGAGTATGAGGCTTGCAGGAATCGCACCAGAAGTTTCCATCAGTGCACCTACCCCAGTTCCACACATTCTGGTCCAGCCATCTTTGAGAACAAGAAGAAAAGCCCCGCCAGAGCATGCCGTTGGAACCAGCACCGGCTCCGTTCAGGTTCTTCTGTTCTTTAATTTTTTTGCAGTTTTCAGCCTTCGCTTCCACTGTGTGCTCTGTGTTTTCCCCTTTTAAGCCTTCTATTTAATTCTAAGGTGGTTCCATCCTTTACTACTCATTTTCATACAAATTATTCTTCCAAAGATAAATAAAACTACTGCGGAAAATTAACCTCATACAATAGTTTCAAAACATGATTACATCAAGGAAAAATTGAGGTAAAGAACTTTAGCAGTATTCTAAATTGCATGCATCCGCCCATGGGCAAAATAGACCTAATTTCTGGTCCATTGGGCCAACTTGGCACTGGGTCGTTATGTTTTTCCAACACCTCTGGCTGGGCAGTGTGGACCTAGTACCTAGTCCGATCTAGGCACCTTGCATCGGGTCCGTTCTAGAGTTCGTCGATTTCTGGAAAAATCTTATTTTTAGCCATTTTTGGCCCCTCAACTCTTCTAGCAATCACGTTCTTCAATCTCCAAAATTTACAAGTTAAAAGAAACTAAAAAATAGGTATAAAACCATGCCTTTACAAGTACCTATACCTCTAACCATGAGGCGTACATCGCATCTACTCAAAACTAGAAAAAACATTGGAAAACCATTAGAATACATGATCCTATGCGTCTAACTACGAGGCATATATGAACTCTAGAAACCAATGTATGAGGGATCACATGAATTCAGAAAAGATTTATTGTTAATAGTAAAGAAACCATATTTTCAGTTTTTAACCCTAGTATATACTCCTAGATGAAACCGTGGCCCTGATACCACTTGAAGGATCAAAACAGAAAACATCAAAGGAAACACAATAAAAAAATTTTAGTTTTCCGAGCCACATCTAGGAGAGAGTACTTACTTTTCGTTATTGGCCCTGGATTAACTAATGAGGGGCCGGGTTGCACTTGAACTTACGTTGTAAGGGAAGAAGAAGGCGCCTGCAGTTCAACCAGTATTTGCGTCAATCTTCTACTCTTACGCATCAAACGCCTTTGAGCTTCCTCTCTTCATCTTTCAAAGTATGACTCTACCTTATTCTTGGGTTAGCTTGGTGAAAGCTTCTTCTTAGGATAATCAAGGTACTTTCCTTTGAGAGAGGAGGAAGAGAAAAAGTGTTCACAAGAGAGAAAGGGAGAGACGACACTCTTGAGATAGGGGAAAAACCCTAAAAAAAACACATTATATTTTTCCCTCAACTCTTCCTCATATTTTTGGCCAGCCTTAGGGCTTCATTAAGCTATAATGGCAGAAAACACTAAGCCCTTATGGGTTTGGTGCTGCATTCCAAAACCAATCTAAGATTGGCCTAATCCTCTTAATTAATTAATTATCTTTTTTGGGCTTCATTAAATACAAAAGACTAATTAATTAATTCTAATTAAACTCTTAATATATGTTAACATATCAGCCCAATTAAATAATTTATTCCAACCCAATTCTCTTAATTAATTAATTATCTTTTCTGGGCCTTATAAAATTCAAGACTAATTAATTAATTCTAATTATACTCTTAGAATAAATTTTATTCTCTTCCAAATAATTATCCATTAAGCCTAGATTATGTCTAAACAATACTAAGGTAACTTGAGCTACTCCGGGGACCAAGAGACATATTGTTCATGGCTACTAAAATGACCAAAATGCCCTTACTATTAAACAACTGCATTTTGCCATTTTAAATATTCTCATTCATCACTATATGAAAATGTTGACCCCAAGAATAATAGTGCTAAAGGAATGTCTCCAACCTACAGGTTAAATGACTAAAATACCCCTCTATATAACACCTATCAATGAGATAGGATAAATGTACTAACACCTATTTTAAAGAATTTAGCATCCTTAGATCTCTAGTCCGATAAACCATGACTCACTTGAATGTACTTGTTTATCATTAGAAGCTACCCAAAAGCACATATTTTAGAGCCACATTCCCAGGGCTCTGGATTATTAGATTATCCTGGACAATCATAAGGGAGTGATTTAACTTCACAAAATGAAGCATAGAAACTTTGTTGCATGAGTCCATCTTAACTAACGAGAGTAATACACCCAACGTACAAGGTTATTGATCTCACAAAAGAAATCTCACCCAACAGACATCAAAGTACAAGACTCTAGCTTTGCCAGACCACTAACTCATACTCAAGTATGAAGGTATCTGTCCACGCTGTAGTAATAATTGTCTAGTCTCTATAATTATAGTACTTTAAGAGAGACAACTACTACAGGACCGGTTCTACGTATTTGAAATACGTTTATGCCAATGATGTGAGTGAACTACTCACTGATTCAAGGTAAACCTTTTCTTATTGGAACTCATGGCATAATAGTTTTACCTTGATGAAATGCCTAATTCTATCAAACGACTAAGAACTCAATTTTTACTTATATAACAAGTAGCTATGGTCTATACTTTATTGTTAAGAACGACCCAACACATAAACCATTACTTGTTATATTTGGACCTTAAACGTGCAATAATATAAGAAATAAACTAAATTGAATGAATAAATAATTTATTGCAATATATTTATACAGAATACATTGTCTTTGAGGGCATACTTTCTAATAATAAGCTTTCGTACCTTTAAGATACTTGAGAATATGCTTTACAGCCTGTCAATGAACCTCTCCAGGATTTGACTGATATCTGCTAACTAAGTCTACGGCAAAGTAGATATTTAGCCTAGTATACAATATAGCATACATGAGACTTCTCACAACTAAAGTATAAGGAATTCTACTCATTCTATCTTTTTTCTTCTTGAGACTTTGGATATTCTTTTGAAGAAAAAGACAACCCATATCTATAGGGGATCAACGCCCCCTTACATGAGTCCATGTTAAATTTGGCTAGCATCTTGTCAATGTATGCAGCTTGGGATAAACCTAACATTCTCTGCTTCCTATTTCTAAGAAGGTTTATTTCAAGAATGTAACTTGCTTCATCCAAGTCATTCATACTAAATTGACTAGATAGCTAAACCTTTGAATAAAACCATAAGATTTTACAGTCTCATAGAAATGAATGTTCCATGTTTTGGATGCTTGTTTAAGTCCATAAATGGATTTTTTAAGCTTATGAACCATATATTTTTGGCCTTTAGCAATAAAGACTTTTGGTTGGGGCATATAGATGCCTTCACTAAGATGGCCTTTTAAAAATACCGCCTTGACATCTATTTTCCATATCTCATAATCACAAAGACATACGCTGGCAAGGACGATACGGATGGACTTAAACATGGCTACTGGGGAAAAGGTTTCTTCATAGTCGATCCCTTCTTTCTGAGTATACCCTTTCGCCACAAGCCTAGCTTTGAAGGTTTCCACCTTCCCATCTACTCCCCTCTTCCTCTTGTACACCCACTTACACCCAATAGGTTTTAGCCTTTCATGTGAAGTTACAAAATTCCAAACCTGATTGAAGTACATAGACTTAATATCGGCTTTCATTGCTTCATGCCATAAATGTGCATCTGTATCAACAATAGCCTCCTTGTATCAAGTGGGATCTTATTCTTGATGTTAGAATTCATGGACTCTTAAATACAGAAAACATCCACGGATCCCTTTCGAGGACCCAAGCCAAATGATTAAGATGATCTAGTGGTTACAAAATTATCTCTGTTCGCCGCGATCAAGACCTAGCGTGCATGCAACTCCAATGATCACCTGACGCTACAATGTGCGAACGTCCTCTATCAGATATACATAATGAACCAGCTCGTTACCCGGGAGTGCTAGTGCCTTAGGTTTGAGAGGCTTGATTTTTATGGTGAATTGGAGGCACAGATGTTTGACAGAGAGCTTGCTTTAGAAGACAGCTAGGGTTTTTTTTAAACAACCTGAACCTCTTAGAGTCCAACTCTCATAATATCTTATCATATTTTATTTTAAATTTAAATTAAAACTGATATGATAAGATTACTATTATTTCGGTAATTTAACTAATTAATTTACAAAGTCAGATTCTTATAATCTGGACATCCTTCAGATACATCGAATATTGACATATTTCTAGATTCATTGTATCTGGTCATTTTTCTAGGTTCAATTAACCTAGACATATTTCCAAATACATCGAACCTAGTTACCAAAAACATAACCTTAAGTGTTTACTTAATGTATGACCCTATAGGTTCATTTAACACTGATAGTGTGCCTAAATCACATTTAAATGACCCACAAGTTATAAGCGATTTCTAACAAAATCTTATAACTATTCAAGTTAAATGAACATTAGTGATCTTTTTGAACCAAACTATAACTTTATATTTAGTCATTTTGTCACATGATATCCAGATAAATATAAGGCATGGAGCATGTCATCCTTATTAAGCTTAATTAATTATTTCTTGATCTTATAGTAGACTATTCAAACAAATGATATCGATATCTCAAATTGATATATTTGAGCACAACCATGCATTTTAATAGTATAATTTATCAAGGAACCCATGGACATCTCTCCCAAAATTGAAAGGGACAAATTCCTTCGCTATCAATCATATTCCTCTCCCTGGTTTATTCTATATCCATCCGTGGTCTAATATATTATTTGGCTAAATATAACTTTAGACAACATCAAAATATAGAATTTATCAAGTAGAAAATTATGATGAATTCAGGTCGAAGGATTCTAATATCATTATGACTAGAAACTACTATGACATGTTCCATGAAGTACTCTCACAGTGGGTCATGTCCAATACAATATTCTCTGATATTTATTTATATTTTGACTTGATATCACATATATCCATAACCAGTAAAACATAGCCACCAAGTCACAACCATACTAATCTTAATTTATTATTGTTCCACTAATAATAATTGATCAGGTATAATTTAAGAATAGTCATTGTATTTGTTATAGGGTTTTACTATCAAGTCACGTACTTGATACCACAAAACTAAATGCACTATTCATGAAAAGAAAAGCTTCATATTATTAAATAAAACATAATGACAATAGTATAAGTACTAACTATTTTAGGGCATATCCCTAATGCTTGATGGTCGGAGACTAGGTTAAAAGCCTCTCCAGTCTATCGTTCTGGAACTCTGATATCCTCCCACTATGATGAGACTTCATTTGTACAGGTTCTTGAGGTTGTGCCTCTTCTTGCTCTATAATCGAGTTAGGAGAAGTTAATTTAGAAGATAACTTCTCTTCAAGTTCTAACCTTGTTAAACCTTTAGTGGATGTACTTTGTTCGTCCTCCAAGTATCTAGCATTATTACTCATGAGTACTTTTTTGCTCCTTTGGATGATAAAAGTAACTACCCTTTGTACCTTTTAGATACCTAACAAAATAGAATAATTTTGATCTCGGTTCTAACCTGTCTCCCTTGATCAGTACATAAGTTGGACAACCACATATCTTGAGATGATTTAAACTTTGCTTATACCTAGTCCACATCTCATAGGGTGTCCAAGATACTGACTTGGAAGGCACTAAGTTCAGAATATATGCTACTGTTTCTAAGGTATATCCATAAAAAGACACTAGAAGAGTAGAATGAGACATCATACTATGGACCATTTATGTAACACCCCACTACCTAGGCCCGCTAGGGCCAGGGATGTCGCCCCGTCCAAAGGACAAGGGGTTTTTATAACTAGGTCACACAAATAAAATAGCAGAATAAAAATAATACTTTAACTTAAAATTTATTTCATCCCAAGAATAAATCCATGAATTCCCAAAACAAATCCATAAATAAAATTATCCACTCTCAACTCTCCAAAGCAATACATAAAAATAAATGACAACATTCTCTTCCAAGGCAGATAATATTAGGTACTCATCCCCATAGCAAGATTGACCGAAAATCATGGTAAAAATGTGATGAGATAGAAATCTCAGTAAGTCTGTGTGTACTTAGAGTGTCCAGTGGAAATAGTTCGTGAATGCAAAGTATAAAACCTTTATAAGAGAAATACTGGCAAGCAATAAACATTAGTAAAAAACAAGAGTGGTGTTTTGGCCTTTTCAACCCTACATAATCTATAAAATCAACCACTCAAAAGAAATGATCATGGCTTACCACACGTTGGGCCCTATAACCGGTCAGAATGACGACACTTTGTGCAGACTGATAAAAAAGGTAGGTGATCGGCCTACCGGGTAAGATACTCCTCATTCTCTATACCTAAACAACAACTGGGTGTCCATTCCGGCAAAATACAATCACTTGATTGAAAAATAAACAACTGCTAGCTCGGATCGGCACGACCTACTGGACTGACATCTTATCCGGGAAGGACTCACCCCCTCAGAGGTGGCCACCTACTGAGAGACTCACCCTAACCCTTCAAAGACTAGTCCTAGCAGTCCACCCTTGTTGAGTACTCAACGACGTTTCCCACTTGGGAGAAAATGAATAAAACACCATTCCACATGAAAAAATAATTAAGGGTTTCCAGAGTATTGGTCCAATTCAGTTTTGGAAAGTGTTTTGAGATTGAGTAAATCTACTTATTGATTTCCAAATAATTTGTTTATCTGAAATAAGAAAGAAGTTAATCCTCAATTGCCTTTGCAGAACTGAGTGTCCATGCACTCTACATTTGGCTTGCCAAAATTAGACATTTTACATCAATCAGGTTTTATGTAGGAGCTTACCTAATCCTTGCTCACAATAAAAGGTCTCCAACAGCTGACCTAACCTCGCATGGGCAAAAACAAACCACAATCAAACTCAAGCCAAAATCCACATTCTCAATTTAAAACAACTCAACTCACTATTACCATGATCCTAGTGTCCGAAGCTTTAAGGCCAAACAATAAATAAATAGGTTTATAAGCTAAGCCTAATTTGATATTTAAAATACTTAAGGTTTTGGGAAATAAGTACTAATAAGTTGAAGGTTTAAATCTTGCTAAGAAAAATTTAGAGTTTATTTGATGAAGAGTCCTAGGTGGTATTAGGTAAAATAATGATTTATTAATAATTTAGTTGTTAGAAAATAATTGATAACTAAAATTAGTTGAAAATAAATTTAATGAGTCTTGCTTGAAAAATAATAATTAAATTTTTAATGGGTTTTGATTAAAAGATAATAATTACAATTTTAGAAATAAATATTTTACTAATTATGATTATTTCCATAAAAGGCTTTAGTTGATTTCATTATTTTATATAATATCTACATATATATATATATATATATTATTTTTCTAGCAAAGGCTATTATTTATTTGACTAAAATATCCTTATTATATATAATAATCTAAATCTACCCCTCATAGGGTATTTCCAAAATTACTGGCAAAATCATATTATGAAATATTTTATTCATGAAATAAAAATTAGCTTAGGGACAACTAGGTCATGATCATATTTCTATGGCTAACCACAATCATGAACATATACAATCCTTCAATTCATCAACTCATCCACATCATGCATATAAGCATAGATCTAGACTTACTAAGGCATGATCTAACCTTTACTAGCATAAATATAATCATGGCTTTAATAATCACACAAGAATATAAATCATATTCATCATAGATGACATAATCTCTAGCATACTTGATCATGGAGACATGCATTAAACCTCAAAACATCATACAATCAACCAAGATAACCCATCCATGCATAACTACCATCTCCAACATATTCATACATATATTCATGCTTCAATCTCAACTCATCACAACAATATATACTCAACCCTATTCATGATTCATCTTCTATCAACATCATCCTAGAGACATGAATCTAGAATTTAAAAGAAGGGTTAAAAAAGCTTACTTGATTGATGAATACCTTGAAGGAGTTTCGAATGAATCTCAACCCCTAGATGTGTCTAAATCCATCCAAAGAAGATGAAGGAAGCATGGCCATGGAGAAGAAGCCATTTGGCCAAGAGAGAGGGAGTGTTCGGTTCGGTCGAGAGAGAGAGAGAGAGAGAAGAAGAAGAAAGTCCATTATCATGCTTAAACACACATATATGTTCATTAGAGATTGAATATTAGCAAAGATGAAGTCGATTGAATAAACCTACCTTGAAGGTGTTCTTGAGCCTTCACAAAATTTCTGGTTTTTTATCCAAAAGTGCGAGTTGGATTTTGGATTTTGATGTTAAAAATGGTATGGATGGATTCACGGAAGTGTGTAGATGAAATTTGGAATTTTTAGAAGAAGTTTGAAGTGATTTGGAGAGGTATTAGTTGAAAGGAAGGAGTAGGTGTTCTTGGTGTGCTATGTGTTCTTGAAGGTTGAAGAGAATGGAGAGCTTTTGGATTGGAGGCTGCCGAATTTCTGTAGGTTTAGGGCTGGCCAAATTGTTTGTAGGGTTTGGTAGATGATTTTCTGGTTTGGAAGGGAAAAGGAAAGGCTAGTTGTTGAAATCCTTGAAGAATATTTTTGGGAAGCAAATTTGGAAACTAAATATACAAGAATATCTTTGATTATTGGAGAGCTTTTGGAATGCTGCCATGGCCAAATTTTTTAGCAGAGTTTCAGCTGGTTGAAGGAGGCTAAGGGTGGCAAAAAATAAGGAGTATAATGGTGAAGGGAAGGTCTGGTTGTTTAAGGGATATTTTATGGAAGGTTATTAAATTATGGTGACTGGAATTTTGGTAACTAATCAAGCATGATTGCAGTAATTTTTTTTGGAAATCTTTTAGGGCAGCTATGATTGGATTTTTGTGTAGAAGGTTGGGAAAGATAATGGAGTTCAGTTCATGGCTGTTTAAGAGAAGACTGCACAGAAAATTGGAGGAGTTTCGGCAAGGGCTGAATAAGGAAACAAGGTTGGAAAAATCACTGCACAGAATTTCGCAAGGCTGGAATTTTCTGGGCAGTTTTTGGCTGCCCTTTTCCAGTCGGCTTGCAGGGAGTTTGAAGGAGATTTCAGGGGTCTTTCAAGGCTGGTTTCCAGCCTTCTTCATGGAGGAAAAACATGGCTAAGGAGCTGAGCAAAACCTGGAAGAAAACAGCTTGGTTTCGGACCTCCAAAGCTGTGAATTTGCCCAGGAATTTTTCTAGTTTTGCACCACCTTTGTGCAATCCAAAAATGGCCAGAAAAATTCAGGTTCCAAGCTGATAAAAGGGCCATTTTTTGGCAGCATTTGGGAGGGAATAATGGCTAAGAATTTTGACACCTTGAAGGCACAAGAAGCTGGAAAAATTTCAGTTCAATACATGAAAGAAAATGAACCTAACTAGAGTGAAGTTTTAGAAAGTTCACTAGGGAAATTTAATTCATTTGAAATCCTTCCCCCTCTTTCATGGTTTCGGTCCACAAGATTTCTTTTACTAAGACATTTTGAACCTTCAAAGCCATAGCACATTGTTGGAATTTTTCTAGAATAAAATTGGCTTGAACAAATTGAACATCCTAATAGATTGAGAATTAGGAAAAATTAAGGATCAAGAGGAAATAATTTTGCTTTAGGAATTTTGTGTAGGGCAAAAGAGTAGGATTAGGATACTCCTATCATATCTCTCTTAGGACAACATCTCTACCCTACTCCAAGCACCTAAGGCCGAAAGTAATACTTCCCAAGCAAAAATAAAATTTAATCAAGCTGAAGCTCTTATGATGGAATTTAAACCCAAAGTTCTAACCACTACACCGTAACAACTCTTGTTGTTATTTTCTTTCTAAAAATATTTTCCTATTCAATCCTCAAGCTATCACCCTTTTTCCACCTCAAGCAAAAATTACCATTTTGCCCTTCTTACTCAATAATCATAATCAAGTCCTCTAGACTATAAACATAAATTCAATGCACATAAAATCATATAAAAATATATTTAAACATGCAATGAAATATGATATGCATCCCAACCCCCTTACTTTAAGGTTGGTTTTGACTGGGGTTTCACAATTTACATCAATTTCCTATTCCTTCTCTCAGCTACTCTATTCTGCTTGGGTGTCCCTAGTATAGAGAGTTAGGATACTATCCCATGATGTCCCATGTAGTCTTTGAATTCAGTAAGAAGGTATTCTCCACCACGATCTGATCATAAGGTCTTAATTTGTTTACCTGTTTGACACTCCACTTTAGCTTTAAACTCTTTAAACTTGTCAAAAGAGTCAGACTTTCATTTCATCAGATAAACATAACCATACCTTATACAATCATATGTGAAAGTGATGAAGTACTCAAACCCCCCTCTTGTTGGTGTAGACAAAAGACCACACACATCAGTGTGAACCAGACTCAATGTTTCTTTGCCTCTATCCGCCTTTTGGGTAAAGGACCTTTTGGTCATTTTTCCCATAAGATAGAATTCACACTGAGGCCAACTTTCCGATCTCAATAAGCCTAAAGGCCCATTATGGATTAACCTCTAAATCCTAGTTGAGTTAATGTGACCTAATCTTAGATGCCAAAAATATAAGTAATTGACATTAGTCTTTCTCTTCTTATTTAAAGGTTCAGATTGAGTGCTATTTAATTGATTGTTAATAGGATTAATGAAGAATAGATTCCCATACATGTGCCCAGTACATATAACTTCTCTATTTCTACTAATAGTAATACCAGAATAGAAAGAAATAGAATATCTGTGATTTATTAGTTTTGCAATTGAAATCAAATTCTGTCTAAAACCAGGAACAAATAAAACATCCTTCAAAACTAATTTTCTATTACAATCAAAAGTAAGTTCATGTTCTCCTACAGCAAGGGCCCAAACTTGTGCTCTATTTCTCATGCGTAGTGCATATTCGCCCTTCTGGAGTTTTCTAATTTTCCTAAACCCCTACAAAGAGTTACAAATATAATCAGTGGCTCCTGAATCAACAATACAAGTAGAAGTTGATCCAACCATTGATATAGATTCAAGATAGAAAACAATAACTGTGGAGTTTTTCTTGGTCTGAAGAACTGGACACTCATTTTTCCAATGTCCCTTCTTCCTACATTTGAAGCATTTACCCTTGGGTTTGTCTTTGGGCTGGACTTGGGCTGGTGCATTGCATTTCCCTTCTTCTTCTTGAATTTTCTGGACTTAGGCCCAGTTCTCAAAGAAGAGGCCATCATAGCTCTAGCCTGTGGCTTCATGACCTTCTTAGCCACCTAGAGCTCCTTCATCAACTCTGTTAAACTCATGTTTAACTTGTTCATGTTGTAATTCAACTTGAACTGAGTGAAGGTGCCTAACAAAGATTCAAGAACCATGTCCACTTGACTCTCGGGGTCAATAACAGCTCCAAAGAGTTCTGTTTCCTTAAAAGCAGTAATCATCTTGAGCATATGCATTCTGACTTATGCTCTCTCGGTCATCTTTGTAACACCCTACGACTACGTACCCTAAAAGGGCGGGGATGTCGCCCCGTCCCATAGGACAAGGGGTCTTTAAAACGAGGTACAAAATATAAAGGTAATCTCCAAAAGAATCAACTTTGATAAATGAAGAAATACTCTTATTACATCAGGCTCAAATTAGAGCAATACGAAATAAAACAAATATTGTTCAGAAGTATAAACGACAAAAGTCTCCTAGAACAGCATAGGAAAAATAGCAAAAGCCTCTACTGTCAAAGCCCCACTGACTCAGCACAATCTATCTCCTGAAAACATGATGTAAAACCGTGTGAGAATAAATCTCAGTAAGTCTTGTGTGTGCACATGGTGTTTTGAATAGTATGTGTATGCAAAGTGTAAAACATTTGTAGAAATAATTTGGCAAGTCATAAACAATCTCTTTTCGCAAGGAGTAGGTTTTCTCATTGTCACACTTTGTACAAAATAAATCCTCCACTCTAACAAACAGTCATGTCACCACACGTTGGGCTCCATGAGAACAAAATGGCCAAGGCACCACACTTTGTGCACCTTGTCCGGACTAAATTACCACACATCGGGCATTCTGATCAAGGTGAGTGTACAGCTCACCGGGTGAGATACTCCTCCATCTCTACACCCAACAAAACCATCCGAGTGTCCATGCCGGGAATATAAATAATACCATACTAGGTACAAATGCTAGCTCGGACTGGCCTAACCAACCAACACTGTCGCATTTTCAAGCAGAGTTCATCTTCTGGAGGTGGCCTCCTGCCAGAAGACTTACGCTAGCCCTCCAAGACTAGTATTGTTAGCCTAATCTTATTGAGTACTCAACGAACATATTCGTCAATTCCTGATTCAAAATATCTCCGCACCTTGGCTTTGTACAACGTGGTTTTCCTCTAAAAGAGTTTTCTAAAAATTTTGGAAAGAATAGTTTTCTTGATAAAATTATTAGTTTGACAAAACCGTTTAAAGAATAATCATCCACGTTTACAACCCAAATAATCATAGTTTAACAATCGCTTTACAAAGCTTCACAACATAGACTTGCCATCACAACATTTAACAAAAGAGTTTACGCAAGGACTTACTTGATATGCCTAAGATAAATGAGATAAAATCACAGCTTGCTTCCTTCAAATACCCTCCTGATCTAGAATCACATAATATCATGATCAGGGTCTCAATCGACTTAAACATGCATTAAAATCATTTATTCCTATAACAAATCACGATCCATTATCTAACTTTAAATAAATCATCTAATCCTCAAAGATCATATACCATGGCCATATGCCCATCCAACTAATAGACATCATTAAACCTTACTTTCGGCATCAAGGGTAAGTATTCCCTTACCTTGCAACAATCGAGTTAGCAAGATCTCAATGCTCCTATGGTGATCGTCCCGAGTTCACTTAATTGGAAGAGAAAAGCTACCTTCTTTACTTTCTTTTGACCGAAAATAAATAGAAGGGATGAAATCAGCCTTTAGGTGGCGTGGTTGAAGGGAAGAAAAGGAGAAGAATTGATGGAAGAAAGGAATTAAGAGGTTGAGATGGTTTTTGCTTACCTTAGAGGGTGATCAGTTTTTGCTAGGTATTGCTCTTAGGATTTTCGAAAATTGCTATAGAGTTCTTGCTGGAATTTTTCGTGTAGAATAGAGAGGGTAATCGGCTACTATGCTTTAGGGTTAGAGAAGATTGGTTTAGGGTTAGATGGTGGTGTTTAGAAAGACTCCTAATGGCTTTAGGTTTCTTGGATAGCAAGGGACAAAATTGCAGCTTATGGTGTACCTTATTGCTGCCGACTTTGGGAGGGTTTAAGGGAGAAAATATTCTGTAATTTGCTTCTTTGTACTGGCCAAAATATTGCTCAAGGGAAGGTTTGAATGTGTTCAAAATTTTGGGCCAAACAAAGAAGAGTTTGAGAAGGTTTGAAGAGCTGAAATTTCTGTGCGGGTGCAGTGGTTTTGTTGTACGAAATTGCTGAACGATAAGAGGAGAAATTCTGGTCTGTTGTAGCTGTGGTTCTGCCACAATTTTTAGAGAAAAGATGAGGGTTTTAGGTGTAGAAAATTGGCTTGATCAACTGAGGATTCTGGTGTGTTTTGGTGTGCAGAATTTCGGTTTGTGTAGGAGTGCAAGCTGGCCAAAATCTGTAGTTTTTTGGAGATAAAAATTTGGTTTTGTGCAGCTAAGGTAATTTGAATTTATAAGGAGTGTTCTAGATGTTTTGAGCTAGGGTTTGGAGTGTTGTATTGCACCTAGAAGTGCTGGAATTTTCGGACAGCTTGTGCTTGCACAAGGCTACCGAATTTCAGCTAGGAAAAGGTAGCAAAACCTAGTTAAATTAGGATTGAGATAAAATCTGATTTGCTAAAAGATTTAGGATAAGATTTCCTAGCTTTGGAAGAGTTTGAGTTGACCTAAAATTCCTTCAAGAAGTGGCGGCACTAGCTGGAAAATTTTCCAGATTTTTAGCTAAAGTTCTAGGTTTAAAATCAACAAGGTTTCCTACTAGAAGAATGACTCTTTAATTCCAACTTTCTATTGCAAGCTCTAGCAAGTTGAAATCAAACTAAAATTGTAATTATTCAGCTAGAGTTTTTGAAAATCCAAGGGAATAAAAGCTGAAAATACAAGTGAACTTTATTCACATCAAAGCCCTTGATTTTAGGAAATAAATATGGAGACTTATTTCCTTGGAATAATGGCACTAAAATTTCTCTAGGATATCTAGATCCTTTTCGGCCAAGACATGAAAAAGTCTAAGGAAAGGAACTTTCAAGAAGAGAAACTAAGATTCACAAAAGGTAGGATTCGAACTCGGGTCACCAAAGGAAATCACCAACCTCCCGCTATTCCAAAGCTACTCCACATTAATAATCCTCTAAGAAATTCTTTCCACCCTATTCTCATCCTTCCATATCCTTGACCATACCTCACATAACCAAATCTTTAACAACACCATTATTTCACACCAATCAATTCAAATGCAAGGACAACTTTAAAATTCACATATATCCATGCAAAAATAATTTTAAGCTACCATGAAAAATGCAAAATGCTATGCAATGCATGACTTTTCCCCATAGTCAAAGGTGGTTGTGGGCGGGGTATTACAATCTTGGTGTTTATAATTGTTCAAAGAGTCTCCTGCTTTACGGGCCGGCTCTTATCTGCGAACATTATGGCTAGTGATGTGCTTATGTCATATGCAGTAGCCATGTGCTCGTGTTTAGATTGAAGCACATTTGACATGGAGGCTAAAATATAGCATCGGGCCATCTCGTCAGCCTTCTTCCATACCTTTTCAACCTCACGCTCCTCAACGTTGGAACCTTCCCTGATTACTGGGCAGGTCTCGTATAGGACATATTCATACTCCTCAACTATAATTATTATATTCAGGTTCCTTTTCCAGTCCATATAGTTTGAACCTGTTAGCTTATTTTTGCAAAGAATAACTGTTAAAGGACTAAAAGAATCTTCACTAACCATTTCTAAAATTTTGAAAAATAAAAGAAATTCTCAGTATTGTAAAACAAAAATAATTTTGTGCATTTTATCCTAATATTAAACTTGATAATAGCTAAGCCCATTACTATTATCTTTAACATGATTAATTTAGCTCTTAAGAAAACTGACATAGCTTCTTGGGAAGATTAACAGTTTCATAAGCTAAGTGTGTTAACTACCACAAATTAATTTTCCTTCTAGGTAATGATCTAGAAGATAACTTAAAAGAGGTGATGGGCGTTTCTTCTTATTTTCTATAGACATGCTTCACACTATAACCTCCAACATGGGCTGGTTGATCATAGTACGTGTCCCAGATTATTAATTACATCCTTCCAATAGTTATAGATCCTTATGATATCTCTATCTTATATGGGTTCACTCCTAGGGTGACATGAGGAAACCCATGATTTCTAATGAGAATCGTGATAGAAGCCGTGGGACCATTGAAACCCCTCTCCCACTTAGTTTTTAAATAAGGGGTTTCTTAGAAAAATATTGTTCAAAAAAATTCAATTAAGTTCTCCTTTAACTCAAAATAAAATGTCTAAATCTATAAAAATTTCCACGTCAAGGTTTAAACCCTTTGTGAAATTTTTCCTCAAGAATTAATTTTATTTAAGTCAAAAACTTAATAATTTAAAAATATTTCCATTTAAAAATTCATAGAGATTTTGATCTCTAGGTTTTACTTGACAATAATAATTTTTCCTCTTGAGAAAATAAATTAAAATGGATTTCCATTTTAACTTACAAAAGTTTCTAAATCTGAAATATTTTCTATGTTAAGGATAAAAACTTTAAGAAAAAAACAAAGCATTAATTTTTATTTAAGTTAAAATAATCATTTAATTAAAGAAAAATATTTTTCGGTGTCAAATAAAATTTCTCAAAGACTTTGGTCTTTGAGAAAATGTGCACACATGACTTAAACAAATTAGTATGCTAGAAAACTGTAGACATTTTTGTGCTTTTCTAGTTTTAAACCTAACTGCATAAATAAAAGAATTAAACACATTAATGAAATTAATTAACGATCTTGTTCAATCCTAAAATCCTTTACAATAAATTTTTATGCAAAATATTCAAACAATATTAACTATTATAATAAAAATAATTATGCCTGGTATGGGACCCAAAAAAAAAATATCGTGGTCCAGTGCACCCACTACACAGGATCATGGCCCATAGGAAGATCCATGGGCTATGGTCGGTAGGCGGGTGCCTGCGACCCTGCCCGCCCACGCAGTGACCCGGGAAGCATCCTAGTTAGGATGCAGGATGCTCAGCATCCACGAGGATGCTATTTGCATTCGCGAGGATGCTCATCCTCACCTTGTGCGATCGAGCCAAGGAGCGCTGGGCCCAGCTGCGGCTTTGAGCCACAGCTGGCCTGGGCACAGCCTCAACTCCAGGCACGACCAAGCTGAGGCTTGGCTCGGCTCATCTTCTCCGCGATAATTTTTTTTTTCGCCGATTTCTTCTGCAATTTTTCCAGAACTCTGCTGACTTCGTTTGCAATCCATCTAGGCAGATTCTTGTTACATTTTCCAACAAAAAACAAGCGCCATATGTGTCTATACTCTTTCAAATTGGGTTTATATGAAGGCTTAACAAAGCATTACGAAATTATTACAGAGTCTCCTATACCTCAGCAGCGAGGTTTACAGATGGATCTACCCATACCAAAATAGCGAAGGATCTCATCATATTCATCAAATTAATCTTGCTAATTTTATTATCAAGCATGATTCCATCCTATGCCATTTAAATCAACATACTCTGATACCACTTGAATCTTCGAAAACACATAGAAGCCATGCATGCGTGAGCCAACACAAGCAAAAAAATAATAATAAAATAAAATACATAGAGAGCAGCGGAAGAATAAAAATATACCTCTGTGCTTTGTTTGACTCTTCACCCGTGAAGAAGCTAATGATATCACTAGAAAAACTCCCTCAGCAAATGATGTCTCAAGGATTGTTGAAGCCTTCGGTTGAAACCCAGCAATTCTTCGACTCCTCTATAGCATGAACATGAAGCTCTTTGCTTCTCAGAATATTCCACAGCCCAATCTATGTTGGTGAAACAATTTAGATGAGGAATTACTCTTCTTGATCTTTTGCTATTAATTAGCAAAATCAAGAAACCATAAAAGGAAAAAAGAATATGAACGAGAGAGAGAAGAAGAACAAGGCACTATTGTTTTTTCTACTGTGTCGTATGTATGTGTTGTTTCCAACAAAAGGCCACAATTATTCACAACACCAGATAACCCAAAACACTGAGGTTTTGATATTTCAAAACCCCCAGAGGCTATCAACGGAAGAGGTTTGGGTAATCCTTAACTCTTCTGTTCCATGAATAAAAAAACCCTTTTAGTCCAAGCTATTGGGCCAAAAATAATTTATTATTTTCCTTGAACTTAATGAGCCCAAAAATAATAACCATTAATTATTTATTTTTTGGGCCTATTAAAATAACTCAATAAATAATTAATGAGCCGAAATAAATTAAAATAATTATTTAAGCCTTTTATTAACTAGTTTAATCCCAGGTTAATTTTTCTAATTATTCAATCTAGGCTTAGGCCTTGAACAATTAATTAATCAATTAAACTTAATAATAAATTTAATTTTTCTCATTCTTTTATTTTATTCCAGTTCAAAAAATAAATTAGACTTCTTGTATAAACTAAAATCTTTTTTTATTGTGACCATTTTCTCGACCAAAAAAGACACATCGCCTTAGCTACTAAAATGACCAATATACCCTTGCTATATAAATAGTTGTATTCTGTATTTTAAATATTTTCTAATATCACTATAATGAAATATTGACCCAAGGACAATGCTGTGTTAGTTATGTCTTCGACCTACAGGTGAAATAACTAAAATACCCTTTTATACATCGTCGTTCATTTAGAGAGGAAAGAGTGTACTAACACCTCTCTAAAAGACTTCTACTATCCTTAGGCTTCTACTCCAATGATCCATGACTTCTTAGAATATTTTCGCTTTCTAAGAGAGCTACCCTAAAGCTAATATCCAAGTCATGTTTCCTAAAGCCTTGGATAATTAGATCATTTGGACAACCACAAGAGGCAATATAGTGTATACACTATCTTATACATGTCTGTCTTGACTAACTTGTCACATATATCAATATACAAGTATATTGATCCTTCTAAAGAACTTCAACCATAGTATATCAAAGCATACGCTTCCAGCTTCATCAGACTACCAACTTATACTCAAGTTGTATAGTATAAGTCTACGCTGTAGCAGTAGTAGTCTAGGTTTCTATCATATATTATTCTTAGAAACCACTACTATATGTCATATTCTATGTATTCAAAATACACTTGTGTTATGAAATGAGTAGACTACTCATTGGCTAAAGGTAAGCCATTCTCTATTTAGAATTCATAACACAATAACCTTGCCATGGTAAGATTCATATTCTCATCATCCGATTAAGAACAATAGTTTATATGTTAAGTATCACATGGTCCATACTGTGAAAGACCTCCATTCACACGAACCATTTAATTAAACACA
The DNA here is from genome assembly GCA_026120185.1 of Voacanga thouarsii. Lineage (NCBI taxonomy): Eukaryota > Viridiplantae > Streptophyta > Magnoliopsida > Gentianales > Apocynaceae > Voacanga > Voacanga thouarsii. The sequence continues at coordinate 681,090 of JANUWF010001049.1, read as the reverse complement.
ATAGGTCTTTTCCAATAAAATTGTGCACAAATATAAATAATATTTCACAAATAAATTCTGAGAAAAATACATTTATTAATACAAGTCAAAATTACATCAAAAACCTAGTTTAAGAGGGCATACATTCCAACAACTATTAGGAGTGGTGAATCCTTTATTGACCCTCTTAACTACTTTCGTTTACCTCACATTATATCCATCCCATAGACGACTCTCGATCTGGCTCCAGAGATTGGAATCAAAGTACAATACTTAGCAAACAAAGTACCTTGAAGATCTCAAGCCAAAGGATATTTGCACGTTTACTATAACAAGATTCTATCACTGGCACTAAATAGTTATCCATGTGATTATCTCATAGCCAGGTCATCCAATGTACTTGTTCTATTAACAAACATCCACGTGTTAACTTTAAGTATCTTAATGCTCACAAATATGAGAACCACCATCTGATTAGATCAAGAAGTTTAACACGTGCTAGTCTTAACGCATTAATGATGCCCTATCTCATTAATACTATAAGTAGGGATTATTTAAGTACTAACACAATTTAGTATAGTAGGAATCTCACATCATGATCTCTATCATGATTTTCCTTAACACAGTGTTGTATTAGGGACTTTATCTAATAGTTATGTACATCAAAGTAAAGAAGACAAACTAAAAGATAAATAATGCCTTGTATTATAAAGCAAATATGTCATATACAAAGTACAAATGATTACCTCTAGGGCACAACACTAACAAGTGTAACCGGTATGAACTAAATCATCAACCCTGTGAACAAGTATATATTCTCTGTTCCCTTCAGGTACTTGAGAGTATGCTTTACAGCTTGCCAATGTTCTTCCCCTAGGTTTACTAATACATGCTAACCATGTCTACTGCAAAGTAGATATCTAACCTTGTACAAAGCATAGTATACATAAGACTTCCCACTGCCGCAGTATAGGGAATCCAATTCATCATTTCCTTTTCTTCCTATATCTTAGGACACTGTTTAGAAGGTAAGGTTAATCTGTGCCTAAAGGGTATGATTGCCCCTTTACACTGATCCATACTAAACTTAGCCAATATCTTGTCAATGTAAGCAGATTGAGATAAGCCTTTCATTTTTGCTTCCTATCTCTAAGAAGCTTTATTCGAAGAATATAGCTAGCTTTTTCTATATCTTTCATGCTAAATTGACATGATATCCACACCTTTATAGATGACAATGTCTCTACATCATTTCCAATGAGTAGAATGTCCTCCACATAAAGTACTATAAAAGGCACGTTGTTGCCATCCATCTTCCTACACATGCAAGGCTCATCTACATTTTGTATGAAACCATAAGACTTTAAAGTCTCATCGAAATATATGTTTCATGCACATGATGCTTGCTTAAGTCCATAAAAGGACTTTTTAAGCTTACACACCATAAGTTCTTGGCCTTTCGCAATAAAGCCTTTAGGCTAGGTCATGTAGATTTCTTCACTAAGATATCTATTAAGCAAAGCTATCTTGATATCCATCTATCATATCTCATAATCATAATGATATGTGACGACCAAGAGAATGCGAATGGACTTAAGCATGGAAATAGGTTAAAAAGTATCCTTATAATCGATCCATTCTTTCTAAGTATAACCTTTTGCAACCAACATTCCTTTATAGGTTTCGACCTTTCCATCTGCACCTCATTTTCTCTTGTATACCCACTTTCACTCAATAGGTTTAATCCCTTCAGGTGTAGTGACAAGATTCTAGACTTGATTGAGATATATAGACTCAATCTCGGTATCTATTACTACTTGCCATTTGTCTGCATCAATATCTGCAATGGCCTCATCGTATCTAGAAAGATCTTGTTCCTGATAGTTGAAAACTACCTCAAAGACTTCTCCATTCTATCTTTTTGGAACCCTAGATATCCTCCCTGTAACACTCCATTACCTAAGCCCAACAGGGCCGGGGATGTCGCCCCGTCCATAGGACAAGGGGTCTTTATAACTAGGTCACATAAAATAAAATAAAAACAATACTTTAAAATTAAAATTATTACAACCCAAAAATACATGAACAAATCCAAAATAAATTGTTTGCTACAATCTCTCAAAATAAGACATAAAGAAATTAATATAAAGTCTTCAAAGCATAGGCAACAAATCTAGCTATTGTCCTTCATAGCAGGATCGACCTGAAAACATGGTATAAGGGGTGCTGAGAAAAAAATCTCAATAAGCCCGTGTGTGCTTTGAGTGTTTCAAGAAAAACAGTTCATGTATGCAAGTTGTAAAATTTTCATAAAAGAAAGTGCTGGCAAGTATTAAATAAATGTAAAAAATAAAGAGTGGTATTTTACTTTTCAAATCTTACATGTGTGCAATAAATACAACCACTTAAAGAGGCAACCATAGGTTATCATATGTTGGGCCCCATGACCATAGAACGGTCAGAATACCACACGTCGTGCATGCTGACAAAATGTAAGTGTACGGCCTACCGGGTGAGATACTCCTCCATCTCCACACCTAAACTTACCAGTTGTTCACTCCAGAAACACACAGTCCATATGACTAAAATTTGCTAGCTCAAGCCGGTATGACCTACCAGACTAGCATCTTATTCGGGAAGGACTCACCCCTCAGAGGTGGCCACCTACTGAGAGACTTACCCTAACCCTTCAAAGACTAGTCCTAGTAGTCTACCCTTATTGAGTACTCAACGTTGATTGTTCCACTTTGGAGAAAATTGATCATACACTGATTTACTTGGAAATAGCAATTAAGGGTTTCTAAAATTCTTGTCAAAGTTGGGTTTTAGAAAGAGCTTACAATTTTGTGTAAAACAACTTGTTTAATTTTCAAATGATTTGCTTGACAGAAATAAAAAGGAAAAAAACAGTCCTTAATTGCCTTTACAAAATGAATGTCCATACACATCGCATTTGGCTTGCCACAATAAGTTTTGGTCTTCAAATAATTCCATATAGGAGCTTACTTGATCCTTTGCTTGTCGAATTCAGAAATCCTCTAAGGCTGATCTAACCCCGCCTGGGGTAAACACAAGACATAAGGTTATACTTGAGCTATACTTGCTTACATAAATAATTCCTAGTTCAACTAGTTACAATCATGACCTTAATGTCCTAAGCTTTAAGGCTATATGATAAAGAATTTTATAAAATAAATCTAGCCTAATAAGTTAAAATAACTAGGGATTGTAAAATAATTACTAATAAGCTATAGGTTCAAATAATAAATCTTGAGTATTATTACTAATAAATAAACTAGCGTTTGAATATTGAATAATACTAAGTCCTGAATAATATTAATAAACGGTAATTTTTAAATTAATTAATTAATTAATTAATATTTAATAGATAATAAATAATTTGTAATAAATAAAATTAATAATAAATGATTTATATTAATTTTTTTAATAGATAACAAATAAATTTTAATATAAATAATATTTATGAATATAGGTAAAAGTTTTAACTAAGGTCTACAAGAGCATTAATATTTTATTTATTATTATTATATAAAATATTCTATTTACTATTATACATATATATAATTTTTAATAAAAGATATTATTTATTTGACTAATAAAATATCAATATTTCATTTAATATTCCAATTTCAAAACTTCCTAGGAATTTCGAAATCTTTAGAGAAAAAAATATAGTAATAATTTTAATTAATGTAATAAAATTTGTTACTAAAAATAACCTAGTATTAACATGAAAATAATAATGGTTTTCCTATTGCTAAACAAGAATCATGAACACATTTTCCAACATCAAACAATAACTAATCCATTCATGAATATAGGCTTAAATCAACATATGCTATCACATGGCCAAATCCTTACTAGACATAATCATAATCATGGCTTCAATGGAGATAAGAACATAAAAATCCTATTCATCAAAGGTGTCATAATATCTAACATGCTTTAAACATCCATAATTTTCTTAAGACATGATGAACACACATTGATTCTCAAGAGAATCCATATAGCTTAATCATGAATAATCATTCTCATGTCCTAATCCCAATCCCTTCATTCACATGCATATACTCAATCCCCCATTCATATTCTATTCTTCCTATCAATATCTAAGAGACATGATTGCTAAATTAAAAAGGAGGATTAAGGAGAAATACTTGATTGACAATTACTTTGATGAAGACTTAAGAAGGTCCATGCGATTAAGAGTCTTGAATTGTCCAAGAGGAAGAAAAACAGCCATGGTTGTTGATACATTGAAGGTTGAATGGAAGAAGATGAACAAAGGAGTTGTTCTTGGTTACCTTGATGATGTTCTTGAGACCTTCAAGAAAAATTGGTTTTTGATCCGAATGTAAGTTCTTGTTTGTGAAATTTTGTGTTATAAATACCATAAATGAACACTAGGGAGTATGTAGGAGTAATCTGGAGTATTTGGGAGGGATTGGAGGTATTTAGAGTGGGTTTTGGCTTGAAGAGATGTAGTGTGTGTTCTTGGTGTTTTTGGTAAAAATTGAGAGAGTTTGAGAGAAAACGCTGCACAAAATTTGGGAGAATGCTGGTTGAATGGTTTAGGGAGTTTAGGAGTTTTGGTTTTTAGCTTAGAAAGGAAGAGAATAGTCTAATTGTTTGAAATTCAAATGGAGAGATTTGAGGAGTGGTTTGAGGTATAGAATATATTAATGGTGTTTGATGGATGGAGGTTTCTTGGAGCTGCAATGAAGCCGGCTGGGCTAGTTTATTTTGCTGAAATGAATGAAGATTGATGGAGCTTTAAGGCTAGCCAAAATTCAAAGCTTAATGGCAGAGGAATTTCTAGTTGTGAGGCTTAGTACAAGAGTGTTTTCATGGAGCAAAATGCTGAAAATTTTTTAAGTTCAAATATAGTTTGAATGGAGTGATCTTAGGAGATATTTGAGGTGTGGTTATGGAGTCCAAGTGTTCAAGGTAAGTGGAGAGGTTAATGGTGTTCTATTCATGGCTGAACAAGGTTCATTTTACAGAGGTTTGAGGGTGGTTTTTTGGCCACGGCTTAAGGGAACAAAGCTGGAAATGTTCTAGTTTCATGGTGTTCAAGGTTCGAATGTTTGTTGCATTTTTCTGTGCAGAATTTCTGCACTTCTTCATCCCAATTTGCAGAGGATTTTGAGAGGTTTTTGAGGGCCTTTTAAGGCTAGTTTCCAGCCTTCTTTCTGGAGGAAAAGCAGAGGAGTTTTGCTGGATTGAAGGCAAAAGACAACAGCTTCATTTCCAAGATGAATGTCAGTGAAACTGCCCAAAATTTTTTCTGGTTTGTGCAGTTTTTGTGCAGTTCGAATTTGCACAGAAATTTCAGTTTTCAAGCTCAATGAATTGGTCAATTTTCTGGCAGTAAATGAGAAAGAAACTTGGCTGTGTTTTCTGGAAGTTAGGCTGCTCAAAAATCTGGAAAATTTCTAGGTTTCCTTCATCAAGATCATGAACACTATGAATATGAGTTTGAAGGTTCAACCATGGTGATTAATTTCCCTTGGGAACCCTTCCTAACTCCTCTCCTATTTTCAGTCAATCCTCCACCTTCCAAGATCAATTTTCAAAATTCAAAGACAAGAAATCCTCACTAAAATTTCTGGAATTAAAAAGTGAAATTTGATAAATTTTGAACAAATTTAATTTGTGAAGATGTTAGGACAAGCTAGGGGTAATAAAAGGACAAGAATTTCTCTAGAATTCTCTTTAGGACATGATGATAGGATTAAGACATTCTCTTCATATCTCCCCTAGGACAAAACTCCTATCTTTATGGAATGTAAGAAAACAAAAATTTCAAACTTAATTAAGATAATCATGAATAAAACTTAAGTGATGGGATTTGAACTCATGACCTTAGAGATTAATTCCAAAGCTCTAACTACTAAGCCACAACAACTCTTGTTCTTATTTTCTTATACAAATATTTTTCTTATTTAATCATCAAGCTATCTTCCTATTTTGCCAAAAGTAAAATTACCATTTTACCCTTCCTATTCAATAAGCATAACTAAGTCTTTTAACCTATAAATCATAATTCTAAAGCACATAAAATCATTCAACAATATATATATTCATGTAAAATGATATGATATACATCCCAACCCCTTTACTCTAGGGTTGGCTTTAGGTGGAGTTTCACACTCCCACTATAATGTGGTTTATTTTGAATAGGAACATCTGACTATGCTTCTTTAGATTCCTCAACTGGGGTACTGGAAGTTGACATATCACTCAACTTCTCTTTCAATTCCATCTTACTCAAAACCATAGTGGACACACTTTGTTCATTCTCTAAATATTTAGTATTAGTTCTAATAAGTACTTTTTGCTCTTAGAGATGATAAAAGTATCCACCTCTTATTCCTTTTGGATACCCTACAAATCAGCATAATTTTGATCTTGGGTCTAGCCTACTTCCTTTAGTCAGTACATAATCTGGACAATCTCATAACTTGAGATAATTCATATTGGGCTTTCTTTAATCCAATGAACACCTCATAGGGTTTCTTAGACATTGACTTGAAAGACACCAAATTCAGAGTATATGTTGTTGTTTCTAGAGCATATTTCTAAAAATAAATAGGAAGAGTTGCATGACTCATCATGCTTCTAACCATTTCAATTAATGTTCTATTCCTTCTTTTAGCTATTCTATTCTATTGGGGAGTCCCAGGTGCAGTTACCTGAGATACAATTCCCTAATGTGCCAAGTAGCCCTTATTAGTTATCTCAGGCTCATATCCTATACGGCGCAGCGGAAAATAAAACGAGATACCATCCCAGGGCCCGTCTATATGTGGAAAACAAGACATAAAGATAATAAAGGTAATAGCTTTTTACCTTTGTTTGATCGTCTGAAGAACAAAAATTTCTTCTTCAAGTCGAGGCGCGATTCAACTAACCACTATAATTACAGTATGTGATTATCTCTAACAGTAATCCACACAGAGAAAAACTCAAGCACCAAAATTTCTTGTGCTAGTAGAAAAACAGTGGCGGCTAGGGTTCTTCACAAGAATAATCGAGAGAGAGAGAAGAAGAAGAAGAGAAGGTTTAGGTGGCTGCAATTTTTCATGTGAATTCCACTCTAGGGTTTTTCAGTTATATCATCATAAAGCCAAAAAATTCACTAAAAATATAGAATTCTAAAACAATTAGAGTTCCCTAATTGTAATTGGAAACATCAAGTTCTCATAATTACAATTTGGATCACAAATTACAACTAATTATAATTTGTTCACAACAACTTCTCTTTCTCTCAATCAACCCCATTGTGTTATCAAATAACATCTTGAGTATATAATACTTTATTGTGTGTGACCTATTGGGTTTCCCAGTCAATTGGTAGCGAATATGAATTAATCAAAACGTCTTTGAGATTAATAATCCATAATTAATTAGAATTAATCATATTAATTCTAATCAGGATTGGTTTATTAATTCATCAATTAATAAACCCATATTCCCAGATCATGAGCGGTACTAGCAACACATCATGACCACCCAAGAGTCCAGAAAGTCAAGTGGCTTGACATGAACCCTTCAATAACAAACTTTAGTGCAATTAACTCCTTTTACCATATAATATCTCATTCAGTTTAGAGTACGAAATTAGTGCTAACTCCCCGCAGAATTAATTTTAGCCCGAATACAATATCACTTGTACCAGGAACCCACTACTCTAGATGTGTATCAATTGAAACTATTTTCAATACACAATTACCTTGGCCAAGGACTTCTCGAATAGTAATTCCTACAAGTGGCCATGAGATATTCGCTCCTACTATTAGGAGTGGTGAATCCTTTATTGATCCTCTCAACTACTTTTGTTTACCTCACAAAGTACCTAATATCTATCCCATAGGCGGCCCTCGATTGAGCTTTAGAGATTGGAATCAAAGTACAATGCTTAGCAAACAAAGTACCTTGGAGATCTCAAGTCTAAGGATACTTGCACGTTTACTATATTGAGATTATATCATTGGCACTAAATAGTTATCCATGTGATTATCTCAAAGCTAGGTCATTCAATGAACTTGTTCTATTAACAAGCATCCATGTATTAACTTTGAGTATCTCAATACTCACAGATATGAGAACCACTGCCTGATCAAATCAGGAAGTTTAACACATGCTAGTCTTAATGCATTAATAATATCCTGTCTCATTAATACTATGACTAGGGATTATTTAAGTACTAACACAATACAGTGTAGTAGGAATCTTATATCATGATCTCTAGCATGATTTCCTGAATACAGTGTTATACTAGGGACTTTATCAAATAGTTATATTGCTTAAAAGTAAACAAAAGAAACTGTAAGATAAATACTAGGGACTTTATCAAATAGTTATATTGCTTAAAAGTAAACAAAAGAAACTGTAAGATAAATAATGCATTTTATTGAAATAAAATGTGTCATATACAATGTACAAGTGATTGCCTCTATGGCACAACACTAACAACCCTTAGATTCACCAAGAAGATATTCTTCACCACGATATGATTTTAGCCTTTTGATTAGTTTTCTTGTTTGATGCTCCACTTCAGCCTTAAACTCCTTAAATTTATCAAAGGAGTCAGACTAGAGCCTCATCAAGTAAACGTAACCAAAACGCGTGTGATCATCTGTGAACGTGATAAAGTATTTATAACCTCTTCTAGTCTATGTAGACATAGGACCACAAATATCAGTACGAACTAATTCTAATATTTTCTTGGCTATTTCCGCCTTTTAAGTAAAGGACTTTTTGGTCATTTTACCCATAAGATAAGATTTACATTGAGACCATTTCTCTAATTTCAATGAGTCCAAAGATCTATTTTGGATTAACCTTTGAATCCAATTAGGATTTATATGTCCTAATCTTAAGTGTCATAAGTATGAGTTATGTGTTGTGGCCTTTCTCTTCTTATCATTAGGTTCCATCTAATTATTATTTAACAATTAATAGGATTGATACAGAAAAGATTCCCATACATATTTTCAGAACAAATAATATTTCCATTTCTACTGATTGAAATATCAGAATGGAAAGAAACAAAATATCATTGATTAATCATTTTTAAAACTAAAATCAAATTCTGTTTAAAACTAGAAATATATAAAATATCTTTTAAAACTAAAATCCTATTGTAATCAAATAAAAACTCCAAGTTTCCTACTATTTCGCCCCACACTTGTGCTCCATTGCCCACTCTAAGTTCATGCTCTCCTCTACTAAGTCGCGTTATCTTGTTAAACCCTTATAATGAGTTACAGATATATTTAGTGGCTCCGAAATTAACAATCCAAATGGATGATGATCTAACCATCAAAATAAATTTTAAGTAAAGAGTAATACTTAAAGAGAAATTGGCCAAGAAATCCAAAAAATTCTTTTTGAAGTGCCTCTTCTTGCCACACTTGAAACACTTGCCCTTGAGCTTGGCGTTGGGTTTGGACGGACTGGGCTTGGATCTCTTGGGTTGGGCCCCTGTATTGTTCTAGGCTTTCTTTTTCATGATCTTCTTTTGCTGGGCCCAAGTTCTAGAAGATGATACAAAATGAATAACTAAAACCTTTGACATAGGCTTTATGATTTTCTCAATAGCTTGAAGTTTTTTTATTAACATGGTTAAATAGATACTCAATTTGTTCATTATATAGTTTAACTTGAACTGAGAGTACGAATTTGACAAAGTCTTAAGAACCATGTCAATTTGGCTCTCAAGATTGATTGTTGCCAATAGGGCCTCGGCCTCCTTGAAATAAGCAATCATCTTGTCTTACGTGCAATCATGAATACTATTGGCAACAATCCTAGTATTCATGATTGCCCTAAAAGCTTCCTATCTTGGGGGTCGGCTCTTGTCAACAAATATGGTTCACCAAGATACATTGATATCATACAGAATAGGCATGTTCTCATGCTTAGACTAAAGAACATTGGACATGGAAGCCAACATATAGAATTTAGCCATCTTATCAGCTTTCTTCCATGCCTTCTTAGACTCACGATCTTAGTCTGTAGAATCTTTCCCAATTTCAGGATGGGGGTCAGTTAGAACATACTTGTACTCCTCCGTAGTAAGTATTATGTTCAGATTCCTTTTCAAGTCCACATAGATAGGTCCAGTTAAATTATTCTCTTTGAGGATAATGGACAAAGGACTGAAACCAGACATTTGTATTGATTGGAAAACTTCATTCAAAAAAATATTTGTTTTGGAAAAACATATTACAATACACATTCAAAACATCATATTACATTCATGATATGGTTAACCTATTAAAACCATTATCAAAAATACAAAAATTTTGGCTCTTAGAAAAATTGATAGAGCTTCATAGGAAGGTTAACAATTTTCTAAGTTTAAGTGTATAACAATTACAAATTACGCTTCCTTAATAGGTAATGATCCAGAGATAGTTCTATTAATAGGATGGCCATTACTCTCACCACCTATAGAAAATCCAACATTAGTGCCACCAATGATAGGCTGGCCGACATTAACACATATCCTAGAATTTAATTATAATTCCTCCGTTAGTTCTAGATTCTTGTAAAAATCCTTCTTATAGGAGGTTATGCTCAGAATGACATGAAGATAACCACAATCCCTAACAGGAATCTGTGATAAAAGCCGTGGGGCCGTTGGAACCCTTTCTCTTACTTAATTGAGAAGAATAGATTTTTGGGAAAACGTTTTCTTAAAATATTTAGTTTTTATTAACTTTAGTGAAACTCCAAAAATTCAACCATTATTCTCCATGTCAAGGATAAAAACCTTTAAGAGAATAAATTATGAATTTTTATTTTCACTACTTAAGTTTAAACCATTTTTAGGAACTAAATTTAAAATACTTAAATTCAAAATATTTTCCGAGTCAAGGATAATAACCTTTGGAAGAATAAACTATGAATTTTATTTTAAATTCCATAGTTCCAATTTAAAACATTTTACTTAATTGTTTTATCGAGAAAAAGATTAATTTCTCAAAAACCTTTGTGCATTTTATCACAAAATTAAATAAAATAGCCATGCTCCAAAAATAAACCTTTTTCATTCTATTTCTATCATTTAATTCTTAGGTGACCAAATAATGGATTAAACATCATAATAATAATAAAACTGAAATGATCTTGTTTAATCCTAAGGTAGTTCTAACTACCTTTTCCATGCAATTTATTTATAGAAAAAAAAAAATAAAAGCTATGTATAAAATAAAAATCATGTATAATTAATTTCCTAAAAAGAACTATAGAAAAGAACTTTCAAAATCGCGCCAACCCAGAGACGTGCTGGCACTGGCTGCGTCCAGGTGGGCCGACACTAGCTACATTCTATCCATTCGTCGACTTTTCTCTAGGCTTGAATTGGTGCCTGTTGGGAAGTTGAATAGGTGTCAGTAGTTCACTATTTAGCTGCGGCAGGATTTTCTGAAACAACTCTGGCATATCTGATTTCAACTGTTTCATTTTTTTTTTTTTTTGCATCTTTTCTTCAATCTATTACTGGTACTAACTGATTTTTTATGTCTACAACCTAAACTACAATGAAAAATGAAAGCTTTCATCCAAAAATATAATTCTATAATAGCCTATACCTCTACACACGAGATGTACATCAGATTAGATCCAAAACTCGAAAACCAACAAATAAAGAAAAATAATGATTACAAGATCCTATATCTTTACTTATGAGGTGTACAAGCAATCTAGAAATCAATCATACGGATCATGTAAATCAAAAGAATTGATTTTTAAGGAACCACCACCAGTTGTTCACTTTGACCATGCTCCTATATTATAATCATGCCTTTGATATGCTTGAAAAATCATGGGAAAAATAAAAACGCAGCTGAAGATAGAAAATTTAAAATTTTCCCAAGCCAAAATCTACGATTATTGATTTTTAGGGCATTTAGTCTGAATAAGCGAAGCCGAATTTGATTTTGAGAAAGCTTCTTGAATTGGAACATTTACTTGTTCCACTGGAAATCCAACTAACTGTCAGCTCCTTTGCATGAAATGCTTCAAAGGCCGGAGCTTTTGATCTTCCAAGATATTCTTTTACCCTCGCAAATTGAACTACCAGTAAAAGTAGGCTAAGATTATTTTTCTGAGGAAAAACTGAGAAAAAGCAAGGAGCGGTGGCTAGGGTTTTTCTTTTAACTAACTATATTCCTTGGCAAGCTTCTATAAGGATTACTTATAAACCCTCAAGGATGGCTACCCTAAACAAAGATGGGTAGGGTATTCCACTAACTGAACCTTTTATTTGTTTTGGGTCTTTTAATTAAAAACCAATTAAATAAAAACATAGCCTACTATATATATTATTTTACATAGGCCTTTTATTCTACTAAAGCCCAAAATAATAAAAAAATTGACCAAATATAATTATTAGGCTAATCCTTATTTATTTTATTCAAGGCCATATATTGCCTTTGATATTCTAGAATTAATTAATTAATCTAGCCCATGAATTAGTCTTGGACTTAATTAATTATTCCAACCCAATGGATTTTACATAATAAAATAAATTCTCTCATTCCTCAAATAATCCAAATAATTCATGTAATGGTTGAAATAGTCATTATGGTTTTTAGAGCTATTTTGGAGACCAAAAGGCATATTATTCTTTGCTACAAAAATTACCAAAATACCTTTACTAACAAATAGTTGTATTTTATCATTTTAAATATTCTATTTATCATCATATAGAAATATTGACCCCAAGAATAATATTGCAAAAATATTGTCTAAACATGTGTAATAACGAAGATACTCTTCTACGTAACACCTATCATTGAGATAGGAAAAATGCACCAACATATTTCTCAATGATATCTAACATCCTTTGATAACTAGTTCGATAACCTATGACTTCTAGTATGTTTAAACTTATCACCGGAAGCTATCCAAAAGTGTACATATTTAGTCACATTTTCTAGGGCCCTAAATTATTTAGATTATCTCGGTTAATCACAAAGGAGTGATTTTTTCATGTACTGAAGTATAGAAACTCTATTGTATAAGTATGTCTTAATTAACTAGAGTCATACACTCGACGTATAAGGTTATTGGCCTTACGTTAAAACCTCACCCATCATACATCAAAGTGTACAAGTCCAGCTTCACTAGACACCAACTTATATTCAAGTCTTAGGGTGGTTGTCCATATAGTAGCTGTAATAAACCAATCTTTATTTATTTTAGTATTTTTATAAAGATTATTATCGCGTGGTCCAGTTCTATGTATTCCAAATATGCTTACACTATTAGTGTGAGTGGACTACTCACTGGTTAAAGGTAAACCATTCCTTATTTAGAAACCATAGTGTAATGATCTAAACTTTGATGAAGTGCCTAGCTTCATTAATAGATCAAGAACAATTTTTTATGTATATGTTAGTTGCTCATAAGCTACATCTTGTTGTAAAAGCTTGACCCAATCATGTAGGTTACTTACTAACACAATTAGACCTTAATGTGCAATATATGTAAACAAACAATCATTAATGAATGAAAAATTTTATTAATTTCCAAAATACAGAAATACATAGGCCATTTTGAGCATGCATTCTACAATTGCGTCTTTGTACATGTGATTGGATTTCTATGAAGAATTTTATCTGGGTTCTAAATGATGATTGGATCTAGTTGCATCCAGGTTTGATTTATTTTTGTGGGTCTTTTTGAGCATTTGATTCTCCAGTTGTATATACTCCAAATTAGGTGGCTCATGCATACAGTACAATGAATTTGCGTATGCTTCCTTGTCCTTTAGTTATTACTTTTTTTAGAAGTAAAATTTTTATTATGCTTCCCATAATTGACTAGTAGCATTTCTTGTAATAAAAATAATTACTCATATAAACCAATATTTTGTCCGATGTTTATAGGACCGAAGGTTTAGAATATTTTCATTTTCTATTGTGGTAAAAAAGATGCTATATTTTATGCTTCTGCAATGTTGGGTTTTGGAAGGGTCACAGGTGAGGTAAACTTTTGATTGTTGATTTTATATGGTATGGAAATGTAACATTAGTTGAGCCTATTAGTAGGCTTTCTTGAATTCTTTTAGTCTAATGTCCCTTATTTTCAAAATAGGTAGAGAAAGCATATGTTTCAGAGAACAGTTTTCCAAAATTTGTTTCAATTTGATGCTAGCTTTTCATTCCAGAGATGATATGAATTGCATTTATTGCTCGCCCTTCCTTAATAATTTGAGAAACTGCCATTATTATGTCTATCTCCATGTGAGGTAACTAATTTGGAAATGATGGTTCAACTCCATAATTAGACATTTAACTGTGTGCATACTTCAGCTTAGCTGTTTAACCTCTGTACGCACACGCTTACACGTGCATGGACTAAGCTAATGCAAATGTGTGTGTATGTGTGTGTGTGTGCATGTGCCTGCGCGCGCGCACGCGCGCACACACACACACACACATACACACACACATTTGCATTAGCTTAGTCTTAAAGAGATGCAATCTACTATCAAGTGCAGATAATATATTTTTGGTTAGTTATCAAATAGCCCAGAAAATGTCTGCATTCATATACTCAATCATCTACCAGAATATGACATCCTACACCTCCTATGTTTTTTGTTCTTCCTAGTTTGATGTGTTTTGGTTTAGATGAATTTGTTGAAAATTTGATTATCATGAAGCTCTTGTTTGCAGAGTTCTAGAAAAAATTTGTTTAGGGACTTGTGATGTAGTTGTTTCCTTTCTCCTATTCTATTACAAATAAATTTATATTTTTCAGTAATTATTTCGGTTATGGAAAGTCGAAAGAAAAATATTTTCTTTTGGATTAGGGGTTGTTTCTGTAACAAATCAAAAGAGTTTTTATCTTCATTTTATATATGGCATCACAACCTGGAATTGGGGCTTCAGATAAGGATGCATGCCTTTTCTTGGTTCAGTTACTTGAGTGCGTACTTTGCATTTCTGATAGAAGGTTTGTATACATTAATAATATGGATTTGTTTTGTTTAGGAACTACCTAAAGGAAATTGGTATTGTTCACTGTGCATGTGCCCAATTTCTTTTTGTGTTGTTTAATAACAAAGAGACATCAAGCTCTTCAGGGGTACACGTTAAAAATGGTCACACTGCGAAGATATTCATGTTTCGAATAGATTAAGTTTGTGTTCACTATTGTTCACCCGTATACTATTTTCTTCAAACTATATTTCAGATATGTATACTTTCCTTCATACTTCAACTAGAAATGGTTAATGGGTTTGGCATTTTGATCTAAGGATTCATGTTAAGAGTGTTCTTTTCATATTTCTTTTCATTTTCCTATTTGTTTGGGGTAGAATAGGAGGAGGTGGTAAGGGAATGTTTTCTTTATTGCTTTTCTATTATCTGTTGCTCTCTTATTGATATATTCGATATTCTTGGAATCTAATGAATTTCGTGCTTCAAAAAAGATCATGAAGCCTACATTAAAGCAAATGGTATAAAAAGCTTTGCCAACCAAAAAAAAAAAAAAAATTCCATTTTTGAAACTAAGAAATGGTATGTACAGATTCTACAATTTGCCTATTATTGTGTAAACTAAAGAAATGTTATAGGTTCTATAAATCATTTATCTATATGTTGACAAAAATATAACTCTTTTGCGATTAAAAATTTCATATTGTATAATATTTGTTTAGCACGACAAAATATAAATTCTTGGAAACATAGTCACAATAATGAGTCTTTTGTGGCTAATTTGAGTCTATTCGCGACAAGACTTTCCTCATCATCACCAAATTTGGCGAGAAAATACATGTGTTTCTATGACATAAATTTCCTTGCCAAAAATTGTGGACAAAAATTAATCCTTGATGAATAGAGATTTCCTTGTTGAAGAATTTAGTGAAATAGGAAAAGCTACAACAAGGAATAAATTTTTCTAGCTAAATACCTTTAGTGAGGTATGAAAAGATGTTATAAGAAAGATAGTTTTCCTAGCTAAAGTCCCTTATCGAAAAAGGATGGATTTAGTGAGGAACAAAATTTTCTCCCAAGATAATTTTTTGCGGAATGGATAAGATTTAGAGAGGAAGAATTTTTCTTACTAAAATATTTATCGAGAATGGAAAAGCTTTAGCGAGAAAAGTAGTTCTTTGTCAAGGAAGATAATATTCCTCACTAAATATCATTAGTGAGAATGATATTTTTCATCCATACAATTCTTTAGCGAGAAAGGTAAGCTTTAGCGAGGAACAAAGTTTCTTACTAAATAATTTAACTGACAAAAGTAAAGGTTTAGCGAGGAAATGTTTTCCTCGCTAAAATACTTTAGCAAGAATTTAAGGCTGGGTAAGGAAGTAAGTTTTCTTCGCTAAGGGCCATTAGCAAGAATAGTAAAGCTATAGCAACAAAAATATTTTTCTTGCTAAATACCATTAATGGACAAAACTAAAGGTATGGCGACAAAAAAAAAAAAAAACTTCCTTGATGAATATATTTAGCGAGAAAACTAAATCTTTAGCATGGAATAAGGTTGTCAGATATATTTAGGAAGTAAGTTTCAGATAATTTTTGTCTGAGGTGAAAATAGGGAGATAGCTTGTGGAAGGAATAGGAATTAATTTTCTAGTAAAAATAGCAACAAGAGTTGTTATGGTTTAGTGGTTAGAGCCTTAGAATTAATTATTGAAGTCTAGAGTTCAAATTCCATCATAGAAGCTTTAGCTAGATTAAATTTTATTTTTGCTTGGGGGGAGTTGGTTTCGACCTTAAGGGTCTAGATCAAGGTGGTGATAATGACCTAGGAGAGACATGTTAGGAGAATTCTCATTTCACTCCTTTGTTCTTCTCAAAATTCCTAAAGGGAATTCATTCTCCCTTGATCTTTAGTTTTCTTAATTTTCAACTCCTTAGTTTGATCAAGGTGTTCTATCCTTTTCCTTTCCAGAAAATTCAGTAAAGTGCTGAGGTTTTTTAGGATCAAAATGTCCTAGTAAAAGACTTTTCATGGTTTGGAAAATGTGGATGAATTGTGGGAAATTCCAAGAGGAAAATCCCTCTAGAAAGCTTGCTGAAATTTCACTCTATTGCTGATTCACCTTCCTTCTTGGAATGAGTTGAAATTTTCCAGCTTGTGTACCTTCAAAATGTCGAACTTCTTAGCTGACATTTCCTTCCAAATGCTGCCAAAAAAATGGCCTGAAGATCAGCTTGAAACCTGAATTATTTCTGCCATTTTCGGACTGCTCAAGAGCTGTACAAACCAGTGAAAAATTCTGGGCAAATCGCTGCCTTGGAGGCTCACAACCAAGCTGTTTTCTTCCAGATTTTGTGCAGCACCTTAGCCATGTTTTTCCTCCATGAAGAAGGCTGAAAACCAGCCTTGAATACCCCTAAAACTCCCCTTCAAACTCACTGCATCTCAGCTGGAAGAGGCAGACGAAATTCTGCCAGAAAATTTCCAGTGCAGCGAAAATTGTTGTGCAGGAAATTTTCCAGCTTGCTTCCCATTTCTCCTCCAGCCGAAAATGCCAACCTACTTCTGTCAAAACCTCCCTTAAACCACCATTAACAGAGCTCCATTGTTTCCTTCAAACTTCTGGACAAAAGGCAGCAATGGCTTTCCGAAAATCTCTCCAACAAATCCCTGCAATTTAGCTTGATTACTTTCCAAAATTCCAGCCATCTTATTTAGCAACCTTCCATGATATCTTGCTCAATTGACCAGACTTCTTCTTCATCATTGTACCCCTTAGTTTCGGCCATCATAAACTTTATAGAACCAGCTTCAATTTCTCAGAAAAGCCGCACAAACAGTCGGCCATAGGAGACTTCAAAGCTGTCCAAACAATCAAGATATTCTTAGAATATTTAGTTTCCAAATTCACTTCCCAAAAATATTCTTCAAGGATTGTAACAACTAACCTTTCCTTTTCCCTCTCAAATCAGAGAAAACATTCTCCTAAACCTTACAGAATTTCGGCAGCCCTAATCCCACAGAAAATCGGCAGCTGCTTCCAACCTCTCTCTCTTGATTTTCTCTAGCTACCAAGAACACACACACTACACCAAGAACACCTACTATCTTCTTTCACCCAATACACCTTCAAACCACTTCAAACCCTCACGAAAATCTCCAGATTTGATCTACTCCTTGCTGTGAATCCATCAACATCCTTATTAACATCAAACTCCACAAATCATCTTGCTACTTTAGATCAAAACCAGAAATTTTTGTGAAGGTCAAGAACATCTTCAAGGTAAACTTACTCTATCAACTTCGTCTTCTTCAAACTTGATCTCCAATGAGAACTTATGTGAATGAACATACTAATAATCTCTTCTCTCTCTCTCTCTCTCTCTCTCCCTCATGGCCCGAAATTCCCTCTCTTGGCCGAATGGTCTCTTTTTCCATGACCATGCTTTCGCCACCTCTCTTGGACAAGATTAGCCATCTATGAGTGAGATCTACTCTAAACTCTTTCAAAACATTCATCAACCAAGTAAGTACCTTCAATCCTTCTTTTAAACTCTAGAATCATGTCTCTAGGATGATGTTGTTAAAAGATGAATGGCGATGGGATTGAGTATGTGTTGTTGATGATTGAAGCATGAGTACATGTATGATTGTGAATGAGATTTATGCATGGAAGGATTATATTGGTTGGTTGTATGTGGAATTGAGATTGATGCATGTCATAGGTAGTATGTGTGATGAAGTATGATAGAGATAATGTCACCTTTGGTGAATAAGAGTTATATACATGACGAGAATATTGAAGCCATGATCATGTTTATGCTAGTAAAGGTTAAATCATGTCTTAATAAATTTATATCTATGCTTATATGCAAGATTTGGATGATTTAATGAATTGAAGGATTGTGTATGTTCTTGATTGAGGATGGCCATAGAAATTTAATCATGATCTAGTTGTCCCTAAAACTAATTTTCACTTTATGCAGAAAATACTCAATAAAATATTATTGCTAGTCTTTTCGAAAAAACTCTGGGAAGGGTAGATTTGGAATTATTATATATGAAGGATATTTTAGTCAATTAAATAATAATTTTGCTAGAAAATAAAATAAATAAATATTATTTAAAATAAAGAGATCAACTAAAGCTTTATGAGAAGGATTCATAATTAGTAAAATATTTGCTAAATCAAAACCCTTAAGGATTTACTTATTATTTTCCAAGAAAGGCTTATAAATTTAATCTCAACTAGTTTTAGCTATCAATTATTTTCTAACAACTAAACTATCATTAAATCACCATTTTACCTAGTACCACCTATGACTCTTGATCAAATAAACTCTAGATTTTTCTTAACAAGATGTAAACTTTTAACTTATTAGAATTTATTTCCAAAACCATTAATTATTTTAAATAACAAATTAAACTTAGCTTATTAACCTATTTAATTAGTGTCTTGCCTTAAAGCTTGGGACACTAGAATCATGGTAGTAGTGAATTGAGTTGATTTAAAATTGAGGAAGTGGATTGTAGCTTGAATCTGATTAAGATTTGTATTTACCCATGTGGGGTTAGGTCAGCTGTTCGAGACCTTGTTGTTGTGAGCAAGAGTCAGGTAAGCTCCTGCATAAAACCTATCGATGTGAAATGTTTTCCTTATGGCAAGCTAAATATGGAGTGTATGGACACTCGTTTGTTTGAAGGCAATTGAGGGTTGAATTTGTTCTTATTTCCAACACTTAAATTATTTAAAAGTTACTGAGCAGATTTCCAAACTTAAAACTCTTTCTAAAACTGATTGTTCCCAAAACTTTGGAAACCCTCAAATTACTAGTTTCATGAAGAGCAATGCTTTGTTTATTTTATCCCAAGTGGGAAATGACGTTGAGTACTCAATAAGGGTGGACTACTAGGACTAGTCTTTGAAGGGTTAGGGTAAGTCTCTCAGCAGGTGGCCACCTCTGAGGGGTGAGTCCTTCCCGGATAAGATGCCAGTTCAGTGAGTCGTGCCGGTCCGAGCTAGCAGTTTGTTTTCAGTCAAGTGACTGTGTTTTGTCGGAATGGACACCCGGTTGTTGTTTGGGTTTAGAGAAGGAGGAGTATCTTGCCCAGTAGGCCGATCACCTACTTTTTGTCAGTTTGCACAAAGTGTCGGCATTCTGACCGGTTATGGGGCCCAACGTGTGGTAGCCCATATCCCTTTCTTTCGAGTGGTTGATTTCATTACTTGTGTATGGCTAGATAAGCCAAAACGCCACTCTTACTTTTGACTAATGCTTGATGCTTGCCAATGTTTCTCTTATAAAAGTTTCACACTTTGCATCCACGACCTGATTTCACCAAACACCCAAAGCACACACGGACTTACTGAGATTTCTGTCTCATCACCTTTCTATCATGATTCAAGATGATCCTGCTGTGGAGTTGAGTGGCTAGTAATATCTGTTTTGGAAGAGAATGTGTATTTTGATCTTATATATTGCTTTGGGGAGGCGAGAGTGGATAATTTTATTTATGGTTTTTGTTTTGGAATTCATGGATTTATTCTTGAAGTTTTCTTTGTGTTGTAATAACTTTTTAAGTTAAATATTATTTTTATTCCGCAATTGGTTTGTGTGACCTAGTTATAAAGACACTTTGTCCTTTGGACGGGGCGACATCCCCGGCCCTGGAGGTCCTAGGCTTCGGGGTGTTACAAGTGGTATCAGAGACTAGGTTATAGGTAAATATTAATGATTATTTATTTATTTATTTATTTAAGTTTAAATCTTCTCTAACCTATTTTGTTAATGCTGTAGGATGGTTAGACTGCTTAGGACAGCAAGGAAAGGGCAGCAGTGGCACCCGCCTTACTATCTAGACCAGGAGGACCTTCCAGTTCCCCAGCCTACCCCCCAGCCAGTTGTCCCTATAGAGGATAACAATGATGTCGAGGCTATCCCTATGGAGGATAGCAGTGGTGATGAGTTTTACCTTATGGAGGATAGCAGCAAGGACGAAGTCCAGATCCTAGAGCCACCTCCAATCCCGGTGATAGACATAAGCTCTGACAGTGAGGATAATGTGATGATAGCGGAGCCTGAACCCCACCCTCCTAACCCCGAAGTGGATTTAGCGGTAGCTAGTGATGACCCGGGGGAGATAGACTATGAGTCTCCACGCAGGCCTTCTTTCATTCCTTCCTTCAGTCGAGTTGAGACCGGAGAGAGCTCTAGGCGCCCTAGGAAGGAGCCAATAGAGGGATTTGCTAGCGGGGACGGAGTAGATTTTTCTAAGAACACTGGGGGTTAGTTTTATGAGGCTGATGATTATGGTTCAGACGAGGATTAGAGAACTGAGAGTTATTTTGTTTTAGATGATTATTTATTTGTTGTCTTTCAAGAACTAGTATGTCAAAGATTTTCAATTTTATGCTCTATTCACAACTTTGGATTTATGCAAGTCAATTTTTGAAATCAAAATTTATGAGCAATCCTTTAAATAAGTTGCATCTGACTTCTTTCTACTTATACTTGGCTATGTATGCTTGCACCACTAAAATAATTGATACTTGAGTACATACATTTAACATCTGGGGTATGGTATAGAATGGCACCCAAGAGATGTGCAGCTTCTTCAGCCAGAAGGATTCCGGAAGTAGACCGGGTAGCACCGGAAGTTGAAATCGAACAGATGCAATCACCCCATCAGGGTAATAGACAAAGTGATCCCGAGATAGGCATGGGGTCTGATTCCCCAGTAGATGTGTCAATGGGCCAGGCACTCAACAAAGTGGCCGAGATTCTTCAGACGCTGACCGAGCGAAGGCACCCTAGAGGGGAAGACGAGGCACTGGAGAAATTCTTAAAGTTCCAACCACCCATCTTTATGGGTGAAGCCGAGCAAGACCAGAAGGCCGAGCAATGGGTCGAACAAATGGAGGACATTTTCGCAACGCTCTAGTATTCAGAGGAGCGGATGGTTAAGTTTGCAGCCTTTCGATTGAGAGGGCCAGCTCGGGCATGGTGGCAGCGGGTCCAAGAGGATTGGGTGATGGATGAGCAAGAATGGTCGTGGTCCAACTTCGTTGAAGCCTTCAGGGCTGAGTACATCCCTCAGTGGATTGTGGAGAAGTGGGAGGACGAATTCCAGAATCTAAAGCAGGGGAGCAAGTCAGTGGCTCAATATGCGGCGCGATTTACGCAATTGTCGAAATATTGCCAAAGATTGGTCGACACCGAGCAGAATAGGACGAGGCAGTTCGTTAAAGGGCTAAGATCGAAGCTGAGGAGAGCATTGGCACCTGCTCCACTGACATCTTACTCGGGGGTGGTGGACGCAGCTACTCGCACGGAGAATGAGGACCGCAGCAGGATGGCGGCCAAGCCTTTCCAGCCGCCAAGGCAGCAGCAGGGACATTTCTTGAGGCCGCAATTTCACAAGCGCCCTGCTAACCAGCAATGGCAGAACCAGGGAAAGCAAGCCCGGACAGCACCAGTTGGACCTGCGCCGAACCTCCCGACATGCAGGCAATGTGGGAGGAAAGGCCACACCGAGAGAAATTGCTTGTCTAAGGGTTGAGATAGAAAGTTCTACCACTGTGGTGACCTGGACCATCTGAGAAATACCTACCCCAAGTTGCACCGAGTCGGGCAAGGAAACCCAGCTCAGAACCTGGGGCCTAACCGAGCTAACGCCACGGGAGCATCCGGGAGTGGAGCACCGAAGCCGCAAGTGAAGGCCAAGGTATTCGCTCTCAATTGAGAAGAAGTTGGGGCTGATGCAGCGGTGGTAGAAGGTACGTTCACTATTTAAGGACGTTCTGTTAATGCTTTGATTGATTCTGGCTCCACTCGTTCCTATATAAACAAGTTGTGTGCATATCATTTGGGTTAGGATGGAGTGGAGCTACCCTTCATTTTAGAAGTAAGCACACCTTTGGGGAAAATGGTGCAAGTGGATCGGTATGTGAGGGATTGTAAGATTAAGATAGGGAGACAAAATCTGGAAGGAGATTTGATTGTGCTAGACATTGAGGACTATGACTTTATTTTGGGGATGGACTGGTTAGCCAAGCATGGGGCTAAGGTAGACTGTAAAAATAAGTCAGTGCAGTTCGTCAAGCCGGGTTATGATGTGTTAGAATTTAATGGCAAGAGAGTGAAAGAGCTGAAGTACTTGATCGCGGGGGCTAAGGCCCGAAAATTGTTAAGGCAAGGATGTCAGGGATATCTGGCTTATGTGATGAACAAACCTAAGGACCAGTGTACTCTGGAGGACACGGATGTGGTGAAGGATTTTCCCGATGTATTCTCAGCGGAGCTTGATTCTCCACCTTCTAGCCGAGAAGTGGAATTCACAATAGACTTAGTTCCCGGAGCGGAACCAGTATCGCGGACTCCATACCGGATGGCACCGGCAGAGTTGAAAGAGCAGTTGGAAGAGTTAGTAGGACAAGGCTATGTCAGACCAAGCACATCGCCCTGGGGAGCGCCTGTGCTATTTGTAAAGAAGAAGGACGGAACCTTGAGGCTATGCATCGACTACCGAGGGCTGAACAATTTGACGATTAAGAACAAGTACCCTCTTCCACTGATTGACGAGCTATTTGATCAATTGCAAGGATCCAGTTGCTATTCCAAGTTGGATTTGAGGCAAGGTTACTACCAAGTGCGGATAAGAGAGGAAGATATCCCTAAGACATCCTTTAACACCCGCTATGGACATTTCGAGTTCGTGGTGATGCCGTTTGGGGTGACTAACGCTCCAGCGGTATTCATGGACCTGATGCACCGAGTATTCCGACACTATCTGGATAAGTTTGTGGTGGTCTTTATCGACGATATTCTGATTTACTCCAAGAGTTCGGAGGAGTATGCGGAGCATCTGAGGCTCGTGTTGGAGAAATTGCGGGAGCACAAGCTGTACGCCAAATTCAACAAGTGTGAATTCTGGATTGACAGTGTGGCATTCCTTGGTCATGTGGTGACCAAGGAGGGAATTAAGGTAGACCCGGCCAAGGTTGAAGCGGTAGCAGACTGGAAGCAGCCGGAGAATATTACCGAGATCCGGAGTTTCTTAGGGTTGGTGGGGTACTACTGAAGGTTTATTAAGGGATTTTCAACACTCGCATCTCCAATGACCCGTTTGTTGAGGAAGGATGTTCCATTTGTGTGGAACGAAAAATGCGAGAAAAGCTTCCAAGAACTAAATGAGAGACTAATGACAGCACCGGTGTTAAGTCTACCGGAGGAAGGCAAATCTTACGCGCTATATACTGACGCTTCGAAAGAAGGACTGGGGGCGGTGTTGATGCAAGATAGGAAAGTAATTGCTTATGCTTCTCGGAAGCTAAGACCCCATGAAGTGAACTACCCCACTCACGATTTGGAGTTGGCAACTATAGTGTTCGCCCTAAAGAAATGGTGGCACTACTTGTATGGAGTCGAGTACGAGGTGTTCACCGACCATAAGAGTCTGAAGTATATCTTCACTCAGAAGGATTTGAACTTAAGGCAACGAAGGTGGATGGAATTCCTGGAGGAGTACCGTTGCCCGATCAAGTACTATCCCGGGAAGGCTAATGTTGTGGCGGACGCCCTGAGCAGAAAAGTTGGAATGGCCAGACTGAGGATGCAGGAAATGCAAGTAGTTCAGAATGTATTGGACCTGAGGGCGGAGGTACAAGACAAAAGAATAGTCATTAGCAATTTGAAGTTGGTGCCGGATTTGAAGCAAGAAATAGTGGAAGCTCAACGAAGCAATGCCGAGTTTCAAATTTTCAGGGATAAGGAGCTTAAGCTACCGGGCAGTGAATTCCATCAAGATGAGGCGGGAATTTTCCATTTCAGAGATCGATTGTGTGTACCCGGAGAGCAGCAATTAAAGGACAAGATTTTGGAGGAGGCGCACAAGAGCAAGTACGCCATTCATCCGGGGGAGGTCAAGAAGTATCAAGATTTGAAGAGAGCATACTAGTGGCCCGGAATGAAGCGAGATGTGGTCAAGTACGTCTCAACTTGTCTTACCTGTCAGAAAGTTAAAGCGGAGCATAAGAAGTCAGCAGGACTATTGCAGCCATTGCCAGTGCCGGAATGGAAGTGGGAGAAGGTGACTATGGATTTCGTCATCGGACTTCCCATGTCAAAGACCCAGAAGGACGCCATATGGGTGGTGGTGGATCGACTGACCAAGTCAGCCCACTTCATCCCGGTAAATATAAGGGATTCCATGGAGAAGCTGGCTCAGATATATGTTTGAGAAGTAGTCCGACTCCATGGAGTACCTTCGAGCATTGTGTCAGACCGAGACCCGAGGTTTACTTCTCGTTTTTGGGGAAAATTCCAGGAGGCAATGGGATCGAATTTGAAATTTAGTACGACGGCGCATCCGCAGACCGATGGGCAATCAGAAAGGGTAATCCAAATACTGGAAGATATGTTGAGAGCCTGTGTCCTGGATTTTGGGGATAAGTTGATCGAGTGTGTACCATATGTCGAGCTATCTTATAACAATAGCTATCAGGCCTCGATTGGGATGGCACCGTACGAGGCTTTGTATGGGCGCAAGTGTCAGGTACCGTTGTATTGGAGTTGGATGGAGGATGGTCATGTGAGCAAAACCAGAGAGGTCTATGTCCAAGAAATGTTGGATAAAGTGAAACTGATTCGGGAGAGGTTAAAGGCGGCTCAGAGCCGGCAGAAGAGCTATGCGGACCACCGGAGAAGAGAATTGGAATTTCAAGTCGGGGACTGTGTATTTCTGAAGCTAACACCCAACAGAGGGATTGTGAAGCATCCGAAGGGTGGAAAGTTGAATTCGAGATATTTGGGGCCGTTTTTTATTAAGGAAATAATTGGACCAGTAGCTTACCGATTAGACCTGCCGGGTGGATTGACGGGTATCCATGATGTGTTCCATGTTTCGCAGTTGAAGAAGTATAATGCGGATCCCGATCATGTGTTGAATGAGGAACCGTTGGTGTTGCAACCAGACTTGAGATACGAGGAGAAGCCAGTGTGGATATTGGACCGTAGTGTCAAAACCCAACGAAATAAGCAGATACCGATGGTTAAGATTTAGTGGGAGCACCATGGCACGCAGGATGCCACTTGGGAGTCGGAAGAATGGGTTAAGCTGAAGTATCCCGAGCTGAAATAGAGGTATGCTTGAATTTCGGGACGAAATTCTTCTAAAGAGAGGAGGATGTGAAACCCCAGTCAAAACCAACCTTAGAGTAAGGGGGTTGGGATGAATATCATGCTTTATTCCATGATTGAATACATTTTCATATGATTTTATGTGCTTTCGATTTGAGTTTTACTGTTTTGAAGTCTTGTTAGTGAGTATTGTATGAGAGGGGTAAAATGATAATTTTTGCCCGAGGTGAAAATAGGGAGATAGCTTGTGGAAGGAATAGGAATTAATTTTCTAGTAAAAATAGCAACAAGAGTTGTTATGGTTTAGTGGTTAGAGCCTCAGAATTAATTATTGAAGTCTATAGTTCAAATTCCCTCATAGAAGCTTTAGCTAGATTAAATTTTATTTTTGCTTGGGGGGAGTTGGTTTCGGCCTTAAGGGCCTAGATCAAGGTGGTGATAATGACCTAGGAGAGATATGTTAGGAGAATTCTCATTTCACTCCTTTGTTCTTCTCGAAATTCTTAAAGGGAATTCATTCTCCCTTGATCTTTAGTTTTCTTAATTTTCAACTCCTTAGTTTGATCATGGTGTTCTATCCTTTTCCTTTCCAGAAAATTCAGTAAAGTGCTGAGGTTTTTTAGGATCAAAATGTCCTAGTAAAAGGATTTTCATGGTCTGGAAAATGTGGATGAATTGTGGGAAATTCCAAGAGGAAAATCCCTCTAGAAAGCTTGCTGAAATTTCACTCTATAGCTGGTTCACCTTCCTTCTTGGAATGAGCTGAAATTTTCCAGCTTGTGTACCTTCAAAATGTCGAACTTCTTAGCTGAAATTTCCTTCCAAATTCTGCCAGAAAAATGGCCGTAAGATCAGCTTGAAACATGAATAATTTTTGCCATTTCAGGAATGCTCAAGAGCTGTACAAACCAGTGAAAAATTCTGGGCAAATCGCTGCCTTGGAGGCTCACAACCAAGCTGTTTTCTTCCAGATTTTTTGTAGCACCTTAGCCATGTTTTTCCTCCATGAAGAAGGCTGGAAACCAGCCTTGAATACCCCTAAACCCCCCTTCACACTTGATGCATCTCAGCTGGAAGAGGCGGATGAAATTCTGCCAGAAAATTTCCAGTGCAGCGAAAATTGTTGTGCAGGAAATTTTCCAGCTTGCTTCCCATTTCTCCTCCAGCCGAAAATGCCAACCTACTTCTGTCATAACCTCCCTTAAACCACCATTAATAGAGCTCCATTGTTTCCTTCAAACTTCTGGATGAAAGGTAGCAATGGCTGTCCGAAAATCTCTCCAACAAATCCCTACAATTTAGCTGGATTACTTTCCAAAATTCCAGCCATCTTATTTAGCAACCTTCCATGATATCTTGCTCAATTGACCAGACTTCTTCTTCATCATTGTACCCCTTAGTTTCGGCCATCATAAGCCTTATAGAACCAGCTTCAATTTCTCAGAAAAGCCACACAAACAGTCGGCCATAGGAGACTTCAAAGCTGTCCAAACAATCAAGATATTCTTAGAATATTTAGTTTCCAAATTCACTTCCCAAAAATATTCTTCAAGGATTGTAACAACTAACCTTTCCTTTTCCCTCTCAAATCAGAGAAAACATTCTCCTAAACCCTACAAAATTCCAGCAGCTCTAATCCCACAGAAAATCGGCAGCTGCTTCCAACCTCTCTCTCTCTCTATTTTCTCTAGCTACCAAGAACACACACACTACACCAAGAACACCTACTATCTTCTTTCACCCAATACACCTTCAAACCACTTCAAACCTTCACTAAAATCTCCAGATTTGATCTGCTCCTTGCTGTGAATCCATCAATACCCTTATTAACATCAAACTCCACAAATCATCTTGCTACTTTGGATCAAAACCAGAAATTTTTATGAAGGTCAAGAACATCTTCAGGTAAACTTACTCTATCAACTTCGTCTTCTTCAAACTTGATCTCCAATGAGAACTTATGTGAATGAACATACTAATGATCTCTTCTCTCTCTCTCTCCCTCTCTCTCTCTCTCTCTCTCTCTCTCTCTCTCTCTCTCTCTCTCTCTCTCCCTCATGGCCCGAAATTCCCTCTCTTGGCCGAATGGTCTCTTTTTCCATGACCATGCTTTCGCCACCTCTCTTGGACAAGATTAGCCATCTATGAGTGAGATCTACTCTAAACTCTTTCAAAGCATTCATCAACCAAGTAAGTACCTTCAATCCTTCTTTTAAACTCTAGAATCATGTCTCTAGGATGATGTTGTTAAAAGATGAATGGCGATGGGATTGAGTATGTGTTGTTGATGATTGAAGCATGAGTACATGTATGATTGCGAAGGAGATTTATGCATGGAAGGATTATATTGGTTGGTTGTATGTGGAATTGAGATTGATGCATGTCATAGGTAGTATGTGTGATGAAGTATGCTAGAGATCATGTCACCTTTGGTGAATAAGAGTTATATGCATGACGAGAATATTGAAGCCAAGACTATTTTTATGCTAGTAAAGGTTAAATCATGTCTTAATAAATTTAGATCTATACTTATATGCAAGATTTGGATGATTTAATGAATTGAATGATTGTGTATGTTCTTGATTGAGGATGGCCATAGAAATTTGATCATGATCTAGTTGTTCCTAAAACTAATTTTCACTTTATGCAGAAAATACTCAATAAATTATTATTGCTAGTCTTTTTGAAAAAACTCTAGGAAGGGTAGATTTGGAACTATTATATATAAAGGATATTTTAGTCAATTAAATAATAATTTTGCTAGAAAATAAAATAAATAAATATTATTTAAAATAAAGAGATCAACTAAAGCTTTATGAGAATGATTCATAATTAGTAAAATATTTGCTAAATCAAAACCCTTAAGGATTTACTCTTTATTTTCCAAGAAAGACTTATTAAATTTAATCTCAACTAGTTTTAGCTATCAATTATTTTCTAACAACTAAACTACCATTAAATCACTATTTTACCTAGTACCACCTATGACTCTTGATCAAATAAACTCTAGATTTTTCTTAACAAGATGTAAACTTTCAACTTATTAGAATTTATTTCCCAAACCATTAATTATTTTAAATAACAAATTAAACTTAGATTATAAACCTATTTAATTAGTGTCTTGCCTTAAAGCTTGGGACGCTAGGATCATGGTAGTAGTGAATTGAGTTGATTTAAAATTGAGGAAGTGGATTGTAGCTTGAATCTGATTAAGATTTGTATTTACCCATGTGGGGTTAGGTCAGCTGTTCGAGACCTTGTTGTTGTGAGCAAGAATCAGGTAAGCTCCTGCATAAAACCTATCGATGTGAAATGTTTTCCTTATGGCAAGCTAAATATGGAGTGTATGGACACTCGTTTGTTTGAAGGCAATTGAGGGTTGAATTTGTTCTTATTTCCAACACTTAAATTATTTAAAAGTTACTGAGCAGATTTCCAAACTTAAAACTCTTTCTAAAACTGATTGTTCCCAAAACTTTGGAAACCCTCAAATTACTAGTTTCATGAAGAGCAATGCTTTGTTTATTTTATCCCAAGTGGGAAATGACGTCGAGTACTCAATAAGGGTGGACTACTAGGACTAGTCTTTGAAGGGTTAGGGTAAGTCTCTCAGCAGGTGGCCACCTCTGAGGGGTGAGTCCTTCCCGGATAAGATGCCAGTTCAGTGAGTCGTGTCGGTCCGAGCTAGCAGTTTGTTTTCAGTCAAGTGACTGTGTTTTGTTGGAATGGACACCCGGTTGTTGTTTGGGTTTAGAGAAGGAGGAGTATCTTGCCCAGTAGGCCGATCACCTACTTTTGTCAGTCTGCACAAAGTGTCGGCATTCTGACCGGTTATGGGGCCCAACGTGTGGTAAACCATATCCCTTTTTTTCGAGTGGTTGATTTCATTACTTGTGTATGGCTAGATAAGCCAAAATGCCACTCTTACTTTTGACTAATGCTTGATGCTTGCCAATGTTTCTCTTATAAAAGTTTCACACTTTGCATCCACGAACTGATTTCACCAAACACCCAAAGCACACACGGACTTACTGATATTTTTGTCTCATCACCTTTCTATCATGATTTCAGGATGATCCTGCTGTGGATTTGAGTGGCTAGTAATATCTGCTTTGGAAGAGAATGTGTCTTTTGATCTTATGTATTGCTTTGGGGAGGCGAGAGTGGATAATTTTATTTATGGTTTTTTTTTTGGAATTCATGGATTTATTCTTGAAGTTTTCTTTGGGTTGTAATAACTTTTTAAGTTAAATATTATTTTTATTCTGCAATTGGTTTGTGTGACTTAGTTATAAAGACCCCTTGTCCTTTGGACGGGGCGATATCCCCGGCCCTGGCGGGCCTAGGCTTCGGGGTGTTACACCTAAAGCCTATAAATAGAGAAAAAAACACAAGTAAAAGGGATGAATTCAAGGAGCAAAACACAAAATCACTCAAAATCAAGGAGGAATTCATCAAATCAAGGAGGATTGTACAAGAGAGTTTACGAAGGAAGAAGAAGGAGGCTTGTCTATGAGTGCTTTCTTTTAAGTTTGTTTTCTTTTCTTGAACAATGATGTTTAATTGTTTTATTGTAATTTGACATTATTTTTTGTATTCATGATTTTTAGAGTTACTTTGATATTTTGATTAATTGAATGTTATTCTTGGTATTTAATTACTTATGCTGATTACGAGATTAATTTGTTGTTTCTTTCTTTTAACTTACTTGGAAAAGGGGTTAATTGTTAAGAACTGGGTAATTAAAGGTTAATTGATTTCTTCTAAGATATGGATTCATTGGTTAATTTCATGTTTTAAATTTGCCAGGATATGGAGATGTAATCAAGGATTGTGTTTAATGTATCTTTTAGGTGAATTAGTTGAGACAGGATATGTGATGCTAATTTGTGTAGAAGATAGTGATTTCATGGATTGGAAAAGAAGTGAATCTATCTTAATCCATCATGATGCCAAGAGAATGATTAGTTATGATAATGATTGGATACTTTAAGGTTATGTTTGTCAAAATAATGGTTTGAGTTATATAATTCTCCATCATTGGCATGTATATATTATATTATTTTATTTTATTTTCCTTTTTATTCTTTTTCACTTTATTGAGTTGGTTAAACAATGAAAGAAAAGTGATTACTGTATACTTGTTCCTTGAGGATTGATACTCGTTTTAAACCCTGTGCTATGCTTAATGATGAGTACGCTTGCTCATATGTGTAATTTGGGGTTAACATTTTAATTTAAACTTGATTGGAAATGTGCTTATTTTTATATGATTTTTTATACCCATATTCGAACATATCAGTGCTTTGCATAATGAATCATGGAAAGGTATATGGTCATTGGAGGACAAAACTCAAGAGGGCTATCATAATGATTTGATCAATGATGTCCATGAAGTTCATGAGCTAGACTATAAGTACAATATAGATTGGGTTGGTCAATTAAGCTCACTTCACAGTCTTCAAGCATTCACTTCATTTGATGAATCTAATCTTATTCTTTATACCAAGTCGTTACTTGAGCTTCTTCTTGAGCAATTTTCCATTTTAGCTATTTCACATTTAGAAGAGGTGGAAGTATTATTAAGGTGTCAAGGAGTATTAATTAGTGATCTAGGGAATAAGATTAGGAAACTTGCTAGGAGTCTTGAAGAATATGCTTCCCAAGAAATTGTTTAGGCAATCACATTGAGAAGTGGAAAAGAATTGGCAAGCCTATAATACCGGTGCATAGTGATAGTGAAGAAAGAATAGAAAAAGGGAAAGAGAGAGATTATGAACTTCCTACAATACCATTTAAGAAAACAGAGGAGTCACCACTTACATCTAAGAAAGTTGGAGCAGAAAAATAGAAAAGCATAAGCATTTTCCCCCTGTTCCATATTTGAATCGATTAAAGAAGGAGAAAAATAATGAGTAGTTCAAAAAGTTCATGGAGCTATTCAAATAGCTATAGATCAATCTTTCACTTGTTGAAGGTTTAACACAAATATCCAAATATGCTAAATTTTTGAAAGATATCATATCCAATAAAAGGAACTGGAAAAGCTCTCTACTATGATATTGAATAAAAAATGTTTGCCATTCTCCAACACAAAGAAAAGTTGCCACAAAAACTGAAAGATCTAGGGAGTTTTTCTATCTTTTTATGTGACTGATAGAATTTGATAGGGGTTAAAATCACCATTCTTTTCCTATTTATTTGAGGTTGCTTTAAGATACATTTGTTGTAATAACTAGGTATATTCCTTCATATCTGACATTTTGCTTGTAAAAGGTGTTTTTGGCAATATA
Organism: Voacanga thouarsii; assembly: GCA_026120185.1. NCBI lineage: Eukaryota > Viridiplantae > Streptophyta > Magnoliopsida > Gentianales > Apocynaceae > Voacanga > Voacanga thouarsii. The sequence continues at coordinate 648,698 of JANUWF010001049.1, read as the reverse complement.
TGTAGATTTAAGTTAAAATTGAGCAAAAAGTGCACAGAACTAAAATGTACCTGGCGCTAGGCCCAACCAGTGGACTAGACGCGTCCATTCTGCTCCAACAGTAGAGTTTGAGCAAGCTTAAGGGATTTTTCCAGACCAGACCTAGCACTAGGTCTAGCAAGTGTATCTAGCGCAGGGTCCATTATACCAAGGAAAGACGGTAAAAATAGAGCAAAAACAGAGGAAGAACCGGGTGCACCTAGCACTAGGTGAATCGAAGGTACTCGATGCCAAGTAGGCTCTGGAGAAAGAAATTCTGTACGTAGAATTAGGGTTTATCCAAGGATTTTGTTAATTTTCTATTCCTACTCGGCCAAGACTTTCTCAGCCATGAAATTGGCATCTAAGAGGCCTATAAAAATATAAGAGAACATAAGGGTTTGAGACATACAACTAAGAGAGGTTAATTAAAGAGCAAAATTTTTGATTTTCTCATTAAAGGAGGAATTCACCTAAGGCAAGGAGGATTGTTCAATGGGAGTTTTCAAGGAAGAAGAAAGAGGCTTGTATTTGAGTGCTTTCTTTTCTCTTTATCTTCTTTTTCTTTAGTAATGATGTATTCAATGTTTTTATTATAATTTAACATTACTTTGGGATTCATAATTTTGGATTAATTTAGTTATTTGATCAATTCTTTGTCATCTTTGGTTTTTGTTTACTTGATTTCATTGGTTATTGTTGCAAGTTCTTCTAATTGACTTGAGATGACGATGTTAGAATTTTCATTGCATTGATTTTGTATTTGTCTAATCTTAATGGACTTGAGCGACAAAGTTAAAGTTATAGGACTAAGTGATCAAAGATTAGTTGATTTTGTCTCGAGCAAAGAGTTGTTAGCTAATTTCATGTTTATAAGAAATTGAGCCCAATGTATGTTTTGGTTAGGATTAGCTTGATTAGCAATTCTGTTAATGCAATCAAAATATTAGATTCCATGGATTGGGACATGATGTGGGATTTATCTAAGTAGAATAATGACCTGTGAGACAATTGACTTTTACTTTATTTTCCTTCATGATGCCTAGATGATAATTAGTTGAGAGAATTGCTAATTGGTTCATTATCATGTTTTCTAGGGTATTTGTCTAAATTGCATAAACCTACATCCTTGAGTTGTATATGTTTCTTTAGTTTTTCTTTCTACTCTTTTCCCACTTTATTTGGGTCTATTGAACAATGAAAGAAAAGTGATTAGTATGTACTTGTTCCTTTGAAGATCGATACTTGTTAATTCCCTATACTATGCTTGCGATGAGTATACTTGCTCACATGTATATTTTGGGATTTATGTTTTAATTAAAACTTGATTAAGGTGGATTTAAAATTGATGATTTTATATAGCCAAAATGTATGCATTAAGTTTTTGGTGCTGTTACGCGGGAAGAATATCATGAAAGTTTAGATTTTGTTTATTTAACCACGTTAATATATTTATGTGTAAATATGTGAATATATATATATATATATATATATATGTTCCTTGTATGCCTAGGTGCTGTACTTTATTTTCTTGTATAATTGTACTTTAATGTCTCTATATGTTATAATTCCTTATAATTTAATTTGTAAACGTACCCTGACTATTTAACTTGTAAATTCTATAATTTCAAAACTTTTTTATCTTATGTAGAGCTTGCTCTTAGTTTATGACCAAATGATCCAAAGTTGAGATAGTCAACCTTGCTCGTAGTTTAGGTGCTAGTGGTTTTAATGAGTCTAGGAGACTTGACCTTTATATTCTAGACAAGATGAGGAACCATGAGCCTATTCTTGTTGCTCCCATTATTTTTAACTCCATGAGAGAGGTTGTAGCCTCTAACATTGTAGTCAAAGCCCTCAAATTTCCTTTAGTTATTATGCGTATTTTGAGAGACTTTGGAGTACGGCTAGATGGAGAGTTGAGTGAGCCCACTACTGACCGTGACCTCATGACACAGCATACTTTAGTTCAGTATGGGTATCGCTATGATGAGAGAGCAAAAAGGTGAAAGAGGCTATATAAGCGGCAGTACCCCGAAAGAGCTTTCCCTGATGAGAAGGAAGAAGAGGCACCACTTGCTAGACCAGCCCCTCATGGCATTAGCTCTCATTCACATACTAATTTTGAGGCATGAATAGAGGCCCAGATGGAGAGCTAGATGACTATCCTCCTCCAGCTCCACAATTCTATTGTCGACATTCGACACCGCTAGAACGTCCAAGATCAAAAGCTGGCCACTTTGATCCAACATGTTGCTGGTGCATCTTCCAGTCGTGGAACTGACCATGATGATGATGAGGATGATTATTGACCCACTCTTTTGTATTTTATTTTTTGTTATTTTTTTTCTTTAAAATTTTAATGACCTTTACTAGCTTGTAGGTGTCTTTTATTTTCTTTTTCGTTTATCTTATTTTTATATATTTTTTTTTCTAGATTTATGTTTTCTTTCTTTTATTTTTTTGCTTTTAGTAGGTACTCTTGTACTACCCTTCCTTGAGCTGGATTCAACCTGATGGCACAACAAAGTAATGGAAGTATTTTCTTCACTTTATTATTCTTCATTCTTCATCTTGGTCTTCTTGGCTGTGTTTTTATTATTTTATCTTTGGTCATTGAGGACAATGTCCAGTTTAAGTGTGCGGGGAGGGAGGGGGGAGAATAAAGGTTGAAGAAGTACTTTTCCATATTATTTGATGAATATAGTTTGTGTTTATGATAACTTTTTTAAAAATTTCACTGGTTTCATTGTTAAACAAGGTTGTAATTCTTTTTCTTACTTGGATATGAGTTTTTTCATTCATTAGGTGATATTTGATGAAATTGGTTTTATTGGAGAAGATATTTGTCAAGACATGAGAATTTTGATTAATTTTGTTTATACATTGGTGTTTGAATGTTATTTGACTTATCTAGTTGAAATATAGAAGTTATGATGAATATGGGAAGAGTTATTGGCTACCTTTTGTACTATGAGTTTAAATTTTGCTAGCTTTGAGTTATGGTGAAAAAAAATATGAGTTGTAAAAAGATCTTTGACAGGAAAGATTGAGAAGAATGTTGAAAATTTTGATTTGAGTTGAGACAAAAACAATGAGTGCAAATAACACTATTGTTGGTGTGAATTGAGAACAAGCTCTTATTGATGATCTTTGAAGACTTTTAGCTGAAAATGGGGTTAATATGGGAAGAAGTAGCAAGTGTATTTGGTGCACTCTCTTGTGGCTATCCCGAAGGCAAAAAGGCAAACAAGAGCATAGAAAAAAGAATTGTGGAAAAAATGATGAGTGATGACTGTAAAGTGGGTCAATACGGTATGTGAAGAGAAATCCATGCACTTGAGGCTATTAATTCCCTAAGTCATTAAAAAATATTTTGAGAGAAAAAAAATTGGAGTGCTTTCCTCACATCATAACTTGGGTGTGCAATTTTTAGATTTATAATGCTTGAGTTAGTAGATGGCTTGATGTGAATCATGTTATCTATAAATTTACTTGAAAAGTGAAATAATTTTCTTAGACTAAGGTATGCACTTAATTAATTTGACTTCAAGAGTTTTGTGATATCTTGGGCAATGTTTTAAAGTTTGAAATTGTTTTTAAAGAGTATGAATGACAAGAGTTGTATCTAAAGTTTGAAAAGAAGACATGATCTTTGCTATGATAAATAAACTTTTGAATGAGAAAAAAACTTGTGTTGTCTTGATAATTTTTCTTAGACTAAAGTGTTTTGCTTGAGGACAAGCAAATGTTCAAGTGTGGGGGTATGTGATAGGGATTAAAATCACCATTGTTTTCCAAGTTATTTGAGGTTGTTTTAAGATACATTTGTTGTAATAACTAGGCATATTCCTTCCTATTTGACGTTTTGCTTGTAAAATGTGTTTTTGGCAAATATGTGTAGATTTAAGTTAAAATCGAGCAGAAAGTGCATAGAACCAGAACATACCTGGCGCCAGGCCCAGCCAGTGGACCAGGTGCAGGGTCCATTTTGCTCTAGCTGTAAAGTTTGAGCAAGCTTCAAGGATTTTTCTAGACCAGACTTGGCACCAGGTCTGGCAAGTGTACCTGGCGCCAGGTCCATTCTGTCTGCTAATGAGAGATGGCCAAAAATAGAGCAAAAATAAAGGAAGAACAAGGTGCACCTCGGCGCCAAGTGGGTTGAAGCTACACGGCGCCAGATAGGATCTGGAGGCAAAAATTCTGTACGCAAAATTAGGGCTTATCCAAAGATTTTGGTATTTTTCTATTCCTACTTTACCAAGACTTCCTCAACCATGAAATTGGCATCCAAGAGGCCTATAAAAGCATAAGAGAACACAAGGGTTTGAGATATATAACTAAGAGAGGTGAATTAAAGAGTAGAAATTTTAATTTTCTCATTAAAGGAGGAATTCAACCAAGGCAAGGAGGATTGTTCAAAGGGAGTTTTCAAGGAAGAAGAAAAAGCCTTATCTATAAGTTCTTTCTTTTCTCTTTGTCTTCATTTTCTTTAGCAATGATGTATTCAATGTTTTTATTATAATGTAACATTATTTTGGGATTCATAATTTTGGATTAATTTAGTTATTTGATCAATTCTTTGTCATCTTTGGTGTTTGTTTACTTGATTTCATTGGTTATTATTGCAAGTTCTTCTAATTGACTTGAGAAGACGACGTTAGGAGTTTCATTGTATTGATTTCATATTTGTCTAATCTTAATGAACTTGAGTGACAAAGTTAATGTTATAGGACTAAGTGATCAAAGATTAGTTGATTTTGTCTCGAGCAAAGGGTTGTTAGCTAATTTCATATTTATAAGTAATTGAGCCTAATACATGTTTTGGTTAGGATTAGCTTGATTGGCAAATCTGTTAATGTAATCAAAATATAGAATTCCATAGATTAGGACAAGGAGTGGGATTTATCTAAGTAGAATCCTGACTTGTGAGACGATTGACTTTTACTTTATTTTCCTTCATGATACCTAGATGATAATTAGTTGAGAGAATTGCTAATTGTTTCATTATCATGTTTTCTAAGGTATTTGTCTAAATTGCATAAACCTACATCCTTGAGTTGTATATGTTTCTTAAGTTTTTCTTTTTATTCTTTTCTCACTTTATTTGGGTTGGTTGAACAATGAAAGAAAAGTGATTAGTGTGTACTTGTTCATTTGAGGATCGATACGCGTTAATTCCCTATACTACACTTGCGATGAATATACTTGCTCACATGTGTATTTTAGGATTAATATTTTAATTAAAACTTGATTAAGTGATGGATTTAAAATTGATGATTTTATATACTCAAAATTTATGCATTAGTATTAATTTTGACACTACATTAGCAAATTTAGGGGCTAACATATATTTGTTACCATATAACACTTCCTGTAAACTAGGCCTAGGTAAACTAAAGGCCATTAGGATGAGTGATGCCTAAATTTTGGGTATCTAAAATCATCCATTTTAAATATTTCCTTTAATCAACTTTTAATTAAAACATTAATCCTAAAATACACATGTAAGTAAGTATACTCATCGCTAGCATAATACGGGGAATTAACGAGTATTGATCCTTAAAAGAACAAGTACACACTAATTACTTTTCTTTCATTGTTTAACCTATAAACTAAATTAATAAAGAAATCAAAATAAAAATAAAAACAAAATATATATTCATATATAACTCATGGTGAGGAAAATAAGTAATTAAATAATTATTCTCAAAAGTATGTCATGAATCATCTAATACTTATCATAACTCATTATTTTCTTGGCATCATAAAAGAATATAAAGTAAAACTCAATCATCTCACAAGTCATGATTTTACTTAGGTAAATTCCACTTCATGTCCTAATCCTTGGAATCCTATATTTTGATTATATTAACAGATTTGCCAATCAAGCTAATCCTAACCAAAACATGCATTATGCTCAATTCCTTATAAACATGAAATTAGCTAATAACCCTTTGCTCGAGGCAAAATTAACTAACTTTTGATCACTTAGTCCTATAACCTTAACTTTGTCGCTCAAGTCCATTAAGATTAGACAAATACAAAATCAATGCAATGAAACTCCTAACATCGTCGTTCCAAGTCAATTAGAAGAACTTGCGTCAATAACCAATGAATTCAAGTAATCAAATACCAAAGAAAATAGTTAATTAATCGAAGAACTAAATTCACTCAAAACATAAATCTAAGAATAATATCTAAATACAATTAAAGAATTAAAATTATCATTAATCAAGAAAAAGAAAACAAAGGAAAGAGATAAATACTCATAGATAAGCTTTTCAATCTCCAATGAAAACTCCTCCAAGAATCAATGCTCCTTGAGTAATTCCTCTAGAGAAAATATTGGTGATGCACTCTACAAGAATATATCTAAGCTCTACATTGTGCACCCCCCCCCCCTTTTCTAAGGTAATTAGCCTTTATTTATAGGCTTACAAAAGTTCCTAAAAGAATCCTAAGTAAACAAGAAGTAATTTCCTAAAAATCCAAAATAAAAAAGGAATAGTAATTAAAATCCTAAATAAAAATCTAAATAAAAGCAAGGAGTCCACCGCCTTAATTACGAAATTGAGAATTGAGTTGGACATCAATTAGACTTGATTTTGTCTTTGAAATTCCTTGTTGTCATTTTATGCTGAAGGCTTTAATTGATGTTGAATTGGAATTGCTAAAATTGGCTTCCAATTTGAACCACTAAAATCATTGAAGCCAACAAACTTTTCTCTGCCATGCATCGGCTCAATTGAGCTACCACCGAGCTGCACATCACTACTACTTTTCTCTATTTTTCTTGTGCAGCCAATGAAATGTTCATTGTGCCTATGCTCTATTACTTGATTCACGTGTGACATTATGTGCATGAATATTTCTTACATTCATTCATAATAAGGGTGTGACCTTTGTGACAAGAAGATGCCTCCGAGATGCCAAATAGCTACTCGCAGAAGTAGGATTCCCAAAGTGGAACCAGCAATCCCAGAGTATGAGCCTATGCAAAACCCTTCACGGAATGAGGAAGTAGTAGGCGAAGAAGGTCAAGAAGTGGAGTCAGAAGGACTGACCAATATCTCAATAGGACAAGCTTTCAATAAGATGACTGAAATCCTCCAAGCGATAGCAGAGAAGAGAGCACCCCATGGTGAGAATGAAGCCTTGGAGTGGTTTTTGAAGTTTCAACCACCCACACACTTTGGTGAGGTAGAATAGGAATAAAAAGAAGAACTGTGGACAGAACAGATGGAGGACATATTCTACACCTTGCAATACTCAGAGGAGCGGATAGTGAAATTTGCTGTTTTCAGACTAAGAGGACTAGTGAGAGATTGGTGGCAGTGGATACAAGAAAAATGGGAAAGGACGGGACAGGAATGGAACTGGAATAGTTTTGTGAAACCCCACCTAAAGCCAACCCTTGAGTAAGGGGCTCGAGATGCATATCATATAATTTTGCATGAATATATATATTTTTGAATGATTTTATGTGCATTAGAATTGTGATTTATAGGTTAAAATGCTTAGTTATGTTTATGGAGTAGGAAGGGTAAAATGGTAATTTTGCTTGAGGTCAAAATAGGAAGAAAGCTTGAGGATTAAATAGGAAGGAAATGTGGGTGAGAAAATAACAATAAGAGTTAGTGTGGTTTAGTGGTTAGAGCTTGGTGAATTAATTTCTAAGGTCATGAGTTCAAATCCCATCATTTAAGCTTTTGTCATGATTATCTTAACTAAGTTTGAATTTTTATTTTCTTGCATTTCATGGAAATAGGAATGTTGTCTTAAGGGAGACATGAAGAGAATGTCCTAGTCTTATCCTCATGTCCTAAAAAGAATTCTAGAGGAATTCTTGTCATTTTTATTACCACTAGCTTGTCCTAACATCTTTATAATTCAAAACCATTAAATCCTCTCTTTTAAATTCCAAAAAAATTCTGTGATAACTCTTCTACCTTGAATTTCGAAAATCAGCTTTGGAGGTTGGGAAGTTGGCCAAAAGTAGGAGGAGAAATAGGAAGGGTTTCCAAGAGAAAATCAATCACCATGATAGCACCTTCAAACTCTCCTTCATGTTGTTCATCTTCTAGTAAAGGAAAATCTGGAAATTTTCCAGAATATTTTCAGGCCATTTCTTCAAAAATTCAGCCAGTAAACCCACTCATTTTCTTCCAGAAAAATGGTCATTTAATGTGGCTTGAATGCTGGAAAATCTGTACAATTTTCGGACTGCACAAACAGCACCAAACCAGAAAAAAATTCTGGTCATTTTCGCAGCTTTCAACCAAGTAAATGAAGCTGTTTTGATTCATCTTCAAGCCAGCAAACCTCCTCAATATTTCTCCAGCATTAAGGCTGGAAAACCACCTTAGAAAGACCTTCAAACTCCCTCAAGAGTCAGCTGCAAATCGGGTTGAAGGTGTGCAGAAATTCTGCACAGCCTTCGAAACTCTTGAAGTATGAAACCAGAATTTTCCAGCTTTGCTCCCTTCTAGCCTAGGCCGAAAATCACCTTCAACCTCTGTAAAATTGAACCTTGCCCAGCTGTAGACTGACCACCATTAACCCCACACTTACCTTGAGCATATGGACTCCATAGCCACACCACAAAACACTCCTAAGATCACTCCATTCAAACTCTTTTTGAACTTCAAATAATTTCAGCATTTTACTCCATTAAAATCACTCTTGTATTAGGCAAATAAACCAGAATTTCCTCTGCCATTTAAGACTGAATTTTGGCCAGCCTTGGAGCAACATTAACCTTCAATCATTTCAACAAGACCACCATGTTCAGCCGGCACCATTGAAGACCATAGAAACCTCTCTTGATCAAACACCATAGCTAACCTCTTACCTTAAACATCCCCACCATTTCCTCCATTTAAATTTCAAAAAAAATCTGACCATTCTCTCTCCTTCTTGCTGAAAACCGAAACCCTCATTCACTCCATACCATTCGGCCAGCCCTCTACCAAAATTCGTGCAGCATTTCTTCCAAATTCTCTCCATTTTCACCTAGAACACCAAGAACACACACTAACCTTCTTCAAGCCTAACCCTACTCTAAACACCTCCAATCACTCTCAAATACTCCTAATCACTTCCATTTAATCTCTAAACTTCATTTCTGGTATTTATAATACAAAACCTCGCAAACAAGAATTTTCGAACGGATCAAAATTAGCTTTTCTTTGAAGGTCTCAAGAATATCAACAAGGTAAGTCAAGAGCAACCTTCTTGTCCATCTTTTTCCATTCTATTGTACTGTTCTAATGCTCTCTCTCTCTCTCTCTCTCTCTCTCTCTCTCTCTCTCTCTCTCTCTCTCTCTCTTCCAACCGAAATGGTTGATCAACCATCAACCATGGCCGTTTTCCCGTTAGATCATTCAAGGCTCTCAATCGCGTGGACCTTCTTAATTCTTCATCGAAGTGTTCATCAAATCAAGTATTTTCCTTTAATCCTTCTTTTAATTCAGTATTCATGTCTTTTAGATATTGATAGGAAGAATGAAATATGGATAAGGGATTGAGCATATGCATGTGGATTAAGGGGACGGAGTTAGGACATGATGATTGTTGTATATGACTAGGCTGTATGTGTTTTCCTTTCGAATCAATGTATGTTCTTCGTGCTTAATGAAATTTTATGGATGTTTGAAGTATGTTAGAGACCATGACACCAAAGGTGATTAGGTTTTTATGTTCTTATTTTTCTATGGAAACCATGGTTGATGATTATGCTTAGTAGGATTTTGGCCATGTGATGGTATGAGATAGTTCAAGTGTATGTTCATGAATGGATTAATATATTGTTTGATGATGGAGAAGGCGTTCATGAATCCTTTCTAGCAATAGGAAAATCATGGTGAAAAAAGTATTTTCTTGTTAAGGCTAGATTATTTTTATTAACAAATTTTATTACCTTGAATAGAATGCTGCTATATTTTCCCTAAAAAATTCGAAACTCTAGGGAGATTTGGAATGGTTTATTAATTAAAATATTCATATTTTCTTTATCAAATAAATGAGATCTTTTATTAAAAATAATATATATATATATAGTAATAAATCCTTTACAATAAATAAAATATTATTAGAATCTATTTGTTATTTATTAATTAAAATTGAAAATAATTCATTCATTATTTATTACTAATTATTTATTATCTATTTAAAAATTAATTAAAGGTTATTTGTAATTAAATATTTATTTATAATAAAGCTATTTTTAAATCACCATTCATTAGTACTATTTAGGACTTAATATTCAAACCTTAGTTTATTTATTAAAAATAACACTCAAGAATTATTATTTGAGTTTATAATTTATTAGCAATTATTTTAGGAACCCTAATTATTTTAACTTATCAAACAAGACTTATTTTATAAAATTCTTTATCATCTAGCCTTAAAGTTTAGAACATTAGGGTTAGGATTATTTGTGTAAGTGAATATAGCTTGAGTGTAACCTTATGTCTTGTGTTTACCCCAGGCGAGGTTAGGTCAGCTTTGGAAGACTTCTGAAATTGAGCAAGCAAAGGATCAGGTAAGCTCCTGCATAAAACTTGTTTGTTGTAAAAGGTTACCATGGCAAGCTAAACACGAAGTATATGAATACTGATTTGGTAAAGGCAATTAAGGACTGTTTCTTTTCTTGATTCAGTCAAACCAATTATTTGAAAATTTTCAAAGCAGTTTTACTCAAACACTGAACTATTTCTAAAACCAATTTTGACAAGGACTTTGGAAACCCTTAATTGCCAGTTTCAAGTAAAGCTGTGTTTTACCAGTTTTCTCCCAAGTGGGATAATTATCGTTGAGTACTCAATAAGGGTAGGCTAGTAGTACTAGTTTTGAAGAGCAACAGTGAGTCTTCTGGCAGGAGCCACCTCCAGAAGATAAAACTCAACTTAGAGAAACGTTAGTACTACTTAGTCATGCCGGTCCGAGCTAGCAAATTTTATTTCAATCAAGTGACTGTGTTTTGCCGGAATGGACACCCGATTGTTGTTTGGGGTATAGAGAAGGAGGAGTATCTTTCCCGGTAGGCCGATCACCTACCTTTTGTCAGTCTGCACAAAGTGTCGGCATTCTGACCGGCAGTGTGCACAAAGTGTGGCATACTGACCATCCGGTTATGGGGCCCAGCGTGTGGTAACCTATAATCCTTTCTTTTGAGTGGTTGATCTTATAAATTATGTATGGCTGGAAAAGCCAAAAACACCATTCTTGTTTTTTACTAATGTTTAATGCTTGCAAATATTTCTCTTATAAAGTTTTCACATTTTGCATCCGCGAACTGTTTTCACTGAACACTCAAAGCACACACGGACTTACTGAGATTTTTATCTCATCACCTTTTATGCCATGTTTTCAAGTCGATCCTGCTGTGGAGATGAATAGCTAGATTTGTTGCCTATGCTTTGAAGACTTTATGTTATTTTCCTTATGTGTTGTTTGAGAAATGGTAGCGAACAATTTATTTTGGATTTATTCATGTATTTTTGGGTTGTAATAAGTTCAATTTCAAGGTATTACTTTTATTTTCTTTTGTGTGACCTAGTTATAAAGACCCATTGTCCTTTGGACGGGGCGACATCCCCGGCCCTGTCGGGCCTAAGTAGTGGGGTGTTACAAGTTTTGTTGAATCATTCAGAGCTGAATACATCCCTCAGTGGATAGTTGAGAAGCAAGAAGATGAGTTCCAGAGCTTGAAATAGGAGAATATGACAGTAGCTCAATACGCTACTCAATTCAATCGCTTATCCAAGTACTGTCAATGGCTGAAAGATACAGAGCAAAACTATACCTGACAGTTCATAAAGGGATTGAGATAGGAACTTAGAAGGGCATAGGCACCATTCCCTCCAACGACTTATGTTGCAATAGTGGAAGCCGCAACACGTACTGAGAATGAAGATAGAAGTAGAGTAGATAGCAAAGCATCAAATTCATCCGAGCATGTTACTCATAAGAGGCCTATAGGGCAGCAACACATAAATAAAGGAAAATAAGCACAGACTGCACTTAACTAGGGCCACTACAAATGCAATAACTTACCATTACTGTGGCAGGAGGGGACATGCAATGAAGGACTGCTGGTCTAAGAAGGAAAACTGAAAATGTTTTATTTGTGGAGACCTTTCACATATGAGGAATAACTATCCAAAAATTGGAAGTGCCAACCAAGGAAACCCTACAATGCTTGCTCGCTCGGCCAGTCGCGCCGACATTTCTGGAGGTAAAGGTGCTAGAAGCAGAAGCAACAGAGGTAAGCCTACAATTATGTAGATATTTTGGTTTATTCTAATCTTGTGCATCACTATGTCAAAGTGGATTAGCCATATTAATGGGGATGTGATGGGTCAAAATTGCTTATACCCGATTTCCAAGTTCACCTATAGGGGAAAGCAGTGAAGGTTGATAGGAATTTATTAGGATGTGGAATCGATGGGGAAAAGAGAGAGAGAGAGATTGAAAATTGCACTCCAGGTAGTCTGCAAAAGTGAAGTGGACTAACCCATTTGTCTTGATCAAAGACACGTTGGATTTTGGAGATAATGGCTTAGATAGCATTTCATGTGCTGGCAGATGGAAATAGCAGCAGATATTCTTTAAAGTGCCATGTAGAACACTACTGAGAGTCTAAAGAGTAGGTAAGGAAGGATGGTCTTGAGGTGCATGCTTGAGGAATTTCGGGGCGAAATTCTTTTAAGAGGGGGAGGATGTAATACCCCATTCTAGTCACACCTAGTTTATGAGAATTAACATGCATTGAATATGATGACATGTGCTTGTTTCATGAATCTGCAAGGTTGTGTTGTGGTGATATGTGCATATTTTAATTTTATTTGAATATGTGTTCGGATTAAGAAAAGTATTAAGGATGGATTTTGGATCAAGACTCGATCCAAAATTTTCATCCAAAAGAGTGTTGCTTTGCTTGAATCCGAAAACTTTTTCTTCATTTTCAGAGGAAATTTTTGCCCTTTCTTTGGTTTTGGAATAGAAGATAGTTAGGAATAGTGGAAGGCATTATTTGATTATTGTGTCATAAAATACTTTACATGAAAAATATTATTATTATTTTCATTATCATCATCATTCCTAAAAAGCTATTATATCTTCCATTTTTGGTGGGTCATCTATTAATTATTTATAATAGTAGTAATAATAATTATTATACTAATTAGAACTATATTGTTATTATTTATTATCTATTGAAAACTCATTTATTGTTATAGTTTTTTTTTGTTGATGAATTATGATAATATTATATGTATTATCTTGATAATGTTATAACCAAATGATTTCCTTGTATGATATTAAATTGTGCATTTATGTGGTCGGTCTCGTTTAGCCATCCTATTTGAATTACCTAGTCCTAGAAATTTTTTCTTTAGGTAAATTAATATAATCATTTGGTAATATTATATTAATACTTTCTTCTATTTTGCATTAAAATATTATATGCATACTTTGGTGAGATATTATGTACCGGTTGGCATATATGATCATTTAGTTAGGAGACCTTTTGTTTTTTTCCTCCATTGTTGCCAACCACCCCCTAGTATTTCTCATGGCTGGTCAAAGGCTATTTTTTTTTTTAGTTTTGAATTAAAAACAGAGCTTTTTCCCAAAGCTTCTTTTATCTCGGTCAAGTCCTATAGGAATGCTCAAGTCTTGAATAATTTCTTATTATGCAGCCACCAAACTTGACCATTTCAACACCCTCGGTTGGTTGTTGTATTAAAAAAGACAAATCACAATCCTAATCCACCAGAACTTTGGAAACTCAATCTAGGACATTTTGAAAGTTTGAACCTCCTATAATCCTCCCAAAATTCGGTAAAGACCAATTGATTAATCAATCTTCCTATCAACCGGTACATCCTAACTTCCCCCTAGCTTCACGAGTTTCCTTCCTTTGCCTAAGGAAAATCTCAGCTTACCTTCACTCCTAGGAACTCTTGAAACTCTCAAGAACTTCAGCCATCATCGTGCACTGCTTCCTTTCTCCAATGATGCATGATTTCCTCTTCAATTTGAACAACAAAATGCTGCCATAGTGAGCAAAAAAGCCGACACACACATACATATTTCCTTAACCAACTTCAAAGCAAACTCTCTTCAGTTTTGTTATTGTGGCCGACACATACTGTGAAACCCCAGTCGAAACCAACCTTAGAGTAAGGGGGGTTTGGTTGCATAGCATATTTATTTACATGTTTAAATATATTTTTGTATAATTTTATGTGCTTTGGATTTGTGTTTTATAGTCCTGAGGGCTTGATTATGTTTATTGAGTAAGAAGGGCAAAATGGTCATTTTTGCTTGAGGTGAAAATAGGGAGATAGATTGAGGATTAAATAGGAAAAATACTTGGGAGAGAAAATAAGAACAAGAGTTGTTGTGGTTTAGTGGTTAAAGCTTTGGAATTAATTCTTGAGGTCTTGGGTTCGAATTCCATCATAGGAGCTTTAACTTGATTAAATTTTATTTTTGCTTAGGGAGAAATAGTTTCGGCCTTATGAGCTTAGAGTAAGGTAGTAATGATGTCCTAAGAGAGACGTGTTAGGAGTAACCTCATTCTACTCCCTTGCCCTACTCGAATTTTCTAAAGGGAATTCATTTTCCCTTGATCTTTGATTTTCCTTATTTCTCAACTCATTAGTTTGATCAAGTTTTTCTATCCATTTCTTTCCAGAAATTTCAGTAAAGTGCTGTGGTCTTGTAGGATCAAAATGTCTTAGTAAAAGACTTCTCATGGTCTGAAAATGTGGAAGAGTTGTGGGAAATTCCAAGAGGAAAAATCCCTCTAGTGAGTTTGCTAAAATTCACTCTAGCTAGTTCATCTTCCTTCTTGGAATGAGCTGAAATTTTCCAACTTATTGTGCCTTCAAAGTGTCGAGTTTCTTAGCTAATATTCCCTTCCAAATACTACCAGAAAAATGGTCTTTAGGATCAGTTTACAATCTGAATTTCTTGGACATTTTCGGACTGCTCAAAGTTGGAGCAAAAACAGGAAAAATTCCTGTACAAATCGCCACTTTGAGAGTCCAAAACCTAGCTGTTTTCTTCCAGATTTTGTTCAGCACCTTAGCCATGTTTTTCCTCCATGAAGAAGGCTGGAAACCAGCCTTGAAATCCCCTAAAATTTCCCTTCAAACTCTCTACAAGATGGCTGGAAATGGCAGTCGAAAATCTGTCCAGAAAATTCTGCCCAGCGAAAATTCTGTGCAGGAAAATTTTCCAGCTTTGTTCCCTATTTCTCTTCCAGCCGAAATACCAACCTTATTCTGCATAAACCTTCCTTAAACCTTCAGTAACAGAGCTCCATTGTTCCCCTTAAGCTTCTACATGAAACTCAGCCATGGCTGTCCGAAAATCTATCCAACAAATCCCAATAATTATGCTTGATTGATTACCAAAATTCCAGCTACCATAGTTTAGCAACTTTCCATAAAATATATCTCAAACAACTAGACCTTCTCTTCACCATTATACTCCATGATTTTGGCCACCCTAAGCCTCCTTCAACCAGCTCTCATTCAGCCAAAACACTGCCAGAAATTTGTCCATGGTAGACTTCCAAAAGCTCTTCCATAATCAAAGAGATTCTTATGATATCTATTTTCCAAATTTGCTTCCTAAAAATATTCTTCAAGGATTGTAACAACTACCCTTTCCTTTTTCCTTCAAAATTAGAGAATCAACCTCCTAAACCCTACAGAAATTTGGCCAGCCCTAGTTCTCACAGAATTTCGGCAGCTACAAATCAAATTCTCTCAAATTCCTTCAACCTTCAAGAACACACACACACACACACACTACACCAAGAACACCTACTTCTTCCTTTCACCTAATACCCCTCCAAACCACTTCAAACCTTCTCTAAAATCTCCAGATTTAACCTACTCACTGCCGTGAGTCCATCTACACCATTCTTAACATCAAACTCCACAAATCAACTCGCTACTTCGGATCAAAACCAGAAATTTCTGTGAAGGTTCAAGAACACCTTCAAGGTAAAGTTTGTTCTAACAACTTCATCTTCTCCAATATTCATCTCTAGTGAGAACATATGTGAATAAACATGCTAATGGTCTATTTCTCTCTCTCTCTCTCTCTCTCTCTCTCTCTCTCTTCCTCTCTTGGCTGAACCTCCCTTCTCTTGGTCGGATGGCTTCTCCTCTCATGATCATGTTTTCGCCATCTCCCTTGGACAAAGTTAGACATCTAGGAGTTGAGATCCATTCTAAACTCCTTCAAGGCATTCATCAACCAAGTAAGTGCCTTCCATCTTTCTTTTAAATCCTAGATTCATGTCTCTAGGGTGATGTTGTTAGAAGGTGGATGGAGATAGGATTTGTGTATGTATTGTTGGGGTTGAAGCATGAATATATGTATGATTGTGAAGGAGATGGGATGTATGCATGGAAGGATTGTTTTGGTTGATAGTATGATGATTTGAGGCTTGATGCATGTCATAGGTAGTGTATGTGATAAAGTATGCTAGATGCGTGTTGGATTTATTAAAGCCATGATCATAATTATGCTAGTAAAGGTTAGACCATGTCTTCATAAATTTAGATTTATGCATATATGCATGATTTGGATGATTTGATGAATTGAATGATTCTATATGTTCATGATTGTGGTTAGCCATAGAAATATGATCATGATTTAGTTGTCCCTAAGCTAATTTTTATTTCATGAATAAAATATTTAATAATATGATTTTGCTAAGTAATTTCGAAAAAACCCTAAGAAGGATAGATTTAGATTATTATATATATAAAGGATATTTTAGTCAAATAAATAATAGTTTTTGCTAGAAAAATAAAATATATAGATATTATAATATCAAATAAAGCCTTTTATGAAAATAATCATAATAGGTAAAATATTTATTATTAAAATTTAAGTATTATCTTTTAATCAAACCTATTAAAATTTATTTATTATTTTTCAAGAAAGACTCATTAAAATTTATTTTCAACTAATTATAACTATCAATTATTTTCTAGCAATTAATTATTAATAAATTATTATTTTATCTAGTACCACCTAGGACTTTTCATCAATTAAACTCTAAATTATTTTAGCAAGATTTAAACCTTCAACATATTGTACCTATTTTCCAAACTCTAGTTATTTTAATATCGAACTAGATTTATTTTATAAACCCCTTTTATTTATTATCGAGCCTTAAAGCTTGGGACACTAGGGACATGATTGTAGTAAGTTAAGTTAGTTTTATTTGTGAAATTGAATCTTGGCTTGAGTTTGATTGTGGTTTGTATTTACCCCATGCGGGGTTAGGTCAGCTGTTGGAGACTTTTGTTGTGAGCAAGGATCATGTAAACTCCTGCATAAAACCTGTTTGATGAAAAATGATTTTTTTTTATGGCAAGCCAAATGTAGAGTGCATGGTCACTCATTTCTGTAAAGGCAATTGAGGAATATTTCCATTCTATTTTCACACAAATAAATTATTTGCAAATCAAGGGGCGGTTTTACTCAAAACCTATAACGCTTTCTAAAACCAGTTTTGCCCCAAACTTTGGAAAACCTTAATTGCCATTTTCAAGTGGAACTATGTTTTGTTCATTTTTCCCAAGTGGGATACGTTACGTTGAGTACTCAATAAGGGTAGGCTAGTAGTACTAGTTTTGAAGAGCAATAGTGA
Source organism: Voacanga thouarsii (assembly GCA_026120185.1). Taxonomy (NCBI): domain Eukaryota; kingdom Viridiplantae; phylum Streptophyta; class Magnoliopsida; order Gentianales; family Apocynaceae; genus Voacanga; species Voacanga thouarsii. The sequence continues at coordinate 630,988 of JANUWF010001049.1, read as the reverse complement.
GTCTTCTGGCAGGAGGCCACCTCCAGAAGATAAGCTCAATTTAGAGAAACGTAAGTACTACTTAGTCATGCTGGTCTGAGCTAGCAGTTTTTTTTTTCAGTCAAGTGATTGTGTTTTGCCGGAATGGACACCCGGTTGTTGTTTGGGTATAGAGAAGGAGGAATATCTTGCCCAGTAGGCCGATCACCTACTTTTGTCAGTCTACACAAATGTGGCATTCTGACTGGCAGTATGCACAAAGTGTGGCATGCTGACCATCCGGTTATAGGGCCCAACGTGTGGTAACCCGTAATTCTTATTTTTCGAGTGGTTGATTTTATAAATTATGTATGGATGGAAATGCCAAAACACCACTCTTGTTTTTTACTAATGTTTATTGCTTGCCAGTGAACTCTTATAAAGAATTTTATACTTCGCATTCATGAACTGTTTTCACTGAACACCCAAAGCACACACGGACTTACTGAGATTTCTGTCTCATCACCTTTTTTACCATGATTTCAGGTCGATCCTGCTGTGGGGATGAGTAGCTAGTGTTATCCACCTTGGAAGAAAATGTTATCTTTTATTTTTATATATTACTTTGGGGAGTTGAGAGTGGATGATTTTATTTATGGATTTGTTTTTCTTTAGGGAATTCTTGGATTCATTCTGGGTTTTAATAAATTTTAAGTTAAAGTATTATTTTTTTACGTTATTTTATTTGTGTGACCTAGTTATAAAGACCCCTTGTCCTTTGGACGGGGCGACATCCCCGGCCCTGGCGGGCCTAGGTAGCAGGGTGTTACACATACATCAGCTAACATCTTAGGCTAGTCTTCTCTTCTCCTAAAAGGGTTTCAAGAGGTAACAAGCTGGTTCCTTCATTTATTTTCTCTTGGAAAAAAAAAGAAAAATGTAGATGAGTTTTGAATGGGTTTGGTCGGCATGCTGACTACTTTAATTGTCACCTTGTGCATGAATTTTAAATAGAAAATTGCAAGGCATGTTGGGTGCTTCTATTTATCTCCTTGTGCACGAAATTGAAACGGAAATTGCAAGGCCTACTGGTTGCTTTTACTTGTCTCTTTATGCCGAATTGTAAATGGAGAATGCAATTCGTTCTCCTCTACTTATTTCTTTTCATGAACCGGATGCTTACCTCTATTTGCCCCTTCTATTTGTTCTCTTCTGCTTGTTTCTTTTCATGGACTAAATGCATATGGAGGCTGTGAATAGTTTCACAATATATGCTCCTATTTATCTCTTCGATTTTTTTTTTTGTTTCAAGTAAACCGAATGCATGTAATCTGAAGTTTTGCTATTTATTTAGGAGCTGTCAATTGACCTTAAGAAAATGCAGGACAAGATTGGATTTTTGAAGAAACTTTTTGAAACTTGTTTTAATACATAAATATCATATTTTCATGTGGAGTATTATTCTGAAAGTAACTCTGGTTTATTGCAAAAATTTTTCAAAGGGAAAAAAAAGCTAAGAACAGGGGATTTTCGGAAGTCGCTGTTCACTATTTTGTAATCTATTTTGAGCATAGTTTGCTAGGGTAAAAAGGTTGATAATGTAGGTTTTTGTGTGCTTAAACAATATGGAAAATTTGGGATTAAAACAGGGTCAAGGTTGGAAGTTATTAATTTTCTTTTCAGTATGGCCAAAATAGAGTCAGATTTGAGCAATTTGGGTTCAGAATTTTCTGCGACTTGTATGAGCCTGATTTACTGAGTGTGCTTAGTATGTTTCATTCATAGCATGTTAAGCTATGTGCCAGAAAAATTGGAGGTCAATCGGAGTGGTTCATATAGGGTTTTTACCTTTAGGAGTTTAGACTATAGTTGTTGGAAACTGAAGGCAGCTAAGGGTTTTGTGCTTAATTGCTAAGTTTAATGTAATTTTGTGAGAAATGTTAAAAGGTGGATTTTATTCTTTCTAAGGGATTTATGGAAGGTCTTAGGTACTGAATATATGTAGAGTTCATGCTTGCTGCTCATGGGTATTATTTGGCAAGCAAAGGATAGTATAGGCAAAAAATACTAGGTCGACGACACCAATTACGACGGACGTAAAGTCGTCGTATTTGTGTATCTTTAATGACGGTTAATAAGCCATCGCAAAAGGTTGACTAATACGACGGTTTGAAAGCAACTGTCGTATTAGGTCGACAAAATACGACGGCTGAGCTTACTGTCGCAAAAAGTCGACTTAATACGACGGTTGATTTCAAACCGTTGTATTAGTCAACCTTTTGCAACGGTTTCCCCAGGCGTTGTATTTGGTTTTAATTAAAATTTGGCCTTTTTTGCAAATATCATGCTTTAACAACCATCGTATGAGTGAAATATACTATTTTTTATTACTATTTTATAAGTATTACTAAAAAAATGTGATAAAATAAAACAAATGACTTTCAAATTTGGTATAATTAAATTAACTTGTTTTAACTTTATAAATATATCTAACTAATACTTAGATAAGTAATCTTGTAAATAAATTTTAGTTTGCATCTTATGAATTCAATTTTCGTATATTTATATTAAAGATCGAGTTTGAATTTCATTTTGTTAGTTAATTATTGTATTGGTATGTTTTGTGTGTGTGTGTGTGTGTGTATACTTTTATACATTATAACATATGCTTATTAATTAGTGAGTACTAGATTAATATGTTCCTTCCATTCATCAACAAATAATTGTCTTAATTATCTTTTTAATTTGTCTGAAAAATAACTGTCCATTTTAAAAATATGTAGATTAATTGTATTTAATTATAATATTGTTTCTAATTTTACTCTTAGCACAATCTTATAAGGAAGTAATGGACATTTTAATCATTTTTTATATAATTTTACAATTCAATAAAATGCATAATTTTTACAATTAGGTCAATTATTGGTGAACAGAGAGAGTATATATAATATGAAAAATTTTAATTACAAATATGCATGCGTGTGCATATATCTATGTAGTATATATAATATAATTAATATTATAGAATTAAAGTTAATGTAATTTTGTGTCATGTTAGTGTGTGTGTGTGTGTGTGTGTGTGTGTATAAATTAAAAAGTAAATAATTTTTAATATTTTTTTATCGGATTAAATACAACGGTTAGAAATTAACCGTCGTATTAGGTTACATCAATACGACGGTTTGTAAATAACTGTCGTATTAAATTAACCTAATACGATGGTTATTTGTTAACCGTCGTATTAAGTTTATTTAATACGACGGTTTTAATAACTATCGTATACCGTCTTCATATTTCAGATCCCCCGGCTTTTGTCTCTTCTTCGTTGAGCTCGTTGTCGCCAGCGGTTCTCCTCATTCAGGTCGTCTTCTCCAGCAGCTCGTCTTATTTGGCAGGTCTCTTTGCATCGTGCTATCCGGCAGATCGTCTTCTCCGGGTTGTCTTCTCTGGCAAGTTGTTTTTGTGTCATTTAGCTTATCTTCTCCTCATCTCAGCCGCAAGGGACCATATGGTATGTCCTTCAGATCTGACTGCTGCTTGTCTATTAGAGCATCGAGGTGCATGGTCTTGCATTTGTTTTGGGAGTTTATGACAAATAGAGCTTAATTTCATCTATATTGTCATCGTTATTTGAGATGAATTTGTGTTTGTTTAGAAAAGTCTTTCCTGGAATTTGTTGAAAATAGCAGAAAAATACTCGAGAAAATAAGTAGTCTTTCCTGCTTTCTTGACAAAAGCAGTGTCGGTGTCGGGTGCTTTCTAGACAAAAGCAGTGAAGAATCCTGTTTTAAGCTGAATTTGGAAGCAGCTATGGAATTCTTTTCGAAATTGAATTGTGTATGTAATTTAACTCTTGTGGATGAATTTTAGCAACTACAACACATACTTAAACATTGGAGATCAAGCATAGTTGATGAATTCCTAGACTGAAGATATAGATCAATTAGTCAAGGGGAAAGGGTGCTTGTCTATGAGTCAAGAAAGTTTATTATTTTGGAGGAGTCTTCATAGGATAAGAAAGATTGCTTTTCTATGAGTTCCTATTCTTGTTCCTATTTTCTTTTCTTGAAATATTGTTTTAATGGTTTTATTTGTATTTAGAAGAATGTTTTGAAGATTTTGACTTTGTATTGAGTTTTGTTGTTTGATCAATTAATTTAGTAATTTCTAGTTTTAGGTTACTTGTGTTTTGATGAAGTGGTTGATTTACTTCCAAAAGTATGATACTTTGATGAGTTTTAACGGACCAAACAAAATTAAGATACTAGATGTTGAACCTACCTCCTTAGTTGAAGAAAATAAAATTATTTGGATAGACAAATTTGACCTATTACATATGAAGAAAAGAAAAGAAAAAAAAAACATGAAGTGATTGATATACATTGACTAAAAATATCAATGTATGTGTGGAATGAGTTTTTTTGTTTGGAATTTGTTATGTGCAAGTGTGTTTGGCAACGGCATGCATGGTGAATGCAAGTGCTAATTATGTAGAAAATGCAACTTAATTATGTGTTTTGGAAGAGGACCTTGTTGGATGAGTGGAGGTTTACTTGGAAATTTATTATAAATATGATTGAATGGTTGGATGGTTCTATGAGTTTTTTGGTGGTTGAATTGCATAATTGCGCATTTTGAGGTGGCCTAGTGCCTGGAAAATATTCATTTTATTGGGGTAACTTTGTCAAAAAAATTTCAAATTTTTTTTTTCAAAGAATCTGAATAAAATATTTTTATGAGACAATTTTTTACAAATAATTTTATTTTTTTTAAGTAGATAATTTACAAGTCTTTTATTTTCTCTCTTTTAAAAACTCTCAGGATATCTTTCAAGATATTTTGACCTAATACTAATCCCTTCATTTCCATTCATTCTTGAATATGCTTATCATAACAAAACTTGTAGATCGACTGAAAATATGGATAAATGAATAGGAAGATGGACCGATCGTGGATTGACTTACAAGACTGTTTAGGTAATGAATATAGTAAAGGTTTGGATGCCTTTGTACAATTTGAGCTAAGAGACAAACCTAATGGATTCAAAATCCATTGTCCTTGTATGAAGTGCCAGAATAGGTATCTTTATGGTACAATAGATGTCAAATAGCATTGCCAAATGTGGGGTTTTATGCGTTGGTACAAAAAGTGGAGTGTTCATGGGGAAACATACTTATCTTCTCGCAATACACCTAGCAACATCCCTTCGACTGAAAACGAACATGGGGATGATATGGTTGGGATGCTTCGAGATATTAGTGGCATTAGTGACTTCGATAATACAACTGAAGAGCCTGATGATTTGAGAAAGATACATGAATTGTTGGGAAAGGTCAATGTAGAATTATATCCAGGTTGTACTAAATTTTCTTCACTTTCGTTCATTATGAGATTATAACATTTGAAAGTCCTGAATGGGTGGTCGAACAAGTCAGTTGATATGCTACTTTAGCTTCTAATGGATGCTTTTAGTGAGATAGGAGTGAAAATTGCTAAGAATTACTACGAGACTAGTAAGATAACGAGCGTGTTAGGAATGGAATGCAAAGTCTGGGATGCTTGTCCAAATAATTACATAATATACAGAGGGGAAAATGAGGCCATACAACTTTGTGAGGTATGCAATGCTCTGAGATACAAGAAAAAGGGCAGTACAGTTGCATGCAAGCGTGTTAGGTATTTTCCGTTGACTCCAAGATTGAAGAGATTGTTCATGTCTCGCAAAACTGCATCCCTTATGAGATGGCATCAGGAATGTCATGTGAAAGATGGAGTCTACAGACACCCAACTGATTCTAAGGCTTGGAGAAAGTTTGATGAGTTGCATTTAGAATTTGCAAATGACTGCCGAAATGTTAGACTTGGATTGGCTTCAGATGGATTTAGTCCGTTTTCAAATATGCACATACCACATAGTACTTGGCCTGTTGTCTAAATACCATACAATTTACCACCCTGGCTAGGCATGAAGCAACCTTATTTTATTCTGTCAACTCTCATCGATGGCTCGAAGAGTCCGAGAAACAAAATCGACGTATTTTTACAACCATTGATCGAGGAGTTGAAACAATTGTGGTTTGACGGTGTGCTTACTTATGATGCTGAGGCAAAAGAGATGTTCTGCCTGCGTGCAGCTATTATGTGGACCATAAGTGATTTTTCAGCATATGGTAATCTCTCTGGCTATAGTGTTCATAACTAACGAGCTTGTCCGATATGCGGTGTCAACTGTTTGTCTTGCCGTTTGCCTAATGGTGGTAAATATTGCTTCTTATATCATCGTAGATTTCTTCAACCATCACATAAGCTTCGTAGGGATAAAGTTTCTTTCTATGGTGGAATGGAATTACAACAAGCACCAAAAAGGTGTACAGGGACAGAAATTTTGACTTTCAGGGTTGTTTAACAGAATATACAGTAGATGATATGAGAATTAGAATGCAGACTGACTACGAATGGAAGTTTGGCATAAATTCTTATAAGTGGAAGAAGAAGAGTATTTTTTGGGAGTTACTGTATTGGGAGAGCAATTTGATGAGGCACAACTTGGACCCGATGCATATTAAGAAAAATTTTGCAGATAATCTGTTGTTTACAATACTGGGTGATAGTACTTCTTCAAAAGATAACTTCAAAGCTCATCAAGACTTGCAGGTAATGAATATTAGATAGTGTTTACATCCAATTTTAAAACCGTTTGGAACTAGATACAGTTTGCCACCAGCTCCTTATACAATGAGTTGGTCAGAAGTTGAAGTTTTTTTGATAGTATTGAAGGAATTGAGAGTCCCCGATGGCTATTTTTCTAATATTTCTCGACGGGTAAACATGAGGAGAAAGACTTTAGGAGGCTTGAAGAGTCATGATTCTCACATTTTACTCCAGCAGTTAATCCCGTGAGCAGCCCGCACAACTTTGCCCAAGAATGTAGTGCAACTTTTGATTGAGATTGCTTCATGTTTTAGGTAGTTGTGTTCTAAAGTCAACAAAGAGAGGCATCTCGAGTATCTTCAAGATCGTTTCGCAGTTACACTCTGTCTTCTTGAAAAGACATTCATCCCTAGTTTTTTTGATATAATGGAACATTTACCGATACATTTGGCCGATAATGCATTATTAGCTGGTCCAGTTTAATGTCGGTGGATGTTTCCAGTTGAAAGATACTTGAAAACTCTCAAGTGTTATGTGCGCAATCGTGCTAGACCTAAAGGTTCAACAGCTAATAGATATTTAATGGAAGAATGTATGACATTCGTGTCGAGATATTTAGATGAAGTTAAGAGCAAAGAGAATAGGCCTCCATGATATGTTGATGATGACAACCCGATGGGTAAACTAGTTGGAAAATGGATTGATGTAATATTTGATCGTTTAACATTGATACAAGCACATTGGTAGGTTTTAGCCAACTCTGACATCCTTAAACCTTATAGAGAGTATGTTTTCCTTTGAACCATTGTCCTTCATTTTTTATGCTTCCTTCATTATAACTTCTAAAATTTCACGTGTGGTCTATTTGTAGTCTTCACATGTCTATCATAAATAGAGAGCATCCAAGATCTCGGTTACATGATAGACAACGTATTCATTCTCAAACGTTTCACAGTTGGCTCAGTCATTATGTAAGTAAAAACAAACACAATATAGCAAGTTTTCCTCTACAACAATTAGCTGTTATAACACTTATATTTATTATAGGTTGATGAGAATGAAAAATGCCCTGATATTCTTACTGAAGTTAAAAAGCTTGCAAATGGTCCTTTTAATCAAGGGTTGAGCTACAATGCATGTAACGTAAATGGCTTCCGATGTCGTACAATAACATACGAGGCTAACAAGTCAACCCAAAATTCTGGCATCATGTGTAAAGCTGATACTACGAGTTATTTCAGTCCAAGAGATATGAATCCTGTAGTAGCTGGTGTCAATTACTATGGAGTGTTTACTGATATTATAAGGATCCGATATAGTAGTGAACTGAAATTTCTGTTATTCAAATGTGATTGGGTTGATGTTCATCGAGGTATTAGAGTTGACGAACTAAAGTTTACTTTGGTGAATCTGGACTGTTTGTTGTACCGGGAAAATAAAGAGATGGATGTGCCATTCATACTAGCAAACCAAGCTGAACAAGTTTAGTTTTCTCGCTGTCCTAAAGAAAGAGATGGGCATGTGGTAATGCCAATGATGAGAAGAGATAATTATGATGTGTATTCAAGGGTCCATGATCTAGAAACTTTTCCTGCGCAGCAGTTAGATTTTTCGTCCTATTTCGCGCGAAGTAGATGCCATATGGGTTAGAAATGGAATTTCTAGGGAGGAAGTAGATTTAGATGGAAGAACAATACACCCTGAAATTTGAATGTACTTAAATCACTTAACCATTTACTAAATGTGCTGCAATTGTTAAAATCTTTTACTCAATGTTAAATCTTTTTGTTTTGCAGATAGTAAAGAAGCGTGCCCGACATGGATTGATGCAGGATACCATAGCTGCCACAAGATCAGGTGCTAGTTCCTCACGATGTATAGAGACACCAGCTCCAGCACTCGAGGTTGGACAAAGATCACATACAAGTGTCCGCACAGGTTCTACGGATTAGGAATCTAATCATGCGATAACTATTCTAATGTAGGTCCCAGTGGCACAGGACCTTCTCCCTCAGACCTTAGTGCCTCAGGTGTGCTAAGTTAATATAAAGTAAATATTACGATATGTCTGTTGATATTACGATGTCTGTTGATATTTCAATTAATAAGTCTGTTGATATTTTGTAGATTCCACAGCGAGGAGTTCTTGCGGGGGTGGAAAGTTACCTTCCGGATGGGATGAGCTAGGGTTTCAAAAGTACAATGTTGGTGTTAACCAACACGGAGGACTTGTTGGGTTAGATGCATCTCGTTATAGTTCAGTAATGGGCTATTTTTCATGCATGAGCAATAGGTTCCCTCTGAATTACAGGGATTGGCATTCCATACCCCAGAGACTCAAAGACGAAGTTTGGCAAGAAATACAGGTAACTAATTTTATTCTAACATAGCTAAGAGTGTTTTCTTCAAAAATTAACATTTTGTTTATTTAATTATTTGTTAAAATTTGTACAGGGACAACACCATGATGCCACTGAAGGACGTAGTGTCACAATGAAGATGATATGCGCAGCATTGAAGAATTTTAAGTCGAAGTTAAAACAAAAATACTACGTTCCTTTCTAGCAAAGTACAAAGCCTATTGTTTTGTCAAGATAAACGGGTTGACGAAAATCAATGGAGGATGTTAGTTGATTACTGGCATTTGGAGAATACACAGGTTATACCATAGAAGTTAACTACTTTTATGTCTCAGAACTAGTTTAATTTTTTTATATGTTAACTATTATAATTAATCACAGATGGAGCCCGAGCAGAATAGACAAAATCGATCACATTTGGCATATCCACCGGTCACAGGAAGAATGCCACATTCTGTTATACAGGATCGGAGATTCAGTTTATGTTATACACTATTCAGATGAAATTTATCTACTTTACTTGAAATTTTTGACACGTCTTTATAGATGGTCTCACAAGGCCAAATAACATCACAATATGATATGTTCCTTGCGACACGAAGGTGGCACGATCGGCAGGCTGATGGTTAGACTGCAGAGATGATTGTAAGTTATATTGAAATGCTACTTTTTTTTTGAGTTATTAAAATATGATAACGACATTACATGAACCTAATATAAGTTTGATATAATGTTTCTTAATTTTGTAGGACCGATTAGAGACAAGTGGCAGGCATTGCCTGAATCTGAGTGCACAGAGGAAGCGAATGATCATATATTTCGGCGATTGTTCGGTCTAGAAACAAGAGGTCGTGTTAGGTGTAGGGGAAAGGGTCCAATGCCAACATCAGTCGGTCAATCATCAAGTTCTACAGCAAATGTTGAGGAGGTCGTCAGGATTGAGGTTAAGGCATGTATGTAGAGTATGCGAGATACTATGCAGGCTAAGATGCGAGCTGAGATGCAGCGTGAGCGAGAGGCTTACGAGTCAAATATAGCTATGCTTCAGACTACCATAGAAGCATTAGCGCGTAGATTGGATGCAGGCGCATTGGATGTAATGTCTATACCTCCATCTAGTGCTTATACGACATCTCCTGGTGTTGGTTTCACTTCTCTGCTTGTTAGATCGGGTGATCCTGGCGAGCCTATCTGTCATGATGAGTGACATTTTGATTTTCTACTTATTTGTATTTGTTCTACTGCTTCAGTTCGATTTATTGATATTCCCCATTTCTCACAATGTAGTACTATCTTTTTTTTTTTGTACTTGGAAGATTATATTTATGATTTGTCTATTGAGGATATTGCTTTTGAGTTGTTTGGCAATGAGGAGATTGTGTTTTATTATATTTGGTGTCGAATGAGTTGATTTTATTATATTTGGCTTTAAATTGTACGTGTACAGGATCCCGTCCAAATAAAAAATGATTTACAAACCAAATTAGGCATAATACGACGGCTCCAGCTATCATATTTGCTTCAGGGGAATCAAATACGATGGCCAGATGACTGTCGTATTTGATTGGAATAGATACGACGGCCATACAGTTGTCGTATTTGAGTGAACAAATACGACGACCATTTGGCCGTCGTATTAGGTAACCAAAAGCGACGGCTTATAAAAACCGTCGCAAAAAAAGGCCGGGGCAAGCAAATACGACCCTCACTCTTAGCCGTCGTATTTGACCGTCTTATTAGGCTAATACGACGGTTTTGTAGCCGTTGCCGAGCAAAAGCGATGAGACCAAATACGACGGCTGTAAAACCGTCGTTTAGCCGTCGTATTTAGCTAATACAACGGCTATCCCATCAAATGGCCGTCGTATTTACTCTATAATTTAGTAGTGGCTTGGTGTGTAATATGGACTTGAATTTTGTTTGGGATGATCTAGGAAATGCTGTGATTAATTTATATGAACTCTTTGCTAGATTTGGAAGATTATCAAAGGTAAGGGCCAACTTACTAGAGTGCATACCTAACTTAAGGATAAGGTAAGTTCCCTTACATTCATGAAATTGATTTTATTTTATTATCTTGGTTTGAAAGAAAGGTTGGTGAGTATCTCTTGTAAACACGAAATATTAGCACGATAGCTAATTTTAAAGACTTCTATATTTGGAACCTTCTCATTTTGGAAACTTTCTACATTTGGAAAACTTCTAACTAGATTTATAAATTTTTAAAATATATCAAGTATGACTTAGGAGCCAAGCATCAAACATTTTTATTTTGTTTGAATATGCAAGAGATGAATTCTTGATCATGCATATACTTTTCAAAAATCATAGCATGACTTATTTGAGCATATGGCTCCTTCACTATGAATACCTGGAATAAATTATTGACTTAAAACCATGCCTTCTAAAATTTTTGTGTGAGTTAAAAAATGTTGTTTGGAATTGTATTGAGCTAATTTTGTAGGTTCCGCTTTGGAGCCTTATGAATTGTGAAGATGGAATAACGTTGTGTACTCAATGAGGGCTAGACCTTTATTCTAGCCTTTGGTTGGTCTGGGGATATCTCTTAGCAGGTGGCCACTTCCGAGAGGTTGACTCTTTTCAATCAGGGCGTCAGTATAGAAGGTTGAGCCATCCTCAGCTAGCGACGGGGTTCTAGTAAAACCAACGGCTGGAAGTCGGACAACTGGATTGGATTGAGTGAGAGAGGGAGGAGAATCTCACTCGGTAGGATGTACACCTACTAGGTGTTAGGGGTCAAGTGCTTCACAGAAGTGAGAGCCACCTATGTGCCCTATCACATTAACTTGGTTGCTTTTCATTGATGAGCTATTTTTTGTGGAACTGTTCTAAAGTGACCTTGGAATTTTATTCGAAGCTTAATATCCTTTGATTATTCATATCTTTCCAAACAAAATATTCTAAGAGCATTTTGCTTCATGACTTCTCACTACTATCTTTCAAGAAGTGAGAGTTAAATTTATAAAGAATGCATGACAAAGCTTTTGATATACTGTTAGTGCATGCATCACGAAAAGTGTTTTGTTTTCTTAGCCCAACTCATATACGGGGCTTACTGAGATAACCAATCTCACACTATTTTGAACTCATGTTTTCAGGGTGCCTCAAGTCTTGATCAGGTTGGAAGATCAGTGGCTTGAAGTTTTTGTTATAGAATTTCTTTGTCCATTTGTTGGATATTTGCTTTGAATATTAATTTTATGTGGGAACTTTTGTATAATTATTGAAGTTGTTTTTAAAATCATGTTTCCCTTAGACTTTCTTTAAAAGTTAAATTTCTTTTATTCTTTCATTATAAAGACCCCTAGTCTAAAGGATGGGGCGGCATCCCGGACCTATTTTGGGTTATGTAAGTAGGTGGGGTGTTACACCTTATCCTGTCTAAAGTTGTGGTTTATACTAATTATTTTGTATTAAAATATCTTCTTGCTAAGCATGACTCTAAGCCTAGATTGATAAGATAGGTGTTGTTGTTATAGGAATTTGATTTGGAAATCAAGGATAAAAAGGTAGTTGAGAATTTAGTTGCAGATAACCTATCAAGGCTTGAGAATCTAACTATTGAAGTACTAAAAAAAGAAGAGATCAATGATGTTTTTTTGAATGAACAATTTCTATGGATTGAATGTCAAGATTCTGGTTCTCCTTAGTTTGTAGACTATGCTAATTTTCTGGTAGCAGGCATTCTTCTAAAGGGACTTACCTTACAATAAAGGAATAAACTCCTTTCAGTGTGTGGATTATGCTGATTCTAGGGATATTCTTTTTAGATTTTGACATATGATATCAAAATACGTGTAATAAAAATTAAAATGAAACTCATGCAACATGATTACTCGTACGAAATTAAAAGGGTTAAAAGAAACGGAAAAAAATTCTGTAACTTGAAAAATGTAGCTTTTAAAATTTTTTTCCTATGAAATCCCTCTGGAAATTGTTAAAGCCATGAACCACTAAAATCAAAGTGTAGGAATTTCTCTAATATTAATCCATACAAGGAATTGCACTTAGAATATGCGCTAAGAATCTACACCAGTAGGATTATGTTTGGCGGCTGTGTATAGGAATTAATTTGCCAAGAATAAGAGGAAAATTACTTTTCCCAAAATAGAAGAAAAACTATTGTGTGTTCTTTTTCACACAAGACTGCGACCATTTTTTGGTCATATATATGCATGTGTGTGTGTGTGTATATATATATATATATATATATATATATATATATATTAAAATCATATTAACCACCATTGATATTCAAAACCAAAAAGCTCTGTAAGTTCCTAAACCATTTAGGAAACAATTAATAAAGCATTTACTGGACAAACAACAGGGCTTTTCCAAAATCATTATAGGCTTAGGTTTGCTAAATTGTAACTCAACTCATAAGGTTTCATAATTATAATTTGCCCATACAATGATGTCTTCTCACAAATATCCCCATAATATTATCATATAATTTCTTCAATACCCATTCCTTTATGGTGTGTGACCTATTACATTTTTTGATCTATTGGTAGCAAAATAGGAAATAATTGTAATAACTATGGAATTACTAATCCTTGATAATTAAAATTAACTTATTAATTATAATTAGGATTAATTTATTAAATATCTAAATAATAAATTTAAATTTAGCATATCATGAGTAGCAGTATCAGTGATGCATCATGACCACCCAAAAATTCTAGAAAAGTCAAATGGCTTGACATAAATCTTTCAATAGTAAAACGTTAGTGTAATAAACTCCATTTATCATACTAAATCTCATTTAGTTTAGAGTATGGAGTTAATGTCAACTATTAGTGTTGTGCCCTAGAGGCAATCACTTGTACATTGTATATGACACATTTTATTTTAATAAAAATGCATTGTTTATCTTACAGTTTCTTTTGTTTACTTTTAAGTAGTATAACTGTTTGATAAAGTCCCTAGTACAACAGTGTGTTAAGAAAATCATGATAGAGATCATGATATGAGATTCCTACTACACTGTATAGTGTTAGTACTTAAATAGTCCATAGTCATAGTATTAATGAGATAGGACATTATTAATGCATTAAGACTAGCATATGTTAGACTTCCTGATTTGATCAGGCGGTGGTTCTCATATCCGTGAGTATTGAGATACTCAAAGTTAACCCATAGATGCTTGTTAATGGAACAAGTTCATTGGATGACCTATCTTTGAGATAATCACATAGATAACTATTTAGTGCTAGTGATATAATCTCAATATAGCAAACGTGCAAGTATCCTTAGACTTGAGATCTCCAAGGTACTTTGTTTGTTGAGCATTGTACTTTGATTCCAATCTCCGGAGCTCGATCGAAGGCCGCCTATGGGATGGATATTGGGTACATTGTGAGGTAAACGAAAGTAGTTGAGAGGATCAATAAAGGATTCACCACTCCTAATAGTAGGGGCGAATATCTCACGGCCACTTGTAGGAATTACTACTCGGAAAGTCCTTGGCCAAGGCGATTGTGTATTGGAAACAATTCCAATTGATACACATTTAGAGTAGTGGGTTCCTGGTACAAGTACTATTATATTTGGGCCAGAATTAATTCTGGAGGGAATTGGCACTAATTCCGTACTCCAAACCAAATAAGATATTGTATGGTGAAAGGAGTTAATTGTACTGAAATTTGTTATTGAAGGGTTCATGTCAAGCCACTTGACTTCCTAGACTCTTGGGTGGTCATGATGTGTTGCTAGATACCGCTCATGATCTGGGAATATGGATTTATTAACTGATGAATTAATAAACCAATCCTTATTAGAATTAATAGGATTAATTCTAATTAATTATGGATTATTAATCTTAAAGATGTTTGGATTAATTCATGTTCACTATCAATTGACTGAGAAACCTAATAGGTCACACACTATAAAGGATTATTTACTCAAGATGTTATTTGATAACATAGTGGGGTTGATTGAGAGAAAGAGAAGTTGTTGTGGATAAATTATAATTAGTTATAATTTGTTATCCAAGTTCGAGTGACATATATTATGAGTCACACAAAACCCTAGAAGGGTGATTCACATGAAAATAGGAGGCACAAAAACAAACGTCTTCTCTCTCTCTCTCTCTCTCTCTCGTTTTGCTGAAAACGGAAAATAGCCCTAGCCGCCATCTTTTCTACTAGCACAGGAAATCTTAGTGCTTGAGTATTCCTCTGTGTGAATTACTATTACAGATAATCACACACTATGATTATAGTGGTTAGACGTCCAACTCTCATGGAGTTTGCATAAGAGAATTGCTAGATCGCGCCTCGACTTGAAAAAGATCAATTTTGTTCTTTGGACGATCAAACAAAGGTAAAAAGCTGTTACCTTTATTGTCTTTATATCTTGTTTTTCACACATAGATGGGTCCTGGGATGGTATCTCGTTTATTTTCCACTGCGCCATATAGGATACGAGCCTGAGCTACCCAACATCAACTCCTTCTAGAATATAATTAATTCTAACCCAAATTTATTAGTACTTTTTCTAGAATTCATTATCTACAATGTGTATCATTTGAAACTATTTCCAACATCCAGCAGACTTGGCCAAGAACTTCTTTAGTAAGACATGACTTAGATATTGGATTTAGGGTAGCTCCCTTGGAAAGAGAAAATATTCCAAGAAGTCGTGGATTATTGGATTAGAAAGCTAAGGATGGTATATGTCTTTTAAAGAGGTATTAGTACACCATTTCCTCTCTAAATGCACGGTGGTGTGTAGAGGGTTTTTTTAGTCATTTTACCTGTAGGTCGAAGATATAGCTAATGTAGCATTGTCCTTAGGGTCAATATTTCCTTATGATGATATTAAAAAATATTTAAAATAAAAAATATAGCTATTTATATAACAACTATATTTTGGTTATTTTAGTAGCCAAGGCGATGTGTCTTTTTGGTCCTCAAAATAGCCCGTAAGTCCTAATTAATTTTAGATCGAGGAAATAGTTTCAATAAAAATGGTATTTTATTTTATTCAAGAAGTTTAATTTATTTTTAGACTAGAATAAAATAAAAGAACGAGAGAAATTAATTTTATTATCTAGTTTAATTAGTTAGTTAATTATTTAGGGCCTAAACCCAGATTGAATAATTAGAAAAATTAACCTGAGCTTAAACTAGTTAACAAAAGGCTTAAATAATTATTTTAGTTCATTTGGGCTCATTAATTATTTATTGGGTTATTTTAATAGGCCTAAGAAATAAACAATTAATGGTTATTATTATGGGCTCATTGGGTCCAAGGAAAATACGAAATTATTTTTGACCCAATAGCCTGGACTAAAGGGTTATTTTAATTCATGGAACAGAAGAGTTAAGGCTTAGCCAAACCTCTTCTGTTGATAGCCTCCGGATGTTTTGAAATATTAAAACATCGGGATTTTGGCTATCGGGATTAACGTGAACAGTCGTGGGTCTCTGTTGAAAAGCGAAAAACACAGAGCACATGGATGACACCGCCTTCTTCTCCCCCCCTCTCTCTCTCTCTCTCTCTCTCTCTCTCTCTCTCTCTCTCTCTCTCTTTCTCTCTCGCGTGCATCTCCTTCTATTTTCCCTTTTGTTTGTCTTTTTAATTTTGCTAATCAATAGTAAAGGATCAAGAAGAGCCATTCTTCACATAAGTTGTTTCACTGACATCAATTGGGCGATGGAATATTCTGAGAAGCAAAGGGCTTTGTGTGTTCATGCATCGGATGAGTAGAAGGATTGTTAGTTTTCAACCGATAGTCTTAATGCACGAACAAGACATGACTGTCATTCAATCATCTTCTTTGCTGCCAAACAAACTAAAGACACGCAAATGTATTGTTTTTTTTTTCCTTTCGCTGCACTATGTCGGTGTTTTTCTGGTTTAGTTTTATAGCATGCATAGCTTCTATTGGTCATTCATCGCATTAATATATACTAGGTCTGATGTATTATGTGCTCTTAGTTTGACAAGTAGATACCAATCTAACTCTAAAAAAGGTCATTGGGTGGCTGTCAAGAACATCCTTAAGTACTTAAGAAGAACAAATGATTTATTCTTGGTATATGGAGAAGGTAACTTATAAGTCAAAGGGTATACTGATGTTAGTTTCCATTCTAATAAGAATGACTACAAATCCTAATATGTTTATATGTTCACTTTTAGTAGGGCAATTAGTTGAAAACATTCGAAATAAGATACAACTGTCGATTCAACTATTAAAACTGAGTACATAGTGGTTTCTGAAACTGCTAAAGATGCAGTTTGGATCATAAAGTTCATATCAAAACTAGGAGTGGTACCTAGCATTATTGATCCAGTACCCTTGTATTGTGATAATAGTGGAGCCATTGTACAAGTAAAAGAACTACGATCTTATCAACGATCCAAACATATACTTAGGCACCATCACTTTAGTTGTGAAATTATTAAGAGGAAAGATGTAGATTATTCGAACAACCACAAGGGGCGATATAGTATAGACACTATCTTGTATAAATCTATCTTGACTAGCTAGTTCTATATACCCAATATACAAGTATATTGGTCCTTCTAAAAAACATCAACTATAGTATATCAAACTATACGCTTCCAGCTTCGTCAGACCACCAACTTATACTCAAGCTGTAGAGTACAAATGCATGTAGTAGTAGTAGTAGTAGTAGTAGTTTAGGTTTTTATCATATAGTACTTTTAGAACCACTACTACAAGTCCTGTTCTACGTATTCGAAATATGCTTGTGTTATGAAATGAGAAGACTACTCATTAGCTAAAGGTAAGCCATTCCTTATTTAGAATTTATAACATAATAACCTTGCCAGAATGAGATTCTTATTCTCATCATTTGGTTAAGAGTAGTAGTTTATGTATTAAGTATCCTATAGTCCATACCTTACTGTGAAAGACTTCCATTCACATGAACTATTTACCAAAACGCAATGGGGTTTTTCCATTTAATTGTGCACAAATGTAAAGATTTCACAAAAAATTTTTGAGAAAAATACTTTTATTAATACGAGTCAAAATTATATTAGAACCCTAGTCTAAGAGGGCATATATCCCAACACATATCATAGAATATACGATAGACCCAGTTGCCGAGGTAATTTGTTCCACCATGACTTCCCATCTCTGGGTAAAATCCCAGATCAGGTGGTACTTCCTCTCTATGTGCTTCTCTTTTTTATGCGTCTTAAGTTCTTTAGATTGTGAGACTACAACAGTGTTATCGCAATATATTATAACCGATTTTTCCATTTGTGACACAACTCCAAGTTCCAAAAAGAACTTCCAAAGCCAAACTACTTCCTTAGATGCCTTTGAAGCTATCACATACTCAGCTTCTATGGTTGAGTCAGCAATATAAGATTGCTTGACACTCCTCCATGAAATGGCTCCTCCAGACAAGGTAAAGACATATCCACTAGTGGATTTTCTCTCATTCTTATATGCCTGGAAGTTTGAGGCCTATAAATTAGCATATAATCTCTCATACCTTTAAGATACTTGACAATATGCTTTACAGCCTACCAATGAACCTCCCTAGAGTTTGACTGATATCTGCTTACTATGCCTACGGCAAAGCAAATATCTAGCCTAGTGCATAGCATGGCGTACATGAGACTTTTCACAGCTAAAGCATAGGGAATCTTACTCATTCTATCTTTTTTTTTTATTGAGACTTTGGACAGTCTTTTGAAGAAAAAGACAACCCATGTCTGTAAGGGATTAACACCGCCTTGCATAAGTCCATGCTGAACTTAGCCAGCATATTGTCAATGTATGTAGCTTGGGACAAACCTAACATTCTCTACTTCCTATTTCTAAGAAGTTTTATTCCAAGAATGTAATTAGCTTCACCCAAGTCCTTCATACAAAATTCATTAGATAGCTAAATCTTAGTAGATGATAGTGTCCCTATATCATTTCCAATGAGTAGAATGTCATACATATATAGTACAAGAAAAATCACGTTTATGCCTTCTAGTTCCCTATACACACATGGTTCATCCTCATTTTGAATGAAACCAAAAGATTTGACAGTCTCATTGAAGTGAATGTTCCATGCTCTAGATGTCTACTTAACTCCACAAATAAATTTCTTAAGCTTACAAACCGTATACTCTTGGCTTTCAGTAATAAAGCCTTCTAGTTGGGACTATAGATGTCTTCACTAAGATAGCCATTTAAAAATGTCATCTTAACATTCATTTGCCATATTTCGTAGTCATAATGACAAGTGATGGCAAGGAGGATCTAGATGGATTTAAGCATGGCTACCGAGGAAAAGGTTTCCTCATAATCGATCCCTTCTTTCTGACCCTTTCACCACAAGTCTAGCTTTAAAGGTTTCCACCTTCCCATCCGTTCCCCTCTTTCTCTTGTACACCTATTTACACCCAATGGGTTTTATCCCTTCAAGTGAAGCTACAAGATCCCAAACCTAATTGGAGTACATAGACTCAATCTCGACTTTTATTGATTCATGCTATAGGTTTACATCGGCTTCAGCAATAGTCTCCTCGTATCTAGTGGGATCTTGTTCCTGATGGTCGAAGACTAGGTCAAAAGCCTCTCTTGTCCATCTTTCTGAAACTCCAGATATCCTTCTACTGCGACGAGGCTCCGTTTGTATAGGTTCCTGATGTTGTGCCTCTTCTTGTTCTATAATTGGGTTAGAAGAAATTGATTTAGAAGATAACTTCTCTTCGAGTTCCAACCTTGTTGAACCTCTCCAAGTATCTAGCATTAGTACTCACAAGTACTTTTTGCTCCTTGGGATAATAAAAGTTACCACCCATTGTACCTTTTGGACACCCAACAAAATAGTATAGTTGCGATCTTAGTTCTAACTTGTCTCTCTTGATTAGTACATAAGGTGGACAACTCCATATCTTGAGATTATTTAGACTTGGCTTCCGCCCAATCCACATCTCATAGGGTGTCCTAGGTACTAATTTGGAAGGCATCAAATTTAGAATATATGCCGTTATTTCTAGGGCATATCCCCAAAACGACACTGGAAGAGTAGAATGAGACCTCATGCTTTGGACTATTTCTATCAATGTCATGTTATTTCTCTTAGCTACTCCATGTTGCTGGGGTGTTTCTGGCATAGAGAGTTGGGATACAATCCCATGATATACCATATAATCCTTGAATTCACCAAGAATGTATTCTCCATCATGATCCAATTATAAGGTCTTGATTAGTCTACCTGTCCGATGCTCCACTTCAACTTGTCAAAAGATTCAGACTGACGTCTCATAAGATAAATATAACCATACCTTGTGCAATCATCTGTGAAAGTGATGAAGTACTCAAACCCCCCTCTTGCTGGTATAGACAAAGGACCACACACATCAGGGCTTCCTTGGCTTTATTTTCCTTTTAGGTAAAGGACCTTTTGGTTATTTTTCCCATAAGACAAGATTCACATTGAGACCAACTTTTCAATTTTAATGAGCCTAAAGGCCCATTATGGATTAACCTCTAAATCTTGGTCGAGTTAATATAACCCAGCCTTAGATGCCAAAGATATGAATCATTGACATTGGTATTTCTCTTCCCATTTAAAGGTTCAGATTGAGTGTTATTCAATTGATTGTTAGTAGGATTAATAAAGAATAGATTTCCATATATGTGCCCAGTACATATTACTTCTCTATTTCTACTGATAGTTATACTAGAATAGAAAGAAATAGAATATTCTTGATTTTTTAATTTTTCAACTGAAACCAAATTTTGTCAAAAACTAGGAACAAATTAAACATCCTTCAAAATAACTATTCCATTACAATCAAAAGTGAGTTCTAGTTCTCCTACCACAAGGGCCCATACTTGTACACTATTTTCCACATGTAGTCCATGTTTGCCCTTTTGGAATCTTCTAGTCCTTCTAAACCCTGCAAGGAGTTATAGATATGATCAGTGGCTCTTAAATTAACAATCCAAGTGAAAGTTGATCCACCTATTGATATAGACTATAGATAGAAAATGTTACCTGTGGGGTTTTTCATGGCCTGAAGATGTGGACACTCTTTTCTCCAATGTCCCTTCTTCCCACATTTGAATAATTTGCCCTTGGGTTTGTCTTTGGCCAGGGACTTGGGCTGGTGTACAACATTCCCTCTCTTCTTCTAGAACTTTTTGGGTTTGGGCACAGTTCTTGAAGAAGAAGTCATCATAGCCCTAGCTTGTGGCTTCATGAACTTCTCTGCCACCTGGAGGTCCTTTATCAATTCTGTGAAACTTATGTTTAACTTGTTCATATTGTATTTCAACTTAAACTGAGTGAAGGAGCCAGGTAAAGATTTGAGAACTATGTCCACTTGGCTCTCGGGGTCAATGAGAACCCCCAAGACTTCTGCTTGCTCGAAAGCAGCAATGATTTTAAGTATATGCTCTCTGACTGATGCTCCCTCAACCATCTTGGTGTTTATTAATGTTCGAAGAGTCTCCTACCTTGCGGGCTGGCTCTTATCCATGAACATTGTGGCTAATATTGTACTTATATCGTATGTAGCTACAATGTGCTCATATTTGGATTAGAGCACATTCGACATGGAGGCTAGCATATAACATCGGGCATCTCGTCAGCCTCTTTCCATGCCTATGCTCCTCAGCAGTGGATCCTTCTCCGATCACTGGGCAGGTCTTGTAAAGGATATACTTAGTACACCTTGGTTGTGAGTATTATATCTAGGTTCCTTTTTCAGTCTACATAGTTTGGACCCATTAGCTTATTCTCACGAAGAATAACGGCTAAGGGACTAAAAGAACCATCACAACTATTTTTGAAATTTTGAAAAATAAAAGAAAATCTCAGTATTGTGGAAACAAAATAATTTTGTGCACTTTATCCTCATATGCAACTGATAATAGCTAACCCCATTACTATTATCTTTAACATGATTAATTTGACTTTTAGGAAAACTGACATAGCTTCTTGGAAAGATTAACAGTTTCCTAAGCTAAGTGTGTTAACCACCACAAATTAAATTCCCTTCCAGGTAATGATCTAGAAGATAACTCCATCGAGGGGATGGCCATTTTTTCTCATTTCCTATGGACATACCTCACACTTCAACCTCCACCGTGGGCTGGATAATCATAGTACATGTCCTGGGTTATTAATTACATTATTTTATTAGCTCTAGATACTTGTGGTATCTCCATCCTATACAGGTTCACTTCCAGGGTGATACAAGGAAAGCTATGCTTTCTAATGAAGATCTTAATGGAAGCTGTGGGGCCATTGAAACCCCTCTCCCACTTAGTTTATTAAATAAGAGTTTTGTTGGAAAAATATCTTTTGAAAAATTTCAATTAAGTTCTCTTTTCACTTAAAATAAAATATCTTAATCAATAAAAAATTTCTATGTCAAGGTCTATAACATTTGAGAAATTTTTCCTCATGGATTAATTTTATTTAAATTAAAAACTTAATAATTTCAAAAATTTTCCATTTAAAATTCCTAGAGATTTTGATCTCAAGGTTTTATTTGACAAAAATAATTTTTCCTTTGCTAAAATGAATTAAAATGGTTTTTTCCATTTTAACTTACAAAAATTTCTAAATCCAATGTATTTTTTATGTCAAGGATAAAAAACCTTTAAGAAAATAACCAAGGATTAATTTTTGTTTCAATTAAAATAACTATTTAATTAAAAAAATATTTTTTCTTATCAAATAAAATTTTCCAAAGACTTTGCTCTTTGAAAAAACGTGCACAGAGGACTTAAAGTAAATAACATACTAGAAAACTGTAAACGTTTTCATGCTTTTCTATTTTTAATCCTAAGTGCCTAAATAATAGAATTACACACATTAATTAAATTAATTAATGATATTGTTTAATCCTGAAATTCCTTTACTATTATTTTTTGTGCAAAATATTCACAGAATATTAACTATTGCAAAAATAATAACTTCGCATGGTATGGAACCAAAATAAAAAAAAAAAAACCCAAAAATTACAAGGGAAAAAAATATAAATATTTTTTATTTTTTTCTTTATGGTCTTGTGCACCCACAACACAAGATCATAGACCATGGGAAGACCTATGGGCCATAGTCCGTTGGCACCCCACCATTTACCTCGGGAAGCAACCTGGGCATGCAGCAACTCAGCCAAGACACGCCTGGGCTCGGCTGGGGCTATGAGCCGCCACTGGCCTAGGCGCAACCTCAGCTCCAGGTAGAATGCACCACTGCTCGGCTAGGCTTTCGGCTGGGCTTAGGAGACTCGGTCATCTTTCTCCTTTTTTTTTTTCATTGTTTTTTCTGTGATTTTTTTTCCCCAAAACTCTACTACTTCCTTCGCAATCCATCTAGGCAGACTCTTGTTACATTTTTTCAACAAAAACAAGCACCACATCCACCTATACCCTTTCACATCAAGTTTACATGAAAGCTAATCAAAGCATAAAAAATTTACAGTGGCTCCTATACCTCAACGGTGAGGTGTACAGACGATCTACCCATACCAAAATAGCGAAGGATCTCATTAAAATTAGTCTTGCCAATTTTTTTAACTAGCATGCATCAATCCAATGCCTTTCAAGACATTATGCTCTGATACCACTTAACTATGAATGACGAATAGAAGCCATGCATGCTATAAAACTAAACCAGAAAAACACCGTCATGGTGCAGCGAAAGCCAAAAAAAATAATACATTTGTGTGTCTTTGGTTTGTTTGGCTGTGAGGAAGATGATGGAATGACAGTTACGTCTTCTTCATGCGTTAAAAGTTTTAGTTGAAAACCATCAATCCTTCTACTCCTTCAGGGCATGAACACGAAGCCCTTTGCTTATCAGAATATTCCACCGCCCAATTGATGTCGGTGAAACAACTTAGGTGAAGAATGGATCTTCTCGATCCTTTGCTATTGATTAGCAAAATCAAGAAGATAAACAAAAGGGAAAACAGAAGGAGACGCACGAGAGAGAGAGAGAGAGAGAGAGAGAGAGAGAGAGAGGATAAGAAGGTTGTGTCTTTCATGTGCTAAGTATTTTTCGTTTTTCAACAGAGACCCACGACTGTTCACGTTAATCCCGATAGCCAAAACCCAAGTGTTTTAATATTTCAAAACATCCGGAGGCTATCAATAGAAGTGGTTTGGCTAAGCCTTAACTATTCTATTACATGAATTAAAATAACCCTTTAGTCCAGGCTATTGGGCAAAAAATAATTTATTATTTTTCTTGGACCTAATGAGTCCAAAATAATAACTATTAATTATTTATTTTCTGGGCCTATTAAAATAACCTAATAAATAATTAATGAGCCCAAATGAACTAAAATAATTATTTAAGCCTTTTATTAACTAGTTTAGGCCTCGGTTAATTTTTCTAATTATTCAATCTGGACTTAGGCCTTGAATAATTAATTAACCAATTAAACTAGATAATAAAATTATTTTTTCTCGTTCTTTTATTTTATTCTAGTCCAAAAATAAGTTAGACTTCCTAAATAAAATAAAATCTATTTTTTATTGAAACCATTTCCTCGATCTAAAACTAATTAGGACTTACGGGCTATTCCGAGGACCAAAAAGACATATCGCCTTGGCTACTAAAATGACCAAAATACCCTCGCTATATAAATAGATGTATTTTGTATTTTAAATATTTTCTAATATCACCATAAGAAAATATTGACTCCAAAGACAATGTTGAGTTAGCTATGTCTTCGACCTACAGGTGAAATGACTAAAATGCCCCTCTACACACTGCCGTGCATTTAGAGAGGAAATAGTGTACTAACACCTCTCTAAAAGACATCTGCCATCCTTAGGCTTCTAGTCCAATGATTCACAACTTCTTGGAATATTTTCTCTTTCCAAAGGAGCTACCCTAAGGCCAATATCCAAGTTATGTTCCCCAGGGCCCTAGATAATTAGATCATTCGGACAGCCACAAGGGGCGATATAGTGTAGACACTATCTTGTACAAGTCTGTCTTGACTAACTAGTTACATATACCCAACATACAAATGTATTGGTCTTTCTAAAAAACATCAACTATAGTATATCAAAGCATGTGCTCCCAGCTTTGTCAGACCACTAACTTATACTCAAGTTATAGAGTAGATATCCACACTGTAGCAGTAATAGTCTAAGTTTCTATCACATAATACTTTTAGAAACCACTACAATAGGTTTTGTTCTACATATTCAAAATATACTTGTGTTATAAAATGAGAAGAATACTTATTGGCTAAAGGTAAGCCATTTTCTAGTTAGAATTCATAACACAATAATCTTGCCATGATGAGATTCCCATTCTCATCATCTGGTGAAGAATAGTAGTTTATGTGTTAAGTATCCCATGGTTCATACCTTAAGGTGAAAAACCTCCATTCACATGAACTATGTACTTAAACACAATGGATCTTTTCCAATGAAAATTGTGTACAAATATAAAGAAGATTTCTCATACAATTTCTGAGCAAAATACTTTTATTAATACAAGTTAATATTACCTCTGAAACCTAGTCTGAGAGGGCATACATCCCAACACATATCATAGCATATATAATAGACCCAGACGCCGAAACATATCATCTTCTATTTATATGATGCCTTTCACCTTGTGTTTGATGACACAATTTGTAAGGCTTACCTCATGAGTCATGTATAAGAATCCTCTTTTGGATTTATCCATATTAAATCTCTTTAACACTTTATCTATATCTATAGACTGTGAAAGACTAAGCAACCACTTTGATCTATTTTTATAGATCCTTATTCCTAGAATATAGGTTATTTTTCCAAGGTCTTTCATGGAGAGTTGCTTTGTGAAAAACCTTAGAAGGGGAGTGAATAAGGTTTTTGGCAAGTAAAAATAATTTTTCCGATTTGTCTAAAATACTGAACAAGGATGATCACCAAGATGCTTGGACTGACTTTATAGTTGTATAGAAAGCTATCCAAGCACTCGTAGATGTATATTCAGTTTTAGATAGTGAAAGAACATAAAAAACAATACATGAATAATTGAATAAAATGAGACAAGAGATGTATAGTGGTTCGATCAATAATGATCTACGTCCACTACCTTAAGCCTTACACTTAAGGATTTTCAACCCTATTTCATTAACCTCACATAATGAAATTGTTTCACATACAAGAGACGATCACCACACTAGGTTTTCCACAACCTCTCAGTTATGCAAACACATCAAGGATCACCTCACTACGTTTTACTCCACAACCTTGATATAAACACATAACAAAGATCACCCCAATGGTTTTTACCACACAACCTTGAATATAAATCAACACAAGGCTCACTCCTTTAGGTTTTATACCACAACCTTGACATAAACACAAAACAAGGATCAACCCAATGGGTTTTACCACACAACATTGAACATAAATCAACACAAGGCTCACCCCTATGGGTTTTACACCACAACCTTGCAATATAACAAAGATTAGAATATCAATAGAACATAGTTAAGCTCACTTACTTGAGCAGATGTTCTCTCGGATACAAGGCACAAATACTTTTATCTTTGATACACAATGAACGCACTTTGAAGCTAGATAAAAGGAGATTTTTAAAAATATTGAGCAATAATGTTTCTAAGATAGATGTTTCAAAAACCTTGTGTCTAATCTTGCTTTAAGGGCTATTTATAGAGCCAAAAAGTGGAGTGCCAACGGTCATAAAAAATGGCTATAAATTTTCTGTTTAAACTCATTTGAGTTTTGGACTTGAGTTTTGGATGAAGATGCATCCAAAATATAAGTCCAAAATGGCACATTCCTAACAGAAATTTTTCAACCCAGTTTATAGGATTTTGGATGAACCTTTTGGACTCAAACTGTTCCATCCAAAATTTTGTGAATTTCAAAAACTTTGAAAACATCTTCTTTGAAGCTTCAAGGTAAATTTAAATGAATCAAAAGATAAGAAGACATAGGAATTAATAAATATACCATAATAATACTTCCTAGTCTATCATTCTTCATACAGAGCTTTCTTGATATATAACTCCTCATACTTTAATTTTCTCATTTTGATATTCTAATCTTGAAATCAGCGATGAATGAGTTTCCAACAATTCTTATCTGAAGACTTTTGAAGAATAAAGGTCAAACATGTCCTATCACAATAAATTGACAAGTTAGTCATATCAACATTTGTCATAAATCAAAAAATAGAAGAAAGCCCTCGGGGCTAACAATCTCCCCCTTTTTGAGTGATGACAAACATGACACTTTTGATATGTAAAGAGAGAACATGTTGAACAAAAAGATGTAAATAAATGTAATCTTATTGTATAGGTCTCATAGAGATCTTATGATAAAAAAATCTGTAAACATATCTCAATGATCCTAAAGCTTATCATATTTCTATATAAATATTCAGAATGATTTGATAGAGATGAAATACTAAAATACTCCCCCTAAATATATGCTTATGTGACTATTTCAAACATAAGAAGGATGAGTAGAAGTAACGATTTATTCATCCGAAAAGTGTATCCAAAATGGTTTTGGAAAACGAATGTTTTCAGAATTACATTTGGATAGGGATTTGGATGTCCAAAATATTTTTCAATTCAGTAAAACTACTTACAAGAACATTTGTTCTGGATTCAAAATTTCTGAGTCCAAAACTCCCCCTAACTCAATGCACGAAAATCTTATCACAGAATTTAGTTTCAATCATCCAAAAATATGTGTTTTTGAATAAAATTGAACGTAACAAACATAGGGGTTTTTTAGAAAATTTTGTGAACAGTGAATCAAAATATATCAGTAATTTTTTTATAACAATTCAAATTTGATTTCAATGCATAACTGTTCACACCAGAAATAGCTCATGCAATTCGTAACAATTTATGTAGTTACTTGAAATTCAGCAGCTGTTCATCTCTCCCCTAACAGTTTCAATTTTCAAATTGGTTCCAATTATCATAGTAGTTCTTTCGTAGATCTATCATCAGTCCAATTTCAAAACAGAAATCATTCCTAAAATTAAATTTATACATATAACAACAGTCATGTAGAATCCATATCAGATTATTATGCAGAACCCATAACTTTTTTCATATCAACATGTAGATCATCTGTCATATGCAGACCTAATATGCAGGGACCTAATATTTTCTCCTTATCAGTTAATGCATGCCAACAATTTCATACAACAGCATATATGCAGACCATAACATTTTCTGACCAACATAGTTCTTTTTCCCCAGTGAATGCAAAGAACATCATACCAACAGCATACAACAGTCATGCAGACCGTAATATTCACAAACCAGCATACAACAGTCATGCAAACCATAATATTCACAGACCAACATTTTCTTTCACCCCCTTTGTCATCAATCAAAAAGAAGCATAGCAGAAGGAGAGTAGAAGAAAACCATATGAATAATATGCAATCAACAGTTATCTAGATAGATAATAAGCATAATATAGAAGAAAGCTTAAATAAGTATCTAGCAGAAATTATTCGAAGACATAATGGAAATGACTGAAAAAGTAAATTGTTCAACTTTACACAGAATGAAAATTGTTCATCAACCAATGTTGCTGCCCAATAATGCTGTCTAGGAAATGTTGATGGTTTTACCTTTTGATCCAGCACCCTTCTTGGAAAACTGACCAGCTATTCTATTGGATTTTCTTTTTACAACAACGTGTTTCTGTCTTTTTCCAGAGGGTTTGGGCTTGGGAAAAGGAGGTGGAGATGGTTTAGGAGAAGGTTCAGGAGAGGAATCCTTTTTGTCCACCAGCAATTCAGACTTGTCCTCAGCTTTTTCATGTTCAGAAGACTTAGCAGATTTCTCAATAATAGAAAGTCTATTTCCAAGACACTTAATTTCTGAACTAAGTGATTCCAATTTCTCAGCAAAGGAGCTGATTGCACTCAGAATATTTTTCAAAAAAGCCGGAGTTCGGAACAGTTCCTTTAGCAGATGATTCTGCCTGAAAAACTTCATCGTTTTTTCTCTTTGTTCCTAACTTCCCTTCTTCCTTAATCTTTATCAAGTTTTCCATCTCTTTTCCTGCAGATTCTCTTAACAATTTCCATGAATTTTCCTTCCTTACGTATCCCATCTTTTCAAATGAATCAAAGCTATAAATGTTTGTTTTGCTAGGATCACAGTGAATAGAGCTTAAATTAATTTTAAAAAATTCAAAGACTTTCGTCAATAGATTTCCAAATGGAAGAGCTTTGCTTGAAGTGTTTTGAGACTGCAACATAAGCTTAGTTGCCAGAAACCTAAAATTTATTAGCCTTTTCTCAGCCAAAGCCAGCATTATCACCATTTCTAGATTGCTTATAGAAGTCTTATGGCCAGAACTCGGGACAATCATGGTTGACACCATGTGATGTAAGATTCTACCCATCCTATTCAGCCATTTAGAACTCCTACTTCCATAATTCTCAAAACTTTTCCCTCCAGTGAACAATTTTTCAAAATTTTTCGGATAAAAAATTTCTTTTCCCTCAGGAAATTTGTTCAGCTCAAAGTACTAAAAACTAGCATCTCTAACATCACAAATTCTGTTAAACAACCTATGATCAAATTCTATTTCTCTGCCTTTTACTCTTGACACATACCATCTAATCATAAAACCTCCCCCAGTTTCTTCCAGCTTTCCTTTTCTCAAGTTTGTATAAAATTCCCAGACCAGAGGAGTATATATTTTCTCATCAACTGACAACAAACTTCCCTACCCAATGTGATCAAACATATCCAGAATATTAGACAAATTTAGAAAAGCAGAATGGTTAACCCGATAGCCAGAGATTACAGTTCGATTTCATGAAACCCAATCATTGTATTCAGTTTCACACTTTGAATCAAGAAATCAGGATACCTGATTTGTAGAACTCACTTGTTCTAAAGAAGATTCTGACGTATCGTAGTAGGAAGCAGAAAAGTGTGGTTGAGGAGAAGCTTCCTTCGCTTTCGCCTTGGTTGAACCCAAAGTCATTTTCTTTTTCACAGAAGATGATTTTTGCCCCTTCTTTGGTTTTGGAACGGTAGATTTAGTTTTTTCCATTGAAAGATTGAGGCTTTTTCTGGGCTTTTTGGTCTTTGGAGAAGAAGAGTACAGAGGATTTTTCGAAGTAGAATAGTTTCAAAGGTTTCAAATGAGAGAAAACCAGATTGCTTTGAATGTCTAGGATAATGTGAGAATAAAGTGCCTTGAAAACATATGTTTTTCTGAGGAGTTTGGAAAAATGCGCAAACCAATTTTTTGAAATTCAAAATTTGGAATAAGAAAATATTAAGGATGGGTTTTGGAACCAGACCCAATCGGAAACTTTTATCCAAAAGAATGTTTTCCTGAAAAGCATTTTGGACATAGGAATTGGATTCAGATACTATGTCCAAAATAGATGATGAGGTATTTTGGATGTAGAACTTGTTTCCAAAACTTTTTTCTTCACAAATCCTACACAAATAAGACTTATACCATATGGTTAGTTATCAAATTCTTGTAATTCCCAAACCTCTTCTCAAATTGTTGAATCTATCTTCAACTAGAGGTTTAGTGAATATATCTGCAAGTTGTTCATCCGTTGAGATATATTCAACACATACATCTCCTTTGAGTACATGGTCTCGGATGAAGTGGTGTTTAACTTCAATGTTTTTTTTCCTCAAATGCTGCACTGGATTTTTTGTTAGATTGATAGCACTTGTATTATCACATAATATAGGTACACAATTAAAATTAAGATTAAAATCCAACAATGTATTCTTCATCCATAAAATTTGAGCACAACAAACCTACTTTTTATATTAAATTTATACATATAACAACAGTCATGTAGATACACAAACCTACTTTTTACTATGCCATGACACAAGAGAGTGTCCAACAAATTGACAATGGCCACTAGTACTTTTTCTTTCAACTTTACACCCAGTATAAGTTGCATCAGTATATCCTAAAGATCAAAAGTATTAGTACGTGGATACCATAATCCATAATCATATGTGCCAATCAAATATCAAAGTATGCATTAACTGCACATAAATGAGATTCCTTTGGACAAGATTGAAATCGAGCACAAAGACATATCGAAAACATTATATCAGGTCGGCTGGCAGTAAGATAGAGTAGACTTCCAATCATACCTCTATACTTGTGCTCATTTACTTTCTTACCTTTTTCATCATGATCGAGGTTAATGGATGTACTCACAGGTGTGTTGATTTCTTTTGCTTCATTCATTCCAAATATTTTGAACAACTTCTTGGCATACTTAGCTTGATTAATAAAGATACCGTCCTTTGTTTGCTTAATTTGCAAACTGAGGAAGAAGTTTAGTTCTCCCATCATACTCATTTCAAATTCTTGCTGCATAGTCTTAGCAAACATCTTGCACAAAGGTTCATTAGTAGCACAAAAAATAATATCATCAATATAGATCTGAACAATCAATAAATTATCAGGGTTATCAGATTTGTTGAACAAGGTATTATCAATCAAGCCTCTAGAGAATCCTTTTGAGATCAAGAATCCACTAAGTCTTTCATACCAAGCCCTTGGAGCTTGCTTTAATCCATAAAGAGCTTTAGAAAGTTTGAAAACGTGATTTGGAAAGTGCTCATGAATAAAACCTGGAGGTTGTTCAACATACAATTCCTCCTCAATAAAACCATTTAGAAATGCACTTTTGACATCCATTTGATAAAGCATGAAATTTTTTAAGGATGCAAAAGTAACCAACATATGTATGGATTCCAGTCTGGCAATAGGTGCAAATGTTTCATCATAGTCAATGCCTTCTTCTTGATTAAATCCTTGGGCAACCAACCTAGCATTATTTCTGATAACGGTCCCATTTTCATCAAACTTATTTCTAAAAATCCATTTTGTACCAATAACAAGTCGATCATGAGGTCTAAGAACAAGTTTCCAAACTCGATTTCTTTCAAATTGATTAAGCTCTTCTTGCATGACAATAATCCAAAATTCATCATGTAAAGCAATATCAATGTAGCTTGGTTCAATATTTAAAAGAAGAGCAAAGTTATCAATGAAATACCATCTAGTTTTAATTCCATGATTTGGATCTCCAATAATTTGTTCCTTTGGATGACCTGATTTGTATTTCCAATCCTTTGGCAATTAATGATATGTAGAATCTTTAGTTTAATCTTTCTCTTGTTCAATCTGCAATTCTTCAATCTCTTCTTCTTTTGCATGAGTATCTAATGGTGGAGCTTTAACATGATCTAACTTAACTTCATTTGAATTCTCTACATCATCGTCATCTCTTTTTGAAGTATAAATGTTAGATTCATCAAATACAACATGCACAGATTCTTCCACACAAAGTGTTCTTTTATTGTTTACTCTATAAGCCTTTTTGTTGAAAGAATATCCAAGAAATATGGCCTTACCGGCCTTGCTATCAAATTTTTCAAGATTATCTCTTGTATTTAGGATAAAATATTTACATCCAAATACTTTAAAATAAGAGATAGAAGGAGTTTTATCAAACATAAGTTCAAACAGAGTTTTTCTCAAAAATGGTCTTAACATAACTCGATTTATTGTATAACATGCTGTGTGAACAGCTTCCACCTAAAAGTATTTTGGAAGAGCATTTTCACAAAGCATTGATCTAGCCATTTCTTGCAAAGTCCAATTTTTCCTTTCAACAACACCATTTTGTTGAGGAGTTTTAGCTGCTGAAAAATTATGAAAGACTCCATTTTCATCACAAAAGTGAGTAAATTTACTATTACAAAATTCTTTGCCATTGTCACTTCTAATAGAAACTAGTTTGTATCCAATCAAGTTTTGGATGCGCTTTATCAGTTTTGAAAATTCAGAAAAAGCTTCATCATTTTGTCCCAGAAATAAAGTCCAGGTAAATCTAGAGAAATCATCAACAATTACATATGCATATTTTTTACCTCCAAGACTAGCAGTCCTCATCGGTCCAAACAAATCCATATGAATTAATTCAAGTGGTTTTGAGGTAGAGATCATTTTCTTTGGTTTAAAAGAGGTTTTGATTTGCTTTCCAAACTAACATGCATAACAGATTTTATGTTTATCAAATTTCAGTTTTGGAAGCCCTCTAACAAGTTCTTTTGATGACAGTTTGTTTAACAAATCAAAGGATACATGACCTAATCTTCTATGGCAAGGATAACCATCGTTGTCATGAATGGATAGGCATCTAATTCCATTAGCTACAAGGTCATTAAGATAAAACACATATACATTTCCCATGCATTTGGTAGTAAAGATGACTTTGAGATTTCTACTATCAAGTATAGAGCAAGAATCTTTTTCAAAAATGACTTTGCAACCATTGTCACAAAGTGGGCTAATGCTGAGCAGGTTATATTTTAGATCATCAATAAGTAAAACTTGCCTTACAATTGTTAAGGAACCTTTACCAATATTACCACTGCCGAGAATCTTCCCTTTCTTTTTATCTCCAAATGTAACAAATCCTTCATTTGTGATCTAACTATCTTCTAACAAGGCTGCATTTACAGTCATGTGTCTTGAACAACTACTGTCCAAGAACCACCTAGTGAAGCTTAAAAACCGTGCATATACATGAGAAGAATAGATGATTTTTTGTACTCACACTTTCTTGGGTCCATGAAGGTTAGTAACATTTTCTTTGATTTTCCAAAAAGTAACTTTACCAGTTTCAACTTTTCTCTCGATAAAACGTCTCAAATCAATATGTCTAGGTTTTTCACAATACGTGCATGCCTTGTATGCGCTGTGAGAAGAAGTAGGTTTAACATATTGAGACTTGTTCTTTTTGTAGTTATTCTTATGTTGATATCCTAAGCCACTTTGATTACTCATTAAGATAAATCTGGGCTTGCAAATTTTGTCTTTATTCTCGTGTCTATATCCTAAGCCACTTTGGTTACCAATTTGATGATGAGTTCCAAGTAACTTTTCCAGATTGTTTTTACCATTTGTGAATTTTTCAATGCAACTGGTAAGATCATTTACTCTAATCTTCATATCATCAAATGTTCCAACACTACTCTCAAGAATTTGAATTTTATCACACAGGTTTTTATTTTCCAGAGATGCATGATGCAATGTGGTCATGATCACATCTTTTTCAATTATCGCACATGTATGTGTTTCAAAAGATATTTTGTAGTCATTTAACAAGGCTTCATTTTCTTTCATCAAACATTTAACCTTCAACTTTAAATCTTTATTTTTTTTGGACAGTTTTTTTAATTCACGAATATATATCACATAACAACTTATTAGGATTAACATGCTTTTCAGTCATAGATATATACGAATTAGACATACAGTCTGATGTTGAAAGGTTTACCTCATTTTCCAAAGCCATAAAGCAAATGTTGGCAGTTTCTTCCTCAGATTCCTTATCTTCAGACTCAGCATCATTTAAGTCCCAAGCTCTCATAAATCCTTTACCTTTCTTGACCTTCAGGTCTTTCTTTTTCTTAGATGTTTTTCCTTCATTGCCTTTTGCAACCGGATAGTCTGCAATGAAGTGATCGGTGCTCTTACATTCAAAGCATTGAGGTTTGAAGTCGGAGGTTTGTCATTTCTTTCTTATAAGCTTCATTCCTCGTTTGTAGTTTCCTTTGTTGAACATCCTTCTGAATTTCTTTGCTATTATTGCCACATCATCATTGTCCATTTCCATGCCTTCACTATTTTCCGAAAGGCTTGTTTCTCCATCTTCATTTTCAGCCTTTAGTGCAATCCCTTTTCTGCCTCTATCATGATCATCAGATTCATGAAATCTTCTAAGCTTCATCTCATGAATTAAAAGAGAT
The DNA here is from genome assembly GCA_026120185.1 of Voacanga thouarsii. Taxonomy (NCBI): domain Eukaryota; kingdom Viridiplantae; phylum Streptophyta; class Magnoliopsida; order Gentianales; family Apocynaceae; genus Voacanga; species Voacanga thouarsii. The sequence continues at coordinate 596,213 of JANUWF010001049.1, read as the reverse complement.
CCAATCAACTCTTCAGTAGGTAAGAATTTTAAATCCTTGAATTCTTCTACAGCAAGAGTTTTAGGCTACCAGTTTTTTGGTAAAGCATCAAGAATTTTTCAATTTTGTTCCCCAAGAGAATAAATCTTTCCGTAAGCTTTCAGACCATTTGAAATATTAGTAAATCTTGTGAATCTGCCAGTGATGCTTTCATTTGGCCTCATAGTAAATAATTCAAAATCATGAATAAGAAGCCTTAATTTTGATTCTTTGACTTGGTTAGTCCCCTCATGGTTGACTTCAAGCATTCTCCACATATCATGGGCTGAATCACGATTACTAACCCGGTTGTATTCAGTCGCATTTAGTGCACAACACAAAATGTTCATAGCTTGAAAATTTAGAGACATTTTCGCATTGTTTTCCACCCTATACTCATCATTCTGTTTGGGCATTTTTATGCCATCAATCATCTTTGATGGAATAAAATGACCAATCTCTATTAAACTCCATAACTGGAAGTTAATAGAATACACATAAATTTTCATTCTATTTTTCCAGAAAGTATAGTTGCTTCCATTAAACAAAGGAGGACGATTTATTGAAGATCCTTCAATATATGGAAGAGAGGATGAGCTTGTCATTAAGATCTTTTCTACAAGGTTGTTAAACCAAGAGTATGTAGACCTCGCTCTGATACCAAATGAAAAATCTTAGAGGAGGGGGGGTGGGGTGTGAATAAGGTTTTTGGTAAGAAAAAATAATTTTTTCGATTTGTCTAAAACGTTGAACAAGGATGATCACTAAGATTCTTGGACTGACTTTATAAATGTATAAAAAGCTATCCAAGCACTCGTAGATGTATATTCAGTTTTAGAGAGTGAAAGAAAATAAAAAACAGTACATGAACAACTGAATAAAATAAGACAAGAGATATATAGTGGTTCGATCAACAATGATCTATGTCCACTACCTTAAGCCTTGATATGTCCAAACTTGGGTGTAAAAATCATACAAAAACTAAGCACATTCCCAATCAAGTTTAAATTAAATCGTTCAACACAAATCACACATATGAGCAAGCATACTCATCATTAACTGAGCATAGGGTTCAAACGAGTGTCGATCCTTAAGGAATAAGTAGACATTAATCACCTTTCTTTCATTGTTTAACCGACTCAATAAAGTAAAAAACAAATAAAAAGAATAAGATAAAAAAAATCAAAATAAAAATATATACATGTCAAAGATGGAGAATTATGTAACTTAAACCATTGTCTAGACAACCATAACCTTAACGTACCTAATTATTATCATAACTAATCATTCTCTTGGCATCATGAAGGATTAAAGTAGACTCACTTCTTTCCTAATCCATGAACCCCTATGTTCTAGGTAACTTGGCATCACATACTCTGTCTCAAGCAGTCTTACCTAAAAGATGCATTAACCACAATCCTTAATTCAAGTCCCATTCTTAGGCAAACTTAAAACATGAAATTAACCAATGAATCCATACTCTGGCAGGCATTAATTAACCTTTAACTACTCCATCCTTAGTAATTAACCCCATTCTCAGGCAAGTTAAAAGACAACAAATATGAAATCAATAAATTGACACCATCAACCCTATTCTCAAGTAAGTTAATGGAAAACAACCAATTAATCTCGCAATCAACCCAAGTAATTAAATACCAAGAATAACAATCAATTAATCAAAAGATCAAATACCTCTAAAAATCATGAATATCTAAAATAATGTCAAATTACATTAAAACAAGTAACACATCATTGTTCAAGAAAAAGAAAACAAAGTAAAAGAAACCACTCATAGACAAGCCTCCTTCTTTTCCTTTGAAGACCTTCTTGTACAATCCTCCTTGAATTAAAGAATTCCTCCTTAGATTGAGTGATTTTCTATGATGATCAATGAATTCTCCCATTTTCTCTAATGTTTTTCAATTATTTATAAGCTTTGGAAGTGCCTAAACTCGTAGGTACAGAGTTCTTGGCTGAGTAGAAGTTGGAAGATACTAAAACTCTATAGATTACCAAAAATCGCATAGAAAAAATCAAGCACCGCCTTATCTTCAAGGCACAGCCGGTGCTGCCTTAATTCTTGGAGTCGGCGCCAGTTCCTCTCTGCTTTGACAATTTTTTTGTCACTTCGAAGTACGTGTAATCCAATGCATGGCCGACGCCGGTTCTAGAGCCCTAGCCGACGCCACCTTTCATTTGTTTTGCGACGTTTTTGTTTCGTTTTACCCTAAAAATTTGAAATAATGAAAAAAACACCTTTTCAAGGGTAAAATCTCAAATATGAAGGAATATAACTAGTTATTGAACAAAATATATCACAAAAGAACCTCAAAAACATTTGGAAAAACCTGACTAATTTAGCCTATATCATACTCCCCCACACTTAGCTCTTTGCTTGTCCTCAAGCAAAGTATCAAGAACAAGTAGGAAAACACAAGGTTTCATTAATTACTCAATCAATTTTAAAACAATATCTTCAACGATTTCTTCATTCAAGAACATAAAACACATGCTACTACATTTTTCACAACAAATGCAAGACTTATGTTAGTGATAAATGACTCAGTAGAACCATCTCAATACTTCATAATATTCTCAAACCATTGGAAAGAATTTATCTCAAAAAGAATATGGATTCCATATGCTTACTTTTTATACACTCTCTCCACTAATCCGAGACACATCATGATTCTACTTAGATCAAGTAGGACTTTTAAACTTGTAATGTAAGGCTAAAGGCTTGTAATGTAGCTTATGAAACAAAGGATATAGGAGATTCAAAAATCATAGAAAAACTGAGAGTTCGCAAGAAAATGATAAACAAAATGAATTAATAATTTCCAACTCTTCTTGCTCTCTTATTCCAAAAATCGAAGAAACCATAACCTTGTATAGCAATTACAACTCCACTCCAGCAAATCCTACAGTTTTTCTTTCTTTTTCTTTCAACTCTTCTTTTTTTATCAACTCTTTTTTTTTTCTTCTACAAGATCACTCAAATTTCCAGCAATGGTGTCAAAGATTTATGATGAACTTAACTTTTTACAGCTCAATCACCATCCCTTTTGTGATCTTTCTTTCTTCTTTCAATAAGAATTGTTTTTCTTCTTCTTGCACTGCTGTTGTTTTTTTGTTTTTTTTCCATAGTTTCTTTCTTTCAATTTGTCTTTTCTTTCTACCAGCTTTTTGTTTTCTTTTTCTTTTTCTCCTCTCTTTTTCTATTCTCTTTCTTCTCTCTCTTTTCCAACTTCTTTCTTTCATTCTTACTACTACTTTTCTTTTCCTAGCTCAACTCATATTGATCCATGACTGAAAGACACAAGTCATGATCTTTATCCCAACATTCTTTCTCAACATTCTCATACATATACTTTCATCCATCAAGAGCATAAAACTTTGGAAAATTATTCAAACTCTCAGAAACAAGCAATGGACAAAAAATATTATGACGGGTTTTAATGAAAGAAATCAACAATTTAGGCTCAAAATAGGCACAAGGGATAATATGGTAATAGGTAGGCTTGAAAAGCTCAAATTATCTAAAGAAGGCCTATTATCATCATCCCTAAGTTAAATCATGACTGTTTTTCTTATTTCGCCTCAAGAAGTATTCAAGTAAGTTCTAGAATACTCCATGAAGTTTAGTAGAAAAATAGGTTTAAGAACAATGCAAAGCATTAGATCAAGAACTACTTCGTCCAAGTGCGTGTAAAAAAGTCATGCATAAGCCATAAATGATCTAGAACATATGCTCTATAATCCATCATAAAGACATGTATTAAAAATATAGCTTGAAATCTCCAGAAAATCATAAAAATTTTTGAAAATGTTGCTTAAAATTTGCTCCCAAGAAGGCAAAAGTATATGTATAGAAGATTTGTCAATCAAATTACTCCCCCACACTTAAACTGGACATTGTCCTCAATGGCCAAATAAATAGAACAAGGAATAAACCATACCATGGGACCAAAAATAAAAAGGGAAAAAAGAAGAAAGAAAATACTCACATACTTTGTGCTCAAAATAAAATTGATAAAACATGGACAAAGTATATCACCAAACCACTCCCCCACACTTAAATTAGACAATGTCCTCATTGGCAAAAAAAAAACACAAGACAGCATCTCCAAAGGGACCAAAAATAATAAAGGGGTAGAAAGTTTAGGTAATACTTCCCAAGTGCAATAATGCTCCAATAGACATCCAAAGTTGAGGTAAAGAAAGGGCTTATCCAAGAGGACTTTATTCCTATAAAACAAAACACAAATAAAAGCACAAAGAAAAATAATAATAAAATAAAAACATGCCTAAATAAAAGAAAATAAACTAAAGAAAAAAACTAAAATAAAATAAAAAATAAATAAAAGTACAACAAAAACTCTTGACACTCATCATGCTTTCTCATCAATCCTTTTGGAAAAGAGATTAAAGCTCCAAGTAGAAGATAGGCATAACGAATGTGGAAAGAACGGAGGATTTTGAAAAATGGAAGGTTTAGGAAAACAATTTGTCTCAGCAAAGCAAAGCACATAAACCTCATTCTCTAACATTTCTTTAGACACATAAGTATCTATTTCAACATATGAATGCACATGGTATCTAATGGATGCATCAACTTTGAAATCATCAATTAACCCTTCAAAAGAATTTTTACAATTAAAATTCCCCTTTAAACTTAGCATTTGAGTTCTTAAAGATGGGATTGGGAAATTCTTACTTTTCAATGCTTCGACAAATACCAAGTTACCTCCCTGAGATTGGGGTGAAGGGTAAAATTCGTCAACATTCTCAAAGGGTTTCTTAGAATGAATGATAAATCCAACTTCTTGAGGTATGTTGAACTCCATACATCATCATTGGGACCATTGTTCTCCAAGAAGTGAAAAGAGCTTAAGAAATCATGTGACAAAGAAATATTAGAATTATGAGCACATAGAGTAGAATCAAATACCACTCTTGCCACATCATGCACTTGTCCCTCATAGCCTCTCTTTGCACCTTGGAGATTCTCTGGTTCAAGTGTATGGGCTAGCATGAATCATGAGTCTCCTCAATAATCTTAACCAATTGTTTTCTTTGATCGCACAATCGTTGGGAAGCTTCTTCATGCCACTGAACAGATGAATTTATATTGGCAACAAATGAATTCACTATTGCTTCTAACGACGTCTCACTAAAAACATCAATGTTAGCTCGTAATTTTGCCAATCTATCATCAATACACATTTTTTTTTTTTTTGGTGAAAAATGAAATAAAAATGATGAACATGCAGCAATGATGAATAATGTAATTTAATTCATGAAGAAAGAAATAAAAATGAAACAAAACGAAATCTACTATATCGCCTTCTGGTCATTGGACCATGTACCAAGGCTAACACCTAGCAAAGACAAGAGGAGAGTTAGATAATAGAATTCATAATTCAAACAAAATTACAAGAACTTGTTAGTCAAATTAAACATAGTTAAAGTTAGCAAGTTAGATTACAAAGGTATACATAAGATACGTAAGATACAAAAGATACCACCTTTTTGTGAAAAGAACAATTGTACATATTTACATATTTACATGGTTAAATCAACAAAATCCAAGCTTTCATGCTATTGTTCCCTGGCAACAGTACCAAAAACTTGATGTGTCCAGACTTGGGTGTAAAAATCATACAAAAACTAACTACATTCCTAATCAAGTTTAAATTAAATCGTTCAACCCAAATCACACATATGAGCAAGCATACTCATCATTAACTGAGCATAGGGTTCAAACGAGTGTCGATCCTTAAGGAATAAGTAGACATTAATCACCTTTCTTTCATTGTTTAACCGACTCAATAAAGTAAAAAACAAATAAAAAGAATAAGATAAAAAAAATCAAAATAAAAATATATACATGTCAAGGATGGAGAATTATGTAACTTAAACCATTGTCTAGACAACCATAACCTTAACGTACCTAATTATTATCATAACTAATCATTCTCTTGGCATCATGAAGGATTAAAGTAGACTAACTTCTTTCCCAATCCATGAACCCTTATCTTCTAGGTAACTTGGCACCATATACTTTGTCTCAACCAGTCTTACCCAAAAGATGAATTAACCACAATCCTTAATTCAAGTCCCATTCTCAAGCAAACTTAAAATATAAAATTAACTAATGAATCCATACTCTGGCAGACATCAATTAACCTTTAATTACTCTGTCATTAGCAATTAACCTCATTCTCAGGCAAGTTAAAGGACAACAAATATGAAATCAATAAATTGACACCATCAACCATATTCTCAAGTAAGTTAATGGAAAACAATCAATTAATCTCGCAATCAACCCAAGTAATTAAATACCAAGAATAACAATCAATTAATCAAAAGATCAAATACCTCTAAAAATCATGAATATCTAAAACAATGTCAAATTATAATAAAATAAGTAACACATCATTGTTCAAGAAAAAGAAAACAAAGTAAAAGAAAGCACTCATAGACAAGCCTCCTTCTTTTTCCTTTGAAGACCTTCTTGTACAATCCTTATTGAATTAAAGAATTCCTCCTTAGATTGAGTGATTTTCTATGATGATTAATGAATTCTCCCATTTTCCCTTGTGTTTTTCATCTATTTATAGGCTTAGAAAGTGCCTAAACTCATAGGTACAGAGTTCTTGGCCGAGTAGAAGTTGGAAAATACTAAAACTCCACAAATTACCAAAAATCGTGTAGAAAAAATCAAGCACCACCTTATCTTCAGGGCACAGCTGGCGCCGCCTTGACTCTTGGAGCTGGTGCAGGTTCCCCTATGTTTTGACAATTTTATGTTCTTCAAAGTACGTGTAATCCAGTGTATGGCCGGCGCCGCCTTTCCTCTGTTTTGAGACGTTTTTGTTTTGTTTTACCCTAAAAATCTGAAATAATGAACAAAACACCATTCCAAGGGTAAAACTCAAATATGAAGGAATATGACTAGTTATTGAACAAAATATATCACTAAAGAACCTCAAATAACTCGAAAAAACATGACTAATTTAGTCCCTATCAAGCCTCGTACTTAAGGATTTTCAACTCTATTTCATTAACCTCACTTAATGAAACTGTTTCACATACAAGAGAGGATCACCACACTAGGTTTTCCACAACCTCTCAGTTACGCAAACACATCAAGGATCACCTTATTAGATTTTACTCCATAACCTTGATACAAACACAGAACAACAATTACCCCAATGGGTTTTACCACACAACCTTGAACATAAATCAACACAAAGCTCACCCCTATGGGTTTTACACTTCAACCTTGCAATATAACAGAGATTAGAATATCAATAGAACAGAGATAAGCTCACTTACTTGAGCAGATGTTCTCTCAGATACAAGGCACAAATACTTTTATCTTTGATACACAATGAACTCACTTTGAAGCTAGATAAAAGGAGAGTTTTGAAAATATTGAGCAATAATATTTCTAAGATAGATGTTTCAAAAATCTTGTGTTTAATATTGCTTTAAGGGCTATTTATAGAGCCAAAAAGTGGAGTGCCAACGGTCATAAAAAAATGGCTATAAATTTTCTATTTAAACTCATCCAAGTTTTGGACGAAGATGTATCCAAACGATAAGTCCAAAATGGCACATTCCTGACAGAAATTTTTCAACCTAGTTTACAAGATTTTGGATGAACCTTTTGGACTTAAACTGTTCCATCCAAAATTCTATGAATTTCAAAAACTTTGAAAACATCTCATTTGAAGCTTCAAGGTAAAGTCAAATGAATCAAAAGATAAGAAGACATAGGAATTAATAAATATACCTCAATAATACTTCCTAGTCTATCATTCTTCATAAAGAGCTTTCTTGATATATAACTCCTCATACTTTAATTTTCTCATTTTGATATTCTAATCTTGAAATCAGCGATGAAGGAGTTGCCAACAATTCTTATCTGAAAACTTTTGAAGAATGAAGGTCAAACATGTCCTATCACAATAAATTGACAAGTTAGTCTATATTAATGTTTGTCATAAATCTAAACATAGAAGAAAGCCCTTAGGGCTAACACTTTGATAACCAAATGTTAACTAATTGAATAGCAGAGACATTATTTCATATTAACAATATGTTATCTATATTTAGCATTATGAAAATAATTGCACTCCCACTAACCTTCTTGTATACACAAGATTCATCCATATTTTGTATGACACAAAATTCTTTAATTATTTTATCAAAGTAGATGTTCCAACTCTTAGAAGCTTGTATTAGTCCATAAATGGACCTTTGCAGCTTGAACACTTTAGTGTGATCCTTGGATCTGAAACTCGCAAATTGTATCATGTACACTTTCTCAGTCAGATTGATATTAAGGAAAGCTAATTTCACATCTATTTGACAAATCTTATAATCATAATAAGCAACAAGTGCTAGAAGTATCCTTATGGATTTCATCATTGCTACTGGTGAAAATGTTTTGTCATAGTCAATACCTTGTTGTTGATAATAACATTTTCCAATCAATTGTGTCTTATAGGTAATAACTTTACCATCTATGTCAGTTTTCTCATTGAAAAACCATTTGCACCTTATTAGTTTTATCCTTTTGGGTGGATCAACCAAAGTCCAAACTTGATTGTTATACATGGAATCCATTTTTAACTTAATGGCTTCAAGCCATTTGTCGGATTCTGAACTTTTTTGAAGTTTCTTGTTAGTGGTAGAATTATTTTCTTTTATGAACAATACTTCATTGTGATCACTAATGGGAAATTCATATCTTTCAGGTGCCACACATGTATTCTACTTGATCTATAATGTTCTTGTGTATTAGAAGGTTCTTCTATTTTGTCAATAAACTTAGGAATATTTAGTTGATCATTGTTTGCTTGTTCTTCTTGAACTTCACTAAGTTCAATTTTGCTACCACTATCTCCCTTAAGCATAAATTCCTTCTCTAAAAAAATTTCATGCTTTGAAACAAATACTTTATTTTCTGAAGAGGGATAGAAATAATATCCACGTGATTCTTTTGGATATCCAAGAAATAAACACTTATCAAACTTATTTTCAAGTTTGTCTAATTTTATCATCTTAACATAAGCAGGACATCCCCAAATTCTCAACAGAGCTAATTTTGGTATCTTACCAAAATATAACTCATATGGGATGGTATCAACCGCTTTTGAAGGAATTCTATTTAAAGTATAAAAAACACTCCAGTACATATCCCCAAAATAATTTGGAAAAATCTGCAAAAGCCATCACGGTTCAAATCATATCTAATGGGGTTTAATTCCTTCTTTTGTATATTCTATTATACTGAGGTGTACGCGGTGGAGCCCATTGAGATAATATTTTATTATCTCTAAGATAACTTTGAAACTCTTGGTTGAATACACCTCGATCGGTCTTAGAGTTTTAATACTTTTACCAAGTTATTCTCTACTTTATTTCTGAATTCTTTAAACTTGTCAAAGGCTTCAAATTTATATTTCATTAAATACAAATACTCAAATTGAGAATAATCATCAATAAAGGTTATGGAGTATTGATACCATACATCTGTATGTATTAATTCCAATAATTGCTTAACTCTTTCTCCTTTCTTAGAAAATGAAGTTTTAGTCATTTTACCAAGTAAACATAATTCACGTGTTAATGATTCGTAATCAAATAATCCTAAGTTGCTAAACTTGTGTAACTTAGAACTACGATTCTCATTTACATTACCTAAACGATGATGCCATATGTAAGATGAGTTCATGTTATCTTTTCTTTGTTTCTTATTGTTTATGTTGAGAACTTAATTTTCCATATCGAGAACATATAAACTATTCATCAAAGCTATAGTACCAAAATTGGTATTATTAAATGAAAAAGAAGAACTTTTACACTCTAAAAAATTAAATGAAAACCATCCACATCTAAACAAGTAACTAAGACAATGTTCTTTAACAAAACTAGAACATAATAACAATTTATATGTTCTAGAATTAATCTGGAAGGTAGATGTAAATGATAAGTCCCCACAGCAAGTGCAATAACCTTTACTCCATGTATGCAGGTCCACATCATATTTCTCTAGCTTCCTACTACTCTTTAGTTACTGCGAATTATACACAAATGAGATCCATATCCAGTGTCCAATATCCATATTTCATTATTAAAGGCAGTCTTCTTCTTCTTCTTAATTTCACCTTTTAGCTTAGTGGATTCTTTTTCTTCCTTTTAGAAACATTTTTCTTCTTAGAAGTTGAAGAATTAAGTAATATGATTGCATTATTTTCCTTCTTCATAGTACTTTCTTCAGTCTTGAGATGGTTTAATTCCAGTAAAGTAGATTCAATCTTTTTCATCTAGTAGTTCATCACAAATTGTGAAAAAACTAATTGGCAAAAATTAAAGAATCAAATCTATACTTAGTTTATGATTCATTGTAAAGTCAAGTGGTCCAAATTTCTCAATCAACCCCAACATTTTTAGTCCATGAGTTAATACTGACACACCTTCTTGCATCTTCCAACGGAATAATCGTTTATAGATCACATATCTCTCCATTCGCGCTTCTTCATCAAATAATTCCCTGGGATAGAAGACAATAGTATAAGTATCCATATGCTCATGCTATTTTTATAGCTCAAAGTTCATTGACTCCAGCATGATACAAGATATTGTGTTGCTATCCTCTTTATTCTTTTTATGGACATCATGCTCATCAGCAGGAGTATTAATAGTTGGAGCTAGTAGACTAGGAGCATCTAGGATGTAGAGCAACTTTTCGAACTGAGAACGATTTTCAAATTTCAATAGCAATCCAAGAAATTGGATTTATTTAGCTTGTCTGTTTCCAAACTGCTACGTAGGCTTAAGCTTTTTGTCATGATGTAAATGACTTAGATGAAAGATAAGAGATATTAGGCAATGTGTATGCACGTAAAATATATTTAATTAGGTCTTTAATTAAATGTGTATTTATTCTACTATTTTACTCCCTGCTATTAATTTGGGAAAGCCTATTGGAAACTTCCCTAGTAGCCCAGTATCCAAATTCCTTAAGAATGGCCTTGGGTGTGCCCAGCATACCATTTTTTAGTTTAGTGGTAAGTTTCCAATACTAATTGTATCAAATGCAACTACTAGTTCATTGAGTGATTAACATATTTTAATCTTGAAGCGTTTAGTGCTATCCCAACCTCGCCTCTAATATTCTTTACACTTGAGTATGCCCAACTGGGATAAATATATTAGTTAAATCTAACCCATTAATCTAGAATCAAGTTCCATAGCTTGAACATACTCAATGTCGAGTAGGTTTGGGTATGCCTAACAACCTAATCTTTAAAAAGAACTTTTGTTCTTACTATATTAATGGAGTGCATTAGATTTAATAATATTTGAGAGATTTGATTATTTATTAGGGGTCTTATCATTTGGCAAACATAATATCAACGAATTGACAATATTGTAATAAACTCAATTTCACGGCTTGGTTATAAACTTTATTAGATTAATTTCCTTGAGCCAAGCATGAAATTAATTTTGGTCAAACCTATGTATTCATGCATGTTTGAGAAGAAAGTCTTGCCATCCTCTCGCTTCGTTCTTGGTCACCATCTCCATAAGCTCGTAAAATTAATATCTATTCCTATGTAACCTATGTAATCTAATTACATAAATTTCTAATGAGGAAACCTTGAATTATATTTGAGGGAAATTAGATGAGAAGAGAAATTACTAGAGAATTATAGGGAAATATAGGACATGCATGCCCTATTTATTTAAAACAAAGTAATAAACATGCATGGCAAAAGTTATATTTGGTCCCTAATCCATGATCAAGCCAACATACCAAAATAATCCAAGCATAATTAAATATAAAATATTAATTCAAAATCAATATTTGACAAAAATAATATAATTAGTCCAAAATCAAAATTTGGAGAAAATATGGGGTCCTATTCGAAAAAGGAAAAAATGCTTCAGTGAGTTTAAATAAAAAACAAATATTTTTTTATTAAAAACATCAAAGATGGCCTATAGCTTCAAGAAAGATGGTGGCCAGCCTAGTGGTTTTTTACACATAGTTGGCCATTGGCTTCTTGTAAGCTAGCTGCCAACTTTATGTATTACAAAGGCTTGAAACCTTTGTTTTTTTTTTTTTCCCCCTTTTTCACTATTTTCTTCTACTTTTTCAATCCAGTTTGCAAATTGATCTTTCAAAAAACAAATTTCAATCAATTGAAGTCACAGAATCAAAATAATCTATATTAATTTTAATGTTTTGATCATTATAAAAAATAAAATATGTGAACCAAGATTATAGAAACATACAAGGATTTCCAAAATCCTTCACTAAAACGGATTTCAGTAATTGCATGCAGGTGGAAAAAACTAAACCTTTCGAAATTTTTTTTTCTAGAAATTAGTACTTGCATACAAAGTAAAGCTTTAACCTACTGAAACAATTTTAGAATCTGAATGCATTATTGAAACAATTTCAAAACATATACAAGACCCATAAAATATATACGAGATGTCTTTGATACTACTGTTAGATTCCCATACTGCAATATCAAAATATGCGCAGCAAAAATTAAAATGAAATCCATACAACATGATCACTCTATAAAAGTAAACGGGTCAAGAGAGAGGAGAAAATTTCCGTTATCTAAAAAATGCAGCTTTTAAAATTTTTCTCCCCCCAAAATTCCGTTGAAAATTGTTCAAGACATGAACCACTAAATTCCAAGTGTAGTAATTTCTCTAATATTAATCAACATAAGGAATTGCACTTAAAATAGGTGCCAAGAACCTATGCTAGAAGGATTGTGTTTAGTGACTATGTATAGGAATTAATTTGCGAAGAATAAGAGGAAAACTGTTTTTCTAAAAGAGAAGAAAAGCTACCGTATGTTCTTTTTTACATGAGATGACAACCATATATGTAACACCCCTACTAAAATTAATAGTGGAAGCATATCAACACCGGGTGTCGTCCCATCCAGTTACCCAGACAAAGGGTCCTTATAACTAAAAATCCAACAGAGTATTATCCAAAAGGGAAACGTACGGACGTATTCTGCTGTCACTGTGGTATCGTTCTCTATCCGTAGGTCCTTTCAACTCCGAATCCTACAAAAAGTAATATAAAAGACACGTGTGATTGAAAAATCACCCAGCGAGTCCCGTATATGCTAATGTTTTATCAAGGAAGCAGTACATAAAACTTTTGTGAAGTAACATATCATTTGTTCATTAGAGATGAATTCAAAACTCTTTAATTAAGAGTGTTTTTAGAACTCAATCATTTTTGAAAAATTCTATTTCAATTTTCAAATCATTTCCCCAGTTTTCGAAACACAGGCACTTCTCCAACAGAAAGTCGACCTGTATGCAAGTCCCGCAGTTCTTGCCTTCCGTGCCCCAGTTTTTGAAACATAGGCACTTCTCCAATAGAAAGTCGGCCTGTATGCAAGTCCCACAGTCCTTGCCTTCGGCTACACGGTTTCTTGTGCCAGGGACTACGCCTTATAGCACATCACCTGTGTCATGCCGGAACGGTGAGCGTAAAAATGCAGCTCACCTTGCACTTAGGGATCTTTTACTTGCCACCATAAGCCAGGGGTCCGAATCCTGACGTCAGTCACCATCAAGGTGGTAAGGGATTGAACACACCGAGTGTCCTCGCTCGGTATCATGTGAACATTCCACCATCATAATCAATAGGCAATCATTGGGCTCAAAATGGCTAGCCAGGATGACTTATCTCTATGTCCTGTCGCCCTGTTTGGAGTAAAACAATCCCCAGAACTGATCAAGTTACTTGGGGTCGTCTATCTCTAACATGAGCTAGTACAAAGATCAGAGTCCTTGCTGAGTACTCAACGCCAACAATACTAACCCTATCAGACTAATCAGGCCAGAGGGTTATCTGTTCCCACAGAATTTTCAAATCAAAATATTTTTGGGGCAAAATAACATTTTCCAAAATCATGTTGAAACCAGATAAAGGGTTCTCTTCACACATCAAAACGTGTTTTCAAGAATAATCGGGTCATTTTCCCCGTACTCGATCACAAAAGTTATTTCCAAGGGTATTTAGGGCATTTTACCGATACTCGATTCCAAAAGACTTTCCGAGGGTATTCGGGTCATTTTACTCTTACCCGATTTCAAAAATATTCACAAGAGTTCCAATTAGGATATTTCGGTCATTTACCAAATACCCGAGTTCCAAAGGTTTTCTTAAAATATTCCAATAAGGACATTTGGAACATTTTCCAAATACCCGATTCCAAAAAGGAACTCATTTAAAGAAATCCAGAATTCTAATTCCAAAAGAGGATTAAATTCAATGTTTCGAAACATATTTTCATAAAATGTCCTAAACGGTATATAATGTAGCATTTCATGGAAAAACAAAGCACACTGACTTTAGACAGAGTTTTAGAAATCCAAGGGACTCACATCGTATCCTAAGCAACTCTTTCTGTTCACGGTCGTTTAACCTCTGTTCCTATCGTTTTCAACATTTCGTTGGCCGTTTGTCACTAAACCTACACCAAACATCATTTTCGGGTCAATTCGTGTTTGGCCGAAAAATAGCCGACGGGTAGCCAACGCCAGGCCGACATGCCCGACGATTAGCCGACGTTCAACCGTCGTTTAGCCGATGGGGCTGACAGTTAGCCGATGAGGCCGATGGTTAGCCGTCGGTCAAGGAAAACGTTTAACTTTCGTTCGCGTCATTTTTCCATCATTTGATCAATTCTTTTGTTTTCCTTTTTTCACATCCTTCCTCCCTTTATAAGCAAGGGATTCACTTCATGTTTCCCTAATTATTTTATCCAAAATCACATAATTTATCACCCCTTAAGTTCATCCATTTTCGGACTACATTCTGGAATTTCACTGGTTTGACACACCATTTTGTTTTGCACATAACTTTCAATCCACAAGTCCAAATGATGTCAAACCAAATGTAAAATGTCCTTGAGACATTCCTTTACAAGTTCCAATTCATGGAATTCCGATTCTGTTGTTCATTTTGTTCAGTTTTGAACACAAAGATCCAGTAGTAAAATCCCGTCATTGATTTGGCACCTTTTACTATTTTCAGTATAACTTTTGATCGTAAATCCGTTTAACCTCAAACTTGCTTCAAAATGACTCTATGATCCTTAGCTGCAAGGATATATGCTTGCTTTGTTCAAATCTGAAAATGTTACAGATTTACTGGACATAAAACCTTCCATAACTTTCTGGAATTAGACCCATCGTCCAGCAAAACACATTATATATTCATTCCTTGTTTATAATATGAATTTATTCAATGCAATCTCCCTTTTATCACCCTTAAAGCTACTGATTTCCAGTCATACATAAAACAGAAAATTTCACCATAGTACAACAAGAAAACCGGCAGCCTCAATCATAACATATTTTCACACAACTTCACCAAGCTAGTTTCCATACTTCATACATAACCTTTCATAATATGTATACCAAAATGATCTCCATGCTTTATATAATAACTTTACTTTAATCAAGGTAGATCCTTACCTTTTCTTTGCTGCATTTGGAAGCTAAACAGCCCAAGCAACTTCTTGTTTTTCCTTCTCTCTCTTTCTCCTCTCTATTTCCTGAATTTCCTCTCTCTCTCTCTCTTCTCTATTTTCTTTTTCCTTTCTCTTCTCTTTTCCTTCCATGTTTGCTGCGAAATTCTGGCTGTCTAAAGCCATTTCAGCCGGCCTTCATGGCCTATATATAGAGAAATATGGTCTTCAAGTCAAAGGTTCATTAAATGGTCTCAAACATTTGGAAGCTCTTGATTGGTCCACCTAGCTACTTAGGTGTCATTTAGAATATTCAAGAATTCTATGGTGATTTGGCAACTCTAGGAGCCTTTAGATATTTATAGAATCTAAGAGAAAATTATAGAATATCCTAGAAAGTCTTAGAATTATTTAGAACCTAGAAGAACATTAGTGAATCTTGTAGAAATTCCTAGAATTTTCAAGAACTAATAGATATTTTCTAATCTTGCATGGCCATGCATAATCAACCATGGTTAACTTGCTCAAATCAAGATTAGCTTAATTAAGCTTGGTCAAATGAAGTCAAAAAGGTGGTCCAACTTGGTCAAGCTTTTCATGCTTGTGGGCCATTCTTATTTATTTCTTCTGGGCCCTTTAAATTATCTCAACTTATCACAACCAATCAAATAGAAACATTTGACCTCATTAACCAATCACTAAATGACACTTATTTTCTTCCACCAATTATAAGAAACCACACGTGCCATTTCCAACCGCAATTTTCTATTTTCTTCAGAAATGACCAAAATCGGGTCCGTAATGGAAAAATATTTTATTTCACTAGTCAACTCCAAAAATTCTACTGAATCCATTGGTAACACTTAAATTCTTAAATTCCCTCTCCACTTGGTCAAATTCATGGTCAAAGTCACGAGCGCGGTCAAAATGATGAAAATGCCCCCCGATACCCCAGGTAGCACAATTCGCACCAAAATGCGTCTCATTGTACTAATCAATTTCTCTTTCTAGAGTACCCTAAAATTATTATTTTGTTAATCTTAATATCTTTCCAAAAATTTAGGGCACGGGTAGAACAAATCCAATAATTATATCCATGTGCCAACAAAATTTTATTTCACCAAAGTATTCACCTCAATACACTGATCAACTTTTGTTCTAGTTATTGGTATAAATCCTCATCTCATTACAGGTAGTGGCCAACCGAAAGTATAAAGGTAGGGTGTTACAATATATCGGCCATATACATACATACATACATACATACATATATATATATATATATATATATATATATCAAATTATATTAATCACCCTTGATGTTCAAAACCATAAAGCTTTGTAAGTTACTAAACCATTTAGGAAATAATTAACAAAGCCATTTGTTAGGTGTGAAATAGTCATATTTTTTTAGTACTTTTCCTTAGCTTTTGTGCATGCTTGTATGTGATAAAGGATGATTTTCTACTCAAAATGTGTTTTCATGTGTTTTAAGGTTTTTTGGTGGAAGATGAATAGAATGTGGGTTTAAATGATGCATTTTTGTAGTTAGAATAATTACCTACATATTTTGGGCCTTGGAACATACACTTAATAGAGTTTTTATGTATTGTTATAGGGGCACGACTTGATGCATGGCCATGTATAAGGGCTATGAAAAACAAAGGAGTTCCAGGAGACATGGACGACTAAGTCATGGCCTGCATGTACCCGTGCATGGGATTAGTTCTTACTCCTAGAAGTTTATAGAAAATGAGAAAAAAAGAGCTCTACGATTGCCATTAGCATGGCCATTCATGCGTTCACAGCCACAATGCATGGCCATGCATGGAAGCTGTGCAACCATAATTATTTTTAGGAAGCAAGGCATGCACATCGAGGCTACAAACTAGTGCATGTTGGCTATGCAATACTTTTGAACATTTTATCAAGTCCTAAACTGATCTAATGTCCGTTTAAAATTCCCAAATTCAATCAAGGATGGTTTAAAGGCTCTATATAAAGGTGGAGAACGTTCAAATTCAAAGATCCATCAATATACTTCACCAAAGACATAATTCACTGAGGGAAAGCATCAAAAGAGGCTAGAAAAGGAGAAGAAGGCAAGGGAGGCAAGGAAAACTTGAGATTGTGGGCTTCCAAGATTATATCTTTCATTCTATTTCTTGTTTCTACCTTGTTTCCAATTTCTTTATTCTTAGTTTACTTTGTATTCAAGCAGTTAAGATTTTATTCATACTTTCAAGTTATGATTGTTATTGAGTTTGGTACTTGGAGATTTATACGTTGAAGATTTTATCTTTGATGTAGCGAAGATTACTTTTTGAGTATTTGTGCAATTCCAAGCTTTGTTCTTATCAATTTTGTCGAGTTAATTGTGTATGGCTAATAACCTTTTAATTCAGATAATTGAATAGGTAAGATAATTTCTCTTTTGATTGGCTTCTTTCCTTGGTAATTGTGTAATGTTTCTTATGCATATCAACATACCTAACTTGCATGATTTTTGAGTTAAGTCAATTAATCTATTGATTGGTTTCTAAATAGCATCTATATTTAGTTAGCTTTCTAGGCTAACTGGCTTAACTAGTTATAGGGAATTGTATGATGATCAATTGCATATTTTTTTTGGTTAACTGGGCATGTGTTTGATATTGGCAATGCCTTGGATAATTATTGACTTTGTTCTTGATTTATAATCATTGATTAATTAAAATATTAATGTCTTTAAAAAAAGGTTAGTCAATTGAGAATAAGTTAGGGATTTTGACTTAAAGGCTAATTAAGGGTTTATCTACTTTTGCAAAGGTAAGAGATTTAATTTGCTAAGAAAGGTCTCTAAAACCAATTGCTCAAAGTAATCACATTGATGATACGTTTTATAACTTAATTTCATTGCATATGCTTACAACATGGCGATTTCCTAATTGGTCTTGACTTTCCGATTTTTATTCTTATTTTCTATTTTGATTTTAGTTTTCTAATTTGTTTAAGTTTAAGGTAGTTTCCTAATTCAATTTCCCCCTTATTTGTTTAGACATGTAAATAATTCATCATTTTGACAGTTGAATTAAGTGTTCATAAGAGGATTTCATGTGATAAAGTGCTTGAGTTTTTCTTATTGAGTATACTTCTCATGTTTCTTGAGGGATCAATACCTTACTTGCTACTATACTATGCTATACTTTTAGGAATAGAGTTTAAAATTTGTTGGTGCATGATGACTGTATTTTTTCTAAGAACCCATATTTTTATGTCATAAACTCCTCACAACACTTTTACTGGACAAAAATTAAGGCTTTTCCAAAATCATTATGGGCTCAGGTTTGCTAAATTGCAATTGAACCTATGAGGTTTAATACTCATAATTTTACCCTAAGACTTATAACAATTTAGTTATTTGCACATATAATTATTTTTCTCACAAATTAACCCAATAATAGTATCATATAATATCTTAATACCCATTCCTTTATTGTGTGTGGCCTATTAGGTTTTCTAATCTATTGGTAGCAAAATGTGAACTAATTCTATAGCATTCTATCACTATAGAATTAGTAATAATTGAAAATTAAAATTAACTTATAATTTCTAATTAGGATTATTTTATTAATTCTCCAATTAATAAATTTATATTTAGTAGATCATGAGTGGCATCTAGCAATACATCATGACCACCCAAAAGTCCAAAATTTCAAGTGACTTGACATAACCTTTCAATACCAAAATGTCAGTGTAATGAACTCCTTTTATCATACTATATCTCATTCAATTTAGAGTATAGAATTAGTGACAAATCCCTCTAAAATATAATTAATTCTAGCTCGAATTTATTAGTACTTTTCCAAAATCCATTTCTCAATATGTGTGTCATTTGGAATTAATTCCAATACATAGTTGCCTTAGCCAAGGACTTCTTGAGTAATGATTTCCTAAAAGTGGTCGTAGGATATATGCTTCTACTATTAGGAGATGAATCCTTTATTAACCATCTCAACTATTTTGTTTACTTTACGTTGTATCGAATATCTAGTCTATAGGCAATCCTAATAAAACTCTAAAGATTACAATCAAAGTATAACGCTTAACAAACAAAGTACCTTGAAAATCTCAAGTCTAAGGATACTTACACATTTGCTATAGTGAGATTCTATCACTAGTACTAAATAGTTATTTATGTGATTATCTCATAACTAGATCATTCAATGTACTTGTTCATATAACAAGTATCCACGTGTTAACTTTAAGTATTACAATATCCACCGATGTGAGAACTATTGTTTGATCTAATCAAGAAGTCTAATATGTGCTAGTCTTGGTGCATTAATAATGTCCCATCTCATTAATACTATGATTAGGGATAGTTTAAGCACGAGCACTACATAGTGCAGTAGGAATCTTATATTATGATCTCTATCATAATTTCCTTGACACTGTACATTGTGCTAGGGACTTTATCTATCATTTTTATACAAACATACATATGAAACAAAGAAATTGAAAGATAAAGAATGCCTTGATTAAATAAATATGCAAAATACATTGTACAAATATATTGGTTCTAGGGAATAATTGTAACAATTCTCCGACACTATCACGAAGGACCGGGTGGGGATATTATTAAGCAAATGGGATTGCAAGAAAAGGTCCATGATTGAGGATTCTACTAGCCTTTAATCTTTAAGGATGTGCATAGGTTTGTGACAAATCGTGAAAGATGCCAAATGACAAGTAATATCTCCAAAGCTCTTAAGATGCTCCTTTCTATTTTCCAAGCGTATGAGATTTTTTACTATTGAGGGATTGATTTTATTGGACCTTTTCTAAGTTCTTTTGATAATAAGTATATTTTAGTGTCTGTTGAATATGTACCTGAGTGGGTAGAGGCACAGATTTTGCCTACAAATGATGCTTAGGTGGTAGTAAAGTTTCTGAAAAAGCTATTAACCTATTTTGTTGTGCCTAGAGTGCTTATAAGTGATAGGGGCACTAATTTTGTAACAACCAATTGGAAAGAGTGTTGAACCAATTAGGTGTTAGCCATAAGCTAGCTATTCCATATGTAACACTCCTTCCTGAATTGTTATGAAATGCAGGTGGTAATTTTTGCAAAATATATGGTTGCTTGGAAGCCATTATCTGGGGCCTATTAAAGAGAGAGAGAGAGAAGCTATTATATATGGTAGGCTATGATGGGCCATCTCATTAAAGATTGGTGGGCCAGTATATTATAGTTAGTAGGCCATGTAATTAAATTTGGTAGGCCATAGATATTTAGACCTATAATGAAATTCTATTTGGCCTCAAGTGGTTGGATGGAATTCGTAAGACTTCTACCTTTTTCCACCATATTCTCCCATGTTCTAAAGCCTTCTAACACTTTCCATTACATTCTAAGAACTTTTATGTGCTTCTATTAAGTTCTAAGATATTTTAGATATGCTAAGTCATTGTAATACCCCTCATTATATGTATAGTAATGCATGAATTATTGATGAGAAGAAGGAGAATATATATATATATATATATATATATATATAACAATAATAATATAAAACTATTGTAGGAAATATTATTATATATAAAGAAAATTAGGAGGAGAGGGGTAATTATATTAGGGTGGCCCATGGGACCCACAATAGCAAATGAGGGTGGCCCATTCCATTTACAATTTAGGTCATACCTTGACTTCCTTTGACCACCTTTGACCATGCCAAACCATACAAGACTAAAGAAATTTTTGCAAGTTCCACTAGCTTCTCATACTTTCCACTAGTTTTTATTAGTTTCCCTAAACTTCTATAAGCTTCCACTAGCTTTCCAAAGTGTACTAAAATTGCCAAGTTATGGAGAAGTAAATTCTAAGACTTTCTAGAGCCATCGAGTCATCATGGGAGCAAGATAAAAGGAGGAGAAGAGAGTGAAAATGAGGATTGGGAGAGAAGAAAGAAAGGAAATTGAGAAGAAAGAAAGAAAAGGGAGAGGAAAGAGAAGAAAGGCAGAGAGGAGAAGAAGGAATGAAAGAGAGAAAGAAAAGAGATGAAAAAAGAAATGAAAAAGGGAAGAAAAAGAAGAAGAAACCGAGAGAGAGGAAGAAGGGAAAAATCAAAAAAGAGAAGAGAGAAAAGAGAGGAAGAAAACCAAGAAAAAGAAAGGGAAAAAGGAGGGAAGAAGTTGGAACTTTGTAAGCATGGTTTTGCTTCATCAATGAGGTAAAATCTCTTTTCCTAGAATAAAAGTTAAGTTATGCTTAAAGAAGATTTGTTATGGAATATTATGCTTGAGTGCATGAATTCTTGAGAAGAAGTTGAAATGAAAATTTGATTGTAATCAAGTGATGTTGGCTGAATGAATTGGGAAGGAGTATTTGGTATGTTTAGATGCTTGCATAAAGTACGTTGAAGTAGATAATGGTGAAGATTAGCTAAGGAAGAAAGGTAAAAAGTTTGTATAAGAAAATATCTTGAGGTAAATTCTTGTGGAAATAAATAAAGTACATAGTTATTTAGCAACTTGTGAATATTCTTTGAATTAAGAGAGCTATGGAATGAGATTATTGAATTTAAGTAAGTCTTGTTATGATAGGAAAAGCTTGGAGCAAGAATTGCGAAGTTTGATGTTAAGAACACCATAACTTGAAAGCCATCAAAGTTGTAATATTAAATGAAAATAAGTCTTATCTCGACATTTTGAGCAGCCATGTATAATTTGGAACTGAAGAGAATTGAAGTTTCTTCACTCTTTGATGGTGAGAAGAGAATGACAAAGGTTGTGAAGAAGTTTAATATATTATATACCTTTATCAAGAAATAGGCTCAAGAAATGGTATAACACACCATTGTAACCTTATAGCAATTTTATCTAGAAGTATAATTCATAATTCTTGGTTTTAAACTCAATTTAGCTTAGTGGTTTTTTTATAAAGACACATATCACTATTTTGTGCACAATGAGTCCTTTTTGTTATTAACTTTATTTTTGGGAAAATGGTTATCCAAATTAATTATTTGTGAGCATTTTATGAAAAAAGGACATGTGAGTCCCATGATTTATTAAATTTTATTTTAGCTAAGTGTTTTTCTCGGCAAATCGAATATGAACTATTTCTTGAAAAATTATTGGCTAATGTAAATTTTCATTATGATTAAGCATATGCCGATAATGATTTCAGTCACTAAATAATCACATTTATGTGTTTTCTTACTAGCATAAATGTAAGAATTTCCTCATGAAAAATAGATTAATGTAGCGAAAATAAATAGGAATTCTTGTCATAGATCACATGTGTGCAATGTACAAATTAATGGAAAACTAGAGAATGGTTGAAGAATACCTTAAGTGTATCTGGAGAGGATTTCAAAATCTCTACAATTCCTCTATTCTAGTAGCTCCGCCCCCATGCAAACAAAACTATGTTCCAATCAAACTACTTTGTTTAAAGATTATGAACACCTTTAACGGAAATCCACATGAGGTTAGCTACTCAAAATTGCAAACTAATATGCTAGCAATTTTTTTCATGAGAAAGAAGAAGAGAACAAAAAGGCTCTGTATGTATGTTTTTTGTTTTTTTCCCCCCTCTCTTGTGATGACACAAGAAACATATCTATATATGTTTCTATTTTAACAAAGACACAGAAGCCCTTTCCATATAGGCTTGGGATTTTAATTGCAATTTAGGTCTATTGAATTATAACTTGCTTATATTTCACCCAAAAGAATTTAATTATTACAATTCAACCCTAATAATTATAACACATCATAATTAGCTCATAAGAATTATTTATTTTCATAAATCAATCCCATAATATTATCAAATAATATCTTCAATGCAAATCCCTTTATTTTGTATGACCCATTAGGTTTTCTGGTCTACTGGTAGCAAAACATGAATTAATTCTAATCGCTATATAATTAATAATCCTTAATAATTATAATTAACTTATTAATTCTAATTATAATTAATTTATTAATTCTCTAATTAATAAATTTATATTTTGTAAATCAAAAGCAGTATCTAGCAATGCATAATGACCACACAAAATTTCAAAAAGTTAAGTGGCTTTATATGAACCTTTCAATACCAAAATATCAATGCAATAAACTCTTTTTATTATACTATATCTCATTCAGTTAAGAGTATGAAATTAGTACTAACTCCCTCTAGAATATAATTAATTCTACCCCGAATTTATTAGTACTTGTTCTAGAATATATTACTCAATTTGTGTATCATTCGGAACAAATTCCAATACATAACTACCTTGGCTAAGGACTTCTTGAGTAATGATTCCATACAAGTGGCCGTGAGATATATGCCTCTAATATTAGGAGTGATAAATCCTTTATTGACCCTCTCAATTACTTTTATTTATGTTACATTTTATCCAATATCCATCCCATAGGCGGTCCTTGATTAGAGAATCAAAGTGCAATGCTTAGCAAATAAAGTGATATGAGCTTGAGAGAGAAAGTCTTTCAAGATCTTAAAGTGGCTTTTGTTTGAACTTTAGCAAAGTAAAAGGACTTTAAACAAACAATAAAGGACATAAAGAGATCAAGCAAGCTAACAAAGAAAACACATTTTCCCATAAATAAAGAACCCTAAAAGAACAAGCTTTTAGAACCCCAAATTTAGTAGATAAAGGCCTACCACAATAACACCTTAGAACCATTGACTTAGCAAGAAATTGAGAACTAAAAGGATTGGGAATTGTGGGCATTCAAACAAGAAACAATAAGAACCCTAGATGACATACAAGAAAAACCCTTGTTAATTTCTAGTTGAATTATCCTTAGAGTTTATAGACACTTACTCAAAGGTGGACTAAGCCCTTAGGTTGGTCTTAGATTGAAGTTGAATAAGGAATCTCTTCTAAGCTTCAAGCCTTCAAGATGAATTCTTCATTCTTGTTAAAAATATGATATATGTTATTCTTTCCTTACAATACAAAAGTAGTATATAAGGGTGTTTTGTCCCTGAACTAAACAACTCTTAAATATTACAAAATAACCCTAAAATAGCTGAAACATCATCAGGAATTCGAGTCTCAGAGCATAGCTGGCGTCGGTTCAGGCTCCTAGGGTCGGCACCGGTTCTACTCTATAGGAACAGTATTGCGTGACTAAAAAAATGAATTTTATCATCAGCCATACAGACCCCAATTGGCACCGATTTTAGGCACCAGAACTAGTGTTGAATTCGCTCTGCTAGCCATCATTTCTGTGTGAAAATCTTTCGGTTGTCATTCTTTGTATACCAATAGCAAGGTCTGCTCCCATTCCTTTTCTGGCATTGACCATATACTATTCCACTTGAAATGTTCTTGCAAATATGCTTGAAAGTTATGTTGGAATTGTTTGGCGTGGGCTCTCGTCAACGGATTGGGCAAGCTTGGTTTTAATTTGGTCTCTTCCTCTCCTTCTTCTTGAGCTCAATCCCCATGGCTCAGTTGATTCCTATCATTTCCCTCTTCTTGGAATAGATTCATCCTCGAATCATAACCTACATCATAAGGAGAAAGATCAACTACATTAAAAGTAGCACTCACGTTATAATTACCCAGTAGATCAACCTTGTAGGCGTTTTCTCCATATCGCTTAAGAACTTGAAATAAGCCATCTCCTAGCGGTTCGAGCTTTAATTTGCGTTGGATAGAAAATCTCTCTTTGCACCCAATGCACCCAAACCCAATCTCCCAACTTGAATATCACCTGCTTTCTTCCTTGGTTGCGCTTGCATGTAAGGGCCTCATTCCATTTTTTTATTAGAGGCTTAATCTTCTCGTGCATGGACTTAACCATTTCGGCCTTTTTTTTGCTATCAAGACTCAATTGTTCATCTACATGCAAAAGGGATAAATCTAAGGGGGTTAATGGACTAAACCCATAAACAACTTGGAATGGAGAATATAAAGTAGCAGAACGGATAGTTCTATTATAGGCAAACTCTTTACGTGGAAGACATTCTTCCCAAGTTTTTTGGTTCCTCTTAATGACTGCTTATAATAGTTGCGTGAGGGTCCAGTTGACAACCTCCATTTATCCATCTGTTTGTGGGGGACAAGCTATAGAAAATAACAAATTAGTTCTAAGTTTTGCATGTAATCTTCTTCAAATTGACTTAAAAATTTGGAATCCCTGTCCAATACTATGCTCCGTGGTAACCTATGAAATCGTACCATTGTTAGTGTTGTGCCCTAGAGGCAATCACTTGTATATTTTATATGACACATTTTATTTTAATAAAAGGCATTATTTATCTTACAGTTTCTTTTGTTTACTTTTAAGTAATATAACTGTTCGATAAAGTCCCTAGTACAACACTGTGTTGAGGAAATCATGATAGAGATCATGATATGAGATTCCTACCACACTTAATAGTGTTAGTACTTAAATAGTCCATAGTCATAGTATTAATGAGACAGGACATCATTAATGCGTTAAGACTAGCATGTGTTAGACTTCCTGATTTGATCAGGTAATGGTTCTCATATCTGTGAGTATTGAGATACTCAAAGTTAACATATGATGCTTGTTAGTGGAACAAGTTCGTTGGATGACATAGCTTTGAGATAATCACATGGATAACTATTTAGTGTCAGAGATATAATCTCAATATAGCAAATGTGCAAGTATCCTTAGACTTGAGATCTCTAAGGTATTTTGTTTGCTGAACACTGTACTTTGATTCCAATCTCCAGAGCTCGATCAAGGGCCACTTATGGGATGGATATTGGGTACATCGTGAGATAAACGAAAGTAGTTAAGAGGGTCAACAAAGGATTCACCACTCCTAATAGTAGGAGCGAATATCTCACGGCCACTTGTAGGAATTACTACTCGAGAAGTCCTTGGCCAAGGCGATTGTGTATTGGAAATAGTTCCAATTACAACACATCTAGAGTAGTGGGTTCTTGGTACAAGTACTATTGTATTCGGGCCAGAATTAATTCTGGAGAGAGTTGGCACTAATCTCGTACTCCAAACGAAATGAGATATTATATGGTGAAATGAGTTAATTGCACTGTAGTTTATTATTGAAGGGTTCATGTCAAGCCACTTGACTTACTGGACTCTTAATTCGTCATGATATGTTGCTAGATATCACTCATGATCTGGGAATATGGATTTATTAATTGATGAATTAATAAATCAATCCTGATTAGAATTAATAGGATTAATTATAATTAATTATGGATTATTAATCTCAAAGACGTTTGGATTAATTCATGTTTGCTACCAATTGATTGGGAAACCTAATAGGTCACACATAATAGAGGATTATATACTCAAGATTTTATTTGATAACATAATGGGGTTGATTGAGAAAAAGAGAAGTTGTTGTGGACAAATTATAATTAGTTATAATTTGTAGTCCAAATTATAATTGTGAGAACTTGATGTTTCCAATTACAATTAGGGAACTCTAACTATTTTAGAATTCCATATTTTTAGTGAATTTTCTGATTTTTTGATGATATAATCAAAAAACCCTAGAGTGGAATTCACATGAAAAATTGCAGCCACCTAAACCTTCTCTTCTTCTCTTTCTCTCTCAAAGAACATTAGCCGCCATCTTTTTCTACTAGCACAGGATATTTTGGTGCTTGAGTATTCTTCTGTGTGGATTACTGTTAGAGATAATCACACACTGTGATTATAGTGCTTAGACGTTCAACTCTCATGAAGTTGGATCAAGAGGATTACTGGATCGCGCCTTGACTTGAAGAAGAAATTTTTGTTCTTTGGACGATCAAACAAAGGTAAAAGTTGTTACCTTTATTATCTTTATGTCTTGTTTTTCACACATAGTTTGGTCCTGGGATAGTATCTCGTTTTATTCTTCCACTGTACCGTATAGGATACGAGCCTGAGATACCCAACAACCACTTCCTTGAAAAATAAACCTGCAATGTGAGTAGCATCATTAGTTTTTGCACAAGGAAAAAATGAGCCATCTTAGAAAATCGGTCAACAACTACAAAGATGGAATCCCCCCCCCTCCCACTTGGTCTGTGGCAATCCTAATATGAAATCCATTAAAATATCTAACCAATGTGCATTAGGGAAAGGTAAATGAGTATATAATGTGAAACCCCACCTAAAGCCAACCCTAGAGTAATAGGGTCGGGATGCATATTATAATATTTTGCATGAATATATATATTTTTGAATGATTGTATGTGCTTTAGAATTGTGGTTTATAGGTTAAAAGGCTTAGTTATGCTTATTGAGTAGAAATGGTAAAATGGTAATTTTGCTTTAGGTCCGAATAGGAAGATAACTTGAGGATTAAATAAGAAAAATATGTGGATGAGAAAATAAGAACAACAGTTGTTGTGGTTTAGTAGTTAGAGCTTTGGAATTAATCTCTAAGGTCATGAGTTCAAATCCCATCATTTAAGTTTTATCATGATTATCTTAATTAAGTTTGAATTTTTGTTCTTGCATTCCATAAAAAAAATAGGGATGTTGTCTTAGGGGAGACATGAAGAGAATGTCCTAATCTTATCATTGTGTCCTAAAAAGAATTCTGGTGGAATTCTTGTCCTTTTTATTACCTTTAGCTTTGTCCTAGCATTTTCGTAATTCAAATGAACCAGAATCCATTAAATCTTTTCTTTTAGATTCCAAAAAAATTCTGTAATAATTTCTCATCCTTGAATTTTGAAAATCAATCTTGGAGGATGGAGGTTGGCTGAAAATAGGAGGGGAAATATGAAGGGTTTTCAAGAGAAATCAATCACCATGATAGAACCTTCAAATTCACCTTCATGTTGTTCATATTTTAGTGAAGGAAAATCTGAAAAGTTTCCAGATTTTTTACAGGCCATCTCTTCGAAAAATTCAGCCAGTAAACCCACTCATTTGCTACCAGAAAAAATGGTCATTTCATGTGGCTTGAAGGCTGGAAAATCTGTACAATTTTCGGACTGCACAAACTGTGCAAAACCAGGAAAAAATTCTAGGCATTTCGCAGCTTTCAATCAAGAAAATGAAGCTGTTTTAGTCAATCTTCAAGCCAGAAAAACTCCTCTGTATTTCTCCAAAAAGAAGGCTGGAAAATCACCTTTGAAAGACCTTCAAACCCCCTCAAGAACCAGCTGCAAATCGGGCTGAAGAAGTGCAAAAATTCTGCACAGAAATTCTTCACCAATCTTCGAAACTTTGAACCACTTGCAACTAGAATTTCTCCAGCTTTGCTTCCTTCAAGCCTAGGCCAAAAATCAGCCTTCAACTTCTGTAAAATTGATCCTTGTTCAGCCATGGACTGAACATCATTGACCTTCACACTTACCTTGAATACATGGACTCCATAACCACAGCTCAAAAACCTCCTAAGATTACTCTATCCAAACTCTTTTTGAACTTCAAAATAATTCCAGAATTTTACTCCATTAAATCACTCTTGCATCAAACTAATAAACCAGAATTTTCTCTGCCATCATAGACTGCATTTCGGCCAACCTTCTAACCTAAACAAGCTCCATTCATTCCAGCAAAGGTAGCTAGTTCAACCGGGACCATTGAAGAGCATAGACACCTTCCTTGATCAAACACCATAGCTAACCTCCTACCTTAAACAACTCCACAACTTCCTCCATTTAAATTTCAAAAAAAAAAAAAAATTCTGATCACTCTCTTTCCCACAAGCTGAAAATTGAAACTCCCATTCACCCTAGACCATTTGGCCAGCACTCTACCAGATTTCGTGCAGCATTTCTCTCACACTCTCTCCATTTTCACCAAGAACACCAAGAACACACACTAAACTTCTTCAAGCCTAAACCTACTCTAAACACCTCCAATCACTCTCAAATACTCCAGATCACTTCTATTTAATCCCTAGACTTCATTTCTAGTATTTATAACACAAAACCACGCCAACAAGAATTTTCAATCGGATCAAAATCAGCATTTTCCTTGAAGGTCTCAAGAACAACCTTCTTGTTCATCCTCTTCTATTTAAGTCTCAATATACCTTTCTAATGCTCTCTCTCTCTCTCTCTCTCTCTCTCTCTCTCTCTCTCTCTCTCTCTCTCTCTCTCTCTCTCTCTCTCTCTCTCTCTCTCTCTCTCTCTCTCTCAACCGAAATGGTTGATCAACCATCAACCCTGCCTGTTTTTCCGTGGGATCACTCAAGACTCTCCATCGCGCGTGGAGCTTCTTTAGTCTTCACCATAGTACTCGTCAATCAAGTAATTATTCTCAAAACCTTCTTTTTAAATTCTGAAATCATGTCTCTTAGGAGGTGATAGGGAGATAGAATATGAATGGGGGATTGAGTATATGCATGTGGATTAAGAGGGTGGAGTTAAGACATGATGATTGTTGTATATGACTAAGTTGTATGTATTTCCTTTTGAGTCAATGTATGTTCTTCGTGCTTGATGAATTTTATGGATGTTTGAAGCATGTTAGACGTCATGACACCAAAGGTGATTAGGCTCTTATGTTTCTATCTTCCATTGAAGCCATTAATGATGATTATGCCTAGAAGAAAGTTAGCCTTGTGATAGTATGTGATAAGTCAAGCATGTGTTCATGAATGGATTGGTTTATTATTTGATGTTGGAGAATGTGTTTAAGAATCTCTTCTAGCAATAGGAAAATCATGGTGAGAGATTATTTTCTTGTTAAGTCTAGGTTATTTCTATTAACAAATTTTGTTACTTTAATTAGAATTGCTACTATATTTTTCTTTATAAAATTCGAAACTCTAAGAAGATTTGGATTGGATTATTAATTGGAATATTAATATTTTATTTATCAAATAAATAAAATCTTTTATTAAAAATAATATATATATATAATAGATAAATATTTTATATAAATAATAATAAATAAAATATTAGAATTAATTAATGACCTTGTAGGCCCTAGTTAAAACTTTTACCTATATTCCTAAATATTATTTATATTAAAATCTATTTGTTATTTATTAATTAAAAATTTAAAATAATTCATTTATTATTAATTTTATTTATTACTAATTATTTATTATCTATTAAAAAATTAATTAAAAGTTATTTGTAATTTATTATTTATTTACAATAAAGCTATTTTTAAAGTACCATTTATTAATATTATTTAGGGCTTAGTATTATTCAATATTCAAACCTTAGTTTATTTATTAATAATAACACTCAAGAATTATTAATTGAGTCTATAACTTATTAGCAATTATTTTAGAACCACAAGTTATTTTAACTTATCAAACTAGACTTATTTTATAAAATTCTTTATCAGCTAGCCTTAAAGCTTAGGATATTAGGGATGTGATGGTAATAAGTTGAACTAGGATTACTTGTGTAAGTGAATTTAGCTTGAGTGTAACCTTATGTTTTGTGTTTACCCCAGGCGGGGTTAGGTCAGCCTTGGAAGACTCTTGAATTTGAGCAAGCAAAGAATCAGGTAAGTTCCTGCATGGAATTATTTGAAGACCAAAACTTACTATGGCAAGCCAAATGTGATGTGTCTGGACATTCCTTATGTAAAGGCAATTAAGGACTGTTTTTCTTTTCTTCCAGTCAACCAAATCATCTGAAAATCAAACAAGCAGTTTTACACAAAATGCTAAATTCTTTCTGAAATCCAACTTTGACAAGAATTTTAGAAACCCTTAATTGTTATTTCCAAATAAAACTATGTGTGATCAATTTTCTCCCAAGTGGGGCAATTAACGTTGAGTACTCAATAAGGGTAGACCACCAGGACTAGTCTTTGAAGGGTTAGGGTAAGTCTCTCAGTAGGTGGCCACCTCTGAGGGGTGAGTCCCTCTTGGATAGGATGCCAGTCCGGTAGGTCATGCCGGTCCGAGCTAGCAAGTTTCAGTCATGTGGACTGTGTGTTCCCGGAATGGACAACCGGTAAGTTTGGGTGTAGAGATGGAGGAGTATCTCACCCAGTAGGCCGTACATCTACCTTTTGTCAGCTTGCACAATGTGTGGCATTCTCACCGTTATTTAGTCATGGGGCCCAACGTGTGTAACCCATGGCTACCCATTTGAGTGGTTGTATTTATTGTGCACATGTGTGGTTTGAAAAGCAAAGCACCACTCTTAATTTCAATACTTATTTAATACTTGCCAACACTTTTATTTATGAAATTTTTACAACTTGCATACATGAACTATTTTACCTGAAACTCTCAAAGCACACACGGGCTTACTGAGATTTTTATCTCACCACCTTTTATGCCATGTTTTCAGGAAGATCCTGCTGTGGAGGTCATTAGCTAGATTATTGCCTATGCTTTGAAGACTCATGTTATTTTCTTTATGTGACATTTTGAGAGATTGTTGCAAACAATTTATTTTAGATTTGTACCAGTATTTATCTTTTGGGTTGTAACAAGTTTAATTTTAAAGTCTTTATTTTATTTTATTCTATGTAACCTGGTTATAAAGACCCCTTGTCCTATGGACGGGGCGACATCCCCGGCCCTGATGGGCCTAGGTAGTGGGGTGTTACAAGTGGTATAAGAGACTAGGTTTAGGCAAGTATTGATAGTATATGTTTTGATTTATTAAGTTCAAATCTTTTATTTGACCTGTCTTGCTTATGCTGTAGGATGGTTAGAATGATTAGAACCGCAAGGAAAGGGCAGCAATGGCACCCTCCCATTCCTATCTACCCAGAGGACCTACCAGTGCCTCAGCCTGCACCTCAGCTTGCACTGCAGCCAATCATTCCCCTGGATGACAGTAGTGACGATGAGGTCCAGATCATTGAGCCACCCCCAATACCCGTGATCGACCTGGTTACTGACAGTGAAGATGAGGAGATAGACATGGAATATGTTCTCCTCCCTCCTAGTCTCATAGTTGACTTGGCAGTTGACAGTGATGACCCAGGGGAGATAGATTATGAATCTCCACCTAGACATTCCTTTGTAACCCCACCCAATCAGGTTGAAACCGGGGAGAGTTCTAGGAGACCCAGGAAGGAGCCAATAGATGGGTTTGCAAATGGGGCTGGGATAGACTTCACTAGGAATTTTGGGGGATGGTTATATGAGACCGACTTTGAAGACTCTGATGAGGATTAGAAAGGCTAAGTGCTGCTACGATTGGGATGTTTATTTACTGCTTCCCATAAATTCCTTTGCTAAGGATTTTCTTTTCTTTTCCCATGTTTACTGCTTTAATTCCGAATTTATGCAAATAAGAGTGCCTGGAGTACTCTAAATCTTGAGGAAAAATCTATATGCAATTCTTCATACAAAACTTGCATCTAATTTTCTTCTGCTTAAAGTTGAATGTGAATGCATGCTCAATTTGGATATTTTTAACTTTGATGCATAAACTCATTATCTGGGGAATGGTTTAGAATGGCACCCAAACGTCGTGCAGCCACATCCAACAGAAGGGTTCCTGAGGCAGAGCCCGTGACACCAGAGTTTGATACAACTCAAATGCCATCACCGAACCAGGGGGATGAGAACGAACTGGAGCCAGAAATGGGATCGGAAGAACCGGTTAGCGTAACTATGACGCAAGCATTCCATAAGGTGACCGAGATTCTACAAACCTTGATTGAGCGGAGGAATCCGAAAGGGGAAGATAAGGTATTGGAGTGGTTTCTAAAATTTCAACCTCTTATCTTCTTGGGGGAGGCCGAACAAGACTAGAAAGCAGAACAATGGGTGGAACAAATGGAGGATATCTTTGCTACACTCCAGTACACTGAGAAGCGAATGGTGAAGTTTGTTGCATTCTGACTGAGGGGTCCAGCTCGGGGATGGTGGCAAAGGGTTCAGGACGACTGGGAGATGATTGACCAAGACTGGACATAGGCTAATTTTATGGAAGCATTTCGGGCAGAATATATCCCTCAGTGGATAGTTGAGAAATTGGAAGATGAGTTCCAGAATCTAAAGCATGGAAGCATGACGGTAGCCCAATACGCAGCACGGTTCACACAACTATCAAAGTACTGCAAGAGGTTGGTGGATACTGAACAGGATAGAACGAGGCAATTTGTTAAGGGATTAAGGCAAGAGTTAAGAAGGGCGTTAACACCCTCTCCACCGACGACTTATTTGGGGGTTGTGGACGCAGCCACCCGTACTGAGAATGAGGATCGCAACCGATTGGCTCCGCGACCGTCCGTACCGACAAGACCGCCGCTGACCTAGCAAGCGCCCTACCAACCTAGCAAGCGCCCTACCAACCAGTAGTGGCAGAATCGGGGAAAGCAAGCCCGAACAACACTGGTTAGTCCTGTGCAGAATCTTCCATTATGCCGGCACTGTGGAAAAATGGGCCACATTGAGAGAAATTGTTGGTCCAGAGGAGGCGAGTGGAAATGCTACCACTGTGGAGACCCGAACCATCTGCGGAACGCCTGCCCTAAGCTTCTCCGGATTGGACAAGGGAACCCAGCTCAGAACCCAGGGCCTAATCGAGCTAATACCTCGGGAGCTTCCGGGAGTGGAACGCAGAAGCCGCAGGTGAAACCAAAAGTTTTCGCTCTCAACCGGGAGGAGGTTGGAGCTGATGCAGCAGTAGTGGAAGGTACGTTTACTATCCAAGAATGTTCCATTAATGCATTGATAGACCCTGGATCTACCCATTCCTATTTAAATAAGAATTGTGCATATCAATTGGGTTGGGATGAAGTAGAACTATTTTACCTGAAACTCTCAAAGCACACACAGGCTTACTGAGATTTTTATCTCACCACCTTTTATGCCATGTTTTCAGGAAGATCCTGCTTTGGAGGTCATTAGCTAGATTATTGCCTATGCTTTGAAGACTCGTGTTATTTTCTTTATGTGACGTTTTGAGAGATTGTTGCAAACAATTTATTTTGGATTTGTACCAGTATTTATCTTTTGGGTTGTAATAAGTTTAATTTTAAAATCTTTATTTTATTTTATTCTATGTAACCTGGTTATAAAGACCCCTTGTCCTCGAGACGGGGCGACATCCCCGGCCCTGATGGACCTAGGTAGTGGGGTGTTACATATAAACCTTAGGGCAGTGTTTTAGACTTGACCCTTCTACATGTAATGTGATTTGTTTGAATTTGGGTATAAAAAATCATATAAAAATAAGTACATTCCCAATCAAGTTTAAATTAAAACGTTAACTCCAAATTACACATATGAGCAAGCGTACTCATCATTAAGCATAGCATAGGGTTTAAAACGAGTATCGATCCTCAAGGAACAGGTATGCCTTAATCACATTTCTTTCATTGTTTAACAGACTCCATAAAGTGAAAAAGAATAAAAAGGAAAATAAAATAAACTAAAACAATATATACATGTTAAGGATGGAGAATTATGTAACTCAAACAATTATTTTGACAAACATGGCCTTAAAGTACCCAATCATTATCATAACTAATCATTCCCTTGGCATCATGAAGGATTAAGATAGATTCACTTCTTTTCCAATCCATGAAATTACTATCTTCTAGACAAATTAGCATCACATATTTTTCTCAACTGATTACCCAAAAGATGCAAACCACAATCCTTGACTAAATTTCCATATCTTGGCAAATTTAAAATATGAAATTAACCAACGAATCCATATCCCGACAGATATCAATTAACCTCTATTTACCTAGTTCTTAGCAATTAACCC
The DNA here is from genome assembly GCA_026120185.1 of Voacanga thouarsii. Classification (NCBI taxonomy): domain Eukaryota; kingdom Viridiplantae; phylum Streptophyta; class Magnoliopsida; order Gentianales; family Apocynaceae; genus Voacanga; species Voacanga thouarsii. The sequence goes on along the minus strand of JANUWF010001049.1, from coordinate 561,055 downwards.
CTTTTTAAAGTAAGTTAAGAGACAAAAAATATGAAATTAATGAATTGAAACCATCATCAACCCCTTTTTCAAGCAAGTTAATAGAAGAAACAACAAATTAATCTCGTAATCAGCATAAGTAATTAAATACCAAGAATAACAATTAATTAATCAAAAGATCAAAGTAACTCTAAAAATCATGGATACCTAATACAATGTTAAATTACAATAAAACAATTAATACATCATTGTTCAAGAAAAGAAAACAAAGTTAAAAGTAAACACTCATGGATAAGCCTCATTCTTCTTCCCTCGTAGACTCTCTTGTACAATCCTCATTGACTTGATGAATTCCTTCTTAATTTTGAGTGATTTTATATTTTGATCCATGAATTCATTCCTTTTCCCTTGTGTTTTTCCTCTATTTATAGGCTTTAAAAGTGCCTAAATTCATCCCTCTAAGGTTTCTAGCCGAATAGAAGTAGGAAAATACTAAAACTCTGAAAATTACTAAAAATGCACACGAAAATCGAGGCACTGCCTCAATACCAATGCATAGCCGGCGGCGCCTGTCCTGCCTAGGGCTGGCACCGGTTATGTTCTGCCTCTCTGTTCATTCGTTGATTTTTCAAGATTTTCATGCCACTTCTTCCAGATTGCAGCTGGCATTGCCTCTGGGCTTCAAACCGGTGCTGACTATGTTCTATTCAGCTCTTATTTTGCCGATTTTTTATTGCCTCAAAATGTGTGCCAGCAGCACATGGTCGGCACCGCCTCTAGTCTATTTAGCGATGATTTTGCCTTATTTTACCCCTAAAATCTGAAATAACGAACAAAATACCTTTCTAAGGGTAAAATCTCAAATATGAAGGAATATGACTAGTTATTTCAAAAATATATCACAAAATGGTCTCAAATAACTGAGAAATATATGACTAATTTAGGCCCTATCATAATGCATGAATTACAATGCCTCTCTACATCTCCCCTTATTTTTTGCAAATAAAAATGATTTCGAAAAATGCCTAATGTTTTTAAAATCCCAAAATGTCCTATCAATCCTTCTCCATGAGCTTCCCTTACTAATAATTCTCTCAATGATCCTTTTGGTATGCAAAGTCTACACTATTGAAACAAAAACCCATCATACTTAGAAATTTTCGAAAGGCACATTTTTCACAAGCATGATAAATCTCTCCAAAATCATCATCCTTTGCATATAAGTCCTTAATAAGCTCAAAACCAAGCAATTTTGCATCTAAGGAATTTAAAATTACATAATTGCGAGATAATGCATCGGCTACTACATTATCCTTACCTTTCTTGTATTTGATCGTGTATGAAAAATGTACCAATGAACTCCATCCACTTGGCATGCCTTTTGTTCAACTTTTGTGGCCTTTAAAGTGCTTTAACATTTCATGATCAGTATGGATGATAAATTCCCTAGGTAAGATATAATGTTGCCAATGGAGCAAAGTCCATACTAATGCATATAATTCCTTGTTATAAATGGAATAATTTAAGGATGCTCCCAATAACTTCTCACTAAAAAATGCAATAGGTTTTTTATCCTAAGTCAACACAGAACCTATTCCTATTCCACTAGCATCACATTCCACTTCAAAAGCCTTCTCAACGTTAGGCAAGGACAAAAATGGGGTTTCACTCAATTTTGATTTCAAAGCAACGAAAGCCTTTTCTTGTTCTTTCCCCCAACTAAACCCCACATTCTTTTTTATAACTTTAGTTAATGGGGGAGCTACTGTGCTGAAGTTTCTAATAAAACGCCTGTAAAAACTGTCTAACCTATGAAAAATTCTTACCTCAGTCATAGATGTAAGTATTAGCCAATCCTATATTACCTTGACCTTCTTTTCATCAACTTTATTACCCTTCGAACTTATAACATAACCAATAAAGGTTACCTTTTCCAAACAAAATGAACATTCACTACTTGAAACTGGCCTATCATCTATTTAGTGGTCCACAACTGAATTCGTGGACTAAGCACACATAATCGTAACCCTCCAATTAATTGGAGAATTTTTGAGTCCATCCATTTAGTGGTCCACAACTCAATTCATGGACCACGCACACCTGATCGTAACCCTCCAATTAATTGGAGAATTTTTGAGTCATTTGAGAGTTGAACCCAAGACCTCCCATATGAGAGGTTGAGACTTAACCACTGGGCCAAGTCTAATTGCTTGGACATATCTCTCTTTTTTTTTTTTTCATTTAAACTATTCCTAACATTCATTTTGTATTTTTTTTTTAAATGTTAATACTATAACAAAATACAACAATCATATTAAATTTACTAAGAAACCATATTATTCAATATAATAAATTATTTTGTATATTTATATAACTAAAAGTTTATATACTGTTAATTATTTTACCGTTTTTATTAAATGATTTTTACAAATATGTACACATATATAAATAATATATATGTATGTATTTATATGTGTGTGTGTGTGTGTATTATGTTTATATACATATGTATATATAATATATTTATTTATATATATATATTTATATTTAAAAATATTTATTTTTATATTTTTATTTAAAAATATTTTTTATATATTTATATGTAAATAGTTATATATAAATAAATATTATTCTATATATAAGTATTTTTAAATATTTAATTATAAATACATATTGATGAAATATTTTTGTAACTGATTTGTAGGAGATCAACCATGAAAATATCCGTGACTGATTGGTGGATGATCACCTACGAATTATTTTTTCGTGACTGATTTGTAGGTGATCAGCCATGAAAATATACGCGGCTAATTTGTAGCTAATTCACCCACAAATCAGCCACAAAAATCTTTTATCAATAATATTTTCATGACTGATCACCTACGAATCAGCCACGAAAATAAGTAGGTGATCAGCCACGAAAATATCCGTGTTGGATCCGTAGCTAATTCACCATCGAATTAGCTATAAAAATCTTTTATTAAATATATAAGCAACAACTTTTTTAAAAAAATTTTCATTGTTGATTCGTAGATAGCCACAAATTAGCCACAGATATTTTTCGTGGTTGATCTTCTACGAATCACCACAAAAATATTTGATCAATATATTTACAATTTTTTAAAAATTTTCATGGCTGATTCGTAGGTGATCTCCTATGCTAGTTTCTTTGGCTAATTTTCATGGCTAATTGTGAAGGCTTAAAATGGCAAAAATCATCAAAATGAAAGCATGTTAGTTAAACGAAAAATTTACCTCTGTGATTGAATGACCCTTTTCGCACTAATGTAGATGTCTGTACAAGGATACTTGAAGCTATTGGATCACGTCCTTGTAAATGTCTATTGCATCTTATTCACATGAAGCCTTTGATCTTCCGAAATGGTGCCCGTAGCACAGTTGGTGAAAGCTTAAAGATTGGGTTTGCTAAGCCTTTGAAGGCTTCTCTATCAAAATGCTTTTAGTTGGTTTTCCCTGTGATTTGGAAAATTGAAAAGCCTACTTCACAGAATGCAGGAATCCCTTTTCATTTCCTTTCCATATTCCTTGAGAGAGAGTATCCAATTACGTGAAAATAGAAAGCATTCATACTTTCTATTATTCTTCACGCAAAACAACACGGGATCCATCCCCTGTTGTTTTTTATTTTTTATGTTAATTAATTAATTTATTTTATTTTATTTTTTAAAAAATTTATTTTACCCTTAGTCTTATTCATTGGGACAGATAAAATTATTTACTATTGGGCTTGAACATCCATATATAATAAATTTCAATTATTTATTTTCTAGGCTTCATTAAACAACCTAATAAATAATTAACAAGCCCAAAAGATCGATATAAAATATCAGGTATTTTATCTAGTTTTATATCTCGATTAATTTTCTAATTATTCAGGATTCAATCTGGGTCATAGGCCCTGACTAATTAATTAACCAATTAAATTAAATAAAATAAATACTCTCTCTTGGACTTTTTATTTTATTCTAGTCCAATAATAAATTAGACTACTTAAATAAAATAAAATAAAACACATAATTAGCAAGACCAACTCCTTAATCTAAATCTTTCATGACTTAAGGGCTATTTCAGGGACCAAAAGACTCATCGCCTTGGCTACTAAAATGACCAAAATACCCATGCGATATAAATAGTTATATTTTGCATTTTAAAATTTTCCTAATATCACCATAAGGAAATATTAACCCCAAGGATAATGTTATGTTAGCAAAGTCTTCGACCTACAGGTGTAATAACTAAAATACCCCTCTACACATCGTCGTGCATTTAGAGAGGGGAAGTGTACCAACACCTCTCTAAAAGACATTCACCATCGTTAGACATCTAGTCCAATGATTCACGACTCCTGGAATGTTTCTACTTTCCAAGGAAGCTACCCTAAAGTAAACATCTAAGTCATGTTCTCCAGGGCCCTGGATAATTAGATAATTTGAGTAGTCACAAGGGGCGATATAGCTTAGAAACTATCTTATACAAGTTTATCTTAACTAACTAGTCATATATACCCAACATGCAAGTATATCGGCTCCAAGAAAGAACCTCAACTACAGTATATCAAAGTATATGTTTCTAGTTTCATCAGACCACCAACTCATACTCAATCTGTAGAGTATTAGCCCATGTTGTAACAGTAATAGTCTGGGTTTCTTTAAATAGTACTTTTAGAAACTACTATTACAGGTCATATTCTACGTATTCAAAATACATTCATGCTATGAAGTGAGTGGACTACTCACTGGCTAAAGGTAAGCCATTTCCCATTTGGAATTCATAACACAATAACCTAAACATGATGAGATTCCCATTCTCATCAATCGATTAAGAACAAATATTTATGTGTTAAATAACCCGTGATCCATACCTAATTGTGAAAGACTACCATTCACATGGATCACTTACTTAAACACAATGGGTCATTTCCAAATGAAAATCATACACAAATAAAATATAAATTCACAAATAAATTTTGAGAATAAATTCTTTAATTAATAAATTCAATAATTACATCAGATAAACTAGTCTAGATGGCATAAATTCCAACAGATTGCCCAGTTTTTAGTAGTGATTTTTCAAAGTTTGCATATAACCTTTTTCTTCTAAGGGCAATAAGCACACATTTAAGATGATGCAAATGATCTTCATATGTTTTGTTGTAAATCAAAATACACCACAATAAATTTTCCAATATACTCTCGCAACACATAATGCATCAATCCCATGAAAGTACTAGGAGCACTTGATAACCCAAATGGCATCACAATCCACTCATATAAACCCTGTTTGGTGTTAAATGCAGTTTTCCATTCATTACTTTCCTAATTCTAATATGATGATATTTGGTTTTCAAATCAATTTTTTAAAATATACATGATCCATGCAAATCATCCAATAAATCATCAAGCCTAGGGATAGTGTAACAGTATTTTACCGTTATGTTATTAATGGCCCTGTAGTCAACGCACATTCTCCATGATCCGTCTTTCTTTGGCACCAACAACACTGGAACTGCACTTGGACTCAAACTCTCTCGAACATGTCTTTTCTTGAGCAACTCCTCAACTTGCTTTTGCAGCTCCTTAGCTTCTTCAAGGTTGCATCTATAAGCTGGTCTATTTGGAATGATAACCCTCAGGATGAAAACAATCTGATGCTCTATTCATCGGATGGGTGGCAATTCTTCGGGTACTTCTTTTGGAAATACATCTTGAAATTCTTCAATAAGACCTGCAATTTCACAAGGTAAAGAGAGAGTAGTATCATTAGTAGTTACAAAAATCTCTTTACAAATTAAAAGATACACTAGTTCCTTAGCTTTAATACCTTCTACCACCTCTCTCTCTTTTGCAAAGAAATTTATTCTTTTCTTATCTCTTCTCTCTTGTTTTCCTTGTCTCTTTTCCTTTTCTTCTTTCTTAGTGTTTTCACTCTCACTTTTTTTCTTATTTTCTTAAACTCTCTTTTTCTTCTCCCTTTCTTTCATGATCTTTTGATCTCTACTCACTTCACTTGGAGACATAGGAAGAAGAATGAACTTCGTTCCCTCCTTATACACAGTATAAATGTGTTTCTTCCCACCATGCACTACTCCCCTATTATATTGCTATGGTCTCCCTAAAAGTAGGTGGCCTACCTGTATGGGAATAATATTGGATGAGATCTCATCCTTATATTTCCCTATATCGAAGGTAATCTAGGCATGTTTATTAACCTTTAATTTCCCACTTTTATTTAGCCATTGCAACTTGTATGGTTGCGTATGCTTCTTGATAGGGGCTAAAGCCATAATTATTTTTCTAGTTATTTGAGGTTATTTAGAGATACATTTGTTGTAATAACTAGGCGTTTTCCTTCCTATTTGACATTTTTACTTGTAAAAAGTGTTTTTGGTAAATTTGTGCAGATTTGAGTAGATTTTAAGCAAAAAGTAAACAATTCTAGAACAGACTTGGTGCAAAGACTAGCTAAGGGGCTAGGTGGGTCCTTTCTAGTTGAACAGAAGAAATCAAGCTAACCGTCGGGAAAAAACATAACAAACCTGGCGTCGGGTCGGGTAAGTGGACTAAGCTTCGGGTCCATTCTGTCCGACCAACAAAAACAGAGCAAAAATTCAGAGGAAGAACAGAACGTACCTGGCACCAAGTGGGTCGAAGGTACCCAACACTAGGAGCCTCTGGAAGGCAAAAATACTGTGCACGGATTTAGAAATTTTCTAAAAATTTCGGTATTTTCTAATTCCTACTTGGCCAAGATCTTTTAAGTAATGAATTTAGCATCCAAAAGGGCTATAGTGTTGGATTGTATGTCCTCTTAGACTAGGTTTCTGATGTAAAATCGAATATTTTAATAAAAGAATTTATTTTCATAAATTGTTTGTCAATTTACTATTTGGTTGTGCACAATTTTCGTTTGGATCAGACCCATTGTGTTTAAATAAGTGGTCCATGTGAATGGTAGTCTTTCACAGTAAGTTATGGATCACGGGTTATTTAACATATAAACATTTGTTCTTAACCTATTGATGAGACTGGGAACCTCATTATGTTTAGGTTATTATGTTATGAATTCCAAATGGGGAATGGCTTACCTTTAGCCAGTGAGTAGTCCACTCACTTCATGACATAAGCGTATTTTGAATACGTAGGACAGGACCTGTAGTAGTGGTTTCTAAAAGTACTATATGATAGAAATCTAGACTACTACCGCTACAACATGGACTAGTACTCTACGACTTGAGTATGAGTTGATGGTCTGGCGAAGCTGGAAGCATATACTTTGATTTGTTATAGTTGAGGTTTTATCGTAGGGCCAATATACTTGCATGTTGGGTATGTGTGACTAGTTAGTTAAGACAGACTTGTACAAGATAGTTTCTGCACTATATCGCCCCTTGTGATTGTCCGAAATGTCTAAAATGTCCAGGGCCTTGGGAAACATGACTTGGATGTTTGCTTTAGGGCAGCTCCCTTGGAAAGCGGAAACACTCCAGGAAGTCGTGGATCATTGGACTAGAAGCCTAAGGATGGTAGATGTCATTTAGAGGGGTGTTAGTACACTTCTTCCTCTCTAAATGTAAGGGGATGTGTAGAGGGGTATTTTAGTCATTTCACCTGTAGGTCGGAGACTTTGCTAATGCAGCATTGTCCTTGGGGTCAATATTTCCTTATGGTGATATTAGGAAATATTTAAAATGCAAAATATAGCTATTTATATAGCAGGGGTATTTTGGTCATTTTAGCAACCAAGGCGATGTGTCTTTTTGGTCTTCGGAATAACCCGTAAGTCCTAACTAATTTTGGGTTGAGGAATTGGTCTCAGTTCAATAGAATTTTATTTTATTTAATTTTATTCAGGAAGTCTAATTTATTATTGGACTAGAATAAAATAAAATAATTAATTAAAATAGGAGTTGAGAGAAATTTAATTATCTAGTTTAATTGGTTAATTAATTATTCAGGGCCTAGGTTCAGTATGAATAATTAAGAAATTAACCTGGGCTTAAACTAGGAAAAATAATTAATGTTTAATTATTTATTGGGTTATTTATATAGGCCCAAGAAATAAATAATTAAAGATTAATTATTATGGTTCATTTGGGCTCATTAATTATTTATTGGGTTGTTTATATAAGCCCAGGAAATAAATAATTAATGTTTATTATTTTGGACATTTTGGGTCCAAGAAAAATAATAAATATTTTTCTGACCCAATAGCTTGGACCTTAGGGTTTTTTCCAGATACGGTTAAGAGGAGTTTAGGGTTAGGCCAAACTGATTCTCAGGATAACATCCGGGTGTTTTGAAATCCCGGGGATATGTTTATCAGATAATGAGAAACCCAGTTTTGGCTAACTAATAAACTAGTCTCTGGTAGAAAATAAACTCTAATCTCCCTAGCCTTACAGAGAACTCATGTCTCTCTCTCTGCTCTCTCTGACGTCTCCCTTTTCTTGTTGTTCTTCTTGGACTTTGCTAACCAATAGCAAGTGAACCAAGGAGAATTAAGACTGTTCCTCTTCACCATAGTGTTCACCGACTAGAGTATAGGCAGAGGAATATTCCGAGCGCTGGAAAGCTTGGCGTTGATGCAAACAAGGCGAAGTAGAAGGCTAGCGGGTGTTCAACCGGAAGCCTCTTCAAGTGGGCGAAGCGAGGCGATTCCAGTCATTCAATCTGCTCATACTCAACCTAGAAGGGTCAAGGAGTGCAAATGTATGATCTTCACGCTTTCGTATGTCCTCTAAGGCTTGCAGTTTATTTTTCTCTCCGTTTTTTTAAACCGTGCATGCTCCCTTGTTTTCGTCTCCCTCATATAAAAGTAGAAGAAAACACAAGAGATAGATATATACACATGTGGAGGTGGATTCAAAAGAAAAAATTCAAAAGAAAAAATTCTCAATAACTTATTAAAGGAGAGATTCACCCAATCAAGGAGGATAGTTCAAAAGAGTCTTTAAGGGTTAAAAAATAGGCTTGCCTATGAGTGCTTTCTTTTACAATTTTTTTTCTTTTTCTACAATAATTATGTATTCAATGTTTTCATTGTAATTTGATAATATTTTGGGATTCATGACTTATGTAGCAATTTAACTTCTTGATCAATTTTCTATCATTCTTAGTGTTTGATTTCTTGTAATTATGGAGGAATTTTTAAAGTTATATTTGCTTCTAATTGACTTGGGAAATGACATTAAAAGTTGATTTAATTTCATTAAATTCATATTTGTTATTGCTTAACGGACTTGGGAAACAAAGTTAAGATCAAAGAACTTAAATAATCAAAGGTTAGTTAATTTTGCCAAGAGCATAATGTTGTTGGCTAATTTCATGTCTATAAGGAATTATGTTTAATGCATCTTTTGGTTATGTTGATTCGATTGGGAAATCTGCTAATTTAATCAAGGGGTAGTGATTCCATGGATTGGAAAAGAAGTAGAGTCTATATAATTGAATTCATGACTTGAGAAACGATTGAACTTTACTTTATATTCCTTTATGATGTTAAGATGATGATTAATTGATATAGTTGTTAAGTGGTTCATTATTATGTTTTCTACGATAATTGTCTAAATTACATATTCATACATCTCTGAGTTGCATATATTTTTCTATTTTTCTTTTTATTATTTTCTCACTTTGTGAAACCCCAGTCAAAACCAACCTTAGAGTAAGGGGGTTGGGATGCATATCATATTTTATTTCATGTTTAAATATATTTTTATATGATTTTATGTGCTTTGGATTTATGTTTTATTGTCTCGATGGCTTGATTGTGAGTATTGAGTGAGTAGGGCAAAATGGTAATTTTTGCTTGAGGTGAAAATAGGGAGATAGCTTGAGGATTAAATAGGAAAAATATTTTAGGGAGAAAATAAAAACAAGAGTTGTTATAGTTTTGTGGTTAGAGCTTTGTAATTAATTCTTGAGGTCTTGAGTTTAAATTCCATCATTAGAGCTATAGCATGATTGAATTTTATTTTTGCTTGGGAAGTGATATTTTCGGCCTTAGGTGCTTTAGAATAGGGCAGAAGTGTTATCCTAAGGGAGGCATGATAGGAGTATCCTAATCCTACTTTTTTACCCTACACAAAATTCCTAAGGGGAATTCATTTCTTCTTGATCCTTAATTTTTCCTAGTTCTCAATTCATTAGTTTGTTCAATTTGTTCAAGCCAGTTTTATTCTAGAAAAATTTCAGCAATGTGTTGTGGCTTTGGAGGTTCAAAATGTCTTAGTGAAAGACATCTTATGGACTGAAACCATGGAAGAGGGGGAAGGATTCCAAGTGAATTAATTTCCCTAGTGAACTTTCTAAAACTTCACTCTAGCTAGGTTCATTTTCTTTCATGTATTGAACTGAAAATTTTCTAGCTTCTTGTGCCTTCAAGGTGTCAAAATTCTTAGCCACTATTCCCTCCCAAATGCTGCCAGAAAATGGCCCTTTTGATCAGCTCAAAACCTGAATTTTTCTGGCCATTTTTGGACTGCACAAAGGCTGTGCAAAACCAGAAAAATCCCTGGGCAAATTCGCAGCTTTGGAGGTCTGAAACCAAGCTGTTTTCTTTCAGTTTTTGTTCAACATCTTAGCCACATTTTTCCTCCATAAAGAAGGCTGAAAACCAGACTTGAAAGACCTCTGAAATGGCCTTCAAATCCTCTACAAATCGGCTGGAAAATGGCAGCTAAAATTGCCCAGAAAAATTCTAGCCCTTGTGAAAATCCTGTGCAGAATTTTTTTTCTAGCTTGTTTCCTAATTCAGCCCTAGCCGAAAGTCCACCCTTCTTCTACACAAACCACCCTTAAACAGCCATGAACTGAACTCCATTGTCCTCCCCAAGCTTCTGCACGAAAATCCAATCATGACAGACCTAAAGGATTTCTAAAAAAATTACTGCAATCATACCTTGATTGGATACCAAAATTCCAGCCACCATAATTTAGCAACCTTCCATAAAATATCCCTCAAACAACCAGACCTTTCCTTCACCATTATACTCCTTATTTTCAGCCGCCCTTAGCCTCCTTCAACCAGCTTTTATCCAGCTGAAATACTGCACAAGCAATCGGCCATGGCAGCTTCCTAAAAGCTCTCCAATAATCAAAGATATTCTTGTTATATTTAGTTTCCAAATTTGCTTCCCAAAAATATTCTTTAAGGATTTCAACAACTAGCCTTTCCTTTTCCCTTCCAAACCAGAAAATCATCTACCAAAACCCTACAAGTAGTCAACCAACCCTAATCCCTATAGAAATTCGGCAGCCTCCAATTCCAAAAACTCTCTATTGTCTTCAGCCTTCAAGAACACATAGCACACCAAGAACACCTACTCCTTCCTTTCGCCTAATACCTCTCCAAATCACTTCAAACTTCTTCTAAAAATTCCAGATTTCATCTATACACTACCGGGAGTCCATCCATACCAATTTTAACATCACACTCTAAAATCCAACTTGCTCTTTTGGATAAAAAACCAGAAATTTTGTGAATGCTCAAGAACACCTTCAAGTTAGGTTTGTACAAACAACTTCATCTTCTCTAATCTTTGATCTCTAATGAATATACATATGAATAAGCATGTTAATGGACTCTCTCCTTCTCTTCTCTCCCTCTCTCTCTCTCTCTCTCTCTCTCTCTATCAGCTGAGCCACTCTCCTTCTTGGCCAAATGATTTCATCAACCATGGCCATGCTTTCTTCATCTTCCTTGGACGGATTTAGACATCTAGGAGTTGAGATCTATTCGAAACTCCTTCAAGGTATTCACCAATTAAGTAAGCCTTTTTAACCCTCCTTTTAAATTCTAGATTCATGTCTCTAGGATGATATTAGTAGGAGATGGATTATGAATAGGGCTTGAGCATGTATTGTTGTGATGAGTTGAGATTGAAGCATTAATAAATGTGTGTTTATGATAGAGATGGGATCTATGCATGAGTTGATTATCTTAGTTGATTGTATGGTGTTTTTAGGGTTTAATGCATGCCTCCATGTCATAGGTAGTATTTGTGATCAAGCATGCTAAAGATTATGTCACCTTTGGTGAATAGGATTTATATTCATATTGGATTATTGAAGCCATGATTATATTTATGCTAGTAGAGGTTAGATCACGTCTTGATAAATTTAGATATATGCTATTATGCATGATTTGGATGATTTGATGAATTGAAGGGATGCATATGTTCATGATTGTAGTTAGCAATAGAAGTATGATCATGATCTACTTGTCCCAAAGCTAATTTTATTTCATCAATAAAATATTTAATATTATATTTTTTCTAGTAAATTCGAAAAAATCCTAGGAAGGTAGATTTGGACTATTATAAATATATATATATATATATATATATATATATAAGGATATTTTAGTCAATTAAATAGTGGTTTTGAATGAAATAAAATATATAGGTATTATATGATCAAATAAAGCCTTTTATGGAAATAATCATAATAAGTAAAATATTTATCATTAAAATTTAATTATTATCTTTTAATCAAAACCTATTAAAATTTATTTATTACTTTTCAAGCAAGACTCATTAAAATTTATTTTCGTCTAATTTTAGTTATCAATTATTTTCTAACAACTAAATTATTAATAAATCATTATTTTACCTAATACCACCTAGGACTCTTCATCAAATAAACTCTAAATTTTTCTTAGCAAGATTTAAACCTTCAACTTATTAGTACCTATTTCCCAGAACACTAATTATTTAAATATCAAACTAGACTTAGCTTCTAAACCAATTTTATTTATTATTTGGCCTTAAAGCTTGTGACACTAGGATTACGGTAGTAGTGAATTGAACTAGTCTTATTTGTGAAAGTGGATTTTGGCTTGAGATTGATTGTGGTTTATATTTACCCCAGACGGGGTTAGGACAACTGTTGAAGACCGTTATTTTATTCAAGCTAAGGATCAGGTAAGCTCCTGCATCAAACCCAACTGAAGTAAAATGTTTATTATGGTAAGCCAAATGTAGAGAGTGTGGACACTCAGTTCTGCAAAGGCAATTGAGGATTAACTTCTTTCTTATGTCAGACAAACAAACTATTTGAAAATCAATAAGCAAATTTAGTCAAACTTAAAACTCTTTCCAAAACTGATTTTGACAAAGACTTTGAAAACCCTTAATTGCCATTTTCATGTGGAACTGTGTTTTGTTCATTTTCTCCCAAGTCGGACATGTTACGTTGAGTACTCAATAAGGGTGGACTGCTAGGACTAGTCTTTGAAGGGTTAGGGTAAGTCTCTCAGTAGGTGGCCACCTTTGAGGGGTGAGTCCTGCCCGGATAAGATGTCAGTCCAGTAGGTCGTGCCGATTCGAGCTAGTAGTTTATTTTTTAGTCAAAGTGACTGTGTTTTGCTGGAATGGACACCCGGTTGTTGTTTGGGTATAGAGAAGAATGAGTATTTTGCCCGGTAGGCCGATCACCTACCTTTTTTGTCAGTCTGCACAAAGTGTCGGCATTCTGACCGGTTATGGGGCCCAACGTGTGGTAACCCATGACCACCTTTTTGAGTGGTTGATTTTATTGATTATGTATGGTTGGGAAAGCCAAAACACCACTCTTGATTTTGACTAATGTTTATTGCTTGCCAGTGTTCTCTTATAAAGGTTTTATTCTTTGCATTCACGAACTATTTCCACTGGACACTCAAAGCACACATGGACTTACTGAGATTTCTGTCTCACCACCTTTTTTACCATGATTTTAGGTCGATCCTGCTGTGGGGATGAATAGCTAGATATTGCTTGCCTTGGAAGACTTTCTGATAAATTTATTTTGTGTAATGCTTTGGGGAGATGAGAGTGGATAAATTTTATTATGGATTTGTTTATGGTATTCTTGGATTTATTGTTGGGTTGTAATAAATTTTAATTTAAAGTATTATTTTTATTCTTATATTTTATTGTGTGGCCTAATTATAAAGAGCCTTTGTCCTTGAAATGGGGCGACATCCCCGGCCTTGGCGGGCCTAGGTAGCAAGGTGTTACACACTTTATTTGGGCCAGTTAAACAATGAATGAAAAATGATTAGTGTGTACTTGTTCATTTGAAGATCGATACTCGTTAATTCCCTATGCTATGCTTGCGATGAATATACTTGCTCGTATGTGTTTTTTGGCATTAATGTTTTAATTAAAACTTGAGTAAGGGATGGATTTATAATTTAATGATTATGCACCCAAAATTTACGCATCAAGTTTTAAGCATCATTGCCGGGGAACAATATCATGAAAATTTAGATTTTGTTAATTTAACCATATTTATATATTTTTATGTCTATATGTAAATATATAAATATGTATATATGTTCCTTGTATGACTAGGTGCTATATTTTATATACATGTACTTTAGTAACTCTATACATTGTAATTCCTTATAACTTCATGTGTACATTGTCTAAACTTGTAAGTTCTATATTCTCACTTTGTTCTGTCTTGTGTAGACCTTGCTCTTATTTTATGACCCGATGATCCAAAGCCGATATATTCAATTTTGATCCGAAAATTGAGAGAACTCTCACTAGGGTCTGCAAGGTTGTAAGCGAAAGGGTAAGGAATGAAATGGAGATAAATCAGCCTAACAATGATGGTAACGGTGGAGTTAACAGGCAAATTATGAATGACTTTGTAAAACCCGCAATCTCAAGTATAGGCACTAGTATCACAAGGCCTAGGATAGAGGCCAATAATTTTGAAATAAGCCTAATGTAATCTAAACGATCTAGAATATGGTCCAATTTGCTGGGTTACCTCAGGGGGATCCCAATGCCCACCGTGTGAGCTTTCTAGAAATTTGTAACACATTTAAAATGAATGGTGTTTCTGAGGATGCCATCAAACTAAGACTTTTTTCCTTTTTCTTGAGAGATCGAGCAAAATCATGGTTAATATTTTTTCCCACCAGATCCATTACTACTTGGAATGTGTTAGCTGAAAAATGTTTGGCTAAATATTTCCCACCAGCTAGAATATCCAAACTTAGACTGACATTTTCGCCTTTCAACAATTAGAGGCCAAAAACCTTTATGAGTGTTGGGAGAGTTTAAGAAAATGTTGAGAAAATGTCCTCACTATAGATTTGAGTTGGGAATGCAAATACAAATCTTTCACAGAGGGTTGATCATTGCTACAAGGAAATTAGTTGATGCAACAGTAGGAGGTTCCATCAATTCTAAAATCCCAGAAGAGATATTTGATTTGATTAAAAATTTGGCCATGAATAACTATGCCTGAGATAGTTCACGATCTAGAGCTCATGACATGGAGTACACAAGGTGGATATAATAGCTGCATTAGAGGCAAATGTTGAAGCACTCACGCAGAAATTTGATCAATTGGTAATGCCTTATTCCCAAGGGTAGATAATGAGTGTGAATTGTGATTTTTGTGGGGAAGGGCATCCAAACCATGAGTCCCAAAATATGGGGTCTTGACAAGAAGCATTGGAACAAGCGACGTTTGTAGGTAATGATCGGCAAGATCATAATCCTTATAGCAATACTTACAACCCAGGTTAGAAGAATTGCCCTAACTTTTCATGGAATAATCAAAACCAACCTCGGCAAGCTTTTTCGAACTTTGGGATGCAAAGGACTCAGCCACTCTAGGGTTTCTAAATTAATTAATCAGATTAAACACAGCGGAAAGTAGCAAGAAACCCAACCATGGATCACGGGTTTGTAGTAGAAATAGGAAAAATAGAAGATCACTCTTATTACCTCTTGAAGCCGGAATTTAAATTTTTCTTCTTCCAAGAACGCAGGCGCGATCGAGATCACAAAACCAGTTCACAACAGCTCAACTGAAGTCCAAGAAAGAACTCCCTCTAATGATAATCCACACAAGGTCGAACGCTCACAATCTCACAGTTCTATGCTAGTAGAATTTAGGAGGCTAGGGTTTGATTAATAAGAGAGAGACGGCTAGGGTTTGATCAAGAGAGAGGTAGATAAATGGTTTCTCTGTTATTGTGTGAATAATCTGTATCTCTTACCCTAAGGAAACCATTTCCTTATATTTATAGATTTATAATTATCGTAAATTGCAACTTAGTCCTTCAACGTCCAATTGTTAACACATTAGTCCTTGAAGTTTACCTAATTACAATTAGATCCCATGAATTATAACAAACTTATAATTCACCTATAAATATATATTCCATTCTCTTAATTAACCCCACAATATTATCAAATAATATATTCGAGCATTCAAACCTTTATTGTGTGTGACCCATTAGGTTTCCTGGTCTTATTGGTTGTATAATATGAATTAATTCTAACAATATTAGAATTAATAATCCTTAATAAAATAAAGGATTAAATTTATTAATTCTCTAATTAATAAATCCATATTTAGCATATCAAGAGTGACATCCAGCAATGACTCTTGACCACCCAAAAGTCCAGAAAGTCAAGTGGCTTGACATGAACCTTTCAATAGTAAATTATCAGTGCAATAAACTCCTTTCACTATACAATATCTCATTCGGTCTAGAGCATAGAATTAGTGCCAACTGCCTCCAGAATATTATTAATTCTGGCCCGAATATTTTAGTACTTGTTCAAGAAATCCATTACTCGATATGTGTATCAATTGGAACCATTTCCATCACATAGTCGCCTTGGCCAAGTACTTCATGAGTAATGATTTCTACAAGTGGCCTTGAGATATACTCTCCTACTATTAGGAGTGGTGAATCCTTTATTAACCCTCTCAACTACTTTCGTTTACTTTACGTTGTACCCAATATCTATCCCATAGGTAGTCCTAGATAAGACTCCAAAGATTAGAATCAAAGTACAACGCTCGTTAAATAAAGAACCTCGGAGATCTCAAGTCTAAGGATACTTGTACACTTGCTATAATGAGATTCTATCACTGGCACTAAATAGTTATCCATGTGATTATCTCCTAGCTAGGTCATCCAATGAACTTGTTCCAAAACAAGCATCCACACGTTAATCCTGGTATCCCAATACTCACGGATATGAGAACCACCGCTTGATCCAATCAAGAGATATAACATGTGCCAGTCTTGGCGTATTAATGATGTCCCATCTTATTAATACTATGACTGGAGATTATTTAAGTACAAACACTGCATAGTGTAGTAGGAATCTTACATCATGATCTCTATCATGATTTCCTTAACACTGTGTTGTACTAGGGACTTTATCTAACGGTTTGTACGCATATTTAGATATAACAATCAAACTGAAAGATAAAGAATGCCTCGTATTAATTTAATATGCAATATACATGGTACAAGTGATTGCCTTTAGAGCACAACACTAACAGCCACCACTATCTTACAATGCCCCACCGGCTAAACTATCCTTGTGAAACCCCAGTCAAAACTAACCTTAGAGTAAGGGGGTTGGGATGCATATCATATTTTATTGCATGTTTAAATATATTTTTATATGATTTTATGTGCATTGAATTTGTGTTTTATAGTCTAAAGGGCTTGATTATGATTATTGAGTGAGAAGGGCAAAATGGTAATTTTTGCTTGAGGTGGAAAAAGGGTGATAGCTTGAGGATTGCATAGGAAAATATTTTTAGAGAGAAAATAAGAACAAGAGTTGTTGTGATTTAGCGGTCAGAGCTATAGAATTAATTCTTGAGGTCTTGGGTTCAAATTCCATCATAGGAACTTTAGCTTGATTAAATTTTATTTTTGCTTGGAAAGTGTTATTTTCGGCCTTATATGCTTTAGAGTAGGGTAGAGATGTTGTCCTAAGAGAGACATGATAGGAGTATCATAATCCTACTATTTTTCCTACACGAAATTCCTAAAGGGAATTCATTTCTTCTTGATCTTTAATTTTTCCTATTTCTCAATCCATTAGGATGTTCAATTTGTTCAAGCCAATTTCATTCTATAAAAATTCGAGCAATGTGCTGTGGCTTTCAAGGTTCAAAACGTCTTAGAGAAAGACATCTTGTGGACTGAAACCATGGAAGAGGGGGAAGGATTTCAAGTGAATTAATTTCCCTAGTGAACTCTCTAAAACTTCACTCTAGCTAGATTCATTTTCCTTCATGCATTGAACTGAAATTTTTCCAACTTCTTGTCCTTCAAGGTGTCAAAATTCTTAGCCATTATTCCCTCCTAAATGCTACTAGAAAATGGCCCTTTTGATCAGCTTGAAACCTGAATATTTTTGTCCATTTTCGGACTGCACAAAAGCTGTGCAAAACCAGGAAAGAATCCCTAGGCAAAATAGCAGCTTTGGAGGTCCGAAACCAAGCTATTTTCTTTCATTTTTTGTTCAGCATCTTAGCCACACTTTTCCTCCATAAAGAAGGTTGGAAACCAGCCATGAAAGACCCCTGAAATCCCCTTCAAACTCTCTACAAGCTGACTGGAAAATAACAACCGAAAACTGCCAAGAAAATTCCTGCCTTGGGAAAATTCTGTGCAGGAAAACTTTCCAACTTTGTTTCCTAATTCATCCCTAGTCGAAACCTCAGCTTTCTTCTGCACAAACCCTCCTTACACAACCATGAGCTGAACTCCATTGTCCTCCCCAAGCTTCTACACGAAATTCAGACATGGCTACCTGAAAATCTCTCCAACAAATCTCTGCAATCGTGCTTGATTAGTTACCAAAATTCCAGCCACCATAATTTAGCAACCTTCCATAAAATATCCCTCAAATAACCAGATCTTTTCTCCACCATTATACTCCTTATTTTCGGCCACCCTTAGCTTCCTTCAACCAGCTTCCATCCAGCCGAAATACTGCACAAGCAGTTGGCCATGGCAGCCTCCTAAAAGCTCTCCAATAATTAAAGATATTCTTATCATATCTAGTTTCCAAATTTGCTTCCCAAAAATATTTTTTGAGGATTTCAACAACTAACATTTCCTTTTCCCTTCCAAACCAGAAAATCATCTTCCAAAACCCTACAAGCAATTCGGCAGCCCTAATCCCTATAGAAATTCGACAGCCTCCAATTCCAAAAACTCTCTATTGTCTTCAACCTTCAAGAACATATAGCACACGAAGAACACCTACTCATTTCTTTCACCTAATACCTCTCCAAATCACTTCAAAATTCTTCTAAAAATTACAGATTTCATCTATACACTACCACGAGTCCATCCATACCATTTTTAACATCAAACTCCAAAATCCAACTCGTACTTTTGGATAAAAAACCAGAAATTTTTTGAAGGCTCAAGAACACCATTAGGGTAGTTTATTCAATCAACTTCATCTTCACTAATCTTCAATCTCTAATGAACATATATGTGTTTAAGCATGGTAATGGACTTTCTTCTTCTTCTTCTTCTTCTTCTTCTTCTTCTTCTTCTTCTTCTTCTCTCTCTCTCTCTCTCTCTTGGCCGAATGATTTCATCAACCATGGCCATGATTCCTTCTTCTTTTTTGGACGGATTTAGACATCTAAGAGTTGAGATCCATTCAAGGTATTCATCAATCAAGTAAGCCTCTTTAACCCTTCTTTTAAATTCTAGATTCATGTCTCTAGGATGACGTTGATAGAAGATGAATCATGAATAGGGTTGAGTATATATTGTTGTGATGAATTGAGAGTGAAGCATGGATATATGTATGAATATGTTGGAGATGGGATTTATGCATGAATGGATTATCTTGGTTGATTGTATGGTGTTTTAGGGTTTGATGCATGTCTCCATATCATAGGCAGTATTTGTGATCAAGTATGCTAGAGATTATGTCACATTTGGTGAATAGGATTTATATTCATGTTAGATTATTGAAGCTATGATTATATTTATGCTAGTAGAGGTTAGATCATGTCTTGATAAATTTAGATCTATGGTTATATGCATGATTTGGGTGATTTGATGAATGGTAGGGTTGTATATGTTCATGATTGTGGTTAGCCATAGAAATATGATCATGATCTAATTGTTCCTAAGCTAATTTTTATTTCATTAATAAAATATTTAATAATATGATTTTGCTAGAAAATTCAAAAAACCCTAGGAAGTAGATTTGAATTATTAAAAAGATATTTTAGCCAAATAAATGGTAGCTTTTATTCAAGAAATAAAATATATAGATATTATATAAAATAATAAAATCAACTAAAGCCTTTTATGATAATAATCATAATAAGTAAAATATTTATTATTAAAAAATTAATTATTACCTTTTAATCAAAACATATTAAAGTCTATTTATTATCTTCCAATCAAGACCCATTAAAATTTATTTTCAACTAATTTTAGCTAGCAATTATTTTCAAAACAATTAATTATTAATAAATCATTATTTTACCTAATACCTAAGACTCTTCACCAATTAAACTCTGAATTTAGCTTAGCAAGATTTAAACCTTCAACTTATTAGTACTTATTTCCCAAAACATTAATTATTTTAAATTTCAAATTAGGCTTAGCTTATAAACCTATTTATTTATTGTTTGGCCTTAAAGCTTGGGACACTAGGATCATGGTAGTAGTGAGTCGAGTTTTTTTAAATTGAGAAAGTGAATTTTGGCTTGAGTTTGATTATGGTTTGTATTTGCCCATACGGGGTTAGGTCAGCTGTTGGAGACCTTTTATTGTGAGCAAGAATTAGGTAAGCTCCTGCATAAAACCTGATTGATGTAAAATGTTTATTATGGCAAGCCAAATGTAGAGTGCATGGACACTCATTTCGGTAAAAGCAATTGAGGATTGATTTCCTCCTTATTTCAGTCAAACAAGTTATTTGAAAATCCATAAGCAATTTTACTCAAACTCAAAACTCTTTCTAAAACTGATTTTGATAAAGACTTTGGAAACTCTTAATTGTCATTTTCATGTGGAACTGTGTTTTGTTCATTTTCTCCTAAGTCGGACATGTTACGTTGAGTACTCAATAAGGGTGGACTGCTAGGACTAGTCTTTGAAGGGTTAGGGTAAGTCTCTCAGTAGGTGGCCACCTTTGAGGGGTGAGTCCTGCCCGGATAAGATGTCAGTCCAGTAGGTCGTGCCGATTCGAGCTAGTAGTTTATTTTTTAGTCAAAGTGACTGTGTTTTGCTGGAATCGACACTCGGTTGTTGTTTGGGTATAGAGAAGAAGGAGTATTTTGCCCGGTAGGCCGATCACCTACCTTTTTTGTCAGTTTGCACAAAGTTTCGTCATTCTGACCGGTTATGGGGCCCAACGTGTGGTAACCCATGATCATTTCTTTTAAGTGGTTGATTTTATTGATTATGTATGATTGGAAAGCTAAAACACCACTCTTGCTTTTGACTAATGTTTATTGCTTGCCAGTGATTCTTTTTATAAAGAATTTTATACTTTACATACACGAACTATTTCCACTGGATACTCAAAGCACACATGGACTTACTGAGATTTCTGTCTCATCACCATTTTTACCATGATTTCAGGTCAATCCTGCTGTGGGGATGAGTAGCTAGTGTTATTTGCCTTGGAAGAGAATTTTGTCATTTATTTTTATGTATTACTTTGGGGAGTTGAGAGTGGATGATTTTATTTATGGATTTGTGTTTCTTTTGGAATTTGCGGATTTATTCTTGGATTTAATCTTGAGTGGTAATAAATTTTAAGTTAAAGTATTATTTTTATTCCGCTATTTTATTTGTGTGACCTAGTTATAAAGACCTCTTGTCCTTTGGACGGGGCGACATCCCCAGCCCTGGCGGGCCTAGGTAGCAGGGTTTTACAATCCTTAGAGGAGCTGGTCAACCATCTGGTAAGTAGAATGGAAACATGGTTCCAAGGAGTTGATACAACCACAACAAATTTGGAGGCGTCCATGTGCAACCTGGAAAGTCAAATTAGACAGCTAGCCAAAGTCCATGGTGATCGTCAAACGGGATCACTTCTAGGCAATACGGAGACCAACCCATGCGACCAAGACCGGGGGAAACGTTGATTTGGAACTGCTTTAGTTTTTAGACATCTTTTTAATTCTCGTTTATTTTTATTTATTTGGTTATTATTTTTAATTGTTAGATTGTGTTCTTTTCTTGAGTTCGTGTTATTTTTCTTTGATTCCATTAAATTTCATAAAAAAATGTGATTTTTTGCCAGAGTTGACCTGGCGTCAGGCCCAACCTTTGGCCCGAGAACTGGGCCAGCACGGCTCGATAGAAATCGTAGACAGAACAGGCTAGGTGCCAGGCCCAGTCCTTAGGCCTGATGCCAATCCCATTTGGCCATAACATGAAAATTGGCCTTGTTGGCCATTTTGTGCAAATTTTCTTTCATCCCTCTCAAATTTTCTCTCAACCCATCGCCGAGTTTAACTTCAAAACACCGTCGGGTCACTTTCTATACCTGCAAAACACTTCCCAACCACAAAATCCTCACTTTGATCTTGAAAGTTTGGATCAAAACACAGAAAAATCCAATCTTTTCATTGAAAGTCCATTTTTCAATCCTTTCGTTGGGGGCACAATTTCTTCAATCTTTTTGCATAGAATTGCTGCCTATACGTTGGCAATAATTGTGGTATGATTTTTCTACACTTTCTATGGTTTAATTTTTTCTTTTGAATTTTGGATATTTTGCTATGCATTCTTGAATATGTTTTTAGGTGAAGGATTTGATTGTTAATATTGTTTTCTTTGAGCTGTCCTTTGCATGAGAATGTAATTGATAATGCTTTGTGATTAATGCCATTGATGTGTTACATCTTTTTAGAAGTTATTGAGCATGCATTCTTTATAAGTAGTTTTTGGGATATAGGATAATTGTTCATGTTTAACTTAACCTTGTGATTATGAGCATTCCACTATGATATCAATGGCATGGCTAATTGAGCATTGTGATTCTGAATGGTACATTGAGTCCTTGATCAATATTGAGCATGATAGATTTTATCAAGAATGTTGATATTGTGTTTGGATTGGCATATATCTATCTTTCTTACATGTTTGTTGGAGGAGGTTGAGGGGTGTTCTATTGACTATTTTGTGGTGTTTTCTATTGAGTTGGTGGTTGTGTTGAGTGGTGTTGTAACAGTGTGACGGTTGAGAGTTGAGCGTTGATTGTGTTATAAAAGAGTGAGTTGAGAGAGCCCTATTTTTCTGATTCTATCCCCTTTTCTTCATTCTTTTTATCATGTCTAGGAGACCTAGGGGGTTAGCATCGGGGGCTAAGAGAGCTCGAGGTGCATCTTCATCTACGCCTTCCTTCGAGTCTCTACCTATCCAACCTACCTAATTCTATGATCTTATGTGTCAAATCTAGTATGACAGGAACCAACACAATAAGATTACAGTAGAAAAGTGATATAAGCCTTCTTTGGATAATTCCATAGAGCTTTCTACTATGTTTAGGCATTTGGGATGGAAGCCCATCATTAGAATGGAAGGTGCTTATTGTCTTGGGCGTGTGAAAGAGTTTTATGCCAATATGTTGGACAAAAAGAAAAATAGCCTCCAAGTCATCTCCACTATGGTCAAAGGGATTCCTATTAAGTTTGATAGGACTAGACTAGCAAGAATTTTAGGAGTCCCTGATGAGAGGTAATTTATTGCTGTGGACAATAATAACCAAAAGATCATTTCTGAGCTTACATGGGATGTGAGGGTTGTAAGGGATAGTTTTCGCATGAGGAGAAAAGGGCAAATAGGTTAAAACCATTATTACTCAAATAATGACCTTGGGGCTCAATGGCGTGCCATAGTCTATATCCTTGCTTTCAACATCTATCCCAAGGCTAGTGGTTTCAATGAATCTAGGGTCCTTGACCTTTATATTTTGGATAAGAAGAAAAAAAGTGAATCTATTCCCCTTGCTCCAATTATCATTCAGTCCACGAGAGAGGTGGTTTCCTCTAACATTACAGCCAAAGCCCTCAAATTCCTTTTGGTTATTATGCACATTCTAAGAGACTTTGGAGTGCTGATGGACTGAGAGTTGAGTGAGCCTACTATTGACCATGACCTAGTGATGGAACATACTTTGGTTCAGTGTAGGTATTACTATGATGAAAGGGCCAAAAGGTGGAAGAGGCCATTTGAAGTGCAACACCCTGGAAGGGAGGAGCTTTCCCCTGTTGAGGAGGAGCAAGAGGAGCTGTAAAACCCCACCTAAACCTACCCTAGAGTAAGAGGGAGAGGGTACATATCATATCATCTTACATAAAATATATTCCTTGAATGATTTTGTGTGCCTTAGAATTGTGGTTTATGGGTTATATGGTTTATTTGTACTTGTTGAGTAGAAAAGGTAAAAATGTAATTTTACTTGAGGGCAAAATAGGAAGATAGCTTGAGGCTTAAATAAGAAGAGGATTTCATTGGAAAAATTAGAACAAGAGTTAATGTGGTTGATTAGAGCTTTGTGATTAATCTCTAAAGTCTTGAGTTTAAATCCCATCACCCAAGTTTTATTCATAATTATCTTAACCAATGTTTGATTTTTTTTTTTTCTTACATTCCTTAAAGTTAGGAATGTTGTCTTGGAGAAGACACATTGGTAATGTTTTAACTATGTGATCTTGTCCAAAAAAGAATTCTAGAAGAACTTTTGTCTCCATTATTTTTGCAAGTATTTCCTAACCTCTTTGAATTTAAACTACTCCAATTTCTTTAATTCATTTTTATATCTATAAAAGTCTTAGATAATTCCTTGCTTGGAGTTTTGAAAAATCCAGCTCTTGTGGGATAGGAGGTTGGCTAAAATTGTGGAGTAGAAATAGGAAGAAGTTCTCAATTAAATCACCATAGTTATTCCTCCAAGAACTTCATTGTCATCTTTTTCTTGTTTGGTTAAAATCTGGAAAATTTTCCAGATTTTCTTCATGGCTGGTTTTCAAATTTTGCAGCCACCTTTCTCTACCTAATTCTTGCAAAGAACTAACCATCTTGTGTGAAGATTAAAGCTGAAACACTTTCGAATTTCGCAGCCTTACAAGCTACACCAAACCAGAATTTTTTTCGAGCAAATAACCAAGCTTTGGACATTAACATTTAGCCATTCATTTTGTGAACAAGAACACCTGAAACTTTCTTCTTTCTTCTCCTAGATGGTGGCTAGAAAACCATCATTAATGGACCTTCAAAAACTCCTAAACTCTAGCTACAAATTCAGTTCAAAGAGCTTTGAAAAATCTACTGCTCAAAATCCTTCCAAAATCACAAGAGTTCTTAAGCTAAAATTCCAGAAATTTTCTAGCTTTGCCTATACAATGTTAAGTTTGATTTCTTCTTCAAACTTCATCATATTTTCAGCTAAATGATGGACAGAACACCTTGGCTTCTCCATCTACCTTGGTCATTAAGACTCCATTAACACACCTCAAAACACTCTTATCTTCACTCCATTCAAAATTATTCAAACTTCAAAATTAAATTCCAGATTTTTGTTCCATTAAACACTCACCTAGCTAGACCATAAAATCAAAAATTTCTTTGCTATATCACAACCATTTTTGGCTAGCTCAAAGCTGAAACAACTCTCCGTTCCATGATCAAATTATAGCTAGTTCATCCATACACCATTGAAGGACAAGAAACCTTCAAAGAGCAAATGCCATTACCCAATCATCTACCTCAAACATCTCCACTTTTCTCTCAATTTGAAATTTGAAAAAGCTGAAACTCT
Organism: Voacanga thouarsii; assembly: GCA_026120185.1. Taxonomy (NCBI): domain Eukaryota; kingdom Viridiplantae; phylum Streptophyta; class Magnoliopsida; order Gentianales; family Apocynaceae; genus Voacanga; species Voacanga thouarsii. The sequence goes on along the minus strand of JANUWF010001049.1, from coordinate 535,476 downwards.
CTCTCCTTCTTGGATAACCAAAAACCTCCCCCTAGTTGGGCCATTCGACCATCATTCACACACACACAAAAAATCACTTTCTCTCTCAATTCCTCTAAAAAACACCAAGAACACCAAGAGCACCAAGAAAACACACTAAACTTCTTCAACCTTCAATCACCTCTATTCATCCCAAATCACTCCAAGAACCTTCAAGCCAACTAGGATTCAGTCCATACTCCCTTATAAGCCACTCCATAACATCAAAAACATCAAAGTTGATCTTTCATTCGGATTAAACACACATTTTCGGTTAAGAACAAGAAGAACATCAAGAAGGTAACTTTAAACACCTTGGACCTTCTTCATCTCATCATCACTATTTCAATATCATTCTAATCTCTTTCTCTCTATTTCTCTCTCTCTTTCTCTCTTAGCCGAACCTTGGATGGCCATTCTTGGACAAACTTGAATCATGGAAGGACTCTCAAGCACTTAAGGACCTCCATTAAGCAAGGCGATATCTTCATCTAATGTTCATAAAATCAAGTATTTCTTTCTTGATCTTCTCTTTAAATTCTCAAACACAAGACTCTTAGATGATGGATTTGATAGGTTGATTGAATAATGTCGGGTTGGAGATATGTATGCGGGTGAAGGGAATAGATTTAAGGCGTGAAGATTGGAATGAATGCTGTGACTTATGGATTATGCTTTGAGATCATTATATGTTCATTATGATTAGGGGTTTTATGATTTTTTTGATGTATGATAGTCATTATGCGCCATTGTTGATTATGCCCTCGTGATATTATTTTTCAATAAATCACTAGATAATATTATGGTTAGTAGAATATCATCATTGTTGTTATATATGTTAATACAAGTCTATTTTTGGATAAATCGGCATGTTATTTGTTGAATCCATGTATGTATAAATATGTGTATGGATTTTCTCTAGCAATATAATTATTGTAAAAACTACCTTTATTATTTTTAGAGTTATTCTTGCTATTATTATTATTATTATTATTATTATTATTATTATTATTATTATTATTATTATTATTATTATTATTGACTAAATTTGATAAACACAAATATTTTCAAAATCAATAATTAGTTGAAATATTGTTAATTTATTAGATAAATAAATAGTAATATTTTCATTAACTATAAGTAATAATATATTAGAATTAATTAATATAAAATGTCTTTTATATTCATATTGTTATTAGTAGTCTTACCAAAACTTTTATTCACACTCATAAATATTATTTATATTAGAATAAATTATTTATTATTAATTTTATTTGTTATTTATTATTTATTATTAAAATTATTTGTAATCTATTATTAATATTACTTATTATTTGTAATAATATTATTTATTATTTATTACCAATATTATTTAGGACTTATTATTATTAGTACTCATTATTTCTTACTAATTTTATTTATTATTAATATTACTCATTATTTATTATTTGTTAATAAAAATTTGATATTTTAATTTAATATTTATTATTTATTTATAACACCTAATTATTTTAACTTATCAAATTAATTTTATTTTATAAAATACTTTAACAACTAGTGTTAAAGCTTAAGGCATTGTTGTCATAGCTAGATAATGTTGTAGCTAGTTGAACCTAAGAGTTATTTATTTAAGGCAAGTGTTGTCTGGATGTTGGACTTATACCCTGTATTTACCTCAAGCAGGGTTAGGTTGCCTTAAATTACCTTGGAAGGCTATTGTATCCAGAAAGAGCAAAAACTCAGGTAAGTTCCCTCATAAAGTTATTTGAAGATCAAAGTTACCTTGGTAAGTCAAACATGATGTATACGAGGAATTGTATTATGAATGTAATTATGGACAATTTTTCGTTTCCTTTTTAGTCAAACAAATCATTTAAAGATGAACAAGCAATTTTATAAAAAAATGCGAAACTTTTCTTAAAAACCAACTTTAACAAGAATTTTGGAAACTATAATTTCTATTTTAAAGAGAATCATTATATGATCTTTCTTTTCCCAGTGAGACAAACACAACATTAAGTACTTAATAAGGGTAGTTGCTTTTATTGTATACATGTATGGTTTGAAAGAAAAACACCACTCTTCATTTGTGAAATTTATTTGAGGTTTGTTAGCACTTTCTTTTATGAAAATTTCTCAACTTACACACATAAACTATTTTACCTGAAATATTCAAAGCACATACGGGCTTACTGAGATTTATGTCTCACCATCTTTTGTGCCATGCTTTCAGGTCGGTCTTGCTGTGAAGGTTATTGATTAGAGATTACCTTTGATTGAAGACTAATTTGTTTTTCTATGCATTTCATTTGAGAGACTCTAGCAGATATTTATTTATTTTTGGGAATTGTTCATGTATCATTCGAGTAGTAATAAGTTTGATTTAGATTATTACTTTCCTTTCTCTTGTGAGTCCTAATTTTAAAGACCCCCTGTCCTAAAGACGGGGTGACATCCTCAGCCCTTATAAGATACGTAGGTAGTAGGGTGTTACAGGAGCCACCTAGTAGACCTGCCCCTCGTGCCATTAGCTCTCATTCGCATACTAATTTTGAGGCACGAATGGATTCTCAGTTGAAGAGCCAAATGACTATTCTCCTATAGCTTTGTGATTCCATTGTAGACACTTATCACCACCAGGATGTTCAAGATAAAAAATTGGCCACTCTGATCCAACAATTTACTAGTGCATCTTCTAGTCACGTAGCTGACGATGATGATAATGAGGATGACTCTTGACCTATTCTCTTGTATTTTATTTTATTTTCTATTATTTCTTTTCTTTTGAATTTTAATAACCTTTACTAGCTTTTAGGTATCTTTTGATTTTCTTTTATTTTCGCTTTCTTTTTCTAGACTTATGTTTCTCTTTCATTAGGTACCCTTATGACTTTTCTTGTAGTGAACCTTTCTTGTGGTGGATTCACACATGGCGGCACTACGATGTAATAGAAGTATCTCCTTTACTTTATTCTTCTTCTATTACTTTTGGTCTTCTTGGTTGTACGGTTATTGTTCTATCTTTGGCCATTAAGGACAATGTCCAGTTTAAGTGTGCGGGGCGGGAAGGGAGGGGGGGGGGGGGGGGAAGATAATGAGGTTGAAGAAATACTTTTCCATTTCATGCCATTTTTTGTGAAAATTTTTCAAAAATTTCAGTGATTTTCATTGTTAAGCTAGGTTGTAATTCTTTTTTTTCGATATGAGTTTTGTCATTCATTTGGTGGATTTTTTGTGAAATTGGTTTTGTTGGATATGATATTTTGCAAGACTTGAGAATTTTAATTAATCTTGTTTATGCATTGGTATTTGAATGTTATTTGACTCATCTAGTTGAAATATGGAGAATATGATGAATATAGGAAGAATTTATTAACTAACTCTTGTATTTTAAGTTTAAATTTTTCTTAGCTTTGAGTTATGATGAGGAATGTGAATTGATAGCAGATCTTTAAGAGGAAAGATTGTGGAAAAAATTGTTAAACATTCTTGTGAGTTGAAGAATTGAAAAAATGAGTGGTTGTTTTCTCTTTGAAGATGAGAAGATATTGTTTTTGCTTGATTATGGGAGCCAATATGAATAGTGAAGAGAAATCCACTTTCATTAGTATAAAACCCCTCCTAAACCTACCCTAGAGTTAGAGGGATGTTGGTGCATATCATATCATCTTGCATAAAATATATTTCTTGAATGATTTCGTGTGCCTTAGAATTGTAGTATATGGGTTATATGGTTTATTTATACTTGTTGGGTGGTAAGGGTAAAAAGGGCATTTTTCTTGAGGACAAAACATGAAGGCTTGGGGATAAGATAGGAAGAGAATTTGGTTGGGAAAATAAGAACAAGAGTTAGTGTGGTTAATTGGTTAGAGCTCTGTGATATAATTTCTAAGGTTTTGAGTTCAAATCCCATCACCTAAGTTTTATTCTTAATTATCCTAACCAATATTTGAATTTTTTTTTCTTATATTCCTTAAAGCTAGGAACGTTGCCTTAGGAAAGATACAATTGTAATGTTCTAACTATGTGGTCTTCTCCTAAAAGAAAATCTAGAAAAGTTTTGGTCTCCATTATTTTAGCAAGTCTTGTCCTAACCTATTTAAATTTAAACTACTCCTATTTCTTTAATTCCTTTCAATTTCTCTAAAATGTCTTGGATAATTTGCTTGAAGTTTCAAAAAATCTAGCTTTTGGGGATAGAAGGATGACCGAACTTGAGGAAGGAAAATAGAAAGGAGGTTTCTAATTAAATCACCATAGCTATTCTTCCTAGAACTCCATTTTCTTCTTGTTCTTGTTTTGGTTAATTTGGAAAATTTTTCAGAAATTCTTCTTGGCTGATTTTTGAAAATTGCAGCAACCATTACCTGTATAATTCTTGCTAGCAACCAACAATTTTATGTAAAGATGAAAGCTGAAAATTCTTGGAATTTCGCAACTTGAACAAAGCCCAATCGAACCAGAAATTGTCCAGCAAACTACCAAGACTTAGACTTGAATATTGAGCCATCCATTTATGCATAAGAGTACCTAAAACTTTCCTCTGTCTTCTCCAAGATGGTGGCTAGAAAACCACAATTAATGGACCTTCAAACACTCCTAGATTTCAGCTGCAAAACCATTTCAAAGTGGTTCAAAAATTCTGCTCAAAATCATTCCAAATCCTAAGAATTCTTATAGCTTAAATTCTAGATTTTTTTTTTCCAGATTGCCTATCAAAGGCAAGAACTGATTTCTTCATAAACTATCTTCATATTTTCGGTCACCTTGCAGCCATGGACAGAACACCTTATCTTCTTCATCTACCATGGCCATTAGAGCTCCATTAACACACCTCAAAACACTCCAATCTTTATTACATTCAAAACTTTTCAAACTTGAAAATTAAATCCTAGATTTTCCTCCATTAAAAATTCACCAAGCTAGATGATTAAACTAGAATTTTCTTTGCTCTTATACAGCCATTTTCAGCTAGCTTCAAGGCTAAAACCATCCTTCATTTCGTGATCAAAATATAGCTAGTCTAACTACCTACCATTGAAGGACAAGAAACCATCAAGAAGAAAACAACATTACCTAATCTTCTATCTCAAACATCTCCACATTTTCTTCAATTTGAAATTCAAAATAGTTTAACTCTCTCTCTTCCCCTAGGATAACTAAAACTCCTCCCTTAGCTAGGCCATTTAACCATCACACACCAAACACACACAAACCGTTTTCTCTCAATTTCCTCTTATGTTCTCAAGAACACCAAGAACACACACTAAACTTCTTCAACTTTCGATCACCTCTATTCATCCCAAATCACTCCAAGAACTCTCAAACCATCTGGGATTCAACCTATACTCACTCATAGGCCACTCCATAACACTAAGTTGATCGTTCATTCGGATCAAACACACTTTTTTGTCTAAGAACAAGAATATCATTAAGAAGGTAAATTTAATCACCTTGAACTTTCTTCACTTCTTCAACACCATTTCATTATCACCTTAACCTCTCTCTCTCTCTCTCTCTCTCTCTCTCTCTCTCTCTCTCTCTCTCTCTCTGCCGAACTATTAGTGGCCATTCTTGAACATACTTCAACCAAGGAAGGACCCCTCAAGCACTCAAAGATTTTCATTGGACATGGCGATATCTTCAATTAACAATTATCAAAATAAGTATTTCTTTCATGACCTTCTCCTTAAATTTTCAAACTCAAGGCTTTTAGATGATGGATTTAATGGGTTGATCGAATAGTGTTGGGTTGGAGATATGTATGTAGGTGAAGGGAATGATTTGAAGACATGTAGATTGAAATGAATATTGAGGCTTAAGAGCTATTGTTGGATTATGCTTTGAGATCATTATATGTTCATTATGATTGAAGGCTTTATGTCTCTAGTATGGATGTTATAGACATTATACCACCATTGTTTGATTATGCCTTCATGATGTTATTTTTGTCAATAAGTCTCTAGATAATATTATTGCTAGTAAAATATCACCCTTGTTGTGATGTATATTATTAAAAGACTATTTTTAGATAAATCAACATATTATATATTGGATATGTATGTATGAATGTATATAAATTTTTGTACTAGAAATCCACTATGGTCATTAAAAATTATTGTTAGAACTACTTTTATTATTATTACTATTATTATTATTATTATTATTATTATTATTATTATTATTATTATTATTATTATTATTATTATTATTATTATTATTATTATTATTATTATTATTATTAGTAGTAGTAGTAGTAGTAGTAGTAGTAGTAGTAGTAGTAGTAGTAGTAGTAGTAGTAGCATAGATAGCGTGATAGCATTGATAGCGATGAGCATGATAGTATCATTGTTTAATTTAATTTACTAATTTCGGTAAGCACCAAATATTTTTTAAATTAATAATTACTTAAAATATTTTTAATTTTATTAGATAAATAAAGAGTAATATTTTTACTAAACATTATTAAATATAAATAATAATATGTTGGAATTAACTAATATCAAATGTCTTTTATATTCATATTAATATTAGTTAGTCTTACTCGAACTTTTATTTACACCCATGTATATTATAGTTAATTATTATTAGAATAATAATAATAATAATAATAATAATAATAATAATAATAATAATAATAATAATAATAATAATAATAATAATAATAATAATAATAATAATAATGATGATGATGATGATGATGATAATGATGATGATGATGATGATGATGATGATAATAATAATAATTTAATATTATTTATTATTTATTATCTATTATTGAAATTATTTATAATCTATTATTAATATTACTTATTATTTGTTAATAATATTATTTATTATTTATTACTAATATTATTTAGGATTTATTATTAAGAGTACTTATTACTTAACACTAATTTTATTTACTATTAAAATTATTCATAATAATTATTTGTTAGTAAATAAATATTGTTATAATTTGTTATTTTTTATTTATAGCACCTACTTTATTTTAACTTATATAATCTTATTCTATAAAATACTTTATCAACTAGTGTTAGAGCTTAAGACTTTAATGTCATACCTAGGTGTTGTTGTAACTAGTTGAGGTTAAGCATGTTAGGCTAAGAGTTATTTATTTAAGCAAGTGTTGTCTAGATATTGGGACTTATACCCCATATTTACCCCAGGCTGGGCTAGTGTGCCTTGAACTATCTTGGAAGGCTATTGTACCCAGGAAAAACAAGAGATCAGGTAAGTCCTTGCATGAAGTTGTTTGAAGTTTAGAATCACCTTAGCAAGTCAAACATGATATATACGTGAAAATATACTATAGATGCAATTATGGATAATTTTTCTTTTCTTTACAATCAATCAAACAATTTCCAATTGAACTAGCAATTTTACACAAAATGTAAACTTTTCTAAAAACCAATTTTGACAAGAATTTTGGAAACCATAATTGCTATTTCAAAGAAAACATATTGGATGATTCTTCTTTTCCTAAAAGGGACAATATAACGTTGAGTACTCAATAAGGGTAGGCTACTAGGACTAGTCTTTGAACGGCTAGGATAAGTCTCTCAATAGGTGGCCACCTTTGAGGGATGAGTCCTTCTTGGATAGGATGTCATTCTGTAGATCATACTGGTCCGGGCTAGCAAGTACAGTCAAGTGGACTATGTATTTTCAAAATGGACAACTGGTAAGTTTAGGTATAGAGATGGAGGAGTATCTCACCTGCTAGGCCGTACACCTATCTTGTGTCAGTATGCACAAAGTGTGGCATCCTGAACGTTCTTTTGTCATGGTGCACAAAGTGTGGTGCCATGGCTACTTCTTTTGAGTGGTTGCTTTTATTGTATACAATGTATGGCATTTGAAAGGAAAACACTACTCCTCACTTGTGAAATTTATTTGAAACTTGCCAGTACTTTACCTTTATGGAAATTTCTCAACTTGCATACATGAACTATTTTATCTCAAGCACCCAAAGCACACACGGGCTTGCTGAGATTTATATCTTAACATCTTTTTATACTATCCTTTTAGGTCGATCTTGCTGTGAATGTTAATGAGTAGATATTGTCTTTGTTTGAAGATTTATTTGTTAATGTATTTCATGCTGAGAGACTCTAGTAGACATTTATTTATTTTGAGAATTGTTCATGTATTGTTTGAGTTGTAATAAGTTTAAATTTGAATAATTTCTTCCATTTCTTTGGTGAGTCCTAGTTATAAAGACCCCTTATCCTAAGGACGGGGTGACATCCCCAGCCCTAATAGGGTACATAGGTAGCGGGGTGTTTCATTGAGGCTACGAATTCCCTAAAGCCAAAGAAAGAAAGAATTGTTAAGAGGAAAGTTATTGAAAAAATGATGAGTATTAACTAAAAGGGGGCCAATACAGTGTGTGGAGATAAATGCATGCACTTGAGGCTATCAACTGCCTAAGTCATTAGAAAAATTAGAAAGAAAAAGATTGGAGTGCTTTTCTTACATCATAACTTAAGTTATGCAGTTTTTGGATCTATAATGCTTGAGTTAGTAGATGGCTTGACTTATATGATTCATGTTATGTATATTTGTACTTGAAGAGTGAAATAATCTTCTTAGACTAGGTATGAATGTAATTAATTTGACTTCAAGAGTTTTGTGGTATCTTGTCAAAAGTCTAAAAGTTTGTATTATTTTGAAAGGGTATGAATGATAAGAGTTGTATCTTAAGTTTGAAGGGAAGACATAATATTTGCTATGGTAAAGATTTTTTTTTAATGAGAAAGAACTTGTGTTTTCTTAATGAATTTTCTTGGATTAAAGTGTTTTTCTTGAGGACAAGCAAAAGTTCAAGTGTGGGGGTATGTGATAGGGGCTAAAATAACAATTATTTTCCTAGTTATTTGAGGTTATTTTGAGATACATTTGTTGTAATAACTAGGCATATTCCTTCCTATTTGACATTTTGCTTGTAAAAAGTATTTTTGACAAATTTTTGCAGATTTGAGTAGATTTCAAGCAAAGAGTGAACAATTTTACAACATATTTGGTGCCAGGCCCAGCCAAAGGACCAGGTGCGGGGTCTATTCTGGTTTAGCAGAAGAAATCAAGCTAATTGTTAGGAAAAAAACATAACAGACCTGGCATCGGGTTAGGCAAGTGGACCAGGCACCGGGTCCATTTTGTTGGGCCAGCAAAAATAGAGAAAAAAAATTCAAAGGAAGAATATAATGTACCGGCGCTAGGTGGGTCGAAGGTACTTGACGACAGGCTCGCTTTGGAAGGCGAAAATACTGTGCACGAATTTAGGAATTTTCCAAAGATTTCGATATTTTCTAATTCCTACTCGGCCAAGATCTTTCAAGCAACGAATTTAGCAACTAAAAGGGCTATAAAAGTAGGAGAAAACATAATAGATAGATATATACACATGTGGAGGTGGATTCAAAATAAACAATTCTCAATCACTCATTAGAGGAGAGATTCACCCAACCAAGGAGGATTGTTCAAAAGAGTCTTCAAGGGTGAAGAAAGAGGATTGTCTATAAGTGATTCCTTTTACTTTTGTTTTCTTTTTCTTAAACAATTATGTATTCAATGTTTATTTGACAATATTTTGGGATTCATGACTCATGTAGCAATTTAACTACTTGATCAATTTTCCATCATTCTTGGTATTTGATTACTTGTGATTATGGAGGAATTGATGAAGTTAGATTTTCTTCTAATTGACTTGGGAAATGATGTTAGGAGTTAATTTAATTTCATTAAATTCATATTTGTTAATGCTTAATGGACTTGGAAAATGAAATTAAGATCAAAGAACTTATGCAATCAAAGGTTAGTTAATTTCACCTAGAGCATAGGGTTGTTAGCTAATTTCATGACTATAAGGAATGATGTTTAATGCATATTTTGGTTATGTTAGTTTGATTGCTGCTAAATTAATCAAGGGGTAGTGATTCCATAGATTGGGAAAGAATTGGAGTCTATATAAGTGAATTAATGACTTGAGAAACGATTGAACTTTATTTTATATTCCTTCATGATATCAAGATGATGATTAATTGAGATAGTTGTTAAGTGGTTCATTGTTATGTTTTCTAAGATAATTGTCTAAATTACATATTCATACATCCTCGAGTTGTATATATATTTATTATTTTTTATTATTATTTTCTCACTTTATTTGGGTTATGGGTAAGAATCACCTCTTAGATTGATCCATGTTAAATCTTTTTAGCATTTTGTCTATGTGTGTAGACTGTGAAAGACCAAGAAACCTCTTTAATCTATCTCTATGGATCTTTATTCCAAGAATACAAGTTGTTTCGCCAAGGTTTTTCATGGAGATTTTTTTTAATAACCATATCTTGACTGATTGAAGAGTAGAGACATCATTTTCTATTATCAATATGTCATCTATATATAGTAATAAGAAAATAATCACACCCCCACTAATCGTCTTATACATAGGTTCATTCATCTTTTGTATGAAATCAAATTCTTTAATTGTTTCATCAAAACGGATGTTTCAACTCTTGGAAGCTTGCTTAAGTCTATAAATAAACCTTTTCAATTTGCACACTTAGTGTGTGTTAGATTTCGATTATGCAAGCCAGTTTATGTGCAGCAAAAAAATAAAACGAAATCCATTAAAGGATCACTTCTATGTAATTAAATGGATTAGGAAAGAGAAGAAAAATTCTTTACCTGAAAACATGGCTTTTAAATTTTTTTTTTCACGTGCGAAACCCTTTCGTGAAATTTGTTCAAGCTTTGAACTACTAAATTCCAAGTGTAAAAATTTCTCCAATATTAATCCACACGTGGAATGACTTAAGAAGACCACCAGAAAATCTATGCTAGTAGATTTATATTTGTGTTGGTTGGGTTTTATTTTTGTGGAGATGAAATAAAGGAAAAATGGATTTTCAAAACCTTGGAAGAAAAGCTACTGTGTTCGTGTGTACCTTTTTTTTTTCTTTTACCGAAAAAACTAGCTACAAATTCACCATGTATATCTATATATATAGTGTTCATGCCTCCAAAAACACAAGAAAACACTTTTCCCAATTTCCTAAACTTTTTTGGAAAATAAGACCCTTTTAGCAATTTTTATGGGATTTGGTTTCCAAGAGGAAAAACGTCTTTCCCTTTCTCAGAGCTTTCACCATGGAATTAGGCCCCTGAATTACAACAAATTTATAATTCAACCACAAGCCTTTTAAATAATCAAAATTTCAGCCAACTAATTATAGTGTTTGATAACTAGCCCATAATTATTATTTTGCTCACAAATTTACCTCATAATATTACCATAAAATATCTTGAGTACTAATTCCTCTATTGTATATGACCTATTGGGTTTTAGTCAATTGGTAGTTAATATGAATTAATTCTATTATAATAGAATTAATAATTATTTTATAATTAGAATTAATTTATTAATTCTGATTAGGAATAATTTATTAAAGTCCCAAATTAATAAATCCATATGTAATAGAATAAGAGTGGCATCTATTAAAGCATCATCACTACCTAAAAGTCTAAAAAGTCATGTTGCTTGACATAAACCTTTTAATAACAAAACATTAGTGCAATAAACTCCTTTTATCATACTATATCTCATTTGGTTTAGAGTACAGAATTAGTCCTAACTCCCACTAGAATATAATTAATTCTAACTTGAATTTATTAGTACTTGATCCAAAATCTATTACTCAATATGTGCATCAATTTGAAACTATTTCCAACACATAGTTGTCTTGGCCAAGGACTTCGCGAGTAATGATTCCATATAAGTGGGGGTGAAATAAATGCAACTATTATTAGGAGTGATGAATCTTTTATTGACCCTCTCAACGACTTTCATTTACTTTACATTGTACGCAATATCTATCCTATAGACAGTCCTAATGAGACTCAAAAAATTAGAATCAAAGTACAATACTTAGTAAACAAAGTACAATGAAAATCTCAAGTCTAAGGATACTTGCATATTTGCTGTAATGAGATTCTATCACTAGCACTAAATATTTATCTATATGATTACCTTATAGTTAGATCATCTAATGAACTTGTTTTGACACCACTCTTGTATATCTATATATCTATTTATACACACACACACACACACATGTATATATGTATATATGTATATATATATATATATATATATATATGATCATAATAAATAGGGGGTCACCCCGTCTGAATTTTCAAACAACGGGGTCTTTATAACATTCAAAACATAGCCAAGATAATAAGAGAATAAACTATTACATTGTAGTCACAGTCATAGTAGGCATTATAAGGTGTTTACAACTGATAGTAATTACTGCTTACCCTGATAGCTTGATAATAGAGCTGCGTAGTTAATCCTATTGTCTTCTCATTAATGCAGTGGACATTTACTCTCGAGCCCTAAAAAAATTGAAATTGAAATACATGTGTGAGTGTTCTGCACTCAGTGAGCTCTATGAATGCTAGTGTTGTTCTTATACACAAAATCTGTATAGTAACATCGAATCATGCTTGTACGGGAAAGAGTTTGTCTTAATTCCTCCACTGAAAACAACCCTGCAACTGTATTTCCCTAGTTTTATTTAAAAACAGCTTCACAACTTTGTAAAGAAGGCTCTATTTCAAAATTTATTCAAAACCTTAGGCACGATTAGGAAATAAAGCTTTTATTAATAGTAGTGCCCTGTAATTTTATAAAAGCAGGCATTTCTCTTCACAGAAAGTTGCCCTACATGCAAAGCTCACAAGGCTTTGCCTTCGATATCACAGTCTTATTTAGCTAAAGAACCAATCTATAGGACTTGATTGTGCATTCTCAGAACGTTGAGTGCATACTAGCACACCACCTCAATAATCAAAGTATTTTACTTGCAGCCTTAAGCCTTTGGGTCCCAACCCTGACGTTAATCACCATCAAGATGACAATGGGTTGGACACGCCAGGTGTTCCTACCCAGCAATTGTGAACAACCCAAAATAATATGAACACAAGGCATAGGTAATTGCCAGGCACTAAACTACTAGCCTGGACAACTAATCTCAATGTCCTATCACCCTATTTGAATTAAGACCATCTCCATAACTAGTCAGGTTACTCGGAGTCATGTACCTCTAATACAGGCTTGTGAAAATATTAAAGCCCTTGTTGAGTACTCAATGTCTTCACTAGTTCACAAGACCAGTCTACTATCACAATTCCCATAGAAATATCCATAAAATCCATTTTTGGGGCCAAAATATCATTTTCAAAAGATTAATATCATACCAGGAATTTAATCTCCAAAACCATAGCATCGAAGGATAAAACATCCTTCACACACTAGAATTCATTCCTTGAGGGGTTTTTTTTTTTCTTTTGTAAATTACGCATACTCGAGTCCAAAAAGTATTTTATCCAGTAAATCCAGAATTTTTGTTCCAATAGAAAAAAAATTCAAGTATTTGATAATTTATCGTGCCTCATATTTCAAGAATCACATTTCATTCCATAAAAGCAAAGAAATCATAATTTCATATGCATTAATCATGAAATGTGTGCTTTTTAACATAATGCTATTTTCTCATATTATAAGCGAGAAGAAAGCCTTTAAATAAATTATTACACGTAGCAAATATTCGTATTCCAAAGAAATAATAATTTTTTTTGGGTAGGAATCCTTTATTTCAAAATATTAAGGATTTCTTGTTCAAGAAAACCTAAACTTTGTTCAGGAAAACCGAAAGGTTTATTTCTCATAAATTCATGCTCATAAAATGTTTAGTCATCAAGACTTTGAATATCATTTGCATGAAATATATGTATTCATCATTTTGAAACATATCATGGTGCAAAAGCATGCATATACAGCAAAACCACATTCTGCCTCAGAAAAATCAAAGAATATTTCACATGTTATAAAAATTCACTAGCATTTATTGTTTTAGAAAAGTTAAGGGGACTCACCTTATGTCCTCTCTATTTTGTGCTGCTATACTCATATTCTTCACTAATTGAAGTAGAAAACACTCACATCTACATTATAGATTAATTCGTATTTCACTTAGTAACTAGATGTTCAAAAACTATATAAATAAGGAAATTAATTATTTGCTTATCTCCAATTTTCATCATACATAGCAAAATATTCTTCAGTACGCATGGGCTATGTTCATCCTCCTTGACCTATCCACTTCTTCCTTCCTTTATTTTCCTTGCTTATGTACCATTCATAAGGCATTTTAACTCATCTATTTATTTTTTCCTTAATGAATGGCATAAACCACAAATACATTTATCCTTAAAATTCTGCATTTTTCTTCTTGTGGTAGGCCTTAGTATTTTGGCCATAACTTTTAATTCACAAGTCCAAATGACCTCAAACTTATGCCAAACTACTCCTAAGACCATTAGCTACAAATCCAAGCCTCCTATACAACCAGATTACTCACTGTTTGCAAACCGTTGTACTTGGAAGTTTTCTATTCATCACAGTAGTTCAAAATTTCCTTATATAATTCCTTCCTCTATTCACCATGGTTGTTCTTAGCCTCTCATTATTTATTTGTTCATACCATACGCCACTATAACACTTTTAGACATGCATCAAATTAGCCTGAAACTTCTCAAGAATTATTCCCAAATATTTTCCAAAGCAAACGGTTTATACTTCTCCCAAAATAATATTAAAATTATAGCTATTTTATGCTATTTTCTCTACAATATTTGTAACAAAATGATGTGTCCGGATTTGGGTATAAAAATCATACAAAAACTAAGCACATTTCTAATCAAGTTTAAATTAAAATGTTAACCCCAAATTACACATATGAGCAAGCGTACTCATCATTAACCGAGCATAGGGTTGAAACGAGTATCGATCCTCAAGGAACAAGTAGACATTAATCCCTTTTCTTTCATTATTTAATCGACTCAATAAAGTGAAAATGAAATAAAATAAAACAAAAGAAAATAAAAATAAAAATATATACATATCAAGGATGGAGAAGTATGTAACTCAAACCATTATTTAGACAAACATGATCTTAAAGTACCTAACTATTATCATAACTAATCATTCTCTTGGCACCATGAAGGATTAAGATAAATTAGCATCACTTGGTCTGTCTCAACTAATTACTACCTTCTAGATAAATTAGCATCACTTGGTCTGTCTCAACTAATTCATCCACAAGATGCATGAAACACAATCCTTGATTAAATTTCCTTGGTCTGGCAAATTTAAAACATGAAATTAATCAATGAATCCTTGTTCTGGAAAACATCAATTAACCTTTAATTACTCAATCCTCACCAATTAACCTCTTTGGTCTAGCAAGTTAACAGCCAATAAATATGAAATTAATCAATTACAACCACCATCAACCTCTTTGGTCTAGCAAGTTAATGAAAAGAAACATCCAATTAATCTCGTAATACGCCCAAGTAATTAAATACCAAGAAGAACAATCAATTAATCAAAAGATCAAATAACTCTAAAAATCATGAATATCTAAAACAATGTCGAATTACAATAAAACAATTAACATATCATTGTTCAAGAAAAAGAAAACAAAGTAAACGAAAGCACTCATAGGCAAGTATTCTTTTTCTTCCTTTGAAGACCTTCTTGCACAACCCTCCTTGAATTGAAGAATTCTTCCTTTGATTGAGTGATTTTCTATGATGATCAATGAATTCTCCTCATTTTTCCTTATGTTTTTCATCTATTTATAGGCTTAGGAAGTGCCTAAACTCATAGATACAATGTTTTTGGCCGAGTAGAAGTTGGAAGATACTAAAACTCCAGAGATTACCAAAAATTGAGTAGAAAAAATCAAGCACCTCCTTAACTTTAGGGCACAGCTAGCGCAGCCTAGGCTCTCAAAACCGGCACCAGTTGTGTTCTGGTTTTCTACTTGTTCGTCGATTTTTTTCCGAATTTTGCATAAGGAAGACCAGAATGCAGCCGACGCCGCCTTGACTCTTGGAGCCGACGCCGGTTCCATTCTGTTTCACTAAATTTTCCGTCGCTTCAAAGTTCATGCCAATAGTGCATGGCCGACGTCGGTTCCAGTGCCCTAGCTGATGCCGCCTCTAATCTGTTTTGTGACGTTTTTGTTTCATTTTACTCCAAAAATCTGTAATAATGAACAAAATACTTTTCCATGGGTAGAATCTCTAATATGAAGGAATATGACTAGTTATTGAACAAAATGTATCACAAAAGAACCTCAAATAACTAAGAAAAATATGACTAATTTAGCCCCTATCACAAAATAATCACGATAAAATATAGAGAAATTTTAACTCATAAAGCTTGATGTCTTACCTTATGTAGGATGAATTGTTTTTGCTCCAAGAATCCCCTATTATACCTTTCTCTCTTTTTCTTCTTTTTTCTCTTATTTTTCTCCGTTTTTTCTAGCTTTCTGTCCCTTCTCATGTTCTCTTATTGTGGCCAGCAGGGGTGTGTTTATAGTCACACTCCCACCATAATTTTTCTTTTCAAAATGGATGTAGGATATTTGTTATATTTCTAGGTCAAACTTGGTCAACAGTGGTAGCTAACTTAATAAGGTTTCATAAGCTTATAGAATAAGCTTTTCTATTTTCCTTCTATTTTTATTTTTTCTTTTCTTTTTCTTCTTTTTCTCTCCTGTGGCTGCCTAATTCTGGCTGTCAAATAGCACTTCCACCACCATTCTTCCTTTCTTATATAACCAATTTTGGTTAATTTTGGTTATAAGGTCAAATGGTATTAAATGGCCGTAGATGATGTGTAATCTTCTTATCACTTTTTTGGCTTCTCTTGTAAGCTTGTAGAAAATCTTCTTATGCAAGCTTATGAAATACTCATAAAGACTCATCTTATGCATACAACCAAAGGCATGATGACACTTGGTTAAAATTGTAGGCATATTTGATAATATTCAAGTAGATTATGAAATAAGGTTTATTATTTCTTTCTTTTCTCTTCCTTTTTCTTTCTTTTTTCCTTTTCTTCTTGTTACTGCCAACTTGGAGGTTGATTTTCAGCCTTCTCACTACCATTGTTGTGGCATTTGGTCACTTGGTCAATTGCTTTGTTAGTTGGTCAAAGGCTTATTAAAAAAGCTTGTAAAAATCTTATTTAATAAGCTTATAATTTGCTTATAAAATCCCATTCAATTTCACATAACCAATTGCATGAAAACACTTGGCCTTTTCAATCAATCAAGAATTGACACTTATTTACAATAGCCAAATCTCAAAGTGCCACTTTTCATTTCTTTGACTATATTCGCTATTTTCCTCAGGAATGAACGATAATTTGGATCAATATTTATTCTGATTGAGAAAATTTTTTATTCCACCAATGGAATCTATATACTTTACTAAACTTGATTATGGGAATTAGTGTTCTAAAATCCCTTTTTAGTTTTTCTCAATTCATGATTAAAATTACGATAAAATCCCTGAAAACTTAAATTATACCAAAACGTTCATCTCATTGCACGGATCAACTTTTGTTTTAGACCTTCATATATATTATCGCTCATTACAGAGTAGGACCTATTTAAAGTAAACAATAGGGAGTGATGTTACAATCTCCCCTTTTTCAAGGAATTTCGTCCTCGAAATTCAACTACTATTCTACGTATTTCTTCCTTATCTCTACTTCTTTTTCCCCTATGGCATCTTATATTTCATGGTGATTCCACAGTACTTTGCATAATCTGATATTTTAGTTAATTTTCTTCGTAGGTTAAATTTGAAGTAATTTTAATAATTTCCTTATCTGATACATGTTCCAAATCAGCTACATATTTATGAAGCCGAGAGATATGAGACACGTTATGAATCCCTTACAACTCTATAAGTAATTGTAATTAATAAGCTATCATTCCAATTCTTTTCTGTAATTGGAAATGGTCCAATATATCAAAAAGCCAACTTTTCTTTTGAGTTTTTCCATCCACGTGTTGTTTAGGTGTAAGCTATAGAAATACCTAGTATTCTCCTTTAAACTTAAGATCTTTCCTTCATTGGGTGGCATAATTTTTATCCCGGCTTCGAGTAGCTTCTACATTACCTTGATCATTTCAAATGTTTGTTGTGCTTTTTCTTTTTGGTAAGTAAGGTATTGAGCCATATATTAAGATATATTCTTTTCATTCCTACCCGTCAATAATGTATCTTCAAATCATGATACATTTTTATAGCTCCATGTTGAATTGTACACTTACTTCAATAAGGTTCAACTAAAGTATCCAATTTAAGCTCAACTTACTTTGGTACACAATGTCATTACTTTGGTATGTATGTATGTATGTATGTATGTATGTATGTATGTATGTATGTATGTATGTATGTATGTATGTATGTATGTATGTATGTATGTATGTATGTATGTATGTATGTATGTATGTATGTATGTATGTATGTATGTATGTATGTATGTATGTATGTATGTGTGTGTGTGTGTGTGTGTGTGTGTGTGTGTTTGTATGTATGTGTGTGTGTGTGTGTGTGTGTGTGTGTGTGTGTGTGTGTGTGTGTGTGTGTGTGTGTGTGTGTATGTATGTACGTACATAGAGAACTATCACAATTGGTATCAAAGCCTTATATCTAGGATCATAATAACTCTGAAGCGTACAATAAATAATGGGTTGCCTCGTCTAAATTTTCAGATAAGAGGTCTTTATAACATTCAAAACATAGCTAAGATAATAAGAGAATAAATATTACATTATAGTCACAGTCATAGTAAGCGTAATAAAGTGTTTACAACTAATAGTAATTACTGTTTGCCCTGATAGCTTGATAATAGAGTTGCACAGTCAATTTTATTGTCTTCTCATTAATGCTGCAGAATTTTACTCTCAAGTCCTAGGAAAATAGAAATTGAAATACAGGTGTGTGTGTGTGTTTTGCACTCAGTGAGCCCTATGAATGTTAGTGTTTTTCTTACGCAAAAAATCTACGTAGTGAAATTGAATCATACTTTTACGTAGTAAGGGAAAGAGTTTGTCTCAATTCTTCCACTAAAAACAACTTCGCAACTGTATTAACCCCAATTTTCTTTGAAAAAAGCTTCACAACTTTATAACAAAAACTCTATTTCAATATTTATTCAAAACCTTAGGCATGATTAGAAAACAAAGCTTTTATCAATAGTACTAACCCATAATTTCATAAAAGTAGGCACTTCTCTTCATAGAAAGTCGGCCTGCATGCAAAGCTTACAAGGCTTCGCCTTCGACCTCATAACCTTATTGTGCCAAAGAACCAGTCCACATACTCAACTATGCATTGGCAGAATGGTGAGTGCGTACCAGCACACCACCTCAATAATCAAAGTATTTAACTTTCTGTCTTAATCCCAGCGGTCCCAATCTTGACATTAATCACCATTGAGGCAACAAGGGGTTGAACATGCCAGGTACCCTCACACTGCAACCGTGAAGAATCCAAAATAATATGCATACAAGGCATAGGCAATTTCTAGGTACTAAATAGCTAGCCAGGACGGCTAATCTTAATGTCCTATTGCACCGTTTAGATTAAGGCAATCCCCAAAGCTAGCTAGGTTGCTCGATGACCTCCAACGTAGGCTAGTACAAAGATTGAAGCCCTTGCAGAGTAGGCAGCATCTTCACTGGTTCACAAAACCAATCTGCTATCACAATTCCCATAGAAATATCTGGAAAATCCATTTTAGGGACCAAAAAATCATTTCTAAAGATTGATTTCATACCGAGAATTTAATCTCCAAAACTATAGCGTTGAAGGAAAAAACGTCCTTCATGCACTAGAAATCATTCCTTCAGGGTATTTTTGTAAATTATGCATACCTGATTCCAAAAAGTGTTTTATCCAGTAAATCCAAAATTTGTGTTCCAAAAGGAAATAAATTCAAGGATTTCATAATTTATTGTATCTCATATTTCAAGAATCACATTTCTTTCCATAAGAGTAAAGAAGTCATAATTTCATATGCTTTAATCATGAAATGTGAGCTTTTGTAACATAATACTATGTTCTCATATCATAAGCGAGAAGGAAGCCTTTAAATAAATAATCACAGGTAGCAAATATTTGTATTTCAAAGAAATAATTTTTTTGGCAGAAATCCTTTATTTCAAAATAGTAAGGGTTTCTTGTTCAAGAAAACCTTAACTTTGTTCAGAAAAACCAAAAAGTTTATTTCTTATAAATTCATGCTCATAAAACATTTAGTCACCAAGACTTTGAAAATGTCATTTGTGAGAAATATATGTTTCATAACACCCCCAACAGAAATCATGGCAGAAGCGTGCAGCACTATTGGTGGTCGCCCCATCTAGTTTCCCAGACCAGGGGTCTTTATAACAAACAAAGCATTGTGATAATAAATACAAAAAAAAAAAGCCATAAAAAACTCATATTGTATTAAACAACTTTAAAAAGAGTATATAGGTTCGTTTACTGCGTTTATATAATTTACATATACAACTGAGGAGTTTACAGACTTCATAAAAAGGAACAGTCTTTACTCTGGCCGAGTTCCAACTTCCAATCCTAGGAAAAATAAAGGGACATAGGTATAAGTGAAAATAACTCAATAAGTCTCGTGTGTGCCAATTATTTCTCAGAAAAATTAGTGAAAAGAAATTTCCAAGACATTTCCTTGATAAAAACAAATCATAGGAATTAGTCGTGCTTTTCCACTAAAAATAGCTCTACAACTTAATAAAAGGTTTGCTCAAAAGTTATTTTAGAATTTCAAGCACAAATGGAAAAATCAGAGTTTAATGAAAATACTGCCCTACTGTCCATGCCAATTTGGAAAACCAAGTTTCAAATATCAACCTTGCCCTTTTTTCAGAAATACAAGTAATTCTCTTGATAGAAGTCGACCTATGTGCAAAGCTCACAAGGCTTCGCCTTCGACATCATAGTCTTATTTTATTAAAGAACATGCCTTTCTGCACTCAACTATGCATTGTAGGAGTGGCAAGTGCATACCAGCATAATGCCTCAAAAATAAGAATCTTTTACTCACTACCATAAGCCCAAGAGTCCCACTCCTGCTGTCAATCACCATCGAGATGGTAAGGAGTTGAACACACCAGGTGTCCCCGCCCAGCATGAGTGAACAACTCAGAATAATATGTACACGAGGCATAGGCAATTGCCAGGCACAAAACAGCTAACCAGGATAGGTAATCTCAATGTCCTATCGCCCAATTTGGAATAAGATAATCCCTAGAACTGATCAAATTACTTAGGGTTATCAACCTCTAATGCAGGCTAGTACAAAGATCAAAGCCCTTGTTGAGTGCTCAACGTCTTCCCTGGTTCACAAGACAAGTCCAATTCCATTGGCTCACAAGGCCAAATAAGTAAGTCATTCACGAAGGAATATAAATAAAACATTTCCCGGGGCTAAAATATCAGTTTCAAAAAGTTATTTCCTCATCAAGGGATTTTTTTTCTCCAAAACAATAGCTTAGAAGGATATGAAGTCCTTCCTCCATCATAAAATCATTCCTTAATGGTATTTACACAAATTATGCAAATTTAGTATACTCGAGTCCAAAAGGAATTACTTTTATCAATCCTGAATTCTAAATCCCAAAATGGAAATAAATTCAAAGATTTCATAATTTTTTTGTGCTTGAATGCTTAATACTAAATTATAGTTCAAGAAAGTAAGAATTCACAATTATGTACTTTTTATCATAAAACATAGAATAAATCATACATATGCGAGTAAAGTATTCATATAGAGCACATGTTCCATAAATTCAGTCATTCTCCATGTTTTCATGACCATAGAATATTTATCGTACAAGGAATTCAAAATCCTTTGTAAAATATTCCAATTTCTAAAATTCATCCAATTTATGCCTAAAAAAAACCTAAATTTTGGTCAGAAAAACCAAAAGGTTTATCATTCATATTTTCATGCTTCAGGGAAAATACTCACTATTAAATGGCATTTTAAAACCATAATATTCCATTTTCTCGATTAAATTATAGCATGAAATAAAGTTTCACTTGTTCTGAAAAACCACAAGTTTGGTCAGGAAAACCAAAGTTGATTCAGAAAAACATTAAGGTTTATAGACCTTTCTTTGGAAATTAACCATTAAGGTTAAATATCCTTGAATACAGAAATACATATTTCTCATGTATTCTATTATGGAATAATGTTATTCTATATCAGAAAAACCATACTTTTCCTCAAAGAAACGAAAAGGATCTGTAATGTATTACTTTAACACTTAAAGAAATTCACTAGCATTTTCGGGAAAACATTTTTCGGGGACTCACCTTGAATCTCTTGTTGCTTAGCAATGTAAATATTTACTAAATCATCCCAACTCCTTACAATGAATTTCCTACACAATAATCAATACATATCGCATTTAGCATGCTTCCTTTTCGACTAAAATGTATAGATGGCTAAACAGATATACATCGAAGGAAATCACCTCATTTGTTATTTCATTTCATGCTTGAAATGAAATATAATCCTTGCACCCTTATATTCCAGTTCATTAATTCATCCTCCTCACTTGAATATAAGATCTTAACAAGTCCATATAACCTCTCATTTAATCAATGAACACAATTAAACTCACTCCATGAATTTACTTTCTCTTAATAAAAATTGTGCAATTTTCCAGTTGTGGTACATGAATTTGTTTTTTCATAACTTTCAATCCGTATGTCTGATTTACTTCATATTCGTACCAAATGCTCCTAGTATCCTTAACTTTAATCTTGTAAGTTGGCTTCATTTAGTTCCAAAAACATTACAGATTTACTGGGGTTAAAGCAGTCCAGAATTTTTTGGAAATAAATATATTTTCCAGCAAAACGCATTATATCTTTATTCCTTGTTCATCATAGCAAATGAATACTAATTAATTCAATCCAATCTCCCTTTTAACACCCTTAAAGTCACCGATTTTCAGTCATGGATAAGCCAGAAAATTCAACATACCATGACAAGAAAACTGGCAGCTTCAACTACAACATATATCCTTCAGATTTTCTTAACAGTTATATTATTTCCAACTTTTCTTCTTCCTTTCATTCTTTTACACAATCAGCCATGCTCACCCTAAGTTAATCAGCCACAGCAAATACACAGCTATATCCACCGCCACACAACTCTCCACAAAATAGTCCACAACATAGAAGTTTTACCAAATAAATTTCATAATTCATGCATAACTTTTTGTAATATTTGTACCAAAAATAATCTCCATGACTCAAATAACAACTTTGATTCAAACAGCGTAGACTTTTACTTTCTATTTGCTGCTTTTAGAAGCTAAAAAAGTCCAAGTTTCTCTTCTTCTTCCTTTTCTATCTTTCTGTCCTGTTATTCTCAGTTTTCTCTCTCTTTCTCTTTCTATTTTCTTTTTTCTTTTCTCTTCCTTATTTTCTCTTCTTTGCTACTGCATTTCCAGACTGCTAAAAGCCATTTCCACCGGCCTTCTATGGCTATATATAGAAAAAATAGTCTTGAGGTCAAACAAGCATTAAATGGTGTCATATGCTTGGAAGCTTCCTATTGGTCCACTTACACACTTAGGTGTTCACTTGGAGTTCTCAAGAATTCTATGGAATTCTATAGAAAATCCCTGCATGATTTTTCATGCAACCACCCATAATCTAACACATGTTTCATTCCACCAATCACATATCAAAACTTATTTGTTTTCAATTCCTTTTTCTTTATTTCTTCAGAAATAATTATTTTTCCTCAGAAATATGCTTAATTCAACGTGTTATCAATCCCATTTAGAAAAAACCTTTGTTTTACCATCTTGATCTATACATTGAATTTAACATAACCATGTTTCTCAAAATTTCTAAATTCTTGCTCAGTTTTTCGTAATTCGCGTTCAAAATTCCAATTATATCCTTGAAAAATTTTATGGCACCAAAATTTTCATCTCATTAAACTGATCATTTCTTATTCTAGCATTACATACAAATTCTCTTTCCATGTGAAATAGTCATACTTTGAAGGACAAAATATTGGGTATCACAATCTCCCTTTTTTCAGAGAATTTCATCCTCGAAATTGAGATTATGCCTAAAAAAGCTTTGTATACTTCCTACGCATTTCTGTTTCTGTCTCCCATATAGCATTTTGTAATCTGTGATGATTCCAAATTACTTTCCCCAATGGAATTCTTTTACGCCTCAATTCTTCCTCAGCAAATTCCAGAATTCTTATTAGTTTCTCTTCATAACTCAAATCCGGAGTCATCTCAATGGGTTCATCATTCAATACATGTTTAGGGTCAGCCACATATTTTCGAAGCTGAGATACATGAAATACGTCATGAATGCCCTGTAACTCGATAGGCAAATTCAATTGATATGCCACTTTCCCAATTCTTTCCACAATGGGAAATGGTCCAATGTACTGTGGTGCCAACTTCTTTTGTGCCTTTCTTCCCAAATGATATTTTGGCATCAGCTTTAAAAATACTCAATCCTTTTCCATGAATTCCAAGTCTTTCCTACGTTGGTCATCATAACTCTTTTGCCGACTCTATGCAGTTTCTAGTCTTGCTTTGATCAACTCTACTGCCTTCTTTATTTCTTTAAGATTCAAAGTATCTGGAGTATTTTGTTTTCATCCTAAACTTTCCCAATATAGAGGTGATTGACATTTTCTTCCATAAAATTCTTGGAATGGAGCCATCCTAATTTTTGATTAGTAGCTATTATTATATGCAAACTTTGCATATGGCAGATTATCATTCCATTTTTCTTCAAAGTCCAATGCACATGTCCACAACATATCTTCCAAAATACGAAACACTCATTCTGATTGTCCATCTGTTTGCAGATGTGTAGCTATACTAAACTTCAATCATGTCCCATGTAGTTGCTACAATTTGCTCTAAACTTTTTAAGTAAATCTTGAGTTATGAACTGACACAATACTGGAAGGCACTCCATGTAGTCGAATCACTTCCTCCATGTAAATCTTACTTAGCTTTCCCAAAGAGTCTCATTGATTTATATGAATAAAATGAGCAGACTTGGTCAATTGATCTATTACAACTCATATAGTATCCCTTTGTCCTATAGTCATTAGTAACCCCCTATTACAAAATTCATGGTGATCTCATCCCACTTCCATGAGGGTATCGGTAATGGTTGTAATAATCCTTGTAGCCATTGTTGAATTGTTTTCACCTACTAACATGTAAGGCACCGGGCTACAAATTGAGCAGTGTCTTTTTTTCATCCCAATCCACCACTAATGTTGTTTTAGATCTCAATACATCTTGACTACTGCTGGGTGCGTTTTATACTTACTCCAGTGTGCCTTAGCTAAGACTTCATATTTTAGGCCATTTTGGATTGATATACAATATCGGTCTCGAGAACGAAGAATTCAAACATTATCGACATGGAAATCACTTCTCCCTTCACCTATTACTTTCTTTGATAATTTTTACAATTCTTCATCTTTCTCTTGCTCTTCTTTCAATTGCTGCAAAATGCTAGGTTGAATTGAAATTTTATTCATCCTTATTCCTCCTACAATCACCTATGTTTCCAATTCTGGAGTTTGTACCATATAAAGTGTAGACAATCTTACTTTTCTACTTAAGGCATCTACTACTACATTTGCCTTTCCAAGATAAAAATTAATTAGGTAGTGAAATTCTTTTAAGAATTCCATCCATCGATGCTATCTCAAGTTCAAATCCTTCTGAGTGAAAAATATATTTCAAACTCTTATGGTCTGTGAAAATTTCAAATTCAACACCATATAAATATTGTCTCCACTTCTTCAAAACAAACACAATTGTTGCTATCTCCAAATCATGAGTCAGATAATTTTTTTCATGAGGTTTTAGTTTCCTCGAAATATATGCTATCGCTCTTCTTTTTTGCATCAACACTCCTCCTAATCCTTCCTTAGATGAATCAATGTACACCTCATAGTTTTTATTCATCACAAGTAAAGCTAAAATCGGTGCGATGCTTAACCTCTGTTTCAATTCCTAGAAATTTCTTTCACACTTCTCTATCCAAACATAAGAAACTTTCTTTTAAGTGAGCTGGGTAAAAGGTGAGGTAATTTTAGAAAATCCCTCAATAAATCTCCTATAGTATCTAGCCAATCCTAAGAAACTTCGCACCTCAATTAGGTTTTTAGGATGTTTCCAATTCACTACCGCCACAACCTTTGCAGGATCTACTGTGATTTATTCCCTAGATACTACATGCCCTAAGAA
Source organism: Voacanga thouarsii (assembly GCA_026120185.1). NCBI lineage: Eukaryota > Viridiplantae > Streptophyta > Magnoliopsida > Gentianales > Apocynaceae > Voacanga > Voacanga thouarsii. The sequence continues at coordinate 509,230 of JANUWF010001049.1, read as the reverse complement.
TGCCACTTCATTCAGCCAAAATTCACACTTGCTGAATTTGGCGTATGACTTAGCTTCTTGCAATTTCTCCAACACCTTCCGAAGATGTACTTTATGCTCTTGAGGGTTTACAAAATATATCAAAATATCATCTATAAAAATCACAACAAATCTATCCAAATACGATTGGAACACTTGGTACATCAAATCCCTAAATATAGCAGGAGCATTAGTATAGTTAAATGGCATTGCAAACAAACACATAATGCCATATGCATATTAAATGCATTTTTCAAAATATCTTCTTCCTGAATATGAACTTGGTAATACTCTTGCCTCAAGTCCAACTTAGGAAAGCATCCCGCTCCTTGTAGTTGATCAAATATTTCATCAACCATAGCCAATGGATACATGTTCTTTATTGTCACTGCATTTAAACCATGATAATCTATACACATCCTCAATGTTCCATCCTTCTTTTTCACATACAACACTGGTGCTTTCCAAGGAAACGTGCTAGGCCAAATGAGACCTTGTTCCAATAACTCCTCCAATTACTTTTTAAGTTCTTTCAATTCTAATGGCGATATTCTATAAGGAGTTCCGGACACTGGTTCTACCATTAGCAACAAATCAATTGTAAATTCTACTTCCCTCTTCGGAGCGAATTCCTTCAATTTTGTGGGAAAAACATCTGAATATTCACATACCACACGAACATCTTTTAGCTTCTTTGTTTCACTTGGTTTATTTATAAGAGAAGCTAAGTACCCTATGTATCCTTTTCGGATCAAGTTTTGTGCTTTAACTCCTGATATAAAAAAATTATCATTCTTCCTAATTTCTCCCATAAATTATAATACAGGTTTCCTTGGTACACAAAATTGCACCACCTTATGCCTATAATCCACTTGGGCACGATGTCGGGACAACTAATCCATTCCCAAAATGGCATCATAATCCTTCAGAGGAAAACAAATTAAATCTCCTTCTAACACAGTGTCACCCGCCAAAATTTTACACCCTAGATATATCCAATCACTATTCATTTGTTTCCCCAAGAGTATACTGACAATCATTTCTCACGAGAATTCTTCACTCTTAACTCCCACAGATTCAAGAAAAGGATTTGCAACAAAAGAATGTGTAGAACCTAGATGTATTAAAACTTTGGCTTCCTTATCATAAATAAAATGCTTACCTTCTACCAAAGCTATAACATTAGAGTTCACCTTGTCTAAGGCAACCACTCATGCATTCACCTGGAGCTTACTGGGTCTTGGTTTAGAAGTAGAGGTCTATCCTAGATATCCCTTCATTGGCCTTGGCTTCTGGCCAGTATATCCTACCTTCTAACTTGTGATATCCCTCACTTTTAACTTTCTGGCATCAACTACTTTGTACCGAACAAGATATTGTATGTGGAATAAGAACAAGAAGTGCTTAGTGCAGTGAAATAAAGGTGTTAGTGCAATAAAAATTTTTAGTGCTATTATTGGAATTTTGACTGCGAATTTTGAATAATTGAGGAAGAATGTAAGAATTTTGAGGGATAAGAAAATGAATCATTTGTTGTCAGGATTCTATTGGTAAAATAAAAAGTTTTTTCGATCGGAATGAATAATATCAGGATTTATGAATGAATTAGAGTAGTCAGTAAAATTTTATTTCAAGGGAATTATGATTGGTTGTGAGAAAAAGTGTTGGAATCTTACTAGACAAAGGTACACATAGCACGATATGATTGGTTGAGAAATTCTAGGTAGCCTATGCATTTAATGCATGATTAATGTAGGAAAAAATAAAATTATTTTGGTAAAAGAAAAATAAATAACAAGTGTCATCTTGTTATTAGCTAATCAATCACTGTGGTAACGCCTCATTGGTTGCATGGAAGTTCGTGCAAGATTTTTCAAGAATTCTAGGAATTCTTACCAAGTTCCATGGACACCTAATCATACCACCTAAGTGGACGTCTAAGCACTATGTGGACTAATGAGAATGCACCAAGTATTAAGCATTTAATGCTTATTTATCTTGAAAATTAAATTAATTTTGGTGAAAAGAGAAGGAGGATGACAGTGGACTTCCTGATGGCCAGTTTGAAGAGCTTAAAATGGAGAAAAATAAGAGAAAAATAGAAGAAGAGAGAGACAGAAATAATTTATCAAGAAGAAGAGAGAGAAACTGGCGAGAATTGAATGAAAAAGGAAGAAAACAAGGTTCTTGGAGGGTTTGGAGCACAAATCAAAAGAAGAATCAAGGTAAATCAATTGATGCCAAGAATTTACTTTGTTATTTTCATTGTGAGGAATAGATTGGTGTTTGTTTTGCAAAGAGACAAGCATATTATATGATTTTTACTTGGAAAACAATAAACACCATATTGCTATTTTTGCTCTCTTCTATAGCCGGTGGTATGGAATGGTATTTCGCTTGGATTTGTGATGTTTTAGTGAAGTTTTGATGGTGTTTGAAAGGATTTTGATGGCTGAAAATTGAAGAAGTTAATGAAAGAAAGGGTAAATGAAGTAAAGAAATGAATCATATGTTAATTGGAATCATGTAAGCATGGAAAATGGCATGAAGGCTGCTGGATTCTTGCTACTATGTATGTGACGTTTTTTGTTTTTTTTTGTTTTTGGCTGAAAAACACTAAGAAAACAGTGAGTTTTGATGAAGAGAAGTTGAGGGAAAATAGAGGAATTAATTGGAATTAGATGTTAGATGAAAGGATTAACAAGATGGAATAAGACGTTGGTGAAAACACTCTGGAAAACCTGCTGGAATTCTATTGTTGTTGTGGAATCAGGCCATGAAATTATAGCTAAGTGAAATAGGAAAATTTTGGAACAAATTTGGAATGAATCGGTGTTGTATATTGAAAAATATGAATTAATTAATGAGATGCGGTGCAATGAAGAAAAGCTGGAATTTCGAGATAGTTTATGTTCTTGGAATGAATTTCATTTGATTAATGGAATTTAAAGAACATGGATTGAATGGATTGAAATGTTCGGAATTATTTTTGAGAAATGAACAAGAAATGGATAATTTGGAATAATAGTATTCCAACTAGTTCATTTAATTTCAAGAAGAAATGAAATATTAAAGTAATGATTAGATTCCTTGATATTACATTACATGAATAATGTTTGTTCATGATGCGTGTTTTTTAGTATAAAAAATATTACCAACAAATTACACATTCAATTAAGCATTAATTAAAATGCTAACCACTAAAGCCATACATACGAGTAAGTATACCCATAATATAGTATAGGGAATAGCTAGTATTGAATCCACAAGAACTTAGGTTCCCACTGTACTTTACCCAAATCTTTATTACATTACATGAATAATGTTTGTTCATGATGTGTGTTTTTTAGTATAAAAATATTACCAACGAATTACACATTCAATTAAGCATTAATTAAAATGCTAACCACTAAAGCCATACATATGAATAAGTATACCTATAATATAGTATATGGAATAGCAAGTATTGAATCCACAAGAACTTAGGTTCCCACTGTACTTTACCCAAATCTTTATTACATTACATGAATAATGTTTGTTCATGATGCGTGTTTTTTAGTATAAAAAATATTACCAACAAATTACACATTCAATTAAGCATTAATTAAAATGCTAACCACTAAAGCCATACATACGAGTAAGTATACCCATAATATAGAATAGGGAATAGCAAGTATTGAATCCACAAGAACTTAGGTTCCCACTGTACTTTACCCAAATCTTTATTGTTTAGCCAATAAAATAAGAAGAGGCTAAAAAGGAAAATAAATAAAGATAAAAATAGATATAACTTAAGGATGCAATTTCATGTAACTAGACAATTATCTTGAAAATACAATAGTAAATTACTTAGCATTCATCACAATCAATTATCGTCTTAGTATCATAAAGGAATATAAAGATAAATTCCACTTCGTTTGTCAATCCATGGAATCACTATATTTTGATTCATATTAATAGATTTATCAATCAAACTAACATAACCAAAATATGCATTAAGCTCAACACAATATTTTGATTCAATCAGCAGATTTGTCAATCAAGCTATCCTAACCAAAATATGCATGAATCTCAATTCCTTAAAAGCATGAAATTAGCTAATGACCCTTTGTTAAGGTGAAATCAACTTAATCTTTGATTACTTAGTCCTATAATCTTAACTTTGTTTCCTATGTCCATTAAGATTTGACACATACAAAATCAATGCAATAAACTCCTAACATCGTTTCCCAAGTTAATTAGAAGAACTAGCATCAATAACCAATGATAACAAGAAATCAAATACCGAAGATAACAATAGATTGATAAAAAATTGCAATTAACTCAAAATCATAATCTCCAAAATAAGATCAATTACAATCAAAATATTAAGCACATCATTGTTGTAGAAAAGTAAACAAAGGATAAAAGATAAAACTCATAGATAAGCCGTTCTCTAGAAAACCTCTTTTGAACAATGCTCTTTTGAGTGGTAATTGAGTAGCTAGCTTGGATCCTTCAAATCACACCTGTCTCTTGTATTTTTCTTGTATTTATAAGCATCCTTGATACCAAAATTCGTTGCTTGAGAAGTCTAGTCTGAGTAAAATTCAGAAAATACCAAAATCTTTTGGAAAATACCAAATTCGTGCACAAGATTTTCGTTTTTCAGAGTGTACCTAGCGCCAGGTACAGTCGGGCCACCTGGCTCCAGGTCTATTCTCCTCAGATTATGTTGTTTAACCAGAATAGACTCGACACCTAGTCTATTGGTCGGACCTGGTGCCAGGTCTGTTCTAGATTCTTCTTGAAATTTGCTCTATTTCCGCTACTTGACCTGAATGGACCTGGCGCCTGGTCCGTTGGCTAGGTCTGACTCTAGGTCTATTTTGGAATTATTCACTTTTTGCTTGATTTTTACTTAAATTTGCATAAATTTTTCAAAAACACTTTTTACAAGAAAAAATGTCAAATATGATGGAATATGCCTAGTTATTACAACAAATATATCTCAAAACAACCTCCAATAACTAGTAAAATATTGATAATTTTACCCCTTATCACATACCCCCTCACGTGAACATTTGCTTGCCCCCAAGCAAATAAGAATTAGGCACTAAGCATTTCGAACAAGATAAAATAATTTAGCAAATTTTTTCTTAAAAAAACTCATCCATAATGAAGACATAACCTTCTTCCAACCTTAAACACAAACTCGTTATTCATTTAACCCTTTTAAAACCTTGTAAACTAATGTATTAAATCAAACAATCCCTAGGCCATCAAAGTTAAGTTAAACAAGCTTATATTTAGTGTAAGAAAATCATCCTACTCCTCAAGCAAAAACATAGATAACATAAATCAAACAAGTCAAGCCATTTAACCAATGCTAGCATTATAAACTCAAATTTACAAACCTCAAGTTAGTGAAACAACAAAAACACTTCACTCATTTTTTTTTTCTCTCAAATTTTTTTTCAATGATGTAGGGAATTGATAGCCTCAAGTGAATGAATTTCTCTTCACGCGTCGTATTGGCCCCCTTATAGTCATCATCATTTTTTTAGCAATTTTCTTTTTCTTTCTTCTTTCTTTCCTTACCTTCTTGCCTTCAGGATAGGTTCAAGAGAGTGTGATGTTTCTTTGTTTCTTTTCTTCTACTCACCGTATTGACCCCCTTTTTAGCAAAAGGTCTCTCTCTCTCTCTCTCTCTCTCTCTTTTTCTCAACAAGTGAAAGCAATTTTTTTTTTTCAATTGACATTCTTTCTTTCTTAGTCAAAATATTTTTCCTCACATTCCTTATTCACAACTGAAAGTTAAGCAAATTTTAAATCTATAATACAAGAATTAGTCAACAACTCGTCCCATACTTCATCATATCATCCATATTCAAACTCAAAGAATAAAACAAAACTTAAATATCAAATATAACCAAGGTTAACTTAAATTCTCAAGATTTAGCAAAATCTAACTTAATATACAAGTTTACCTTTTAAAAAAAATCAAACCATAAAAAATGACAATTCCATATCCAAAATTAGTAAGAAAATCATCACTCCATTATAGATAAATAAGCTCAATTTAGCTCCAAAATCTTGAAACTTTCAAATTTTTAAAATTTTCAAATTTTCAACAAAAATGTTTGGTACCAAGAAAACACCAAGATCATACTAAGAAAAATACCAAGATCATTAATAAAAACTTGCACAAAGAATATTACTAAACCACTTTCCCACACTTAAACTGGACAATGTCCTCATTGGCCAAAAGTTAATGCAAGAAAGCATTTCCAAAGGGACCAAAAATAATAAAGAGATAGAAAATTTAAGCAATACTCCCCAAGTACAATAAGTTCTAAATAATATCAAAACTGGAAGTAGAGAAGAGAGATTGTCCAAAAGGACTTTATTTTGACCTACAAAAGAAAACACAAATAAAAGCACAAAGAAAATAATAACAACAGAAACCTAAAAAAGAGAATAGAAACTATAAAAAAAAAACAATAAAATGACAATTCAAACAAACCAAATGAAGACATGACTCACTCCCCCGCACTTAAGATGGAAAATATTTTCCTTATTTGGGGAGGGAAAAGATATTTAACCGATTAAAGAAAACTCAACCCAAAAGAAAGATACAAATTCTTTCCACTCATCATACTTCCTTATGAAACCTTTGTAAAAGAAATTAAATATCATTCACAAATGTAGGCATGATTAAAGTAGAATAAGAGAGATTTTTGAAAAATGGAGGGTTCATGAAAAATATTAGTTGCAATGAATGTACATGCATGACCCCCCATCTATAACACTTTTTTATCCATGCAAATCGAATTTCCAACAAAAAGATGTAAATTATGTCTAAAAGGTGTGTAAACATAAGAATCACCACTTAACCCTTCAAAAGATTTGTCACAATTGAAATTCCCCTTAAAACCTAGTATTTGAATTTTGAAAGATGGGATCAAGAAATTCTTTCTTTTTAATGCATTGTCTACAAAAACTAAATTACCTCCCTGAAATTGGGGCGGAGTGTACAGATTACCATCATCCTCCAAGGACTTTTTATGATGTAGCGTTGAAAGATCCAACTCCTTGAAGTATGGTAAATTCAACATATCATCAACAGCAGCATTAGGCTTCATGAGTTAAGAGGGACCTATACATTCATGTGACAAAGAAAAATTAGAAATATGAGAGCATAGATTAGAATCAAAACTTTGTCCCATCACATTGGGCAATTGTTCCTTATATCCTCTCTCCTCTTCTTAGGGGTCTTTTTGTGCAACTGCATAGGCCTTTATGGTATCTTCAACCAACTTGGCTAGTTGTGTTCTTTGATGGCTCATGCGTTGGGATGCTTTTTCATGCCACCTAAGGTACGTGTTTGTGTTGACAACAAAGGATTGGATTGAAGCTTTAGGTGATGTCTCACGAAAATCATTAATTCTAGCTTGTAATCTTGCCAACGTATCATCATTATAGCTCCTTTGACATTGTACCCATGAATAATTATCCATGATGATATTTTGAATCTTGCACTCAAAGAAAAATAAAAATAAAAATAAAAATAAAAATAAAAAAATAAAAATAAAAGTAACAAATACACAAACTTAAATATTCAGAAACTACCGAAACATAAAAGTTAGCAATATTTACAAATACAATAAAGGCTAAATTAATAAGACTCGAGTGTTTCTGATAGTGCCCATCCCAGGTAATGGCGCCAAACACATGATGAGTGTTGTTTAGTGTAGAAAATATTACCAACAAATTACACAATCAATCAAGCTTTAATTAAATTGCCAACCACTAAAACCGCACATAGAGCAAGTATACCCATCGTATAGTATATGGAATAGCAAGTATCAAATCCATGAGAACTTAGGCTCCTACCTTACTTTACTTAAATCTTTATTGTTTAGCTAATAAAATAAGAAAAGACTAAAAAGAAAAATAAATAAAGATAAAAATAGATATAATTCAAGGATGCAATTTCATGTAACTAGACAATTATTTGAAAACACAATATTGAATTACTTAGTATTCATCACAATCAATGAAGGAATATAAAGATAAATTCCACTTCGTTTGTCAATCCATGGAATCACTATATTTTAATTCATGTTCACAAATTTGTCAATCAAGCTAATATAACCAAAACATGCATTAAGCTCATTACTATATTTTGATTCAATTAGTAGATTTGTTAATCAAGCCATCCTAACCAAAATATGCATGAATCTCAGTTCCTTACACGAAATTAGCTAACGACCTTTTGTCAAGGCAAAATCAACTTAATCTTTGATTACTTAGTCCTATAATCTTAACATCGTTTCCCAAGTCCATCAAGGTTTGACATATACAAAATCAATGCAATAAAATCCTAACATCGTTTCCCAAGTCAATTAGAAGAACTCGCATCAATAATCAATGATAACAACTAATCAAATACCAAAGATAACAATAGACTGAAAAAAAAAATTCCAATTAACTCAAAATCATAATCTCCAAAATAATATCTAATTACAATCAAAATATCAAGCACATCATTGTTCTAGAAAAGTAAGCAAAGGATAAAAAAAAAAAAAAACTCATAGATAAGCCATTCTTCTTCTCTTGATAACCTCATTTGAACAATGCTCTTTGAGTGGTGATTGTGTAGCTAGCTTGGATCTTTCAAATCACACCTTTCTCTTCTATTTTTCTTGTATTTATAAGCTCCCTTGATACCAAAATTCATTGCTTGAGAAGTCTAGTCCAAGTAGAATTCAGAAAATATCAAAATTCTTTGGAAAATACCAAATTCATGCATAGGATTTTTTGCCTTTTAGAGTGTACCTGGCGCCGGGTATAGTCGGGCCACTTGGCGCCTGGTCTGTTCTCCTCGGATTGTGTTGTTTAACTAGAATGGACCCGATACTTGGTCTATTAGTTGGGTATTCTGGATTCTTCCTGAAATATTTACTCTATTTCCATTGCTTGACCCGACCTGGCGCCTGGTCCCTTGGCTGGACCTGGCACTAGGTCTATTATAGAATTGTTCACTTTTTTCTCGATTTTTACTCAAATCTGCACAAATTTTTCAAAAATACTTTTTACAAGTAAAATGTCAAATAGGAAGGAGTATGCCTAATTATTACAACAAATGTATATAAAAAATAACCTCAAATAACTAGTAAAATAATGATGATTTTAGCCCCTATCAGTTCATGAATGCCTACTAAAGCGAATTGAGATTAATCTTTAATAAAGGCATTTTAATCACAAACATGTGACGATTTTTGGATGCGCTAATGATTTAGTGATAGCATATTCAAGGTGAGTTCCCTGAATACTAGAAAACCTAGCATGTGTTAGTGATTTATGCAACTTGTAGTGATGCATAAAATATACCTTTGGTTTTTCTGATAAAGCCTAGCCTTTCCTGTTTTTAATAAGCTCCCAATCTTGTTAAGAATTTCTAGGAAAATGTGAGTCCTTTAATGTCGTGTATGACAAAAATCTTAGTGTGCAAATATTTTGACAAAAACGAACGTTTGAAGGATTTGTTTTCTCTAAAGAAAATATGGGTTTTTTGATAAAATCTATGGTTTCATTTCATATCTAAATGACATGAAAATCATGAGATTTATTCTTAAAACTATTCATTTTGATGAATAATATTCTAAAGCATGGAAAACACGAAAGTTTGGCTTTAGATTTTCCTGAACTAACTTCGATTTTCCTGAATAGGAAATGATCAATATTTTGGGAAATAATGTATTTTATTAAGAAGGGAAATTTATTCAATTGTGAATATTTTTCCATAAATAGTGGTATGGTTCAAAGCATTTCATTCATATTTATGAATCGAATTGGCTTTTCTTCTAATTTATTTAGCTAAAACTTGCTCCATTATTATGGAATGAATTCTTGAACAATGGCATATTTCTTTCGGAAGAAATTATAAAATTGCCCTTTTACTTAACATATGGAGGTTATGAGTTTTATGGAATCATAAATGGAATTTCTTAAATTTAATTCTTTCTTTAGGGATAAAATTTTGGAATTTCTAAATGAAACTCTTTTTGGAAATCGAATATGTCTAAAATGACAAAAATACCCTTGGAAATGCATTTTATCGTACAAGGACTTTTTATCCTTTTTTGCTACAATTTGGAAAACAATATTATGGCCCTAAACAATGTATTTTTATTTACATTCCTTTGGGAAATGAATTAATTATTTGGCCTTATACACCAATGGAATTGGACTGGTCTTGTGTACCGATGAAGACTTTGAGTACTTAGCAAGGGCTTTGATCATTGTGCTAGCCTACGTTTGAGATAGATGATCGTAAGTAATCTAGAAAGTTTTGGGGATTATCTTTTTCTAAACGGAGTGACAAGACATTGAGATTAGTTGTTCTGGCTAGCCGTTTAGTGCTTAGCAATTGTCTCATGCTTACAGGCATACACTTCCGAGTTGTTCTCTATTGGTTGCCTAGAACACCTGGCGTATTCAACTTTTTGCCGCCTCGATAGTGATTGACGTCAGGAGTGGGACCTCTACACTTACGATGGTAAGTAAAAGATTTTATTTTTGAGGCATTGTGCTAATATGTACTAGCCGCTATGATAATACATAGTTGAGTATGGAAAGGCATGCTCCTTAGCACAATAAGACTATGATGTCAAAGGTGAAGCCCTGTGAGCTTTGCACATAACCGACCTTCTATTGAAAGAAGTGCCTGTATTTCTAAAAATAGGGCAAGCTTGTTATTTAAACTTGGTTTTCCAAATTGGCCCTAGCTGCAGGGCAACATTTTTATTAAATATTGAATTTTCCACATGTGCCTAAAGTTCTAAAATAACTCTTGAGCAAATCTTTTTATTAAGTTGTAGAGTTATTTTCAGTGGAAAAGCACGACTAATTCCTATGATCTGTTTTATCAAGGAAATGTTTAGGAAATCCCTTTTCACTAATTTTTCTAAGAAAACACTAGTACATACGGGACTCACTGAGTGATTTTTCACTCACACCTATTTTACTCTGATTTTCATAGGACTAGGAGCTAGAAGTTAACCTTATAGTGGTCAGCACCCATTTTGTGGGGACAATATCCTACAACCCAATGTATCATATTTTGTGTACTTGTATGTACAATAATGTACTCTAAGTGGTAATTATCCTTCTGGAAATTATTAGCATGTTAGGTTTTAACTGCTTTATATTACATTATGGCTTTGTTATAAAGAAATCTTGTTTGAGAGATCAGATGGGGCGACCCCTGATATTTTTACATGATTCTATATAATCTTAGATAGAGGTGTTACAATTGGTGTTAGAGCTATAATTGTAGGATATTTTTACTAATTTGAGGGAAAGAAGCTTGTAGATAAGCATGTCAATAGGGAGTAGAAGAAGGAAGTAGGTGAAAGCTCTTGTAAGAAATGTATTGGGAAGACCTGGGTAGATTGGCCCGAGACTACAATTTCGATCTTTTGTGAATTAGGAGAGTCTCTTATTTACACCACCCAAATATTGGTGTCTTGAGAATAATCCAAGGGAGATGAGCAACTCTAACAATAACGACATTACCTCAGATATTTCTAGTGGGATGTGTGAAGAAGAATACAGAAATTGAGTACTTTCTTTGAGAATTTGGTCGAGGCCATTACGGATAACACACAGTAAGAGGCTATGGTAGTATCATTGGAAATGCTTTTGCGAGATGACATACCTGTTCAGGCCAATAATGAGAATAAGGGGGAGCCTGGAGAGGTGATTGAGATTGAGTCAGATACCAAGTTAGGAGTTAGGGTAACAGGATGATAGTGACTCTGATAGCTCTATTGGGGCTGTCGGTTAGGCATAAAAATTTGGGTAATTTCTTGGAGCCGTTAGTAGATGCTAATATTACTAGAAATCAATAATAACCTGAGAAGGATTTGGAGATGGGTGAAAAGGATGAGCAAGAGATTCTTGTGGAGGAAATTTCAGGGTAGATCGAGTTAGATGGCTATAGATCTGATTCCTCTAAGTCTTCTAAGTCTTTATAGACATTGGACCTCCTATTTCTAGTGATAGCAATGATGAGAATTAGTTCGATCATGTGTATAAGCATGATAAATGGTATTGAATACGTATATGTATGGTTACTCTGACTATATTGAGTACATTACTATTTTACTTACTTCGCTAAGATAATTGGTGGACATATTAGTAAATAATTCAAAATTTTTAGATGCAACCCTAAGGTATGGAGTGAAAATACTCCTATTGAGAAAATCTATTTTTCACTTGTCGATAAGGCAATAATAGGGACATTGGAAAGAATGATTGAAGTTTTGGAGCGAACTACTGAGAATCCAAGTGAGGAAGGTAAGAGAGGAGAAATAGAAGACGATTAGGCATTGGAGTGCTATTTGAAATTTCATCCACCTCTATTCCTTTGGAAACCCGATTAAGAACAACAGGCAGAATCATGGATAGATTAGATGGAGAATATTTTTGCTGCTCTCAACTACTCTGAGAAAAGGAAAATGCGATTCGCTACTTTTCAATTATAAGGGCCAACACGAGATTGGTGGACCCGAAAAAGGACTGAAATGAGTGGGTCTGGACAGAGTTCAAAGCTAGTTTTAGAAGAGAATTCATTCCTTGTTAGGTAGTTGAATGCAAAGAAAATGAATTTCAAAGTCCCAAGTAAGAAGAAAGAACAGTAGGACAATATACTATCGAATTCACACAATTATCAAAATATTTCCCTCTATTAGTGAAATCCAAAACTGATCACATAAGGTAATTTATGAAAGGTCTACACACTAAGCTAAAACGTGTATTATTGAGTATGGCTCCATCTAGCAATAGTACTGCTATGGAAATCGCTTCAAGAATTGAAAGTGAAGATATTGAAAAGGCGAAGCTGAAGAGTAAGAGTAATTATAAGAATTCCCACAAGAGGAGATCATAAGGTACTTGTAACAGAAAAAGAGGAAATTCTAGAAGAAGACTGATCACAATATTGGTGCAAAGCAAATCATTAAATGTTTTAACTATGGAAAAGAAGGTCACAAGAGCTTTGAGTTCCCACATCCAAAGCAAACATCAGGATGGACAAATCTGAAGGAAGAATACCTTGGGTAAAGACTGGGATAACCTAAAAAAATATAGGCAAACATGCATTCCCAAACTCGAATCAATTAAGCCGTAAGTGAACACCTAGATAGATTATTTGGATAAGGTGAACTCTGAAGATGCTATTGTAGAAACAAGTAAGCTTTCTTTTTCAATAAGGAAACTAAAATATTAAGAACCCTTATTTCTGCACTCATTCATTGCATGCACTTTTATTCAAAATATAAGGGATAGAGGAAGAAAGTCTGTTATGGAATGGTTATTAGTATCATTTGGGAAAAACAAATGAAAAGTGACATAATATGTTTGGGTTGTGAGATCCTTGTGGGAACCTTAATCTGGATACCTGTGGGGGGATTATGATTCCATTTTGGAGACAGATTGATTATCCTGATATCATATTCGGATTAACTATAGAAATAAAGTTGAACAATTTCGCAAACCTAGAGAAACAATGATTAACTTTTTCTGGGATACGACCTAGACAAATAACATATTGATATCAGGAATTAAAGTAAAAAATTGATTTAGAATGGGTGAATTGGGTATTTGGCCTATTCAATAAAAAGGCCAAATGCAACCAAAAGATCCAAGGATATTCCTTTGGTTTGTGAATTCTTATGTGTAATTCACACCAAATTAAACAAATTGTCTCTAGGAAGAGAGATGGCATTCACTATTTAATGCCTATCATAGAACTTATTTCTAAAACCTTCATAGAATGGCATCAATAGAATTGCAAAAGTAATTACAAGAATTGTCAAAGTAAGGATTTATTCAACCTAGTATATTTCCTTGGGAAATACCTATATTGTTTGGGGAAAAGAAGAATAAGACATTGAGAATGTGTATCGATAGCTGTGGTCTAAATCTGATGACTGTGAAAAACAAGTACTCATTGCCAATGATTGAGAAACTATCTTATCAATTATAGAGGCTGAATGTTTCCCAAAACTAGACCTAAGGCAAAGGCATTACCAAGTTGGAATTCAGAAGAAGGATAATTTAGAAACTATAGAGAGTAAGAAGTACGTATATTTTGAGTTTGTGGTAATGCTCTAAGGTGTAGCGAGTGCCTTTATACCTTTATAGATTTGATGCATGGGTATTCCCAAATTGTATTTGTCTTTATTGATAATATTTTAGTATACTCTCCAAAATGATAAGGCCATGAAGTGCATCTTTGGAAAATGTTGGAAAAGTTGCGAGAAGTCAAGTTGTATGCTATACTTAGTAGGCGTGAAACTTGAATGGAATGAAATAGTATTTTCAGAACATGTGATATCCAAAGGTGGAAATTATCGTAGATCTTATCTCAAGATTACCTCTAAGTTTTAGAGTAAGTACAATACTCTTATGGGACAACCTTGAAATTTAATACTGCTATGAATCTATAGACTAGTAACCAGATAAATAAAGTAATTTGAATTCTAGAAAATTAGTGGTAGGTGTATGTCTTGGATTTTAAGACTAAATAGATTGATTATTTGGTCTATACTGAATTTACATATAATATTTACCAATTAATGATTGGTATGGCTGCAATCAAAGCCCTATATGGATAGGAGTATCAATTACCTTTCTATTGGAAAAATAGGGCAAAAATAGGAAACACAGAATGTTTGGAATCCAAAAGCAACTAAACAAACTATAAAGGAGAATAGAAATAGATTAGGAGCTACTTAAAGTCGCAGAAAAGCTATGTCGACCAATGTAGAAAGATTTGAGAATGAGACAGGAAATTTAGTGTTCAATAGCAAGAAGTTCATGAAGTAATCCAAGTATCTTAACTTAGGAAGTATGTAGGAAATATCAAACATGTCACAAATGACAAGGCTATTGAATTACACCAGACTTGAATTATGAAGAGAAGTAGATCAGAATATTGGAGTAAGCTGAGAAAGAGCTAAAAAATAAGAAAAATTTCCCCAGTAAAGGTAATATAGAATTATCCCATGCACGGTGACATATGAGAAACAAAAGTTGAAATGTGGAGGAAATACCCTGAATCATTTGCAGAATAATTTCGAGGACAAAATTCCTTAAATGAGGGGAGATTGTGATGTCGTTGCTTTTAACTTTCAAGCATCGACTACTTTGTATCGAATGAGATTTTGTATGTGGAACAAGAACAAGAAGTGATCAGTGTAGTAAAATAAAGGTGTTAGTGCAATAAAAAGTTTTCAGGGTTATTATTGGAATTTTGACCATGAATTTCAGAAAACAGAGGAAGAATTTAAGAATTCGTAGTGATATGAAAATGAATAATTTGTTTTCATGATTCTATTGGTAAAATAAAAAGTTTTCCTGATCGGAATGAATTATTCGGAAAAGTTGGTAAAATTTTATTTCAAGGAAATTGTGATTGGTTTTGAGAAAAAGTGTTGGAATGTTATTGGACAAAGGTACTGTGAAACCCCAGTCAAAACCAACCTTAGAGTAAGGGGGTTGGGATGCATATCATATTTTATTGCATGTTTAAATATATTTTTATATGATTTTATGTGCTTTGGATTTATGTTTTATTGTCTCGAAGGCTTGATTGTGAGTATTGATTGTGAGAAGGGCAAAATGGTAATTTTTGCTTGAGGTGAAAATGGGGAGATAGCTTGAGGATTAAATAGGAAAAATATTTTAGGGAGAAAATAAAAACAAGAGTTGTTATAGTTTTGTGGTTAGAGCTTTGTAATTAATTCTTGAGGTCTTGAGTTCAAAATTCATCATTAGAGCTATAGCATGATTGAATTTTATTTTTAGGTGCTTTAGAATAGGGTAGAGGTGTTATCCTAAGGGAGGTATGATAGGAGTATCCTAATCCTACTCTTTTACCCTACACAAAATTCCTAAGGGTAATTCATTTCCTCTTGATCCTTAATTTTTCCTATTTCTCAATTCATTAGTTTGTTCAATTTGTTCAAGCCAGTTTTATTCTAGAAAAATTCCAACAATGTGCTGTGGCTTTGGAGGTTCAAAATGTCTTAGTGAAAGACATCTTATGGACCGAAACCATGGAAGAGGGGAAAGGATTCCAAGTGAATTAATTTCCCTAGTGAACTTTCTAAAACTTCACTCTAGCTAGGTTCATTTTCTTTCATGTATTGAACTGAAAATTTTTCAGCTTCTTGTGCCTTCAAGGTGTCAAAATTTTTAGCCATTATTCCCTTCCAAATGCTACCAGAAAATGGCCCTTTTGATCAGCTTAAAACCTGAATTTTTCTAGCCATTTTCGGACTGCACAAAGGCTGTGCAAAACTAGAAAAATCCCTGGGCAAATTCACAGCTTTGGAGGTTCGAAACCAAGTTGTTTTCTTTCAGTTTTTGTTCAGCATCTTGGCCACGTTTCTCCTCCATAAAGAAGGCTGGAAACCAGACATAAAAGACCTCTGAAATGGCCTTCAAATCCCTTGAAAATTGGCTGGAAAATGGCAGCTAAAACTGCCCAGAAAAATTCCAGCCCTTGCGAAAATCCCGCACAGAATTTTTTTTCCAGCTTGTTTCTTAATTCAGCCCTAGCCGAAACTCCACCCTTCTTCTGCAAAAACCACCCTTAAATAGCCATGAACTGAACTCCATTATCCTCCCCAACCTTCTGTACGAAAATCCAATCATGGCTGCCCTAAAAGATTTCCAAAAAAAATACTGCAATCATATCTTGATTGGATACCAAAATTCCAGCCACCATAATTTAGCAACATTCCATAAAATATTTCTCAAACAACTAGACCTTTCCTTCACCATTATACTCCTTATTTTCGGCTACCCTTAGCCTCCTTCAACCAGTTTTCATCCAGCTGAAATACTGCACAAGTAGTCGGCCATGGCAGCTTCCCAAAAGCTCTTCAATAATCAAAGATATTTTTGTTATATTTAGTTTCCAAATTTGCTTCCGAAAAATATTGTTTAAGGATTTCAACAACTAGCCTTTCTTTTTCCCTTCCAAACCAGAAAATGATCTACCAAAACCCTACAAGCAGTTGGCTAACCCTAATCCCTTCAGAAATTCGGCCAGCCTTGAACAAAACCTCTCTATTCTCTACAACCTTCAAGAACACATAGCACACCAAGAACACCTACTCCTTCCTTTCGCCTAATACCTCTCCAAATCACTTTTCTAAAAATTCCAGATTTCATCTATACACTACCGAGAGTCCATCCATACCAGTTTTAACGTCAAACTCCAAAATCCAACTTGCTCTTTTGGATAAAAAAAAACCAGAAATTTTGTGAAGGCTCAAGAACACCTTCAAGGTATGTTTGTTCAAACAACTTCATCTTCTCTAATCTTTGATCTCTAATGAATATACATATGAATAAGCATGCTAATAGACTCTCTCCTTCTCTTCTCTCTCTCTCTCTCTCTCTCTCTCTCTCTCTCTCTCTCTCTCTCTTGGCCGAACCACTCTCCCTTTTGGCTGAATGATTTCATCAACCATGGCCATACTTTCTTCATCTTCCTTGGACGGATTTAGACATCTAGGAGTTGAGATCCATTCGAAACTCCTTCAAGGTATTCACCAATAAAGTAAGCCTTTTTAACCCTCCTTTTAAATGCTAGATTCATGTCTCTAGGATGATATTAGTCGAAGATGGATTATGAATAGGGCTTGAGCATGTATTGTTGTGATGAGTTGAGATTGAAGCATTAATAAATGTGTGTTTATGATGGAGATGGGATCTATGCATGAGTTAATTATCTTGGTTGATTGTATCGTGTTTTTAGGGTTTAATGCATGCCTCCATGTCATAGGTAGTATTTGTGATCAAGTATGCTAGAGATTATGTCACATTTGGTGAATAGGATTTATATTCATGTTGGATTATTGAAGCCATGATTATATTTATGCTAGTAGAGGTTAGATCATGTCTTGATAAATTTAGATTTATGCTATTATGCATGATTTGGATGATTTGATGAATTGAAGGGATGCATATGTTCATGCTTGTAGTTAGCAATAGAAATATGATCATGATCTAGTTGTCCCAAAGCTAATTTTATTTCATCAATAAAATATTTAATATTATAATTTTTCTAGTAAATTAAAAAAAAAAAAAACCCTAGGAAGCTAGATTTGGACTATTATATATATAATAAGGATATTTTAGTCAATGAAATAATGGTTTTGAAAGAAATAAAATATATAGGTATTATATGATCAAATAAAGCCTTTTATGGAAATAATCAGAATAAGTAAAATATTTATCATTAAAATTTAATTATTATCTTTTAATCAAAACCTATTAAAATTTATTTATTATTTTTCAAGTAAGACTCATTAAAATTTATTTTCAACTAATTTTAGTTATCAATTATTTTCTAACAACTAAATTATTAATAAATCATTATTTTACCTAATACCACCTAGGACTCTTCATCAAATAAACTCTAAATTTTTCTTAGCAAGATTTAAACCTTCAACTTATTAGTACCTATTTCCCAGAACACTAATTATTTAAATATCAAACTAGACTTAGCTTATAAACCCATTTTTATTTATTATTTGGCATTAAAGCTTGAGACACTAGGATCACGGTAGTAGTGAATTGAACTAGTCTTATTTGTGAAAGTGGATTTTGGCTTGAGATTGATTGTGGTTTATATTTACCCCAGGCGGGGTTAGGACAACTGTTGAAGACCTTTATTTTATTCAAGCTAAGGATCAGGTAAGCTCCTGCATAAAACCCGATTGATGTAAAATGTTTATTATGGCAAGCCAAATATAGAGTGCATGGACACTCAGTTCTGCAAAGGCAATTGAGGATTAACTTCTTTCTTATGTCAGACAAACAAAGTATTTGAAAATCAATAAGCAGATTTACTGAAACTCAAAACTCTTTCCAAAACTGATTTTGACAAAGACTTTGGAAACCCTTAATTGCCATTTTCATGTGGAACGGTGTTTTGTTCATTTTCTCCCAAGTGGGAAACGTCGTTGAGTACTCAATAAGGGTGGACTGTTAGGGCTAGTCTTTGAAGGGTTAGGGTAAGTCTCTCAGTAGGTGCCCACCTCTGAGGGGTGAGTCCTTCCTAAATAAGATGTCAGTCCAGTAGGTCGTGCCGGTCTAAGCTAGTAGTTTATTTTTCAGTCAAGTGACTATGTTTTGCCAAAATGGACACCCGGTTGTTGTTTGGGTATAGAGAAGGAGAAGTATCTTGCCTGGTAGGCCGATCACCTATCTTTTGTCAGTCTACAGAAAGTGTCGGCATTCTGACCGGTTATAGGGCCCAACGTGTGGTAACCCATGACCACCTTTTTGAGTGGTTGATTTTATTGATTATGCATGGTTGGAAAAGCTAAAACACCACTCTTGATTTTGACTAATGTTTATTGCTTGCCAGTGTTCTCTTTTAAAGGTTTTATACTTTGCATTCACGAACTATTTCCACTGGACACTCAAAGCACACACGGACTTACTGAGATTTCTGTCTCACCATCATTTTTACCATGATTTCAGGTCGATCCTGTTATGGGGATGAGTTGCTAGACATTGCTTGCCTTGGAAGAC
Organism: Voacanga thouarsii; assembly: GCA_026120185.1. Classification (NCBI taxonomy): domain Eukaryota; kingdom Viridiplantae; phylum Streptophyta; class Magnoliopsida; order Gentianales; family Apocynaceae; genus Voacanga; species Voacanga thouarsii. Next base: position 489,607 of record JANUWF010001049.1, on the reverse strand, counting down.
TTTCTAATAAATTTATTTTGTGTAATGCTTTGGGGAGATGAGAGTGGATAAATTTTATAATGGATTTGTTTATTGTATTCTTGGATTTATTCTTGGGTTGTAATAAATTTTATGTTAAAGTATTATTTTTATTTCGCTATTTTATTTGTGTGACCTAGTTATAAAGGCCCTTGTCCTTTGGACGGGGCGACATCCCTAGCCCTGGCGGGCCTAGGTAGTGGGGTGTTACAGGTACATAGGGAAAGATATGATAGGTTGAGAAATTCTAGGTGTCCTATGTATTTAATGCATGATTATCCTGGAAAAAAAGTATAATTATTTTAGTAAAAGAAAAATAAATAACATATGTCATCTTGTTATTAGCTAATCAAGCTATGCGGGAGCTCCTTATTTGTTGCATGGAAGTTCACGCAAGATTTTTCAAGAATTCTAGGAAATTTTACCTAAGTTCCATGGACACTTAAGCATGCCACCTAAGTGGACACCTAAGCACTATGTGGACCAATGAGAATGCACCAATTATTAAGCATTTAATACTTGTTTATCTTGAGAATGAAATTAATTTTGCTGAAAAGAGAAGGAGAATGGTGGTGGACTTCTAGATGGCCAATGTTAAGAGCTTAAAATGGATAAAAATAAGAGAAAAATAGATGAAGAGAGAGAAGGAAAGAATTTAGCAAGAAAAAGAGAGAAATTGGTGAGAATTGAGAGAAAAAGGAAGAAAACATGGTTCTTGGACGGTTTTGAGCACAAATCAAAAGAAAACATAGTTGAGAAATGAACAAGAAATGGATAATTTAGTTCATGAATGACTACTAAAGTGAATTGAGATTAGTCTTTAATGTAGGCATTTTGATCACAAACATGTGACAATTGTTGGATACTTTAATGATTTAGTGATACTGTATTAGAGGTAAGTTCCCTGAATGCTCGAAAACCTAGCACGTGCGGGTGATTTATGCAAATTGTAGTGATGCATAATATATACCTTTTGTTTTTTTGATAAAAGGTTTTCTGTATTTAATATGCTCCCAATCTTGTTAAGAATTTCTAGGAAAATATGAGTCCTTTAATGTCATGTATGCCAAAAATCTTAGTGTGCAAATGTTTTGACAAAAAGGAACGTTAGAAGGATTTGGTTTCTCTGAAAAAAAAAAGATAGTTTTTTTGATAAAATATGTGGTTTCGTTTCATATATAAATGACTTGAAATTCATGAGATTTATTCTTGAAACTATTCATTTTGATAAATAATGTTCTAACATGAAAGTGTCGCTTTAGATTTTCTTAAACCAACTTTGGTTTTCTTGAATAGGAAATGATCAATATTTTGGGAAATAATGTATTTTAACAAGAAATGGAATTTATTCAATTGTGAATATTTTTCCATAAATAGTGGTATGTTTCAAAGAATTTCAATCAAATTTATGAATCGAATTGACTTTTCTTCTGATTTATTCAGCTAAACCTTACATCCTGAGTATGGGATGAATTCTTGAACAATGGCATATTTTTTTGGAAGAAATTATGAAAATGCCCTTTTACTTGAAATATGGATATTATGAGTTTTATGGAATTGTAAATGGAATTTATTGAATTTAATTCTTCCTTTAGGGATAGAATTTTGGAATTTCTGAATAAAATGCTTTTTGGAAATAGGGTATGTCTAAAATGGCAAAAATACCCTTGGAAATGCATTTTATCATAAAAGAAGGACTTTTTATCATTTTTCTCTATGATTTGGGAAACAATCTCTCTGTATGAGATACACTTTTGGAAAACAATATTATGGTGCCAGGACATGTATTTTATTTGTATTCCATTGGGAAATGAATTAGTTATTTGGCCTTTACACCAATGGAATTGGACTGGTCTTGTGTACCGGTGAAGACGTTAAGTACTCAGGAAGGACTTTAATCATTCTACTAGCTTACGTTGGATGTTGATGACCCCAAGTAACCTAGTTAGTTCTGGGGATTGTCTTATTCCAAACAGGACGATAGGACATTGAGATTAGTTGTCCTAGCTAGCTGTTTAGCGCCTGGCAATTGCCTCATGCCTACGGGCATACACTTCCGAGTTGTTCACAGATGCTGGGTGGGGACACCTGGCATGTTCAACTACTTGCCACCGCAATGGTGATTAATGTTAGAAGTAGGACGTTTGGGCTTACGATAGTAAGTAAAATATTCTATTTTTGAGGCATTGTGCTGGTATGAACTTGCCACTCCGACAATGCATAGTTGAGTGCTGAAAAGCATGCTTCTTAGCACAATAAGACTATGATGTCGAAGGGGAAGCCTTGTGAGCTTTGTATATAGAGGGACCTTGTGTGAAACCCCAGTCAAGACCAACCTTAGAGTAAGGGGGTTGGGATGCATATCATACTTTATTTCATGATTAAATATGTTTTCATATGATTTCTATGTGCTTTGAATTTGATTTTATTATATTGAAGTCTTGTTGGTGAGTGATGTGTGAGAGGGGCAAAATGGTAATTTTTGCCCGAGGTGAAAATAAGGAGATAGCTTGTGGATTGAATAGGAAATAATTTTTCTAGTAGAAATAGCAACAAGAGTTGTTTTGGTTTAGTGGTTAGAGCCTTGTAATTAATTCTTGAGGTCGTGGGTTCAAAGTCCATCATAGAAGCTTTAGCTTGAGTAAATTTTATTTTGCTTGGGAAAGGATGGTTTCGGCCTTAAGGGCCTAGATTAATGTGGTGATGATGTTCTAGGAGAGAAATGATAGAAGTAACCTCATTCCACTCGTTTTACTCTTCTCGAAATTCTTATAGGGAAAATCATTCTTCCTTGATCTTTAATTTTCCTCAATTCTCAACTCATTAGTTTGATCAAGATGTTCTAGCCTTTTCCTTTCAGAAAATTCAGTAAAGTACTGAGGTCTTTTAGGATCAAAATGTCTTGGTAAAAGACTCCTTATGGTCTGAAAATTATGGTAGCGTTGTGGGAAATTTCAAGAGGAAAATCCCTCTAGTAAGTTTGCTAAAATTTTCCACTAGCTTAGTTCATCTTTCTTCATAGAATGAGTTGGAATTTTCCAGCTTATTGTACCTTCAAAAGGTCGAAATTTTTAGCTAAAATTCCCTCCCAAATGGTACCAGAAAAATGGTCATTAGGATCAGTTTGAAACCTGAAAATTCTTGTCCAATTTCGGACTGCTCAAGCTGGAGTAAAACAGGAAAAATTCCTGTACGAAAATCAGCTTTGAGAGCTTCAAACCAAGTTGTTTTCTCCCAGATTTTGTGCAGAACTTTAGCCATGTTTTTCCTCCATAAATAAGGTTGGAAACCAGCCTTGAATACCCCTAAAACCCCCCTTCCAGCTCGCTGTAAAATGGTTGGAAGTGGCAGACAAAAATCTGCCAGAAAATTCACTGTGCAGCGAAATTTCTGTGCAGATTTTTGTCCAGCTTGTTTCCTATCTCTCTTCCAGCCAAAACACCAACCCTAATCTATCAAAACCTTCCTTAAACCTCCATCAATAGAGCTCCATTGATCCCCTTGAACTTCTGCACGAAATTCCATTAATGGCTGTCCAAAAATCTCTCAAACAAATCCCTGCAATTTAGCTTAATTGGTTTCCAAAATTTCAGCCATCTTATTTAGTAACCTTCCATAATATTTTGCTCAATGGACCAGACTTCTTCTTCATCATTGTACACCCTACTTTCAGCCACCATAAGCCTCCATAAGTCAGCATTAATCCCACGAAATTCTGCTCAAACAATCAGCCATGGCAGCCTTCAAAGTTGTCCAAGCAATCAAGATATTCTTAGGATATTTACTTTCCAAATTCACTTCCTAAAAATATTCTTCAAGGATTGTAACAACTAACCTTTCATTTTCCCTCTCAAATCAGAGAAACATCCTCCTAAACCCTACAGAATTTTGGCAGCCCTCATTCCACAGAAAATTCGGCAGCCACAACAACCATTCCTCTCGATTTTTCTTCAGCTATCAAGAACACACACTACACCAAGAACACCTACTTCTTCTCTACACCTAATACAATCCATCTCAAACCCTCACGAAAATCTCCAGATTGAGTCTACTCATTGCTGTGAATCCATCAACACCAATATTAACATCAAACTCCTCCAAACATCTTGCTACTTCGGATCAAAGTAGAAATTTCTGGATAAGAACATCTTCAAGGTAAAATCACTCTATCAACATCATCCTCTTCAAACTTGATCACTAATGAAAACCTATATGAATAATCACACTAATGACATCCTCTTCTTCTTTCTCTCTCTCATCGACCGAAATTCCCTCTTTTGGCCGAATGGACTCTTCTTCCATGACCATGCTTTCGCCACTTTTCTTGAACAAGATTAGCCATCTAGGAGTTAAGATCTTCTCTAAACTCCTTCAAGTCATTCATCAATCAAGTAAGTACCTTCAATCCTCTTTTTAAAATTTTAGAATCATGTCTCTAGTATGATGTTCTGAGACGATGATTGGCGATGGGATTAAGTATGTGATGTTGTTGATTGAAGCATAAGTATATGTATGATTGAGAAGGAGATGGGATTTATGCATGGAAGGATTATTTTGGTAGATTGAATGATGAGTTGAGGCTTGATGCATGTCATAGGTAGTATTTGTGATGAAGCATGCTAGAGATTATGTCACCATTGGTGAATAGGATTTATATGCATGATTAGATTATTGAAGCCATGATCATGTTTATGCTAGTAGAGGTTAAGTCATGTCTTAATAAATTTAGATCTATGTCTATATGCAAGATTTGGATGATTTGATGAGTTGAAGGATTGTGCATGTTATTGATTGTGGTTGGCCATAGAATCTTCATCATGATCTAGTGGTCCCTAAGCTAATTTTATTTCATGAATAAAATGTTTAATAATAATTTTTGCTAGAGAATTTCGAAAACCCTAGGAAGGGTAGATTTGGAATTATTATTTATGTAAAGGATATTTTGGTCAAATAAATAATAAATTTTCTAAGAAATAAAATAAATAAATATTATTTAAAATAAAGAAATCAATTAAAGCCTTTATGAAAAAAAAAAAGATTTATACTTAGTAAAATATTTGCTAAAACAAAACCCTTAAGGATTTACTTGTTATTTTCCAAACAAAACTTATTAAGTTTGTTCTCAATTAATTTTAGCTATTAATTATTCTCTAACAATTAAGTTATTAATAAATCACTATTTTACCTAGTACCACATATAACTCTTGATCAAATAAACTCTAAATTTTCCTTAGCAAGATTTAAACTTTCAACCTATTAGGATTCACTTCCCAACCCATTAATTATTTTAAATAACAAATTAAACTTAGCTTATAAACCTACTTATTTATTATTTTACCTTAAAGCTTGGGACACTAGGATCATGGTAGTAGTGAATTGAGTTGATTTAAAATTAAGGAAGTGGATTGTGGCTTGAATCTGATTAAGATTTGTATTTGCCCATATGGGGTTAGGTCATTTGTCCGAGACCTTGTTGTTGTGAGCAAGACTCAGGTAAGCTCCTGCATAAAACATGTTTGATGCAAAATGTTTATTATGGCAAGCCAAGTGTAGAGTGCATGGACACTCATTTATGTAAAGGCAATTGAGGGTTAAATCCTTTCTTATTTCAAACATTTGAATTATTTAAAAGCTAATTAGCAGATTTACTCAAACTCAAACTCTTTCTAAAATTGATTTTGTTAAAGACTTTGGAAAACCCATAAATTGCCATTTTTCAAGTGGAACTGTGTTTTGTTCATTTTCTCTCCAAGTGGGATTTGTTACGTTGAGTACTCAATAGGGGTAGGCTGGTAGTACTAGTTTTGAAGAGCAAGAGTGAGTCTTCTGGTAGGAGGCCACCTCCAGAAGATAAGCTCAACTTAGAGAAATGTCAGTACTACTTAGTCAGGCCGATCCGAGCTAGCAGTTTATTTTATTTCAGTCAAGTGACTGTGTTTTGCCGGAATGGACACTCGATTGTTGTTTGGGTATAGAGAAGGAGGAGTATCTTGCCCGGTAGGCCGATCACCTACCTTTTGTCAGTCTGCACAAAGTGTCGGCATTCTAACTGGTTATGGGGCCCAACGTGTGGTAACCCATAATCCTTTCTTTCGAGTGGTTGATCTTATAAATTATGTATGGCTAGATAAGCCAAAACGCCACTCTTGCTGTTGACTAATGTTTGATGCTTGCCAATATTTCTCTTATAAAGGTTTTACACTTTGCATCCATGAACTGTTTTCAGTAAACACCCAAAGCACACATGGACTTACTGAGATTTCTGTCTCATCACCTTTTTATCATGATTTCAGGTGGATCCTGCTGTGGGGATGAGTAGCTAGTGTTATCTGCCTTGGAAGAGAATGTTGTTTTTTATTTTTATGTATTGCTTTGGGGAGTTGAGAGTGGATGATTTTATTTATGGATTTGTGTTTCCTTTTGGGAATTCATAGTTTTATTCGTGGATTTATTCTTGGGTTGTAATAAATTTTAAGTTAAATTATTATTTTCATTTCGCTATTTTAATTGTGTGACCTAGTTATAAAGACTCCTTGTCCTTTAGACGGGGCGACATCCTCGGCCCTGATGGGCCTAGGTAGCGGGGTGTTACACCTTGTATTGAGAGAAGTGCCTTATTTTTGAAAATGGGGCAGTGTTGTTCTTTAAACTTGGTTTTCCAAATTGGCCCAAACTGCAAGGTAGCATTTTTATTAAACATTGAATTTTCCACATGTGCCTGAAATTCAGAAATAACTCTTGAGCAAATCTTTTTATTAAGTTGTAGTGTTGTTTTCAGTGGAAAAGCATGACTAATTCCTATGATCTGTTTTATCAAGGAAATGTTTGGGAATTCTCTTTTCACCAATTTTTCTAAGAAATCATTGGCACACATGGGACTCACTAAGTGATTTTTCAGTCACACCTATTTTACTCTAATTTTCTTAGGACCAGGAGCTAAAAGTTAACCTTAGAACGGTCGGCACTCTTTTTATAGGGATAATATCCTACAATCTTATTTTTATGTATTTGTATGTACAATAATGCACTCTAAGTGGTAATTATCCTTCAGGATCATATTAGCATATTGGGTTGTAACTCTTTTATATTATATTATGGCTTTATTTGTTATAAAGACCCCTTGTTTTGAGAGATGAGACGGGGTGACCCTTGACATTTTTACACACTTCCTTATAATCTTATATAAGGGTGTTACAGAACCAATTCATCCAGATGACCGCCGCGGGTGTGGACAGTTGACAATCTTGTGTCCTTCTTCACCACAATTGAAGCATTTTAGGGGTTATTTTCCTCCCATCATATTTCCATTCCATGGCCCCTTCTTTTGCCATTGCGATTCTCCAACTCTCTTTTGATTAGTATTCTTGAATCTGCCTTTGTTCTTTTGCTTGGCTTGATCAATATCCTTACCTTCTATCCTGGATCCAATATCAATAGTAGCACTATGAGTGCCAGATCCATGCTCAAAAATACTCGTCTTAACTCTGGTCACAATCCTTTCACAAATTACCTTGTCCTGTCAGTTTTGGATTGCACTAGTAGAGGATAATATTTCGACAGTCGAGTAAAATTTGCTGCATATTGACCTACTGTTCGACCTCTTTGGTGGAAAATTTGAAATTCATCCTCTCTTTGTTCCATAACCCAATGAGGAATAAATTCCTTCTTAAAACTAGCTTTGAAATCTCTACCCAATCCTACTCTTTTTGTTCTTTCTACCGAGTCCACCAGTCTTGGGCAGGTCCTTGAAGTCGAAAGGTTGCAAATTGTACATTTCTCTATTCAGAATACCTTAAAGCAGCGAAGATGTTCTTCATTAGCTCAATCTAAGATTCAGCTTCTTGCTCCAAATTAGGTTTACCATGAAATTGGGGATGGTGAAACTTTAGAAACAGCTCATGGGCTTGATCATCTTCCATCTCACCCCTTCGCTCATGATTATTGGGATTATCCGATATTCACTACAAAGTGTCTGTCATTCTTTGAAAGGTATTCAACATTGCATTGTTTAAAGTTGTAAACTCTTTTCTTCCTATTGAGGTAACTTTGGCAGGTGATTCGAGGTGCTGATGAGTTGCTCTTTTAGGCGGCATCTATAAGTTTCTACAATACAACTAAATTAACCTTATCAGGTAAACACAGTACAAGTAGTAGAAAATATATCTGTATCTTATCAAAGGATACTATCAAAGCAAAATTAGGCGTATCATACACCTAACTGGCCGACACATGCAGCGTATTATCCTATATCTCATTTCTACTACTACTCGATATAGAGGGTTCAAGACTAGAAAAAATTAGGGAGGTCTCACGTATATCCAAATGGTGACCATCCTACTTTTTTGGATCAACCTTATCACCAAAATTCTCAAGATTAGGGTGGTTTACCAAAATCTCAATGTAACACCCCTACTAAAGGTAACAACGGAAGCATCTCCAATCCGAGTGTCACCCCGTCTAGTTACCCAGACAATGGGTCTTTATAACGAAAAATCCATCAGAGTATTATCTAAAAGGGAAACGTCCGAACTTATTCTATTGTTACTATGGTATCGTCCTCTATCCATAGGTCCTTTCAACTCCGAATCGTACAAAAAGGTAAGATAAAAGACATGTATGAGTGAAAAATCACCCAGTGTGTCCCGTGTGTGCTAGTGCTTTATCAACGAAGCATAGTACACAAAACTTTTGTGAAATAGCCTATCATTTGTTCATTACAAATGATTCCAAAACTCTTTAAGGAAGAGTGTATTAAGAACTCAATAATTTTTGGAAAACTTCATTTCAGATTTCAAAACATTGCCCAGTTTTTGAAACATAGGCACTTCTCCAATAGAAGGTCGGCTTGTATACAAGTCCTGCAGTCTTTGCCTTTAGCTACACGATTTCTTGTGCCAAGGACTGCGCCTTACAGCACGTCACCTGTGTCAGCTGGAACGGTGAGCAGCGTACAAATGTACCTCACCTTGCACTTTGGGATCTTTTACTTGCCACCATAAGCCAGGGTTCCCAATCCTGACGTCAATCACCATCGAGGTGGCAAGGAGTCAAACGCGCTGAGTGTACTCGCTCGGCATCCAGCGAATGACTCACAATCAAAGAGCGCCCGCAGACGCGGCAATTGCCAGGCTCTAAATGGCTAGCCAGGTATGACTCATCTCAATGTCTTGACGCCCTGTTTAGAGTAAGACAATCCCCTGAACTGATTAGGTTACTTGGGGTCGTCTATCTCTAACATGAGCTAGTACAAAGATTAAAGTCCTTACTGAGTACTCAACGTCACCAACCCCGTGTGACTGATTAGGCCAGAGGGTTATCTAATCTCACATAATTTTCATATCAAAACAGTTTTGGGGAAAAACAACATTTTTCCAAAATCATGTTGAAACCAGATAAAGGGTTCTTTTCACACATCAAAACATGTTTCCAAGAGCATCCGGGTCATTTTCCCCATACTCGATCACAAAAGTCATTTCCAAGGGTATTTAGATCATTTTACCGATACCCGATTTCCAAAAGATTTTCTGAAGGTATTCGGGTCATTTTACCCTTACCCGATTTGAGAAATATTCATAAGAGTTCCAATAAGGATATTTCGGTCATTTACCGAATACCCGAGTTCCAACCGTTTTCATAAAATATTCCAATCAGGACATTTGGAACATTTTCCAAATACCCGATTCCAAAAAGGAACTCATTTAAGGAAATCCAAAATTCTAATCTCAAAAGAGGATTAAATTCAATGTTTCCAAACATATTTCTATAAAATGTTCTAAATGGTAAATAATATATCATTTCATGGAAAAACAATGCACACTAACTTTAAAAGAGTTTTAGAAATCCAAAGGACTTACCTCGTGTCCTAAGCAATCATTTCCGTTCATGGCCGTTTAACCTTCGTTTCTACCGTTTTCGATGTTTCGTTGACCGTTTATCGCTAAACCTATATCAAACATCATTTTCAGCTCACTTCATGTTTGGCCGAAAAATTGCCGACGTACCCGATGGTTAGCCAACGTTCAACCATCGTTTAACCGATGGGACCGACGGTTAGCCGACGAGGCCGATGGTTAGCCATCAGTTAGGGAAAACGTTTCACTTTCGTTCGCGTCGTTTTTCTGTCGTTTGATCAATTCTTTTGTTTTCCTTTTTCCACATCCATCCTCCCTTCATAAAAAAGGGATTCACTTCATGTTTCCCCAATTAATTTATCCAAAATCACATAAGTAGTCCCCCTTAAGTCCATTCATTTTCGGACTACTTTATGAAATTTTATTGGTTTGACACACCATTTTGTTTTACACGTAACTTTCAATTTACAGCTCTGATTTGGCTCCATGATATACCAAAATGACTGTAAGACTTTCAAATTTAATTACGTATTGGCCTTTTTTAGAGTTCTGGTTCCAGTATCACGGTACTGGGAAAAAACAGCCTCAGTAATTTTGACTTAGTTTCACTATTCATTCTTTCCTTAACAGTCTGCAATTTTCCAGTTTGACACCCTAACTTGTTTTGCCCATAACATTTAATCCAAAAATCAAAATGATGTCAAACCAATTGTAAAATATCCTTAAGACATTCCTTTACAAGTTTCAATTCATGGAGTACCATTTCTATTGTCCATTTTGTTCAGTTTTGAACACAAAGATCCAGTAGTAAAATCCCGTTACTGATTTGGCACCTTTTACTATTTTCACCATAAATTTTGATCCGTAAATCCAATTAACCTCAAACTTGTTCTAAAATGTCTCTATGATCCTTAGATACAATGATATATGCCTGCTTTGTTCAAATCCAGAAACATTACAGATTTATTGAACATAAAACCTCCCAGAATTTTCTGCACACAAGGACAGCTTTCACACAACTTCACCGAACTAGTTTCCATACTTCACACATAAACTTCTCACAATATATATACCAAAATGATCTCCATGCTTTATATAATAACTTTCCTTCAATTAAGGTAGTTCTTTACCTTTTCTTTGCTGTGTTTGGGGGCTGAACAGTCCAAGTATCTTCTTTCTTTTCTCTCCTCTCTATTTCCAGTTTCTCTCTCTCTTTCTTCTCTATTTCCTTTTCTTTTATCTTCTCTCTTTTCCCTCTTGTTTGCTCCAAAATTCTAGCTATCTAAAGCCATTTCAGCCGGCCCTCATGGCCTATATATAGAGAAATATGGTCTTCAAGTTAAAGGTTCATTAAATGGTCTCAAACATTTGGAAGCTCTTGCTTGGTCCACCTAGCTACTTATGTGTCATTTAGAATATTCAAGAATTCTATGGTGATTTGGCAACTCTAGAAGCCCTTAGATCTTTATAGAATTCAAAAGAAAATTGTAGAATATCCAAGAAGGTCTTGGATTTATTTAGAACCTACAAGAGCATTTGTGATGCTTGTAGAAATTCCTAGAATTCTCAAGAACCATTAGATATTTTCTAATCTTGCATGGCCATGCATAATCAACCATGGTTAACTTGCTCAAATCAAGATTTGCTTAATTAAGCTTGGTCAAATGAAGTCAAAAGGCAGTCCAACTTGGTCAAGATTGTCATGCTTGTGGGCCATCCTTATTTATTTCTTGTGGGCCCTCTAAATTATCTCAACTTATCACAACCAATCAAATAGAAGCACCTGACCTCATTAACCAATCACTAAATGACACTTACCAATCACAAGAAGCCACACGTCCCATTTCCAACCGCAATTTCTACTTTCTTCAGAAATGACCAAAATCGGGTCCGTAATGAAAAAATATTTTATTTCACTATCCAACTCCAAAAATTCCACTGAATCTGATGAGACTCCACTTCATCATAGAGGACAAGGACCGATGACTAGAGCGAGGACCAAGAAGCTTCAAGATGATTTTCAATTGATCATCAAACAATGCTTGAGGATGAAGGAGGATTGGAGGGTTAGGGAAGCGAGCCAAGAGTTCGTGTTGATGACCATCCACGAAGGACCCCAATAAGAACTTAAGCCGTCAGCAAAAGGGGATGAAATTTGACAAGGAAGGCTTCCAGAGGACAGCCGGAGCTGGCTCCATGCAGCCAACCCGGCGCCGGCTCCATTATGTCCAAAACCAACACTCAAGCAAACAAGAACCGGTCAAAGACAGAACCTAACCGGCGGCGGTTGTGATGTTCCAAACCGGCACCGGCTTGACCCTGGGCAGTCATCGACTGTTCCATTTTTTAATGCTTTTCTCCAGTTTTAATTGCTTGTAAAGATTTATTTTGACCTTAAATTGTAACTAAACCTCAGGAATTACTTAGCTAGGGTTAGGGTAGTATAAACAGCACCTTTATTACTTTGGCAAGACAATTCACTGAACTTTAATTCAAAATTGAGAGAGAATCTTAAGAGGCCAAGCCTCCTTGTTCATCTTGTTCAAGACCAAGCTAAAGGGTTAGTCCTCCTTTTGTAAGAGTCTATAAATCTTTTGGATAATCCAATGTTGTTTTCTTTGAATGGGGTATTAGTTTCTTTGTTCTTCTAGGGTTCGTTTGAAATTCAATATTTGGGTGCCTATTTTCTCTATTCTATATGTTCTTGCTTGCCTTTGTTGCTTCAAGGATGTTAGGGTGAGAATCTAGTAAAACTTTCTATTCATCTTGAGGGTCTTTGAGGCTTTGTTCTTCAAGTTTGTTCTTCAAGGGTTTGAAAGAGTGTAGATAGTTAGGTTACCTTTCTCCTTTGTGACAAGAAAAGTCCCTGTTTTGGTTTCCTTTGATTGAGCTGAACACATAGCCACCAAAACACCACAACACCAAGAAAAAGCCACCACAAAAAGTTATATAAAAGTGTTTGGTATCAGAGCAATGAAAATCTTGATTCCCATCAAAGCTTGAAAATAATAAAATGAGCTCTTCAAAGTGAAGAAAAAGAAAAACAGGGCAAATCCCGTAACTGAAAAATATGCTTCAAAAAGGTCATTGAATCTTTGTTATATCTTGAATTTTATATTAGGAAATTACTCCTTGATGTTGTTATAATCCTTGGGAACAAATTTGTCTTGTGTTTGTGGTGAAACTTGGCTTGAATATGGTTGAAAATTCCGATTGCTCTTCAGTGACGAGTTCAGCCAAGGTGTTTGATAAATGTTCCCTGAGAGTGTTTTTGGCTATAGTTGGGAGCTTTGATTCTTGATTTTGATTCTTTGGGTTTTTATGACTTGTTATATCACTTTAATAGTGAATTCCGTGATCATTGAGCTCAATTTCTCTACTGCACACTAGTGACCATCTTGTTCTTCATCATCCTAGTTTTAGTTGTTCTTGTCTCTTTGTATTTGATAATTCTTATTTGTTTCTTTCTTAGAATTGTTTCTTGTGCGCTTAGTGCTTGTTCTTGAATTGATTGAATCCACCTTTTCTTGAATTCTTGACCTAAAACTTGATTGTTTAAGGTGCCCAACAAGTGTTTGTTTGAAATTCCCCTAAGACTCCCAAATTGGAAAATTCTCTTGATTTGTGTGACTCAATCAGCTGGACTAAATCTTTAGCTATTGGGGAGAATTGGGATCGAACAAGAAGGCTTGAGTGTTGAGAAAAAGGTAAGAGGGTGAGCTTATCATTAAAAGAGCCTAAGGGAGCAAACACGAGCGTGGAGTGATCAATTTGGAGAGCCATCGCGCGAGGAAGTGAGTGAGGATCTATTTTTCTTCTAACCTCTTTGTTTTGTAGGTGTAAGGTAATATTCCATCACCATGGCCCATGAACAAGAGATCTTAAAGTGTAACCCAAGTGGACCTAGTAGACCTCAAGAAGAACAATATGATGCTAGGGGACTACATGAAGATATGGAAGAATTGATGAGGATAATGCAAAGCGAGTTCCAAAACTTGACAAGGGAGTTGAGAAACTATCTTGGATAGTCTTCTACCGTTGCACAAAAGAGAGGCCAAGAGCGGTATGAAGTGCCTAATCCAAGGATGAGGGATGGTGATGCCCATACTCCTCCGTAACATGTCCAACAAGGGAAAGAATGGGATGAACACTCTATTGGGGGTATCCAACAAGCTCCTATGAGAGGAGAAAGACATGGCTTGAGAGAAGGACGAGGAAGAGGCCAAGGAAGGAACGGAGGGATCAATGTAAGAGGGCTAGAAAGAGAATTTGAGGGAGTTGATGAATAGTATGAGGGGGATCATGTCGAGGCTTTTGGGGAACAACATAGAAGATGGGGCCATAGGGGAGGAATGAGAGAATGAAATGATTGGAAAGGGAGTTGAGCCATATTAAGTTGAAGGTGCCTACATTCTATGATAAAAGTGACCCCGAAGCTTATTTTGAGTGGGAAAGCAAAATGGAGATATTTCTAGAAAGCCATAACTATAGTGAGAGGTCAAAAGTGAGGTTTGCTGTTTTGGGATTCTCGAAGTATGCTTTGGTATGGTGGGAGCAAGTTAGTGTACAAAGAAGACAAATGGGAGTGAAAATCGTGGCTAATTGGAATTTGTTGAAAGACATGATAAGAGCAAGGTTTATACCACACCATTACTATAATGATCTCTACCAAATGCTCCAAGCACTCAAGCAAGGGAACAAGAGTGTGGAGGATTACCATAAGGAAATGGAGGTTATGTTGATGAGAGCTCAAATCCATGAGGATCCAAGAGCTACAAGGGTAAGATTTTTTGGAGGATTAAATAGGGAGATTGCCAATTTAGTGGAATTGCACCCCTATGATCGCTTGGAGGATATGGTACATGTCGCCATGAAGATTGAAAAGCAATTAAGGAGGAGGGCATTTACTAGACCAACACTACCAAATCCCAACACAACTAGCAAGGTGGAAACTAAGAAGGATGAAGCCCCTAAACCATATCAAAGGGACTTCAACAAACCGAGGGAGGCTTGGAAACCTAGGGAGGATTGGAAACCTAGGGAAGGATGGAATAAGGATAAAGGGAAAACCATGGAGAGGCCACAAAGGAATAGAGACATCAAGTGTTTTAAGTTCCTAGGATATGGACATACATCCCATGAGTGTCCAAGAAAGAGGGCGATGTATACCAATCCCTATGGTGAGGTTTCTACCGACGAAGAAGAAGAGAAAAAAAAGAACCAAGGAAACCAAGAGGGAATTGGAGATGAGGAGAGTGATGAAGGGAAAGTTGTGGGACAAGAATACTCCTTAGTAGGAGTCACAAGAAGGTCATTGAGCTCACAAGCCATTCAGGATCAAGACCACCAACAAAGAGAGAACATTCTCTACACTAGGTGTCTAATCAACAAGACCCCTTATAGTGTCATTGTGGATAGTGGGGGTTGCACCAACGTGATTCGTGCAGATTTGGTTGAAGAATTAGACATGAGTTGGATTAAGCATCCCAAGCCTTACAAACTACAATGGTTGAATGATAGTGGGGAAATAAGAGTAAACAATCAAGTGTTGGTGTCTTTTGAAATGGGTAAGTACAAGGATGATGTACTTTGTGATGTAGTGCCCATGCAAGCGGGACACTTACTACTAGGGAGGCCTTGGCAATCTGATAGGCATGTGAAACATAATGGGAGAAAGAATACTTATTCCCTACTCAAGGAGGGAACTAAGTTTACCCTCACCCCTATGGCCCCTAGTGAGGTGAGCAAAGACCAAAGAATCATGAAAGAAAATGAGAAGAAGAAGGGAGCACTAGAAGTTAAGCAAAAGCAAGAAAGTGAGAGGAAAGAAAAGGAGAGGCAGGAAAAAGAATTGAGAGAGAGAATTAGTAAGCAAGTGCCTTTGACAATCAAGGATAGAAATGAGCAAGGCCTAGAGATGGGAGGTAAAAAGAGAGTGAACTTCTTTGCAAAAGAGAGTGAGATCATAGAGGCTATAGAAGCTAAGGAACTGGTTATTCTTCGTTTATGCAAAGGTTCTTATGTTCCTACTAATAATTCCACATTGACTTTACCGCATGAAATTGCAGCTATTCTTCAAGAGTTTGAAGATGTTTTCCCAAATGAGGTGCCTGGAGGACTACCACCATTGAGAGGAATTGAGCATCAAATTGACTTTGTACCTGGAGCCATCATCCCCAACTGACCGGCATATAGAAGCAATTCGGAAGAGTCCAAGAAATTGCAAAAGTAAGTGGAGGCATTGCTTGAGAAGGGACATATGAGAGAGAGCCTAAGCCCATGTGCAGCTCCGGTTCTCTTGGTGCCCAAAAAGGATGGGACATGGCGTATGTGCGTGGATTGTTGTGCTATCAATAACATAATGGTAAAATATCACTATCCCATCCCTAAGCTAGATGATTTGCTAGATGAGCTATTTGGTGCATGCATTTTCTTAAAAATTGATTTGAAATCTGGTTATCACCAAATTAGGATACGAGAAGGGGATGAATGGAAAACAACTTTTAAAACTAAACAAGAGTTGTATGAGTGGCTTGTCATGCCTTTTGGATTGTCTAATGCTCCTAGTACTTTCATGCGATTAATGCACCATGTTTTGAGGGAATTCATTCGAAAATTTGTTGTTGTGTACTTTGATGACATCTTAATTTATAGAAAATCATATGTGGATCATTTAAATCATGTTCAAAGTGTGCTTGTGGCTCTCCGAAGGGAGAGATTGTATGCTAATCTTGAGAAATGCTTTTTTTGCTTGGAGAAGATTACATTCCTTGGGTATGTTGTGAGTGCAAGAGGGATTGAGGTTGATGAGGGAAAAGTGAAAGCTATCCAAGATTGGCCAACCCCTACCACCATTACCCAAGTCTGTAGTTTCCGTGGGCTAGCTAGTTTCTATAGGAGGTTTATCCAAAATTTTAGCACTATAGCAGCCCCTCTAACCGAAGTGGTAAAGAAAAATGTGAGATTTAGGTGGGAAGAAACACAACAACAAGCCTTTCAAACCCTCAATGACATTTTGAGCCAAGCTCCAATTCTTATTCTTCCCAATTTTGAGAAGGCTTTTGAGATAGAGTGTGATGCAAGTGGGGTGGGAATAGGCGCGGTCTTGACCCAAGATAGAAAACCCATTGCATACTTAGTGAAAAATTGTCCGGGGCAGCTCTTAACTATTCTACCGATGATAAAGAGCTTTTTGCTTTGGTGAGGACCTTAGAGTATTGGCAACATTACATTTTGCCAAGAGAATTTGTCATTTACACCGATCATGAGACCCTTAAACACCTCAAGAGCCAACAAAATTTGAACAAGACGCATGCAAGATGGATGGAGTTTATTGGGACATTTCCATATGTCATCCAATACAAGAAGGGTAAGAAAAATGTGGTAGCGGATGCACTATCTCGAAGGTATGCACTTCTCAACTTTTTGGATACTAAACTTCTTGGTTTTGAATTTATAAAAGATTTGTATATTGATGATGAGGAGTTTGGAGATATTTTCCATGCTTGTGAGAAAGGTGTACTTGCTAAATATCATAGGTATGATGGTTTCTTGTTTAGGGAGGCAAGGCTTTGTGTGCCAAATGGTTCCATTAGAGCGTTGCTAGTTCAGGAATCCCATAGTGGGGGACTAATGGGGCATTTTGGTATTGTAAAAACCTTAGGCATCCTTTAGGAACATTTCTTTTGGCAAAAAATGAGAAAGGATGTGGAACGACATTGTTTTCAATGCATTACTTATAACACCCCGCTACCTAGGCCCGCCAGAGCAGGGGATGTCGCCCTGTCTAAAGGACAATGAGTCTTTATAACTAGGTCACACAAATAAAATAGTGGAATAAAAATAATACTTTAACTTAAAATTTATTAAAACCCAGAATGAATCCAAGAATTCCCAAAAGAAAAAAAAATCCATAAATAAAATCATCCATTCTCAACTCCCCAAAGCAATACATAAAAATAAAAGACAACATTCTCTTTCAAGGCAGATAACCCTAGATACTCATCCCCATAGCAGGATCGACCTGAAATCATGGTAAAAATGTGATGAGACAGAAATCTCAGTAAGTCCGTGTGTGCTTTGGGTGTTCAGTGAAAACAGTTCGTGGATGCAAAGTGTGAAATCTTTATAAGAGAAATATTGGCAAGCAATAAACATTAGTCAAAAGCAAGAGTTGTGTTTTCCTCTTTTTGAAACCATACAAGTACACAATAAAATCAACCACTCATAAAGGTGGTCATGGGTTACCACACATTGGGCCCAATAACCATACAACGGTCAGAATACCACACTTTGTGTAGACTGACAAAAGAAATACTGGCAAGCAATGAATGATGTTAAAAAAACAAGAGTGGTGTTTTGGCTTTCAAACCATACAGGTATAATAAAATTAACCACTCAAAAAAGGTGGTCATGGGTTACCACACGTTAGGCCCCATGTCCACATGGTCAGTATGCCACACTTTGTGCATACTGCCAATCAGAATGCCACACTTTGTGCAGATTGACAAAAGGTAGGTGATCGGCCTACTGGGCAAGATACTCCTCCTTCTCTATACCCAAACAACAACCGGGTGTCTATTTCGGCATAACACAATCACTTGACTGAAAAGAACACTGCTAGCTCGGACCGGCATAACTAAGTAGTACTGACGTTTCTCTAAGTTGAGCTTATCTTCTAGAGATGGCTTCTTGCCAGAAGACTCATTCTTGCTCTTCAAAACTAGTACTACTAGCCTACCCTTATTGAGTACTTAACGTAACGTATCCCACTTGGGAAAAATGAACAAAACATAGTTCCACTTGAAAATGGCAATTACGGTTTTCCAAAGTTTGTGGCAAAACTGGTTTTAGAAAGAATTTTAGGTTTTGAGTAAAACCGCCCCTTGATTTACAAATAATTTATTTGTCTGAAATGAGAATGGAAATAATCCTCAATTGCCTTTACAGAAATGAGTGACCATGTACTCTACATTTGGCTTGCCATAAAAAGAATCATTTTTCATCAAACAGGTTTTATGCAGGAGCTTACCTGATCCTTGCTCACAACAAAGGTCTCCAACAGCTGACCTAACCCCGCATTGGGTAAATACAAGCCGCAATCAAACTCAAACCAAAGATTCACTTTCACAAATAAAACTAACTCAACTTACTACAATCATGTCCCTAGTGTCTCAAGCTTTAAGGCTCGATAATAAATAAAAGGGTTTATAAAATAAATTTAGTTTGATATTAAAATAATTAGAGTTTGGGAAATAGGTACTAATAAGTTGAAGGTTTAAATCTTTCTAAAATAATTTAGAGTTTATTTGATGAAAAGTCCTAGGTGGAATTAGGTAAAATAATGATTTATTAATAATTTAGTTGTTAGAGAATAATTGATAATTAAAATTAGTTGAAAATAAATTTTAATGAGTCTTGATTGAAAGATACTAAATAAATTTTAGTAGGTTTTGATTAAAAGATCATAATTAAATTTTAATAGTAAATATTTTACTTATTATGAATATTTTCATAAAAGGCTTTATTTGATATTATCATTTTATATATAATATCTATATATTTTATTTTTCTAGCAAAAACTATTATCTATTTGACTAAAATATCCTTATTATATATATAATATTCCAAATCTACCCTTCTTAGGGTTTTTTTGAACTTACTTAGCAAAATCATATTATTAAATATTTTATTCATGAAATATAAATTAGCTTAGGGACAACTAGATCATTATCATATTTCTATAGCTAACCACAATCATGAACATATAGAATCATTCAATTCATCAAATCATCCAAATCATGCATATAAGCATAGATCTAACGATATCAAGACATGATCTAACCTTTTCTAGCATAAATATGATCATGGCTTCAATAATCCAACACGCATATAAATCCTATTCACTAAATGTGGTATAATCTCTAGCATACTTTATCACAAACACTGCCTATGACATGCATCAGGCCTCAAATCATCATACTATCAACCAAGACAATCCTTCCATGCATACATCCCATCTCCTTCACAATCATACATATATTCATGCTTCAACCCTAACAATACATACACAAATCCTATCTCCATCCACCTTCTAACAACATCACCCTAAAGACATGAATATAGGATTTAAAAGAAAGATGGAAGGCACTTACTTGGTTGATGAATTCCTTGAAGGAGTTTAGAATGGATCTCAACTCCTAGATGTCTAACTTTGTCCAAGGGAGATGGCGAAAACATGATCATGAGAGGAGAAGCCATCCGGCCAAGAGAAGGGAGGTTCGGCCATGAGAGGAAGAGAGAGAGAGAGAGAGAGAGAGAGAGAGAGAGAGAGAAAGAGACCATTAGCATATTTATTCACATATGTTCTCACTAGAGATCAAGATTGGAGAAGATGAAGTTGTTAGAACAAACTTTACCTTGAAGGTGTTCTTGAACCTTCACAGAATTTTCTGGTTTTAATCCGAAGTAGCGAGTTGATTTGTGGAGTTTGATGTTAAGAATGGTGTTGATGGACTCACGACAGTGAGTAGGTCAAATCTGGAGATTTTAGAGAAGGTTTGAAGTGGTTTGGATGGGTATTAGGTGAAAGGAAGAAGTAGGTGTTCTTGGTGTAGTGTGTGTGTTCTTGAAGGTTGAAGGAATTTGAGAGAATTTGATTTGCAACTGCCGAAATTCTGTGAGAACTAGGGCTGGCCGAATTTTTGTAGGGTTTAGGAGGTTGATTCTCTGATTTGGAAGGGAAAAGGAAAGGTTAGTTGTTACAATCCTTGAATAATATTTTTGGGAAGCAAATTTGGAAACTAGATATCACAAGAATCTCTTTGATTATGGAAGAGCTTTTGGAAGTCTGCAATGGACGAATTTCTGGCAGTGTTTTAGCTGAATGAGAGCTGGTTGAAGGAGGCTTAGGGTGGCCGAAATCATGGAGTATAATGGTGAAGAGAAGGTCTGGTTGTTTGAGATATATTTTATGGAAAGTTGCTAAACTATGGTGGCTGGAATTTTGGTAATCAATCAAGCATAATTGTAAGGATTTGTTGGAGAGATTTTCGGACAGCCATGGCTGAGTTTCATGCAGAAGCTTAAGGGGAACAATGGAGCTCTGTTACTGAAGGTTTAAGGAAGGTTTATGCAGAATAAGGTTGGTGTTTCGGCTGGAAGAGAAATAGGGAACAAAGCTGGAAAATTTTCCTGCACAGAATTTTCTGGACAGATTTTCGGCTGCCATTTCCAGCCATCTTGCAGAGAGTTTGAAGGGGAATTTCAGGGGCTTTCAAGGCTGGTTTCCAGCCTTCTTCATGGAGGAAAAACATGGCTAAGGTGCTGAACAAAATCTGGAATAAAACAACTTGGTTTTGGACTCTCAAAGTGGCGATTTGTACAGGAATTTTTCCTGTTTTTGCTCCAGCTTTGAGCAGTCCGAAAATGGCCAAGAAATTCAGATTACAAACTGATCCTAAAAACCATTTTTCTGGCAGCATTTGGGAGGGAATATTAGCTAAGAAACTCGATACTTTGAAGGCACAATAAGCTGAAAAATTTCAGCTCATTCCAAGAAGGAAGATGAACTAGCTAGAGTGAATTTTTAGAAAGTTTACTAAGGAATTTAATTCACTTGAAATCTTTCCCCCTCTTCCATTGTTTCGGTCCATATGATGTCTTTTACTATGATATTTCGAACCTTCAAAGCCACTGCACATTGTTAGAATTTTTCTAGAATAAAATTGGCTTGAACAAAATGAACAAACTAATGAATTGAGAAATAGGAAAAATTAAGGATCAAGAGGAAATGAATTCCCCTTTGGAATTTTGTGTAGAGCAAAATAGTAGGATTTGAAGACTCCTATCATGTCTCTCATAGGACAACATCTCTACCCTACTCCAAACACCACTAAGGCTGAAAATGATACTTCCCAAGCAAAAATAAAATTTAACCAAGCTAAAGCTCCTATGATGGAATTTGAAACCAAGACCTCAAGAATTAATTCTAAGGCTCTCCAAACCACAACAACTCTTGTTCTTATTTCCTCTCTAAAAATATTTTCCTATTCAATCCTCAAGCTATCTCCCCTTTTCCACCTCAAGTAAAAATTACTATTTTGCCCTTCTCACTCAATAATCAAAATCAAGCCCTCTAGACTATAAAATACAAATCCAAAGCACATAAAATCATACAAAAATATATTTAAACATGCAAATAAATATGCTATGCATCCCAATCCCCCTTACTCTAAGGTTGATTTTGACTAGGGTTTCACATTACTTGTAGGCGAGCTAAGTCTAGAGCTCTTCCACATGGTCTTTATACTCCTTTGCCCACACCTAATGTGCCCTGGGTTGATATTTCAATGGACTTCATTTTAGGATTGCCTAGGTCCAAGGGGGGCAAGGATTCTATATTTGTGATTTTTGATAGATTTTCCAAAATGGCTCATTTTGTGGCTTGTTCCAAGACTAATGATGCGTCATATATTGTAGATTTATTCTTTAAGGAAGTGGTGAGAATGCATGGGATTCCAAGGACTATTAACTCGGATAAGGATACAAAATTTCTTAGCCATTTTTGGAGAGTTTTATGGAACAAACTTGGGACTAACCTTTTCTTTTCCATAGCTTTTCATCCCTAAACGGACGGACAAACCGAGGTGGTCAATCGTACACTCACCCAACTCTTTCGGGCTATAATCAGGAAGAACTTGAAGAATTGGGAGGAGTGCTTGCCTCACATTGAGTTTACATACAATAGGGCTATTCACTCTACCACTTCTTATTCTCCTTTTGAAATTGTATATGGTTTTAATCCTCTAACTCCTTTAGATTTGGTTCCTTTGCTTATAGGTGAACGGTTGAACCCTGATGAAGCTAAGAAAGCAGAAATGGTGAAGGCGCTGCATGAGAAGGTGAAGGAAACCATTGCAAAACATAACGAAGAGATCGCCCATAAGCACAATCAAGGAAGGAAAAAGGTTTCTTTTGAGCCGGGTGATTGGGTATGGGTGCACCTTCGTAGGGAGAGATTCCCCACGCAACGCCGAAGCAAACTTGATCCAATGGGGGATGGACCATTTTAAGTTCTTGCCAAAGTTGGAGATAATGCCTACAAGATAGATCTACCAGGTGAGTATCACGTTAGTGCTACCTTTAATGTTAGTGACCTCTCTCCTTTTGATGTAGATGATGGCAAAAATTCGAAGATGAATCCTTTTCAAGGAAGGGGAGATGATAAGACTCCACTTCATCATGGAGGACAAGGACCGATGACTAGAGCGAGGGCCAAGAAGCTTTAAGATGATTTTCAATTGATCATCAAACATTGCTTGAGGATGAAGGAGGATTGGAGGGTTGAGGAAGCGAGCCAAGAGTTCGTGTTGATGGCCATCCGCGAAGGACCCCAACAAGAACTTAAGCCGTCAGCAAAAAGGGATGAAATTTGACGAGGAAGGCTTCCACAAGACAGCTGGCGCCGGCTCCATGCAGCCAAACCAGCGCCGGCTCCATTCTGTCCAAAACCAACACTCAAGCAAATGAGAACCGACCGAAGACAGAACCTAACCGGCGCCAGTTGTGATGTTTCAAACCGGCGCCGGCTTAGCCCTGGGTAGTCGTCGACTCTTCCGCTTTTTAATGCTTGTCTCCGATTTTCTTCACTTTTAATTGCTTGTAAAGACTTATTTTGACCCTAAATTGTAACTAAACCTCAGAGATTACTTAGCTAGAGTTAGGGTAGTATAAATAGTTCCTTTATTACTTTGACAAGACAATTCACTGAACTTTAATTCAAATTTGAGAGAGAATCTTAAGAGGCCAAGCCTCCTTGTTCATTTTGTTCAAGACCAAGCTAAAGGGTTAGTCCTCCTTTTGTAAGAGTCTATAAATCTTTTGGATAATCCAATGTTGTTTTCTTTGAATGGGTCTTAGTTTCTTTGTTCTTCTAGGGTTCGTTTGAAATTCAATATTTGGGTGCCTATTTTCTCTATTCTATATGTTCTTGCTTGCCTTTGTTGCTTCAAGGATGTTAGGGTGAGAATCTAGTAGAACTTTCTATTCATCTTGAGGGTCTTTGAGGATTTGTTCTTCAAGGGTTTGAAAGAGTGTAGATAGTTAGGTTACCTTTCTCCTTTGTCATAAGAAAAGTCCCTGTTTTGGTTCCCTTTGATTGAGTTGAAAACATAGCCACCAAAACACCACAACACCAAGAAAAAGCCACCACAAAAAGTCATATCAGAATCCATTGGTAACACTTGGATTCTTCAATTCCCTCTCTACTCGGTCAAATTTGGGATCGAAGTCATGAACGCGACTAAAATGACGAAAATGCCCCCAATACCCCAAGTGGCACAATTTGCACAAAAACGTGTGTCTCATTGCACTGATCAATTTTTCTTTCTAGAGTACCTTAAAATTCTTATTTTGTTGATCTTAATAGCCTTCCAAAAATTTAGGGTACGGGTAGAACAAATCCAATAATTACATCCAGGTCCCTACAAAACTTTATTTCCCCAAAGTATTCGTCTCAATACACCGATCAACTTTTGTTCTGGCCGTTGATATAAATTCTCATCCTATTACAGGTAGTAGCAAATCAGAAGTAAAAAGGTGGGGTGTTACACTCAATCACCCTTATCACTTGCTCCTTATTCAGATTTTCCACAATAAACTTATCCTATCAATAACCAATGACTATTACTCTAATACCAATTGTAACACCCCTAACAGAAATCATGGCAGAAGTGTGCATCACTGTTAGGGGTTGCCCCGTCCAGTTTCCCAGACTAAGGGTCTTTCTAACAAATTTCACAACTTAAAATAGTGTACATAGGTTAGTTCACTACATCTATATAATTTACATATACAACTGAAGAGTTTACAGACTCCGCAAAAAGGAACAGTCTTCACTCTGGCCATGTTCCAACTTTCGATCCTAGAAAAAATAAAGGGAAACATGTGTGAGTGAAAATCACTCAGTAAGTCCCATGTGTGCCAGTGATTTCTCAGAAAAATTAGTGAAAAGAGATTTCCCAGACATTTTCTTAATAAAAACAAATCACAGGACTCAGTCGTGCTTTTCCACTAAAAACAACTCTACAACTTAACAAAAGGTTTGCTCAAGAGTTACTTCAGAATTTCAAGCACAGATGAAAAATTCGAAGTTTAATGAAAATTTTGCCATGCATCCGAGCCAATTTGGAAAACCAAGTTTCAAATATCAACCTTGCTCTATTTTTAGAAATATAGCCACTTCTCTGAATAGAAAGTTGACCTGTGTGCAAAGCTCACAAGGCTTCGTCTTCGACATCATAGTCTTATTGTACTAAGAAATATGCTTTTCCACACTAAACTATGCATTGTCAGAGTGGCAAGTGCATACCAACACAATGCTTTAAAAATAAGAATCTTTTACTTGCCATAGTAAGCCCAAGGGTCCTACTCTTGACATCAATCACCATCGAGGTGGCAAGGAGTTGAACACGCCATGTCCTTATCTAGCATAAGTAAACAACTTAGAATAATATGTATACAAGGCATAGGCAATTGCCAGGCCCTAAACAGCTAGCCATGACGATTAATCTCAATGTCCTATTGTCTCGTTTGGATTAAGATGATCCCCAGAACTGATCAGGTTACTTGGGGTTGTCTACCTCTAATGCATGCTAGCACAAAAATCAAAGCCCTTGCTGAGTACTTAACGTCTTCACTATTTTACAAGACCAATCCAATTATATTAGAACACAAGGTCAAATAAGTAAGTCATTCCCGAAGGATTATAAATAAAACATTTCTCCGGGCCAAAATATCAATTTTCAAAAGTTATTTCCACATCAAGGGATTTTTTTTTTTTCACCAAAATAGTAGCGTAGAAGGATAAGAAGTCCTTCCCGCATCATTAAATTATTCCTTAAGGGTATTTACATAAATTTTACAAATTTAGTATACTTGAGTCCAAAAGGACTAACTTTTATCAATCCAGAATTCAAAATCCCAAAATGGAAATAAATTCAAAGATTTCATAATTTCATTGTGCCTAAATGCTTTAGACTAAATTATAGTTCAAGAAAGTAAGAATTCACAATTCTGTACTTTTTATCATAAAACATGGAATAAATCATACTTGTGCGAGTAAAGTATTCGTATACTACACATGCTGCATAAATTCAGTCATTCTCTATGTTTTTATGACCATAGAATATTTGTCGTACAACGAATTCAAAATCCTTCGTAAAATATTCCAATTTTTGAAATTCTTCCAATTTATGCCTAAAAAAAACCCAAACTTTGGTCAGAAAATCCAAAAGGTTTATCATTCACCTTTTCATACTTTAGGGAAAATACTCACTATTAAATTGCATTTTAAAACCATAAGCATCCATTTTCCTGATTAAATCATAGCATGAAATAAAGTTTCACTTGTTCCAAAAAACTACAAGTTTGGTCAAGAAAACCAAAATTAGTTCAGAAAAGGATTAAGGTTTATCAACCTTTCTTTACAAATTAACCATTAAGGTTAAATATCCTTAAATATGGAAATCCAAATTTCTATGTATTCCAATAGGGAATAATGTTAATTCTATATTAGAAAAACCATACTTTTCCTTAAGAGAAACCATAAGGATCCGTAATTCATAATTTTAACACTTCAAGAAATTCAGTAGCATTTTCCGAAAAACATTTTTTGGGGACTCACCATGAATCACTTATTGTTTAGAAATGTAAATATTTGGTGAACCATCCTAATTGCTTACAATGAATGGCCTACAAAATCATCAATTCGTATCGCATTTAGTATGCAACGCCATTTCGACTAAAATGTACATATGGCTAAACATATATACATCTCAGGAAATCACTTCATTTATGATTTTATTTTATGCTTGAAATGAAATATAATCCTTGCACCCTTATATTCCATTTCATTAATTCATCCTCCTCACATGAATATAAGATCTTAACAATTCCATATGACCTCTCATTTAATCCATGAACACAATTAAACTCATTCCATGCATTTACTTTCTCTTAACAAAAATTTTGCAATTTTCCATCTTTGGTACATGAATTTGTATTTTCATAACTTTCAATTTGTATGTCTGATTTACTTCAAATTTGTACCAAAATGCTCCTATAATCCTTAACTTTAATCTATGAGCTTTCTTCATTTAGTTCCAGAAACATTACAGATTTACTACGATTAAATTACACCAGAATTTTTTGGAAATAAATATGTTTTCCCGCAAAACACATTATATCTTTATTCCTTATTCATCATATCACATGAATACTAATTCATTCAATTCAATATCCCTTTTAACACCACTAAAGTCACTAATTTTTAGTCATGGATAAACCAGAAAATTCACCATACCGTAACAAGAAAACTGGTAGCTTCAACTACAATATATCCTTGAGATTTTCTTAACAATTATATTATTTCCAACTTTTCTTCTTCCTTTCGCTCTTTTACATAATCAGCCTTGCCCACCCTAAGTTAACACCTTTGAATCACTTCCAAACTTCATATAATCATAGCGAATGCACAGCTACATCCACCGCCACACAACTCTCCACAAAACAGTCCACAACATGAAAGTTTTACCAAATAAATGTCATAATTCATGCATAACTTTTTGTAATATTTGTACCAAAATAATCTCCATGAATCAAATAACAACTTTGATTCAAACAAGGTAGACTTATACCTTCTATTTGCAGCTTTTACAAGTTAAAACAGTCCAAGTTTCTCTTGTTCTTCCTTTTCTCTCTCTCCCTTGTTCTTCTTGGTTTTCTTTGTCTTTGTCTTTCTATTTTCTATTTTCTTTTCTCTTCCTTATTTTCTCTTCTTTGCTGCTGTATTTCCGGATGGCTGAAAGCCATTTCCACCGGCCTTCTACGGGTATATATAGAAAAAATAGTATGGAGGTCAAACAAGCATTAAATGGTGCCATATGCTTGGAAGCTTCCTGTTGGTCCACATATACACTAAGGTGTTCACTTGGAGTTCTCAAGAATTCTGTGGAATTTTATAGAAAATCTTTGCATGATTTTTCATACAACCACTCATAAACTAACACATGTTTCATTCCATCAATCACAAATCAACACTTGTTTGTTTTCAATTCCTTTTTCTTTATTCCTTTAGAAATAATTATATGTCCTCATAAATATACATAATTGAACACGTTATCAATCCCAGTTAGAGAAAACTTTTATTTTACCATCTCGATCCATGCATTAGATGGAGCATAGTAGTGTCTCTCAGAATTTCTAAATTCTTGCTCAGTTTTTCATAACTTACGTTCAAAATTTCAATTATATCCCTAAAAAATTTTAAGACACCAAAACATTTGTTTCATTAAACCGATCATTTCTTATTCTAGCATTACATACAAATTCTCTTGCTATATGAAATAGTCACACTTTGAAGGACAAAATATTGGGTTATCACATGTTTTCATCATTTCAAACCATATCATGGGGCAAAGGCATGCATATACATGAAAACCACATTCTTCCTCTGAAAAACCAAAGCATATTTCACATGCTATGAAAATTCACTAGCGTTCCTTGTTTTAGAAAAGTTAAGGGAACTCACCATATGTCCTCGCTATTTTGTGCTGCTATACTCTTATTCTTCACTAATTGAAGTAGAATACACTAACACCTACATCATATAATGAATTCTTATTTCACTTAGTAACTAGATATTTACAAACTATATGAATAAGGAAATTAATTATTTCCTTACCTCTAATTTTCATTATACATAACAAAATATTCTTCACTACACTTGGGCTATGTTCGTCCTCCTCAACCTATCCACTTCTTCCTTCCTTTATTTTCCTTGCTCATGTGCCATTATAAGGCATTTTAACTCATTTATTTATTTTCCTTACTGAATAGTATAAAGCATAAATGCATTTATCCTTGAAATTCTGCATTTTTCTTCGTGTGGCAGGCGTTAATATTTTGGCCATAACTTTTGATCCACAAGTCCAAATGACCTCAAACTTGTGCCAAAATACTCCTAAGACCATTAGCTACAAAACAATTCCTCTTGTAGAACTAGATTACTCACTGGTTTCCAATCGCTGCACTTGAAAGTTTGCTATTCATCACAGTAGTTCATAATTTCCTTATATAATTCCTTCTTCAATTCACCATTCTTGTTCTTAGCCTTTCATTATTAATATTTTCAGACTATAAGCCACCATAACTCTTTCAGACATGTTTCAAATTAGCCCCAAACTTCTCAAGAATTATTCCCAAATATTTTCCAAAGCAACTAGTTTATACTTCTCCCAAAACAAAATTAAAAGTATATCTATTTTATGCTATTTTCTCTACAATTTTTGTACCAAAATAATCACCATAAAATATGGAGTAACTTTAACTCTAAAGGCTTGATGTCTTACCTTCAGTAGGATGAACTCCCAAGTATTTTTGCTCCAAGAATCCTTTTCTCTTCCTTTCTCTCTTTTTCTTCTATTTTCTCTTATTTTTCTCCCTTTTTTCTAGCTTTCTCTCCTTTCTCTTGTTCTGTTAGCCGATTGGGGGTGTATTTATAGGCACAATCCCACCGTCATTTTCCTCTTCAAAATGGATGTGGGATATTTGTTATATGTCTAGATCAAAATTGGTCAACAATATGGGCTAACTTGATAAGGTTTCATAAGCTTATAGAATAAACTTTTCCACTTTCCTTCTATTTTTCTTTCTTTCTTTTCTTTTTCTTCTCTTTTACTTTCTATTGTCTGCCAAATTTCTGATTGTCAAACAGCCCTTTCACTGCCATTTTTCCTCTCTTATATAACCAATTTTGGTTATAAGGTCAAATGGCATTAAATGGTCGTACACAATGTGTAATCTTCTTATTGGTTAATAGGTATTCTATCACTTTTGTGGCTTCTCTTGTAAGCTTGTAGAAAATCTTCTGATGTAACCTTATGAAATACTCATATAGATTCATCTTATTCATACAACGAATGACATGATAACACATGGTCAAAATTATAGGTTTATGATGAGTGTTTTTTAGTGTAGAAAATAATACCAACAAAGTCCACAATCAATCAAGATTTAATTAAAATGCTAACCACTAAAACCACACATACGGGAAAGTATACCCATCATATAGTTTAAGGAATAGCAAGTATCAAATCCAAAAGAACTTAGGCTCCCATCTTACTTTACCCAAATCTTTATTGTTTAGCCAATAAAATAAGAAGAGAATAAAAAGGAAAATAAATAAAGAAAAATAGATATAACTCAGGGATGAAAGACCATGCAGTTCAATTATTCTTGAAGATATGACAATGAATCACTTAGCAATTATCACAATCAATTATTATCTTAGTATCATGAAGGAATTTAAAGTAAAATTCAATCATTTTCCAAGTCATAAATCCACTTATATAGACTCCATTTCTTTTTCAATCCATGGAATTACTATCTCTTGACTAAATTAGAAGATTTCCCAATTGCATGAAAACAACTAAATGATGCATTAAACTCGATTCCTCATAAACATGAAATTAGCCAGTGACCCTATACTCTGGGCGAAATCAACTAATATTCAATTACTTTAGTCCTTTAATTTTAACTTCGTTCCCCAAGTCCATTAAGATTTGACAAATATGAAATCAATGCAATGAACTTCTAACATTGTTTCCCAAGTCAATTAAAAGAAAACACATCAATAAGCAATGATAACAAGTAATCAAATACTAATGATAACAATAGATTGATAAAAATCCCAATTAATTCAAAATCATAATCTCCAACATAATATCCAATTACCATCAAAACATTAAGCACATCATTATTCTAGAAAATTAAATAAAGGATAAAAGATAGAACTTATAGACAAATCCTACTTTTCTTGAAAACCTCCATTGAACAATGCTCATTTGAGTAGTGAATTTCTCTTTGAACAATAAGTAGCTAGCTTGGATCTTTGAATTCACATCTTTGTCTTGTGTTTTTCATGTTTAAATAGGCTTCCAAGAGGCCAAAATTTATCCCCTAAAAGTTTTGGGCCTAGTAGAGACTTGAAAATACCAAAACTCTTAGAAAATTACCAAATCCGTGTATAATTGAAAAACTCGCTGACATCGGACAGAGTAGAGTCGGCGCCGGCCATGACTTGGTCGGCCCTGTCATGCTCTATTTTTTCTCCAAAAAATCTCCTATTCTTCTAGATCGGGGCCAGCACCAGTTCTGTAGGTCACGACTGGTGCTAGCCGTGCCCTGACGGTGACAATTTTGATGTTTTTTCATCTTTTTCTGCAATAAAAGTCCAAAACAACTTTCTAAGGGTAAAATATCAAATATGAAGGAATATGCCTAGTTATTACAATAAATGTACAGAAAACACCCTCAAATAACTAGAAAAATATATACGAAATTTGCCCCTATCACATTCCCCTCACACTTGAACCTTTGCTTGCCCTCAAGCAAACAAGATATAGACATTGAGTATTTAGAATAAGATAAAATAATTTAGCAAATTTTTCCTTAGAAAATTCATCCATACTGAAGACATAACATTCTTCCAAACTTAAACATAAATTCATCATTCATTCTGTAGGATTTCTATCATGCATAATCAGATTAAGCGCAGCGGAAAACAACAAGAAATCCAAGCCATGGATCACGGGTTTGCAATAGAAACGGGAAAAAGGAGAAGATTGCGTTTATTACCTCGTGAAGCCGGAATTCAAAAATTTCAGAAACAAGAATGCAGGCGCGATCCAGATTATCCAAAACCGTTCACTGCAGCTCAACTGAAGTCCAAGAAAGAACTCCCTCTAATGATAATCCACACAAGGTTAAATTTTCACAATCTCACAATTCTATGCTAGTAGAATTCGGGAGGCTAGGGTTTTGATCAAGAAGAGAGACAGCTAGGGTTTGATCAAGAGAGAGGCAGAGAAACAGTTTCTTTGTTATTGCGTGAATAGTCTGTCTCAAACCCTAAGGAAACCGTTTCCTTATACTTATAGATTTATAATTACCATAAATTGCAACTTAGTCCTTCAACGTCCAATTGTCAACAAATTGGTCCTTGAAGTTTATTTAATTACAATTAGGTCCCATAAATTATAACAAACTTATAATTCACCTATAAATATATTCCCTTCTCTTAATTAACCCCACAATATTATCAAATAATATATTTAAGCATTCAAACCTTTATTGTGTGTGACCCATTAGGTTTCCTGGTCTTATTGGTAGCATAATATGAATTAATTCTAACAATATTAGAATTAATAATCCTTAATAAAATAAAGGATTAAATTTATTAATTCTCTAATTAATAAATTCATATTTAGCATATCAAGAGCGACATCTAGCAATGACTCTTGACCACCCAAAAGTCCAGAAAGTCAAGTGGCTTGACATGAACCTTTCAATAGCAAATTTTAGTGCAATAAACTCCTTTCAACATACAATATCTCATTTGGTCTAGAGCATGGAATTAGTGCCAACTCCCTCCAGAATATTATTAATTCTGGCCCGAATATTTTAGTACTTGTTCAAGAAATCCATTACTCGATATGTGTATCAATTGGAACCATTTCCATCACATAGTCGCCTTGGCCAAGGACTTCATGAGTAATGATTTATACATATTGAGATATACTCTCCTACTATTAGGAGTGGTGAATCCTTTATTGACCCTCTCAACTACTTTCGTTTACTTTACGTTGTACCCAATATCCATCCCATAAGCGGTCTTAGATAAGACTCCAAAGATTAGAATCAAAGTACAACGCTCGATAAACAAAGTACCTTGGAGATCTCAAGTCTAAGGATACTTGCACACTTGCTATAATGAGATTCTATCACTGGCACTAAATAGTTATCCAAGTGATTATCTCGTAGCTAGGTCATCCAATGAACTTGTTTCAAAACAAGCATCCACACGTTAATCTGAGTATCTCAATACCCACGGAAATGAGAACCACCGCTTGATCCAATCAAGAGATATAACATGTGCCAGTCTTGGCGTATTAATAATGTCCCATCTTATTAATACTATGACTGGGGATTATTTAAGTACAAACACTGCATAGTGTAGTAGGAATCTCACATCATGATCTCTATCATGATTTCCTTAACACTGTGTTGTACTAGGGATTTTATCTAACGGTTTGTACACATAGTTAGATATAACAATCAAACTGAAAGATAAAGAATGCCTATTATTAATTTAATATGCAATATACATGGTACAAGTGATTGCCTCTAGGGTACAACACTAACACATTCAACCCTTGCAAAGCTTTGTAAACTCATGTATTTAATCTAACAATCCTAAGCCCATCAAAGTTAAGTTAAACAAGCTTATATCTAGTACAAGAAAAGTATCATACTCCTCAAACAAAAATATAGATAACATAAATCATACAAGGCAAGCCATTGAACCAATTCCAGCATTATAAACTCAAATTTACTCTACTCAAGTTAGTCAAACAAGGAAACACTCCACTCTCTTTTTATTTTATTTTATTTTTTTCAATGACTTAGGGAATTGATAGCCTTAAGTGAATGGATTTCTCTTCACTCACCATATTAGCCCCCTTATTATCATTATCATTTTTCAACAATTTTCTTTTTTTCTTTCTTCTTCATTTCCTTGCCTTCTTACCTTCAGGATAGCCTCAAGAGAGTGCACCAAACCCTAATTGCTACTTCTCTCCATATTAACCCCCTTTTCAGCAAAAAGGTCTTTTCTTTTCCTCAAAAGATGAAAGTAATTTTTTTTCAACTACCTGATTCTTCTAACTCACATTTTTTTTCTTTTCACTTAATTTTTTTCCTCACATTCTTTATTCACAACACAAAGTAAAGTAAACTTTAAATCAATAATACACAAACTAATGAACAACTCTTCCCATATTTTAACATATTATCCACATTCAAACTTAAAGAATCAAACAAACTCAAATACCAAAAATAATTAAGGTTAACTTTAATTCTCAAGACTTTGCAAAATTCAACTTAATACACAAGTTTACGTTTTAATAAAAATCGAACCATAATGAATGGCAAATCTATATCCAAAGTTAAAAAGAAAATCATAACTCCATTATAGACAAATAAGCTCAATTTAGCTCCAAAACTTTCAAATTTTGAACTTTTCAATATTTTTCAAAATTTTTAACAAAATTGTTTGATACCAAGAAAACACTAAGATGATTAATAAAAACTTGGACAAATAATATCACCAAACCACTCCCATACACTTAATCTAGATAATGTCCTCATTGCCTAAAAATTAACACAGGAAAGCATTTCCCAATGGACCAAAAATGATTAAGGATGTAGAAGCAATACTCCCCAAGTGCAATAAGTTCTAATAGATATTAAAACTTGGTGAAGAATAGAAGAGCTTGTTCAAGAAGACTTTATTCAAATTTGCAAAAGAAAACCCAAAGAAAAGCACAAAGAAAATAAAACAAAATAAAGACACACCTAAATAAAAGAAAATAAACTAAAGAAAAATACTAATAAAAATCCTAACAAATTAAATAATGACATGACTCACTCCCCTATACTTAAGATGGAAAATATTTTCCTTATTTGGGGGAAATAACACCTAATAACTCCAAACACAAAACAAAGATGCAAACTCTTTCTACTCATCAAACCTTTGTAAAACATTTAAAGCTCAAAATAGAAGATATGCATGATGAAAGTAGAAATAAGAGAGGTTTTTGAGAAATAGAAGGTTTATGAAAAAAGAATTTTCTCAACAAAGAAAAACGCATAAACCTCATTCTCTAACATTCCTTTAGACACACAAATATTTTTTTTTTCAACATATAAGTGCACGTGGTATCTAAAGAATGCATCTAACTTGAAATCACCATTAACCCTTCAAAAGATTTGTCACAATGAAAATTCCCTTTAAAATTTAGCAATTGAGTTCTTAAAGATGGGATCAAGAAATCCTTTCTTTTCAATGCTTCTACAAATACCAAGTTACCTCCCTGAAATTGGGGTGAAGGGAAGAATTTGTCAATATCTTTCAAGGACTTCTTATGATGAATCGTGGACAAATCTATTTCCTTGAAACATATTAAACTCCAGACATCATCATTTGGACCATTGTCCTCCAAGAATGGAAAGGAACCTAAGAAATCATATGATAAAGAGAAATTAGAATTATTAGCACATAGAGGAGAATTGAATACCTCCCTTTCTACATTGGGCAATTGTTCCTCATATCCTCTCTCTTATCCTTGGGGATACTCTTATTCAAGTGTATGGGCCTTTATGGCATCTTCAACCAATTTGGCTGGTTGTGTTCTTTGATGGCTTATACATTAGGATGCTTCTTCATGCCACTTAGCAGATAAATTTATATTGGCGACAAAAGAATGTATTGAGGCTTCAAGTGACATCTCACAAAAAGTGTCAATCCATGCTTGCAAATTTGCCAATTCATTATTATTGTAGCTCCTTTGATCTTGTATCCAAAAATGATTTTCCATGATGATGTTAATCTCGTGCTCAAAGAAAAACAACAATCAAATCGAAAATAAAAACAAAAAAATAATAGAAAAACAAAGAAAAGAAAAACACATAAATGAGAAATATTGACAAACTACCTAAACACAAAAGTTGGTGATATTCACAAATACAATAAAGGCTAAATCAATAAGATTCGAGCATTTTCGATACTGCCCATCCACGGCAACGGTGTCAAAAACTAGGTGCGTGTTATTTAGTGTAGAAAATATTACCAACAAAGTCCATAATCAATCAAGCTTTAATTAAAATGCTAACCACTAAAACCTCACATATAGGCAAGTATACTCATCATATAGTATAGGAAATAGCAAGTATTGAATCCACGAGAACTTAGGCTCTCACCTTACTTTACCCGAATCTTTATTGTTTAGCCAATAAAATAAGAAGAGAATAAAAAGGAAAATACATAAAGATAAAAATAGATATAATGTAAGGATGAAAGACCATGCAATTAGACAATTATTCTTGAAGATATGATAATGAATCACTTAGCAATTATCACAATCAATTATTACCTTGGCATCAAGAAGGAATATAAAGTAAAATTCAATTGTTTCCCAAGTCATAAATCCATTTATATAGACTCCACTTCTTTCCCAATCTATGGAATCACTATCTGTTGACTAAATTAGAATATTTCCCAATCGCACTAAAATAACCAAAAGATGCATTAAACTTGATTGCTCATAAACATGAAATTAGCCAATAACCCTATGCTCTATGGAAAATCAACTAATCTTTGATCACTTAGTCCTTT
Source organism: Voacanga thouarsii (assembly GCA_026120185.1). Classification (NCBI taxonomy): domain Eukaryota; kingdom Viridiplantae; phylum Streptophyta; class Magnoliopsida; order Gentianales; family Apocynaceae; genus Voacanga; species Voacanga thouarsii. The sequence continues at coordinate 453,445 of JANUWF010001049.1, read as the reverse complement.
AATCTTAACTTCGTTTCCCAAATCCATTCAGATTGGACAAATATGATATCAATAAAATGAACTTTTAACATTATTTCCCAAGTTAATTAGAAGAAAACGCATCAACAACTAATGATAACAAGTAATCAAATACCAATGATAACAATAGATTGATAAAAAAAGTCCAAGTTAATTCAAAATCATAATCTCTAAAATAATATCCAATTACAATTAAAATATTAAGCACATAATTGTTCTAGAAAGGTAAACAAAGGATAAAAGATAGAACTCATAGGTAAGCCCTTCTTCTTCTCTTGAAAACGTCATTTGAATAATGTTCCTTTGAGTAGTGAATTTGTTTTTGAACAACAAGTAGCTAGCTTGGACCTTTTAATTCACATCCTTGTCTTGTGTTTTCCTTGTTCAAAGAGGCTTCCAAGAGGCTAAAATTCATCCCCTAAGACTTATAGGCTGAGTAAAGATTGGAAAATACTAAAATTCTTGAGAAATTACCAAATATAATTCGAAAATTCGCCGACATGGGACAAAGCAGAGCTGGCGCCAGCTCCATGGGCCACGATCGGCATCGGCCATGCTCTTGTCGGTCCGGTCCTGCTCTATTTTTTCACCAAAAAATCCCCTGCTCTTCTAGATTGGGGCCAGTAGTACTTTAATGGCGACGGTTTCGATGTTTTTTCTTCATTTTCGATAATAAAAGTCCTGAACACTTTTCTAAGGGTAAAATATCAAATATGAAAGAATATACCTAGTTATTACAATAAATGTATCATAAAACACTCTCAAATAACTAGGAAAACATAGATAAATTTTGCCCGTATAAGTTTACTTGATATTATTCGAGAAGCTTTTGAAATAAGCCTTATTATATCTTTCTTTTCTCTTCCCTTTTCTTTCTTTCTCCTTTTCTTCTTGCTGCTGCCATCTTGGTGGCTGATTTTTAGTCTTCTTATTGCCATTCTTATGTCATTTGGTCACATGGTCAATTGCTTTGTTAGATGGTCAAAGGCTTATTAAAAAGGCTTATAAAAATCTTGTTGAATAAACTTAAAATTTCCTTATAAAATCCCATTCAATTTCACATAACTAATTACATGAAAATACTTGACCTTTTCAACCAATCATGAAATGACACTTATTTACAATAGTCAAATCTCAAAGTGCCACTTTGTTAGGATTCGTGGACTCCTAAATGCAGAAAACATCCACGAATACCTTTGGTGGACCCAAGCTAAATGATTAAGACAATCTAGGGATTATAGAATTATCTCTGTTCAGCCTAATCAAGATCTTTGGATTATGGTTTTTCTATCGTACGTGCAACTCAAACGATCACCAGATGCTGCAATATGTAAACGCCATCTATCGGATACACACGGTGAACCAACTCGTTACCTCGAGAGTGCTAGTGCCTAGGGTTTGAGAGCCTTAAGTTTTTCAGGTGAATAGAGGTACGAATATTAACAGAGAGCACTCATGAGAAGACGACTAGGGTTTTCTTTTAAAACCACCAGAACCTCTTGGATTCTAACTCTGATAATATCTTTATCATATTTTATTTTAAAATCAAGTTAAACTAAAACTGATATGATAAGATTCTGCCATTATCTCGATAATTTAACTAATTAATTTACCGAGTCAGATTCTTACAATCTGGACATCATCCAGATACATCGAATGTAGACATATTTTCAAAATCATTGTATATAGTCAATGTTCTAGGTTTGATTAACTTAGACATATTTTTAGATTCATCGAACCTAGTTACCAACAAAATAACCTAATGAGTTCGCTTATTATGGGTCACCCTATAGGTTCATTTAATACTGGCAGTGTACTAAAATGTCATTGCAATGGCCACAAGTTATAAGCGATTTCTAGCAAAATATTATAACTATCCAGGTTAAATGAAGATCAGTGATCTCTTTGAACCAAACCATAACTTTATATTTAGTTCTTTTGTCACACGATATCCAGATTAAGCATAATGCATAGAGTATGTCATCCTTATTAAGCTTAATCAATTATTTCTTGATCTCATAGTAGACTGTTCAAACAAATGATATCAATATCTCAATTTGATATATTTGAGCACGACTATGCATTTTAACAATCTAACCTATCAAGGGGCCCATGATACCTATCCCATAATTGAGAGGGACAAATTCCTTCACTATCAATCATATTCCTCTCCCTGGTTTTATTCTATATCTAACAGTGGTCTAATTTATTATCTGGTTAAAGACAATTTTAGACAATATTAAAATATAGAATTTATCAAGTAGGAAACTATGATGAATTCAGGTCGAAGAAATTTTAATATCATTATGGCTAAAAATTACTTATGACATGTTCCACATTGCAGCGTGTAGTGATCGTTCGAGTTGCATGTACGATAGAAAACCCAGAATCCAAATATCTTGATTAGGCCAAACAGAGGTAATTCTATAATCTTTAGATTAACTTAATCATTTGGCTTGGGTCCTCAGAAAGGATTCATGGATATTTTTCGCATTTAGGAGTCTACGAATCCTAATAGTAGTATCAGAGCACCTTGTTAAATGATTAGGTTGATTCATCTGTTTTAATCGTATTGTTGAATATATGTATGATATATATGTGAATTTAAACAGCGTATATCCGCATGTTCATATGATTATAATTTTAGAATACTTAGCTTGCAGACTACCTAAATTAAGTTTAATCTGTGTGTCTTAATTGTTTGATTAGACCAGATGATTTGCAGATTGTCTGTAAACTGGTCTGTTTTAATATGATATGGTATCGTAAGCATTCTATTTGTCGTTCTATGTTGCTACTTGTTTGTATTAATCTGCCATGATAATTTTTTATCTATACTAATGTGGTTAAAAGGGAGAGCATATTGTCTATAATATGAAAATTCACGGTGATGGTTACTAAGGGGTCTGAACATTAATCTGATTAATATTCAGAAATCAGAAGGTGAAATTCATATTTCCAGATTCATCGAATGTGGACATATTTCTAGATTTATTGTATCTAGTCAGTTTTCTAGGTTCGATTAACTTACATAAATTTCTAGATTCATCAAACCTAGTTAGCAAAAAAATAACCTAACGAGTTCTCTTATTATTTGACCCAATAGGTTTATTTAACACTGGCAGTGTCCTCAAATCACATTTAAATGCCCCACAATTTATAAGCGGTTTCTAGCAAAACGTTATAACTATCCAGGTTAAATGAAGATTAGTGATCTCTTTGAACCAAACCATAACTTTATATTTAGTCATTTCGTCACACGGTATCCAGATTAACCATAAGGCACAGAGCATGTCATTCTTATTATGCTTAATCAATTATTTCTTGATCTTATAGTAGACTATTCAAACAAATGATATCAATATCTCAAATTAATCTATTTAAGCACGACCGTGCATTTTAACAATTTAACTTATCAAGGGGCCCATGGATTTCTCTCCCATAATTGAGGGGGACAAATTCCTTCACTATAAAACATATTCCTCTCCTTAATTTATTCTATATTGAATAGTGGTCTAATTTATTATATGGTTAAAGATAACTTTAGACAACATTGAAATATAGAATTTATCAAGTAGGAAACTATGATGAATTCAGGTCAAAGTACTTTTAATATCATTATAGCTAAAAAGTATTTATGACATGTTCCATATTGCAGCGTCTGGTGATCGTTCGAGTTGCTGGTACGACAGAAAACCTAGAATCCAAATATCTTGATTAGGCCAAAGAGAGGTAATTCTGTAATCCCTAGATCATCTTAATCATTTGGCTTGAGTCATCGGAAGGGATTCATGGATATTTTTTGCGTTTAGGAGTCCACGAATCCTAACAGTGGTATCAGAGGAACTTGCTAAATGGTTAGGTTAATTCATCAGTGTTAATCATATTATTGAGTATATGTATGATATATATGTGAATTTAAACGGTGTATATCTGCATGTTCACATGATTATAATTTTAGAATACTTAGCATGCAGATTGCTTGAATTAGGTTTAATGTGTGCGTCTTAATTGTTTGATCAAACCAGATGATTTTGCAGATTGTCTGTAAATTGGTCTGATCAAACAATTAAGACATATTTCTAGGTTCATTGTATCTGGTCAATTTTCTAGGTTCGATTAACTTAGACATATTCCAGATTCATCAAACTTGATTACTAGAAAAATAAGCTAACGTGACCTTATAGGTTTATTTAACATTAGCAGTGTGCTCAAATCATATTTAAATGGCCCACAAGTTATAAGCGATTTTTAGTAAAATATTATAACTATCCAGGTTAAATGAAGATTAGTGATCTATTTGAACCAACTATAACTTTATATTTAGTCGTTTTGTCACACGGTATCTAGATTAAGCATAAGGCACAGAGCATGTCATCCTTATTAAGCTTAATCAATTATTTCTTTATCTCATAGTAGATTGTTCAAACAAATGATATCAATATCTCAAATTAATATACTTGAGCACGACCATGCATTTTAATAGTCTAACTTATCAAGGGACCCATAGATATCTCTCCTATAATTGAGAGGGATAAATTTTTTCACTATCAATTATATTCCTCACCTTGGTTTATTCTATATCCAACAGTGGTCTAATTTATTATCTGATTAAAGACAACTTTAGACAACGTCAAAATATATAATTTATCTAGTAGGAAACTATGATGAATTAAGGTCGAAGGACTTTTAATATCATTATAGCTAGAAAGTACTTATGATATGTTCCATGAAGTACTCTCACAGTAGGTTATGTCCAATACAATGTTCTCTAACATTTATTTATGTTTCGACTTGATAGCACATATATCCATGACCAGTAAAATATAGCCATCAAGTCACAAACATACTAATATTAATTTATTATTGTTCCACTGATAATAATTGATTAGGGACAGTTTAAGAATAGTCATTGTATTGATTGTAAGGTTTTACTATCAAGTCACGTACTTGATGACCACAAAATTAAATACACTATTCATGGAAAGAAATGTATCTTATTATTACGTAATACATAATGACAATAGTATAAGTACAAATTGGGTCTAGGGCATATCCCTATCAATCTCCCAGTTGCACTAAGACTAATTTGACATAAATCGTAACCCCATTGATCTAGTATGACTATCATATTTAGACGATGAGAGATGCTTTGTCAGTCGATTTGCTACATTGTCATCAGTTGATACCTTGCATACTTTGATTTCTTCTCTATCAACAATTTCTCAAATGAGATGAAAACATCTAAGCATATGTTTAGATCGCTGATGTGATCTTGGTTCCTTAGCTTATGCAATGGCTCCATTGTTGTCACAATAAAGATCCACTGGGTTCACAATACTAGGAACTACATCTAGTTCTGTAATGAAATTTTTAACCCAAACTTCTTCTTTAGTTGCAGCTAAGGCAGCTACATACTCAGCTTCTATAGTAGAATTTGCCGCGGTATCATGCTTTGAACTTTTCCAACTTACAGCACCTCCATTCAAACAAAATACAAAATCGGATGGCGATCTGTAATCATTTATGTCGGACAGAAAACTAGCATCAATGTTGTAATACCCCACCATTTTAACTTCGACTAGCTACTAATTGCAATGGGATAAGAATTTGTATGAATAGCCAGAACAAAAGTTGATCGGTTTAATGAGATGAATATTTTAGTATGATAATATTTGGTCGGGACCTAGATGTAATTATTGGATTTGTTCTATCCGTACCCTAAATCTTCGGAAGGCTACTATTATTAATAAAATAAGAATTTGAAGGTACCATGAGAAGAGAAATTGATCACTACGATGAAACGCACGTTTTGGTGTGAATGATGCTATCCGGGTCACCAAGGCATTTTCGTCATTTTTACCGCGCCCACAACTTTGACCATAAATTTGACCAAATAGAAAGGGAATTGAAGAATTTTAGTGTTACCAGTGGATTCAGTAGAATTTTTGGAGTTGAATGGTGAAATAAAATATTTTTCGTTTCGGACCCGATTTTGGTCATGTCTGAAGAAAATAAGAAATCGTAGTAAAAAATGGTGCGTGTGGCAATTGGTGAGTGGTAGCCCATGGACATATGTCAATTTAAGAGATGTTTCATGAAGAGTTCATGCAAGCAAATTGGAATTAAAGGATTTCAAAAATAAATGAAGAATGATGTGTAATTTTGTGATTGGAACATAACATGTTGTGGGCCATTAAATTTAGGCATTGGGTATTGTGATTGGATAATGTTTAGACCAGAGAGAAGATGAATGAATGGCTGGAAATTGGCCATGAATTTCGTTGGCCTTGCAAGAAGAAATAAGGGAATTTTTGTGGAGGAAATAAAAGTGGTTGGTGTGTTAATTTTTCATTGGAACACACCTATACATTAGCCACCATACAATTAATTTATTTAAAATTTTCTTTGCCAAATTTCTAATGAGAATGGTGGTGGGAAGGCTGTTATAACAGCCAGAATTTCAACCAGCCTTGAAGAAGGAAAAATAAGAGAAAACATGGAAAGAAAAGCTAGAGAAAAATAGGGAGAAAAAGAAAAAGGAGAGAGAAAGAAAGAAGTGTGTGTGTTGTTGGTGTTCTTGGAGCAAAATCACCTCAAATAGCCTCAAACACAAGGTAAAATCCTATGCTTCAAGAATTAAAGTTGTAGATTTCATTATGCTGATCATTATGATATCAATTTTAACATGGAAATATGATTTCCATGTCTTGATTTTGGATTAAAGCTAGGGTTTGTAAACTTTGTGTGTGAACTTTGTATATACCTATGTGTTCTATGTATGTTGGCTGCCTAGAAGCCTTATGGATATTGTTTTGTGTAACGAAGAACTGCATTTTTTATGGTAGTTTGAAGGATTGGTTTTGGTTGATGAGATGATGACCAAAGTAGAATAAAAATGGAAGTTACTTAGTTGGAACAATGAATTATACTAGCTTTTGTTTTGAGAAGTGAATTTGAGTTGAATAAGTGTAACTCTTGTGAGCCATTGGAATCTGGAAAAGATAGAATTAAAGATGATTTAAAGGAAAATTGAGTGAATTAATGGTTCCAAGGTGTTAATGTCTAAAGGAAAACAAAGGAAAGCATGAATAGTAGTTTTGAGGCAAAACTACTCAGGCTGTTTTTGCCCAGTAGTGTGTTACGGGAACCAGAACTCTAAATAAGGCCCATATAAAATTAAAGCTAAGAGTCTTATGGTTGATTTGGTATATCATAGAGCCAAATCAGGGTTTGGGATTGAAAGTTAATTGCAAAACAAAATGATGTGTCAAACCAGTGAAATTTCAGAAAAGTAGTCCGAAAATGGATGAATTTAAGGATGATTAATTATGTGATTTTGGATGAAATAAAAGGAACTCCTAAAGTGAATCATTTATATATGAAGGAGTAAAGGTTGTGGAAAATGGAAAATGAAAGAATTGATCAAACGACGAAAAAATGACGAGAACGAAAGTTACACAGTTTTCTTAACTGTCGGCTAACCGTCAGCCCTGACGGCTAACGTCAGTTGAATGTCGGCTAAATGTCGGGCACGTTAGCTAGACGTCGGCTAACCATCGGCTATTTTTTTGACAAATATGAATTGATCCGAAAATGATGTTTGGTGTAGGTTTAATAGTAAATAGCTAACAGAACAGTGAAAATGATAGAAACGGTGGTTGAATGGCCGTGAACGGGAAAGTTTTGTCAAGATACGAGGTGAGTCCCTTTAATTTCTAAAACCGTTTGAAAGCTAGTGTGCTTCACATTTTCATGAAATGCTGTGTTTTATACCATTTTGAAAATCCCTGATTATCTTAAAGGTATATCTGAGCAAGAATTATTTTATGCCACATTAGGCTTAATTAAACATCATAATTGGCTTGGAAACCTTACTGGATGATTAAAGTATGAATTTTGTAAATTTAGACCTTTTTAGATTAAATATTTGGAATTTTTGAAAAATAGTAAATTTTCGAATCGGGTATTCATAAATTGATTGGAATGCCCTTATAGGAATATTTTAAGGAAATATGTTTGGAAACTTTGAATTTAATCCTTCTTTGGGATAAAAAATCTAGATTTCTTGAAATGAGTTCTTTTAGGAATCGGGTATACGGTAAATGACCGAAATACCCTTATTTGAACATTTGTGATTACTTTTCAAATTGGATAAGGGTAAGATGACCCGAATACCCTAGAAAAGTCTTTTGGAATCGGGCATAGGTAAAATGACCCGAATGCCCTTAGAAAATGATTTTTGTGATCGAGTACGGGGAAAATTGTGAAACCCCAGTCAAAATAACCTTAGAGTAAGGGGGTTGGGGTGCATATCCAATTTCATTGCATGTTTAAATATATTTTTATATGATTTTATGTGCATTGAATTTAAGTTTTATAGTCTAGAGGGCTTGATTATGACTATTGAGTGAGAAGGGTAAAATGGTAATTTTTGCTTGAGGTGGGAAAAGGGAGATAGCTTGAGGATTGAAAAGGAAAATATTTTTAGAGGAAAAATAAGAACAAGAGTTTTTGTGGTTTAGTAGTTAGAGCTTTGGAATTAATTCTTAAGGTCTTGGGTTCAAATTCCATTATAGGAGCTTTAGCTTGGTTAAATTTTATTTTTTCTTGGGAAGTAATATTTTCGGCCTTATGAGCTTGGAGTAGGGTAGAAATGTTGTCCTAAGAAAGACATGATAGGAGTATCCTCATCCTACTCTTTTGCCTACACAAAATTCCTAAGGGGAATCCATTTCCTCTTGATCCTTAATTTTTCCTATTTCTCAATTCATTAGCTAGTTCAAATTGTTGAAGCCAATTTTATTCTAGAAAAATTCCAGCAATGTGTTGTGGCTTTGTAGGTTCAAAATGTCTTAGTAAGAGACATCTTGTGGACCAAAACCATGGAAGAGGGGGAAAGGATTTCAAGTGAATTAAATTCCTTAGTGAACTTTCTAAAAACTTTACTCTAGCTAAGTTCATCTTCCTTCATGCATGGAACTGAAACTTTTCCTAGCTTTGTGTGCCTTCAAGGTGTCAAAATTCTTAGCCCTTATTCCCTCCCAAATGCTGCCAAAAAATGGCCTTTTTGATCAGCTTAGAACTTGGATTTTTCTGGCCATTTTCGGACTGCACAAAAGCTGTGCAAAACCAGGAAAATTCCTGGGCAAATTTACAGCTTAGGAGGTCTGAAACCAAGCTATTTTCTTCCAGTTTTTGTTCAGCATCATAGCCATGTTTTTCCTCCATGAAGAAGGCTAGAAACCAGCCTTGAAAAGCCCTGAAATTCCCCTTCAAACTTCCTGCAAACCGGCTAGAAAAGGGCAGCCGAAAACTGCCTTGAAAATTCTAGCAAGTAGCGAAATTATATGCAGGAATTTTCCAGCCTTGGTTCCTAATTCATTCCTAGCCAAAACTCCACCTTGAAAATTCCAGCAAGTTGCGAAATTCTGTGCAGGAATTTTGTGCAAACCGGCCATGCTTTCTCCACCTTCTTTGGACGGATTTAGGCATCTAGAGGTTGTCAACCAATTGAAACTACTTCAAGATATTCCGCAAGCAAGTAAGCCTTTTTAACCCTTCTTTTAAATTCTAGATTCATGTCTCTAGGATGATGTTGATAGAAGATGGATTGTGGATAGGATTTAAGTAAATATTGTTGAGGTTGAAGTATGAATGTATGTATGAATATGAAGGAGATGGGATTTATGCATGGATGTATTATCTTGGTTGATTGTATGATGATTTGAGGTTTAATGTGTGTCTCCATGTCATAGGTAGTATTTGTGATGAAGTGTTCTAGAGATTATGTCACCTTTGGTGAATAGGATTTATATTCATGTTGGATTATTGAAGCCATGATCATATTTACGCTACTAGGGGTTAGATCATGTATTGATAAATTTAGATCTATGCTTATATGCATGATTTGGATGATTTGATGAATTGAGTGATTGTGTATGTTCATGATTATGGTTAGCCATAGAAGTATGATCATGATCTTGTTGTCCCTAAGCTAATTTTTATTTCATGTATAAAATATTTCATAATATGATTTTGCTAGTAATTTTGAAAAAAACCCTAGGAGGGATAAATTTGGATTATTATATATAATAAGGATATTTTAGTCAAATAAATAATAGCTTTTGCTAAAAAAATAGAATATATATATATATATATATATATATATATTATAAAATAATGAAATCAACTACAGCCTTTTATGGAAGTAATATAATTAGTAAAATATTTATTACTAAAAATTTAATTATTATCTTTTAATCAAACCCATTAAAATTTTATTTATTATTTTTCAAGCAAGGCTCATTAAATTTATTTTCAACTAATTTTAGTTATCAATTATTTTCTAACTAAATTATTATTAAATCATTATTTTACCTAATACCACCTAGGACTCTTTATAAAATAAACTCTAAATTTTTCTTAGCAAGATTTAAACCATCAACTTATTAGTACTTGTTTCTCAAAACATTAATTATTTTAAATATCAAATTAGGCTTAGCTTATAAACCTATTTATTTAAAGTTTGGCCTTAAAGCTTGGGATACTAGGATCATGGTGGTAATAAGTTGAGTTGTTTTAAATTGAGAAAGTGGATTTTGGTTTGAGTTTGATTGTGGTTTGTATTTTCCCATGTGGGGTTAGGTCAGCTGTTGGAGACCTTATATTGTGAGCAAGAATCAGGTAAGCTTCTGCATAAAACCAGATTGATGAAACATGTTTATTATGGCAAGCTAAATGTAGAGTGCATGGACACTCAATTTTGCAAGGGTAATTGAGGATTAACTTCTTACCTATTTCAGACAAACAATTTATTTGAAAATTAATAAGTAGATTTAATCAGTCTCAAAACTCTTTCCAAAACTGATTTTGATAAAAACTTTGGGAACCCTTAATTGCCAATTTCATGTGGAACAGTGTTTTGTTCATTTTATCCCAAGTAGGAAATGACGTTGAGTACTCAATAAGGGTGGACTACTAGGGCTAGTCTTTGAGGGGTTAGGGTAAGTCTCTCAGTAGGTGGCCACCTCTAAAGGGTGAGTCCTTCCCGGATAGGACGTCAGTCCAGTAGGTCGTGTCGGTCCGAGCTAGCAGTATTCTCATTCAGTCAAGCGACTGTGTTTTGCCAGAATGGACACCCGGTTGTTGTTTGGGTATTTTGAAGGAGGAGTATCTTGCCCAGTAGGCCAATCACCTACTTTTATCAGTCTACACAAAGTGTGGCATTCTGACCGGCGGTATGCATAAAGTGTGGCATGCTGACCATGCGGTTATGGGGCCTAACGTGTGGTAACGCATGATCATTTCTTTTGAGTGGTTGATTTTATTGATTATTTATGGTTGGAAAAGCCAAAACACCACTCTTGCTTTTGACTAATGTTTACTGCTTGCCAGTAATCTCTTATAAAGAATTTTATACTTTTCATTCACGAACTATTTTCTCCCGACACTTAAGCACACACGGACTTACTGAAATTTCTGTCTCACCACCATTTTTACCATGATTTCAGGTCGATCCTACTGTGGGGATGAGTAGCTAGATATTGCCTGCTTTGGAAGATTTTCTGATAATTTATTTTGTGTAATGTTTCGGGGAGATGAGAGTGGATAAATTTTATTCTAGATTTGTTGTTGGTATTCTCGGATTTGTTCTTGGATGTATTTTTGGGATGTAATAAATTTTTAAGTTTAAGTATCATTTTTATTCTGCTATTGTATTTGTATGACCTAGTTATAAAGACCTCTTGTCCTTTAGACGGGGCGACATTCCCGGTCTTAGCGGGCAAAGGTAGAGGGGTGTTACAAGTGATATCAGAGCCTAGGTTTAGACAATTAATGATAGTTTATGTGTTATTTATTTAAGTTTAAATCTTTATCTTACCTATCTTGTTGATGCTGTAGGATGGTTAGGATGCTTTGGACCGCGAGGAAAGGGTTGTAGTGGCACCCACCTATCCCTATATACCCGGAGGACCTTCTAGTTCCCCAGCCTGCCCCTCAGCCAGTTATCCCTATGGAGGATAACAATGATGATGAGGTTAACCCTATGGACGATAGCAGTGAGGACGAGGTCCAGATCATTGATCCACCGCCAATTCCCGTGATAGACATAAGTTCTGACAATGAGGATGAGGTGATGATAACGGAGCTTGGACCTCACCCTCCTAATCTCGAGGTGGACTTAGCAGCAAATAGTGATGACCCGGGGGAGATAGACTATGAGTCTCCACCCAGGACTTCTTTCCTTCCTTCTTTTAGTCGAGTTGAGCCCGGGGAGAGTTCTTGTCGCCTTGAGAAGGAGCCAATGGAGGGATTTGCTAGCAGGGATGGGGTGGATTTTTCTAAAAACTCTGGAGGATGGTTGTATGAGGCTGATAATGAGTATTCTTATGAGGACTAGAGGACTAAGAGTTACTTTCATTTGGATGTTTATTTGTTTATTATTTTCAAGAACTTTTATGTCAAGGATTTTAATTCTACTTTCTATCAAAATTTCGAATCTATGCAAGTCCATCTTTGAAAGAGAATTTGTTCTTTTGCCAGAAGTTACATCCAATTTATATTTACATCTATTTGATTGTGAATGCATGTGCAACTAAAATGATTTGAACCTTAAATGCATGCACTTAACATCTGGGGTGTGGTTTAGAATGGCACCTAAGCGTCGTGCAACTTCAACAGGTGGAAGGGTTCCAGAAGTCGATCAAGTGGCACCGGAAGTAGAAACAGCCCAGATGCAAGCATCCAATCGGGGTGAAGGGAATAGTCCGAATATGGGATCGGGGTCTGAAGTTCCAGTTGATATGACCATGGGCTAGACATTTAACAAGATGGCCGAGATTTTGCAGTTGATGATCGAGTGTCGGAACCCAAGGGGTGAAGACGAGGCCTTAGAACGGTTCTTGAAGTTTCAACCACCCGCCTTTATGGGCAAAGCGGAACAAGACCAGAAGGCCGAGCAATGGGTTGAGCAAATGGAGGATATATTCGCAATGCTCTAGTACACCGAGGAGCGGATGGTTAAGTTTGCAGCTTTCCAATTGAGAGGACCAGCTCGGGCATGGTAGCAGCGAGTCCAAGACGACTGCGAGATGGATGAGCAGGAATGGACATGGTCCAACTTCGTTGAAGCCTTTAGGGCAGAGTATATCCCACAGTGGATTGTGGAGAAGCGAGAAGACGAATTCTAGAATCTGAGGCAGGGAAGCATGTCGGTAGCCCAATACATGGCCCGGTTCACTCAATTGTCCAAATACTGCAAGTGATTGGTAGACACCAAGCAGAATAGGATGAGGCAGTTTGTCAAGAGGCTGAGACTGGAGTTGAGGAGAGCATTGGCACTTGCTCCACTGACAACTTATTCGGGGGCTGTAGACGCAGTTACTCGAATGGAAAATGAGGATCGCAGCAGGATGGTGGCGAAGCCTTTCCAACTGCCAAGGCAGCCGCAGGGTCACTACCCGAGACCGCAACCCCACAAACACCCCGCCAATCACTAATGGCAGGACCGAGGGAAGTAAGCCCGGATGGCACCGGGTGGACCTGCCCCAAATCTCCCATCATGTATGCAATGTGGAAGGAAATGCCACACTGAAAGAAATTGTTAGTCTAAGGGTGGTGAAAGGAAATATTATCATTGTGGCAACCCGAACCACCTGAGGAACACTTGCCCCAAATTGCACCGAGTCGGGCAAGGAAACCCGGTTCAGAACCCGGTGCCCAACCGAGCCAACCCCACGGGAGCAGTCGGGAGTGGAGCACCAAAGCCGCAAGTGAAGGCCAAGGTATTCACTCTCAATAGAGAGGAAGTTGGGGCCGATGCAGCGGAAGGTACATTCACTATTTAAGGACGTTCCGTTAATGCTTTGATTGATCCTAGCTCTACTCATTCCTACATAAGCAAGTTGTGTGCATGTCATTTGGGTTGGGATGGAGTGGAGTTACCTTATGCTTTAGTGGTGAGCACACCTCTGGGAAAAATGGTGCAAGCGGATCGGTATGTAAAAGAGTGTAAAGTTAATGTGGGGAGAGAAAGTCTGGAGGGAGATTTGATAGTGTTAAACATTGAGGATTACGACTTAATTTTGGGGATGGACTGGTTAGCCAAGCATGGGGCTAAGGTAGACTATAAAAATAAGACAGTCCAGTTCGTCAGACCGGGTTGAGATATATTGGAATTGAATAGAAAAAGGGTGAAAGAACTCAAGCATTTGATTGCAGGGGCCAAGGCCCGGAAATTGTTGAAGCAAGGGTGTCAAGGGTACCTGGCTTACGTGATAAACAAGCCGAAGGACCAGTGCACTTTGAAGGACACGGAAGTAGTGAAGGATATTCCCGATGTATTTTCGGCGGAGCTAGATTCTTTATCTCCCAGCCGAGAAGTGGAATTCACTATCGACTTAGTTCCGGGAGCAGAACTAGTATCGTGAACTCCGTACTGGATGCCACCGGCAGAGTTGAAAGAGTTGAAGGAGCAGTTGGAAGAGTTAGTGAGTCAAGGCTACATCAGACCTAGCACATCGCCTTAGGGGGCGCCTGTGCTATTTGTGAAGAAAAAGGATGGCACTCTAAGGCTATGCATTGACTATCGGGGATTGAAAAATTTGACGGTCAAGAACAAGTATCCCCTACCGTTGATTGACGAGGTATTCGACTAGTTGGAAGGATCCAGTTGCTACTCCAAGTTGGATCTGAGGCAAGGATACTACCAAGTACGGATAAGAGAGGAGGATATCCCCAAGACGGCCATCAATACCAAATATGGACATTACGAGTTCGTGGTGATGCCGTTCGGGGTGACTAACGGCCCAGTAATATTCATGGACCTGATGTACTGAGTGTTCCAACCCTATCTAGACAAGTTTGTAGTGGTCTTCATCAATGACATTTTAATCTACTCCAAGAGTCTGGAGGAGCATACGGAGCATCTGAAGCTCGTACTAGAGAAGCTTCGGGAGCACAAGCTGTACGCCAAGTTCAGCAAGTGTGAATTCTGGTTGGACAGTGTGGCGTTCCTTGGCCACGTGGTGACCAAGGAGGGAATCAAGGTGGACCCAGCAAAGGTTGAAGCGGTATCCGGCTGGAAGCAGCTAGAGAGTATCACCGAGATCCGAAGTTTCTTGGGACTGGCTAGTTACTACCGAAGGTTTATCAAGGGATTTTCGACACTCGCATCGCCAATGACCCGATTATTGAGAAAAGATGTTCCATTTGTGTGGAACGAGAAGTGAGAGAAAAGTTTTTAGGAACTAAAGTGCAGAATGGTGACAGTATTGGTATTGAGTCTACTGGAGGAAGGGAAACCCTACGCGCTATATACCGACGCTTCGAAAGAAGGACTGGGAACAGTGTTGATGCAGGATCGAAAGGAGATCACTTACGCTTCTCGGAAGCAAATACCTCATGAAGTTAACTACCCCACTTATGATCTGGAGCTGGCAGCTATAGTGTTCGCCCTAAAGAAATGGCGACACTACCTGTATGGCGCCGAATATAAGGTGTTCACTGACCATAAGAGTTTGAAGTATATCTTCACTCAAAAGTATTTGAATTTGAGGCAGCGAAGGTGGATGGAATTCCTGGAAGAATACCGTTGTCCGATCAACTACCATCCCGGGAAGGCCAACGTTATGGCCGACGCCCTAAGCAGAAAGGTTAGGATGTCCAGATTAACGGTGCAGGAAATGCAAGCAGTTCAGGATGTGTTGGACAGAAGGTTGGAAGTGCAAGGCAAAAGAATTGTCATTAGCAATTTGAAGTTGGTGCCGGATTTGAAGAAGGAAATCGTAGGAGCTCAGCAAAGTAACGTCGAGTTTCAACTTTTCAAGAACAAAGGAGCTTAGGCGGCCGGGCTATGCATTCCGTCTAGACGAAGTGGGAGTTCTCCATTTCAGAGATTGATTGTGTGTACCAGGGGAACAGCAGTTAAAGGACAGAATTTTGGAGGAGGCGCACAAGAGCAAGTACGCCATTCATCCAGGGGAAGTCAAGATGTATCAGGATTTGAAGAGAGCCTATTGGTGGCCCAGACTAAAGCGAGATGTGGTCAAGTATGTCTCGACCTATCTTACCTACCAAAAGGTCAAAGCGGAACACAAGAAGGCAGCGAGATTATTGTAGCCATTGCCAGTACCGAAATGGAAGTGAGAGGAGGTGACTATGGATTTTGTCATCGGGCTTCCTATGTCAAGGACTCAAAAGGACACCATATGGGTAGTGGTGAATCGACTGACCAAGTCGGCTTATTTCATACCGATGAATATGAGAGACTCGATGGAGAAACTGGCTCAGACTTATGTTCGAGAAATCATCTGACTACATGGTGTGCCTTCAAGAATAGTGTCAGATCGAGACCCAAGATTTACATCTCGATTCTGGGGAAAGTTTTAGGAAGCAATGGGATCGAGTCTAAAATTCAGTACGACGGCACATCCGCAGACCGATGGGCAGTCAGAAAGAGCTATTCAAATATTGGAAGATATGCTAAGAGCCTGTGTTTTAGACTTCGGGGATAAGTGGATAGAGTGTGTACCGTATGCATAATTATCATATAACAACAGCTACCAAGCTTCGATTGGGATGGCACCGTATGAGGCTTTGTATGGGCACAAGTGTCAGGTACCGTTGTATTGGAGTTGGTCCGAAGATGGTCATGTGAGCAAAGCTAGGGAAGTATGTGTCCAAGAAATGTTGGATAAAGTGAAATTGATCAGGGAAAGGTTAAAGGCGGCACAGAGTCGGCATAATAGCTATATGGGCAATCGACGAAGAGAATTAGAATTTCAAGTCGGGGACAGTGTATTTTTGAAATTGATGCCGAATAAGGGAATTTTGAAGCATCCGAAGGGCGAAAAATTGAATCCGAGATATTTGGGGCCATTTCCAATTAAGGAAAGGATTGGACCGGTAGCTTACCGATTGGACTTGCTAGATGGGTCGACGGGAATCCATGATGTGTTTCATGTGTCACAATTGAAGAAGTATAATATGGATCTCGGACATGTATTGAATGATAAACCATTAGTGTTGCAGCCAGACCTGAGCTATGTGGAGAAGCCTGTGCGGATATTGGACCGCAGTGTCAAGACTATCCGGAACAAACTGATACCGATGGTTAAGATTCAATGGGAGCACCATGGCACGCAGGATGCCACAAGGGAGTCAGAAGAATGGGTTAAGTGGAAGTACCCTGATTTGAAATAAAGGTAAGCTTGAATTTTGGGACGAAATTCTTCTAAGGAGGGGAGGATGTGAAACCCCAGTCAAAACCAACCTTAGAGTAAGGGGGTTGGGGTGCATATCCAATTTCATTGCATATTTAAATATACTTTTATATGATTTTATGTGCATTGAATTTGAGTTTTATAGTCTAGAGGGCTTGATTATGACTATTGAGTGAGAAAGACAAAATGGTAATTTTTGCTTGAGGTGGGAAAAGGGAGATAGCTTGAGGATTGAATAGGAAAATATTTTTAGAGGGAAAATAATAACAAGAGTTGTTATGGTTTAGTGGTTAGAGCCTTGGAATTAATTCTTAAGGTCTTGAGTTCAAATTCCATCATAGAAGCTTTAGCTTGGTTAAATTTTATTTTTGCTTAGGAAGTAATATTTTCGGCCTTATGAGCTTGGAGTAGGGTAGAAATGATGTCCTAAGAGAGACATAATAGGAGTATCCTCATCCTACTCTTTTGCCTACACAAAATTCCAAAGGGGAATCCATTTCCTCTTTATCCTTAATTTTTCCTATTTCTCAATTCATTAGCTTGTTCAAATTGTTCAAGCTAATTTTATTTTAGAAAAATTCCAGCAATGTGCTGTGGCTTTGTAGGTTCAAAATGTCTTAGAAAGAGATATCTTATGGACCGAAACCATGGAAGAGGGGGAAAGGATAGTGAATTAAATTCCTTAGTGAACTTTTTAAAAACTTTACTCTAGCTAAGTTCATCTTCCTTCATGCATGGAATTGAAATTTTTCCCAGCTTTGTGTGCCTTCAAGGTGTCGAAATTCATAGCCCTTATTCCCTACCAAATGCTGCCAAAAAATGGCCTTTTTGATCAGCTTAGAACTTAGATTTTTCTGGCCATTTTCGGACTACACAAAAACTATACAAAACCAGGAAAATTCCTGGGCAAATTTACAGCTTAGGAGGTCCGAAGCCAAGTTGTTTTCTTCCAGTTTTTGTTCAGCATCATAGCCACGTTTTTCCTCCATGAAGAAGGCTGGAAACGAGCTATGAAAATCCCTAAAATTTCCCTTCAAACTCCTTGCAAACTGGTTAGAAAAGAACAGCCAAAAATTGCCCAGAAAATTCCAGCAAGTAGCGAAATTCTGTGCAGGAATTTTCTAGCCTTGGTTACTAATTCATCCCTTGCCGAAACTCCATCATTCTTCTACACAAATCAACCTTAAACCTTCAGTAACTGAACTCCATTATCCTCCTCAAGCTTCTGCATGAAAATCTAATCATGGCTGCCTAAAAGATTTCCAAAAAAATTCTGCAAACATGATCTGATTTGGATACCAAAATTCCAGCCACCACGATTTACCAACTTTCCATAAAATATATCTCAAACAACCAGACCTTCCCTTCACCATTACACCCAGTATTTTCAGCCACCTTTATCCCCCCTCAACCAGCATTCATCTAGCCGAAACACTGCCAGCAATTCGGCAATGGCAGACTTCCAAAAGCTCTCCCATGATCAAAGGTATTCCAGAATATTTAGTTTCCAAATTTACTTTCAAAAATATTCTTCAAGGATTTCATCAACTAGCCTTTCCTTTTCCCTTCCAAACCAGAAAATCAACTACCAAAACCATTCAAGCAGTCAGCCAGCCTGAATCCTTACAGAATTTCGGCAGCTCCAATCCTAAATGCTCTCTACTCTCTTCAACATCAAGAACACACAGCACCTAAAGAACACCCACTCCTTCCTTTCACCTAATACTCTCCCAAATCACTCTAAACACCTTTTAAAATTTCTAGATTGAACCTACTCACTGCCGTGAGTCCATCAATACCATTCTTAAGATCAAACTCTAAAATCCAACTTGCTATTTTGGATAAAAAACCAGAAATTTTGTGAAGCCTCAAGAACACCTTCAAGGTAGGTTTGTTCTAACAACTTCATCTTCTCCAATCTTGATCTCTAGTGAATATAAATGCGAATCGACATACTAATGGTCTCTCTCTCTCTCTTTCTCCCTTATGGCCGAATCTCTCTCCTCTTGGCCGGATGGCTCCTTCTCCAATGGCCATGCTTTCTCCACCTTCCTTGGACGGATTTAGGCATCTAGGGGTTGTCAACCATTTGAAACTACTTCAGGATATTCAGCAAGCAAGTAAGCCTTTTTAACCCTTCTTTTAAATTCTAGATTCATGTTTCTAGGCTGATGTTGATAGAAGATGGATTGTGGATAGGATTTAAGTATATATTGTTGAGGTTGAAGCATGAATGTATGTACGAATATGAAGGAGATGGGATTTATGCATGTATGGATTATCTTGGCTGATTGTATGATGATTTGAGGTTTAATGCATGTCTCCATGTCATAGGTAGTATTTGTGATGAAGTGTGCTAGAGATCATGTCACTTTTGGTGAATAGGATTTATATTCATGTTGGATTATTGAAGCCATGATCATATTTATGCTAGTAGGGGTTAGATCATGTATTGGTAAATTTAGATCTATGCTTATATGCATGATTTGGATGATTTGATGAATTGAAGGATTGTGTATGTTCATGATTGTGGATAGCCATAGATCTAAGATATTCCTGAATATTTAGTTTCCAAATTTACTTTCGAAAATATATTCTTCAAGGATTTCATCAACTAGCCTTTCATTTTCCCTTACAAACCAGAAAATCAACTACCAAAACCCTTCAAGCAGTTAGCCAACCTGAATCCTTATAGAATTTCGGCAGCTCCAATCCTAAATGCTCTCTACTCTCTTTAACATCAAGAACACACAGCACCTAAAGAACACCTACTCCTTCCTTTCACCCAATACTCTCCCAAATCACTCCAATCACCTTCTAAAATTTCTAGATTGAACCTACTCACTGCCATGAGTCCAACAATACCATTCTTAACATCAAACTCCAAAATCCAACTTGCTATTTTGGATAAAAAACCAGAAATTTTGTGAAGGCTCAAGAACACCTTCAAGTTAGGTTTGTTATAACAACTTCATCTTCTCCAATCTTGATCTCTAGTGAATATAAATGCGAATCGACATACTAATGGTCTCTCTCTCTCTCTCTCTCTCTCTCTCTCTCTCTCTCCCTTTTGGCCGAATCTCTCTCCTCTTGGCCGGATGGCTCCTTCTCCAATGGTCATGCTTTCTCCACCTTCTTTGGACGGATTTAGGCATCTAGGGGTTGTCAACCATTTGAAACTACTTCAAGATATTCAGCAAGCAAGTAAGCCTTTTTAACCCTTATTTTTAATTCTAGATTCATGTCTCTAGGATGATGTTGATAGAAGATGGATTGTGGATAGGATTTAAGTATATACTGTTGAGGTTGAAGCATGAATGTATGTACGAATATGAAGGAGATGGGATTTATGCATGGATGGATTATCTTGGTTGATTGTAAGATGATTTGAGGTTTAATGCATGTCTCCATGTCATAGGTAGTATTTGTGATGAAGTGTGCTAGAGATTATGTCACCTTTGGTGAATAGGATTTATATTCATGTTGGATTATTGAAGCCATTATCACATTTATGCTAGTAGGGGTTAGATCATGTATTGGTAAATTTAGATCTATGCTTATATGCATGATTTGGATGATTTGATGAATTGAAGGATTGTCTATGTTCATGATTGTGGTTAGCCATAGATCAAAGATATTCCTGAATATTTAGTGTCCAAATTTACTTTCAAAAATATTCTTCAAGGATTTCATCAACTAGCCTTTCCTTTTCCCTTCCAAACCAGAAAATCAACTACCAAAACCCTTCAAGCAGTCAGCCAACCTGAATCCTTACAGATTTTCGGCAGCTCCAATCCTAAATGCTCTCTACTCTCTTCAACATCAAGAACACACAGAACCTAAAGAACACCTAATCCTTCTTTTCACCCAATACTCTCCCAAATCACTCCAAACACCTTCTAAAATTTCTAGATTGAACCTACTCACTGCCGTGAGTCCATCAATACCATTCTTTACATCAAACTCCAAAATCCAACTTGCTGTTTTGGATAAAAAACCAGAAATTTTGTGAAGGCTCAAGAACACCTTCAAGGTAGGTTTGTTATAACAACTTCATCTTCTCCAATTTTGATCTCTGGTGAATATAAATGCGAATCGACATACTAATGGTCTCTCTCTCTCTCTCTCGCTCTCTCTCTCTCTCTCCCCCTTATGGCCGAATCTCTCTCCTCTTGGCCGGATGGCTCCTTCTCCAATGGCCATGCTTTCTCCACCTTCCTTTTACGGATTTAGGCATCTAGGGGTTGTCAACCATTTGAACCTACTTCAAGATATTCAGCAAGCAAGTAAGCCTTTTTAACCCTTCTTTTAAATTCTAGATTCATGTCTCTAGGATGATGTTGATAGAAGATGGATTGTGGATAGGATTTAAGTATATATTGTTGAGGTTGAAGCATGAATGTATGTCTGAATATGAAAGAGATGGGATTTATGCATGGATGGATTATCTTGGTTGATTGTATGATGATTTGAGGTTTAATGCATGTCTCCATGTCATAGGTAGTATTTGTGATGAAGTGTGCTAGAGATCATGTCACTTTTGGTGAATAGGATTTATATTCATGTTGGATTATTGAAGCCATAATCATATTTATGCTAGTAGGGGTTAGATCATGTATTGGTAAATTTAGATCTATGCTTATATGCATGATTTGGATGATTTGATGAATTGAAGGATTGTGTATGTTCATGATTGTGGATAGCCATAGATCTAAGATATTCCTGAATATTTAGTTTCCAAATTTACTTTCAAAAATATTCTTCAAGGATTTCATCAACTAGCCTTTCATTTTCCCTTCCAAACAAGAAAATCAACTACCAAAACCCTTCAAGCAGTCAGCCAACCTGAATCCTTACAGAATTTCGGCAGCTCCAATCCTAAATGCTCTCTACTCTCTTCAACATCAAGAACACACAGCACCTAAAGAACACCTACTCCTTCTTTTCACCCAATACTCTCCCAAATCACTCCAAACTCCCTCTAAATTTTCTAGATTGAACCTACTCACTGCCGTGAGTCCATCAATACCATTCTTAAGATCAAACTCTAAAATCCAACTTGCTATTTTGGATAAAAAACCAGAAATTTTGTGAAGGCTCAAGAACACCTTCAAGGTAGGTTTGTTCTAACAACTTCATCTTCTCCAATCTTGATCTCTAGTGAATATAAATGCGAATCGACATACTAATGGTCTCTCTCTCTCTCTCTCTCTCTCTCTCTCTCTCTCTCCCTTATGGCCGAATCTCTCTCCTCTTGGCCGGATGGCTCCTTCTCCAATGGCCATGCTTTCTCCACCTTCCTTGGACGGATTTAGGCATCTAGGGGTTGTCAACCATTTGAAACTACTTCAAGATATTCAGCAAGCAAGTAAGCCTTTTTAACCCTTATTTTAAATTCTAGATTCATGTCTCTAGGATGATGTTGATAGAAGATGGATTGTGGATAGGATTTAAGTATATATTGTTGAGGTTGAAGCATGAATGTATGTACGAATATGAAGGAGATGGGATTTATGCATGTATGGATTATCTTGGTTGATTGTATAATGATTTGAGGTTTAATGCATGTCTCCATGTCATAGGTAGTATTTGTGATGAAGTGTGTTAGAGATTATGTCACCTTTGGTGAATAGGATTTATATTGATGTTGGATTATTGAAGCCATGATCATATTTATGCTAGTAGGGGTTAGATCATGTATTGGTAAATTTAGATCTATACTTATATGCATGATTTGGATGATTTGATGAATTGAAGGATTGTGTATGTTCATGATTGTGGATAGCCATAGATCTAAGATATTCCTGAATATTTGGTTTCCAAATTTACTTTCAAAAATATTCTTCAAGGATTTCATCAACTAGCCTTTCATTTTCCCTTCCAAACCAGAAAATCAACTACCAAAACCCTTCAAGCAGTCAGCCAACCTGAATCCTTATAGAATTTCGGCAGCTCCAATCCTAAATGCTCTCTACTCTCTTCAACATCAAGAACACACAGCACCTAAAGAACACCTACTCCTTCCTTTCACCCAATACTCTCCCAAATCACTCCAAACACCTTCTCAATTTTCTAGATTGAACCTACTCACTACCGTGAGTCCATCAATACCATTCTTAAGATCAAACTCTAAAATCCAACTTGCTATTTTGGATAAAAAACCAGAAATTTTGTGAAGGCTCAAGAACACCTTCAAGGTAGGTTTGTTCTAACAACTTCATCTTCTCCAATCTTGATCTCTAGTGAATATAAATGCGAATCGACATACTAATGCTCTCTCTCTCTCTCTCTCTCTCTCTCTCTCTCTCTCTCCCTTATGGCCGAATCTCTCTCCTCTTGGCCGGATGGCTCCTTCTCCAATGGCCATGCTTTCTCCACCTTCCTTGGACGGATTTAGGCATCTAGGGGTTGTCAACCATTTGAAACTACTTCAAGATATTCAGCAAGCTAGTAAGCCTTTTAAACCCTTATTTTAAATTCTAGATTCATGTCTCTAGGATGATGTTGATAGAAGATGGATTGTGGATAGGATTTAAGTATATATTGTTGAGGTTGAAGCATGAATGTATGTACGAATATGAAGGAGATGGGATTTATGCATGTATGGATTATCTTGGTTGATTGTATAATGATTTGAGGTTTAATGCATGTCTCCATGTCATAGGTAGTATTTGTGATGAAGTGTGTTAGAGATTATGTCACCTTTGGTGAATATGATTTATATTGATGTTGGATTATTGAAGCCATGATCATATTTATGCTAGTAGGGGTTAGATCATGTATTGGTAAATTTAGATCTATACTTATATGCATGATTTGGATGATTTGATGAATTGAAGGATTGTGTATGTTCATGATTGTGGATAGCCATAGATCTAAGATATTCCTGAATATTTGGTTTCCAAATTTACTTTCAAAAATATTCTTCAAGGATTTCATCAACTAGCCTTTCATTTTCCCTTCCAAACCAGAAAATCAACTACCAAAACCCTTCAAGCAGTCAGCCAACCTGAATCCTTATAGAATTTCGGCAGCTCCAATCCTAAATGCTCTCTACTCTCTTCAACATCAAGAACACACAGCACCTAAAGAACACCTACTCCTTCCTTTCACCCAATACTCTCCCAAATCACTCCAAACACCTTCTCAATTTTCTAGATTGAACCTACTCACTACCGTGAGTCCATCAATACCATTCTTAAGATCAAACTCTAAAATCCAACTTGCTATTTTGGATAAAAAACCAGAAATTTTGTGAAGGCTCAAGAACACCTTCAAGGTAGGTTTGTTCTAACAACTTCATCTTCTCCAATCTTGATCTCTAGTGAATATAAATGCGAATCGACATACTAATGGTCTCTCTCTCTCTCTCTCTCTCTCTCTCTCTCTCTCCCTTATGGCCGAATCTCTCTCCTCTTGGCCGGATGGCTCCTTCTCCAATGGCCATGCTTTCTCCACCTTCCTTGGACGGATTTAGGCATCTAGGGGTTGTCAACCATTTGAAACTACTTCAAGATATTCAGCAAGCAAGTAAGCCTTTTAAACCCTTATTTTAAATTCTAGATTCATGTCTCTAGGATGATGTTGATAGAAGATGGATTGTGGATAGGATTTAAGTAAATATTGTTGAGGTTGAAGCATGAATGTATGTACGAATATGAAGGAGATGGGATTTATGCATGGATGGATTATCTTGGTTGATTGTAAGATGATTTGAGGTTTAATGCTTGTCTCCATGTCATAGGTAGTATTTGTGATGAAGTGTGCTAGAGATTATGTCACCTTTGGTGAATAGGATTTATATTCATGTTGGATTATTGAAGCCATGATCATATTTTTGCTAGTAGGGGTTAGATCATGTATTGGTAAATTTAGATCTATGCTTATATGCATGATTTGGATGATTTGATGAATTGAAGGATTGTGTATGTTCATGATTGTGGTTAGCCATAGATCAAAGATATTCCTGAATATTTAGTGTCCAAATTTACTTTCAAAAATATTCTTCAAGGATTTCATCAACTAGCCTTTCCTTTTCCCTTCCAAACCAGAAAATCAACTACCAAAACCCTTCAAGCAGTCAGCCAACCTGAATCCTTACAGAATTTCGGCAGCTCCAATCCTAAATGCTCTCTACTCTCTTCAACATCAAGAACACACAGCACCTAAAGAACACCTACTCCTTCTTTTCACCCAATACTCTCCCAAATCACTCCAAACTCCCTCTAAATTTTCTAGATTGAACCTACTCACTGCCGTGAGTCCATCAATACCATTCTTAACATCAAACTCTAAAATCCAACTTGCTATTTTGGATAAAAAACCAGAAATTTTGTGAAGGCTCAAGAACACCTTCAAGGTAGGTTTGTTCTAACAACTTCATCTTCTCCAATCTTGATCTCTAGTGAATATAAATGCGAATCGACATACTAATGCTCTCTCTCTCTCTCTCTCTCTCTCTCTCTCTCTCTCCCTTATGGCCGAATCTCTCTCCTCTTGGCCGGATGGCTCCTTCTCCAATGGCCATGCTTTCTCCACCTTCCTTGGACGGATTTAGGCATCTAGGGGTTGTCAACCATTTGAAACTACTTCAAGATATTCAGCAAGCAAGTAAGCCTTTTTAACCCTTATTTTAAATTCTAGATTCATGTCTCTAGGATGATGTTGATAGAAGATGGATTGTGGATAGGATTTAAGTATATATTGTTGAGGTTGAAGCATGAATGTATGTACGAATATGAAGGAGATGGGATTTATGCATGGATGGATTATCTTGGTTGATTGTAAGATGATTTGAGGTTTAATGCATGTCTCCATGTCATAGGTAGTATTTGTGATGAAGTGTGTTAGAGATTATGTCACCTTTGGTGAATATGATTTATATTCATGTTGGATTATTGAAGCCATGATCATATTTATGCTAGTAGGGGTTAGATCATGTATTGGTAAATTTAGATCTATGCTTATATGCATGATTTGGATGATTTGATGAATTGAAGGATTGTGTATGTTCATGATTGTGGATAGCCATAGATCTAAGATATTCCTGAATATTTAGTTTCCAAATTTACTTTCAAAAATATTCTTCAAGGATTTCATCAACTAGCCTTTCATTTTCCCTTCCAAACCAGAAAATCAACTACCAAAACCCTTCAAGCAGTCAGCCAACCTGAATCCTTATAGAATTTCGGCAGCTCCAATCCTAAATGCTCTCTACTCTCTTCAACATCAAGAACACACAGCACCTAAAGAACACCTACTCCTTCCTTTCACCCAATACTCTCCCAAATCACTCCAAACACCTTCTAAATTTTCTAGATTGAACCTACTCACTGCCGTGAGTCCATCAATACCATTCTTAACATCAAACTCTAAAATCCAACTTGCTATTTTGGATAAAAAACCAGAAATTTTGTGAAGGCTCAAGAACACCTTCAAGGTAGGTTTGTTCTAACAACTTCATCTTCTCCAATCTTGATCTCTAGTGAATATAAATGCGAATCGACATACTAATGCTCTCTCTCTCTCTCTCTCTCTCTCTCTCTCTCTCTCCCTTATGGCCGAATCTCTCTCCTCTTGGCCGGATGGCTCCTTCTCCAATGGCCATGCTTTCTCCACCTTCCTTGGACGGATTTAGGCATCTAGGGGTTGTCAACCATTTGAAACTACTTCAAGATATTCAGCAAGCAAGTAAGCCTTTTTAACCCTTATTTTAAATTCTAGATTCATGTCTCTAGGATGATGTTGATAGAAGATGGATTGTGGATAGGATTTAAGTATATATTGTTGAGGTTGAAGCATGAATGTATGTACGAATATGAAGGAGATGGGATTTATGCATGGATGGATTATCTTGGTTGATTGTAAGATGATTTGAGGTTTAATGCATGTCTCCATGTCATAGGTAGTATTTGTGATGAAGTGTGTTAGAGATTATGTCACCTTTGGTGAATAGGATTTATATTCATGTTGGATTATTGAAGCCATGATCATATTTATGCTAGTAGGGGTTAGATCATGTATTGGTAAATTTAGATCTATGCTTATATGCATGATTTGGATGATTTGATGAATTGAAGGATTGTGTATGTTCATGATTGTGGTTAGCCATAGATCAAAGATATTCCTGAATATTTAGTGTCCAAATTTACTTTCAAAAATATTCTTCAAGGATTTCATCAACTAGCCTTTCCTTTTCCCTTCCAAACAAGAAAATCAACTACCAAAACCCTTCAAGCAGTCAGCCAACCTGAATCCTTACAGAATTTCGGCAGCTCCAATCCTAAATGCTCTCTACTCTCTTCAACATCAAGAACACACAGCACCTAAAGAACACCTACTCCTTCTTTTCACCCAATACTCTCCCAAATCACTCCAAACACCTTCTAAATTTTCTAGATTGAACCTACTCACTGCCGTGAGTCCATCAATACCATTCTTAAGATCAAACTCTAAAATCCAACTTGCTATTTTGGATAAAAAACCAGAAATTTTGTGAAGGCTCAAGAACACCTTCAAGGTAGGTTTGTTCTAACAACTTCATCTTCTCCAATCTTGATCTCTAGTGAATATAAATGCGAATCGACATACTAATGGTCTCTCTCTCTCTCTCTCTCTCTCTCTCTCTCTCTCTCTCCCTTATGGCCGAATCTCTCTCCTCTTGGCCGGATGGCTCCTTCTCCAATGGCCATGCTTTCTCCACCTTCCTTGGACGGATTTAGGCATCTAGGGGTTGTCTACCATTTGAAACTACTTCAAGATATTCAGCAAGCAAGTAAGCCTTTTTAACCCTTATTTTAAATTCTAGATTCATGTCTCTAGGATGATGTTGATAGAAGATGGATTGTGGATAGGATTTAAGTATATATTGTTGAGGTTGAAGCATGAATGTATGTACGAATATGAAGGAGATGGGATTTATGCATGGATGGATTATCTTGGTTGATTGTATAATGATTTGAGGTTTAATGCATGTCTCCATGTCATAGGTAGTATTTGTGATGAAGTGTGTTAGAGATTATGTCACCTTTGGTGAATAGGATTTATATTCATGTTGGATTATTGAAGCCATGATCATATTTATGCTAGTAGGGGTTAGATCATGTATTGGTAAATTTAGATCTATACTTATATGCATGATTTGGATGATTTGATGAATTGAAGGATTGTGTATGTTCATGATTGTGGATAGCCATAGATCTAAGATATTCCTGAATATTTAGTTTCCAAATTTACTTTCAAAAATATTCTTCAAGGATTTCATCAACTAGCCTTTCATTTTCCCTTCCAAACCAGAAAATCAACTACCAAAACCCTTCAAGCAGTCAGCCAACCTGAATCCTTATAGAATTTCGGCAGCTCCAATCCTAAATGCTCTCTACTCTCTTTAACATCAAGAACACACAGCACCTAAAGAACACCTACTCCTTCCTTTCACCCAATACTCTCCCAAATCACTCCAAACACCTTCTAAATTTTCTAGATTGAACCTACTCACTGCCGTGAGTCCATCAATACCATTCTTAACATCAAACTCCAAAATCCAACTTGCTATTTTGGATAAAAAACCAAAAATTTTGTGAAGGCTCAAGAACACCTTCAATGTAGGTTTGTTCTAACAACTTCATCTTCTCCAATCTTGATCTCTAGTGAATATAAATGCGAATCGACATACTAATGGTCTCTCTCTCTCTCTCTCTCTCTCTCTCTCTCTCTCCCTTATGGCCGAATCTCTCTCCTCTTGGCCGGATGGCTCCTTCTCCAATGGCCATGCTTTCTCCACCTTCCTTGGACGGATTTAGGCATCTAGGGGTTGTCAACCATTTGAAACTACTTCAAGATATTCAGCAAGCAAGTAAGCCTTTTTAACCCTTATTTTAAATTCTAGATTCATGTCTCTAGGATGATGTTGATAGAAGATGGATTGTGGATAGGATTTAAGTATATATTGTTGAGGTTGAAGCATGAATGTATGTACGAATATGAAGGAGATGGGATTTATGCATGTATGGATTATCTTGGTTGATTGTATAATGATTTGAGGTTTAATGCATGTCTCCATGTCATAGGTAGTATTTGTGATGAAGTGTGTTAGAGATTATGTCACCTTTGGTGAATAGGATTTATATTCATGTTGGATTATTGAAGCCATGATCATATTTATGCTAGTAGGGGTTAGATCATGTATTGGTAAATTTAGATCTATACTTATATGCATGATTTGGATGATTTGATGAATTGAAGGATTGTGTATGTTCATGATTGTGGATAGCCATAGATCTAAGATATTCCCGAATATTTAGTTTCCAAATTTACTTTCAAAAATATTCTTCAAGGATTTCATCAACTAGCCTTTCATTTTCCCTTCCAAACCAGAAAATCAACTACCAAAACCCTTCAAGCAGTCAGCCAACCTGAATCCTTATAGAATTTCGGCAGCTCCAATCCTAAATGCTCTCTACTCTCTTGAACATCAAGAACACACAGCACCTAAAGAACACCTACTCCTTCCTTTCACCCAATACTCTCCCAAATCACTCCAAACACCTTCTAAATTTTCTAGATTGAACCTACTCACTGCCGTGAGTCCATCAATACCATTCTTAACATCAAACTCTAAAATCCAACTTGCTATTTTGGATAAAAAACCAGAAATTTTGTGAAGGCTCAAGAACACCTTCAAGGTAGGTTTGTTCTAACAACTTCATCTTCTCCAATCTTGATCTCTAGTGAATATAAATGCGAATCGACATACTAATGCTCTCTCTCTCTCTCTCTCTCTCTCTCTCTCTCCCTTATGGCCGAATCTCTCTCCTCTTGGCCGGATGGCTCCTTCTCCAATGGCCATGCTTTCTCCACCTTCCTTGGATGGATTTAGGCATCTAGGGGTTGTCAACCATTTGAAACTACTTCAAGATATTCAGCAAGCAAGTAAGCCTTTTAAACCCTTATTTTAAATTCTAGATTCATGTCTCTAGGATGATGTTGATAGAAGATGGATTGTGGATAGGATTTAAGTATATATTGTTGAGGTTGAAGCATGAATGTATGTACGAATATGAAGGAGATGGGATTTATGCATGGATGGATTATCTTGGTTGATTGTAAGATGATTTGAGGTTTAATGCATGTCTCCATGTCATAGGTAGTATTTGTGATGAAGTGTGCTAGAGATTATGTCACCTTTGGTGAATAGGATTTATATTCATGTTGGATTATTGAAGCCATGATCATATTTTTGCTAGTAGGGGTTAGATCATGTATTGGTAAATTTAGATCTATGCTTATATGCATGATTTGGATGATTTGATGAATTGAAGGATTGTGTATGTTCATGATTGTGGTTAGCCATAGATCAAAGATATTCCTGAATATTTAGTGTCCAAATTTACTTTCAAAAATATTCTTCAAGGATTTCATCAACTAGCCTTTCCTTTTCCCTTCCAAACAAGAAAATCAACTACCAAAACCCTTCAAGCAGTCAGCCAACCTGAATCCTTACAGAATTTCGGCAGCTCCAATCCTAAATGCTCTCTACTCTCTTCAACATCAAGAACACACAGCACCTAAAGAACACCTACTCCTTCTTTTCACCCAAAACTCTCCCAAATCACTCCAAACACCTTCTAAAATTTCTAGATTGAACCTACTCACTGCCGTGAGTCCATCAATACCATTCTTTACATCAAACTCCAAAATCCAACTTGCTGTTTTGGATAAAAAACCAGAAATTTTGTGAAGGCTCAAGAACACCTTCAAGGTAGGTTTGTTATAACAACTTCATCTTCTCCAATTTTGATCTCTGGTGAATATAAATGCGAATCGACATACTAATGGTCTCTCTCTCTCTCTCTCTCGCTCTCTCTCTCTCTCTCCCCTTATGGCCGAATCTCTCTCATCTTGGCCGGATGGCTCCTTCTCCAATGGCCATGCTTTCTCCACCTTCCTTTTACGGATTTAGGCATCTAGGGGTTGTCAACCATTTGAACCTACTTCAAGATATTCAGCAAGCAAGTAAGCCTTTTTAACCCTTCTTTTAAATTCTAGATTCATGTCTCTAGGATGATGTTGATAGAAGATGGATTGTGGATAGGATTTAAGTATATATTGTTGAGGTTGAAGCATGAATGTATGTCTGAATATGAAAGAGATGGGATTTATGCATGGATGGATTATCTTGGTTGATTGTAAGATGATTTGAGGTTTAATGCATGTCTCCATGTCATAGGTAATATTTGTGATGAAGTGTGCTAGAGATCAAGTCACTTTTGGTGAATAGGATTTATATTCATGTTGGATTATTGAAGCCATGATCATATTTATGCTAGTAGGGGTTAGATCATGTATTGGTAAATTTAGATCTATGCTTATATGCATGATTTGGATGATTTGATGAATTGAAGGATTGTGTATGTTCATGATTGTGGATAGCCATAGATCTAAGATATTCCTGAATATTTAGTTTCCAAATTTACTTTCAAAAATATTCTTCAAGGATTTCATCAACTAGCCTTTCATTTTCCCTTACAAACCAGAAAATCAACTACCAAAACCCTTCAAGCAGTCAGCCAACCTGAATCCTTATAGAATTTCGGCAGCTCCAATCCTAAATGCTCTCTACTCTCTTTAACATCAAGAACACACAGCATCTACTCCTTCCTTTCACCCAATACTCTCCCAAATCACTCCAAACACCTTCTAAATTTTCTAGATTGAACCTACTCACTGCCGTGAGTCCATCAATACCATTCTTAACATCAAACTCCAAAATCCAACTTGCTATTTTGGATAAAAAACCAAAAATTTTGTGAAGGCTCAAGAACACCTTCAATGTAGGTTTGTTCTAACAACTTCATCTTCTCCAATCTTGATCTCTAGTGAATATAAATGCGAATCGACATACTAATGCTCTCTCTCTCTCTCTCTCTCTCTCTCTCTCTCTCCCTTATGGCCGAATCTCTCTCCTCTTGTCCGGATGGCTCCTTCTCCAATGGCCATGCTTTCTCCACCTTCCTTGGACGGATTTAGGCATCTAGGGGTTGTCAACCATTTGAAACTACTTCAAGATTTTCAGCAAGCAAGTAAGCCTTTTTAACCCTTATTTTAAATTCTAGATTCATGTCTCTAGGATGATGTTGATAGAAGATGGATTGTGGATAGGATTTAAGTATATATTGTTGAGGTTGAAGCATGAATGTATGTACGAATATGAAGGAGATGGGATTTATGCATGGATGGATTATCTTGGTTGATTGTATAATGATTTGAGGTTTAATGCATGTCTCCATGTCATAGGTAGTATTTGTGATGAAGTGTGTTAGAGATTATGTCACCTTTGGTGAATAGGATTTATATTCATGTTGGATTATTGAAGCCATGATCATATTTATGCTAGTAGGGGTTAGATCATGTATTGGTAAATTTAGATCTATACTTATATGCATGATTTGGATGATTTGATGAATTGAAGGATTGTGTATGTTCATGATTGTGGATAGCCATAGATCTAAGATATTCCTGAATATTTAGTTTCCAAATTTACTTTCAAAAATATTCTTCAAGGATTTCATCAACTAGCCTTTCATTTTCCCTTCCAAACCAGAAAATCAACTACCAAAACCCTTCAAGCAATCGACCAACTCTGAATCCTTATAGAATTTCGGCAGCTCCAATCCTAAATGCTCTCTACTCTCTTTAACATCAAGAACACACAGCACCTAAAGAACACCTACTCCTTCCTTTCACCCAATACTCTCCCAAATCACTCCAAACACCTTCTAAATTTTCTAGATTGAACCTACTCACTGCCGTGAGTCCATCAATACCATTCTTAACATCAAACTCCAAAATCCAACTTGCTATTTTGGATAAAAAACCAAAAATTTTGTGAAGGCTCAAGAACACCTTCAATGTAGGTTTGTTCTAACAACTTCATCTTCTCCAATCTTGATCTCTAGTGAATATAAATGCGAATCGACATACTAATGCTCTCTCTCTCTCTCTCTCTCTCCCTTATGGCCGAATCTCTCTCCTCTTGGCCGGATGGCACCTTCTCCAATGGCCATGCTTTCTCCACCTTCCTTGGACGGATTTAGGCATCTAGGGGTTGTCAACTATTTGAAACTACTTCAAGATATTCAGCATGAAAGTAAGCCTTTTTAACCCTTATTTTAAATTCTAGATTCATGTCTCTAGGATGATGTTGATAGAAGATGGATTGTGGATAGGATTTAAGTATATATTGTTGAGGTTGAAGCATGAATGTATGTACGAATATGAAGGAGATGGGATTTATGCATGTATGGATTATCTTGGTTGATTGTATAATGATTTGAGGTTTAATGCATGTCTCCATGTCATAGGTAGTATTTGTGATGAAGTGTGTTAGAGATTATGTCACCTTTGGTGAATAGGATTTATATTCATGTTGGATTATTGAAGCCATGATCATATTTATGCTAGTAGGGGTTAGATCATGTATTGGTAAATTTAGATCTATACTTATATGCATGATTTGGATGATTTGATGAATTGAAGGATTGTGTATGTTCATGATTGTGGATAGCCATAGATCTAAGATATTCCTGAATATTTAGTTTCCAAATTTACTTTCAAAAATATTCTTCAAGGATTTCATCAACTAGCCTTTCATTTTCCCTTCCAGACCAGAAAATCAACTACCAAAACCCTTCAAGCAGTCAGCCAACCTGAATCCTTATAGAATTTCGGCAGCTCCAATACTAAATGCTCTCTACTCTCTTTAACATCAAGAACACACAGCATCTACTCCTTCCTTTCACCCAATACTCTCCCAAATCACTCCAAACACCTTCTAAATTTTCTAGATTGAACCTACTCACTGCCGTGAGTCCATCAATTCCATTCTTAACATCAAACTCCAAAATCCAACTTGCTATTTTGGATAAAAAACCAAAAATTTTGTGAAGGCTCAAGAACACCTTCAATGTAGGTTTGTTCTAACAACTTCATCTTCTCCAATCTTGATCTCTAGTGAATATAAATGCGAATCGACATACTAATGGTCTCTCTCTCTCTCTCTCTCTCTCTCTCTCTCTCTCTCTCCCTTATGGCCGAATCTCTCTCCTCTTGGCCGGATGGCACCTTCTCCAATGGCCATGCTTTCTCCACCTTCCTTGGACGGATTTAGGCATCTAGGGGTTGTCAACCATTTGAAACTACTTCAAGATTTTCAGCAAGCAAGTAAGCCTTTTTAACCCTTATTTTAAATTCTAGATTCATGTCTCTAGGATGATGTTGATAGAAGATGGATTGTGGATAGGATTTAAGTATATATTGTTGAGGTTGAAGCATGAATGTATGTACGAATATGAAGGAGATGGGATTTATGCATGTATGGATTATCTTGGTTGATTGTATAATGATTTGAGGTTTAATGCATGTCTCCATGTCATAGGTAGTATTTGTGATGAAGTGTGTTAGAGATTATGTCACCTTTGGTGAATAGGATTTATATTCATGTTGGATTATTGAAGCCATGATCATATTTATGCTAGTAGGGGTTAGATCATGTATTGGTAAATTTAGATCTATACTTATATGCATGATTTGGATGATTTGATGAATTGAAGGATTGTGTATGTTCATGATTGTGGATAGCCATAGATCTAAGATATTCCTGAATATTTAGTTTCCAAATTTACTTTCAAAAATATTCTTCAAGGATTTCATCAACTAGCCTTTCATTTTCCCTTCCAAACCAGAAAATCAACTACCAAAACCCTTCAAGCAGTCAGCCAACCTGAATCCTTATAGAATTTCGGCAGCTCCAATCCTAAATGCTCTCTACTCTCTTGAACATCAAGAACACACAGCACCTAAAGAACACCTACTCCTTCCTTTCACCCAATACTCTCCCAAATCACTCCAAACACCTTCTAAATTTTCTAGATTGAACCTACTCACTGCCGTGAGTCCATCAATACCATTCTTAACATCAAACTCTAAAATCCAACTTGCTATTTTGGATAAAAAACCAGAAATTTTGTGAAGGCTCAAGAACACCTTCAAGGTAGGTTTGTTCTAACAACTTCATCTTCTGCAATCTTGATCTCTAGTGAATATAAATGCGAATCGACATACTAATGCTCTCTCTCTCTCTCTCTCTCTCTCTCTCTCTCTCTCTCCCTTATGGCCGAATCTCTCTCCTCTTGGCCGGATGGCTCCTTCTCCAATGGCCATGCTTTCTCCACCTTCCTTGGACGGATTTAGGCATCTAGGGGTTGTCAACCATTTGAAACTACTTCAAGATATTCAGCAAGCAAGTAAGCATTTTTAACCCTTATTTTAAATTCTAGATTCATGTCTCTAGGATGATGTTGATAGAAGATGGATTGTGGATAGGATTTAAGTATATATTGTTGAGGTTGAAGCATGAATGTATGTACGAATATGAAGGAGATGGGATTTATGCATGGATGGATTATCTTGGTTGATTGTATGATGATTTGAGGTTTAATGCATGTCTCCATGTCATAGGTAGTATTTGTGATGAAGTGTGTTAGAGATTATGTCACCTTTGGTGAATAGGATTTATATTCATGTTGGATTATTGAAGCCATGATCATATTTATGCTAGTAGGGGTTAGATCATGTATTGGTAAATTTAGATCTATGCTTATATGCATGATTTGGATGATTTGATGAATTGAAGGATTGTGTATGTTCATGATTGTTGTTAGCCATAGAAGTATGATCATGATCTAGTTGTCTATAAGCTAATTTTTATTTCATGAATAAAATATTTCATATTATGATTTTGCTAGTAATTTTGAAAAAACCCTAGGAGGGATAAATTTGGATTATTATATATAATAAGGATATTTTAGTCAAATAAATAATAGCTTTTGCTAGAAAAATAGATATATATATATATATATATATATATATATATATATTATAAAATAATGAAATCAACTACAGCCTTTTATGGAAGTAATCATAATTAATAAAATATTTATTACTAAAAATTTAATTATTATCTTTTAATCAAACCTATTAAAAATTTATTTATTATTTTTAAAGCAAGACTCATTAAATTTATTTTCAACTAATTTTAGTTATCAATTATTTTTTAACAACTAAATTATTAATAAATCATTATTTTACCTAATACCACCTAGAACTCTTCATCAAATAAACTCTAAATTTTTCTTAGCAAGATTTAAACCATCAACTTATTAGTACTTGTTTCTCAAAACATTAATTACTTTAAATATCAAATTAAGCTTAGCTTATAAACCTATTTATTTAAAGTTTGGCCTTAAAGCTTGGGATACTAGGATCATGGTGGTAATGAGTTGGGTTGTTTTAAATTGAGAAAGAGGATTTTGGCTTGAGTTTGATTGTGGTTTGTATTTACCCACGTGGGGTTAGGTCAGCTATTGGAGACTTTATATTGTGAGCAAGAATCAGGTAAGCTCCTGCATAAAACTTGATTGATGAAACATGTTTATTATTGCAAGCTAAATGTAGAGTGCATGGACACTCAATTTTGCAAGGGCAATTGAGGATTAACTTCTTACCTATTTCAGGCAAACAATTTATTTGAAAATTAATAAGAAGATTTACTCAATCTCAAAACTCTTTCCAAAACTGATTTTGATAAAGACTTTGGGAACCATTAATTGCCATTTTCATGTGGAACAGTGTTTTGTTCATTTTATCCCAAGTGGGAAATGTCGTTGAGTACTCAATAAGGGTGGACTACTAGGGCTAGTCTTTGAGGGGTTAGGGTAAGTCTCTCAGTAGGTGGCCACCTCTGAGGGGTGAGTCCTCCCGGATAGGACGTCAGTCCATTAGGTCGTACCGGTCCAAGCTAGTAGTGTTCTCTTTCAGTCAAGTGACTATGTTTTGTCGGAATGGACACTCGGTTATTGTTTGGGTTTAGAGAAGGAGGAGTATCTTGCCCAATAGGCCAATCACCTACTTTTGTCAGTCTGGACAAAGTGTGGCATTCTGACCGGCGGTATGCATAAAGTATGGCATGCTGACCATGCGGTTATGGGGCCCAACGTGTGGTAACCCATGATCATTTCTTTTGAGTGGTTGATTTTATTGATTATTTATGGTTGGAAAAGCCAAAACACCACTCTTGCTTTTGACTAATGTTTACTGCTTGCCAGTGATTTCTTATAAAGAATTTTATACTTTGCATTCACGAACTGTTTTCTCTCGACACTTAAGCACACACGGACTTACTGAGATTTCTGTCTCACCACCATTTTTATCATGATTTTAAGTCGATCCTGCTGTGGGGATGATTAGCTAGATATTGCCTGCTTTAGAAGATTTTCTGATAATTTATTTTGTGTAATGTTTTGGGGAGATGAGAGTGGATAAATTTCATTATGGATTTGTTGTTGGTATTCTTGGATTTATTCTTGGGATGCAATAAATTTTTATGTTCAAGTATCATTTTTATGCTGCTATTGTATTTGTATGACCTAGTTATAAAGACCCCTTGTCCTTTGGACGGGGCAACATCCCCGGCCCTGGCGGGCCTAGGTAGAGGGGTGTTACAAAAATGACCTGAATACTCTTGAAAACATGTTTTGATTTGTGAACAGAACTCTTTATCCTGTTTCAACAGGATTTTGGAAAATGATCTCTAGTGATGAGATTGACTTTTGGAAAACGACCTTTTGATCCCTGAAATTGTTTTGTTGGCCTGATATGCCTATGGAATGAATTGATTGGCTCTACGGAGTCTATGTGAATGATAATCTGACTTGCAAGTCAGTGGGATCAAATTTTGGAAAATAATGTTTGCCCCAAAAATGGTTTTCTTGATATGGAAAATGGTTTCTTGATGTGCTCAAGTACGAGCCTTTTTCTTGAGTTCCTGGCATAAGCACTAACTTGAATTCTTGGCGTATGCACTAGTTGAATTCCTGGTGTAAGCAATAACTTGAATTCCTGGCATATGCACTAACTTGAATTCCTAGCATAAGCACTAACTTAAATACCTTGCGTAAGCACTAGCTTGAATACCAGGCATATGCACTAATTTGAATTCCTGGCGTAAGCACTAACTTGAATTCCTAGCATATGCACTAACTTGAATTCTTGGCATATGCACTAACTTAATTCTTGGTAGTACATTATGGTGTACTCACTTAACCAGCGACGCACGGTTGAGTGCTGTAGGCTGCGGTCTGAGCACAATGATACATAGTGCCAAAGGCGAAGCCTTGAGAGCTTTGCGTACAGGTTGACCTTCAGATGAAGGAATGCCTATGATATCGAAATTGGGGTAATGATTTGGAATTGAAACACAGTTTTTAAAAAATGATTGAGTTCTTAATAAACTCTTCTTTAGAGAGTTTTGGAATTGCTTCTAGTGAACAAATGAAATGTTTTTCCCAAAAGAGTTTTATGTACTTTATCTCTTTTCTAAGGCACTAGCACACACGAGACTCACTGAGTGATTTTCACTCACAATCGTGTCATTTTCGTTGAAAAATGTAGGATCAGAGGTGCAGTGAAAGCGCAGTGGACTCCCAAAGGCTCATGCTACATCTTAGACTTGTTGTACCTGTGAGTGTATGTATCAGAAGCCAAATTCTTGTACTTTTCTATTTTGGAAAAATTTCCAATGCCTGTTGAGAAAATTTCGTTGTAAAGACCCCTTGTCTGAGTAATCAGACGGGGCGACATCCCACAAAGTAGAAGCTTACTACGCTATGAAAATCTGGGGTGTTAGAAGTGGTATCAGAGCATAGCAAAAATCATAATAGAGCTTCTGATGGAATATAGCTGAGCCTCCAACGGGACATTAGGGAGTCTATCATTGTATGAGTAAGCATGAATTTATAGAGGTAGTGCGTTTTATGAAATTGGATATTGGAATAGATGTGACATGTGACTTCGAGGTATAACTTATTTTGATGATCCAGAAAAAGAGTGCTATGAGACAAATTCAACTCTTAAAAAGGTCTATGACCCCGAATTTGAATAACAGTAAATGGATTGAGGTTAGAGAGATCTTATATAGGAATTATTTACTAATTTTGAACATTCTATTTTGGGGCCAGTAATAGTGAGAAGAGGAATAAAGGAGGTTGAATATTTAAAGGCCCTATGTGTATAGTGTGATATAAATTGTGCATATAAGAATATGCATATTTGTATAGTGTTCCAGTATTATATTTGAGTGCTAGAAGCCCTGGTTTATCATAATGTGTGAAAGGATATGATTATGTTAATACTAATGAACCAAGAATCACTAGAAATTTGAAGTTAAACTTGCTTGGGTTAGAGAAATTCTAGGATGGGTAACCCCTAGGAAGTGCCCATGAAAGTGGTAGTGTTGTGCCCTAGAGGCAATCACTTGTACCATGTATATTTCAAATTAAATTAATAAGAGGCATTCTTTATCTTTCAGTTTGATTGTTATATCTAAATATGTGTACAAACCGTTAGATAAAGTCCCTAGTACAACACAGTGTTAAGGAAATCATGATAGAGATCATGATGTGAGATTCCTACTACACTATGCAGTGTTTGTACTTAAATAATCCCCAGTCATAGTATTAATAAGATGGGACATTATTAATATGCCAAGACTGGTACATTTTATATCTCTTGATTGGATCAAGCGGTGGTTCCCATATCCGTGGGTATTGGGATACTCAGGATTAACGTGTGGATGCTTGTTTTGAAACAAGTTCATTGGATGACCTAGCTATGAGATAATCATTTGGATAACTATTTAGTGCCAGTGATAGAATCTCATTATAGCAAGTGTGCAAGTATCCTTAGACTTGAGATCTCCAAGGTACTTTGTTTATCGAGCGTTGTACTTTGATTCTCTTTAGAGTCTTATCTAGGACCGCCTATGAGATGGATATTGGGTACAACGTAAAGTAAATGAAAGTAGTTGAGAGGGTCAATAAAGGATTCACCACTCCTAATAGTAAGAGAGTATATCTCAAGGCCACTTGTAGAAATCATTACTCATGAAGTCCTTGGCCAAGGTGACTATGTGATGGAAATGGTTCCAATTGTTACACATATCGAGTAATGGATTTCTTGAACAAGTACTAAAATATTCGTCGAGAATTAATAATATTCTGGAGGGAGTTGGCACTAATTCCATGCTCTAGATCGAATGAGATA
This sequence comes from Voacanga thouarsii, assembly GCA_026120185.1. Taxonomy (NCBI): domain Eukaryota; kingdom Viridiplantae; phylum Streptophyta; class Magnoliopsida; order Gentianales; family Apocynaceae; genus Voacanga; species Voacanga thouarsii. The sequence continues at coordinate 413,045 of JANUWF010001049.1, read as the reverse complement.
TTGTATGTTGAAAGGAGTTTATTGCACTAATAATTTGCTATTGAAAGGTTCATGTCAAGCCACTTGACTTTCTGGACTTTTGGGTGGTCAAGAGTCATTGCTAGATGTCGCTCTTGATATGCTAAATATGAATTTATTAATTATAGAATTAATAAATTAAATCCTTTATTTTATTAAGGATTATTAATTCTAATATTGTTAGAATTAATTCATCTTTTGCTACCAATAAGACCAGGAAACCTAATGGGTCACACACAATAAAGGTTTGAATGCTCAAATATATTATTTGATAATATTGTGGGGTTAATTAAGAGAAGGGAATATATTTCTAAGTGAATTATAAGTTTGTTATAATTCATGGGACCTAATTATAATTAAGTAAACTTCAAGGACCAATTTGTTGACAATTGGACGTTGAAGGACTAAGTTACAATTTATGGTAATTATAAATCTATAAATATAAGGAAATGGATTCCTTAGGGTTAGAGACAGACTATTGACGCAATAATAGAGAAACCGTTTCTCTGCCTTTCTCTTGATCAAACCCTAGCCGTCTCTCTCTTCTTGATCAAAACCCTAGCCTCCCGAATTCTACTAGCATAGAATTGTGAGATTGTGAGCATTCAACCTTGTGTGGATTATCATTAGAGGGAGTTCTTTCTTGGACTTCAGTGGAGCTGCAGTGAACGTTTTTGGATAATCTGGATCGCACCTGCGTTCTTGTTTCTGAAATTTTTGAATTCCGGCTTCACGAGGCAATAAACGCAATCTTCTCATTTTCCCGTTTCTATTGCAAACCCGTGATCCATGGCTTGGATATATTGTTGTTTTCTGCTGCGCATAATCTGATTATGCATGATTGAAATCCTACAGAAAGTTGAAATGAAATAATTTAGGTCTGTTTATGGAAATGACAGTGTGATCTATGTGCAAAATAATATAAATATCGGAGGCTTAATTGTAGATCATACGAGAATGATGTATGTGAAGGTATTTTATTAGGTTGAAGGAATGTGAGGAATTTAAATCTAGAGAGTCACGGGAAAAAAGGACCCATCAGGATTCATGTAGAGTAAAGAAGGAGCAGATGGCAAAAGGAACTAGAAATAAATGTTTGATGAGATTAAAGCAAATATAAATTTTGTGGACAAAATTTTTGTAAGGAGAGGAGAATGTAATACCCCACCTTTTTATCTTTGACTATCTACTAATTGTAATAGGATGCGAATTTGTATCAAAAGCAAGAACAAAAGTTGATTGGTATAAAGAGACGAATATTTTAGTATGATAATATTTGGTCGGGAGTAAGACGTAATTATTAGATTTGTTCTACCTGTACCCTAAATCTTCGGAAGGTTACTATTATTTATAAAATAAGAATTTCAAGGTACGCTGAGAAGAGAAATTGATCACTGCGATGAAACACACGTTTTGGTGTGAATGATGCTATCCGGGTCACCAGGGCATTTTTGTCATCTTGACCGCGCCCACAACTTTGACCATAAGTTTGACCACATAGAAAGGGAATTGAAGAATTTAAGTGTTACCAGTGGATTCAGTAGATTTTTTGGAGTTGAATGGTGAAATAAAATATTTTTTGTTTTGGACCCAATTTTGGTCATTTCTGAAGAAAATAAGAAATCGCGGTTAAAAATTGTTGGGAGGTATGCCCTCTTAGATTAGGTTTCTGATGTAAAAATCGATTTTTTTAATAAAAGAATATATTTTCAGAAATTGTTTGTGAATTTACAATTTTATTTGTGCACAATTGCGTTTGGAAAAGACCCATTGTGTTTAAGTAAGTGGTCCATGTGAATGGAGGTCTTTCACAATAAGGTATGGATCACATGTTACTTAGCACATAAACTTTTGTTCTTAACCGATTGATGAGAATGGGAATCTTATCATGTTTAAGTTATTATGTTGTGAATTCTAAATGGAGAATAGCTTACCTTTAGCCAGTGAGTAGTCCACTCACTTCATAACATAAGTGTATTTTGAATACGTAGAACAGGACCTGTAGTAGCGGTTTCTTAAAAGTACTATATGGTAGAAACTTAGACTACTACCGCTACAGTGTGGACTAGTACTCTACGACTTGAGTATGAGTTGGTGGTCTGATGAAGCTAGAAACATATACTTTGATATGCTATAGTTGAGGTTCTATCGTAGGGCCAATATACTTGCATGTTGGGTATATGTGACTAGTTAGTTAAGATAGACTTGTACAAGACAGTTTCTATATTATATCGCCTCTTGTGGTTGTTTGAATGATCTGAATATCCAGGGCCTTGGGAAACATGACTTGGATGTTTACTTTAGGGTGGCTCCCTTGGAAAGCGGAAACAATCTACGAGGTCGTGGATCATTGGACTGGAAGCCTAAGGATGGTAGATGTCATTTAAAGAGGTTTTAGTACACTTCTTCCTCTCTAAATATACAGCGATGTATAAAGGGGTATTTTAGTTATTACACTTGTAGGTCGGAGACTTTGCTAACACAACATTGTCCTTGGGGTTAATATTTCCTTATGGTGATATTAGGAAATATTTAAAATGCAAAATATAGCTATTTATATGGCAAGGTTATTTTGGTCATTTTAGTAACGAAGGCGGTGTGTTTTTTGGTCCCCAGTATAGACTGTGAGTCCAAATTAAATATGGGCTAAGGAATTGATATTAAATTAAATAGAATTATTTTATTTAAGTAGCCTAATTTAATTATTGGGTTAGAATAAAATAAAGGTCCATGGAGAGAGAATTAATTAAATTGGTTTGGGGGGTTAATTAATTATTCAGGGCTTTGGCCCAGTCTGAATAATTAGGGATTAATCTGAGACTAAACTGATTTAGGCTTATTTAATTGGATTGCTTTATTTGGGCTGGAAAATTAATTATTTGTTGGGCCATTATGTTGGTTCTAACTAGAATAATTAATTAAGCCCAATAGGTTAAACTAAGAGTCCAATGGCCCAGTCTAGTTTAACCTAGGGTTTTTTTATTTTAGGTTAAACAACAGGATTAGGGTCGAAAATAATCATCGTTGTTTTACCACACAAGAGTGACGGCTTCTTCTCTATAGAGCCAGACGTCTCTCTCTCTCTCTCTCCAGAAAATTCCCTAGCTCGTTAGTTGTTCACCAAATAGTTGTTAGGCAAGCCATATACTAGAAGACCGAGAGTTTAGCATTGACATACATGCAAAGACAGAGTAGGAGGCTTGCAGGAATCATATCAAAGGCTTCTACTAGCATACCTATACAGGTTGCACACGTTCCGGTGCAGCTAATACTTAGAACGAGAAAAAGAGGTAAAATTTTTAAAACCTTAGGATAGGGACAGGGCACAACCGGTGCCGGCCCTGCCCTAGAATCCTATTCTTGTTTTTCCAGTATTTTATATTCGCTTCCACTGTGTGCTCCATGTTTTCTAGCTTTCCGTACCTTCAAAAATGGTGTGTGTGGCATTTGGTGAGTGGTAGCCCATGGACATGTGTCAATTTAAGAGGGGCTTCATGAAGAGTTCATGCAAGACATTAGGAATTAAAGGATTTCAAAAATAAATGAAGAATGATGTTTAATTTTGTGATTGGATCACATCATGTTGTGGGCCATTTAATTTAGGCCTTGGGTATTGTGATTGGATAATGTTTAGACTAAGAGAAGATGAATGAATGGCTGGAAATTAGCCATGAATTTTGTTGGCCTTGTAAGAAGAAATAAGGGAATTTTTGTGGAGGAAATAAAAGTGATTGGTGTGCTAAGTTTTCATTGGAACACACCTATACATTAGCCACCATACAATTAATTGATTTAAAATTGCCTTGGCCAAATATCTGATGAGAATAGTGGTGGGAAGGCTGTTATAACAGCCAGAATTTCGGCTGGCCTTGAAGAAGGAAAAATAAGAGAAAATAAGGAAAGAAAAGCTAGAGAAAAATAAGGAGAAAAAGAAAAAGGAGAGAGAAAGAAAGAAGTGTGTGTGTTGTTGGTGATCTTGGAGAAAAATCACTTCAAATAGCCTCAAACACAAGGTAAAATCCTATGCTTCAAGAATTAAAGTTGTAGATTTCATTATGGTGATCATTATGATATCAATTTTAATTTTCATGTCTTGATTTTGGATTAAAGCTAGGGTTTGTAAACTTTGTGTGTGAACTTTGTATATACGTATGTGTGCTATGTATGTTGGCTACCTAGAAGCCTTATGGATATTGTTTTGTGTGAGGAAGAACTGAATATTTATGGTAGTTTGAAGGATTGCTTTTGGTTGATGGGATGATGACCAAAGTAGAATAAAAAATGGAAGTTACTTGGTTGGAACAATGAATTATACTAGCTTTTGTTTTGAAGAAGTGAATTTGAGTTGAATAAGTGTAACTCTTGTGAGCCATTGGAATCTGGAAAACATAGAATTAAAGATGATTTGAAGGAAAATTGAGTGAATTAATGGTTCCAAGGTGTTAAAAGCTAAAAGAAAACAAAGGAAAGCATTAATAGTAGTTTTGAGGCAAAACTACTGGGGCTGTTCTTGCCCAGTAGCATGTTACAGGAACCAGAACTCTCAATAAAGCCTAGAGAGAATTAAAGCTAAGAGTCTTACAGTCGATTTAGTATATCATAGAGCCAAATTTGAGTTTGGGATTGAAAGTTATGTGAAAAACAAAATGATGTGTCAAACCAGTGAAATTTCAGAAAAGTAGTCTGAAAATGGATGAATTTAAGGATGATTAATTGTGTGATTTTTGATGAAATTACTGGAAAGTATGAAATGAATCCTTTTTATATGAAGGGAGAAAGGTTTTGGAAAAAGGAAAATGAAATAATTGATCAAACATTGAAAAAACGATGTGAATGAATGTTACGCATTTTCCTTAACTGTCAGCTACCCGTCGGCTAAATGTCAGGCACGTTGGCTAGACATCGACTAACCGTCGGCTATTTTTCGGCCAAACATGAATTGACCCAAAAATGATGTTTGGTGTACGTTTAATAGTAAATAGCCAACGAAACAGTGAAAATGATAGAAACGGTGGTCAAATGGTCGTGAACGGAAAAGTTTTGTTAGGACACGAGGTAAGTCTCTTTGATTTCTAAAACCTTTTGAAAGCTTGTGTGCTTCAATTTTTCATGAAATGCTATGTTTCATACCATTTTGAAAATCCCTGAATATGTTAAAGGTATATCTGAGCAAGAATTATTTTATGCCATTTTGGGCTCAATTGAACATCATAATTGGCTTGGAAACCTTACTGGATGATTAAAGCATGAATTTTGTGAATTTAGTCCTTTTTGGATTAAATATTTGGGATTTTTGAAAAACAGTAAATTTTGGAATCGGGTATTCATAAAATGACTGGAATGCCCTCATTAGAACATTTTATGGACATATGTGTGGAAACTTTGAATTTAATCTTTCTTTGGGATCAGAAATCTAGATTTCTTGAAATGAGTTCCTTTTGGAATCGGGTATATAGTAAATGACCGAAATACCCTTATTTGAACATTTGTGATTACTTTTCAAATTGGATAAGGGTAAGATGACCTAAATACCCTCGAAAAGCCTTTTGGAATCAGGCACAAGTAAAATGACCCGAATGCCCTTAGAAAATGATTTTTGTGATCGAGTACGGAGAACACGATCCGGATACTCTTGGAAACATGTTTTGTTGTGTGAACAGAACTCTTGATCCTGTTTCAACAGGATTTTGGAAAATGATTTCTCGTGATGAGATTGACTTTTGAAAAACGACCTTTTGATCCCTGAAATTGTTATATTAGCCTGATGTGCCTATGGAATGAATTTATTGGCTCTGCGGAGTCTATATGAATGATGATCTGACTTGTGAGTCAGTAGGATCAAATTCTGAAAAATAATGTTTGCCCCAAAAATGGTTTTCTTGATATGGAAAATGGTTTCTTGATGTGCCCAAGTACAAGCCTTTTCCTGAGTTCCTGGCATAAGCACTAACTTAAATTCCTGCCCTGTGCACTAACTTGAATTCCTGGTGTAAACACTAACTTGAATTATTTGTGTATACACTAACTTGAATACCTGGTGTATGCACTAACTTGAATTCTTGGTATAAGCACTAACTTGAATTCCTGGCGTATGCACTAACTTGAATTCCAAAGCGGCAAGAATTTGGAATTGAAACACAGTTTTCCAAAAATGATTGAGTTCTGAAAAAACTCTTCTTTAGAATGTTTTGGAATTACTTCCAGTGAACAAATGAAATGTTTTTCCCGCAAGAGTTGTATATACTTTGTCTCGTTTTTAAGGCACTAGTACACACGGGACTCACTGAGTGATTTTTACTCACATGCGTATTATTTTCCTTGAAAAATTCAAGATAAGAGGCGGAGCAAAAGCGCGGTGGACTCCCGAAGGCTCATGCTACATCTTGGACTTGTTGTACCTGTGAGTGTATGTATCAAATGCTAAATTCCTGTCCTTTTCTATTTTGGAAAAATTTTCGCTGTTTGTTGAGCAAATTTCATTGTAAAAACCCTTTGTCTGAGCAATTAGACGTGGCGACATCCCATAAAGTATAAGCTCACTACGCTATGAAAATATGGGGTGTTACAAGTGTAACCAGAAAACTTGATTGCGATCTGCCCCTTGGACCCTACCAGGGGCACTGCCTCTTGGAACCCCGACTAACTATTTGTTGTGTGTTATTTGTTAGTGTATTTTGATTGTAGTTGTGGATTATTTTAAATAGTACATATCGTGGCCTGTTTTACCCCAATGTTATTGGTAAGTTTCATTCTAGTCATTTTGAGTTGTAATTTTTTAATACGGCTTGCGTGCCATTTTTCATTGTTGTAAAATTGTATTACTTTTCTAGAATATGAATTATTTTAATTTTACTATCCAATGTAAAAGAAGACGGCGGCCTACATTTACAACCAAGATAGAGTATGCTCATGGCATTATAGAATGCTCAAGGAGTTCATATACCTAGATTGACCACATTGATCTTCACTTTGCTCATGATGATCCATATAGGTTTTGGGCCATGCTATGTCACTTTTATTTATGTCTTGTATGCATATTTGATATGTTTATTTCTTTCTTACCACAATTAAATTTTTATCTTTTTAAAAAAATTAAGTTTTAAATACCTTCCTAAATCAAACACTTGTTATTACTTTGATCATCATATAGTCATTCCTGCCAAAGTAGGATGCTTTTGATTATCTAAGTGAGACATGTAACACCCCGCTACCTAGACCCAGCAAGGCCGGGGATGTTGTCCCGTCCAAAGGATAAGGGGTCTTTATAACTAGGTCACACAATTAAAATAATAGAATAAAAATAATACTTTAACTTAAAAATTATTACAATCTAAGAATTCAAAACAAATCCAGAATAAAAATTATTCAATCTCAACTCCCCAAAGCATTACAAAAAAATAGATAACAAAATCTCTTCCAAGACAAACAACACTAGCTACTTATCCCCACAGTATGATCGACCTAAAATCATGGTAAAATGGGTGATGAGATAAAAATATCAGTAAGTCCGTGTGTGCTTTGAGTGTCCAGTGAAAACAGTTCGTGAATGCAAAGTGTAAAATCGTCATAAGAGAAATACTGGCAAGCAATAAACAATAGTCAAAATCAAGAGTAGTGTTTTAGCTTTTCCATCCATACATGTTCAATAAAATCAACCACTCAAAAAGGTGGTCATGGGTTACCACACGTTAAGCCCCATAACTATACAACTGTCAAAATGCCGCACTTTGTGCAGACTGACAAACAGTAGGTGATCGGCCTACCGGGTAAGATACTCTTTTTTCTCTATACCCAAAAAAAAATCGGTTGTCCATTCCGCCAACACACAGTGCACTTGACTGAAAATTGCTAGCTCGGACCGGGATGACCTAATGAACTGACATCTTATCCGGGAAGGACTCACCCCTTAGAGGTGGCCACCTACTGAGAGACTTACCCTAACCCTTCAAAGACTAGTCCTAGCAATCCACCCTTATTGAGTGCTCAACGTAATTTATCCCACTTGGGAAAAATGAATAAAACATAGTTCCACTTGAAAATGGCAATTAAGGATTTTCAAAGTTTGGGGCAAAACTGGTTTTAGAAAGAGCTTTAGGGTTTGAGTAAAACTGCCCCTTGATTTTTGAATAATTTGTTTGTCTGAAATGAGAAAGGAGATAATCCTCAATTGCCTTTACAGAAGTGAGTGTCCATGCACTCTACATTTGGCTTGCCATAGTAATCTTTTTGCATCAAACAGGTTTTATGCAGGAGCTTACCTGATCCTTGCTCAAAATAAAGGTCTCCAACAGCTGACCTAACCCCGCCTGGGGTAAATATAAGCCATAATGAAACTCGAGCCAAAATTCGCTTTCACAAATAAAACTAGCTCAACTTACTACAACCATGACCTTAGTGTTCCAAGCTTTAAGGCTAGATAACAAATAAAGGGTCTATAAGATGAGTCTAGTTTGATATTAAAATAATTAGGGTTTTGGGAAATAGGTACTAATAAGTTGAAGGTTTAAATATTACTATAAATAAATTAGAGTTTATTTGATGAAGGGTCCTATGTGGTATTATGCAAAATAATAATATATTATTAATTAGTTGTTAGAAAATAATTGGTAAATAAAAGTAGTTGTAAGTAAATTTTAGTGGTTTCGATTGAAAGATAATAAGTAAATTTTAATAGGTTTTGATTAAAAGACAGTAAATAAATTTTAATGGTTTTTATGAATATAAGATTTACCAAATTAATATTTCAGCTAGAATGATTATTTAGGGAAAAGGGTTTTATTATTATTTTCTATATATTTTATTTTATATAAAATCTATAAATTTTATTTCTTTAACAAAAGCTATCATTTATTTGACTAAAATATCCTTATTTTATATATAATAGTCCAAATCCACCTTTCCTATGGTTTTCAAAATTTACTAGGAGAAGTTATAGTATTAATCATTTCATTGATGAAATAAAATTAGCTTAGGGACAACAAGGTCATGATCATATTTCTATTGCTAACCATAATCATGAACATACACTCCACACCAATTCATCAAATCATCCAAATCATGCATAAAGGCATAGATCTAAATTTACCAAGGCATGATCCAAACTCTACTAACATAAACATATTCATGGCTTTAACAATTATACATGAACATAAACCCTATTCACCAAAGGTGACATAATCTCTAACATGCTTGATCACATATACCACCCACGACATGGAGAGCATGCAACAAAACCCTAAAAACCATAAAATTCAACCAAGGTAATCAACTCACGCATCAATCCCATCTCCATCATGTACACATATTTATTCATGCTTTAATCTCAACTCGATAACAACAATACATGTTCGAACCCTAATCACAATCCATCTCTTTCCAAAAACATCCTAGAGACATAAATCTAGAATTTAAAGAGAAGATGCAAGAAACTTACTGGAATGATGACTACCTTGGGGATGTTTCTAGAGAATCCTCTCGCTAGGAGACTTGATCCGACAAGAGAGAAGAAGAAAATATGACCATGGTTGAAGTAACCATTCGGCCAAGAGAGAGAGAGAGAGATAGAAAGAGGAAAAGAGAGTTACATATATATATATATATATATATATATATACATGTATGTATATATTCATTTGAAGTTGAAGATGAGTGAAGAAGGAGATGATTGATCATGCTCACCTTGAAGGTGTTCTTAAGCCTTCACTAAAATACTAATTTTTTCGATCCAAAAGAGGGACTTTGATTTCGGTATTTGATGTTAAAAATTGCAGAAGTGGATTCAAGGGGTTGAGTAGGTGTGATCTGGAGTTTTTGGAGAAGATTGGAAAGGTTTGGAGTGGTCTTAGGCGTGGGAATACTTGTAGGTGTTCTTGGTGTTCTTAAAGGTTGAAGAGAATGGAGAGGATTGAGGGAGAGCTGGCCGAAATTCTGTGGGATTAGGGTGACCGAATTGTTTGACGGGGTTTTGGCAATTGAATTTTTTGGTTTGAAAGGAAAAAGAAAGCTGGTTGTTTGAAATCCAAAAAGAATATTTTAGGAAATCAATTTTGGAAACAAATTATGGTAAGAAGATCTTGGTCAATGGAGAGCTTTTGAAAGCTCCAATGGCCGGTTGTTTGTCTATGATTTTTGCTGAAATGAAAGTTGTTTGAAGGAGCTTAATGGTGGCCGAAAATATGGTGCACAATGGTGAAGGGATTTCTGGTTGTTTGAGGAATGATTTATGATAGTTTACTAAATATGTTTGCTAGAATTTTGGTCTTCAATCAATGGCTTGATTGGAGTAATTAATGGAGATGTTTTAGGAGCAGCCATGGACTGGTTTTCGAGCAGAATGCTGGGGAAGATGATGAAGCTTAGTTCATGGCTATTTAAGGGGAGTTTGTACAGAAAAATGGTGGAGGTTTCGGACATGGCTGAAGAAGGAACAAAGCTGGAAAATTCTGTTAAGATTTTTCGCAAGTTTGCTGGAATTCCTGGGCAAATTTTTCTGCCATTTTTCCAGTTAGCTTGCAGAAGATTTGAAGGAATATTTAGAGGTATTTCAAGGCTGGTTTCCAGCCTTCTTTATGGAGGAAAAATGTGGCTAAGATGCTGGGTGAAAAACTGGAAGAAACAGCTTGGTTTAGGCTCACCAATACTGCGAAGTTGTCCAAAAAATTTTCTAGTTTGCACAGCTTTTGTGCTGCTCGATTTTGGCTGTGATTTTCAGTCTTCAAGCTGAGTGAAATGGCCATTTTTCTGGCAGCATTTGGTTGGAAAAGATGGCTGAAAATTTCAATACTTGAACAGAACAAGAAGCTTGAAAATTTTCAGTTTACAACATGAAGAAAATGAACACAGCTATGTTGGAGTTTTGAAGGTTCAACCATAGAGATTAATTCTCTTGGGAACCTTCCAAAACTCCTCCCCATTTTCGGCCAACAAGATGATTCATATGGACATTTTTGAAACCTTCAAAGCCACAGTACTTTGCTGGAATTTTTTTGGAATAAAATTGGCTTGAATAAATCAAACAACCTAGTTGTCTAATAATTAAGGAAAGCTAGAGATTAAAAGGGGTATGAATCCCTTAGAAGCTTTTGTAGGGCACAAGAGTGGGATTAGGACATTCCTATCATGTCTCTCCTAGGACAACACTCCTACTCTTCCCTAAAGCATGCAAAGGCCGAGACCTAGCCTTCCCAAACAAAAATAAAATTTATTCATGCTAAACTCCAATAATGGAATTTGAACCCAAGACCTCAAGAATTAATTTCAAAGCTCTAACCACTAAACCACAACAACTCTTGTTCTTATTTCTTTTCCCAAATATTTTTCCTATTTGATCCTCAAGCTATCTCCCTATTTTCACCTCAAGGAAAAATTACCATTCTGCCATTCTTACTCAATAAACACAATTAAACCTTCTAAGCTATAAATCACATATCTAAAGTACATAAAACCATATAAAAATATAATTATGCATGTAAGAAAATATGATATGCATCCCAACCCCCTTTTTCTAAGGTTGGTTTCAACTGGGGTCTCACAAGATAAGATGGAACATAGTTTTCCATATGTTTGATATGGTTTGATTTAACCGGGCTATCAAAATGGTTTTAGGCCTATGATATTATATGAGATTTTCAGCCAGGACATTTGATGCGTATCTCATTTAAAATTTGAGTTTTATTTAATTATAAGATTAAAGTCAAATCCTACTTATGATTATAATAAAATATTTATAAATTTTTTTTTACCCACTAAGAAACATTAAAATGTTGAAGTTTCAAAAGTTTAAATGCTTTTAGTGTGAGATTTTCATTAAGGCCTCAAAATTTATTACTTTGCATATTTTGTATGTAGATAATGGCAACAAATAGTTGGAATAACTCATTACGATCTGCGCTCAACAAAGACAAGCTTAGAGGGACTAACTTTCTTGATTGGGCATGTAACTTGAGAGTCGTTCTTAAGCAGGAAAATCCTATTCCCCCTGCTCCAGCAAATAATGCCCTAAAAGCTGAAAAAGATGCTTATAGTAAGCACAAAGATGACTCCAACGATGTTACATGTCTCATGCTAGCAACCATGAATTCTGAACTTTAGAAACAGTTTGAGGAAGTAGAGGCATATGACATGATTGTGCATCTCAAGGAAATGTTCCAAGAAAAAGCACGACAAAAGAGATTTGAATCTCATAAGGCGTTAAATGCATGTAAGATGGTTTCTGGTGTTGGGTATCTCAGGCTCGTATCCTATACGGCGCAGTGGAAAAATAAAATAAGATACCATCCCAGGACCTGTTGGGTATCTCAGGCTCGTATCATATACGGCGCAACGGAAGAATAAAACGAGATACCATACCAGGACCCGCATATATATGGAAAACAAGATATAAACAAATCAAAGGTAATAGCTTTTTACCTTTCTTTAATCGTCTGAAGAACAAAAATTTCTTCTTCAAGTCGAGGCACGATCCAACAATCCTCTTGTGCAAACTCCACGAGAGTTGAGCGTCTAACCACTATAATCACAGTGTGTGATTATCTCTAATAGTAATCCACACAGAGGATACACTCAAGCACCAAGATTTTTTGTGCTAACAAAAAAAGATGGCGGCTAGGGTTCTTCACGTTTTCAGCAAAACGAGAGAGAGAAGATCGTATGTATTACTCACAGCTAGGGTTGGCGACCATATCATCATATAACACAAAAAACACTACCAAAAATTGAGAATTCTAATCCTATTAGAATTCCCCAACTGTAATTACAAACATCAAGTTCTCAGAATTACAATTTGGACTATAAATTATAATTAATTATAATTTATCCCCAACAACTTCTCTTTCTCGCAATTAACCCTAATATGTTATCAAATAACATCTTGAGTATGTAATCTTCTATTGTGTGTGACCTATTAAGTTTTTCGGTCAATTGGTAGCGAACATGAATTAATCCAAATGTCTTTGAGATTGATAATGCATAATTAATTATAATTAATTCTATATATTCTAATCAGGATTGGTTTATTAATTTATCAATTAATAAACCCATATTTCCAGATCATTAGTAGTATCTAGCAACACATCATGACCACCCAAAAGTCCAAGAAGTCAAGTAACTTGACATGAACCCTTCAATAACAAACTTTAGTGCAATTAACTCCTTTCACAATACAATATATCCTTCAATTTGGAGTATAGAATTAGTACCAACTCCCACCAGAATTAATTCTGGCCTGAATACAATAGTACTTATACTAGGAACCAACTACTCTAGATGTGTATCAATTGAAACTATTTCCAATACACATATGCCATGGCCAAGGACTTCTTGAGTAGTAATTCCTACAAGTGGCCGTGAGATATTCACCCCTACTATTAGGAGTGGTGAATCCTTTATTGACCCTCTCAACTACTTTCATTTACCTTACAATGTACCCAATATCCATCTCATAGGCGGCCCTCGATCGAGCTCCAGAGATTGGAATCAAAGTACAATGCTCAGCAAACAATGTACCTTGGAGATCTCAAGTCTAAGGATACTTGCACGTTTGCTATATTGAGATTATATCACTGACACTAAATAGTTATCCATGTGATTATCTCCTAGCTAGGTCATCCAATGAACTTGTTCCATTAACAAGCATCCATTTGTTAACTTTGAGTATCTCAATACTCACAGATATGAGAACTACCGCCTGATCAAATTAGGAAGTCTAACACATGCTAGTTTTAACGCATTAATGACGTCAAGTCTCATTAATACTACGACTAGGGACTATTTAAGTACTAACACTATACAGTGTAGTAGGAATCTCATATCATGATCTCTATCATGATTTCCTTAACACAGTGTTGTACTAGAGACTTTATTAAATAGTTATATTACTTAAAAGTAAACAAGGAAACTGTAAGATAAATAATGCCTTTTATTAAAATAAAATGTGTCATATACAACGTATAAGTGATTGCCTCTAGGGCACAAGACTAATAGGACCTACATATATGAGGAAAACAAGGCATAAACAGATCAAAAGTAACAACTTTTTACCTTTCTTTGATAGTCCCAAGAACAAAAATTTTTTCTTCAAGTTGAAGCATGATCTAGCAATCTTCTTGTGCAAACTCCACAAGAGTTGAACGTCTAACTACTATATTCACAGTGTGTGATTATCTCTAACAATAGTCCACACAGAGGATACACTCAAGCATGAAGTTTTCTGTGCTAGCAGAAACACTAAGTGGCGGCTAGGGTTCTTTATGATTTTGGCAAAATGGGAGGGAGAGAGAGAGAGAGAAGAACAGAAGGTTGTGTTGCTAGGGTTGGAGTTTTCATATGTTGTTTACCAGCTAGGGTTTCGCGTTTCATCTATATGTCACACGAAAATCTTGATGAAAAATCCTCCATCCCAAAATTCTAAAACAGTTAGAATTCCCTAATTGTAATTGGAAAGATCAAGTTCTCACAATTACAATTTGGACCATAAATTATAACTAATTATAATTTGTCTATAATAACTTCTCTTTCTGTAAATTAACCCCACAATGTTATCAAATAACATCTTGAGTGTATAATCCTCTATTGTGTGTGAACTGTTAGGTTTCCCCGTTAGTTGGTAGTGAACATGAATTAATCCAAACGTATTTGAGATTAATAATCCATAATTAATTAGAATTAATCATATTAATTCTATTCAGGATTGGTTTATTAATTCATCAGTTAATAAATCTATATTCCCAGATCATGAGCGGTTTCTAGTAACACACCATGACCACCCAAAAGTCCAGGAAGTCAAGTGGCTTGACATGAACCCTTCAATAACAAACTTCAGTGCAATTAACTCCTTTCACCAAAAATATCTCATTTGGTTTGGCGTACGAAATTAGTGCCAACTCCCTCCAAAATAAATTCTGGCCTGAATATAATAGTACTTGTACCAGAAACCCACTACTCTAGATGTGTATCAATTGGAACTATTTCCAATACACAATCACCTTGGCTAAGGATTTCTCGAGTAGTAATTCCTACAAGTGGCCGTGAGATATTCGCCTCTACTATTAGGAGTGGTGAATCCTTTATTGACCATCTCAACTACTTTCATTTACCTCACAATGTACCCAATATCCATCTCATAGGCGGCCCTCGATCGAACTCCAGAGATTGGAATCAAAGTACAAGGCTCAGCAAACAAAGTACCTTGGAGATCTCAAGTGTAAGGATACTTGCACGTTTGCTATTTGAGATTATATCATTGGCACTAAATAGTTTTCCATGTGATTATCTCAAAGCTAGGTCATCCAATGAACTTCTTCCATTAACAAGCATCCATGTGTTAACTTTAAGTATCTCATTACTCACGGATATGAGAACCACCACCTGATCAAATCAAGAAGTCTAACACATGCTAGTATTAATGCATTAATGATGTCAAGTCTCATTAATACTACGACTAGGGACTATTTAAGTACTAACACTATACAGTGTAGTAGGAATCTTATATCATGATCTCTATCATGACTTCCTTAACATAGTGTTGTACTAGGGACTTTATTGAACAAGTCATAATTAAACCCTGCCTAGGGTAAACACAAGTCATAATTAAACTCAAGCCAAATTCGCTTCCACAAATAATCCTAGTTCAACTTATTACGATCATGACTCTAATGTCCTAAGCTTAAAGGCAAGATGATAAAGGTTTTTTTTTTTAAAAAAAAAGGTTTAGCTTGATAACAAAATAACTAGGGGTTGTAAAATAATTACTAAGAGGTTATAGGTTCAAATATAAATCTTTGTTGTTAATAAACTAGGGTTTATTTGATGAAGGATCCTAAGTCCTGGATGATATTATTAAAATAAATAATAAATTATTACTAATCTCTTAATTAATAATTAATAGTTAGAAAATAACTAAAAAATGAAATTAATAATAAGTAAATTTTAATAAATCTTGATCAAAAGATAATAAATAGATTTCAATAGTATTTATGAATATATGACCTACTAGATCAATATTTTGCCTATTATTACTATTTATACAAAAGGCCTTATTTAATAATATTATTATTATATATAAATATTTATATATATTATTTTTAACAGAATATATCATTTATTTGGCTAAAATTTCACTATTTTATTTATTATTCCAACTCTATGGCTTCTTAGGGTTTTTGAAATTATTAAGGGAAAATATAGTCTTAATTTTGATTAACGTAATAAAATTGGCTAATTGAAATATCTTAGGATCAACAAGGTCATGATCATAATTCTCCTATTGCTAACAATAATCATGAACATAAAATCCAACATCAATCATCAAACCATTCCATTCATGAATAAAGGCTTAAATCCATACCTACTAGCATATGGCTAAATCTCTACTAAGTATAATCATGTACATGGCTTCAACAAGAATACAAGAACATAAAACCCTATTCACCAAATGTGACATAATATCTATCATGCTTAATCATCCATACTTACTCATGACATGAAGAGCATGCATCAAACCACAAAATATCATAACACTCAACCATGACAAAACATCCTCATGCTCCAATCTCAACTCCTTCATACAAACACATACTAAATCTCCAATCATATTCTATCCTTTTCTAATAACATCTAAGAGGCATGATTTTTATAATTGAAAAGAGGGTTAAAGAGAAATACTTGGTTGATGACAATCTTGTTGAAGATCCAAGGAGGTCCACACGCATAGGAGGCTTGAATCATCCAAGGAAGAAGAAGAGAAACGGTTATGGTTGAAACAACCATTTTGCCCGAGAGAGAGAGAGAGAGAGATAACATTAGTATATTATGTTTAAAGATTAAAGGAAAGAAGATGATTAAAATCGTTCTTGGTTACCTTGAGAGGGTTCTTAAATCTTCAAGAGAAATTCTGGTTTTTGATCTGATAGTAGAATTTTGTTTTCAATGTTTGATGTTATAAAATACAAAAATGGACTCTATGTTAGTGTTGTGCTCTAGCGGCAATTACTTGTGTCATGTATATTGCATATTAAATTAATAAGAGGCATTCTTTATCTTTCAGTTTGATTATTATATCTAAACATGTGTACAAACCGCTAGATAAAGTCCTTAGTACAACACAGTGTTAAGGAAATCATGATAGAGATCATGATGTGAGATTCCTACTACACTATGTAGTGTTTGTACTTAAATAATCCCCAGTCATAGTATTAATAAGATGGGACATTATTAATACGCCAAGACTGGCACATGTTATATCTCTTGATTGGATCAAGCGGTGGTTCTCATATCCGTGAGTATTGGGATACTTAGGATTAACGTGTGGATGCTTGTTTTGAAACAAGTTCATTGGATGACCTAGCTACGAGATAATCACTTGGATAATTATTTAGTGCCAGTGATAGAATCTCATTATAGCAAGTGTGCAAGTATCCTTAGACTTGAGATCTCCAAGGTACTTTGTTTAACGAGCGTTGTACTTTGATTCTAATATTTGGAGTCTTATCTAGGACTGCCTATAGGATGGATATTGGGTACAACATAAAGTAAACGAAAGTAGTTGAGAAAGTCAATAAAGGATTCACCACTCCTAATAGTAGGAGAGTATATCTCAAGGCCACTTGTAGAAATCATTACTCATGAAGTCCTTGGCCAAGGCGGCTATGTCAAGGAAATGATTCCAATTGATACACATATCGAGTAATGGATTTCTTGAATAAGTACTAAATTATTCAAGCCAAAATTAATAATATTATGGAAGGAGTTGGCACTAATTCCATGCTCTAGACCGAATGAGATATTGTATGGTGAAAGGAGTTTATTGCACTGATAATTTGCTATTGAAAGGTTCATGTCAAGCCACTTGACTTTTTGGACTTTTGGGTGGTCAAGAGTCATTGCTAGATGTTGCCCTTGATATGCTAAATATGGATTTATTAATTAGAGAATTAATAAATTTAATCCTTTATTTTATTAAGGATTATTAATTCTAATATTATACTACCAATAAGACCAGGAAACCTAATGGGTCACACACAATAAAGGTTTGAATGCTCAAATATATTATTTGATAATATTTTGGGGTTAATTAAGAGAAGGGAATATATTTATAGATGAATTATAAGTTTGTTATAATTCATGAGACCTAATTGTAATTAAGTAAACTTCAAGGACTAATTTGTTGACAATTGGACGTGGAAGGACTAAGTTACAATTTACGGTAATTATAAATCTATAAATATAAGGAAATGGTTTCCTTAGGGTAAGAGACACATACAATTCACGCAATAACAGAGAAACCGTTTCTCTGCCTCTCACTTGATCAAACCCTAGCCGTCTCTCTCTTATTAATCAAACCCTAGCCTCCTAAATTCTACTAGCATAGAATTGTGAGATTGTGAGCGTTCGACCTTGTGTGGATTATCATTAGAGGGAGTTCTTTCTTGGACTTCAATTGAGCTGCTGTGAATCGGTTTTGTGATCTGGATCGCTCCTGCATTCTTGGTACAAGAAAATTTTAAATTCCGGCTTCAAGAGGTAATAAGCGTGATCTTCTCTTTTTCCTGTTTCTACTGCAAACCCGTGATCCATGGCTTGGATTTCATACTATTTTTCTCTACGTTTAATCTGTTTAATTAATTTAGAAATCCTAGAGTGGTATCAGAGACTACAGGTTGCGTTTTAATGGTATGTTTTATTGCTTTGAATTGTTCACGCATGTAAATTGCATGATTGTAGCATGTTTATTGTATGATCATGTCTGATGGTTTGTATGTAATTGTCTGGGTTTTGTTTTGAATAACCTGGGTTGCAGAAATCGTTTCTGCGTTTTGGGTTTTATGCTTTCGAAAATATTGCAGAATGGTTCTGCATCTGTGTTCAGGTTTTGGCTTCAATTGATGTTCATCCTATAATTAAGGCTTCTGTTTAACAAGTTGGATTGTTAAATTAATTGTGAGAATGATCACAATGGTTTGTTAATAAAGATTAACAAAGATCAACGTCAAAAACTGGTTTTGATTGATCTAGGAACGGCCCCGAACTGAACAAAAATTTGCAAAAAAAAAGGGTTCTGGAATAGAATTTTGAAAGGGAAAATCTCATTTGATGAGAGGTGGTAAAATAAAAAAATTTTCCACAAGGGCGCTGCCTCGACCCCGCAAGGGGCATCGCCCTTGACCCCCGCCCGCTGACCAATCAGCGGGACCACTGTTATCGTTGCGTGACGGGACCCAGAAGCATTTTCTCAAAATTAGTTTTGAGACAATCAATTTTATTTTCCAAAATAGTGATTTTGAAAATTTAAAATTATTGTATTTTTCTAAAATGTTGATTTAGGAATTTTTTTTTTATTTTCCCAAAATAATGATTTTAGAATAATAAAAGTATATGTTTATTTTGTTTAAGCATAGTTAGTGGCATGGTGGATGGTTATGGACTAAAACCAGTTATGGTTTTGGGTTTTATGCTTTCGAAAATATTGCAGAATGGTTCTGCATCTGTGTTCAGGTTTTGGCTTCAATTGATGTTCATCCTATAATTAAGGCTTCCGTTTAACAAGTTGGATTGTTAAATTAATTGTGAGAATGATCACAATGGTTTGTTAATAAAGATTAACAAAGATCAACGTCAAAAACTGGTTTTGATTGATCTAGAACGACCCCGAACCGAACAAAAATTTGCAAAAAAAAGGGTTTTGGAATAGAATTTTGAAAGGGAAAATCTCATTTGATGAGAGGTGGTAAAATAAAAAAATTTTCCACAAGGGCGCTGCCCCCCTGACCCCGCAAGGGGCACTGCCCCCTTGACCCCCGCCCGCTGACCAATCAGCGGGACCACTGTTATCGTTGCGTGACGGGACCCAGAAGCATTTTCTCAAAATTAGTTTTGAGACAATCAATTTTATTTTCCAAAATAGTGATTTTGAAAATTTAAAATTATTGTATTTTTCTAAAATGTTGATTTAGGAATTTTTTTTTATTTTCCCAAAATAATGATTTTAGAATAATAAAAGTATATGTTTATTTTGTTTAAGCATAGTTAGTGGCATGGTGGATGGTTATGGACTAAAACCAGTTATGGTTTTGGGTTTTATGCTTTCGAAAATATTGCAGAATGGTTCTGCATCTGTGTTCAGGTTTTGGCTTCAATTGATGTTCATCCTATAATTAAGGCTTCCGTTTAACAAGTTGGATTGTTAAATTAATTGTGAGAATGATCACAATGGTTTGTTAATAAAGATTAACAAAGATCAACGTCAAAAACTGGTTTTGATTGATCTAGGAACGGCCCCGAACTGAACAAAAATTTGCAAAAAAAAAGGGTTTTGGAATAGAATTTTGAAAGGGAAAATCTCATTTGATGAGAGGTGGTAAAATAAAAAAATTTTCCACAAGGGCGCTGCCCCCCTGACCCCCGTAAGGGGCATCGCCCCTTGACCCCCGCCCGCTGACCAATCAGCGGGACCACTGTTATCGTTGCGTGACGGGACCCAGAAGCATTTTCTCAAAATTAGTTTTGAGACAATCAATTTTATTTTCCAAAATAGTGATTTTGAAAATTTAAAATTATTGTATTTTTCTAAAATGTTGATTTAGGAATTTTTTTTTATTTTCCCAAAATAATGATTTTAGAATAATAAAAGTATATGTTTATTTTGTTTAAGCATAGTTAGTGGCATGGTGGATGGTTATGGACTAAAACCAGTTATGGTTTTGGGTTTTATGCTTTCGAAAATATTGCAGAATGGTTCCGCATACGTGTTCGAGTTTTGGCTTCAATTGATGTTCATCCTATAATTAAGGCTTCCGTTTAACAAGTTGGATTGTTAAATTAATTGTGAGAATGATCACAATGGTTTGTTAATAAAGATTAACAAAGATCAACGTCAAAAACTGGTTTTGATTGATCTAGGAACGGCCCCGAACTGAACAAAAATTTGCAAAAAAAAAGGGTTTTGGAATAGAATTTTGAAAGGGAAAATCTCATTTGATGAGAGGTGGTAAAATAAAAAAATTTTCCACAAGGGCGCTGCCCCCCTGACCCCCGCAAGGGGCACTGCCCCCTTGACCCCCGCCCGCTGACCAATCAGCGGGACCACTGTTATCGTTGCGTGACGGGACCCAGAAGCATTTTCTCAAAATTAGTTTTGAGACAATCAATTTTATTTTCCAAAATAGTGATTTTGAAAATTTAAAATTATTGTATTTTTCTAAAATGTTGATTTAGGAATTTTTTTTTATTTTCCCAAAATAATGATTTTAGAATAATAAAAGTATATGTTTATTTTGTTTAAGCATAGTTAGTGGCATGGTGGATGGTTATGGACTAAAACCAGTTATGGTTTTGGGTTTTATGCTTTCGAAAATATTGCAGAATGGTTCTGCATCTGTGTTCAGGTTTTGGCTTCAATTGATGTTCATCCTATAATTAAGGCTTCCGTTTAACAAGTTGGATTGTTAAATTAATTGTGAGAATGATCACAATGGTTTGTTAATAAAGATTAACAAAGATCAACGTCAAAAACTGGTTTTGATTGATCTAGGAACGGCCCCGAACTGAACAAAAATTTGCAAAAAAAAAGGGTTTTGGAATAGAATTTTGAAAGGGAAAATCTCATTTGATGAGAGGTGGTAAAATAAAAAAATTTTCCACAAGGGCGCTGCCCCCCTGACCCCCGCAAGGGGCACTGCCCCCTTGACCCCCGCCCGCTGACCAATCATCGGGACCACTGTTATCGTTGCGTGACGGGACCCAGAAGCATTTTCTCAAAATTAGTTTTGAGACAATCAATTTTATTTTCCAAAATAGTGATTTTGAAAATTTAAAATTATTGTATTTTTCTAAAATGTTGATTTAGGAATTTTTTTTTTATTTTCCCAAAATAATGATTTTAGAATAATAAAAGTATATGTTTATTTTGTTTAAGCATAGTTAGTGGCATGGTGGATGGTTATGGACTAAAACCAATTATATCTGTTCATGCATTTTTTACCGCTTTGTCTTAATGAAATCGGGCCTGCGTGTCCTGCCTTCTCTCAAATTCTGATGCAATTCTCTTCTAATCTAACTCCCCTCGAATGTAACTCAAGGTTTCTCCTTTTAGGAAATTATGTAATTAGATTATATAGGTTAGATTGAGGTAGAATTTTACTTTCAAGATTTTGAAGATGGCTTTCAAAATAAGGCGATATGGTAAGACCCTCTACTTATATCATGCATGAACATATAGGGTTGACCATATTAATTTCCTTGGTGTCTCGAGGAAATTAATTTAGAAAGTCCATAACCATGCCACGTAATTGTTTATTTCCATGTTTATCAATTTATGCTGCTTATTGATAAATTGTATGCATGCCTAATGATGAGACAACTAAAAGGAACAAATCCCTCAAATAATTTTAAACCTAATTCCTTCCATTAATATAGTAAGAACAAGAGTCCTTTTTCAAGACCAGGTTGTTGGGCAAACCCAAGCCTACTTGACATCAGGCATGTTCATGCTATGGAATTAAATTCCTTTGGAATTAAATTCCTGATTAATGGGTCGGGTTTAACTTAATTCTTTATCCCGGTTGGGCAAACTTAAGCATAAAGAAATTTAGAGGAAAAGTTAGGGTAGCCCAAAAGGCTTTAAGATTAAAAGCTGTTAATCACCTAATGATCTGGTAGTTACATACGATGTAATTGGTATTGGATACCTACCAACGAACTTAAGGATGGTTTGTTGGGCAAACCCAAGGTTATTCTTAAGGAATTTGGATACCGGTCCACTAGGAAAGCTTCTAACGGGTTTCCCGAATCAATAGTGGGGGCTATTGGTTTGAGTAAAAAAATAGTGGAATAATTATGCACTTAATTAAAGACCTAATTAATTGCATTGCATCTGCATATACATGTTCTAATAAATCTATCTTTACATCTAGGTCATTTGCATTATGTCGACAAACCTAAACTTGCGTAGCATCTTGGAAACAAACAAGCTCACTGAATCAAACTATTTGGACTGATATAGAAACTTGAGAATCGTTCTCAAGTCAGAAAAGTTGCTCTACGTGCTAGAAGCTCCTATTCCGCCACCTCCAGCTCAAGATGCTCTTGCTGAAGAGCATGTTGTCCACAAGAAGCACAAAGAAGATAGCGACACAGCATCTTTTATTATGCTGGCGTCAATGTCTCCTGAGCTGCAAAAACAGCATGAGCATATGGATGCTCAATCGATGATCCTCCATCTTAAAGAGTTGTTTGATAAACAAGCTA
Source organism: Voacanga thouarsii (assembly GCA_026120185.1). Taxonomy (NCBI): domain Eukaryota; kingdom Viridiplantae; phylum Streptophyta; class Magnoliopsida; order Gentianales; family Apocynaceae; genus Voacanga; species Voacanga thouarsii. Next base: position 389,789 of record JANUWF010001049.1, on the reverse strand, counting down.
GAACAGAGAGATATGAGATCTCTAAACAACTGTTCCATGCTAAGATGGTTGAGGGTTCTTCAGTGGCCACTCATGGGTTGCAGATGTTGGACTACATGAAAAAGCTTGGGTCTCTTGGGTTCGTAATGGATCATGAGATAAGTATTGACTTAATTCTACACTCATTACCAAGTAGTTTTTCGCAGTTTGTGATCAACTACCACATGAATAATATTGAGACCACCATACCTAAGCTAATCAATCTGCTTAAGACTGCTGAGTCCTCTATGAAAAATGATGATAAGGCAATCTTGTTAGTAGGTTCTTCATCTTCTAAGGAAAAGGTTTCTAAGAAGAAGAAAAAGAACACTCCTACTAAGCCCAAATGAGGTGTCAAGAAGAAGGAGGCTGCCCCTAAAGGCCCATGTCATCATTGTGGTAAAATGGGCCATTGGAGGCTTAACTGCAAGGCCTACTTGGAGACTGTGAAGGAAAAGAAGGAGAAGGAGAAGCTTGCAAGCACTTCTACTTCAAATCCTGGTATGTTTATGATTGAGATTAATACTGCCTTTAATAATGAGATATGGGTATTGGATACCGGTTGTGGATCTCATTTATGCAATAATTTGCAGGGACTATAGGACAGTAAAAGGTGACGTGGACCTACGAGCTGCAAATGGAGCAAAGGTTGCTACACTAGCTGTGGGGACTTATCATCTCAATCTACCTTCTGGATTAGTTTTAGAACTACAAAACTGTTATTTTGTACTAGTTTTGTTGAAAAACATTATCTCAGTTGCTTGGTTAGACTTATTCGGATTTCATTTAAGTTTTAAGAATAAATGTTGTTCTTTCTCATTAAATGATATTCATTATGGTTCTGCAACTTTGATCAATGGTTTATATGTTCTAGACATGTATAATATAATTCTCAATATAAGTAAAAAAAACATAAAAAGGATAACTTAATCTCATCTTACTTATGGCATTGTTGTTTAGGCCATGTAAATGAAAAACGTGTGTCTAAATTATACAAATTGGGTGACTTAGGGTCATTTGATTACGAATCATATGACACATGCGAATCTTGTTTACTTGGACAAATGGCTAAAACTTCTTTTTCACAAAAAGGAGAAAGGGCAAAAGAGTTATTAGAACTCGTACATTCAGATGTATATGGCCCAATATCAATACATGCAAGAGGAGGTTATCAATACTTCATTACCTTTATTGATGATTATTCTCGATATGGGTATTTGTATTTGATGAAATACAAATCTGAAGCCTTTGACCGTTTCAAAGACTTCAAGAATGAAGTAGAGAAACAACTTGGCAAAAGTATTAAAGTTCTTAGATCTGATCGAGGAGGTGAATACTTAAGTCAAGAGTTTCTAAGTTGTCTAAGAGATAACGGAATATTATCTCAATGGACTCCACCATATACACCTCAACATAACGGTGTATCTGAGAAAATGAATCGAACCCTTCTAGACATGGTAAGGACCATGATGGCTTTTGCAGACTTACCAAAATCGTTTTGGGGGTACGCACTGGAGACTGCTGTTTACATTTTAAACAGAGTTCCGTCAAAAATGGTTGATACCACTCTTTATGAGTTATTCTTTGGTAAGAGACCAAATTTATCTCATTTAAGGATTTGGGGTTGCCCTGCTTTTGTTAAAAAGGTAATGTCAGATAAACTTGAAAGTAAGTCTGACAAATGTTTGTTTGTTGGATATCCAAAAGAATCGTTTGGATATTACTTCTATCTTTCTTCTGTAAATAAAGTTTTTATTTCAAAACATGCTGTCTTCTTAGAGAAGGAGCATATGTTCAAAGAAGATAGTGTGAGCAAGCTTGAACTTAGTGAAGTTCAAGAAGAGCAAACAAATATTGATCAACCATTTGAACCTGTATCTATTCAAATAGATGAACCTTCTATCACACAACAGCTTCGTAGGTCAAGTAGGATATGAGTGGCATCTGAGAGATATGAATTTCTCGTAAGTGACTATAATGACGTATTGCTCATAGATGACGATGAGCCTACTACTTACGAGGATGTTCTGAATAGTTCAGAATCTAACAAATGGCTCGAAGCTATGAAATCAGAGATGGATTCCATGTATGGCAACCAAGTATGGACTTTGGTTGATCCACCTGAAGGAATCAAGCCTATAAGGTGTAAATGGGTTTTCAAAAAGAAAACTGACATGGATGGTAATGTGGTTACCTATAAGGCTCGCTTGGTAGCAAAAGGTTATCGTCAACGACAAGGTATTGACTATGACAAAACTTTTTCACCAGTCGCGATGTTGAAATATATAAGAAAACTCCTAGCCATTGCCGCTCATTACGATTATGAGGTCTGGCAAATGGATGTGAAAACAACTTTTCTTAATGGAAACCTGATTGAGGAAGTGTATATGACACAGCCTGAAGGTTTCATATCCAAAAATAGCACAAAGGTGTGCAAGTTGCAAAGGTCTATTTATGGACTTAAGCAAGTATATAGGAGTTGGAATATCCATTTTGATGAGACAATTAAAGATTTTGGTTTCATTCCAAACATGGATGAACCTTGTGTGTACAAGAAGGTTAGTGGGAGTAAAGTTGTTTTCTTATTTCTTTATGTAGATGACATATTGCTTATAGGAAATGATGTTTCCACTCTTCAATCAGTGATGATTTGGTTGTCCAAGATGTTCTTCATGAAAAACCTTGGAGAAGCAACCTATATTCTGGGAATAAAAATCTATAGAGATAGATCTAGAAGGTTGCTAGGTCTTTCACAATCTACATACATAGACAAAGTGTTGAAAAGGTTCAACATGGATCAATCCAAAAGAGGATTCTTACCTATGACACATGGTGTAAGCCTTTCAAAGTTGATGTCTCCAAAGACACAAGTTGAAAGGGATCACATGAGTAGAATTCCATATGCTTCGGAAATTGGGTCTATCATGTATACTATGATATGTACTTAGCCCGATGTATCGTGTGCTCTTAGTTTGACGAGCAGATACCAATCTGATCTTGGAGAGGGTCACTGGGCAGCTGTAAAATATATCCTTAAGTACTTACGAAGGACTAAGGATGCATTCTTGATATATGGAGATGGTGATTTACAAGTAAGAGGGTATACTGATGCCAGCTTTCAGTCCGATAAGGCCGACTTCAAATCACAATCTAGCTATGTATTTACATTAGGTGGTGGGGCAGTTAGTTGGAAGAGCTCCAAACAAGAGACTACTGCCGATTCGACTACTGAAGCAGAGTACATAACAGCTTCTGAAGTAGCTAAAGAAGCAGTATGGATCAGGAAGTTCATCACTGAACCTGGAGTGGTGCCCAGCATTGTTAATTCAATACCTTTGTATTGTGACAACAATGGAGCCATTGCACAAGCAAAGGAACCACGGTCTCATCAACGATCCAAGCATGTACTTAGACACTATCATATGATTAGAGAAATCATAGATAGAGGAGATGTAAAGATAGAGAGGATTCCCACGGATCAGAACATAGTTGATCCACTCACTAAAGCATTTTCCCAGAAGAAACATGATAAACATGTTGAGTCATTTGGTATTTGATACATGAATGATTGGCTCTAGTGCAAGTGGGAGTTTGTTAGTGTTGTGCTCTAGAGACAATCACATGTGTCATGTATATTGCATATTAAATTAATAAGAGGTATTCTTTATCTTTCAGCTTGATTGTTATATCTAAACATGTGTACAAACCGTTAGATAAAGTCCCTAGTACAACACAGTGTTAAGGAAATCATAATAGAGATCATGATGTGAGATTCCTACTACACTATGCAGTGTTTGTACTTAAATAATCCCCAGTCATAGTATTAATAAGATGGGACATTATTAATACGCTAAGACTAGCACATGTTATATCTCTTGATTGGATCAAGCGGTAGTTCTCATATCCGTGAGTATTGGGATACTCAGGATTAACGTGTGGATGCTTATTTTGGAACAAATTTATTGGATGACCTAGTTGCGAGATAATCACTTGGATAACTATTTAGTGCCAGTGATAGAATGTCATTATAGCAAGTGTGCAAGTATCCCTAGACTTGAGATCTCCAAGGTACTTTGTTTAATGAGCGTTGTACTTTGATTCTAATCTTTGGAGTCTTATCTAGGACTGCCTATAGGATGGATATTGGGTACAACGTAAAGTAAACGAAAGTAGTTGAGAAAGTCAATAAAGGATTCACCACTCCTAATAGTAGGAGAGTATATCTCAAGGCCACTTGTAGAAATCATTACTCATGAAGTCCTTGGCCAAGGCGACTATGTGATGGAAATGATTCCAATTGATACACATATCGAGTAATGGATTTCTTGAACAAGTACTAAAATATTCGGGCCAGAATTAATAATATTTTGGAGGGATTTGGCACTAATTCCACACTCTAGACCGAATGAGATATTATATAGTAAAAGGAATTTATTGCATTGATAATTTGCTATTGAAAGGTTTATGTCAAGCCACTTGACTTTCTGGACTTTTGGGTGATCAAGAGTCATTGCTAGATGTCGCCCTTGATATGCTAAATATGGATTTATTAATTAGAGAATTAATAAATTTAATTCTTTATTTTATTAAGGATTATTAATTCTAATATTGTTAGAATGAATTCATATTATGCTACTATATGACCAGGAAACCTAATAGGTCACACACAATAAAGGTTTGAATGCTCAAATATATTATTTGATAATATTGTGGGGTTAATTAAGAGAAGTGAATATATTTATAGGTGAATTATAAGTTTTTTATAATTCATGGGACCTAATTGTAATTAAGTAAACTCCAAGGACCAATTTGTTGACAATTAGACGTTGAAGGACTAAGTTACAATTTACGATAATTATAAATCTATAAATATAAGGAAATGGTTTACTTAGGGTAAGTGACACAGACTATTCACGCAATAACAGAGAAATCGTTTCTCTGCCTCTTTCTTGATCAAACCGTAGCCGTCTCTCTCTTATTAATCAAACCATAGCCTTCTAAATTCTACTAGCATAGAATTGTGAGATTGTGAGCGTTCGACCTTGTGCGGATTATTATTAGAGGGAGTTCTTTCTTGGACTTCAGTTGAGCTGCTGTGAACCAGTTTTGTGATCTGGATCGCGCCTGCGTTCTTGGAACAAGAAAAATTTAAATTCCGGCTTCAAGAGGTAATAAGCGTGATCTTCTCTTTTTCCTGTTTCTACAGCAAACCCGTGATCCATGGCTTGGATTTCTTGCTATTTTCCGCTGCGTTTAATCTGTTTAATTAATTTAGAAATCCTACAGTCTAGTGGGTGAGTAGACATGATCTGGACTTTTTGGAAGGGATTGGAGAGGTTTGGAGTGGTCTTAGGCTTGGAGGATGGTGGTGTGTGTTCTTGGAGAAATGGAGAGAATGGAGAGAAAGTTGGACAAATTTTGCTGAAAGATGTTGGCCAAATGGTTAGGGGATTCTTGGGATTGAATTTTCAGATTAGGGAGAAGTGGGAAACCTGATCATTTGAATTTCAAAAGGAGTAATTCATGGAGTGCATTAAGGTAGAAGATATGCTAGAGTGGTTTGATTGACGGAGGTTTTTTGGAGCTGCTATGGCCGATTGGATTTTACTGGGGTTTTGCTGAGATGAATGAGGTTTGAAGAAGCTATAGGGTGGCTGAAATTCTAAGTGTAAGGGTGGGAGAATTTCTGGTTATTTGACGTTTAATTCGTGGAAGTTTTCAAGGAGCAATTTACTGAAATTTTGAATTCTAATTGGGGACTTGATTGGAGTAATTGATGGAGGAATTTAAGGAGTGGCTATGGTGTTCCTTTCATGCAGATCAATGGAGGAGGTGATGAAGTTTAGTTCATGGCTGAGTAAGGTTGGTTTCACAGAAAATTGAAGTGAGTTTCGGACAAGGTTTGAAAAGGGAGCAAGGCTGGAATTTCTGATTTTTCATTCGAATGGTTTGCTAGAATTTTTGTGCATTTTTTTTCTGCAATGTTCTAGTCGACTTACAGTGAGTTTGAAGAGGTATTGGAGGGTTCTTTAAGGCTGGTTTCCAGCCTTCTTTTTGGAGGAAAGACAGAGGTGAATTACTGGTTTGGAAACTAGAAAAAACAGCTTGGTATTTGGCCTGCTAAGCTGCGAAATTGTCCAGGATTTTTTTTCTTGGTTTGCACAACTTTGTGCAGTCCAATTTTTGGCCAAGGATTTCAGTCTTCAAGTTGAACAAGTTGGCTATTTTTCTAGTAGTATTGAGTGAGAAAAATGTCTGAAGTTTTTGAAAGCTGAACTGACCAAGAAGCTGAAAAATTTCCAGATTGCTGCCATGAAGAAGATGAACACTTATGGAGTGGAGTTTGAAGGTTCAACTATGGAGATTAATTCTCTTGGGAACCTTTCTTAACTCCTTCTCCATTTTCAATCAAAACTCTATCCTCTAAGCGCCATTTTTGAAATTCTAAGATTAATAACCTTGTTGAATTTTCTGGAATTAAAACATGGATTTGGATAATTGAACAAGCTTAATTAGTGAAGAATTTAAGGTAAGTTAGGGGACAAAAGGGCATGTATCCCTTAAGAATTTTTGTAGGACATAAGAATAGGATTAAGTCATTCCCTTCATGTTTCCCCTAGGACAACAATCCTACTTCTTCTTATGGCATGCAAGGGCCGAAAATATCCACCTTACATAAAATAAAATTTAATCATGATAAAACTTAATTGGTGGGATTTGAACTCAAGACCTTAGAGATTAATTCCAAAGCTCTAACTATTAAACCACAATAACTCTTGTTCCTATTTTCTCTTCTAAATATTCTTTCTATTTAATCCTCAAGCTATCTTCCTATTTTCACAATTCCAAAGCACATATAAATCATTTAAATATATATTTATGCGTGCAAGAAAATATGATATACATCCCGACCCCCTTACTCTAGGGTTGGTTTTAGATGGGGTTTCACATCCTCCCCTCCTTAGAAGAATTTCGTCCTGAAATTCAGGTATACCTCTATCTCAGATCTGGATACTTCCGCTTTACCCACTTTTCTATTTCCCATGTAGCATCTTGCATGCCATGATGCTCCCACTGCATCTTTACCATCAGTATTTGTTTGTTCTGAAGAGTCTTGATACTTCGGTCCAATATTCATACGGGTTTCTCCACATAGCTCAGGTTAGGTTGTAACACCAACGGCTCCTTATTCAAAACATGACCAAGATCAGCATTGTACTCATTTAGCTGTGATACATGAAACACATCGTGAATTCCTGTCAATCCATTTGGCAAATCCTATCGGTACGCCACCGGCCTAATTCTTTCCTTTATCGAGAACGGTCCCAAATACCTCGGATTCAGCTTTCCACATATCGGATGCTTTAAGATTCCTCTATTCGGTGTTAATCTTAGGAATACCCTATCTCCCACTTGGAATTCTAACTTTCTCTGCCTATTGTTTAAATAGCTTTTTTGTTGGCTCTGAGCTGCTTGCAACCTTTCCCTGATTAAATTAACCTTGTCCAACTTTTCCTGAATACAGACTTCTTCGGTTTTGCTTATATGTCTATCTTCTGACCAACTCCAGTATAGTGGTACCTAACACTTATGCCCATATAGTGCCTCATACGGAACCATTCCAATCGAAGCTTGATAACTGTTATTGTACGACAACTCCGCATACGGCACATATTTGATTCATTTATCCCCGAAATCCAGAACACATGCTCTCAGCATATCCTCTAGTATTTGTATAACCTTTTCTGACTACCCATCGGTTTGCAGATACGCCGTCGTACTAAACTTAGGCGACATCTCCAGCCCTGTTGGGCCTAGGTAGTGGGGTGTTACATGAAGCCTTTTCGGCTACCCTAACTTTTCCTCTAAATTTCTTTTTGCTTGAGTTTGCCCAACCGAGATAAATATTTTAGTTAAACCTAACCCATTAATTAAGAATTTAATTCCATAGCTTGAACATGCCCGATGTCAAGTAGGCTTGGGTTTGCCCAACAACTTGGTCTCGAAAAAGGACTCTCGTTCTTACTATATTAACGAAAGGAATTAGGTTTAATATTAATTGAGGGATTTGTTCATTTTAGTGATTTCATTGAATAACATTCATAAAAATCAATAAATTACATAATTGATAATCATGGTAATAAAGCGATTACGTGGTATGGTTATAGACTTTACCTTAAATTAATTTCTTTGAGCCATAAAAGAAATTAATATAGTTAACCCTATCTGTTCATGCATGATTTAAGTAGAAGGTCTTAATTTCTTGCCTTGTTTTGGTTGCCATCTCGAGAATAGAATAATTTTACTCCTATCTAACCTATGTAAACTAATTACATAATTTTCTAAAGAGAGAAAACCTCGAGTTACATTCAAGGGGAGTTAGATGAGAAGATAATTACACAAGAATGTAGGCCCTATTTCATACAAAACTAAAACTATAAAATGCATGAATAGATATAATTGGTGTTAGTCCATAACCATCCACCATGCTATTGACTATGCTTAAACAAAATAAACATATAATTTTTTATAATTCCATAATCACTATTTTGGAAAAATAAAACAAATTCTAAAATCAATATTTTAGAAAAATACATTAATTTTAAATTTTCAAAATCACTATTTTGAAAAATAAAATTGTTTGTCTCAAAACTAATTTTGAGAAAATGCTTTTGGGTCCCGTCTTTGGCAACGAAAATGACGGTCCCTTAGAAAAATTTTTATTTTACCACCTCTCATCAAATGAGATTTTCCCTTTCAAAATTCTATACCAGGAATTTTTTTTTTTTAAATAGCTGGAACGTCGCAAACAGAGTAGAACCAGTGCCGGTTTGAAGGCCAGAGCAAGCACCGGCTCTAGTTTGGTTTTAAGAAAAATTTTCTTCCAAAAACAATTTCTAGAAATTTTACAAAATAGCACGGAACTGGTGCCGGCTGTAGTCAGGAACAGTGGCGGCGATTTTGAAAATTTTCCAGAAACAATTTCTGGAAACTAATCTTATGCAACAGATCAGTGAGAACAATTCTCAGCAGAATTTTCTATTGTGAAGCTCAAAACAACAACCAATTTGTAAGTGTAAACAAAACCAAAATAAAAAATTAAGATGAAACAGAAGGCAACAACCATATTGCTGGAAAACGATTTTCTGCAGAAAATTATCAGCACCTAAAGAAAGCATCTTTTTGAAATACGCTGTGACTTTTACACAATCATATTGTGCTACGTACCCAACCCATAATAGTCGAAACGATTTTGACTCGAGTGAAAACGATTTTCATAGCAAAGAAAGATATTCACGAATAAATGAAAACTGTTTTTTATGCCAAAACAATGCCCGTAGACCACACATAGCAAGTCTCTGATACCATTGTTGGGTATCTCAGGCTCATATCCTATACGGCGTAGCAGAAAAATAAAATGAGATACCATCCTAGGACCCGCATATATGTGGAAAACAAGACATAAATAGATCAAATGTAACATCTTTTTACCTTTCTTCTTCAATTCGAGGCTCGATCCAGCAATCCTCTCGTGTAAACTCCATGAGAGTTGAACGTCTAACCACTATAATCACAGTGTGTGATTATCCGTAATAGTAATCCACACAGAGGATACACTCAAGAAGGAAGTTTTCTGTGTTAGCAGAAATACTAACTGGAGGCTAGGGTTCTTCACGTTTTTTGCAAAACGAGAGAGAGAGAGAGAGAGAGAGAGAGAGAGAGAGAGAGAGAGAGAGAGAGAGAGAGAGAGAAGAAGAAGAAGAAGAAGAAGAAGAAGAAGAAGAAGAAGAAGAAGAAGAAGAAGAAGAAGAAGAAGAAGAAGAGAAGGTTGTGTTGCTAGGGTTGGAGTTTTTGTATGTTGTGTACCAGCTAAGGGTTTGTGTTTCATCTATATGTCACACGAAAATCTTACTGAAAAATCCTCCATCCCAGAATTCTGAAACAGTTAGAATTCCCTAATTGTAATTGGAAACATCAAGTTATCACAATTATAATTTAGACCATAAATTATAACTAATTATAATTTGTCCACAACAACTTCTCTTTCTCTCAATTAACCCCACTATGTTATCAAATAACATCTTGAGTATATAATCCTCTATTGTATGTGACCTATTAGGTTTCCCGATCAATTTGTAGCGAACATGAATTAATCCAAACGTCTTTGAGATTAATAATCCATAACTAATTAAAATTAATCATATTAATTCTAATCAGGACTGGTTTATTAATTCATCAATTAATAAACCCATATTCCCAGATCATGTGCGGTATCCTGCAATACATCATGACCACCCAAGAGTCCAGAAAGTCAAGTAGCTTGACATGAACCCTTCAATAACAAACTTCGGTGTAATTAACTCATTTCACCATGCAATATCTCATTAGGTTTGGAGTATGGAATTAGTGCCAACTCTCTCTAGAATTAATTCTGGCCCGAATACAATAGTACTTGTACCAGGAATCCACTACTCTCGATGTGTATCAATTGGAACTATTTCCAATACACATTCGCCTTGGCTAAGGACTTCTTGAGTAGTAATTGCTACAAGTGGTCGTGAGATATTTGCCCCTCCTATTAGGAGTGGTGAATCCTTTATTGAACATCTCAACTACTTTCGTTTACCTCACAATGTACCCAATATCCGTTCCATAAGCCGCCCTCAATCGAGCTCCAGAGATTGAAATCGAAGTACAATGCTCAGCAAATAAAGTACCTAGGAGGTCTTAAGTTTAAGGATACTTGCAGGTTTGCTATATTGAGATTGTATCACTAGTACTAAATAGTTATCCATGTGATTATCTCATAGCTAAGTCATCCAATGAACTTGTTCCATTAATTATCATCCATGTGTTAACTTTGAGTATCTCAATACTTACAGATACGAGAACCACCGCCTGATCAAATTAGGAAGTCTAACACAGACTAGTCTTAACGCATTAATGATGTCCTATCTCATTAATACTACGACTAGGGACTATTTAAGTAATAACACTATACAGTGTAGTAGGAATCTCATATCATTATCTCTATCATTATTTCCTTAACACAGTGTTGTACTAGGGACATTATTGAACAGTTGTATTACTTAAAAGTAAACAAAAGAAACTACAAGATAAATAATGTCTTTTATTAAAATAAAATGTGTCATATACAATGTACAAGTGATTGCCTCTAGGGCACAACACTAACATTTGGCACCTCGGTAAATGCTCATGTCCTTAAAATTAATGACTATCTTGATCATCTTGAAAAGCTTGTGCTCTTGTTAATCATTACATGGCCACATATTTGATCTTGGACTCATTACCTCCTGAGTATAACTAGTTTGTCATGAATTTTAACCTGCATAATATGGAGAAATCCATTACTGAATTGCATGGGATGCTAAAATAAGTTGAACTGAACATTAAGAAGAATACTCCTACTGTTCTATTGATTCAAAAAGGGAAAGGAAAAAGGAAGAACCAAAAGGGCAATGTCATGGCTATTAAGAGCAAGGACAAGGCTAAGTCCAAGTTCAAACCCAAACCTAAGGCCAAGACACTAAAGGAGGGAGCTTGCCACCATGTGGAGAACAAGGACATTGGTTAAGAAATTGCAAGCTCTATTTGGAAGCAAAGAAGAAGAAGGACAATAAGTCTGCTGCTTCAGGTATTTATGTTATAGAAATTAATTTATCTACTTGTGATTCATGGGTATTAGATACCGGTTGTGGATCTCACATTCATGTAAATGTGCAGGGTCTAAAAAGAAGTAGAGCCTTGGCAAAAAGTGAGGTGGACCTACGAATTGCAAATGGAGCAAAAGTTGCTCCAGTTGTTGTATGAACCTTTGAATTAATTTTGCTCAATGGGCTTGTTTTAGAACTGAATGATTGTTTTTATGTTCCTACTATGAGTAGAAATATAATTTTAGTTTCTTGTTTAGATTTAGAAGGTTTTGAATTTGTTATTAGGAATAAAATTAGGTCCATTAATAAAAATGGAATTTTTATAGAGATGCCTCAATATCAAATGGGCTATATATTCTCAATCTTCGTGGATCTTCGAACAAGTCTATCTACAACATTAATACTAAGAGATTGAAATCACATGATTTAAATCTAACTTACTTCTAGCTTTGTCGTTTCGGGCCATATAAATAAATAAATAAAAAAGCATAACAAGGCTTCATAATGATGGGCTTCTAAATTCATTTGATTTAGAATCTTACAAAACGTGTGATTCTTGTTTATTAGGAAAAATGACTAAGGCACTTTTTAAGTGACAAAATAAAAGGGATACTGATTTATTGAGCCTAATACATACTAATGTATGTGGACCAATGAATACACATGCTAGAAGAGGATTTCAGTAATTCATTACATTTATAGACGATTTCAGTAGATATGACTACCTGTATCTGGTGAAACATAAATCTGAATCGTTCTAGAAATTCAAAGAATTTCAAAATGAAGTACAAAATCAACTTGGCAAATGTATTAAAAGACTTCGATCAAATCGAGATGGTGAATACTTAAGTCACGAGTTTGACGAGCATCTTAAGAATTGCGGAATTATCTCCCAATTAACTCCACCTGGAACATCTCAATGGAATAGTGTATCTGAATGGAGAAATCAGACTTTATTAGATATGGTTCGATCAATGATGAGTCAAACTAATCTTCCGATCTCCTTTTGGGGTTATGCACGAGAGACTGCTGTATTTATACTAAATTGAGTTTCATCTAAATCGGTTCAGAAAATGCCATATGAGATATAGACTGGGAGATAACCTAGTTTGTCATTTCTCAAGATTTGGGGTTGTGGAGTTTATGTAAAACATTTATTATCTAATAAACTTGCACCCAAATCAAAGAAATGCATATTTATGGGGTATCCTAAAGAAACTAAAGAATACCAATTTTATCTCCTAAAAGAAAATAAAGTAATTGTTGCTCAAAATGGATTCTTTCTTGAAAAGGAATTTATTTCCAAAAGAATCAGTGGGAGTAAAATATATCTTGATGAGAATCAAGAGCCATAATTAGTATCTGAACCGAATAATGATCCTTGATTAGATGGCTCACAAGTCCAAGATGAGTCTACTTCTATAGAACAAGGACCTCAAAAATCTGATAAGGTTCGTCAACAACTATGAGCCCACTTCCTATCAAGAAGCCATTTAGAGTTTTGACTTTGGAAAATGGTTAGAGGCCATGAAATCTGAGATGCAATTCATGTATGATAACCAAGTCTGGACTTTAGTTAATCCACCTGAGGGTTCAAAAACCATTGGGTGTAAATGGGTTTTCAAAAAGAAAACTAACATAGAGGGAAATGTGCATACTTACAAAACACAACTGGTAGCAAAAGGTTATAAACAAACTCATGATATAGACTATGATAAAATATTTTCACCAGTTGTAATGCTTAAATCTATTAGAATTCCCATACCATAGCAGTATATTATGATTATGAGAATTGGCAAATGAATGTCAAAACTGTATTGCTTAATGGAAACTTACTCAAGAATGTGTACATGACATAACCTGAGGGTTTTGATGATCTTTTAAATTCTAATCCAGTGTGCAAGCTTCAAAGATCCATTTATGGATTGATGTAAGCATCTAAAACTGGAATCTTCGTTTTGATAAAGCAATTAAAGAATTGAACTTTATTAAAAATGAAGATGGGCCTTGTGTCTATAAGACAACCAATGGGAATGCAATAGTCTTTTTGGTAGTTTATGTTGATGACATCTTACTCATTGGAAATGACATCCCAACTCTACAATGTGTAAATACATGGTTGGGAATTTATTTCTCAATGAAAGACTTCGGTGAAGCTGCCTATATTTTAGGTGTAAGGATCTATAGAGATAGATCTAGAAAGCTAATTGGACTAAGTCAAAGTGTATACATTGACAAGGTACTGAAAAGGTTTAGTATGCAAGACTCTAAGAGAAGATTCTTGCTAATGTTATATGGCATTAAGCTCAGCAAAACTCAAAGTCCTTCCATGAAGGATGAAGAAGAGTGCATAAATAAGAAACCATACACTTTTGCTATAGGATCTATCATGTATGACATGTTATGTACTTGACCGGATGTGTCATATGCATTTAACATGACGAGCAGGTTCCAGTCAATTCTTGGAGAGCCACACTGGACTACTATAAAAAACATACTAAAGTACTTAGGAAGAACTAAAGACATGTTCTTATTTTATGAAGGACAAGAAGGTGAGCTAGTTGTAAATGATTACACTGATGCTAGTTTTCAACACGACATAGATGATTACAGATCACAATCAGGTTTTCTATTTTGTTTGAATGGAGGTGCTATAAGCTGGAAAAGTTCAAAGCAAGACATCATGGCCAATTTTACTATAGAAGCTGAGTATGTAGCTACCGCAGCTGTACCTAAAGAAGCAGTTTGGATTAAAAAGTTCATTACAAAACTAGATGCAGTTACTAGTATTGTGAACCCAGTGGATCTTTATTGTGAGAACAATGGAGCCATTGCACAAGCCAAGGAACCAAGATCACATTAGCAATCTAAACATATACTTAGACATTTTCATCTCATTCGAGAAATGTTGATAGAGGAGATGTTAAAGCATGCAAGGTATCAACTGATGACAATGTTGCAGATCCACTGACAAAGCCTCTCCTATCCTTTAAACATGATAGTCATACTAGATCAGTAGGATTACGATTGATGTTAAATTGGTCTTGGTGCAAGTGGGAGATTGTTAAGGATATGCCCTAGACCTAATTTGTACTTATACTATTGTCGTTATGTTCTATGTAATAATATGAGGTATTTCTTTTCATGAATAGTATATTTAATTTTGTGGTCATCAAGTACGTAACATGATAGTAAAACCCTACAATTAATATAATAACTATTCTTAATCTGTCCCTGATCGATTATTGTTAGTGGAATAATAATCCTGAAAACTCAAATTATACCAACACATTTGTCTCATTGCACTTATCAACTTTTATTTTGGGCCTTCATACATATTCATACTCATTATAAAGTAGTAACTATTTAAAGTACACAATAGGAAGGGATGTTACACTCTTTTACTTAACAAGCATCCATGTGTTGATTTTAAGTATCAAAATACTCACGGCACGGATGTGAGAACCACCAAATGATCAAATCAAGAAGTATAATACGTGTTAGTCTTTGTGTATTAATGATGTCCTATCTCACTAATATTATGACTAGGGATTATTTAAACACAAGTACTACATAGTATAGTAGGAATATCACATTATGATTTCTATCATAATTTTCTTAACACTATACTATATGCTTGAGACTTTATCTAATAGTTTTATACATATATATGTGTGGAATAATTAATTAAACTGAAAGATAAACATTACCTTTTATTAATAAATGTGCAAAATACAATGTATAAATAATTGGTTCTAGAGCACAACTTTAATAATCTCCCATTTGCACTAGACCTAATCATTCATGTATCTAATACCAAATGACTGAATATGACTATCATGTTTCTTTTGGGGTAGTGCCTTAGTCAATGGATTAGCTATGTTCTGATCAGTGGGAATTCTCTCTATCTTTACCTCATTTCTATCAGTGATTTCTTTAATCAAATGATACACCTAAGTACATGGTTGGATTATTGATAAGACTATGGTTCATTTACAGGTGCAACGACTCTATTGTTGTCACAATACAAGAGTATTGGATCAACAATGCTAGGTACCACTTCTAGTTCTGTAATGAACTTCTTGATCCATAGCACCTCCTTAGCTACTTCAGAAGCCATTATGTACTCAGCTTTAGTGGTTAAGTTGGTAGTTGTGTCTTGTTTGAAACATTTCCAACTAACTGCTCCATCGCCAAAAGTGAACATGTAGCTAGATTGGGATTTAAAATCATCCTTATCAGACTAGAAACTGGTTTTAGTATAGCCTTTGACCTGTAAGTCATCATCACCATATACTAAGGATATATCCTTAGTTCTTCTTAAGTTTTTAGGGATATTCTTGACAACCACCCAATGACCTTCTCTAGGGTCAAATTGGTATCTACTAATCAAACTTAGAGTATAGGATACATCTATCTTAGTAAATATCATAGTATACATGATAAATCTAATGTTGATATATATGGTATCTTACTCATGTGATTACTTTCATCTTGTGTCTTAGGACACATAGATTTTGAAAGGCTAACTCTATGGGTCATGGGTAAAAATTCTCTCTTTGATCGATCCATGCTAAACCTCTTTAGAACTTTATCTATGTATGTAGACTGTGAAAGACGAAGCAATCTCTTTGATCTATCTCTATAGATCCTTATTCTAAGAACATAAGTTACTTCTCCAAGGATTTTCATGGAGAACTTCTTAGATAACAAAATTTTGACTGATTATAGAATAGAAACATCTTCCTTATTAGCAATATATCATCTACATATAGCAATAGGAAAACAATTTCACTTCTACTAACCTTCTTTTATGCACAAAATTCATCTATATTTTGTATGAAACTAAACTCTTTGATTGTTTTATCAAAATGGATGTTCCAACTCCTAAAAGCTTGCTTAAGTCCACAAATGGACCTTTGCAACATACACATTTTAGTTTGATCTTTAGATGTGAAACTCTTAGGTTGTGTCATGTAAACCTCTTTAGTCAGATTTCTATTAAGGAAAGCTATTTCCACATCCATTTACCAAATTTCATAATCATAATAAGCTGCAAGTGCTAGGAGTATCCTTATAGATTTTAGCATTGCTACTAGTAAAAAGTCACATCATAGTCAATACTTTATTGTTAACGACAACCTTCTATAACCAGTCATTCTTTACAAGTAATTGCTTTACCATTCATGTTGGTTTTCTTCTTGAAAACCCATTAGCACCCTATGGGTTTCCTTTCAGGCGGATCAACCAAAGTCCATACTTGGCTGTTATACATGGAATCTATTTTTAACTTCATGGCTTCTATCTATTTATCAGATTCAGAACTCTTCAAAACTTTGTTGTATGTGGTAGGCTCGTCTTCTTCTAGGAGCAATACATCATTGTGGTCACTAATGAGAAATCTATATCTCTGAAGTGCCACGTGTATATGTTACAATCCTTAGATGCATCAAACATGTATTACGCAGTGGAAATAAAAGATTCCAGACAAGAGGACTACATGTTTGTGTAAAAGATAGATCAAAAGACAAGGAAAATACCTTTTTAGTAATGTCTCTACAAAAATCAAAATTTCTTTCTTCTGACCATGGCATGATCCAACACAAAACCAAAGCTCCTCGTCATCACCACTATAGTCTAAGTGTAAGACTCCCTCTAACAATATCCAGACAGAGGATACTTAAGAACCCAATCACAATCTCTATGCCAGCAGAGAAGAATTGCAGCTAGGGTAAATTTAGTGAGAAGAAGAAAAGAGAGCTAGTTGTGTGTTTTGTAGTTTTTCTGGTTCAAAAACTAAAGAACCAATCTTTAAACATATCCTGTGAATAATCCCACAGAGTTACACCGATACAACCTATGTGAATTCTAATCAAATTAGAATTCATTACATTGTAATTGGAACCTTTAAATTTTCACAATTATAATTTGGTCTAAAAATTATAACTAATTATAATTTGCCCATAATAACTTCTATTTCTCAAAATTAGCCCCCACAATGTTATCATATAACATCTCGAGTACATATTCCTCTATTGTGTATGACCTATTAGGTTTTCTGGTCAATTGACAGCGAATATGAATTAATAAAAACGTCTTTGAGAATAATAATCCTAAATAATTTAGAATTAACTTAATAATTCTAAATAGGATTTGTTTATTAATTCATTAATTAATAAACTCATATTCAACAAATCATGAGCGGTACTTAGCAACACATCATGACCACTCAAGAGTCCAATAAGTCAAGCAGCTTGACATGAACCATTTAATAACAGACTACAGTGTAATAAACTCCTTTCACCAAACACTATCTCATTCAGATTGGAGAACAGAATTAGTGCCAACTTCCTCTAGAATAAATATTAATTCTGGCTCGAATATATTAGTACTTGTACCAGGATTCCCCTACTCTACATGTGTATCAATTGAAACTGTTTCCAATACATAATAACCATGCCTAAGGATTTCAAGAGTAGTAATTCCACCAAGTGACTGTGAGATATCCCCCCTACTATTAGGAGTGGTGAATCCTCTATTGATCCTCTCAACTACTTTCATGTATCTAACATTTTACCCAATATCAATCTTGTAACACCCCACTACCTAGGCCCAATAGGGCCGGGAATGTCGCCCCGTCCAAAGGACAAGGGGTCTTTATAACTAGGTCACACAAATAAAAATAAAATAATACTTTAAAATTAAAACTTATTACAATCCAAAAATTCAAAACAAATCCATAAATACATTGAATAATCTCATCTCTCAATGCAATACATAAAGAAAATAACACAAGGCCTTCAAGCAAGCACAAACTATCTACTCATCTCCACAGCAGGACTGACCTGAAAACATGGCAAAAGGGTGATGAGATAAAAATCTTAGTAAGTCCGTGTGTGCTTTTAGTATCCAGTGAAAACAGTTCATGAATGCAAGGTGTAAGAACTTCAGAAGAAAAATACTAGCAAGCAATAAACAATGTTCAAAATTAAGAGTGGCGTTTTGGCTTTTTCAACCATACGTATACAATAAAAACAACCACTCAAAAGGGCGGCCATGGGTTACCACACGTTGGGCCTCATAACCATATAACGGTCAGAATGCCACACTTTGTGCAGACTGACAAAAGGTAGGTGATCGGCCTATCGAGTCTCCTCCTTCTCTACACCCAAACAAAACCGGTTGCCCACTCCGGCAACACATAGTCCACATGACTGAAACTTACTAGCTTAGACCGGTATGACTAAGTAGTACTGACGTTTTTCTAAGTTGAGTTCATCTTTTGGAGGTGGCCTCCTGCTAGAAGAGTTACTCTTACTTTTCAAAACTAGTACTACTAGCCTACCCATATTGAGTACTCAACATAGTTTGTCCCACTTGGGAGAAAACTGATAAAAAATAGATTTACTTGAAAATGGAAATCAAGGGTTTCCAAAGTCCTTGTCAAAATTAATTTTAGAAACAGTTTAGTGTTTGAATAAAACTGCTTGTTATTTTTCAAATAATTGGTTTGACTGAAACAAGAAAAGGAAATAGTCCCTAATTGCCTTTACCAAATCATTGTTCACAAACTTTGTGTTTAGCATGCCATAATAACTTTTTACAACAAACAAGTTTTATGCAGGAGCTTACCTGATCCTTTACTTGGATTGTATGCCCTCTTAGACTAGGTTTCTGATGTAAAATTGAATTATTTAATAAAAGAATTTATTTTCAGAAATTGTTTGTGAATTTACTTTTTGTTTGTGCACGATTTTCGTTTGGAACAGACCCATTGTGTTTAAATAAGTGATCCAGGTGAATGGTGGTCTTTCACAGTAAGGTATGGATCACGGGTTATTTAACACATAAACATTTGTTCTTAACCTATTGATGAGACTGGGAACCTCATCATGTTTAGGTTGTTATGTTATGAATTCCAAATGGGGAATGGCTTACTTTTAGCCAGTGGGTAGTCCACTCACTTCATGACATAAGCGTATTTCGAATACGTAGAACAGGACCTATAGTAGTGGTTTCTCAAAGTACTATATGGTAGAAACCTAGACTACTACCGCTACAGCGTGGACTAGTACTCTACGACTTGAGTATGAGTTAGTGGTCTAGCGAAGCTGGAAGCATATACTTTGATTTGCTGTAGTTGAGGTTCTATCATAGGGCCAATATACTTGCATGTTGGGTATGTGTGACTAGTTAGTTAAGACAGACTTATACAAGATAGTTTCTGCACTATATCGCCCCTTGTGGTTGTCCGAATGGTCTAAATTATCCAGGGCCCTGGGAAACATGACTTGGATGTTTGCTTTAGGGTAGCTCCCTTGGAAAGCGGAAACACTCCAGGAAGTCGTGGATCATTGGACTAGAAGCCTAAGGATGGTAGATGTCATTTAGGGGGGTGTTAGTACACTTCTTCCTCTCTAAACGTACGGCGATGTGTAGAGGGGTATTTTAGTCATTTCACCTGTAGGTCGGAGACTTTACGAATGCAGCATTGTCCTTGGGGTCAATATTTCCTTATGGTGATATTAGAAAATATTTAAAATGCAAAATACAGCTATTTATATAGCAGGGGTATTTTGGTCATTTTAGCAGCCAAGGCGATGTGTCTTTTTGGTCATCGGGATAGCCCGTAAGTCCTAACTATTTTTGGGATGAGGAATTGATCTCAGTTGAAGAGGATTTTATTTTATTTTATTTTATTTTATTTTATTCAGGAAGTCTAATTTATAATTGGACTGGAATAAAATAAATAAATAAATAAATAAAATAGGAGTTGAGAGAAATTAATTATCTAGTTTATTTGGTTAATTAATTATTCAGGGCCTAGGTCCAGTATGAATAATTAAGAAATTAACCTGGGCTTAAACTAGGGGAAATAATTAATGTTTAATTATTTATTGGGTTATTTATGTAGGCCCAAGAAATAAATAATTAAAGATTAATTATTATGGTTCATTTGGGCTCATTAATTATTTATTGGGTTACTTATGTAAGCCCAGAAAATAAATAATTAATATTTATTATTTTGGGCTTTTTGGGTCCAAGAAAAATAATAAATATTTATCTGGCCCAATAGCTTGGACCTTAGGGTTTTTTCCAGATACGGTTAAGAGGAGTTTAAGGTTAGGCCAAACTATTTCTCAGGATAACATCCGGATATTTTGAAATCCCGGGGATATGTTTATCAGAGATTGAGAGACCTAATTTTGGCTAAATATAAACAACTCTTTGAAAAGAAAAAAACCCTAATTATTTTCCTTCCCAAGAAAAGACTCACATGAGTCTCTCTCTCTCTCTCACAAAAGCTCTCTCCTTCTTCTTGTTTTTCCCTTGTTCTTTGCTAACCAATAGCGAACGAACCAAGGAGAATTGAGACCCTTCCTCTTCACCATAGTGTTCACCGACTAGAGGGTAGGTTGAGGAATATCCCGAGAGCTGGAGAGCTAAGCATTAATGCAAACAAGACGCAGTCGAAGGCTAGCGGGTGTTCAACCGGAAGCTCCTTCAACTGTGCAAAGCGAGGCGATTCCAGTCGTTCAATCCGCTCTTACTCAACCTAGAAGGGTTAAGGAGCGCAAATGTATGATCTTCACGCTTCCGCATAGCCTTTATGGCTCGCGTTTAATTTTTTTTTTTTGTCTCTGTTTTTCCTTCCATGGCTCCTGTTCTGCGTTTTGCCATCATAGACAATGTAAACACATAGCTAGATTATGATTTGAAATCATCTTTATCAGATTGAAAATTGGCATTAGTATACCTGTTTACTTTTAAATCACCTTCTCCATAAACCAAGAACACATCCTTAGTCTTTTGCAAGTACTTAAGGATGTTCTTTACAGCCGCCCAATAACCCTAACCAGGGTCAGATTGGTATCTACTAGTCAAACTAATAACACAAGATACATCGGGTCTTGTACATATCATGTGAATCCCCAGTCAAAACCAACCTTAGAGTAAGGGGGTTGGGATGCATAGCATATTTATTTGCATGTTTAAATATATTTTTGTATGATTTTATGTGCTTCGAATTTGTGTTTTATAGTCTAGAGGGCTTGATTATGATTATTGAGTGAGAACGGCAAAATGGTAATTTTTGCTTGAGGTGAAAATATGGAGATAGCTTGGGAATTAAATAGGAAAAGCATTTTAGAGAGGAAATAAGAAGAAGAGCTGTTGTGGTTTGGTGGTTAGAGCCTTAGAATTAATTCTTGAGGTCTTGGTTTCAAATTCCATCATAGGATCTTTAGCTTAGTTAAATTTTATTTTTGCTTGTGGAGTATCATTTTCGGCCTTAGTGGTGTTTGGAGTAGGGTAGAGATGTTGTCCTATGAGAGATATGATAGGAGTCTTCAAATCCTACTCTTTTTCTCTACACAAAATTCCTAAGGGGAATTCATTTTCTCTTGATCCTTAATTTTTCCTATTTCTCAATTCATTAGTTTGTTCATTTTGTTCAAGCCAATTTTATTCTAGAAAAATTCTAGCAATATGTGGCGGCTTTGAAGGTTTGAAATGTCTTAGTAAAAGACATCATATGGACCAAAACAATGGAAGAGGGGGAAAGATTTCAAGTGAATTAAATTCCGTAGTGAACTTTCTAAAAATTCACTCTAGCTAGTTCATCTTCCTTCTAGGAATGAGCTGAAATTTTCCATCTTATTGTGCCTTCAAAGTGTCGAGTTTCTTAGCTAATATTCCCTCCCAAATGCTGCTAGAAAAATGGTCTTTAGGATCAGTTCGCAATCTGAATTTCTTGGCCATTTTCGGACTGCTCAAAGCTGGAGCAATAACAGGAAAAATTCTTATACAAATCGCCACTTTGAGAGTCCAAAACCAAGCTGTTTTCTTCTAGATTTTGTTCAGTACCTTAGCCATGTTTTTCCTCCATGAAGAAGGCTAGAAACCAGCCTTGAAAGCCCCTGAAATTACCCTTCAAACTCTCTGCAAGATGGCTGGAAATGGCAGCCGAAAATCTGTCCAGAAAATTCTACCCAGCGAAAATTCTGTGCAGGAAAATTTTCTAGCTTTGTTCCCTATTTCTCTTCCAACCGAAACACCAACCTTATTATGTATAAACCTTCCTTAAACCTGCAGTACTAGAGCTCCATTGTTCCCCTTAAGCTTCTGCATGAAAATCAGCCATGGCTGTCCGAAAATCTCTCCAACAAATCCCTACAATTATGCTTGATTGATTACCAAAATTCCAGCCACCATAGTTTAGCAACATTCCATAAAATATATCTCAAACAACCAGACATTCTCTTCACCATTATACTCCATGATTTTAGCCACCCTAAGCCTCCTTCAACCAGCTCTCATTCAGCCAAAACAATGCCAGAAATTCGTCCATGGCAGACTTCCAAAAGCTCTTCCATAATCAAAGAGATTCTTGTGATATCTAGTTTCCAAATTTGCTTCCCAAAAATATTCTTCAAGGATTGTAACAACTAGCCTTTCCTTTTTCCTTCCAAATCAGAAAATCAACCTCCTAAACCCTACAGAAATTTGTCCAGCCCTAGTTCTCATAGAATTTCGGCAGCTACAAATCAAATTCTCTCAAATTCATTCAACCTTCAAGAACACACATACTACACCAAGAACACCTACTTCTTCCTTTCACCTAATACCCCTCCAAACCACTTCAAACCTTCTCTAAAATCTCCAGATTTGACCTACTCACTGCCATGAGTCCATCAACACCATTCTTAACATCAAACTCCACAAATCAACTCGCTACTTCGGATCAAAACCAGAAAATTCTGTGAAGGTTCAAGAACACCTTCAAGGTAAAGTTTGTTCTAACAACTTCATCTTCTCCAATCTTGATCTCCAGTGAGAACATATGTAAATAAACATGCTAATGGTCTCTCTCTCTCTCTCTCTCACACTCTCTCTCTCTCTCATGGTCGAACCTGCCTTCTCTTAGCCGGATGGCTTCTCCTCTCATGACCATGTTTTCGCCATCTCCGTTGGACAAAGTTAGACATCTAGGAGTTGAGATCTATTCTAAACTCCTTCAAGGCATTCATCAACCAAGTAAGTGCCTTCCATCTTTCTTTTAAATCCTAGATTCATGTCTTTAGGGTGATGTTGTTAGAAGGTGGATGGAGATAGGATTTGTGTATGTATTGTTAGCGTTGAAGCATGAATATATGTATGATTGTGAAGGAGATGGGATGTATGCATGGAAGGATTGTCTTGGTTGATAGTATGATGATTTGAGGCATGATGCATGTCATAGGCAGTGTTTGTGATAAAGTATGCTAGAGATTATGCCACCTTTGGTGAATAGGATTTATATGCGTGTTAGATTATTGAAGCCATGATCATATTTATGCTAGAAAAGGTTAGATCATGTCTTGATATCGTTAGATCTATGCTTATATGCATGATTTGGATAATTTGATAAATTGAAGGATTCTATATGTTCATGATTGTGGTTAGCCATAGAAATATGATCATGATCTAGTTGTCCCTAAGCTAATATTTATTTCATGAATAAAATATTTAATAATATGATTTTGCTAAGTAAGTTCGAAAAAACCCTAAGAAGGGTAGATTTGGAATATTATATATATAATAAGGATATTTTAGTCAAATAGATAATAGATTTTGCTAGAAAAATAAAATATATAGATATTATATATAAAATGATAATATCAAATAAAGCCTTTTATGAAAATAATCATAATAAGTAAAATATTTACTATTAAAATTTAATTATTATCTTTTAACTAAAACCTACTAAAATTTATTTAGTATCTTTCAATCAAGACTCGTTAAAATTTATTTTCAACTAATTTTAATTATCAATTATTCTCTAACAACTAAATTATTAATAAATCATTATTTTATCTAATTCCACCTAGGACTTTTCATCAAATAAACTATTAATTATTTTAGCAAGATTTAAACCTTCAACTTATTAGTACATATTTCCCAAACTCTAATTATTTTAATATCAAACTAGATTTATTTTATAAACACTTTTATTTATTATCGAGACTTAAAGCTTGGGACACTAGGGATATGATTGTAGTAAGTTAAGTTAGTTTTATTTGTGAAAGTGAATCTTTGGCTTGAGTTTAATTGTGGTTTGTATTTACTCCATACGGGGTTAGGTCAGCTGTTGGAGATCTTTGTTGTGAGCAAGAATCAGGTAAGCTCCAGCATAAAACCTGATTGATGTGAAATGTTTTTCTTATGGCAAGCCAAATGTAGAGTGTATGGACACTCATTTATGTAAAGGCAATTGAGGGTTGAACTCTCTCTTATTTCAAACATTTGAATTATTTAAAAATCAAAGAGTAGATTTGCCAAACTCAAACTCTTTCTAAAGATGATTTTTACAAGGACTTTGGAAACCCTCAAAATGCCATTTTCATGTGGAACTGTGTTTGTTCATTTTTCCCATGTGGGATACGTTACGTTGAGTACTCAATAAGGGTAGGCTAGTAGTACTAGTTTTGAAGAGCAATAGTGAGTTTTCTGGCAGGAGGCCACCTGCAGAAGATAAGCTCAACTTAGAGAAACGTCAGTACTACTTAGTCATGCCGGTCCGAGCTAGCAGTGTTTATTTCAGTCAAGTAACTGTGTTATGCCGGAATGGACACCCGGTTGTTGTTTGGGTATAGAGAAGGAGGAGTATCTTGCCCGGTAGGCCGATCACCTACCTTTTGTCAGTCTGCACAAAGTGTGGCATTCTGACTGGCAGTATGCACAAAGTGTGGCATACTGACCATGTGGATATGGGGCCCAACGTGTGGTAACCCATGACTACCCTTTTTGAGTGGTTGATTTTATTATACCTGTATGGTTTGAAAGCCAAAACGCCACTCTTGTTTTTGAACATCATTCATTGCTTGCCAGTATTTCTTTTGTCAGTCTGCACAAAGTGTGGCATTCCGGCCGTTGTATGGTTATGTGGCCTAACGTGTGGTAACCCATGACCACCTTTATGAGTGGTTGATTTTATTGTGCACTTGTATGGTTTCAAAAAGAGGAAAACACCACTCTTGCTTTTGACTAATATTTATTGCTTGCCAATATTTCTCTTATAAAGATTTCACACTTTGCATCCACAAACTGTTTTCACTGAACACCCAAGGCACACACGGACTTACTGAGATTTCTGTCTCATCACCTTTTTACCATGATTTCAGGTCGATCCTGCTGTGGGGATGAGTAGCTAGTGTTATCTGTCTTGGAAGAGAATGTTGTCTTTTATTTTTATGTATTGCTTTGGGGAGTTGAGAGTGGATGATTTTATTTATGGATTTGTCTTTCTTTTGGGAATTCTTGGATTCATTCTGGGTTTTAATAAATTTTAAGTTAAAGTATTATTTTTATTCCGCTATTTTATTTGTGTGACCTAGTTATAAAGACCCCTTATCCTTTGGATGGGGCGACATCCCCGGCCCTGGCGGGCCTAGGTAGCGAGGTGTTACATATCATAGCATACAAGATAGATCTAACTGCCAAAGTATATAGAATCTTACTCATATAATCCCTTTCAACTTGTGTCTTGGGTGACATCGACTTTGAAAGGCTTATCCCATGGGACATGGGTAAGAATCCCTTTTGGGATTGATCCATGCTAAACCTATTTAACACTTTGTCTATATACGTAGACTGTAAAAGACCTAGCAACCTTTTTAACCTATCTCTATAGATCCTTATTCCAAGAATGTAGGTTGCTTCTCCAAGGTCTTTCATGGAAAACTTCTTGGACAAGTAAACTTTAACTGATTGTAGGCCAGGTACATCATTTCCTATAAGCAATATGTCATCTACATAGAGTAATAAGAAAACAATTGTGCTCCTACTAACCTTCTTGTACACATAAGGCACTTTCATATTTTGAATGAAACCAAACTCTTTGTTTGTTTCATCAAAACTAATGTTCCAACTCCTAAAAGCTTACTTAAGTTCATAAATGGACATTTGCAGCTTGCACACACTTTTGTACTATCATTGGATGTGAAATCCTCAGGTTATATCATATACACTTCCTCAGGTAGATTTCCATTTAGGAAAGTTGTGTTTACATCCATTTTCTAGATTTTATAATCATGATGAGCGGCAATGGCTAGGAGTATCCTGATAAATTTTAGCATGGCTACTGGTAAGAAGGTTTCGTCATAGTCAATACCATGTTGGCTACTAGTCGTGCTTTATAGGTAACTATGTTACCATCCATGTTAGTTATCTTCTTGAAAACCCATTTGCACCCAATAGGTTTAATTCCTTTGGGTGAATCAACCAAAGTCCATACTTGGTTGTTGTACATAGAATCCATCTCTAACTTCATGGCCTCAAGCTATTTGTCAAATTCTGAACTGTTAGAACTTCCTTATAGGTAGTAGGCTCATCTTCATCTATGAGTAGTACATTATTGTGGTCACTTATGAGAAATCCATATCTCTCAGGTGCCACATGTATCCTACTAGACCTATGAGGATCTTGTGTGGTGGAAGGTTCATCTATTCTCACAATAGATGCAAGAAAAGACAATTGATCCTTGTTTGTTTGTTCTTCTTAAACTTCACTAAGTTTAATTTTTCTCCTACTGTCCATTTTGAGCATGTGCTCTTTTGAGGGGGCCGAAAATAGAGGGAGCATGCTGTTACGGGGAAAAAAAAATTGGAGAAAAATAAACGCGAGCCTTAAAGGCTATGCGGAAGCATGAAGATCATACATTTGCGATCCTTAACCGTTCTAGGTTGAGTAAGAACGGATTGAATGACTGGAACCGCCTCGCTTTGTCCACTCTGAGAAGCTTCCGGTTGAACACCCGCTAGCCTTCTACTCCGCCTTGTTTGCATGAACGCCTAGCTTTTCAGCTCTCGTGATATTCCTCAGCCTAACCTCTAGTCGGTGAACACAACAGAGAAGAAGAATGGTCTCAAATCTCCTTGGTTTACTTGCTATTGGTTAGCAAAGTCCAAGGAGAAATCACAGAGGAGGAAGACGTGAGAGAGAGAGCAGAGAGAGACGTGAGAGAGCTCTGTACGTGAGTCTCTGTGTGTAGGGAAAAATTAGGGTTTTTCTTTTTCCAAAGAGTTGTTTATATGTTAGCCTAAACTAGGTCTCTCAATATCTGATAAACATATCTCTGGGATTTCAAAACACCCGGATGTTATCCTGAGAATCAGTTTGGCCTAACCCTAAACTCCTCTTGACCGTATCTGAAAAAAACCCTAAGGTCCAAGCTATTGAGCCAGAAAAATATTTATTATTTTCCTTGGACCCAAAAGGCCAAAATAATAAACATTAATTATTTATTTCCTGGGCTTATTTAAATAACCCAATAAATAATTAATGAGCCCAAATGAACCAAAATAATTAATCTTTAATTATTTATTTCTTGGGCCTATATAAATAACCCAATGAATAATTAAACATTAATTATTTTCCCTAGTTGAAGCCCAGGTTAATTTCTTAATTATTCATACTGGACCTAGGCCCTGAATAATTAATTAACCAAATAAACTAGATAATTAATTTCTCTCAACTCCTATTTTATTTATTTATTTATTTTATTCCAATCCAATAATAAATTAGACTTCCTGAATAAAATAAAATCCTCTTCAACTGAGACCAATTCCTCAATCCAAAAATTAGTTAGGACTTACGGGCTATTCCGAGGACCAAAAAGACACATCGCCTTGGCTGCTAAAATGACCAAAATACCCCTGCTATATAAATAGTTGTATTTTGCATTTTAAATATTTCCTAATATCACCATGAGAAAATATTGACCCCAAGGACAATGCTACGATAGCAAAGTCTCTGACCTACAGGTGAAATGACTAAAATATCCCTCTACACATCGCCGTACATTTAGAGAGGAAGAAGTGTACTAACACCCCTCTAAATGACATCTACCATCCTTAGGCTTCTAATCCAATGATCCACGACTTTCTGGAGTGTTTCCGCTTTCCAAGGGAGCTACCCTAAAGCAAACATCCAAGTCATGTTTCCCAGGGCCCTGGATAGTTTAGACCATTCGGACAACCACAAGGGACGATATAGTGCAGAAACTATCTTGTATAAGTCTGTCTTAACTAACTAGTCACACATACCCAACATGCAAGTATATTGGCCCTACGATAGAACCTCAACTACAGCAAATCAAAGTATATGCTTCCAGCTTCGCCAGACCACCAACTCATACTCAAGTCGTAGAGTACTAGTCCACGCTGTAGCGGTAGTAGTCTAGGTTTCTACCATATAGTACATTGAGAAACCACTACTACATGTCTTGTTCTATGTATTCGAAATACGCTTATGTCATGAAGTGAGTGGACTACCCACTGGCTAAAGTAAGCCATTCCCCATTTGGAATTCATAACATAATAACCTAAACATGATGAGGTTCCCAGTCTCATCAATAGGTTAAGAACAAATGTTTATGTGTTAAATAACCCGTGATCCATACCTTACTGTGAAAGACCACCATTCACATGGATCACTTATTTAAACATAATGGGTCTATTCCAAACGAAAATCGTGCACAAACAAAAAGTAAATTCACAAACAAATTCTGAAAATAAATTCTTTTATTAAAATATTCGATTTTACATCAGAAACCTAGTCTAAGAGGGCATACAATCCAACATCTTTCTCTAAGAAGACTACATGCTTTAAAATAAACACTTTATTTTCAGAGAGGAGATAGAAGTAATACCCAAAAAAAAAATTTGGATAACCCACAAACAAAGACTTGTCAGACTTACTTTCAAGTTTGTCTGACTATACCCTTTTGACAAAAACAGGACAACCCCATACTCTCAAGTGAGATAACTTTGGTTTCTTGCCAAAGAACATCTCAAATGGGCTAGTATCAACTGTTTTTTACGGAACTCTATTTAGAATGTAAACAGAAGTTTCTAGTGCGTACCCCCAAAACGATTTTGAAAGTCTACAGAAGCCATCATGGTTAGTACCATGTCTAGAAGGGTTCTATTTCTTCTCTCAGATACACCATTATGCTTAGAAGTATGTAGTGGAGTCCATTGAGAAAATATCATATTATCTTTTAGATAACCCTAAAACTCTTGGCTTAAGTATTCACCTCCTCGATTCGATCTTATAGTTTTGATACTTATACCAAGTTGTTTCTCTACTTCATTCTTGAAGTCTTTGAACTTTTCAAAAGCTTCATATTTGTATTTCATTAAATACAAATATCCATATCGTGAATAATCATCGATAAAGGTTATGAAATAGTTTTAACCTTCTCTTGCTTTGTATAGACATTGGGTCACATACATTAGAATGTATAAGTTCTAATAACTCTTTAGCCCTTTCTCCTTTTCCAGAAAAAAGGAATTTCAGCCATTTTACCTTGTAAAAAAGACTCGCTAGTGTCATATGATTCATAATCAAATGACCCTAAGTCACCAAGCCTGTGTAACATAGAAACACAATTCTCGTTTACATAACCTAAACAGTAAAGCCATAAGTAAGAGGTGTTTGTGTTGTCTATCTTTGGTTTCTTATTATTTATATTGAGAATTGGATTATTCATGTCTAGAACATTTAAACCATTAACCAAAGTTGCAGAACCATAGTAGATATCATTCAATGAAAAAGAACAACATTTATTCTTAAAAATTAAATGAAATCCATATAAATCTAAACATGCAACTAAGATAATATTTTTTTAATAAAACTAGTAAATAATAACAGTTTTGGAGTTCTAAAACTAATATAGAAGGTAAGTGTAGCTCGTAAGTCCCCACAGTAAATGCAGCAACCTTTGCAGTATGTCGGTCTACGTCACCTTTCTCTAGCCTTCTACTGCCTTTAGTCCCTATAAATTATTGCACATATGAGATCTATCTGGTATCCAATACCCATATCTTATTTTTAAAGGTAGTATTTATCTCAATCATAAACATACTAGGAGTAGAAGTAGAAGTGCTTGTAAGCTTCTTCTTCTGCTTCTTTTCCTTCATGGTCTCTAAGTAGGCCTTGCAGTTATGCCTCCAATGGCCCATCTTGCCACTATGATGGCATGGGCCTTTGGTGGCGGCGCCCTTCTTCTTCACACCTTATTCTTTTTAATGATTTCATCAAATGACATGCATAAAATTGTCAATAAATCACATAAATTGAAAACCATGGTAATAAAGCGATTATGTGGTATAGTTATGAGCTTTCCCTAAATTAATTTTCTCGAGCCAAAAAGGAATTTAACATGGTTAACCCTATGTGTTCATGCATGATTTAAGTAGAATGTCTTACCCTCTTGCCTTGTTTTGGTCACCATCTCCAAAATTTAAAAATAATTTTGTTCCTATCTAACCTATGTAATATAATTACATAAGTTTCCTAACTAGAGAAATCTCAAGTTACATTCGAGGGGTTTTAGATGAGAAGAGAATTACATAAGAATTTTAGAGAAGGCAGGACACACAGGTCCTATTTAATAAAAAAAAACCAAAATTGTGAAAATCTATGAACATATATAATTTGGTTTTAGTCCATAACCATACACAATGCCATTTATCATTCTTAAACAAAAATTAAATATATAATCTTATTATTCCAAAATCTCTATTTCGGAACAATAAAACAAATTTACATTTAATTTCTAAAATCAATTTCTAGAAATTAAATTAAGATAAAATCTAAAATCAATATTTTATATTTAATTTCAAAAATCAAATTCTAGAAATTTAATTAGGATAAAATCTAAAATCAATATTTTAGAAAATTTATTAATTGCTAAAATCATATTTTCAGGATTTAAATAATAATATATAATCTAAAATCAATATTTTAGAAAATATATTAATTTCTAAAATATAATTTTATCCCAAATCATGGGTCTCAATTAAAAATTAATCATAATTAGATTTAATTCTCAAAACGAGAATTAATAAAAAAAAAACTTTTTTTACATACTAAAATCACTATTTTAGGTAATTAATTTCCAAAA
This sequence comes from Voacanga thouarsii, assembly GCA_026120185.1. NCBI lineage: Eukaryota > Viridiplantae > Streptophyta > Magnoliopsida > Gentianales > Apocynaceae > Voacanga > Voacanga thouarsii. The sequence goes on along the minus strand of JANUWF010001049.1, from coordinate 358,148 downwards.
CCAATTTTAGAAATTATTCTTGGTTAGACCAAAACTAAAAAATTTGAAAAGCTTTGGTGCAAGAGAAAAAGAAAAAAAAAATCCGTAGGTCCACCAAAAAAACATCCGAAATGGAAAAGGAAAAAAACTTATATATATATATATATATATATATAGAGAGAGAGAGAGAGAGAGAGAGAGAGAGAGCAAACCCACAAAAGGACAAAATCCTAACATGTAACACCCTGCCCATGATGAATTTCGACTCCAAGCTCTGGGCAACATGGCTCGAGCTAACCACGACTCCAAGCTGTGGCTTGGGGCACAATTTTTTTTTTCTTTTTTTGTTCATCATCTTCTAGAAGTGATTTCTGGGCCAAAAAGAAAAAAAAAATTGAAGTCTCTAGAAACAATTTTTCATGAACTCCAATGTTGTTTCCAATTTGATTTAATTCTTTGTTAACCCATATTAACAACAATCTGTGATCACCATCACCATTAAATCAATACTACAACTAGTTCAGGAAAAACGTTTTAATTTCATGCAAATAGAAACCATTTATAGAACACACATGACACGTAGAAACAATTTCTGTGAACGCAGAAAACGTATAGAAATAATTTCTATAAGCATTGTGAAAACGTTTTTCACAGACCCAGAAGCGTGATTGAAATAATTTCATATCAAAACTAATAGAAAATAATTTTTCCAGAAACAAGATCGCAGCATGAAATGAAAATAGAGACAAAACATGAAACAGCTTTCATGATGAACAAACATCCGTAAAACACGTACAACTGTCTCTGATAGCAATGTTAAAGTCTTTAGATGCATCAAACATGCATTACGCAATGAAAATAAAAGATTCTAGACAAGAGGACCGCATGTATGTGTAAAAGACGGATCAAAAGACAAGGAAAATACATTTTCAATAATGTCTCTACAAATAAAAATTTATTTCTTTTGTCCGTGGCGAGGTCCAGCACAAAACCAGAGCTCCTTGTCATCACCACTAGAGTATAAGTGTAAGACTCCCTCTGATAATATCCACATAGAGGAAACTCAAGAAACCAAATCACAATCTCTATTCTAGCAAAAAAGAACAGCGGCTAGGGTAAATTTAGTGAGAAGAAGAAAAGAGAGATAGCCGTGTGTTCTGTGATTTTTCTGGTTCAAAAACCAAAGAACCAATCTTTAAACATATCAAAATATATCCTGTGAATAATCCTAGAGAGTTATGCCAATACAACCTCTATGAATTCTAATCAAATTAGAATTCATTAAATTGTAATTGGCACGTTAAGTTCTCGTAATTACAATTTAGCCTAAAAATTATAACTAATTATAATTTGGCCCAAATAACTTCTACTTCTCACAATTAGCCCCACAATGTTATCATATGACATCTCGAGTACATAATCCTCATTGTGTGTGACCTATTAGGTTTTCTGGTCTATTGGTAGCGAATATGAATGAATCCAAACATCTTTGAGATTAATAATCCTTATTAATTTAGAATTAACCTATTATTCTAAACAACATTTGTTTATTAACTCATCAATTAATAAACCCATATTCAACAGATCATGAGTGGTATCTAGCAGCACATCATGACCACCCAAGAGTCCAGGAAGTTAAGTGGCTTGACATGAACCCTTCAATGACAAACTACAGTGTAATAAACTCCTTTCACCATAAAATATCTCATTCGGCTTGGAGTACAAAATTAGTACCAACTCCCACTAGAATAAATATTAATTCTGATCCGAATATATTAGTACTTGTACCAAGAATCTACTACTCTGTATGTGTATCAATTGGAACTATTTCCAATACACAATAACCTTGGCCAAGGATTTTAGGAGTAATAATTCTAAGAATTGGTTATGAGATATTTGCCCCTATTATTAGGAGTGGTGAATCCTTTATTGATCCTCTCAAGTACTTTCGTTTACTTCATATTATACCTGAAAAACCTTAGAGTGTGGGTGAATAAGGTTTTGGGCAAACTAAAAATTTTCAAGTCATCGGATATAGAGAATAATGATGATCTTCAAGTTTCTTGGACCAACTTTATGGCAACAAAAAAAGCTATCAAAGAAAACTTTAAGAACCATCCAGATTCAGACTAAAGTAAGAAATACAATGCAGTTAATATTGTATACTAAGAAATAAGATAAAAAATGTATAGTGGTTCAATCTACCAAGATCTATATCCACTACCTTAAGCTCACACTTAAGGATTTTCAACCAGATTTCATTTACTCAACTTAATGATATCAAATTGTACTAAATACAAGAGAGGATCACCACACTTGGTTTTCCAAAACCTCTCAACGAAATAATCAAATTAAGGTTCACCCCAAATGGGTTTTATACCATAGCCTTGTAATATAAAAGAGATTGAATATCAATTGAACAGTAAAAGCTCACTTGTTTGAGCAGATATGCACCAAGGAAAAAGCACAAATATTTTACCTTTTAGACACAATTTGAATTTACTTTGAAGCACTTTTATAAAGGACATTTTTGTTTTCTATAGAGCAAGAGTGTTTCTTAGAAGGATGCCACAAAAATCTTATGTCAAATCATGTTTAGATGCTTTATATAAAGCCTTAAAGTGAAGTACCAACGGCTATAATGTTTCTGTCAAATTTACCGGTGTTTTGGACTCATGTTTCATACGATGATGCATCCAAAAGGTAAGACCAAAATGGCACTTTTTCAGACAAAAACGATTCAACACTATTTACAGGATTTTGGACGAATATTTTGGATGCAAAATCATCCAAATTACTCAATCCAAAATTCTGAGATTTTATAAAACTTTGAAATCTTTTTCTTTGTGTGCTTCAAGGTAGAAATCAATTGAATCATAAGGTAAAGAGACATAAGAATTAAGAAATACCTTAATAAGACTTTTAGTCTAAAGTTCTTCCATAAGGTCTTCTTGGTATGCAATCACATAAGCTCGAACTTCGTCTTGATCACCTATACTTGAATTCCATTGCTCAAAAGTTGCTTAACAATCTTATTTGAATGCTTTAGAAGATTTGAGGTCAAACATGTCCTATCATATATAGATTACACAAGTTAGTCTACATCAATGTTTGTCATAAGTCAAAACATAGGAGAAAGCTCTTAGGGTTAACAATCTCCCCTTTTTTGAGTGATGACAAAACTTGATGGGATTGTGAACTAAATAACTATATAAACATGTTACACAGAGAGAAATAAGAATATTTTTCATTGAAATACAATCTCTCATTATAGAACCCAAGGAGTGCTTATGAGATTAAGATATACTATGTATAAGCTTCACAAGCATGGTTCAATGAGCTTATATCTCAACCTACCTCCATATCCTTCATCCTTTTATTAAACAATTATTCTAAAAAGAAATAATGATATAATGAATTTTATAAAGGAGATATAGTAGGAAAGTTACATGATAAGATGCTCCCCTTTAATATTTGCATATATGAATATTCGAAAATAAGAGAGAAACTGAAGTCAATTTTGTACGTCCAAAACGCATACCCAAAACATTGGTGAAAGTATATATGAAACATTTATGAATGTGAGTTTTGGATGTCCAAAAGGTGTGTGTCCAAAACAGTATGAATTTAAAAAAGAAAAAATGGATCAAGGAAATATGAGTCCAAAACTCCCCCTAACATAATAGATAGGATAATGGATTTTTTAGAATCTCAAAAAGTTTTGATCATAAAGGAAGCAATCTCCCTGATTGAAATTTTTATCAATGAAATTGTCACAGAATCATATCAATAACTTAAAAACATCTTATCAATCTAGTCTCAAAGATACCTTAATTATGAAGAGAATACTTTTGGATAAAAAATAAAAAAAATCAGGATACCAAACTGGTGTCCAATTTGGATATCAACAAACTGAAATCAAAGATGATCAATTTTCATATCAAGAAGTTCATCCAAAAATATCAAGTTAAAGCACAAAGTTTCCCTCAAGTAAATTTACTACTTAATTAGAGGAACAAAAAGCATAGTTTCCTCAAATAAATTTTAATGCTCACAATTATAAGCAGAATTGTATGTAGAAAATTTTCTCAACATTCCAAGCAAAAAATTCCTAGTCAGTTTCATATTTAGTAATCATATCCAGTTTGTCCAAGAAAAAAATTTCGAGTTAGTTTCATATTAGTTTAATATTAGTTTCATATCAGTTTCAAAAACTTCCCAGTCAATTTCATATTAGATCAGTTTCATATTTTCTCCCCCTTTGTCAACAATCAAAAAGAGTAATAACAAAAAGAAACAGAAGAAATAGAATATATATAGATAGGAAGTATTCAGAATTTTAAGCAGATAGCCTAGTGCATAAGTAAACACAAAAAAGTAAATTATTCAACTGTAAAAAGTAAATTGATCACGATATCAGAGAGAATTGAGGGCAGTCGAGTTAGAGGTCAACTGAAGAGTGTTCTGCCAAACTGGTCTTAGGAAATGTGAATTGTTTCAGCTTTTGATCCTGCACCCTTTTGAGAATGTTGACTAGCAATCCTACTGGATTTTCTTTTAACCACAATATGCTTCTGCCTCTTTCCAAATAAGACATGTGATTTGGAGGAGGTAGAAGGTGCTACAACTTCCTGAATCGGGGATTTTTCCTTGGTTTGCACAGTAGCAAGCACTTTCTCTAATGCAGGCAGTTCTTGTTCAGTCTCTTCCTCAATAACTGGTTCTTCTTCTGGTGCCTTTGCTTGAGTAGATACTGTAGGTGTAGACACCGTGTCATCTGTTTTTGCTGTCTTTTCCACTACTGTCAGTCTATTGCCAAAACTTTGAAGCTCTGAGCTGAGGTTATCCAGTTTAACAGCTAATGAGTTGATAGCGTCAAAAATACCCTTAGATAGTCTCATGTCTTTTTCTTTTCCTTTTGTGGAGGATTCTATTTGAAGATATTCCTCAAGTTTTATTTTTATCCCAACAGAAGGGGCAATCTTTCCTTCTGCTTTTATTTTCAACAATCTTTCTTTTTTCTCACCTTCAGTATCTCAAAGTAACTTCCATTCATTGCCCACTCTTACATATCCCATTTTCTCAAAAGAATCAAAACTATAAACATTCATTTTTGACGAATCATAGGGAACTGAATTTAAAATCAACATAAAAAATTTGAACACCTTAGTTAATAGATTTCCAAATGGCAAGGCTTTGCTAGAGGTATTTCTTGATTGCAGCATCAACTTAGCAGCTAAAAACCCAAAACTAATTTTCCTTTCCTAAGCCAAAGCTAACATAATTACCATCTGCAAAAATATTTATGGAGGTCTTATGACCAAAACTCGACACTACAATGGTAGAAACCATATTGTGCAAGATCCTTCCAACTCCATTCTGCCATTTTGTATTTCTGTTACTTGAATTTCCAAAACTCCTTCTTCCAACAATTTTTTTTTTCAAATTTCATTAACTCAAATATCCGTGTAGAAATTTATTTAACTCAAAATATTGAACCCCTCCATCCCTTACTTCACATATTCTATTTAGCAAACGATGATCAAACTCAATGTCCTTTCCTCTAACTCTTGAGACAAACTAATGAATCATAAAACCTCTCCCTGTCTCCTCAAGACGTCTTTTTCTTAGATTGGCATAAAATTCCCAAACAAGTGGAGTAAATAGTTTTTCATCAACAGAAAGTAAACTATCCTAACCAATATGTTCAAACATATCCAACATATTTGAGATATTCAGAAAGGACAAAGGATTAACATGATATCCAGAAATAATGGTTCTGTTTCTAGGAACCTAATTATTGTAATCAGATTCTCTTTTAGAGTCAATAAATTGGAGTACCTGATTTCGAAACTCACTTGTTTTGGTGAGGACTTTAAAGAATCATAATGTGATGCCGAGAAGTCAGGTTCTAGTGAGACTTCTTTTCCTTTGGCTTTGTTCAAGGTTGAACCCTTCTTCTTCATTTGTGGAGACATTCTTTGTACCTTCTTAGGTTTTGGTGTAAATGATTTTGTTTTTGCCATTGAAAAGATTAGGGATTTTGGACTGACAGTTGTTTTGGAAAGGAAGAACTTAGAGAGTTTTTGGAAGATATCGGTTACAGAGATTTTGAGGAGTGAAGAAACGAAGTCCTTTGAATATCTGGAGAGTTGTGATATAAAGCACATTGAAAATACAAATTAACACAGAGATTTAGAAAAAGTGCAAACCTCTCTTTTGAAATTAAAAAGTTGGAATATGGAAGCAGTTAAATTTTTAAAAATATATATATAAAGTATAAAAAAGTTCTATTTTGGATTTTAACCCAAACCAAAATAATCATCCAATCGGAACATTTTCAGAAATGAATTTTGGATGTTTGTTTTGGACTCAAATACTGCGTCTAAAAACGTTGTTGGTATGTTTTGGATACAAACACTGTTTCCAAAAACTTCGTCTTCACTAATCCTTCAAAATAAAGAAAACTTGTGCCACTAGGTTAGTTATGTGATTTTTGTAATTCCTAATCCTCTTCTCAGATTGTTGAATCTATCTTTAGCTAGAGGTTTTGTAAAGATATCTACAAGTTGTTCATCAGTTGAAATATATTCAACATACACATCGCCTTTGAGCACATGATCACGGATAAAATGATGTTTAACTTCTATATGCTTTGTCCTAGAATGTTGAACATGATTTTTTGTTAGATTGATAGCACTTGTATTATCACATAATATAGGTATGCAATTAAATTTAAGGCAAAAATCAAGCAATGTATTCTTCATCCATAGCATTTGTGCACAACAACTGTCGTCTGCTATATATTCAGCCTCAGTTGTAGATAAGGATACACAACTTGCTTTTTGCTGTGCCATGACACTAGTGAGTGTCCAAGAAATTGACAATGGCACTTGTGCTTTTTCTTTCCACTTTGTAGCCCACATAATCTACATCAGTGTATCCTATAAGATCAAATGCATTAGTGTGAGGATACCATAAGCCATAATCATATGCACCGATTAGATATCGAAGTATGAGTTTCACTGTGCATAGGTGTGATTCCTTTAGACATGATTGAAAATAAGCACAAAGATATATTGAAAACATAATGTCAGGTCAGCTAGCAGTAAGCTAAAGTAAGCTTCCAATCATACCTCTATATTTATGTTCATCTACTTTCTTACCAATTTCATCTTGATCAAGTTTTATAGAAGTACTCATAGGTGTGCAGATTTCTTTGGCTTTGTTCATACCAAACCTTTTGAGCAACTCCTTGGCATACTTAGCTTGATTTATGAAGATTCCATCCATGGTTTACTTAATTTGCAACCTGAGGAAGAAGTTTAGTTCTCCCATCATACTCATTTTGAATTCTTATTGTATTGTGTTAGCAAACATCTTGCACAAAGAGTCATTAATAGCACTAAAAATGATACCATCAACATAGATTTGAACAATTAGTAGATCACTGCAATTATCAGATTTGATGAACAAAGTGGTATTGATCAAGCCTTTTGAAAACCTTTTGAGATCAAGAAACCACTAAGTCTCACATACCAAGCTCGTGGAGCTTGTTTTAACCCATAAATACCCTTAGAAAGTTTGAAAACATTTGAAAATTTCTCATGAATAAAACTAGGAGATTGTTCAACATATACTTCCTCCTCAATAAAACCATTAAGGAATGCACTCTTAACATCCATTTAATAGAGTATGAAATTTTTGAAGGATGCATTAGCAAGAAGCATTCTTATAGACTCTAGTGTAGCAACAAGAGTAAATATCTCATCATAATCAATGCTCTCTTCTTGATTAAATCCTTGGGCAACCAATCTAGCATTATATCTAATCACTGCTTTGTTTTCATTAAGTTTATTTCTATATACGCACTTGGTACGAATAATCAGATGATCAAGTGGTCTTGGAACAAGTTTCTAAACTTAATTTCTTTCAAATTGGTTTAATTCTTCTTGCATAGCTATAATCTAAAATTCATAATACAGTGCTATATCAATGCAATTAGGTTCTATATTTGAGAGAAGAGCAAAGTTATCTATGAAATACTGTCTAGTTTTGACTTCATAGTTTGGATCACCAATGATTTGTTCTTTGGGATGACCTGTTTTGTATTTCCAACCCTTTAGCAATTGTTGATTCATAGAATCTTCAGTTTGTTCCTTTCCTTGTCCAGCTTGTTGCTGTTCAATTTCTTTTTCTTTTACATGAGTATCTAGCATGGAGCTTTTAGTTGGTCTATTCTTACTTCATTTGAATCTCCTACATCATCATTATCATCATCATCATTCTTTAGAGTTTAAATGTTAGATTCATCAAACACAACATGCACAGATTCTTCCACACAAAGAGTTCTTTTATTGTACACCCTATATGCCTTTTTGTTAGATTAGTATCCAAGAAATATGGCCTCATCGGATTTGCTATCAAATCTTCCAAGATTGTCTCAGGTATTAAGGACAAAATATTTGCAACCAAACATTTTAAAGTAAGAGATTGATGGAGTTTTGTCAAACATAAGTTCAAAAGGTATTTTTCTCAAAAACGGTCTTAGCATAACTCAGTTTACTATATAGCAAGCTGTATTAACAGCTTTAGCCCAAAAGTATTCAGGAAAGACATTTTCACAAAGCATAGATCTAGCCATTTCATGCAAAGTTCAATTTTTCCTCTCAACAACACCATTTTGTTGAGGTGTTTTAGTTGTTGAAAAATTATGAAATACTCCATTTTCATCACAAAAGTGTGTAAATTCATTATTGCAAAATTCTTTACCATTATCACTTCTAATAGAAATCAGTTGGCATCCACTAGAGTTCTGGACGCGTTTGATTAGTTTCAAAAATTTAGAAAAGGCTTCATCCTTTTTTCCAAGAAATAAAGTCCAAGTAAATCTAAATAATCCATTAACTAGCACAAATGCATACTTTTTACCTCCAAGAGTAACAGTCCTCATTAGTCCAAACAAATTCATATGAATTAATCCAAGAGGTTTTGAGGTTGAATTAATTTTCTTAGGTTTAAAGAAAGTTTTGATTTATTTTCTAGATTGGCATGCATAACAAATTTTGCTTTTATAAAACTTCATTTTAGGCAGTCCCTTAACAAGCTCTTTTGAGGACAGTTTATTTTGCAAATCAAAAGATACATGACCTAATCTTCTATGCCAAAGATAACCATCATTGTCATGTACATGTTAGTATTGTGCCCTAGAGGTAATCACTTGTACATTATATATGACACATTTTATTTTAATAAAATGTATTATTTATCTTATAGTTTCTTTTGTTTACTTTTAAGTAATATAACTGTTCGATAAAGTCCCTAATACAACATTGTGTTAAAGAAATCATGATAGAGATCATTATATGCGATTCCTACTACACTGTAAAGTGTTAGTACTTTAATAGTCCCTAGTCATAGTATTAATGAGACAAGACATCATTAATGCATTAAAACTAGCATGTGTTAGACTTCCTGATTTGATCAGGTGGTGGTTCTCATATCCGTGAGTATTGAGATACTCAAAGTTTACACATGGATGCTTGTTAATGGAATAAGTTCATTGGATGACCTATCTATAAGATACTCACATGGATAACTATTTAATGTCGGTGATATAATCTCAATATAGTAAACGTGCAAGCTTTCTTAGACTTGAAATCTCCAAGGTACTTTGTTGACTGAGCATTGTACATTGATTCCAATCTCTGGAGCTTGATTGAGGGCCACCTATGGGATGGATATTGGGTACATTGTGAGGTAAATGAAAGTAGTTGAGAGGGTCAATAAATGATTCACCACTCCTAATAGTAGGGGCGAATATCTCACCGCCACTTGTAGTAATTACTACTCGAGAAGTCTTTGACCAAGGCGATTGTGTATTGGAAATAGTTTCAATTGATACACATCTAGAGTAGTGGGTTCCTAGTACAAGTACTACTGTATTCAGGCCAGAATTAATTCTGGAGGGAGTTGTCACTAATTTCGTACTCCAAACCGAAAGAGATATTATATGGTGAAAGGAGTTAGTTGCATTGTAACTTGTTATTAAAAGGTTCATGTCATGCCATGTAACTTCCTAGACTCTTGGGTGGTCATGATGTGTTGCTAGATACTGCTCATGATCTGAGAATATAGGTTTACTAATTCATGAATTAATAAACTAATCCTGATTAGAATCATTATGATTAATTCTAATTGATTATGGATTATTAATCTCAAAGACATTTAAATTAATTCATGTTCACTACCAATTGACTGGGAAACCTAATATGTCACTCACAATAGAGGATTATATACTCAAGATGTTATTTGATAACATATTGGGGTTAATTGCGAGAAAGAGAAGTTGTTGTGCACAAATGATAATTAGTTATAATTTGTGGTCCATATTGTAATTGTGAAAACTTGATGTTTCCAATTACAATTAGGGAGTTCTAATTATTTTAGGATTTCAGTTTTTTCAGTGAATGTTTTAGTTTATATAATGATATAACTGAAACCCTAGAAGGGTGATTCACATGAAAACAACAGCCACGAAAGCTCTCACTTCTCTTTCTCTCTCTTGTTGATATTGATCAAGCCTTAGCCACCACTTATTTTATTCTGCTAGTACAGAAAACTGCTTGCTTGAGTGTATCCTCTATGTGGATTACTGTTAGAGATAAACACACACTGAGGCAGGCAACAACTAGCTACTCATCCCCACAGCAGGATCGACCTGAAATCATGGTAAAAAGGGTGATGAGATAAAAATATCAGTAAGTCCATGTATGCTTTGAGTGTTCAGTGAAAACAGTTCGTGGATGCAAAGTGTAAGAACTTCATAAGAGAAATACTGGCAAGCAATAAATAATAGTCAAAATCAAGAGTGGCGTTTTGGCCTTTCCAACCATACAAGTACAATAAAATCAACCACTCAAAAAGGGTGGTCACAGGTTACCACACGTTGGGCCCCATAACCATACAACGGTTAAAATACCACACTTTGTGCAAATTGACAAAAAGTAGGTGATCGGCCTACCAGGTAAGATAGTCCTTATTCTCTACACCCAAACAAAATTGGTTGTCCATCCCGACAACACACAGTCTACCTAACTGAAACTTGCTAGCTCGGACCGGCACAACATACTGAACTAACATCTTATTCGGGAAGGACTTACCCCTCAGAGGTGGCCACCTACTGAGAGACTTACCCTAACCCTTCAAAGACTAGTCCTAGCAGTCTACCCTTATTGAGTACTCAACGTAATTTATCCCACTTGGGAGAAAATTGAATAAAACAAAGCTCTACTTGAATATGGCAATTAAGGATTTCCAAAGTTTGGAACAAAGCCGATTTTAGAAAGAGTTTTAGGGTTTGAGTAAAACTGCTTATTGATTTTAAAATAATTTATTTGTCTGAAATGAGAAATGAGACAATCCTCAATTGCCTGTATAGAAGTGAGTGTTCATGCACTTCTCATTTGGCTTGCCATAGTAACCATTTTACATCAAACAAGCTTGATGCAGAAGCTTACTTGATCCTTTACTCGAGACAAAATAAAGATCTCCAAAAGCTGACCTAACCCCGCCTTGGGTAAACATAAGCCATAATTAAACTCAAGCTAAAATTTACTTTCACAAATAATCCTAGTTCAACTTACTACAATCATGACCCTAATGTCCCAAGCTTTAAAGCTAGATAATAAATAAAAAGGTTTATAAAATAAATCTAGCTTGATATTAAAATAACTAGGGTTTGGAAAATAGGTACTAATAAGTTGAAGGTTTAAATCTTGCTATAAATAATTAGGATTCATTTGATGAAGGGTCCCAGGACCTAGATGGAATTATTTAAAATAATAATCTATTAATAATTAATTGTTAGAAAATAATTGGTAACTAAGATTAGTAGTAAGTAAATTTTAATGGATTTTCATTGAAAGATAATAAATAACTTTTAATAGTATTTATGAATACAAGACTTACAAAATTAATATTTAACCTATTATGAATATTTATATAAAAGGCTTTGTTTGATATTATTATTTTCTATATATTTTATTTTATATAATATCTATATATTTTATTTCCTTAATAAAAGCCATTATTTATTTGACTAAAATATAATTATTTTATATAAGTCCAAATCCATATTTCCCTAGGGTTTTCGAAATCACTAGAAGAAATTATAGTAATAATCATCTTATTAATGGAATAAAATTAGCTTAGGGACAATAAGGTCATGATCATATATCCTATCGCTAACCATAATCATGATCATATACTCTACACCAATCAACAAAACATCCAAATCATGAATAAAAGTATAGATCCAATCCACCATCACATGATCCAAACTCCACTAACATAATCATATTCATGGCTTTAACAAGCATACATAATCATAAAACCCTATTCACCAAATGTGACATAATCTTTAACATGCTTATTCAATCATACTACTCACGACATGAAGAGCATGCAACAAAACCCTAAAATCATTAAAATTCAACCAAAACCAATCATCCACATGCATCAACCCCAACCCCATCGCAAAACACATCCATTCTCATACTCCAATCCCAACTCCATCACAAAACACATGCTCAAACTTTATTCATAAACCATCCTTTTCCAAAACAGCCTAGAGATGTGAATCTAATATTTAAAGAGAAGGTTGAATAGGCTTACTTGAATGATGACTACCTTGAAGTCGATCCAAGAGAATCCCCTCGTTAGGAAGGCTTGATCCATCTAAGGAGAAGAAGAAAAATGGCCATGGTGGAAGTAACCATTCGGCTGAGAGAGAGAGAGAGAGAGAGAGAGAGAGAGAGAGAGAGAGAGAGAGAGGGAGTTCATTAGTACATACTCATCAAGATCGAAGATGGAGATGATTGTTCTTGCTTACCTTGAAGGCGTTCTTGAGCCTTTAAGAAAATTTTGGTTTTTTATCCAAAAGTGAGACTTTGGTTTCCAAGTTTGATGTTAAAAATTGCAGGAAAGGATTCACGAGAATGAATAGATATAATCTGGAGTTTTTGGAGAAGATTGGAGTGGTTTTAGGTGGCCTAGGCGTGAGAATGGTAGTAGGTGTTCTTGGAGGTTTGGAAGGAATGGAGAGATTGGATGAAGGCTGGTCGAAATTCTATAGGGAAAGGGTGGCCGAATTGTTTGGAGGGTTTTGATAATTGGATTTGGGAGGGAAAGGAAAGTTGGATGTTTGAAATTCAAAAAGAACAATTTAGGGAATATTTTGTGGTTGCAAATATGGTAAGTAAATCTTTGATGATGGAGGTTCTTTGGAAGCTTCAATGGCTGGGATTTTTGTTGAGATGAAAGCTGTTCGAAGGAGCTTAAGGATGGCCAAAATATGGTGTGCAATGGTGAAGTAATTTTTTGGTTGTTTGAGGGGTTAACTATGGTAGGTTGCTAAATATTTTGCTAGAATTTTGGACTTCAATTAATGGCTTGATTGGAGTGATTGATGGAGAGATTTTAGGAGCAGCCATGGAGCTGTTTTTCGAGCAGAACAATGGTGAAGATGCTGGAGTTTAGTTCATGGCTGATCAAGGTGAGTTTGTACAGAAAAATGGTGGAAGTTTCGGACAAGGGTGAAGAAGGAACAAAGCTGGAAATTCTTATCATGTTTTTCGCAAGGCTTGCTGGAATTTCTGGGCTGATTTTTCTGCCATATTTTAGTCAGCTTGCAGAAGGTTTGAAGGGCCATTGGAGGGTCCTTTAAGGCTGGTTTCCAGCCTTCTTTATGGATGAAGAACAAGGTTGAATTGCTTGTTGAAAAATTGGAAAAAACAACATAGTTTTTTGGGCTGCTGAGTTGCGAACTGCCCAGGATTTTTTTCTTGGTTTGCACAGCTCTTGAGCAGTCCAGTTTTGGTTGGAATTTTCAGCCTTCAAGCTGAGTGTGATGGAAACGTGAAAACAGGGGAGCATGCTGTATGTTAAAAAATTTGACGGAGAAAAATAAACCGAGCCTTAAAGGCTATGTGAAAGCGTGAAGATCATACCTTTGCGTTCCTTAACCCTCCTAGGTTGTGTAGGAACAGATTGGACGGCTGGAATCGCCTCGCTTTGCACACTTGAAGGAGCTTCCGGTTGAACACCCGCTAGCCTTCTACTTCGCCTTGTTTGCATTAACACTTAGCTCTCCAGCTCTCGGGATATTCCTCAGCTTAACCTCTAGTTGGTGAACACTCTAGAGAAGAAGAACGATCTCAAAACTCCTTGGTTCTTTCGCTATTGATTAGCAAAGAACAAGAAGAAACCACAGACGAAGGGAGAGGGAAAAACGTGAGTGCCCAGAGAGAGAGTGACGTGAGTCTTGTGAGGCTAGGGAAAAATTAGGGTTTTTCCGTTTTCAAAGAGTTGTTTTATTAGTTAGCCTAAACTAGGTCTCTCAATATCTGATAAACATATCCCCGGGATTTCAAAACACCCGGATGTTATCTTGAGAATCAGTTTGGCCTAACCCTAAACTCCTCTTAACCGTATATGGAAAAAACCCTAAGGTCCAAGCTATTGGGCAAGAAAAATATTTATTATTTTTCTTGGACCCAAAAGGCCCAAAATAATAAATATTAATTATTTATTTCCTGGGCTTACATAAGTAACCCAATAAATAATTAATGAGCCCAAATGAACCATGATAATTAATCTTTAATTATTTATTTCTTGGGCCTATATAAATAACCCAATAAATAATTAAACATTAATTATTTCCCCTAGTTTAAGCCCAGGTTAATTTCTTAATTATTCATACTGGACCTAGGCCCTGAATAATTAATTAACCAATTAAACTAGATAATTAATTTCTCTCAACTCCTATTTTATTTATTTATTTATTTTATTCCAGTCCAATAATAAATTAGACTTCCTGAATAAAATAAAATAAAATCCTCTTCAACTGAGACCAATTCCTCAACCCAAAAGTAGTTAGGACTTACGAGCTATCTCGAGGACCAAAAAGACACATCGCCTTGGCTGCTAAAATGACCAAAATACCCCTGCTATATAAATAGCTGTGTTTGGCATTTTAAATATTTCCTAATATCACCATAAGAAAATATTGACCCCAAGGACAACGCTGCATTCGCAAAGTCTTCGACCTACAGGTGAAATGACTAAAATACCCCTCTACACATCGCCGTACATTTCCAGATTTCTTGTGTTATGAATACCAGAAATGAGGTTTAGGAATTAAATGGAAGTGATTTGGAGTGTTTGAGAGTGATTGGAGGTGTTTAGAGTAGGGTTAGGCTTGAAGACGGTTAGTGTGTGTTCTTGGTGTTCTAGGTGAAAACGGAGAGAATTTGGAAGAATGCTGCACGAATTTTGGTAGAAGGCCAGCCGAATGGTACGGAATGGGTGAGGGTTTTGGTTTTCAGCAAGAAGGAGAGAGGATGATCATGTTTTTTTAAAATTTAAATGGAGGTAATCGTGGAGAGGTTTAAGGTAAGAGGTTAGCTATGGTGTTTTGATCAAGAGAGGTTTCTATGTCTTTCAATGGTGCCGGCTGAACATGGAGTTTTTCCTGAAATGATTGAAGGTTAATGTTGCTCAAGGCTGGCCAAAATTCAGTCCATGAAGGCAGAGAAAATTCTGGTTAATTAGCCTAATGCAAGAGTGATTTTAATGGAGTAAAATGCTGAAATTATTTGAAGTTCAAAAGAGTTTGAATGGAGTGATCTTAGGAGTGTTTTGTGGTGCAGCTATGGAGTCCTTATGCTCAAGGTAAGAGTGGGGTTTATGGTGTTTAGTCTACAGATGAGCAAGTTCAATTTTTACAGAGGTTGGAGATGATTTTCGGCCTTAGGCTAGAAGGAAGCAAGGCTGGAAAATTCTGGTTTCAAGTTGTTCAAAATTTTCGATGATTGCAGAATTTTTGGTGCAGAATTTTGCACACTCTTAGCTCGATTTTCAGAGGTTCTTCTGGGGTGTTTGAGGGTCTTCCAGGGTTGGTTTTTCAGCCTTATTTTTGGACAAATACAGAAGAGATTTGCTGGCTTGAAGGTGAACTAAAAACAGCTTCATTTCCTTGATTGCAAGCTGCGAAATGCCCAGTTTTTTTTTTCTGGTTTGGTGCTGTTTTGTGCAGTCCGAAATTTGCACAGTTTTCCAGCTTCCAAGCCACATAAAATGAGCATTTTCTTGGCAGCAAATGAATGGGATTATGGCCTGAATTTTCGAAGAAAGGGTCTGCAACAATTCTAGAAAATTTCCAGATTTCTTTCCACTAAAGTATGAACAACATGAAGGTAGATTTGAAGGTCCTTTCATGGTGATTGATTTTCACTTGGAACCCTTCCTATTTACCCTCCTATTTTTGGCCAACTCCCTAACCCCCAAAGCTGATTTTCGAAATTCAAGGAGAAGGAATTATCCCAATTTTTTTTTTTTAATTCAAGAGAAGAGATTTAATGGATTTAAATTATAAAGATGTTAGGACAAGCTAGAGGTAATAAATAGGGCAAGAATTCCACTAGAATTCTTTTTAGGACATGAGGATAAGATTAAGACATTCTCTTCATGTCTCCCCTAAGACAACATTCCTATTTTTATGGAATGCAAGAAAACAAAAATTCAAACTTAATGAAGATAATCATGATAAAACTTAAATGATGGGATTCAAACTCATGACCTTAGAAATTAATTCACCAAGCTCTAACCACTAAACCACAACTACTCTTGTTCTTATTTCCTCACCCACATATTTTTCTTATCTACTCCTCAAGTTCTCTCCCTATTCTGACCTCAAGCAAAATTACCATTTTACCCCTCCTACTCAATAAGCATAACTAAGCATTTAAACCTATAATCCACAATTCTAAAGGACATAAAATTACTCAAAAACATATATATTCATGCAAAATAATATGATATGCATTCCCGACCCCCTTACTCTAGGGTCGGTTTTAGGTGGGGTTTCACATCCTCCCTTCCATAGGAGAATTTCGCCCTGAAATTCAGACACACCTTTACCTCAGATCGGGATACTTTCGCTTTACCCACTCTTCTGTTTCCCATGTGGCATCTCGCATGCCATGATGCTCCCACTGCACTTTTACCATCGGAATCTGCTTGTTCCGGAGAGTCTTGATACTTCGGTCCAATATCTTTACAGGTTTCTCCACATAGCTCAGGTCGGGTTGTAGCACTAACGGCTCATCGTTCAACACATACCCAGGATCGGCATTGTACTTCTTCAATTGTGATACATGGAATACATCGTGAATTCCCGTCAACCTATCTGGGAACTCCAATCGGTACGCCACTGACCCAATTTTCTCTTTTACTTGAAACGGGCCCAAATATCTCGGATTCAGCTTTCCCCCTTTCTGGTGCTTCAGAATTCCCCTCTTTGGTGTCAGTTTTAGGAACACACTATCTCCCACCTGAAATTCTAACATTCTCCGCCTATTGTCTGCGTAACTCTTTTGTCGACTCTGGGCTGCCTTCAACATTTCCCTAATTAACTTAACCTTGTCCGACATTTCCTGAACATAGACTTCTCCCGATTTGCTTATATGTCCATCCTCTGACCAACTCCAGTATAGCGGTACCTGACACTTTCGTCCATATAGAGCTTCATACGGAGCTATTCCAATCGAAGCTTGATAACTGTTATTGTATGATAACTCGGCATACGGCACACTTTCAATCCACTTATCCCCGAAATCCAATACACAGGCTCTCAGCATATTCTCCAATATCTGAATAACTCTTTCTGACAGTCCATCGGTCTGTGGATGCGCCGTCGTACTGAACTTCAGACTAGAACCCATCGACTCTTGAAATTTGCCCCAAAATCGGGATGTAAATCTTGGATTACGATCAGACACAATACTTAAAGGCACTCCGTGCAATCTGACTATTTCCCGCACGTAGGTCTGAGCCAATTTTTCTATTGAATCCCTTACATTCACGGGTATGAAATGCGCCGGCTTGGTCAATCGATCTACCACTACCCATATGGCGTCCTTTTGGTTCCTTGCCATAGGGAGTCCGGTAACGAAGTCCATAGTCACCTCTTCCCATTTCCATTTCGGTACTGACAATGGCTGTAATAATCCTGCTACCTTTTTGTGCTTCGCTTTGACTTTCTAACAGGTTAGACACGTTGAGACATACTTAACCACGTTCCTCTTCATTCCAGGCCACTAATAAGCCTTTTCCAGATCCTGATACATTTTTACCTCTCCCGGGTGAATGGCATACTTGCTCCTATGCGCCTCTTCTAAAATTCTGTCCTTCAACTGGTGCTCCTCGGGTACACACAAATGATCTCAGAAGTACAACACTCCTGCTCCATTCTGTCGGAATTCACTGCCTTGCCATTTAAGCTCCTTGTCCTTGAAAAGCTGAAATTCTTCATTACTTTGTTGGCCTCAATCATGTCCTGCCTTAGATCTGGCATCAACTTCAGGTTGCTAACCCTAATTCTCTCCTCTTGCACTTTTGCCCTTCTATCCAACACATCTTGAACCACTCGAACCTCCTGCATTCTTAGCCTGGCCATTCGGACTTTTCTGCTTAGGGCACCAGCTATAATGTTAGCTTTCCCGCTCAGCACCCTTTGACCAACAATTGTTCTCGACATGACCCATTTTTTCAAGTGCCGGCATAATGGAAGATCCTACGCAAGACCAACCAGTGCTGATCAGGCTTGCTTTCCTCAGTTCGGCCACTGCTGGTTGGTAAGGCACTTGACGGACTGCTGCTTTTGCAAAGGCCTCGATGGTTGTCTTGGCAGTAAGAAAGGTCTTGGTGCTATTCGATTGTGGTCTTCATTCTCAGTTCGGGTGGCTGCGTTCACAGTCCCCGAGGAGGTCGTTGGTGGAGAAGGTGCCAATGCCCTTCTTAATTCCTGCCTTAGCCCCCATGACAAACTACCTTATTCTGTTCTACTTGGTGTCCACCAGTCTCTTACAGTACTTTGACAATTGGGTGAACCGTGCTACGCACCAAGCTACTGTCATACCCCCCTGCTTTAGATTCTGAAACTCATCCTCTCGCCTCTCAACTATCCACTGAGGGATATATTTAGCTTTGAATGCTTCCATGAAATTAGCCCATGTCCAATCTTGGACAATTAGTTCCCAGTCATCCTGAACCCGTTGCCACTATGCCTGAGCTGGGCCCCTCATTCAGAATGCAGCAAACTTCACCATTCACTTCTCAGTATACTAAAGTGTAGCAAAGATATCTTCCATCTGCTCTATCCATTGTTCAGCTTTCTAATCCTTCTCGGCCTCTCCTAAGAAAATGGGCGGTTGGAATTTTTAGAAACTGCTCCAAAGCTTCGTCCTTTCCCTTTGGATTCCTCCGTTCGGTCAAAGTCTGAAGAATCTCGATCATCTTGCTGAATGCTTGCCCTATTGTCAGTTCAATAGGTGCTTCAGACCCCATTTCCAAATCTGGCTCACTCTTATTTCCCCGGTTGGGTGACTGCATTTGAGTTGTCTCAACTTCCGGTGTCACAGGTTATGCCTCCGGAACTCTTTTGCCTGATGTGGCTACACGACACTCGGGTGCCATCCTCAATCATGCCCAGATAATGAGTTTATGCATGCAAGTTTTAAAATATTTCATTTGAGCATGCATTCACATTCAGGTTTAAGTAAAAGAAAATCTCATGCAAGTTTTTGCATAAAGAATTGCATAAAAATTTTCCTCAAATCGTAGAGTACTCTAGGTACTCCTATTTGCATAATTTTCGAAAAGAAAGCAGTAAACAGAAAGGAAATTCCTTAACACAGAAGTTTACAGAAAGTAATAAATAAGCATCTTGGTTATATCAGTTCTTAGCCTCTATAGTCCTCATCAGAATCTTCAAATTTGACCTTATATAACCATTCCCCAAGATTCCTAGTGAAGTCTATCCCATCCCCACTTGCAAATCCCTCTATTGGCTCCTTCCCGGGGCACCTAGAACTCTCCTCGGGCTCAACTCTATTGGGAAGAGGAATAAAAGAGGGAACGAAGGGAGGCCTAGATGGAGACTCATAGACTATCTCCCCGGGTCATCACTATCTGCTGCTAAGTCCACAACGGGACTAGGAGGGTGGGGTCCAAGCTCCACTATCATCTCCTCATCCTCGCTATCAGAACTTATATCTATCACTGGGATTAGGGCAGCTCAAGAATTTGGACCTCATCATCTTTGCTATGCTACATAGGGATATCTGGCTGAGGGGCAGGCTGGGGAACTGGAAGGTACTCATGGTATATAGGGATAGGCGGGTGCCACTGCTGCCCTACCCTCGCGATCCTAAGCATTCTAACCATCCTACATCATAAGAAAGATAGGCTAGATAAATATTTAAACTTAAATAGATAGAACATATATCATCAATATTTGCCTAAACCTAATCTCTGATACCACTTGTAACACCCCACTACCTAGGCCCAACAGGGCTGGGGATGTTGCCCCGTCCAGAGGACAAGGGGTCTTTATAACTAGGTTACATAGAAATAAAATAGAATAAAGACTTTAAAATTAAACTTATTACAACCCAAAAGGCAAGTATTGGAACAAAAGCAAATAAACTGTTTGCAACAATCTCTCCAAAGCATCACATAAAGCAAACAACATGAGTCTTTAAAGCATAGGCAACATCTAGCTAATAACCTCCACAGTAGGATCTTCCTAAAAACATGGTATAAAAGGGTGGTGAGATAAAAATCTCAGTAAGCCCGTGTGTGCTTTGAATGTTTCAGGTAAAATAATTCATGTATGCAAGTTGTAAAAGTTCCATAAGAAAAAGGTGTTGGCAAGCAATAAATAATTGTTGAAAATAAAGAGTAGCGTTTCACTTTTCAAATTGTACATGTGCACAATAAATACAACCACTCAAATGGGTAGCCATGGGTTACCACACGTTGGGCCCCAGTATGAAATCTTCGTAAGAGAAATATTGGCAAGTAAGAAATAATAGTCAAATCAAGAGTGTTGTTTTGGCTTTTCCAACTTTACATGTTCAATAAAATCAACCACTCAACATAGTGGTCATAGGTTACCACACGTTGGGCCCCATGTCCACATGGTCAGTATGCCACACGTTGGGATACTGCCGGTCAGAATGCCACACTTTGTGCAGACTGACAAAAGGTAGGTGATCGGCCTACTGGGTGAGATACTCCTCCATCTCTACACCCAAACTTACCGGTTGTCCACTCCGGAACACACAGTCCACATGACTGAAACTTGCTAGCTCGGACCGGTATGACCTACCGAACTGGCATCCTATCCAAGAAGGACTCACCCCTCAGAGGTGGCCACCTACTGAGAGACTTACCCTAACCCTTCAAAGACTAGTCTTGGTGGTCTAGC
Organism: Voacanga thouarsii; assembly: GCA_026120185.1. Classification (NCBI taxonomy): domain Eukaryota; kingdom Viridiplantae; phylum Streptophyta; class Magnoliopsida; order Gentianales; family Apocynaceae; genus Voacanga; species Voacanga thouarsii. The sequence goes on along the minus strand of JANUWF010001049.1, from coordinate 336,838 downwards.
CTTATTGAGTACTCAACGTTGATTGTTCCCCTTGGGAGAAAATTGATCGAAACTTTGCTTTATTTGGAAATAGCAATTAAGGGTTTCCAAAAGTCTAGTCAAGTTGGGTTTTAGAAAAAGTTTAGATTTGTATAAAACTGCTTGTTTAATTTTCAAATGATTTGCTTGACCGAAATAAAAAGGAAAACAGTCCTTAATTGCCTTTACAAATAAATGTCCATATACATTGCATTTGCTTGCCACAATAACTTTTGGTCTTCACAAAACTCCTTGCAGGAGCTTACCTGCTTCTTTGCTTGCTCAAACTCAAAAGTCTTCCAAGGCTGACCTAACCCCGCCTGGGGTAAACACAAAACATAAGGTTACATTCAAGCTATACTTGCCTAACATAAATACTTCTTAGCTCAACTAGCTACAACCATGATTAACCATGACCTTAATGTCCTAAGCTTTAAGGCTAGATGCTAAAGAATTTTATAAAATAAGTCTAGTTTGATAAATTAAAATAACTAGGGGTTCTAAAATAATTGTTTATGAATTAGAGACTCAAATAATAATTCTTGAGTGTTATTAATAATAAATAAACTAAGGTTTGAATTTTAAATAATATTAAGTCTTACATAATTTTTAATAAATGATAATTTAAAAATAGCTTTATTATAAATAAATAATAAATTAAATAATTTTTAATTTAAATAATAATTTTTTAATAGATAATAATTAATTAATAATAAATAAAACTAAGAATAAATGAATTTTATTAAATTTTTGTTTAATAAAAATATTAGTAGTCTAATTAAATATTTCAATCCAAATCCCCTAATGTTTCGAATTTTGAAGGAAAATGTAGCAGTAATTCTAGGTTTTTTTGTGATAAATTTTGTTAATGAATATACCCTAGAATTAATAAGAAAATAATCTCTTATCATGATTTTCCTAGTGCTAGAAAAGATTCATGATCACATTCTCCATCATCAAACAATAAATTAATCCATTCATGAACATACACTTGAACTATCTCATACCATCACATGGCCAAAATACTACTAAGCGTAATCATCAATCATGGTTTCCATGGAACAATAAGAACATAAAAGCCTAATCACCTTTGGTGCCATAATATCTAATCATGCTTCAAACATCCATAAAATTCACTAAGCATGAAGAACATACGTTGATTCGAAAGGAAAATACATATATCCTAGTCATACAACAATCATCATGTCCTAACCCCAATCCCTTTATGCATATACTCAATCTCCCAATCATATTCCATCTCCCTATCAACACCTAAGAGACATGATTTCAGAATTTAATAAGAGAGATTTAAGAGTGAATACTTGATTGTCGAGTACTTTGAAGAAGACAAAAGAAGGTCCACGCGCGATGGAGTGTCTTGAATGGTCCAACGAAACAAACGATCATAGTTGATGATTGATCAACCATTTCGGTTAGAAGAGAGAGAGAGAGAGAGAGAGAGAGAGAGAGAGAGAGAGAGAGAGAGAGAGAGAGATCATTAGAATGATATAATCGAATGGAAGAATATGAACAAGAAGGGTGTTCTTGACTTACCTTGTTGATGTTCTTGAGACCTTCAAGAAAAAGGTCAATTTCGATCTGCTTGAAAATTTTTGTTTGCGAGTTCTTATGTTAAAAATACCAGAAATGCGGTTTAGGGATTAAATGGAAGTGATTTGGAGTGTTTGAGAGTGATTGGAGGTGTTTAGAGTAGGGTTAGGTTTGAAGAAGGTTAGTGTTTGTTCATGGTGTTCTAGGTGAAAATGGAGAGAATTTGGAAGAATGCTGCATGAATTTTGGTAGAAGGCCGGCCGAATGGTATGGAATGGGTGAGGGTTTCGGTTTTCAGCAAGAAGAAGAGAGGATGATCAGGTTTTTTTTGAAATTTAAATGGTGGGAATAGTGGAGAGGTTTAAGGTAAGAGGTTAGCTATGGTGTTTTGATCAAGAGAGGTTTCTATGTCTTTCAATGGTGCCGGCTGAACATGGAGTTTTTCCTGAAATGATTGAAGGTTAATGTTGCACAAGGCTGGCCAAAATTCAGTCCATGAAGGCAGAGAAAATTCTGGTTAATTAGCCTAATGCAAGAGTGATTTTAATGGAGTAAAATGCTGAAATTATTTGAAGTTCAAAAGAGTTTGAATGGAGTGATCTTAGGAGTGTTTTGTGGTGCAGCTATGGAGTCCTTATGCTCAAGGTAAGAGTGGGGTTTATGGTGTTTAGTCTACAGATGAGCAAGTTCAATTTTTACAGAGGTTGGAGATGATTTTCGGCCTTAGGCTAGAAGGAAGCAAGGCTGGAAAATTCTGGTTTCAAGTTGTTCAAAATTTTCGATGATTGCAGAATTTTTGGTGCAGAATTTTGCACACTCTTAGCTCGATTTTCAGAGGTTCTTCTGGGGTGTTTGAGGGTCTTCCAAGGTTGGTTTTTTAGCCTTATTTCTGGACAAATACAGAACAGATTTTCTGGCTTGAAGGTGAACTAAAAACAGCTTCATTTCCTTGATTGCAAGCTGCGAAATGCCCAGTTTTTTTTTTTTTTTTCTGGTTTGGTGCTGTTTTGTGCAGTCCAAAATTTGCACAGTTTTCCAGCTTCCAAGCCTCATAAAATGACCATTTTCTTGGCAGCAAATGAATGGGATTATGGCCTGAATTTTCGAAGAAAGGGTCTGCAACAATTCTGGAAAATATCCAGATTTCTTTCCACTAAAGTATGAACAACATGAAGGTAGATTTGAAGGTCCTTTCATGGTGATTGATTTTCTCTTGGAACCCTTCCTATTTACCCTACTATTTTTGGCCAACTCCCTAACCCCCAAAGCTGATTTTCGAAATTCAAGGAGAAGGAATTATCCCTGAATTTTTTTTTTTTTTTTTGGAATTCAAGAGAAGAGATTTAATGGATTTAAATTATAAAGATGTTAGGACAAGCTAGAGGTAATAAATAGGACAAGAATTCCTCTAGAATTCTTTTTAGGGCATGAGGATAAGATTAGGACATTCTCTTCATGTCTCCCCTAAGACAACATTCCTATTTTTATGGAATGCAAGAAAATAAAAATTCTAACTTAATGAAGATAATCATGATAAAACTTAAATGATGGGATTCGAACTCATGACCTTAGAAATTAATTCACCAAGCTCTAACCACTAAACCACAGCAACTCTTGTTCTTATTTCCTCACCCATATATTTTTCTTATCTACTCCTCAAGTTATCTACCTATTCTGACCTCAAGCAAAATTACCATTTTACCCCTCCTACTCAATAAGCATAACTAAGTATTTAAACCTATAATCCACGATTCTAAAGCACATAAAATTATTCAAAAACATATATATTCATGCAAAATAATATGTTATGCATTCCTGATTCCATTACGTTAGGGTTGGTTTTAGGTGGGGTTTCACAGAATGCATGCTCAACTAAAATGATTTAATCATTGAATGCATAAATTTATCATTTGGGTATGGTTTAGAATGGCACCCAAGTGCCGTGAAGCTTCATCAAGCAGGAGAATTCTGGAAGCAGATCATGTGGCACCAGAAGTTGAGGCAACCCAGAAGCAATCACCAGACCAAGGTAATGAGAGTGAACCATATATGGGAATAGGGTCTGAAGCACCGGTTGATGTGATGATGGGAGAAGCATTCAGTAAGATGGCAGAGATTCTGCAGACCTTGACTGAGCAGAGAAACCTCAAGGGAGAAGATGAGGCATTGGAACGGTTTTTGAAATTTCAACCGCCCGTCTTATTGGGCAAAGCTGAGCAATGTATCGAGTAGATAGAAGACATATTTGCTACGCTCCAGTACACTAAAGAGCGAATGGTTAAGTTTGCTGCATTCCGTTTGAGGGGCCCAGCTCGGGCATGGTGGCAGCGGGTTCAGGACGACTGGGAGATGGTTGATTAGGAGTGGACATGGTCCAACTTTGTTGAAGCCTTCAGAGCTGAGTATATCCCTCGGTGGATAGTGAAAAAGCGGGAGGACAAGTTCCAAAATTTAAAGCAAGGAGTCATGACAGTGGCCCAGTACACAGCACAGTTCACCCAACTATCGAAGTACTGCAAGAGACTAGTGGACACCGAGCAGAATAGGACGAGGCAGTTTGTCAAGGGGCTAAAGCAGGAATTGAGAAGGGCGTTGGCACCTTTTCACCAATGACCTATTCAGGGCCCGTAGACGCAGCTACCAGGACTGAGAATAAGGTTTGCAGCAGGATGGTGGTGAGGCCTTTCCAGCCACCAAGGCAACCTCGGGGACACTTCCAGAGATAGCAATCCAACAAGAACCCCGCGAACCAGTAGTGGCAGAACCGGGAGAAGTAAGCCCGGACTGTACCAGTTGTTGCTGCTCAGAACCTTCCGTTACGCCGATAGTGTGGGAAAATAGGCTACACAGAGAAGAACTGTTGGTCCAAAGGAGGTGAACGGAAATGTTATCATTGTGGTGACCCGAACCACTTGCGGAACGCCTGCCCTAAACTGCAACAAGTCAGGCAAGGAAATCCGGCTCAAAATTCGGGACCCAATAGAGCCAATGCCATAGGAGCATCCGGGAGTGGAGCACCGAAGCCTCAAGTGAAAGCCAAGGTATTCGCTCTCAACAGAGAGGAGGTTGGGACCGATGCAGTAGTAGTGGAAGGTACGTTTACTATCTAAGGACGTTTCGTTAATACATTGATAGATCCTGGCTCTACTTATTCCTATTTAAACAAGATCTATGCATGTCATTAGGGTTGGGATGGAGTGGAGCTACCTTTTACCTTATTGTCAAGTACACCTTTGGGAAAGATGGTGCAAATAGATCGATATGTGCGAAATTGCAAAATTGATGTGGGGAGAGAAAGCTTGAAGGGAGATTTGATAGTGTTGGATATTGAGGACTATGATTTAATATTGGGAATGGATTGGATAGCAAAGCATGGGGCTAGAGTAGACTGTAAGAATAAATCAGTCTAGTTAATTAGACCGGGTTGTGATGTGTTGGAATTCGATGGCAAGAGAGTGAAAGAATTGAAGTATTTGATAGCAGGGGCTAAGGCCCGGAAATTTCTGAAGCAAGGATGTTAAGGATACCTAGCTTATGTGATAAACAAGCTAAAGGACCAATGCACTCTAGAGGACACCGAGGTAGTGAAGGACTTTCCCGATGTGTTCCCAACGGAAGTTACTTTTCTACCTCCTACCCGAGAAGTTGTATTCACCATTGACCTAGTTTCGGGAGCAGAACCAGTATCTCGAACCCCGTATCGGATGGCACCGGCATAGCTGAAAAAGCTGAAGGAGCAGTTAGAAGAGTTAGTGAAGTAAGGCTACATCAGACCTAGCACGTCGCCCTGGGGAGCACCCGTATTATTTATGAACAAGAAGGATGGGACTCTGAGACTGTGTATCGACTATCGAGGCTTGAACAATCTGACAATCAAGAACAAGTATCCTCTATCGCTGATTGATAAGCTGTTCGACTAGTTACAAGGATCCAGTTGCTACTTCAAATTGGACCTGAGGTAAGGGTACTATCAAGTGCGGATAAAAGAAGAGAATATCCCCAAGACGGCCTTCAACACCAGATATGGACATTATAAGTTCGTGGTAATGCCGTTCGAGGTGACTAATACTCCAGTAGTATTCATGGATTTGATGCATCAAGTGTTCCGACCTTATTTGGACAAGTTCGTGGTGGTCTTCATCAACGACATTCTAATTTATTCCAAGAGCCCGGGGGAGCATGCAGAACATTTGAAGCTCATATTAGAGAAGCTGTGAGAGCACAAGCTTTTCGCCAAGTTTAGCAAGTGTGAGTTCTGGTTGAATAGTGTGGCATTTCTTGGCCATGTGGTGACCAAGGAGGGAATCAAGGTAGAGCCAGCAAAGGTTGAAGTAATGTCAGACTGGAATCAACCGGAGAATATCACTGAGATTCGAAGTTTCTTAGGATTGGCTGGTTACTATAAGAGGTTCATCAAAGGATTTTCAATGCTCGCATCACCTATGACTCGACTGCTGAGGAAAGATGTCCCATTTGTTTGGAGTGAAAAATATGAGAAGTGTTTCCAAGAGCTGAAGTGAAAATTGATGACAGCACCAGTATTGAGTCTGCCAGAGGGAAATAAGCCTTACGCGTTGTATACCGATGCCTCAACAAAAGGATTGGGAGCAATATTAATGCAAGACCGGAAAGTGATCGCTTATGCTTCTCAAAAGTTGAGACCTCATGAAGACAACTACCCTACACATGATCTATAGCTGGCAGCCATTGTGTTCGCTTTAAAGAAATAGCGACACTACCTGTATAGAGCTGAATATGAAGTGTTCACCGACCATAAGAGCTTGAAGTACATCTTCACCCAGAAGGATTTGAATTTGAGGCAACGAAGATGGATGGAATTTTTGGAAGAGTACCGTTGTCCGATCAACTATCATCCCAGGAAGGCCAACGTTATTGCTGATGCCCTAAGCAGAAAAGTCAGTATGGCCAGATTACGGGTGCAGGAGATTCAAGTAGTTCAGGATGTGTTGGACAGAAGAGTGGAAGTGCAATAGAAGAGAATTGTTGTTAGCAACCTGAAGTTGGCACCGGATCTAAGGCGGGAAATTGTTGAAGCTCAGCAAAGTAACACAGAATTTTAGCTTTTCAAGGACAAAGAGCTTAAACGGCAAGGCGGTGAATTTCGGCAAGACGAGGTGGGAGTTTTGTATTTCAGGGATCGGTTGTGTATACCCGGAGAGCATCAATTGAAGGACAAAATTTTGGAACAGGCGCATAAGAGCAAGTACGCCATTCACCCGGGGGAAGTTAAAATGTACCAGGATCTAAAAAGGACCTATTGGTGACCTGGAATGAAGCGTGATGTAGTTAAATATGTCTCGACATGTCTCACCTGTCAGAAGGTCAAAGCGGAGCACAAGAAGTTAGCGAGACTATTGTAACCATTACCAGTACCTGAATGGAAGTGGGAGGAAGTGACCATGGATTTTGTCACCGGACTTCTGATGTCAAAGACCTAGAGGGACGCCATATGGGTGGTAGTGGATCGACTGACCAAATCGGCACATTTTATACCAATGAATGTAAGAGATTCCATGGAGAAGTTGGCTCAGACCTATGTGCGCGAAATAGTCCGTCTCCATGGAGTGCCTTCAAGTATTGTGTTTGATCGAGACTCGAGGTTTACGCCTCGTTTTTGGGGTAAATTTCAAGAATCAATAGTGTCGAGTCTGAAGTTCAGTACAACTACGCATTTGCATACCGATGGGCAATCAGAAAGGGTTATACAGATATTAGAGGAAATGCTGAGAGCCTGTGTTCTGGATTTTGGAGATAAGTGGATCGAATGTGTGCCGTATGCAGAGTTGGCATATAATAATAGTTATCAAGCTTCAATTGGGATGGCTCCGTATGAGGCCCTGTATGGACGCTAGTATCAGGTACCGCTATACTGGAGTTGGTCAGAATATGGTCACATAAGCAAAATCGGCGAAGTCTGTGTTCAGGAAATGTTGGACAAAGTTAAGTTAATCAGGGGAAGGTTGAAGGTATCTCAGAGCCGACAAAAGAGCTATGCAGAAAATAGGTGCAGAGAGTTGGAGTTTCAAGTAGGAGACAGTGTATTTCTGAGATTGATGCCGAATAGAGGAATCTTGAAGCATCCAAAGGGTGGGAAGCTGAATTCGAGATATTTGGGACCGTTCCTGATAAAGGAAATGATTGGACCGGTAGCATATCGATTAGACTTGCCAGATGAATTGACAGGAATTCATGACGTTTTTCATGTGTCACAGCTAAAAAAGTACAATGTCGATCCTGGTCATGTTCCGAATAATGAGCCGTTGGTGTTGCAACTCGATCTAAGCTATGTGGAGAAACCCATACGAATATTGGACCGCCGTTTCAAGAATCTCCGGAGCAAGCAGATACCGATGGTAAAAGTTCAGTGGGAGCATCATGGCACGCGAGATGCCACATGGGAATCCGAAGAGTGAGTAAAGCAGAAGTATCCCTGTGAAACCCCAGTTGAAACCAACCTTAGAGTAAGGGGGTTGGGATGCATATCATATTTTATTGCATGCATATATATATATATATATATATATATGATTTTATGTGCTTTAGATATGTGATTGGTAGCCTAGATGGCTTATTTGTGCTTGTGGAGTAAGAAGGGTAAAATAGTAATTTTTGCTTGAGGTGAAAACAGGGAGATAGCTTGAGGATTAAATAGGTGAAATCTTTGAGAGAGAAAATAAGAACAAGAGTTGTTGTGGTTTAGTGGTTAGAGCCTTGTAATTAATTCTTGAGGTCTTGACTTCAAATTCCATCATTGGAATTTTAGCATGATTAAATTTTATTTTTGTTTGGGAAGGCTAGGTTTCGGCCTTTGCATGCTTTAGGAAGAAGTAGGAGTGTTGTCCTAGGAGAGACATGATAGGAATGCCCTAATCCTACTCTTGTGCCCTACAAAAAAATTCTAAGGGTTTCATACCCTTATTGATTCCCTAGCTTTCCTTAATCCTTAATTAATTAGGTTGATTAATTTGTTTAGGCCAATTTCATTCCAGAAAATTCTAGTAAAGTTCTGTGAGATTTAGGTTTCAAAAATAGCTGTGAATAAGTCATCTTGTTGGCCGAAGATGGGGAGGCGTAGTGGAAGGTTCCCAAGAGAATTAATCTCCATGGTTGAACCTTCAAACTCCAACCTAAGTATATTCATCTTGTTCATGTAGGAATCTGGAATTTTTCCAGCTTCTTGTTTAGTCCATGTGTCGAACTTTTTGGCCATCATTCCCTCCCAAATGCTGCCAGAAAAATAGCACTCTTGACCAGCTTGAAGTCTGAAATTATAATGCCAAAACTGGACTGCACAAATGCTGTGCAAACCAAAACATTTTTTGGACAACTTTCGCATCTTTGGTGATCCTAAACCAAGCTGATTCTTCCAGTTTTTCACTCAGCATCTTAGCCACATTTTTCCTCCATAAAGAAGGCCGGAAACCAGCCTTGAAAGACCTCTGAATACCCCTTCAAATCTACTGCAAACCGACTAGAAAATGGTAGAATAATCTGCCCAGAAAAATTCCAGCAACTTGCGAAAAAGCTGAATAGAATTTTCCAGCTTTGTTCCTTCTTTAGCCATGTCCAAAACCTCCACCATTTTTCTATACAAACTCCCCTTAAACTACCATGAACTGAGCTTCATCATCTTCCCTAACATTCTGCTCGAAAACCAGTTCATTGCTGCTCCAAAAATATCTCCATCAATTATTCTAATCAAGCCATTGATTGAAGACCAAAATTCCAGCAAACATATTTAGTAAACTACCATAAATCATCCCTCAAACAACCAGAAATCCCTTCACCATTGTGCACCATATTTTTGGCCACCATTAACCCCCTTCACACAGCTTTCATTACAGCAAAAATCACAGATAAACAACCGGCCATTGGAGCTTCCAAAATCTCTCCATTGACCAAGATCTTCTTACCATATTTTGTTTCCAAAATTAATCTCCTAAAATATTCTTTTGCGATTTCAAACAAACAGCTTTCCTTTTCCTTTCAAACCAGAAAATTCAGTTGCCAAAACCCCTCAAGCAATTCGGCCACTCTCCTCCATAGAATTTTGGCCAGCTCTCCCTCAATCCTTTTTATTCTCTTCAACCTTCAAGAACACCTACTAACCTTCTCTCGCCTAAGCCCACCAAAACCACTTCAATCTTCTTCAAAAAAAATTCCAGATTGTACCTACTCACTTCTGTGAATCCATTCCTACCACTTTTAACATCAAACTTGGAAATCAAGACCTCTCATTCAGATAAAAAAACTAGTATTTTCGAGAAGGCCAAGAACACCTTCAAGGTAAGCATGATCAATCGCTTCCATCTTCACTCATTTTCAACTTCTAATGAATATATGTATATATAAACAGACTAACGAGCTCTCTTTTTCTCTTTTCTCTTTTCTCTCTCTCTCTCTCTCTCTCTCTCTCTCTCTCTTTCTCTCTCTTGGCCGAATGCTCTCTCTCTCTTGGCTGAATGGATACTTCAACCATTGCCATATTTTCTTCATCTCTCTTGGGCGGATCAAGTCTCCTAAGGGTTAGGATCCCTTCGAAACTACTCCAAGGTAGTCATCAATAAAGTAAGCACCTTCAAACTCCTTTTTAAATTCTAGATTCATGTCTCTAGGATGATATTGGAAGGAGATGGATTATGATTGGGGTTTGAGCATGTGTTGTTGTGAATGAGTTGAGATTGAAGCATAAATAAATGTGTGTATGTGATGGATATGGGAATTGATGCATGAGTTGATTGTATTGGATGACTGTATGGCATTTTAGGGTTCTGTTGCATGTCTTCATACCGTGAGTGGTTTATGTGATCAAGCATGTTAGAGATTATGTCACCTTTGGTGAATAGGGTTATGTTCATGTATTTTTGTTAAATCCATGAATATGATTATGTTAGTAGAATTTAGATCCATGCCTTTATTCATGATTTGGATGATTTGATGAATTGGTGTGGAGTGTATGTTCATGATTATGGTTAGCAATAGAAATATGATCATGACCTTGTTGTCCCTAATCTAATTTTATTTCATCAATAAAATGATTATTGCTATATCTTCTTCTAGTGAATGTCGAAAACCCTAGGAAAAGGTGTATTTGGTGTCTTATATGAAATAATGATATTTTAGTCAAATAAATGATAACTTTTATTAAAGAAATAAAATATATAGACATTATATAAAATAAGAATATCAAATAAAGCATTTTTCATAAATAATTATAGTAGGTAAAATATTAATTTGGTAAGTCTTATATATTCATAAATACTATTAAAATTTATTTATTAGCTTCTAATCAAAACCTATTAAAATTTACTTACAACTAATTTCTAGCTACCAATTATTTTCTAACCATTAATTATTACTAGATTATTATTTTACATAAAACCATCTAGGACCTAGGACCCTTAATCAAATGAACCCTAATTTATTTTTAGCAAGATTTAAACTTTCCACTTATTATACCTATTTTCTCAAACTCCAGTTATTTTAATATCAAGCTAAATTTATTTTATAAACCTTTTTATTTATTTATCTAGCCTTAAAGCTTGGGACACTAGGGTCATGGTTGTAGTAAGTCGAGCTAGGTTTATTTGTGAAAGTGAATTTCAGCTTGAGTTTAATTATGGCTTATATTTACCCCGGGTAGGGTTAGGTCAGCTATTGGAGACCTTTGTTTTATCTCGAGTTAAGAATCAGGTAAGCTCCTGCATGAAACTTGTTGTTGCAAAAAGTTATCATGGCAAGCTAAACTCGAAGGTTGTGAACACTGATTTGGTAAAGGCAATTAGGGACTATTTCCTTTCTTGTTTTTGTCAAACCAATTATTTGAAAATCAACAAGTAATTTTATTCAAACACTAAACTGTTTCTAAACTGATTTTGACAAAGACATTGGAAATCCTTAATTGCCTTATACAAGTGGTACTATGTTTTATTCATTTTCCCAAGTGGGATATATATATTACGTTGAGTACTCAATAAGGGTAGGCTAGTAGTACTATTTTTGAAGAGCAAGAGTGAGTCTTCTGGCAGGAGGCCACCTCTAGAAGATAAAATCAACTTAGAGAAACGCCAGTACTACTTAGTCATGCCGGTCCGAGCTAGCAGTTTTTAGTCATGTGGACTGTGTGTTGCCGGAGTGGACAACCGATTTTGTTTGGGTGTTGAAAAGGAGGAGAATCTTACCTGGTAGGCCGATCACCTACCTTTTGTCAGTCTGCACAAAGTGCGGCATTCTAACCGTTATATAGTTGTGGGGCCCAACGTGTGGTGACCCATGACCACTATTTTAAGTGGTTGATTTTATTAAACATGTATGGTTGGAAAAGCTAAAACGCCACTTTTGATTTTGACTATTGTTTATTGCTTGCCAACATTTCTCTTACGAAGATTTTACACTTTGCATTCACGAACTGTTTTCACTGGACACTCAAATCACACACGGACATACTGAGATTTTATCTCATCACCCTTTTTACCACGATTTCAGGTCGATCATGCTATGGGGATGGGTAGCTAGTGTTGTCTGCCTTGGAAGAGATTTTGTTATCTTTTTTTATGTAATGCTTTGGGGAAGTTGAGAGTGAATAATTTTTGTTATGGATTTGTTTTGAATTCTTGGATTGTAATAAGTTTTAAGTTTAAAGTATTATTTTATTCTATTATTTTGATTGTGTGACCTAGTTATAAAGACCCCTTGACCTTTGGACGGGGCGACATCCCCGACCCTGTCGGGCCTAAGTAGTGGGGTATTACAATTCCGATCTGAGTTAGTGGTATGCCTGAATTTTGGCACGAAATTCTCCTAAAGAGGGGAGGATGTGAAACCCCAACTAAAACTAACCCTAGAGTAAGGGGGGTTGGGATGCATATCATATTTTCTTGCATGCATAAATATATTTTTTTATGATTTTATGTGCTTTGGATTTGTGATTTGTAGACTAGAAGGCTTAACTGTACTTATTGAGTGGGAAGGGCAAAATGGTAATTTTGCTTGAGGAGGAAATACGGAGATAGCTTGAGGGTTAAATAGGAAAAATATTTGGGAGAGAAAATAAGAACAATAGTTTTGTAGTTTAGTGGTTAGAGCTTTGGAATAAATCCTTGAGGTTTTGAGTTCAAATTCCATCATTTAAGTTTTAGCATTATTAAATTTTATTTTTGATAGGTAGGCTATTTCGGCCTTGCATGCCTTAGGGAGGAGTAGGGATGTTGTCCTAGGGGAGATATGAAGGGAATGTTCTAATTCCACTCTTGTGCCCTACAAAAATAACTAAGGGATCCATACCCTTTTTGTTCTCTTACTTATCTTAATTCTTGACCAATTAAGTTGCTCAATTTATTCAAGCCATTTTACTCCAAGAAAATTCCAACAATCTTCGTTGATCTTGGAGTTTCCAAATTACCTATAGGTGGGTAGCATATTGGCCGAAAATGGAGAAGAGTTATGGAAGGTTTCCAAGAGAATTAATCTCCATAGTTGAACCTTCAAACTCCACCATATGAGTGATCATCTTCTTGTAGCAAACTGGAAATTTTTCCAGCTTCTTGATCAGTTCAATTGTCAAAACCTTCAACCATCTCTCCCTCTCAAATATTGCAAGAAAAATAACCAATTCACTCAGCTTGAAGACTGAAAACTTCAACCAGAACTAGACTGCACAAAAGCTATGCAAACCAGAAAAATCCCTGGACAGTTTTTGCAGCTTGGTGAGCCTTGCAGCTTGGTGAGCCAAGAAACAAGCTGTTTACTCCACCTTTCCAACCAACAATTCAACCCTGTATTTCCTCCATAAAGAAGGCTAGAAACCAGCCTTAAAGGACCCTTCAATATCCCTTCAAATCTTCTGCAAGTTGGCTGAAGCATTGCGGAAAAATCTGCACAGAAATTCCAGCAAGCCATGCGAAAAAAACTAAACAGAAATTCCAGCTTTGTTTCTTCTTCACCCTTGTCTGAAACTTACTCCATTTTCTCTGTAAAAAAAACCTTAGTTAGCCCTGAACTGAGCTTCATCATCTTCTCCATTGGTCTACTCAAATGAAGCTCAATGACTGCTCCTAAAATCCCTCTATCAATCACTACAATCAAGCCATCAATTGGAGTCCAAAATTCCAGCAAACTTCCATAGATTATGCCTCAACTATCCAGAAAATTCCTTCACCATTGCACTCCATAATTCAGCCACCCTATAGCTCTTTCAAGCATCATTCATCTCAGCAAAATCCCAACCAAACAGTCGGCCATTGAAGCTCACAAAAGGCCTCCTTCAACTAAGAAATTCTTACCATACTTGCTACCATAATTCACTCCCTAAATTAATTTTTTTGAATTTCAAACAACCAACTTTCCTTTTCTCCCAAATCTGAGAATTCAATCACCTGAATTCTGCAACCCATTTGGCCACCTTTTCCAAGCAAAATTTCGGCCAGCCTTCCTCCATTCTCTCCAAACCTCTATGAACACAAAGAACACCCACCACCCTTCTCCACGCATAAGACCACACAAAACCTCTTCAATCTTCTCCAAAAACACCATATCACACCTACTCATCCTCTTGAAACCATTTTTGCAATTTATAACATTAAACGCTGGAATCAAAGTTCCACTTTTGGATTGAAAAAAAAAACCAGAATTTTCTTAAAGGCTCAAGAACACTTTCAAGGTAAGCATAAAAAATTATCTCCATATTCGATCTTTAATGGAATTTATTAATAAAATCTCTCTCTCTCTCTCTCTCTCTCTCTCTATCTCTGCCGAAATGGTTATTCCAACCATGGCCATTTTCTTCTTCTTCCTCCTTGGACAGACCAAACTTTCCAAGCGTGAGGATCCTTTTGAAACTTCTTTAAGGTAGTCAACATTCATGTAAGCCACTTGTAATACCCCGCCCAAAACCACCTTTGACTATGGGGAAAAAACGTCATGCATTGCATAGCATTCCACATTTCATGTGATATCTTAAAATTATTTTTGCATGGGTGCATGTGAATTTCAAGGTTATGCTTGCATTAAATTATTTAGATGTGTTGCTGCATTATTTGAGAGTTGTTTTAAGTGAAGTTTAGTAGAGGAGATGGAAGGATGAGAATTAGGGTGGAAAAGAATTTCCTAGGGAAATATTAGCATTGGAGTTAATTTGGAAGAGCGGTTAGGTTTGGTGATTTTCCTTGGTGACCCGAGTTCAAATCTTACCTCTTGCGAATCTTAGTTTCTTTTTGAAATTCTTTTCCTAGATTTCTTCATGATTTGGCCAAAATAACCCTAGCTATCCTAGTGAATTTTCAACGCCATCTTCAAGGGAGATAAGTCTCCATATTTATCTCCTAAATTCAAGGACTTTTGATAAGGATAAGGTTTAATCTTATTTTTAGCTTTTGTTCTCTTTGATTTTCGAAAAATCCTAGCTAGAATAATTAAATTCTAGCTTGATTTTAATTTATCAGATTTTGTAATTGATAGTTGGAATTAAATTGTTAATTTTCTAGTTAGATACCTTGTTGATTTTGAACATAGAACCCTAGCTAAAAATATGGAAAATTTTCCAGCTTAGTGCCGCCACCTTTGAAGGAGTTTTAGCTTAAATCAAACTCTTCCAATACTAGGAAATCTTATCCTAAATCCTTTAGCAAATCAGATTTTATTTCAATCCTAAATCAACTAGGTTTTACCCTCTCTTTTTCTACAAAATTTCGGCAGCCTTGAGTAAGCATAAGCTGCACGAAATTCCTACAATCCTAAGTGCAATCAAACTCTTTAAAACCTAGCTCAAATCACCTAAAACACCTTCCATCAATTTAGATTATTTTTGCTACACAAAATCAGATATTATCCACCAAAAATTACAGAATTTCGGCTAGCTTATGAAACAGAATTTCGGCCAGCTTTGCACTCCAAATCAAACGAAAATTCTGCACACCAAGACACACCAAAACCCTGAGCTGATTAAGCCATTTTTCAGCACCTAAAACCCTCACTTTTTCTCTGTGAATTGTGGAAGAACAATAGCCAAGACAGTCCAGAATTTCTTCCTTGGGTTCAGTGATTTTCGCACAGCACTCACACCATTCTTGCACAGAATTTTAGTTATCAAAACCTACTTAAACTCTTCCTTGTTTCGGCCAAAACAACCTGAACACACACAACCCTTTTCTTGAGAAATATTTCGGCCAGCATAGGAGAACAAGTCCAGAATATTTTCTCCTCTTAAACCTTCCCAATTTCAATAGCAAAAAGGGGTACATCATGCTGCAATTTTTGCCCTTGATGTCCAAGAAACCTAAAGCCATTAGGAGTCCTTCTTAGCACCACCATCTAACCCTAAACCAATCTTCTCTAACCCTAAATCACAGTAGCCGACTACACTCTCCATTCTACATGAAAAATTCTAGCAAGAACCCTTCTGCAATTTTCAAAAATCGCAAGAGCAATTCCTAGCAAGACACCGATCACACCCTAAGGTAAGCAAAAACCGTCTTAACCTCTTGATTCCTTTCTTCCATCAATTCTTCTCTTTTCCTTCCCTTGAATCATGCCACCTAAAGGTTGATTTCATCCTTTTTAGCCACTCTCGATCAAAAGGAAGGAAAAAGGTAGATTTTCTCTTCTTCTCAAACGAACTCGGGACGATCACTATAGGAGCATTGAGATCTTGTTAACCCGATTGTTTCAAGGTAATGGAATCCTTATCCTTGATGTCGGAATTAAGGTTTAATATGATTGATGATGTCTATTAGCATGATGAATGAATATTTTGAGTCGAGTAATTAATTACGCATATTCGATGAATAGCAATGCTATATTTTATTGAGATACTGATGGGTGTGAATCTTGTTAGTGAAGTCAAGACCTTTTTGATATATTATTCATGTCTTTGATGGATATATGATCATAGTGTATGTACTTTGAGGATTAGATAATTTATTTGAAGGTAGATGATGGATCATGATATTTTATGGGAATAAATGAGTTTAATGCATGTTTGAATCGATTGAGACCCTGATCATGATATTATATGATTTTAGATTAGGAGGGTCTTTGAAAAAGGCAAGCTGTGATTTTATGTTGTTTGTCTGAGGCATATCAAGTAAGTCCTTGCATAAACACTTTGTTAAATATTTATGATGGCAAGTCAATGTTGTGAAGCTATTGTTGAACTATAATTGCTTGGGTTGTAAACGTGGATATTTATTTTTTTGCCAATTTTGTCAAACTAACGATTTTATCGTGAAAACTATTCTTTCTCCTAAATTTTTAGAAAACTCTTCTGAAGAAAACCACGTTTTACAAAGCCAAGATATGGAAATATTTTGAATCAGGAATTGATGGATATGTTCGTTGAGTACTCAATAAGGGTAGGTTAACAATACTAGTCTTAGAGGGCTAGAGTAAGTCTTCTAGCAGGAGGTCACCTCCAGAAGATAAGCTCGGCTCGAAGATGCGACAGTGTTGGTTGGTCAGGCCAGTCCGAGCTAGCATTTGTACCTGGTAAGGTAATATCTATTTTCTCGGTATGGACACCCGGATGGTTTTGTCGGTTGTAAAGAAGGAGGAGTATCTCACCCGGTGGGCTGTACACTCACCTTAATCAGAACGCCCAACTTGTGATAATCTGGTCCAGGCAAGGTGCACAAAGTGTGGTGCCTTGTCCTCATGTAGCTCAACGTGTGGTGACATGACTCTTTTTCGAGTGGATGATTTTATTTGTATAAAGTGTGACAATGAAAAAAACCCATTCCTTGCGAAAGACAAAATTATTTATGACTTGCCAAATATTTCTGCAAATGTTTTCCACTATGCATACACGAGCTGTTCAAAGTACCATGTGCACACACAGGACTTACTAAGATTTAACCTCACACTGTTTTATATCATGTTTTTAGGAGATAGATTATGCTGAGCAAGCGGGGCATGTGATAGTTGAAGTTTTTGTTATTTCTTTCCTTTGTGTTCTACGAGATAATTGTTGGTTCAAGTTTTTGATCGGATATTTGTTTTGTTTAGTTTTGCTCGTGTTTGAGCCGATGTAATAAGAGTTTTTTGTTATTTATCTAAGTTTGATTTCTTTGGTTGTCTTTACATTTTTATACCTCGTTTTACAGACCCCTTATCCTCCAGGACGGGGCGACATCCCCGCCCTTTTAGGGTACGTAGTAGTGGGGTGTTACATCTTCAATCTTCTCTTAGAATTTTAGATTCACATCTTTAGGATGTTATTGGAAACGGATGGATTATGATTAGAGTTTGAACATGTGTTTTTGTGATGGAGTTGAGATTGAAGCATGAGAATGAATGTTTTTATATGATGGAGTTGGGATTGATGCATGCGGATGATTGATCTTGGTTGAATCTTATGATGTTTTAGGGTTTGTTGTATGCCTTCATGTCGTGAGTAGTATGAATGATTAAGGATGTTAGAGGTTTTGTCACATTTGGTGGAAAGGGTATTATGTTCTTGTATTCTTGTTGAGGCCATGAATATGATTATGCTTAGTGGGGTTGGGATCATGTGTTGGTAGATTTGGATCTATGCTTTTATTCATGATTTGGATGTTTTGTTGATTGGTGTAAAGTGTATGTTCATGATTATGGTTAGCAATAGGAATTATGATCATGACCTTGTTGTTCTTAAGCCAATTAAGTTAGCCAATTTTATTTCATCAATAAAATGATTAATACTACAATTTCTACTAATGATTTTGAAAACCCTAGGAAAATGTGGATTTGGACTACTATAAAAAATAATGATATTTTAGTCAAATAAATGATAGCTTTTATTAAAGAAATAATATATATAAAGATTATATATGATAATAATATCAAATAAAGCTTTTTATATAAATAATCATAATAGGCAGAATATTAATCTTGTAAGTCATAAAATCATAAGTACTAATAAAATTTATTTATTATCTTTTAATCAAAACATATTATGATTTACTTATTATTAATTTTATTTACCAATTATTTTCTAATCATTAATGGATTATTACTTTAAATAATATCATTAACGACCTAGGACCATTCATCAAATGAACCCTAGTTTATTTATAACAAGATTTAAACCTACAACTTATTAGTAACTATATCACAAACCCTAGTTATTTTAATATCAAGCTAGATTTATTTTATAAACCCTTTATTTATTATCTAGCCTTAAAGTTTGGGACACTAGGGTCATGATTGTAATAAGTTGTGCTAGGATTATTTATGAAAGTAAAATTTTGGCTTGAGCTTAATTATGGCTTGTGTTTACCCCAGGCGGGGTTAGGTCAACTTTTGGAGATCTTTATTTTATCTCGAGCAAATGATCAGGTAAGTTCCTGCATAAAACTTGTTTATTGTAAAAAGTTATTATGGCAAACTAAACACGAAGTTTGTGAGCAATGATTTGGTAAAGGCAATTAGGGACTATTTCCTTTTCTTGTTTCAGTCAAACCAATTATTTGAAAAACAACAAGCAGTTTTATTCAAACACTAAACATTTTCTAAAATTAATTTTGACAAGGACTTTGGAAACCCTTCATTGCCATTTTCAAGTAAAGCCATGTTTTATCTGTTTTCTCCCAAGTGGGACAACTACGTTGAGTACTCAATAAGGGTAATCTTGTAGTACTAGTTTTGAAAGGCAAGAGTGAGTCTTCTGGCAAGAGACCTCCTCCAGAAGATGAACTTAACTTAGAGAAATGTCAGCACTACTTAGTCATGTCGGTCTGAGCTAGCAAGTTTCAGTCACGTGGACTGTGTGTTGCCGGAGTGGACAACCTGATTTGTTTGGGTGTAGAGAAGGAAGAGTATCTCACTCGGTAGGCCAATCACCTACCTTTTTGTCAGTCTACACAAAGTGTGGCATTCTGACCGTTATATGGTTATGGGGCCCAACGTGTGGTAACCCATGGATGCCCTTTTGAGTGGTTGATTTTATTGTATACGTATGGTTGGAAAAGCCCAAACGCTACTCTTGATTTTGAACATTGATTATTGCTTGCCAGTATTTTTCTTCTGCAGTTCTTACACCTTGCATTCATGAACTATTTTCACTGGACACTCAAAGCACACACAAACTTACTGAGATTTTTATCTCATCACCTTTTTGCCATGTTTTCATGTCGGTCCTACTGTGGAGATGAATAGATAGTTTGTTCCTTGCTTTAAAGGCCTTGTGATATTTTCTTTATGTATTGCTTTGAGAGACGAGAGTATTCAATGTATTTGTGGTTTTGTCTTCAATTCTTGGATTGTAATAAGTTTTAATTTTAAATTATTGTTTTATTTTTGTTTGTGTGACCTAGTTATAAAGACCCCTTGTCCTTTGGACGGGGCGACATCCCCGACCCTGTTTGGCCTAGGTAGTGGGGTGTTACATCATGTCTCCTAGATATTGTTAGAAAAGGATTGATGATGTTTGGGGAATAAGTATATGCTTGTGTATGAAGGAGTTGAGATTGGAGTATGAGGATGTTTTGCCATGGTTATGTGCTATAGTATTTCTTGTGGATCGATGCATGTTTTTCATGTCTTGAGTAAGTTGGATGGTTAAGCATGCTAGATATTATGTCACCTTTGGTGAATAGGGTTTATGTTCTTGAATTCTTGTTGAAGCCATGAATATGATTATACTTGGTGAAGTTTGGATCATGTGATAATAGATATAGATTTAAGCCTTTATGCATGAGTAGAATAGTTGGTTGATTGATGTTGGATTTTATGTTCATGAATCTTGTTAGCAATAGGAAAATTATAATCATGACCTTGTTGATCCTACGATAATTTAATTAGCCAATTCATTTATGTTTAAAAAAGTTAATACTATATTTTCCTCCAATAATTTTGAAAACCCTAGGAAGCTTTGAGAGTTGGATTATTAAATGAAATAGTGAGATTTTAGCCAAATAAATAATTTCTTCTATTAAAAATAATATATATGAATATTATATATAGTAGTAATAATAAATGAGGCCTTTTATATAAATAATCATAATAGGAAAAATATTAATCTTATAGGTCATATATTCATAAATACTATTAAAATTTATTTATTACCATTTGATCAAAATTTAGTAAAATTTACTATTAATTTTATTTACTAATTATTTTCAATCTATTCATTATTAATTAAGAGATTAGAATAATTTATTATTTATTTTAATAATACCATCTAGGACTTAGGATCCTTAATAAAATAAACACTAGTTTATTAATAACAAAGATTTATATTTTAACCTATAATCTCTTAGTAATTAATTTACAACCCCTAGTTATTTTATTATTAAGCTAAACTAATTTTTTTTATAAAACCTTTATCATCTAGCCTTTAAGCTTAGGACATTAGGGTCATGATCGTAATAAGTTGAACTAGGATTATTTATGGAAGCAGTTATGGCTTCAGTTTAACCATATGGCTTGTGCTTACCCTAAGCGGGGTTAGGTCAACCTTGGAGGATTCTTGAATTAGCTCAAACAAAAGATCAGGTAAGCTTCTGCATAAAATTTATTTGCTGTAAAAAGGTTACTATGGTAAGCCAAACGCGAAGTGTGTGAACACTCATTTTGTAAAGGCAATTAAGGACTGTTTCCCTTCTTGTTTTAGTCAAACAAATTATTTGAAAATCAACAAGCAGTTGTGCTCAAACACCAAACTATTTCTAAAACCAATTCTGACACGGACTCTAGAAACCCTTAATTGCTATTTCCAAATAAAGCAATATTTTATCAGCTTTCTTCCAAGTGGGACAATCAACGTTTAGTACTCAATAAGGGTAGGCTAGTAGTACTAGTTTTGAAGAGCAAGAGCGAGTCTACTGGTAGGAGGCCATCTCTAGAAGATGAACTCAACTTGGAGAAGCGACAATATTACTTAGTCATGCCAGTCCAAGCTAGTAAGTTTTAGTCATGTGGACTGTGTGTTGCTGGAGTGGACAATCGGTTTGTTTGGGTGTAGAGAAGGAGGAGTATCTTACCCAGTAGGTCGTACACCTACTTTTTGTCAGTCTGCACAAAGTGTGGCATTCTGACCATTGTATAGTCATAGGGCCCAACGTGTGGTAACCTATGGTCGCTCTTTCGAGTGGTTGATTTTATTGTGCACAACTATGGTTAGAAAAGAAAAATGCCACTTATTATTTTTAACATTGTCTAATGCTTGCCAGTACATTTTCTTATGAATTTTTACAACTTGCATACATGAACTGTTTTATCTAAAGCACACATAGACTTATTGAGATTTTTATCTCATCACATTTTATGCCATGTCTCAGGTCGATCCTGCTATGGGGATGGGTAGCTAGAATGTTGCCTGCTTGAAGACTCTTGTTGTTTATTTTATATGTTACTTTGAGAGATGATAGT
This sequence comes from Voacanga thouarsii, assembly GCA_026120185.1. Classification (NCBI taxonomy): domain Eukaryota; kingdom Viridiplantae; phylum Streptophyta; class Magnoliopsida; order Gentianales; family Apocynaceae; genus Voacanga; species Voacanga thouarsii. Next base: position 314,908 of record JANUWF010001049.1, on the reverse strand, counting down.
GAACAATTCATTTTGGATTTGTTCTTGAATTTTTAGGTTGTAATAAGTTTAAATTTTAAAGTATTGTTTTATTTCTGTTTGTGTGACCTAGTTATAAAGACTCTTTGTCCTTTGGACGAGGCGACATCCCTGGCCCTGTTGGGCCTAGGTAGTGGGGTGTTACAAGACTTGCACCTAATGAAATAAATGTAACCAAAATGAGTGTGACCATCTGTAAAAGTAATGAAGTATTCATAGCCTTCTCTAGCTGGTGTAGCTATTGGACCACAAACATCCGTATGAACTAATGCTAGTATTTCTATGGCTCTAACTGCCTGTTTGGTAAAGGGCCTTTTGGTCATTTTACCTTTAACGCAGGATTCACACTAACGCTATTATTCTAACCTTAATGAACCTAAAGGCCCATCGTTAATTAATCTCTGAACCCAATTGGGATTTATAAGTCCCAATATTAGATGCCATAAATACAAGTCATTTGATATAGCTTTTCTCTTTTTATTATCAGGATCAGTTTGAATATTGTTTACTTCATTTCGAATAGGATGTATGTAAAAAAGATTCTCATGCATGTTTTCTGTATAAATTAAATTACCATCTCTACTGATGGAAACACCAGAATGGAAAGAAACAGAATATCATTGATTCATCAATTTGGAAACTGGAATGAAATTCTATTTGAAATAGGAAACATATAAGATATCATTTAAAACTAACTTCCTATTATAATTAAAATAAGCTCAAGATCTTCCATTGCTTCAACCCATATTCTTGCTCTATTACCTACTTGCACTCCGTGCTCGCCCTTACTGAGTCTCATTGTCCTTCTGAACCCCTGCAAAGAGTTACAGACATGGTCAGTTGCTCTAGAATCAACTATCAAGGAGGATGTTGATCCAACCATCAAAATAGACTCTAGGTATAGAGCAATACCTGAAGTAAACTTGGCTAAGAAGTCTAGACAATCTTTCTTCCAATGTGCCTTCTTGCCACACTTGAATAATTTGCTTTTAGGCTTCCCATTGGGCTTGGCCTGGCCAAGTGCTTTGGGTTGGGCCCTTGTGGTGTTCTAGACCGTCCTCCTCTTGAATTTCTTAGGCTTCGCTTTAATTCCAAAAGAAGAAGTAGAACGAGAGACCAAAACCTTTGACATGAACTTTATTTCTGAAATATTATGTAAAACATGCATTTAGTTCGCAAGAAATAAAAATTGCACATTCTTTTTATTATTTCTTTCATAATAGATAACTCTTACAACCATTGACAATAATATATATAATTTGGCTCTTAGAAAAGTTAACAGAGCTTCGTAGAAAGATTAATAGCATCCTAAGTTAAGTGTATAATCATCATGAATCAAAACTTTCTAAAATAAGTAATGGTCTAGAAAAAGTTCCAGTGATAGGATCACCACTAATTCACACCACCTACGAGTAATCTAATGCTAAAAAACCTCCAATGTAAGTTGGTCGATCCCAGCAAATACCCTAAGCTTTTAATTATACTCTTCCATTAGTTCAAGATACTTGTGGAAATCCATCCTATTTGGGGTCATGCCCAAAATGACGTAAGGAAATTCACTATCTCTAATAAGAGTTATGTTAGAAGCTGTGGGGTTGTAGAAACCCCTCTTCCACTTAATCTTTTATTGAAAATAGAGTTTTATGCCCAAAAATGTTTTCTGTAATCTTATGGTTTCATTAGCTTTACTAAAAATCTAAAATTCAATATTATTCTCTATGTCAAGGATTAAATTCTTTGAGAGAATAAACTATGAATTTATTTTACTATTCTAAGTTAATAACCAAGTAAAACTTTATTAAATAACCTTAAGTTCAATATTATTTTCTACGTCAAGGATTATGTCTTTTAAAAGAATAAACCATGAACTCTTTTTTTTTTTTAATGTCTCTTAGATTGAAACGTTTTATCAAAACTCATCCTATCTAGTGAGACTTTGGTCTCACAAGAACTTCTGTATTTGATCACAAAAACGAAATAAGCATGATACCAAAAATAAACTTTTTCATGCTCAAACTATTCATTTATTCCTAAGTGACCAAATAATGGATTAAACATCATTAATTAAAAATTAATGATCTTGTTTAATCCTAAGGTAGTTCCATCCTTTACTATTCATTTTCATGTAAATTATTCATCCACAGATAAATAAAAATATTGTAGAAAATTAACCTCAAACAATAGTTTCGGAAACATGATAATATCAAGAAAAATTGAGGAACAAAACTTCAGTAGTGCTCTCCTATTTCGGGGACAAAATTGCGCACAACTGCCTCTGGATATGGACCTAGCATCGGGTCCGTTCGGCCCACCTGGCGCCAGGTCCAATATGTTTTTTTCTCAAAAATTGAAAATTCCAACTGTTTAGAATGGGCCTGGCGCCGGGTCTATTCAGCCCACCTGGAGGCTGGTCAGTTGAGTTCGTCGGCTACTAGAAAAAATCTAGCTTTTGCGTAGAAAATTTTTGCACATAGCAGCCCCCAAACTGCCCAGAAATTTCTAGCTTTTTAGCCACTTTTTGCCCCTTAAAAATTCCAACAATCACGTTCTTCGAGTCCCCAAAATTTACAGATTAAAAGAATACTCTGAAACGTAAAACTAGACATAAAAAACATGTTTTAAAAGTGCCTATGCCTCTAATCACGAGGCGTACATCGAATCTACTAAAAACTAGAAAAACTATGGGAAAACCGTTAGAATACATGATCCTATGCCTTAACCGTGAGGCAAACATGAACTCTAGAAACCAATGTATGAGGGATCATATGAAATCACGCAAGATTCATTTTTAATTAGTAAAAGAACCACCTTTTCCTATTTTAACCCAATGCATGCTCCTAGATGAAGACCTGGCTCTGATACCACTTGAAGGATAGCGAAAAAACATCAAATGAAAATGTAACGAAAAATTTTTAGTTTTTCTGAATCACATCTACGAGAGAGTACTTACTTTTTCTTTTTGGTCGTGGATTAACCAACATGGGGATGGGTTGCACTGGAACTTCTTACATTGGAAGGGGAGAAAGAGGTGCCTGTTGTTCAACCGAAATTTTGCCAATCTTCTACTCCTATGTATAAAATGTTTTTATCTTCATCTTCCGGAGTACGACTCTACCTTGCTATTGGGGTTAGCTTGGTGAGAGCTCCTTTTTAGATAATCAAAACACCCTCCAAGAGAGAAGGGGCAAAAACCAGAGAGAGAGAGAGGGAGAGCGGAGATGACATACTCTAGAGAGGAAGAAACTTAAAACCACGTGTGTGTGTGTGTGTGTGTGTTTTTTTTTTTTTCCTCTTCTCTTGCCCTTATTTTTTCCAGCCTAAGGCTTTCTTAAGCCCTAATGGTCGAAAATCATGAAGCACTAATGGGCTTGGTGCTATACTCAAAAATCAATCCAAGACTGTCTGAATCCTCTTAATTAATTAATTATCTTTTCTGGGCCTTATAAAATATTAAGGACTAATTAATTCTAATTCGACCTTTAATATATGTCAACATATATCAGCCCAATTAATTAATTTATTTCAGCCCAATTCACCTAATTAATTAATTATCTTTTCTGGACCTTATTAAAAATCTAAGACTAAATAATTAATTCTAATTGGACACTTAGAATAAATTTTATTTCTCTCCCAAATAATTATCCATTAATCCCAGATGGGAGAAGAATCCATTGATCAGGAGCGAGAGGCCTAGAAGGCATGGAAGAAAGTCGATGAGATGTCTAAGTGCTACATGTTGGCTTCCGTGCCTTGTATGCTTCAATTTAAGCATGAACACATGGACATTGTGTACGATATGGATTTGTCATAGCGTACGATGTTTGCTGATATGAGCCGGCCCCCAAGGCAGTAAGCTCTTAGGGCAATCATGAACACTAGGATGCCTGAGGGGGCATCGGTTCGAGAGCATCTGCTCAAGATGATTGCCTATTTCAAGGAGGCCGAGTTCCTAGGTGCAAGGATAGATCTTTAGAGCCAAATTAACATAGTTCTTGAAATTTTGTCTGATTCATATTCTCAGTTTAAGTTGAACTATAATATGAATAAGTTAGATATGAATCTCACGGAGCTTATAAAAGAGCTCTAGGTAGCAAAGAAGATAATGAAGCCCCTATTAAAGGTTTTGGTCTCTCGTTCTTGTTCTTCTTCTAGAATTAAGGTAAAGCCTAAGAAATTAAAGAAAAAGAAGATCCAGAACAATGTAAGGGCCTAGCCTATAACATCTGGTCAGGCTAAGCCAACGGGCAGCCAATGGAAAATGTTTCAAGTGTGGCAAGAAGAGGCATTGGAAGAAAGATTGTCTAGGCTTCCTAGCAAAGTCTACTTTAGGTATTGCTTTATATCTAGAGTCTATTATAATGGTTAGATTAACATCTTCCTGGATAGTTGACTCTGGAGCTACTGACTATGTCTATAACTCTTTGCAGGGGTTCAAAAGGACAAGGAGACTCTGTAAGGGCGAGCATGGACTTCAAGTAGGTAATGGAACAAAAATATGGGCTGAAGCAGTGGGAGATCTTAAGCTTATTTTTTTTTTTATTGTAATAGAAAGTTAATTCTAAAAGATATTTTATATGTTTCTAATTTTAAATAGAATTTGATTTTAGTTTCCAAATTGATAAATCAATTATATTCTGTTTCTTTCCATTCTAGTGTTTCCATCAGTAGAGATGATAATTGTGAAACCCCAGTCAAAACCAACCTTAGAGTAAGAGGGTTGGGGTGCATATCATATTTCATTGCATGTTTAAATATATTTTTATATGATTTTATGTGCATTGAACTTGTATTTTATAGTCTAGAGAGCTTGATTATGACTATTGAGTGAGAAGGGCAAAATGGTAATTTTTCCTTGAGGTGGAAAAATGGAGATAGCTTGAGGATTGAATAGGAAAATATTTTTAGTGGGAAAATAAGAACAAGAGTTGTTGTGGTTTTGTGGTTAGAGCTTTGTAATTAATTCTTGAGGTCTTGGGTTCAAATTCCATCATAGGAGCTTTGGCTTGGTTAAATTTTATTTTTGCTTGGGAAGTAATATGTTCGGCCTTATGAGCTTGGAGTAGGGTAGAAATGTTGTCCTAAGAGAGACATGATAGGAGTATCCTACTCCTACTCTTTTGCCCACATAAAATTCCTAAGGGGAATCCATTTCCTCTTGATCCTTAATTTTTCCTATTTCTCAATTCATTAGCTTGTTCAAATTATTCAAGCCAATTTTATTCTAGAAAAATTCCAGCAATGTGCTGTGACTTTGTAGGTTCAAAATGTCATAGTAAGAGACATCTTATGGACCGAAACCATGGAAGAGGGGAAAAGGATTTCAAGTGAATTAAATTCCTTAGTGAACTTTCTAAAAACTTTACTCTAGCTAAGTTCATCTTCCTTCATGCATGGAACTGAAATTTTTCCCAGCTTTGTGTGCCTTCAAGGTGTTAAAATTCTTAGCCCTTATTCCCTCTCAAATGCTGCCAAAAAATGGCCTTTTTGATCAACTTAGAACTTGGATTTTTCTGGTCATTTTCGAACTGCACAAAAGCTGTGCAAAGCCAGGAAAATTCTTGGGCAAATTCACAGCTTAGGAGGTCCGAAACCAAGCTGCTTTCTTCCAGTTTTTGTTCAGCATCATAGCCACGTTTTTCCTCCATGAAGAAGGCTGGAAACCAGCCTTGAAAAGCCCTGATATTCCCCTTCAAACTCCCTGAAAACTGGCTGGAAAAGGGCAGCTGAAAACTGCCCAGAAAATTCCAACAACCAGCGAAAATCTGTGCAGGAATTTTCCAGCTTTGGTTCCTAATTCATCCCTAGTCAAAACTCCATCCTTCAGCTGCACAAATCACCCTTAAACCTTTAGTAACTGAACTCCATTATCCTTCTCAAGCTTCTGCACAAAAATCTAGTCATGGCTGCCTAAAAGATTTCCAAAAAAATTCTGCAAGCATGATCTGATTCGGATACCAAAATTCCAGCCACCATGATTTAACAACTTTCCATAAAATATATCTCAAACAACCAGACCTTCCCTTCACCATTACACTCAATATTTTTAGCCACCTTTAGCCCCCGTCAACCAGCGTTCATCTGGCCGGAACACTGCCAGCAATTCGGCCATGGCAAGCTTCCAAAAGTTTTCCCATGATCAAAGGTATTCCTGAATATTTATTTTTCAAATTTATTTCCCAAAAATATTCTTCAAGGATTTCATCAACTAGCCTTTCCTTCTCCCTTCCAAACCAGAAAATCAACCACCAAAACCCTTCAAGTAGTCGGCCAACCCTAATCTTTATAGAATTTCAGCAGCTCCAATCCCAAAAGCTCTCTACTCTCTTCAACATCAAGAACACACAACACACCAAGAACACCTACTCTTTCCTTTCACTCAATACTATCCCAAATCACTTCAAACTCCTTCTAAAATTTCCAAATTAAACCTACTCACTACTGTGAGTCCATCAATACCATTCTTAACATCAAACTCCAAAATCTAACTTGCTATTTTGGATAAAAAACCAGAAATTTTATGAAGGCTCAAGAACACCTTCAAGGTAGGTTTGATCTAGCAACTTTATCTTCTCCAATCTTGATCTCTAATGAATATAAATGCGAATCAACAAACTAATGGTCTCTCTCTCTCTCTCTCTCTCTCTCTCTCTCTCTCTCTCTCTCTCTCTCTATGGCCGAATCTCTCACCTCTTAGCCAGATGGCTTCTTCTCCAATGGCCATGCTTTCTCCACCTTCCTTGGACGGATTTTGGCATCTAGGGGTTGTCAACCATTTGAAACTCGTTCAAGATATTCAGCATGAAAGTAAGCCTTTTTAACCCTTATTTTAAATTCTAGTTTCATGTCTCTGGGATGATGTTGATAGAAGATGGATTGTGGATAGGATTTAAATATATATTGTTGAGGTTGAAGCATGAATGTATGTATGAATATGAAGGAGATGGGATTTATGCATTGGTGGATTATCTTGGTTGATTGTATGATGATTTGAGGTTTAATGCATGTCCCATGTCATAGGTAGTATTTGTGATGAAGTATGCTAGAGATTATGCCACATTTGGTGAATAGGATTTATATTTATATTGGATTATTGAAGCTATGATCATATTTATGCTAGTAGGGGTGAGATCATGTCTTGGTAAATTTAGATCTATGCTTATATGCATGATTTGGATGATTTGATGAATTGAAGGATTGTGTATGTTCATGATTGTGGTTAGCCATAGAAGTATGATCATGATCTAGTTGTCCATAAGCTAATTTTTATTTCATGAATAAAATATTTCATAATATGAATTTGCTAGTAATTTTGGAAAAACCATAGTACGGGTAAATTTGGATTATTATATATAATAAGGATATTTTAGTTAAATAAATAATAGCTTTTTCTAGAAAAATAGAATATATATATATATATATATTATAAAATAATGAAATCAACTAAAGCCTTTTATGGAAGTAATCATAATTAGTAAAATATTTATTACTAAAAATTTAATTATTATCTTTTAATCAAACCCATTAAAAATTTATTTATTATTTTTCAAGCAAGACTCATTAAATTTATTTTCAACTAATTTTAGTTATCAATTATTTTCTAACCACTCAATTATTAATAAATCAATATTTTTCCTAATACCACCTAGGACTCTTCATCAAATAAGCTCTAATTTTTTCTTAGCAAGATTTAAACCATCAACTGATTAGTATTTGTTTCTCAAAACATTAATTATTTTAAATATCAAATTAGGCTTATCTTATAAACCTATTTATTTAAAGTTTAGCCTTAAAGCTTGGGACACTACGATTATGGTGGTAATGAGTTGAGTTGTTTTTAATTGAGAAAGTGGATTTTGGCTTGAGTTTGATTGTGATTTGTATTTGCCCATGTGGGGTTAGGTCAGCTATTGGAGACCTTATATTATGAGCAAGAATCAGGTAAGCTCTTGCATAAAACCTAATTGATGAAACATGTTAATTATGGCAAGCTAAATGTAGAGTGTATGGACACTCAATTTTGGAAGGGCAATTGAGGATTAACTTCTTACCTATTTCAGACAAACAATTTATTTGAAAATTAACAAGCAGATTTACTAAATCTCAAAACTCTTTCCAAAACTGATTTTGATAAAGACTTTGGGAATCCTTAATTTCCATTTTCACGTGGAACAGTGTTTTGTTCATTTTATCCCAAGTGGAAAATGTCGTTGAGTACTTAATAAGGGTGGACTTCTAGGGCTAGTCTTTGAGGGGTTATGGTAAGTCTCTCAGTAAGTGGCCACCTCTGAGGGGTGAGTCCTTCCCGGATTGGATGTCAGTCCAGTAGGTCGTGCCGGTCCGAGCTAGCAGTGTTCTCTTTCAGTCAAGTGACTGTGTTTTGCTGGAATGGACACCCGGTTGTTGTTTGGGTATAGAGAATGAGGAGTATCTTGCCCAGTAGGCTGATACCTACTTTTGTTAGTCTGCACAATGTGTGGCATTCTGACCGGCGGTATGCACAAAGTGTGGCATGCTGACCATGCGGTTATGGGGCCCAACGTGTGGTAACACATGATAATTTCTTTTGAGTGGTAGATTTTATTGATTATTTATGGTTGGAAAAGCCAAAACACCACTTTTGCTTTTGACTAATGTTTATTGCTTGCCAGTGATCTCTTATAAAGAATTTTATACTTTGCATTCACAAATTGTTTTCTCCTGACACTTAAGCACACGCAGACTTACTAGATTTCTGTCTCTCCACCATTTTTACCATGATTTTAGGTCAATCCTACTGTGGGGATGAGTAGCTAGATATATCCTGTTTTGGAAGATTTTCTGATAATTTATTTTGTGTAATGTTTTGGGGAGATGAGAGTGGATAAATTTTATTATGGATTTGTTGTGGTATTCTTGGATTTATTCTTGAATTTATTTTTGGGATGTAATAAATTTTAAGTTCAAGTATCTTTTTTTTATTCCGCTATTTTATTTGTGTGACCTAGTTATAAGGACCCCTGTCCTTTGGACGGGGTGACATCCCCGGCCCTGGCGGGCATCGGTAGCGGGGTGTTACTAGTGGTATCAGAGACTAGATTTAGGCAATTAATGATAGTATATGTGTTATTTATTTAATTTTAAATCTTTATCTAACCTATCTTGTTGATGTTGTAGGATGGTTGGGATGCTTAGAACCGTGAGGAAAGGGCAACAGTGGCACTCGCCTATCCGTATATACTTGGAGGACCTTTCAATTCCCCAGCCTGCCCTTAGCCAGTTATCTTTATGGAGGATAACAGTGATGATGAGGTTAACCCTATGGAGGATAGCAGTAAGGACGAGGTCCAAATCATTAAGCCACCCCTAATCCCAATGATAGACATAGGTTCTGACAGTGAAGATGAGGTGATAATAGTGGAGCTTGGACCCCACCCTTCTAATCCCAAGGTGGACTTAGCAGCAAATAGTGATGACCCGGGGGAGATAGACTATGAGTCTCCACCTAGGCCTTCTTTCCTTCCTTCTTTCAACCGAGTTGAGCCTGGTGAGAGTTCTAGGTGCCCTGGGAAGGAGCCAGTAGAGGGATTTGCTAGCAGGGATAGGGTGGATTTTTTTAAGAACTCTGGGGGATGGTTGTATGAGGCTGATGATGAGTATTCTGATGAGGACTAGGAGTTACTTTCATTTGGATGTTTATTTGTTTATTATTTTCAAGAACTTTTATGTCAAGGATTTTAATTCTACTTTCTGTCAAAATTTCAAATTTATGCAAGTCCATCTTTGAAAGAGAATTTGTTCCTTAGCCAAAATTTATTTCTGATTTCTATTAACATCTATTTAACTGTGAATGCATGTGCAACTAAAATGATTTAAACCTTAAATGGATACACTTATCATTTGGGGTATGGTTTAGAATGGCACCTAAGCATCGTGCAGCTTCAGCAGGTAGAAGGGTTCCAGAAGTCAATCAAGTGGCACCGGAAGTAGAAACAGCCCAGACGCAAGCACCCAACAGGGGTGAAGGGAATAGTCTGAATATGGGATTGGGGTCAGAAGTTCTAGTTAATGTGACCATGGGCCAGACATTCAGCAAGATGGCCGAGATTTTGCAGTCGATGACCGAGCGTTGGAACCTAAGGGGTGAAGACGAGGCTTTAGAGCGGTTCTTGAAGTATCAACCACCCGCCTTTATGGGCGAAGCGGAACAAGACCAGAAGGCTGAGTAATAGGTTGAGCAAATGGAGGATATATTCGCAATGCTCCAGTACACTGAGGAGCGGATGGTTAAGTTTGCAGCTTTCCGATTGAGAGAACCAGCTCGGGCGTGGTGGCAGCGAGTCCAAGACGACTGGGAGATGGACGAGCTTGGACTCGCTGGAATGGACGTGGTCTAACTTCATGGAAGCCTTCAGGGCGGAATATATCCCACAGTGGGTTGTGGAGAAGCGAGAAGACGAATTCCATAATCTGAGGCAGGGAAGCATGTCGATAGCCTAATACGTAGCCCAGTTCACTCAGTTGTCCAAATACTGCAAGCGATTGGTGGACACCGAGTAGAATAGGACGAGGCAGTTCGTCAAGGGGCTGAGACCGGAGCTGAGGAGAGCATTGGCACCTGCTACACCGATAACTTATTCGGGGGCTGTAGACGTAGCAACTCAAACGGAAAATGAGGATCGCAGCAGCATGGCGTCAAAACCCTTCCAACCGCCAAGGCAGCTACAGGGACATTACTTAAGACTGTAACCCTACAAACGCCCCGCCAATCACCAATGGTAGGACCGGGGGAAGTAAGACCGGATGGCACCGAGTGGACCTGCCCCGAATCTCCCGTCATATAGGCAGTGTGGAAGGAAAGGCCACACCGAAAGGAATTGTTGGTCTAAGGGTGGTGGAAAGAAATGCTATCATTATGGTGACCCGAACTACCTGAGAAACACCTGCCCCAAATTGCACCGAGTCGGGCAAGGAAACCCTGCTCAGAACCCGGGGCCCAACCGAGCCAACCCTACGGGAGCAGCCGGGAGTGGAGCACCGAAGCCGCAAGTGAAGACCAAGGTATTCACTCTCAATAGAGAGGAAGTTGGGGCCGATGCAGCGGTGGTAGAAGGTACGTTCACAATTTAAGGACGTTCCGTTAATGCTTTGATTAGTCCTGGCTCTACTCATTCCTATATAAGCAAGTTGTGTGCATGTCATTTAGGTTGGGATGGAGTGGAGTTACCTTACGCTTTAGTGGTGAGCACACCTCTGGGGAAAATGGTGTAAGCGGATCGGTATGTAAAAGAGTGTAAAGTTAATGTGGGGAGAGAAAGTCTGGAGAGAGATTTGATAGTGTTAGAAATTGAGGTTTATGACTTAATTTTAGGGATGGACAGGTTAGCCAAGCATGAGGCTAGCGTAGATTGTAAAAATAAGACAGTCCAGTTCGTCAGGCTGGGTTGTGATGTATTGGAATTTAATGGAAAAGGGGTGAAAGAACTCAAGTATTTTATTGTGGGGGCTAAGGCCCAGAAATTGTTAAAACAAGGGTGCCAAGGGTACCTGGCTTACGTGATAAACAATCCGAAGGACCAGTGCACTTTAGAGGACACAGAAGTAGTGAAGGATTTTCCCGATGTATTTTTCGGTGGAGCTTGATTCTTTACCTCCCGGCTGAGAAGTGGAATTCACCATGACATAGTTCCGGGAGCAAAACCAGTATCACGAACTCCGTACCGTATGGCAGTTGCAGAGTTGAAAGAATTGAAGGAGCAGCTTGAGGAGTTAGTGGGTCAAGGCTACATCAAACCTGGCACGTTGCTCTGGGGGGCGCCTATGCTATTTGTGAAGAAAAAGGACGACACTCTGAGGCTATGCATTGACTATCGGGGATTGAACAACTTGACGGTCAAGAACAAGTATCCCCTATCATTGATTGACGAGATATTCGACCAGTTGCAAGGATCCAGTTGCTACTCCAAGTTGGATCTGAGGCAAGGATACTACCAAGTGCAGATAAGAGAGAAAGATATCCCCAAGACAGCCTTCAACACCAGATATGGACATTATGAGTTCGTGGTGATGCCGTTCGGGGTAACTAACGCCCCAACAGTATTTATGGACCTGATGCACCGAGTGTTCCAACCCTATCTGGACAAGTTTGTGGTGGTCTTCATCGACGACATTTTGATCTACTCCAAGAGTCCAGAGGAGCATGCGGAGTATCTGATGCTCGTACTAGAGAAGCTTCGGGAGCACAAGCTGTACGCCAAGATCAGCAAGTACGAATTCCGGTTGGACAGTGTGCGGTTCCTTGGCCATGTGCTGACCAAGGAGAGAATCAAGGTGGACCTGGCAAAGGTTAAAGCGGTATCGACTGGAAGCTGCCAGAGAGTATCACCAAGATCCGGAATTTCTTAGGACTGGCTGGTTACTACCGAAGGTTTATCAAGGGATTTTTGACACTCGCATCGCCAATGACCCGATTATTACGAAAGGATGTTCCATTTTGTAACACCCCACTACCTAGACCCATCAGAGCTGGGGATGTCGCCCCGTCCAGAGGACAAGGGGTCTTTATAACTAGGTTACATGAAAATAAAATAAAATAAAGATTTTAAAATTAACCTTATTACAACCCAAAGGATAAGTACTGGAACAAATCCAAATAAACTATTCGCAACAATCTCTCAAAACATCACATAAAGTAAATAACACGAGTCTTCAAACCATAGGCAACATCTAGCTAATGACCTCCACAGTAAGATCTTCCTGAAAACATGGTATAAAAGGTGGTGAGATAAAAATCTCAGTAAGCCCGTGTGTGCTTTGAGTGTTTCAGGTAAAACAACTCATGTATGCAAGTTGTAAAAGTTTCATAAGGAAAAGGTGCTGGCAAGCAATAAATAAGTGTTGAAAATACAGAGTGGCGTTTCACTTTTCAAACTATACATGTGCACAATAAATACAACCACTCAAATAGGTAGCCATGGGTTACCACACGTTGGGCCCCAGGACTAAATAACAGTAAGAATGCCACACTTTGTGCAAGCTGACAAATGGTAGGTATACAGCCTACCAGGTGAGATACTCCTCCATCTCTACACCCAAACTTACCGGTTGTCCACTCCGGAACACACAGTCCACATGACTGAAACTTGCTAGCTCGGACCGGTATGACCTACCGGACTAGCATCCTATCCAGGAAAGACTCACCCCTCAGAGGTGGCCATCTACTGAGAGACTTAGCCTAACCCTTCAAAGACTAGTCCTGGTGGTCTACCCTTATTGAATACTCAACATTGATTGTTCTACATGGGAGAAAATTGATCATAATCCACTTTATTTAGAAATAGCAATTAAGGTTTCCTAAAAGTCTTGTCAAAGTTGGGTTTTGGAAAAAGGTTAGCATTTTGTGTAAAACTGCTTGTTTAACTTTCAAATGATTTCCTTGACTGAAATAAAAAGGGAAAACAGTCATTAATTGCCTTTACAAAATAAATGTCCGCATACATCGCATTTGCTTGCCACAATAACTTTTGGTCTTCACAAAACTCCATGCAGGAGCTTACCTGATTCTTTGCTCACTCAACTCAACCGTTTCCCAAGGCTGACCTAACCCCGCCTGGGGTAAACACAAAACATAAGGTTACATTCGAGCTATACCTGCCTTACATAAATAATTTCTTAGCTCAACTAATTACAACCACGACTAGCCATCACCCTAATGTCCTAAGCTTTAAGGCTACGTGACAAAGAATTTTATAAAATAAGTTTTAGTTGATAAGTTAAAATAACTTGGGGTTCTAAAATAATTGTTAACAAATCATAGACCCAATTAATAATTCTTGAGTGTTATTTTTAATAGATAAACTAAGGTTTGAATATTAAGTCCTAAATAGTATTAATAAATGGTGATTTAAAAATAGCTTTATTATAAATAAATATTTAATTACAAATAACAATTAATTATTTTTTAAATAGATAATAAATAATTAGTAATAAATAAAATTAATAATGAATGAATTATTTTAAATTTTAATTAATAAATAACAAATAGATTTTAATATAAATAATATTTTATTTATTACTATATATATTATTTTTAATAAAAGATCTCATTTATTTGATAAAGAAAATATTAATATTTTAATTAATGAACCACTCCAAATTTCCCTAGAGTTTCAAATTTTATAGAGAAAAATATAGTAGTATTCTATTCAAGGTAATAAAATTTGTTAATAAAAATAATCTAGCCTTAGCAAGAAAATACTTTTTCTCCATGGTTTTCCTATTGCTAGAAAGGATTCATGATCACATTCTCCATCATCAAACATTATATTAATCCATTCATGAACATACACTTGAACTATCTCATACCATCATATGGCCAAAATTCTACTAAGCATAACCATCCATCATGGTCTCCATGGAAGAATAAGAACATAAAAGCCTAATCACCTTTGGTGTGATAATATCTAATCATGCTTCAAACATCCATAAAATTCATTAAACATGAAGAACATACATTGATTCGAAAGGGAAACACATACATCCTAGTTATATACAACAATCATCATGTCCTAACTTCATCCCTTAATCCACATGCATATACTCAATCCCTTATCCATATTTCATTCTTCCTAACAATATCTAAGAGACAGGAATACTGAATTAAAAGGAGGATTAAAGAAAAAAAAATACTTGATTTGATGAACACTTCGATGAAGAATTAAGAAGGTCCACGCGATTGAGAGCCTTGAATGATCCAATGGAAAAACGGCCATGGTTGATGGTTGATCAACCATTTCGGTTGGAAGAGAGAGAGAGAGAGAGAGAGAGCATTAGAACAGTACAATCGAATGGAAGAAGATGAACAAGAAGGTTGTTCCTGACTTACCTTGTTGATGTTCTTGAGACCTTCAAAGAAAAATTAATTTTGATCCGCTCAAAAATTCTCGTTTGCGAGGTTTGAGTTATAAATACCAGAAATGAAGTTTAGTGATTAAATGGAAGTGTTTTTGAGTGTTTGAGAGTGATTGGAGGTGTTTAGAGTAGGGTTAGGCTTGAAGAAGGTTAGTGTGTGTTCTTGGTGTTCTAGGTGAAAATGGAGAGAATTTGGAAGAAGTGCTGCACGAATTTTGGTTGAAGGCTGGCCAAATGGTATGCAAAGAATGAGGGTTTCGGTTTTCAGCAAGAAGGAGAGAGAATGATCAGATTTTTTTGAAATTTAAATGGAGGAAATGGTGGAGATGTTTAAGGTAAGAGGTTAGCTATGGTGTTTTGATCAAGAGAGGTTTCTATGTCTTTCAATGGTGCCGGCTGAACAAGGGGTTTTTGCTGGAATGATTAAAGGTTAATGTTGCTCAAGGCTGGCCAAAATTCAGTCTTAAATGGCAGAGGAAATTCTAGTTTATTTGTCTAGTACAGGAGTGACTTTAATGGAGTAAAATGCAGAAATTATTTGAAGTTCAAAAAGAGTTTGAATGGAGTGATCTTAGGAGTGTTTTGTGGTGTGGCTATGGAGTCCTTATGCTCAAGGTGAGTGTGGGGTTAATGGTGTTCAGTCTATAGCTGAACAAGGATCAATTTTACAGAGGTTTGAAGGGTGATTTTCGGCCTAGGCTAGAAGGAAGCAAAGCTGGAAAATTCTGGTTTCAAGTTGTTCACGGTTTCGAATGTTGTTGAATTTTTGGTGCAGAATTTCTGCACTTCTTTCAGCCCAATTTGCAGCTGGTTCTTGAGGGGGTTTGAAGGTCTTCCAAGGTTGGTTTTTCAGCCTTATTTCTGGACAAATACAGAGGTGTTTTGCTGGCTTGAAGATGAAATAAAACAGCTTCATTTCCTTGATTGAAAGCTGCGAAATGCCCAGAAATTTTTTCTGGTTTGGTGCTGTTTGTGCAGTCCGGAAATTGCATAGATTTTCCCGCCTTCTAGCCACATGAAATGACCATTTTTCTGGCAGAAAATGAGCGGTTTTACTGGCTGAATTTTCGAAGAGAAGGTTTGTAAAATATCTGGAAAATTTCCAGATTTTCCCTTCACTAAGCTATGGACAACATGAAGGTGAAGTTGCAGGTTCTTTCATGGTGATTGATTTTCTCTTGGAAACCCTTCCTATTTCTTCTCCTACTTTCGGCCAACTTCCCAACCACCAAAGCTGCTTTTTGAATTTCATGGTGGAGGAG
This sequence comes from Voacanga thouarsii, assembly GCA_026120185.1. Lineage (NCBI taxonomy): Eukaryota > Viridiplantae > Streptophyta > Magnoliopsida > Gentianales > Apocynaceae > Voacanga > Voacanga thouarsii. The sequence goes on along the minus strand of JANUWF010001049.1, from coordinate 298,742 downwards.
TTATCACAGAATTTTTTTTTGGAATTTAAAAGAAAGGATTTAATGGTTTTGAATTATAAAGATGTTAGGACATGCTAGTGGTAATAGAAAGGACAAGAATTCCTCTAGAATTCTTTTTAGGACATGAGGATAAGATTTGGACATTCTCTTCATGTCTCCCCTAAGACAACATTCCTATCTCCATGAAATGCAAGAAAACAAAAATTCAAACTTAGCTAAAATAATCATGATAAAACTTAAATGATGGGATTCGAACTCATGACCTTAGAAATTAATTCACCAAGCTCTAACCACTAAACCACACTAACTCTTGTTCTTATCTTCTCACCCACATATTCTTCTTGTTTAATTCTCAAGCCATCTTCCTAATTTGACCTCAAGCAAAATTACCATTTTACCCCTCCTACTCCATAAGCATAACTAAGCATTTCAACCTATAATCCATAACTCTAAAGCACATAAAATCATTCAAAAACATATATATTTATGGAAAATAATATGATATGCATTCCCGACCCCCTTACTCTAGGGTTGGCTTTAGGTGGGGTTTCACATCCTCCCCTCCTTAGGAGAATTTCGTCCCGAAATTCAGACGCACCTTTATCTCAGATCGGGATACTTTCGCTTCACCCATTCTTCTGTTTCCCATGTGACATCTCGCGTGCCATGATGCTCCCACTGCACCTTTACCATCGAGATCTGCTTATTCCAGAGAGTCTTGATTCTTCGGTCGAATATCCTTACGGGTTTCTCCACATAGCTCAGGTCGGGTTGTAGCACTAACGGCTCATTGTTCAACACATGTACGGGATCGGCATTGTACTTCTTCAACTGCAATACATGGAATACATCGTGAATTCTCGTCAACCCATCTGGCAACTCCAATCGGTACGCCACCGGCCCAATTTTCTCTTTTATTGGAAACGGACCCAAATATCTCGGATTCAGCTTTCCCCCCTTCGGGTGCTTTAGAATTCTCCTATTTGATGTCAGTTTTAGGAAACACTGTCTCCCTCCTGAAATTCTAACATTCTCCGCCTATTGTCTGCATAACACTTTTGTCGACTCTGGGCAGCTTTCAACCTTTCCCTAATTAACTTGACCTTGTCCGACATTTCCTGAACATAGACTTCTCCCGATTTGCTTATATGTCCATCCTCTGACCAACTCCAGTATAGCGGTACTTGACACTTTCGTCCATATAGAGCTTCATACGGAGCCATTCCAATCGAAGTTTGATAACTGTTATTGTATGATAACTCGGCATACGACACACTTTCAATCCACTTATCCTCGAAATCCAATACACAGGCTCTCAGCATATCCTCTAATATCGGAATAACTCTTTCTGATTGTCCATCGATCTGTGGATGCGCCGTTGTACTGAACTTCAGACTAGAACCTATCGACTCTTGAAACTTGCCCTAAAATCGGGATGTAAATCTCGGATCACGATTAGACACAATACTTGAAGGTACTCCGTGCAATTTGACTATTTCCCGCGCGTAGGTCTGAGCCAATTTTTCCATTGAATCCCTTACATTCACGGGTATGAAATGCGCCGACTTGGTCAATCAATCTACCACTACCCATATAGCGTCCTTTTGGTTCCTTGCCATAGGGAGTCCGGTAACGAAGTCCATGGTCACCTCTTCCCATTTCCATTCCTGTACTGGAAGCGGTTGTAATAATCCTGCCACCTTTCTATGCTCTGCTTTGACCTTCTGACAGGTCAAGCATGTTGAAACATACTTCACCACGTTTTGCTTCATCCCGGGCCACCAGTAAGACTTTTTCAGATCTTCATACATCTTCACCTCTCCCAGATGAATGGCGTACTTGCTTTTATGCGCTTCCTCTAAAATTCTGTTCCTCAACTAGTGCTCCTCGGGTACACACAAACGATCTCGGAAGTACAACACTCCCACTCCGTCCTGTCGGAATTCACTGCCTTGCCATTTAAGCTCCTTATCCTTGAAAAATTGAAATTTCGCATTACTCTGCTGGGCCTCAACAATCTCCTACCTTAGATTTGGTATCAACTTCAGGTTGATAATAATAATCTTCTCTTCTTGCACCTCTGCTCTTCTGTCCAACACGTCCTGAACTACCTGGACCTCCTGTACCCTTAGCCTAGCCATTCTGACTTTCCGGCTCAGGGCATAGGCGATCACCTTCCTATCTTGCATCAAAACTGCTCCCAAGCCTTCCTTCGAGGCATCAGTATATAGTGCGTAAGGTTTATCTGCCTCCGGCAAACTCAACACAGGCGCTGTCATTAACCTCCGCTTCAACTCTTGAAAACTCTTTTCGCATTTTTCGTTCCAAACAAAAGGACATCCTTTCTCAGCAGCCGGGTCATAGGAGATGCTAACGTCGAAAATCCCTTAATAAACCTCCGGTAGTAGCCAGCCAACCCCAAAAAGCTTAGAATCTCGGTGATGTTCTCTGGTTACTTCCAGTCTGATACGGCTTCAACCTTCACTGGGTTTACTTTGATTCCCTCCTTAGTCACCACATGGCCAAGAAACGCCACCCTATCCAACCAAAACTCGCACTTGCTAAACTTGGTGTAAAGCTTGTGCTCCCTTAGCTTTTCTAGTACCAACTTCAAATGTTCTGCATGGTCCTCCAGGCTCTTGGAGTATATAAGTATGTCGTCGATGAAGACCACCACGAACTTGTCCTAGTAGGGCTGGAACACTCAATGCATTAGATCCATAAATACCGCGGGTGCATTGGTTACCCCGAAAGGCCTCACCACAAACTCATAATGACCATATCTTGTATTGAAGGCCGTCTTAGGAATATCCTCCTCTTTTATCCTTACTTGATAGTAGCCTTGCCTCAAATCCAGTTTTGAGTAACAACTGGACCCTTGCAACTGGTCGATCAGCTCGTCAATTAACGGCAGAGGATATTTATTTTTGATGGTCAGGTTGTTCAAGCCTCGGTAGTCAATACACAACCTTAAAGTCCCGTCCTGTTTCTTTACAAATAGCACAGGTGCTCCCCAGGGTGACGTGCTAGGTTTGATATAGCCTTGCCTCACCAACTCCTCTAGCTTCTCCTTTAATTCCTTCAACTCTACCAGTGCCATACAATACGGGGTTCGAGACATCGATTCCGCTCCTGGGACTAGATCAATGGTGAACTCAACTTCTCGCTTGGGAGGTAGAGAAGTGAGTTTTGCAGGGAACACGTCGGGGAAATCCTTTACCATCTCGGTATCCTCCAGAGTGCACTGGTCCTTCGGCTTGTTTATCACATAAGCCAAATATCCTTGACATCCTTGCCTCAACAATTTACGGGCTTTAGCCCTAGCTATCAAAAACTTCAGTTCTTTTACTTTCTCGCCATTGAACTCCAACACATCACATCCTAGTCTAATGAACTGAACTGACTTATTCTTACAGTCTACTCTAGCACCATACTTCGCTAACTAATATATCCCCAATATTAAATCATAATCATCAATAGCTAAGACTATTAGATCTCCCTCCAAGCTTTCTCTCCCTACTTCAACTTTACAATTTTGCACATACCGATCCGATTGCACCATTTTCCCCAAAGGCGTACTTACTATCAAAGTAAAAGGCAGTTCTACACCATCCCAACCCAATTGATATGTATAATTCTTATTTAAATAGGAATGGGTAGATCCAGGGTCTATCAATGCATTAACGGAATGACCTTGGATAGTAAACGTACCTTCCACTACTGTTGCATCAGCTCCAACCTCCTCCCGGTTGAGAGCGAAAACTTTTGCTTTCACCTGCGGCTTCTGCGTTCCGCTCCCGGAAGCTCCCGAGGTATTGGCTCGATTGGGCCCCGATTTCTGAGCTGGGTTCCCCTGCCCGATCCGGAGAAGTTTAGGGCAGGCGTTCAGCAGATGATTCGGGTCACCGCCGTGGTAGCACTTCCGCTCAACTCCTTTAGACCAACAATTTTTCTCAATGTGGCCCCTTTTTCCATAGTGTTGGCATAATGGAATATTCTTCGCCGGACCAACTGGTGTTGTTCAGGCTTGCTTTCCCCGATTCTGCCATTGCTGGTTGGCAGGATGCTTGTTAGGTTGCTGCCTCTGAAAAGGTCTTGGCAGCAGTCTTGTCGATACGAACGGTCGTGAAGCCAATCGGTTGCGATCTTCATTCTCGGTACGGGTGGCTGCGTCCATAGCCCCCGAATAAGTCACCGGTGGAGAGGGTGCTAACGCCCTTCTTAACTCTTGCCTTAATCCCTTAACAAATTGCCTCATTCTGTTTTGTTCAGTATCCACCAGCCTCTTGCAGTACTTTGACAGCTGCGTGAACCGGGCGGCGTATTAGGCTACCGTCATGCTTCCTTGCTTTAGGTTCTGGAACTCATCTTCCCATTTCTCCACTATCCACTGAGGGATATATTCTGCCCGGAATGCTTCCACAAAATTAGCCCATGTCCAGTCTCGGTCAATCATCTCCCAACCGTCCTGAACCCATTGCCAACACGCCCGAGATGGACCCCTCAGCCGGAACGCAGCGAACTTCACCATTCGCTTCTCTGTGTACTGGAGCGTAGCAAAGATGTCATCCATTTGCTCCACCCATTGCTCCACTTTTTGGTCTTGTTCGGCCTCCCCCAAGAAAATAGGAGGTTGAAATTTCAGAAACCGCTCCAATGCCTCGTCTTCCCCTTTTGAATTTCTTGGCTCTGTCAAGGTTTGCAAAATCTCCGTCACCTTGTGGAATGCTTGCGTCATCGTTGCGCTAACCGGTTCTTCCGATCCCACTTTCGGCCCCATTTCGTTGTCATCCCCTTGATTTGGTGATGACATTTGAGTTGCATCAACCTCTGGTGTCACAGGCTCTGCCTCAGGAACCCTTCTGCTAGATGTGGCTGCGCGACGTCTGGGTGCCATTCTAAACCATTCCCCAGATAATGAGTTCTGCATCAAAGTTAAAAATATCCAAATTGAGCATGCATTCCCATTCAACGTTAAGCAGAAGAAAATTAGATGCAAATTTTGTATGAAGAATTGCATATAAATTTTTCTCAAAACTTAGAGTACCCTAGGTACTCTTATTTGCATAAATTTTGAAATAAAGCAATAAAGATGCATGGACTCCTAGCATAGGAGTTTATGAAAGATTGCAAATAAAACACCCTAAAAATAGCAGAACTTGGCCTCCCTAATCCTCATCAGAATCTTCAATGTCGGCATCATATAACCGCCCCCCAGAATTCCTAGTGAAGTCTATCCCAGCCCCACTTGCGAACCCATCTATGGGCTCCTTCCCGGGTCTCCTAGAACTCTCCCCAGTCTCAACTTGATTGGGTGGGGTTACAAAGGAAGGTCTAGGTGGAGATTTATAATCTATCTCCCCTGGGTCATCACTGTCAGCAGTCAAGTCCACTATGGGGCTAGGAGGATGGGGAACATATTCTATGTCTATCTCCTCGTCATCACTGTCAGTAACCAAGTCGATCACGGGTATTGGAGGTGGCTCGATGATCCAGACCTCATCATCACTACTATCATCCAGGGCAATGATTGGCTGGGGTGCAGGCTGAGGCACTGGTAAGTCCTCCGGGTAGATAGGAATGGGAGGGTGCCATTGCTGCCCTTTCCTTGTGGTTCTAGTCATCCTAACCATCCTACAGCACAAACAAGATAGGTCAGATAAAATATTTGAACTTAATAAATCAAAACATATAATATCAATACTTGCCTAAACCTAGTCTCTAATACCACTTGTATCACCCCACTACCTAGGCCCATCAGGGCCGGGGATGTCGCCCCGTCCAGAGGACAAGGGATCTTTATAACTAGGTTACATGAAAATAAAATAAAATAAAGACTTTAAAATTAACCTTATTACAACCCAAAAGATAAGTACTGGAACAAATCCAAATAAACTATTCGCAACAATCTCTCAAAACATCACATAAAGTAAATAACATGACTCTTCGAAGCATAGGCAACATCTAGCTAATGACCTCCACAGTAGGATCTTCCTGAAAACATGGTATAAAAGGTGGTGAGATAAAAATCTCAGTAACCCCGTGTGTGCTTTGAGTGTTTCAGGTAAAACAACTCATGTATGCAAGTTGTAAAAGTTTCATAAGGAAAAGGTGCTGGCAAGCAATAAATAAGTGTTGAAAATAAAGAGTGGCGTTTCAATTTTCAAACTATACATATGCACAATAAATATAACCACTCAAATGGGTAGCCACGGGTTACCACACGTTGGGCCTCAGGACTAAATAACAGTCAGAATGCCACACATTGTGCAAGCCGAAAAAAGGTAGGTATACAGCCTACCAGGTGAGATACTCCTCCATCTCTATACCCAAACTTACCGGTTGTCCATTCCGGAACACACAGTCCACATGACTGAAACTTGCTAGCTCGGACCGGTATGACCTACCGGACTGGCATCCTATCGAGGAAGGACTCACCCCAAAGAGGTGGCCACCTACTGAGAGACTTACCCTAACCCTTCAAAGACTAGTCCTGGTCGTCTACCCTTATTGAGTACTCAACGTTGATTGTTCCACTTGGAAGAAAATTGATCATAATCCGCTTTATTTAGAAATAGCAATTAAGGTTTCCTAAAAGTCTTGTCAAAGTTGGGTTTTAGAAAAAGTTTAGCATTTTGTGTAAAACTGCTTGTTTAACTTTCAAATGATTTCCTTGACTGAAATAAAAAGGGAAAACAATCCTTAATTGCCTTTACAAAATAAATGTCCGCATACATCGCATTTGCTTGCCACAATAACTTGTGGTCTTCACAAAACTCCATGCAGGAACTTATCTGATTCTTTGCTCGCTCAACTCAACCGTTTCCCAAGGATGACCTAACCCCGCCTGGGGTAAACACAAAACATAAGGTTATATTCGAGCTATACCTGCCTTACATAAATAATTTCTTAGCTCAACTAGTTACAACCATGACTAGCCATGACCCTAATGTCCTAAGCTTTAAGGCTAGGTGACAAAGAATTTTATAAAATAAGTTTTAGTTCATAAGTTAAAATAACTTGAGGTTCTAAAATAATTGTTAACAAATCATAGATCCAATTAATAATTCTTGAGTGTTATTTTTAATAGATAAACTAAGGTTTGAATATTAAGTCCTAAATAGTGTTAATAAATGGTGATTTAAAAATAGCTTTATTATAAATAAATATTTTATTACAAATAACCTTTAATTAATGTTTAAATAGATAATAAATATTAGTAATAAATAAAATTAATAATGAATGAATTATTTTAAATTTTAATTAATAAATAACAACTAGATTTTAATATAAATAATATTTTATTTATTACTATATATATTATTTTTAATAAAAGATCTCATTTATTTGATAAAGAAAATATTAATATTTTAATTAATGAACCACTCCAAATTTCCCTAGAGTTTCGAATTTTATAGAGAAAAATATAGCAGTATTCTATTCAAGGTAATAAAATTTGTTAATAAAAATAATCTAGCCTTAGCAAGAAAATACTTTTTCTCCACGGTTTTCCTATTGCTAGAAAGGATTCAGGATCACATTCTCCATCGTCAGACATTATATTAATCCATTCACGAACATACACTTGAACTATCTCATACCATCACATGGCCAAAATTCTACTAAGCATAACCATCCATCATGGTCTCCATGGAAGAATAATAACATAAAAGGCTAATCACCTTTGGGGTCATAATATCTAATCATGCTTCAAACATCCAAAAAATTCATTGAGCATGAAGAACATACATTGATTCGAAAGGGAAACACATACATCCTAGTCATATACAACAATCATCATGTCCTAACTTCATCCCTTAATCCACATGCATATACTCAATCCCTTATCCATATTTCCTTCTTCCTTTCAATATCTAAGGGACATGAATATTGAAATAAAAGAAGGATTAAAGAAAAAAAAATACTTGATTTGATGAACACTTCGATGAAGAATTAAGAAGGTCCACGCGATTGAGAGCCTTGAATGATCCAATGGAAAAACGGCCATGGTTGATGGTTGATCAACCATTTCGGTTGGAGAGAGAGGAGAGAGAGAGAGAGAGAGAGAGAGAGAGAGAGAGAGAGAGAGAGCATTATTAGAACAGTACAATCGAATGAAAGAAGATGAACAAGAAGGTTGTTCTTGACTTACCTTGTTGATGTTCTTGAGACCTTCAAAGAAAAGTTAATTTTGATCCGCTCGAAAAATCTCGTTTGCGAGGTTTGAGTTATAAATACCAGAAATGAAGTTTAGTGATTAAATGGAAGTGTTTTGGAGTGTTTACGAGTGATTGGAGGTGTTTAGAGTAGGGTTAGGCTTGAAGAAGGTTAGTGTGTGTGCTTGGTGTTCTAGGTGAAAATGGAGAGAATTGGGAAGAATTGCTGCACCAATTTTGGTAGAAAGGCTGGCCAAATGGTATGGAATGAATGAGGGTTTCGGTTTTCAGCAAGAAGGAGAGAGAATGATCAGATTTTTTTGAAATTTAAATGGAGGAAATGGTGGAGATGTTTAAGGTAAGAGGTTAGCTATGGTGTTTTGATCAAGAGAGGTTTCTATGTCTTTCAATGGTGCCGGCTGAACAAGGGGTTTTTGCTGGAATGATTAAAGGTTAATGTTGCTCAAGGTTGGCCAAAATTCATTCTTAAATGCCAGAGGAAATTTTGGTTTATTTGCCTAGTACAGGAGTGACTTTAATGGAGTAAAATGCAGAAATTATTTGAAGTTCAAAAAGAGTTTGAATGGAGTGATCTTAGGAGTGTTTTGTGGTGTGGCTATGGAGTCCTTATGCTCAAGGTGAGTGTGGGGTTAATGGTGTTCAGTCTATAGCTGAACAAGGATCAATTTTACAGAGGTTTGAAGGGTGATTTTCGGCCTAGGTAAGAAGGAAGCAAAGCTGGAAAATTCTGGTTTCAAGTTGTTCACGGTTTCGAATGTTGTTGAATTTTTGGTGCAGAATCTCTGCACTTCTTTCAGCCTGATTTGTAGCTGGTTCTTGAGGGGGTTTGAAGGTCTTCCAAGGATGGTTTTTCGGCCTTATTTCTGGACAAATAAAGAGGGGTTTTGCTGGCTTGAAGATGAACTAAAACTGCTTCATTTCCATGATTGAAAGCTGCGAAATGCCCAGGATTTTTTTCTGGTTTGGTGCTGTTTGTGCAGTCCGAAAATTGCACAGATTTTCCAGCCTTCTAGCCACATGAAATTACCATTTTTCTGGCAGAAAATGAGTGGTTTTACTGGTTGAATTTTCGAAGGGAAGGTCTGCAAAATATCTGGAAAATTTCCAGATTTTCCCTTCACTAAGCTATGGATAACATGAAGGTGAAGTTGAAGGTTCTTTCATGGTGATTGATTTTCTCTTGGAAACCCTTACTATTTCTCCTCCTACTTTTGGCCAACTTCCCAACCACCAAAGCTGATTTTTTGAATTTCATGGTGGAGTTATCACAGAATTTTTTTTTGGAATTTAAAAGAAAGGATTTAATGGTTTTGAATTATAAAGATGTTAGGACAAGCTAGTGGTAATTGAAAGGACAAGAATTCCTCTAGAATTCTTTTTAGGACATGAGGATAAGATTAGGACATTCTCTTCATGTCTCCCCTAAGACAACATTCCTATTTCCATGAAATGCAAGAAAACAAAAATTCAAACTTAGCTAAAATAATCATGATAAAACTTAAATGATGGGATTCGAACTCATGACCTTAGAAATTAATTCACCAAGCTCTAACCATTAAACCACACTAACTCTTGTTCTTATCTTCTCACCCACATATTCTTCTTGTTTAAATCTCAAGCTATCTTCCTAATTTGACCTCAAGCAAAATTATCATTTTACCCCTCCTACTCGATAAGCATAACTAAGCATTTCAACCTATAATCCATAACTCTAAAGCATATAAAATCATTCAAAAACATATTTATTCATGCAAAATAATATGATATGCATTCCCGACCCCCTTACTCTAGGGTTGGCTTTAGGTGGGGTTTCACACATTTGTATGGAACGAGAAGTGCAAGAAAAGATTTCAGGAACTGAAGTGCAGACTGATGACAACACCAGTATTGAGTCTACCGGAGGAAGGGAAACCCTACGCACTATATACCGATACTTCAAAAGATAGACTGGGAGCAGTGTTGAAGCAGGATCGGAAGGTGATCGCTTACGCTTCTCAGAAACTAAGACCTCATGAAGTCAACTACCCCACTTATGATTTGGAACTAGCAGCTATAATGTTTGCCCTAAAGAAATGGCGACACTACCTGTATGGAGCCGAATATGAGGTGTTCACCGACCATAAGAGTCTGAAGTATATCTTCGCTCAAATGGATCTGAATTTGAGGTAGCGAAGGTGGTTGGAATTCCTGGAGGAATAACATTGTCCGATCAACTACCATTCCGGGAAGGCCAATGTTGTGGCGGACATCCTAAGCAGAAAGGTTGGGATGGCTAGATTAAGGGTGCAGGAAATACAAGCAGTTCAAGATGAGTTGGACAGAAGGGTGGAAGTGCAACGCAAGGGAATTGTCATTAACAATTTGAAGTTGGTGCCGGATCTGAAGAAGGAAAGCGTGGGCGCTCAGCAAAGTAATGCCGAGTTTCAACTTTTCAAGGACAAGGAGCTTAGGCGGCCGAGCCATGAATTTCATCTAGACCATGGAGATTAATCTCTTTGGAACCTTCTACAACTCCTACCCATTTTCAGCCCACTAGATGTCTTACTCTTAGACAGTTTTGAACTTTCAAAGCCATAGCACTTTGTTGGAATTTTCTGGAATAGAATTGGTTGAATAAATTGAACAACTTAATGAATTGAGAAGCAAGGAAAACTAAGGATCAAGAAGGGTATGAATTCTCTTAGAAATTTTTGTAGGGCACAAGAGTAGGATTAGGATACTCTTATCATGACTCCCTTAGGACAACACCTCTACTCTTCCCTAAAGCATACAAGGCCGAAAATAGCCTCCCTAAATAAAAATAAAATACAACCATGCAAAAACTCAAATGATGAAATTTGAACCCAAAGCCTCAAGAATTAATTCCTGATTTATAATAATACCATACCTTGGCTTTCTAATTCATGGTTTTCCTTAAAAAGAGTTTTCTAAAATGTTTAAGAGAAAGAATAGTTCTTGATAAAGGTGTTAGTTTGACAAAACAATTTAGAGAATACACATCCACGTTTACATCCTAAATAATCATAGATCAACAATAGCTTTATAAAGCTTTACAACATTCGACTTGCCACCACAAGCATTTAACAAAAGAGTTTATGCAAGAATTTACTTGATATGCCTCAGATAAACAAGATAAAAATCAACTGCTTGCTTCCTTCAAATAACCTCCTGATCTAGAATCACATAATATCACGATCAGGGTCTCAATCGACTTATGCATGCATTTAAACTCATTTATTCCCATAACAAATCATGATCCATCATCTAACTTCAAATAAACCACCCTTTCCTTGAAGTACATACACCATGACCATATATCCATCAAAGACATGAGCAATATATCAAAAAGGTCTTGACTTAACTATCACAATTCACATCCATCATTATCACATCAAATATAGCATCGCTATGTATTGAACATGTTTAATACGATACTTATCTCAAAATATTCATCTATCCCAGCTAAACACATTCATCATGCTATCATACTTCCATAGACATAATCTGTCACATTAAACCTTAGCTTCGACATCAAGGGTAAGAATTCCTTTACCTTACAACCCCCGGATTAACAAGATCTCGATGTTCCTATGGTGATTGTCCCGGGCAGAAAAATCTACACAGAAATTCCAGCAAGTCATGCAAAAGACTAACAAGAAATTCCAGCTTTGTTTCTTCCTCACCCTTTTCCGAAACTCACTCCATCTTTCTGTAAAACTGACCATGGTCAGCTATGAACTGAACTTCATCATCCCCACCGTTGTTTTGCACGAAAAGAGCTCCATGGCGACCCCTTAAATCACTCCATCAATTGCTGCAATCAAGCCTTCATTGGGAGTCCAAAATTCCAGCACTTATTTCATCAAACTTCCATGGATTAAGCCTCAACTATCCAGAGAATTTCCTCACCATTACACTCCATAATTTGTCCACCCTAAAGCTCATTCAAACATCATTTAACTCAGCAAAATTCCAGCAAAACCAGTCGGCCATTGAAGCTCCCAAAAGACCTCCCTCAACCAAGAACTTCTTACTATATTTGCTACCATAATTCACTCCATAAACTTCTCCTTTTGAATTTCAAACAACCTGCTTTCCTTCTTCTCCAAAATCTGAAATCAATTACCAGAATTCTCCAATCTATTCGGCCACCCTTCCCAAGCAAAATTTCGGCCAGCTTTCTTCTATTCTCTCCATTCTCTCCAAATCTCCAAGAACACCAAGAACACACACCACCATTCTCCACACCTAAGACCACTCTAAACCTCTTCAATCTTCTCCAAAAACTCTAGATCACACCTACTCATCCTCATGAATCCATTTCTGTAATTTATAACATCAAACAATAAAATCAATATTTTACTTTCGAATAAAAAATCAGAATTTTCATTGAAGGCTCAAGAATACTCTCAAGGTAAGCATGAACAATTAACTTCATCTTCCTTCCCCTTCAACCATTAACGAAATACACTAATAATCTTTCTCTCTCTCTCTCTCTCTCTCTCTCTCTCTCGGCCGAATGGTTACTCCAACCATGGCCATTTTTCTTCTTTCTCCTTGGGCGGATCAAGCTTTCCAAGCGTAAGAATTCTTTTGAAACTTCTTCAAGGTAGTCATCATTTAAGTAAGTCTCTTCAATCTTCCCTTTAAATTCGAGATTCATGTCTCTTGGATGTTGTTAGATGAGGATGGAATATATTTGGAGATTGAGTATGTGTTTATATGATTGAGTTGGGATTGAAGCATGAGAATGAATGTGTTTATATGATGGAGTTAGGATTGATGGATGAGGATGATTGGTCTTGCTTGAATTTTTAGGGTTTGTTGCATGTCTTCATGTCATGAGTAGTATAAATGAATAAGCATGATAGATATTATGTCACCTTTGGTGAATAGGTTTTTATGATCGTGTGTCCATATTGAAGCCACGAACATGAATATGTTTAGTGGAGTTTGGTTCATGTGTTGGTAGATTTGGATCAATACTTTTATTCATGATTTGGATGGTTTGTTGATTGGTGTAGAGTGTATGTTCATGTTTATGGATAGCAATAGGAATTATGATCATGACCTTATTGTTCCTAATCTATTTAAGTTAGCCAATTTTATTTCATTAATAAAAAAAATTAATACTATATTTCTTCTAGAGATTTCGAAAACCCTAGGAAAATGTGGGTTTGGATTGTTATATGAAATAATGATATTTTAACCAAATAAATTATATCTTTTGTTAAGATTAAAATATAAAAATATTATATATAATAATAACATTAAATAAAAATTTTTATATAAATAATCATGATAGGTAAAATATTAATCTTGTAAGTCATATATTCATAAATACTAGTAAAAATTTATCTATTATCCTTTTAATCAAACATATTAAAATTTACTTATTAATAATTTTATTTACCAATTATTTTCTAACCATTAATTATTAATAGACTATTATTTTAAATAATATCATCAAGGACCTAGGACCCTTCATCAAATAAAGCATAGTTTATTTATAGCAAGATTTAAACCTACAACTTATTAGTAACTATTTCACAAATCCTAGTTATTTTATTATCAAGCTAGATTTATTTTATAAAATCCTTTTGATTATCTAGCCTTAAAGTCTGGAACACTAGGGTCATGATTGTAGTAAGTGGAGTTAGGATTATTTATGAAAGCAAATTTTTGCTTGAGTTTGATTATGGCTTATGTTTACCCTATGCGAGGTTAGGTCAGCTTTTGGAGATCTCTAATTTATCTCGAGCAAATGATCAGGTAAGCTCCTACATAAAACTTGTTTGTTGTAAAAAGTTATTATGGCACGCTAAACACGAAGTTTGTGAATACTGATTTGGTAAAGGCAATTAGGGACTATTTCCTTTCTTGTTTCAGTCAAACCAATTATTTGAAAAATAACAAGCAGTTTTATTCAAAAACTAAACTGTTTCTAAAATTAATTTTAACAAGAACTTTGGAAACCCTTGATTGCCATTTTCAAGTAAAGCTAAGTTTTATCAATTTTCTCCCAAATGGGATAAACAACATTGAGTACTCAATAAGGGTAGGCTAGTAGTACTACTTTTGAAGAGCAAGGTGAGTCTTGTAGCAGGAGGTCACCTCCAGAAGATGAACTCAACTTAGAGAAACGTCAGTACTACTTAGTCATGCCGATCCGAGCTAGAAGGTTCAGTCATATGTACTGTGTGTTACCGGAGTGGACAACCGATTTTATTTTGGTGTAGAGAAGGAGAAGTATCTTACCCGGTAGGCCAATCACCTACCTTTTGGTCAGTCTGCACACAGTGTGGCATTCTAACCGTTGTATAGTTATGGGGCCCAACGTGTGGTAACCAATGGCCGCCCTCTTGGGTGGTTGATTTTATTATACATGTATGGTTGGAAAAGCCAAAATGCCACTCTTGATTTTGAACATTGTTTGCTTGCCAGTATTTTTCTTATGAAGTTCTTACACATTGCATTCATGAACTGTTTTCATTGGACACTCAAAGCACACATGGACTTACTGAGATTTTTATCCCATCACCCCTTTTGCCATGTTTTCAGGTCGGTCCTACTGTGGAGATGAGTAGATAGTTTGTGCTTACTTTGAAGGCCTTGTGTTATTTTCTTTATGTATTGCTTTGATAGACGAGAGTATTCAATGTATTTATGGATTTATCTTGAATTTTTTTATTGTAATAAGTTTTAATTTTAAAGTATTATTTTATTTTTGTTTGTGTAACCTAGTTATAAAGACCCCTTGTCCTTTGGACGGGACGACATCCCCGGCCCTGTTAGGCTTAGGTAGTAGGGTGTTACAGTAGCATACTTTTATTTTTGAGCTTGTTCATGTATTGTTTGGGTTGTAAGAAGTTTTAATTTTGAATTATTTCTTTTTTTTTTATTTTGTGTGTCTTAGTTATAAAGACCCCTTGTCCTATGGACGAGATGGTATCCCTAGCTCTAATGGGGGCATAGGTAGTAGGATGTTACAAGTGGTATCAGAGGCTAAGTATAGGCAATTATTGACAGTAGATACTTTATTTCATTAAAGTTAAATTCTCTTGACTAATTTATCTTATTTATGTTGTTGGATGGTTAGAATGATTTGAATTGCTAGGAATGGGCATCAATAGCATCTACTAATCCCTATCAACCTGGAAGATTTACCAGTGCCACAACCTGTACCACAACCCGCACCTCAACCAGTCATACCCATGGAGGAGAGTAATAATGATGAGGTTTAGATTATTAAGCCACCTCGAATACCTGTAATAGACTTAGTTACCAATAGTGAGGATGAGGAATTTGACATGGAGTATGTCCCCCTCCCACCTAGCCCTGTGATTGACTTGTCTACTGATAGTGATGACCCTTGGGAGATAGACTACGAATCTCCACCTAAACCATCTTTTGTATCCCCACCCAACCATGTTGAAACTGGGGAGAGCTCTAGGAGGCTCGGGAAGGAGCCATTGGACTATGAGTTTGTAAATTGGGCAGGGATAGACCTTTCTAGGAATACCAGAGGATGGTTATATGATGCTAACACCGAAGATTCTGATGAGGATTAGTGGGGCTAAGTTCTGCTATGCTTAAGATCTTTTTATTTACAGCTTTTAATAAACTCCTGTGCTAGGGTTCCAATTATGGTTAATGCTTTATTTCAAAAACTAATGCAAATAAGAGTACTTGGTATACTCTAATCTTGAAAATTGCAATTCTTTATGCAAACCTTGCATCTATTTTCTTTTACTTAAGCCTGAATGTGAATGCATGCTCGATTTGAATGTTTTAAACTTTGATGCGTAAACTCATTATTTGGGGCATGGTTTAGAATAGCACCAAAATATCATGCAGCAACAACCAACAGAAGGGTTCTTGAGGCAGAACCCGTGACCCGATTATTGCGAAAGGATGTTCCATTTTGTAACACCTCACTACCTAGGCCCATCAGGGCTGGGGATGTCGCCCCATCCAGAGGATAAGGGGTCTTTATAACTAGGTTACATGAAAATAAAATAAAATAAAGACTTTAAAATTAACCTTATTACAACCCAAAAGATAAGTACTGGAACAAATCTAAATAAACTGTTCGCAACAATCTCTCAAAACATCACATAAAGTAAATAACATGAGTCTTCGAAGCATATGCAACATCTAGCTAATGACCTCCACAGTAGGATCTTCCTAAAAACATGTTATAAAAGGTGGTGAGATAAAAATCTCTGTAAGCCCGTGTGTGCTTTGAGAGTTTCAGGTAAAACAACTCATGTATGCAAGTTGTAAAAGTTTCATAAGGAAAAGGTGCTGGCAAGCAATAAATAAGTGTTGAAAATAAAGAGTGGCATTTCACTTTTCAAACTATACATGTGCACAATAAATACAACCACTCAAATAGGTAGCCATGGGTTACCACACGTTGGGCCCCAGGACTAAATAACAGTCAGAATGCCACACTTTGTGCAAGCTGTCAAAAGGTATGTATACAGCCAACCAGGTGAGATACTCCTCCATCTCTACACCCAAACTTACCGGTTGTCCACTCCGGAACACACAGTCCACACGATTGAAACTTGCTAGCTCGGACCGGTATGACCTACCGGACTGGCATCCTATCCAGGAAGGACTCACCCCTCAGAGGTGGCCACCTACTGAGAGACTTACCCTAACCCTTCAAAGACTAGTCCTGGTGGTCTACCCTTATTGAGTACTCAACGTTGATTGTTCCACTTGGGAGAAAATTGATCATAATCCGCTTTATTTAGAAATAGCAATTAAGGTTTCCTAAATGTCTTGTCAAAGTTGGGTTATAGAAAATGTTTAGCATTTTGTGTAAAACTGCTTGTTTAACTTTCAAATGATTTGCTTGACTGAAATAAAACGGGAAAACAGTCCTTAATTGCCTTTACAAATTAAATACCCACATACATCGCATTTGCATGCCACAATAACTTTTGGTCTTCACAAAACTCCATGCAGGAACTTACCTGATTCTTTGCTCGCTCAACTCAACCATTTCCCAAGGCTGACCTAAACCCGCCTGGGGTAAACACAAAACATAAGGTTACATTCGAGCTATACCTGCCTTACCTAAATAATTTCTTAGCTTAACTAATTACAACCACGACTAGCCATGACCCTAATGTCCTAAGCTTTAAGGCTAGGTGACAAAGAATTTTATAAAATAAGTTTTGGTTGATAAATTAAAATAACTTGGGGTTCTAAAATAATTGTTAACAAATCATAGACCCAATTAATAATTCTTGAGTGTTATTTTTAATAGATAAACTAAGGTTTAAATATTAAGTCCTAAATAGTATTAATAAATGGTGATTTAAAAATAGCTTTATTATAAATAAATATTTAATTACAAATAACCTTTAATTAATTTTTAAATAATAATAAATAATTAGTAATAAATAAAATTATTAATGAATGAATTATTTTAAATTTTAATTAATAAATAACAAATAGATTTTAATATAAATAATATTTTATTTATTACTATATATATTATTTTTAATAAAAGATCTCATTTATTTGATAAAGAAAATATTAATATTTTAATTAATGAACCACTCCAAATTTCCCTAGAGTTTCGAATTTTATAGAGAAAAATATAGTAGTATTCTATTCAAGGTAATAAAATTTGTTAATAAAAATAATCTAGCCTTAGCAAGAAAATACTTTTTCTCCATGGTTTTCCTATTGCTAGAAAGGATTCATGATCACATTCTCCATCATCAAACATTATATTAATCCATTCATGAACATACACTTGAACTATCTCATACCATCACATGGCCAAAATCCTACTAAGCATAACCATCCATCATGGTCTCCATGGAAGAATAATAACATAAAAGCCTAATCACCTTTGGTGTCATAATATATAATCATGCTTCAAACATCTATAAAATTCATTAAGCATGAAGAACATACATTGATTCGAAAAGGAAACACATACATCCTAGTCATATACAACAATCATCATGTCCTAACTTCATCCCTTAATCCACATGCATATACTCAATCCCTTATCCATATTTCATTCTTCCTATCAATATCTAAGAGACATGAATACTGAATTAAAAGAAGGATTAAAGAAAAAAAATACTTGATTTGATGAACACTTCGATGAAGAATTAAGAAGGTCCACGCGATTGAGAGCCTTGAATGATCCAATGGAAAAACGGCCATGGTTGATGGTTGATCAACCATTTAGGTTGGAAGAGAGAGAGAGAGAGAGAGAGAGAGAGAGAGAGAGAGAGAATTATTAGAACAGTACAATCGAATGGAAGAAGATGAACAAGAAGGTTGTTCTTGACTTACCTTGTTGATGTTCTTCAGACATTCAAAGAAAAGTTAATTTTGATCTGCTCGAAAATTCTCGTTTTCGAGGTTTGAGTTATAAATACCAGAAATGAAGTTTAGTGATTAAATGGAAGTGCTTTGGAGTGTTTGCAAGTGATTGGAGGTGTTTAGAGTAGGGTTAGGCTTGAAGAAGGTTAGTGTGTGTTCTTGGTGTTCTAGGTGAAAATGGAGAGAATTTGGAAGAAGTGCTGCACGAATTTTGGTTGAAGGCTGGCCAAATGGTATGCAAAGAATGAGGGTTTCGGTTTTCAGCAAGAAGGAGAGAGAATGAACAGATTTTTTTGAAATTTAAATGGAGGAAATGGTGGAGATGTTTAAGGTAAGAGGTTAGCTATGGTGTTTTGATCAAGAGAGGTTTCTATGTCTTTCAATGGTGCCGGCTGAACAAGGGGTTTTTGTTGGAATGATTAAAGGTTAATGTTGCTCAAGGCTGGCCAAAATTCAGTCTTAAATGGCAAAGGAAATTCTGGTTTATTTGCCTAGTACAAGAGTGACTTTAATGGAGTAAAATGCTGAAATTATTTGAAGTTCAAAAAGAGTTTGAATGTAGTGATATTAGGAGTGTTTTGTGGTGTGGCTATGGAGTCCTCATGCTCAAGGTGAGTGTGGGGTTAATGGTGTTCAGTTTATAGCTGAACAAGGATCAATTTTACAGAGGTTTGAAGGGTGATTTTCGGCCTAGGCTAGAAGGAAGCAATGCTGGAAAATTCTGGTTTCAAGTTGTTCATGGTTTCGAATGTTGCAGAATTTTTGGTGCAGAATTTCTGCACTTCTTTCAGCCCGATTTGCAGCTGGTTCTTGAGGGGGGTTGAAGGTCTTCCAAGGATGGTTTTTCAGCCTTATTTCTGGACAAATAAAGAGTGGTTTTGCTGGCTTGAAGATGAACTAAAACAGCTTCATTTCCTTGATTGAATGCTGCGAAATGCCCAGAATTTTTTTCTGGTTTGGTGCTGTTTGTGCAGTCCGAAAATTGCACAGATTTTCCAGCCTTCAAGCCACATGAAATTACCATTTTTCTGGCAGAAAATTAGTGGTTTTAATGGCTGAATTTTTGAAAAGAAGCTTTGCAAAATATCTGGAAAATTTCCATATTTTGCATTCGCTAAGCTATGGACTACATGAAGGTGAAGTTGAAGGTTCTTTCATGTTGATTGATTTTTTCTTGGAAACCCTTCCTATTTCTCCTGCTACTTTCGGCCAACTTCCCAACCACCAAAGCTGATTTTCGAATTTCATGGTGGATGAGTTATCACAGAATTTTTTTTGGAATTTAAAAGAAAGGATTTAATGGTTTTGAATTATAAAGATGTTAGGACAAGCTAGTGGTAATAGAAAGGACAAGAATTCCTCTAGAATTCTTTTTAGGACATGAGGATAAGATTAGGACATTCTCTTCATGTCTTCCCTAAGACAACATTCCTATTTCCATGAAATGCAAGAAAAAAAAAATTCAAACTTAGCTAAAATAACCATGATAAAACTTAAATGATGGGATTCGAACTCATGACCTTAAAAATTAATTCACCAAGCTCTAACCACACAAACTCTTGTTATTATTTTCTCACCCATATATTCTTCTTGTTTAATTCTCAAGCTATCTTCCTAATTTGACCTCAAGAAAAATTACCATTTTACCCCTCCTACTCGATAAGCATAACTAAGCATTTCAACCTATAATCCATAACTTTAAAGCATATAAAAGCATTTAAAAACATATTTATTCATGCAAAATAATATGATATGCATTCCCGAACCCCTTACTCTAGGGTTGGTTTTAGGTGGGGTTTCACACATTTGTATGGAACGAGAAGTGCAAGAAAAGTTTTCAGGAACTGAAGCGCAGACTGATGACAACACCGGTATTGAGTCTACCGGAGGAAGGGAAACCCTACGCACTATATACCGATACTTCAAAAGAAGGACTGGGAGCAGTGTTGAAGCAGGATCGGAAGGTGATCGCTTACGCTTCTCAAAAACTAAGACCTCATGAAGTCAACTACCCTACTCATGATTTGGAACTAGCAGCTATAATGTTCGCCTTAAAGAAATGGCGACACTACCTGTATGGAGCCGAATATGAGGTGTTCACCGACCATAAGAGTCTGAAGTATATCTTCGCTCAAAAGGATCTGAATTTGAGGTAGCAAAGGTGGTTGGAATTCCTGGAGGAATAACATTGTCCAATCAACTACCATTCCGGGAAGGCCAATGTTGTGGCGGACGTCCTAAGCAGAAAGGTTGGGATGGCTTGATTAAGGGTGCAAGAAATACAAGCAGTTCAGGATGTGTTTGACAGAAGGGTGGAAGTGCAACGCAAAGGAATTGTCATTAGCAAGTTGAAGTTGGTGCTGGATCTGAAGAAGGAATGCGTGGGAGCTCAACCAAGTAACGCCGAGTTTCAACTTTTCAAGGACAAGGAGCTTAGGCGGCCGGGCCGTGAATTTCGTCTAGACCATGGAGATTAATCTCTTGGGAACCTTCCACAACTCCTACCCATTTTTAGACCACTAGATGTCTTACTCTTAGACATTTTTGAACCTTCAAAGCCATAGCACTTTGCTGGAATTTTCTAGAATAGAATTGGCTTGAATAAATTGAACAACTTAATGAATCGAGAAGTAAGGAAAACTAAGGATCAAGAAGGGTATGAATTCTCTTAGAAATTTTTGTAGGGCACAAGAGTAGGATTAGGATACTCTTATCATGACTCCCTTAGGACAACACCTCTACTCTTCCCTAAAGCATACAAGGCCGAAAATAGCCTCCCTAAATAATAATAAAATACAACCATGCAAAAACTCAAATGATGAAATTTGAACACAAGATCTCAAGAATTAATTCCAAAGCTCTAACCGCTAAACCACAAAAACTCTTGTTCTTATTTTCTCTCCACAATATTTTTCCTATTTATTCCTCAAGCTATCTCCCTATTTTCTCCTCAAGAAAAATTTATCATTTTGCCTTTCTTACTCAATAAACACAATTAAGCCTTCTAAGCTACAAATAACAAATCTAAAACACATAAAATCATATAAAAATATATTTAAGCATGCAATAAAATATGATATACATCCCAACCCCTTTACTCTAAGGTTGGTTTCAATTAGGGTTTCACAGGGTGTCCATGACGGGAAAATAGTACCTTAGCAGGTAAAAATGCTAGCTCGGACTGGCTTGACCAATCAATACTGTCGCCTTTTCAAGCAGAGCTTATCTTCTGGAGGTGGCTGCCTGCCAGAAGACTCACTCACGCCCTCTAAGACTAGTACTGACAGCCTACCCTTATTGAGTACTCAACGAATATAACCGTCGATTCCTGATTTATAATAATACCATACCTTGGCTTTGTAATTCGTAGTTTTCCTTAAAAAGAGTTTTCTAAAATGTTTAAGAGAAAGAATAGTTCTTGATAAAGGTGTTAGTTTGACAAAACCATTTAGAGAATACACATCCACGTTTACATCCCAAATAATCATATATCAACAATAGCTTTATAAAGCTTTACAACATTCGACTTGCCACCACAAGCATTTAACAAAAGAGTTTATGCAAGGACTTACTTGATATGCCTCAGATAAACAAGATAAAAATCAACTGCTTGCTTCCTTCAAATAACCTCCTGATCTAGAATCACATAATATCACGATCAGGGTCTCAATCGACTTAAGCATGCATTTAAACTCATGTATTCCCATAACAAATCATGATCCATCATCTAACTTCAAATAAATCACCCTTTTCTCGAAGTACGTACACCATCCCCATATATCCATCAAAGACATGAGCAATATATCAAAAAGGTCTTGACTTAACTATCACAATTCACATCCATCATTATCACATCAAATATAGCATCGCTATCTATTGAACATGTTTAATACGATACTTATCTCAAAATATTCATCTATCCCAACTAAACACATTCATCATGCTATTATACTTCCATAGACATAATCTATCACATTAAACCTTAGCTTCGACATCAAGGGTAAGAATTCCTTTACCTTACAACCACCGGATTAACAAGATCTCGATGCTCCTATGGTGATTGTCCCGAGTTTGTTTGAGAAGACGAGAAAAGCTACCTTCTTTGCTCCTCCTGATTGAAAGTTAAGAAAGAAAGGTGAGATCAGCCCTTATATGGTATGGTTCAAGAGAAGAAAAAGAGAAGAATCAATGGAAGAAAGGAATTGAGAGGTTGAGAGGATTTTTGCTTACCTTAAGGTGTGTTTGATTTTTAATAGGGATTGCTCTTATGTTTTTCGAAAATTGCAGGGGAGAGTTTGCTGGAATTTTCGTACAGTAAAGAGGGAGTGGATGGCTATCGTCGTTTAGGGTTAGGAGAGTTTGATCTAGGGTTGGAAGTTGATGTAATAAAGGTCTCCTAACATCTAGAAACTTTCTTGGCAGCAAGGCCAAAAATCTGGCAGCATGCTATACCTGATTGCTGGCCGAATTTTAGAGAGGTTAAGGGGAGAAGAATAATCTGGAATTGCTCTCCTAGGCTGGCCGAAATAGTGCTCAAGGATAGGGCTGTGTGTGTTTAGGTTTTTGTCCAAAACTAGAAGAAGTTTGAGTGGGTTTTGTCAACCAAAAATTCTGTGCAAGAAGGGTGTGTGTGTTGTGCAAAAATTACTGAACAAAAGAGAGAAAATTCTAGGCTGTTTTGGTTGTTGTTCTACCGCAAATCAGAGAGGAAAAGTGAGAGTTTTAGGTGCTATAAATTGGCTTAATCAAAAAGGTGTTTTGCTAGGTTTTGGAGTGCAGACTTTCGTGTGATATGGAGTGTGCAAGCTAACTGAAATTCTGTGCACAAGCTGGCCGAAATTCTGGGAATTGAAGGGGATAAAAATCTGATTTGTGTAGCTAAAGTAATCTGAATTGGTGAGGCGTGTTTTAGGTGATTTGAGCTAGGTTTAGAAGAGTTTGGATGGCCTTAGGAGTGCAGGATTTTCGTGCAGCTTGTGCATGCACAAGGCTGGCCGAAAATCTGCAAAATATAAGGAACAAAATCTTATTTGTTTAGGGTTAGAATAAAACCTGATTTGCATGAGGATTTAGGATAAGATTCCCTAGTCTTGGGAGAGTTTGTGTTGAGCTAGGAGTGCTTCAAGGGTGGCGACACAAAGCTGGAAAATTTTCTAGATTTTCTGCTAAGGTTCTAAGTTTAAAATCAACAAGATATTTGGCTAGGAAAATAACAAATTAATTCAAGTTAACTTATATAAAATCTGATTTGATAAAGATAAGCTGGAATTTAATTATTCTAGCTAAGATTTTTGAAAATTAAAGAGGATATAAGCTGAAATAAAATTTAGTCTTTATCCTTATAAAAAATCCTTGAATTTAGGAGCTAAATATGGAGACTTATCCCCTACGAAGATGATACTAAAATTCACAAGGAGAGCTAGGGTTTTTCAGCCAAGGCATGAAGAAACCTAGGAAAAAGAATTCAGAAAGACAGCTAAGATTCACAAGAGGTAAGGTTCGAATTTGGGTCACCAAGGGATAATCACCAAACCTAACCGCTATTCCAAATCAACTCCGATGTTAATATATCTCTAAGAAAATCTTTTCACCTTAGTTCTCATCCCTCCATTTCCTCTACTAAATTTTTCCCAAAGTAATTTCCAATTAATGCGACAACACAATTATTTCCTTAAATAAATTAATGCAAGAGCAACCTTGGAAATCACATGCATCCATGCAAGCATAATTTTAAAATATCACATGAAATGCAAAATACTATGCAATGCATGATTTTTCCCCCTACGCCAAAGGTGGTTTTGGGCGAGGTATTACATCCCCTCCCCATTGAGAGAATTTTGTCCCGAAATTCAGATTCCATACCCCTAGAGTATATATAGATACTTCCACCATAACCATTCTTCAGTTTCCCACGTCGCATCCTGCGCTCCATGATGATCCCAAAGTATTTTTACCATAGGTATCTACTTGTTCTGAAGAGTTTTGATATTTTGCTCCAAAATCTTGACTGGTTTCTCCACATAACTCAATTTTGGATGGAGTTCCAATGGTTCCTCATTAAGTACATGGCTTGGATTGGGGTTGTACTTCCATAGTTGAGACACATGGAAAACATCATGTATCCCAATTAGTCCGTCGGGTAGATCCAATCTATAGGCGATCGGCCCAACCTTTTCCTCTATCGAAAACGGTCCCAAATACCTAGGACTCAACTTTCCTCCCTTTGGCTACCTCATTATTCCTCTACTAGGAGTCAGCTTCAAGAACACGCGATCACCCACTTGGAACTCCAGTTCCCTCCTCCTATTATCTGCGTAACTCTTTTGTCGGCTTTGCACTGCTCTCAGTCTTTCTCTAATGACTCTAACCTTGTCCGTCATTTCTTGAATACATACCTCACCAATCCTTCTAATATGCCCCTCTTCTGTCCATCCCTAGTATATCGGTACTTGACATTTTTGCCCATATAATGCTTCGTATGGTGCCATCCCAATCGATGCCTGATGACTATTGTTATATGTCAATTCTGCATGCGCTAAGCACTTAATCCACTTGTCTCCAAAATCTAAAATACACGCCCAGAGCATATCCTCCAATATCTGACTGACTCTTTCGGACTGACTGTCGGTCTGCGGATGAGCAGAGGTGCGGAACTTTAATGTAGTACCCAACGACTCTTGAAACTTGTTCCAGAATCTCGAAGTGAACCTGGGATCCTTATCTGATACGATGCTTGATGGTACACCATGCAACCTTACTATTTCCCGGTTATAAATATGGGCTAACTTTTCCATAAAGTCCCTTACGTTCATCGATATAAAATGTGCTGTCTTGGTCAGTCCGTCCACTACCACCCAAACTGCATCCTTACGCGACTTAGTCATCGGAAGGCCCGTCACAAAATCTATAGTCACCTCTTCCCATTTCCATTCGGGAATCGGTAACGGTTGCAATAGACCTGCAGACTTCTTGTGTTCCACCTTAACTTTCTGGCATGTCAGGCACGTTGATACATACTGAACCGCATCTCTTTTCATTCCAACCCACCAGTATTTCTTCTTCAAGTCATGATACATTTTTACTTCCCCAGGCTGTATGGTATACTTACTCCTGTGAGCTTCGTCCATTATCCTCTTCCTTAAGTCTTCGGTGTCAGGTACACATATCCGGTCTCGAAAATACAATATCCCTTTCTCGTCGGTCCGAAAGTCTTTACCTCCTTTCCCAATCTCTTTTCCTTTGAGAACCTGAAACTCCACACTGTTTTACTGGGTGACTACAATTTCCTGCTCCAAATCATGCTTCAAGGTCAAGCTACTTACACATATCTTGCCATCTTGAACTCCTGCTTCATGCTTTAGGATTTCTTGCACTACCAACACCTTTTGAATTCTCAAGTGTGCTATCTTCACTTTACGACTCAAAGCGTTAGCTACCACATTTGCTTTGGCAGGATTGTAATTAATAGGGCACATATACTCTTCCAAGGACTCCATCCATCTATGCTGCCGAACTCCATTCATGTACTTCAAACTCTTATGGTCGGTAAAAACTTCATACTGTGCTCCGTATAGATAATGTCGCCACTTCTTCAGGGCAAATACTACGGCTGCCAACTCCAAATCATGGGTCGGATAATTAACCTCATGCGGTTTTAGCTTCCTAGATGCATAAGCAATGACCTTCCCATCCTGCATCAGCACCGCTCCCAAACCTTACTTGGATGGGTCCGTGCAGAGTGCATAGGGCTTGTCGGCCTCAGGTAAACTTAGCACTGGCGCTGTAACCAATCTCCTTTCATACTATTGGAAACTTTTCTCGCACTTCTCGCTCCAAGCAGAGGCAACATCCTTCTTTAGTAGCCGCGTCATCAGTGAAGCCAGGGTAGAGAAATTCTTAATGAAATGCCGATAATACCAAGCCAATCTAAGAAAATTTCGTATCTCGGTAGTATTCCGGTTGCTTCCAATTAGCTATGGCATCCACCTTGGCAGGGTCCACCTTGATCCCATCCTTAGATATCACATGGCCGAGGAAGGATATTGAGCTTAACCAAAACTCACATTTATTGAACTTAGCGAAGAGCTTGAATTCCCTCAGCTTTTCCAGAACCAATCTTAAGTGCTTCGCGTGATCCTTCTGATTCTTAGAGTAGATTAAGATATCGTCGATGAAGATGACCACAAACTTGTGCAAATATGGCTGGAAAACTTGATGCATCAAGTCCATGAAAATCGCTAGTGCGTTAGTTACACTGACTGGCATTACCACAAATTCATAATGGCCATACTGCGTGATAAAAGCAGTCTTGGGAATGTCTTCCTCCTTAATCCTCACATGGTAGTATCCTTGCCGCAGGTCTAATTTCGAAATGCAAGCTGCACCTTGAAGTTGATCAAACAACTCGTCGATCAAGGGTAAAGGGTACTTGTTCTTGATCGTTAAGTTGTTCAGTCACCGATAATCGATGCATAATCTCAAGGTGCCGTCCTTCTTCTTAACAAACAACACCGAGGCTCCCCATGGTGACGTACTTGGTCGAATATAGCATTGCCTCACCAACTCTTCTAGTTACTCCTTCAATTCCTTCAGCTCTGTCGGTACTATCCGGTAGGGGGTTCTTGACATAGGTTTTGCTCCAGGAATCAGATCCCCGGTAAACTCAACTTCTCGCTCAGGGGGTAGAGAAGTGAGCTCAGCAGGGAAGACGTTTGGAAAATCCTTTACCACCTTCATACTCTTCAAGGTACACTGATATTTGGGTTTGTTCAGAAGATACGCTAGATATCCTGTACATCCACTCCTAAGCAACTTTTGAGCCTTAGCACCATAAATTAAGAATTTTAGTTCCTTTGCCCGCTTACCGTCAAATTCAATCACATCTCGCCCGGGTCTCACAAATTGCACCGTCTTGACCTTGCAGTCAACACGAGCTCCGTACTTCGACCACCATTCCATGTCCAAGATCAGATCATAATCATTAATGGGCAAAATTATAAGGTCTGCTTCCAGAATCTCCTTCCCTACCTCAACTTCACAGCTTTCTACTAACTTACCCGCTTCTACCACTTTTTCCAAGAGTGAGCTTACTATTAAGGTATAGGGCAATTCCTTTCCCTCCCAACCCAAATGCGAGCACATACTTTACTTATATAAGAGTGTGTGGATCCTGAATCTATCAAAACATTAACAAGATGGCCTTGGATAGAAAGGTTACCTTCAATCACCACTGCATCTGCTCCCACTTCTTCTCGGTTCAGGGCAAAGACCTTAGCCTTCACTTGGGGTTTCTGACCTCCCACTCTAGCTGTTCCAGTAGAAGCACCTCGGTTGGCTCGTATCGACTGAGTCGGGGCCATCTGCCCAATCCTAAGAGGTTTAGGGCATGCATTTCTTAGATGGCTCGGGTCACCACAGTTGAAGTACCTTCTTACTCCCCCATTGGTCCAGTAGTTTCTCTCAGTATGTCCACGTTTTCCACAGAGTCGGCAACTGAGGTTACATAGCATTGGTCCGAACATAGGCACTCGAGGTTGCTTCCCCCGGTTTCCCAACTACATAGGGCCAGCGGGTCGCTTGTTACCGGAGGTCGCTTCCAACTACATAGGTGGACGAGTTAGTTGGAAAGGCCTGCTCACCGGTCGGTATCGATCTTTATTCTCCGTCCGGGATGCTGCGTCCACGGCAGCAGTGTATGATGTTAGCGGCGATGGAGCTAATGCCTTCCTCAGATCTGGTCTCAGCCCCTTCACAAATTGACGGGTGCGCTTCTATTCCGTGTCGACCAAGCTTTTGCAGTACTTGGACAACTGCGTAAATTGGGCTGCATACTGCACAACTGTCATGCTGCCTTGCTTGAGGGTTTGGAACTCATCCTCCCTCTTCTCAGCCACCCACCGGGGAATGTACTCAGTGCGAAAAGCTTCGGTAAAGTTGTCCCATGTCCATTCCTGCTCTTCTCTTTCCCAGTCACTCTGTACTCGTTACCACCATGCTCGCGATGGTCCCCTCAGTAAAAAAGCAGCAAACTTCACCATCCTCTCTTCCACATATTGCAAAGTAGCAAAAATATCCTCTATCTGTTCGATCCACTGTTCTGCCTTCTCATCTTGCTCCACCTCTCCTTGGAATGTGGGAGGTTGGAATTTCAGAAAATGCTCCAAGGCCTCATCTTCTCCCCACGGTGATCTCTTGGCCACCTTGTCCATCCTCTCGGTTAGGTTCTAAAGGATCGAAGTCATCTTGTTAAAAGCCTGACCCATAGTCACATCCCGAGACCTCCCAGAAGCTAACCCTTACTCTTGCTGCAGGTGTTCCTCCACGTCGGGTGTGGAACGATTCATGTGCTCAAATTCCAGAATTGAAGCCGCACTTTCCTAAACGGTTCTGGTATGAACTACTGTCCTGCATCTTGGTGCCATCTTTGACAACATTCACTCAAAGTCAGATAATTACCAAGGGGGAAAAAGTATGCTCAGATACATGATCAAATAATAATAATGATATCTGCTTATTTTAAAAGAAAATTTGATGGTATTATATAGGGAAAAACCAAGTAATAAGTAAAACTCATGCTTCTCATAAAAATCATACTTTCGTAAAGAAGGGGTTATCACATGCGATACCCTTTTATTCAGCAAAATAGTTAAACCCTACAAGCAACATGCTTCTTCGAAAAGAAAAAATGAACAAAAGAATGTAAATCTCAAAAAAGAGAATAAATGCTGCTAGACTTCTATACTCTACTCGCTGCTAGAGCCAACAGAGGTATCCAAATAGTCAGAGACTGGTTCCATAAGCCACCCCACGGAGCTATTGGGTTTCCCCACATAATCCCTCGCAAAACCAATCGATTCTGCACTCTCACTTGGCTGACCTAGATCAACCTTATTGCCCCTCTTGGCTCTCATAGCTAACTCATAAATCTCATCCAAAGCTAATTTAATTGCACTCTTAGGTGCGGGCCTCTCGTCCTCTGAGTCATACAAGTCAAACAATCCCTCTCTCCTCAGCTTAGCATCTATCCCCAGTCCATATCGAAGTCTGCCCCACTTAGGACCCTCTTCTAACTTCTCTTTCCCCTTATCCTCCATCCCTAAAGCGGGCTGCCTATGTTCACTCGCTGTCGGGGTAACCCCATCTCTCAACCCGTGTCCCTCATCACTGGACTCCTTGAGATCATAGCAAGCAGAAGTACTATCAAACTCACCTATCTGCGGGGTCCGGGGAGCCTCCCTCGCTACCTCATCCTCCTTCTCTATCCTACCATCTCTCTCTCACTCTCATCATCACCCTCATCCCCAAACTCCTCTGCCTCTCCTGCACTCAGCTCTACCATCTCCTCATCTTCCTCATCTTCCTCCTATGTGATACCCCAATTCCACATGGGATTGGGATGAGAAGTGTGAATGGTAGGCACAGGGCACGACTATGAGCCTGGCAACATCTACGGTCAATTACTTGGCCGCTGTTCTTGCTTGGCCAAAATGAATATCCCAAGATGACAATGGGTACTTAGGCCCATCCTTATATACCATTCACACTTGTCAGCACAATCCCATATGAGATTGGGATATCATATTCACCCATCATTTAGGCCCAAGCATCCTCGCTGGGCTCATACTTTAGGGACCAAAACCCAGGACTAACCAGGGGGCATAGGATTCTAGTGGTGGCTCCTACCACGCACAGTGTAGCACTTAGTTCCTATACTGAGGGCTGGTCCTAAGAGCGCAACTGTGAGCCTGGCAGCAACCATGGTCAACTACTTGGCCACTGTCCTCGCTGGGCCAAAATGGATATCCCAAGTTGACAGTGAGTACTTTGGCCCATCCTTATATACCATACACACATCTCATCCCAATTCCATGTGGGATTGGGGTATCACAGGGGTTCTAATGACCCTATGCCTTCCATCACAACTCTCATTAGAGATAGTGGATTTCTTCGTGTCATTTTGAGTTTGATCCCTTATAGGATGGATTTCCACAAGTATCTAGAAGTAATGGATGAGTGAAATTAAAAGCCTAGGGTATTTCCTAGGATTGACTAACCTACGTTGGAGGTTTTTATCATTAGATTGCCCGTAGGTGGTGTGAATTAGTAGTCATCTTGTTGGTGGAACATTTTCTAGACCATTACCTATTTTAGGATGTTTTGATTGGTGATGGTTATACACTTAACCTAGGATGTTATTAATCTTCCTATAAAGCTCTTTGTTATCTTTTCTGAGAGTCAAACTATTTATATTATTGATAATGGTTTTAAAAGTTATATGTTATTAAAAAAATGATATAAAGAATATGCATTTAATTTTTGGCAAAATAAATGATTATTTTTTTTCGTAATATATCAGAAATATCTAGTTTCAGTCTATTGTCAATCATTTTCAAGGAGAATAAGTTTGACGGGTCCAAATTATGTGGACTGAAAGAGGAACCATATCATAGTACTCACTACCGAGGAGTACAAGTATGTTGTTACAGATCCCTGTCCAAATATTATGGAAGAATCCACTGATCAGGAATGAGAGGCCGAGAAGGTATGGAAGAAAGCCGCTGAGATGTCTAAGTACTACATGTTAGCTTCCATGTCTAGTGTGGTTCAATCTAAGCATGAGCACATGGCTATTGTGTATGACATGGATTTGTCACTGCATACTATGTTTGCTGACAAGAGCCAGCCCCCAAGGCAGGAAGCTTTTAATACAATCATGAACACTAGGATGGTTGAGAGGGCATTGGTTCGAGAGTATCTGCTCAAGATGATTGCCTACTTCGAGGAGGCCGAGTTCCTAGGCGTAATGATAGATCTTTAGAACCAAATTAACATGGTTCTTAAACTTTGCCTAATTCATATTCTCAGTTTAAGTTGAACTACAACATGAATAAGTTAGATATGAATCTCACGGAGCTTATAAAAGAGCTCCAGGCAGCAGAGAACATCATGAAGCCCCTATTAAAGGTTTTGGTCTCTCATTTTGCTTCTTCTTTTGGAATTAAGGCAAAACCTAAGAAATTGAAGAAGAAGAAGGTCCAGAACAACATAAGGGCCCAGCCCATAGCATCTGGTTAGGCCAAGCCCAACAGGTAATCACAAGGCAAATGTTTCAAGTGTGGCAAGAATATGCTTTGGAAGAAAGATTTTTCGGACTTCTTAGCCAAGTGTACTTTAGGTATTACTCTATACCTAGTGCCTATTTTGATGGTTGGATCAACATCTTCTTAGATAGATTATTCTAGAGCTACTAACCATGCCTAGTTTTATTTTATAGAATATTTTATCAACTAGTATTAAAGTTTAAGATATTATGGTCTTTGTTAGCTATTGATGTAGCTAGTTGAACTAGAAATTATTTATTTAAGGCAAATATGGTCAAGATATTATCTTATACCTTGTGTTTACCATAGGTGGTGTTAGGTTAACCTTGGAAGGCTTTTGAACTCTTGGAGAGGAAAAGATCAGGTAAGTTCCTGCATGAAACCATTTGAACACCAAAGTTATTAGGGTAAGTCAAACATAATGTATACGAGTATTTGTACTGTAAAGGTAATTATGGAAAATTTTCCTTTTTGCTTCAGTCAAGCAAACCATTTAAGGCTAAACAAATAATTTCACACCAAGCGCTAAGCTTTTCCTAAAAACCCAATTTTGGCAAGAGTTTTGGAAACCATAAATGCTTTTTCCAAGTGAATCATTTTATGATCTTTTTCCTCCCAAGTGGGACAAATAGCGTTGAGTACTCAATAAGGGTAGACTACTAGGACTAGTATTTGAATAGTTAGGGTAAGGCTCTCAGTAGGTGGCCATCTCTGAGGGGTAAGTCCTTCCCGAATAGGATGCCAGTCCTATAGGTCATACCGGTCCGAGCTAGCAAATTCTGTCAAGTGGACTATGTGTTTCCGGAATGGACAAACAATAAGTTTGGGTGTAGAGATAGAGGAATATCTCACCCGGTAGGCTGGACACCTAACTTATGCCAATATGCACAAAGTGTGGCATTCTGATCGTTATATTATCATAGTGCACAAAGTGTGATGCCATGGTTACTTCTTTTGGGTGGTTGTATTTATTGTACACATGTATGGTTTGGAAAGAAAAATAACACTTTCGTTTGTGAAATTTATTTAAGGCTTGCCAGCACTTTCTTTTATGAAACTTTCACAACTTGCATTCCTAAACTTTTTTACCTGAAACACTCAAAGCACACACGGGCTTACTGAGATTTATGTCTCACCACTTTTTATTCCATGCTTTTAGGTCGATCCTGCTGTGAAGGTTATTAGCTAGAGAATTGCCTATGTTTTGAAGACTTATTGTTATTTTTCCATTGTATTTCTTTTGAGAGACTATAGCTGTGAAACCCTAACTAAAACCAACCCTAGAGTAAGAGGGTCGGGATGCATATCATATATTCTTACTTGCATAAAAATATTTTTGATGATTTTATGTGCTTTAGATTTGTGATTTGTAGTCTAGATGGCTTAATTGTGCTTAGTGAGTAAGAAGGGAAAAATGGTAATTTTTACTTGAGGTCGAAATAGGGAGATAGCTTGAGGGTTAAATAGGAAAAATATTTGGGAGAGAAAATAAGAACAAGAGTTGTTCTAGTTTAGTGGTTAGAGCTTTGGAATAAATCCTTGAGGTCTTGAGTTCAAATTCTATCATTTAAGTTTTAACGTGATTAAATTTTATTTTTGATAGATAGGCTATTTTCAGCCGTACATGCCATAGGGAGGAGTAGGGATGTTGTCCTAGGGGAGACATTAAAGGAATGTCCTAATTCCACTCTTGTGCCCTACAAAAATCCCTAAAGGATTCATACCCTTTTTGTTCTCTAACTTACCTTAATTCTTGACCAATTAAGTTGCTCAATTTATTCAAGCCATTTTATTTCCAGAAAATTCCAGCAAGCTTCCTTGATCTTGGAGTTTTGAAATTACCTATGGGAGGGTAGCATATTGTCCAAAAATGGGGAAGAGTTATGAAAGGTTCCCAAGAGAATTAATTTCCATGGTTGAACTTTCAAACTCCACCCTACGAGTGATCATCTTCTTCTTGTCGCAAAATGGAAATTTTTCCAGCTTCTTGATCAGTTCAATTGTCGAAACCTTCAGCCATCTCTCCCTCTCAAATACTGCTAGAAAAATAACCAATTCACTCAGCTTGAAGATTGAAAACTTCAGCCAAAATCGGACTGCACAAAAGCAGTGCAAACCAGAAAAATCCCGGGACAGTTTTCGTAGCTTGGTGAGCCAAGAACCAAGTTGTTTCTTCCACCTTTCCAACAAGCAATTCAACCCTGTCTTTCCTCTATAAAGAAGGCCAGAAACCAGCCTTAAAAGACCTCAAAAACCCATTCAAACCTTCTGCAAGTTAGCTGAAAAATGGCAAAAAAATCTACACAGAAATTCCAGCAAGTCATGCAAAAGACTAACAAGAAATTCCAGCTTTGTTTCTTCCTCACCCTTGTCCGAAACTCACTCCATCTTTCTGTAAAACTGACCATGGTCAGCTATGAACTGAACTTCATCATCCCCACCATTGAATTGCACGAAAAGAGCTCCATGGCTACCCCTTAAATCACTCCATCAATTGCTGCAATCAAGCGTTTGGAGTCCAAAATTGCAGCACTTATTTCATCAAACTTCCATGGATTAAGCCTCAACTATCCAGAGAATTTCCTCACCATTACACTCCATAATTTGGACACCCTAAAGCTCATTCAAACATCATTTAACTCAGCAAAATTTCAGCTAAACCAGTCGGCCATTGAAGCTCCCAAAAGACCTCCCTCAACTAAGAACTTCTTACTATATTTGCTACCATAATTCACTCCATAAACTTCTCCTTTTGAATTTCAAACAACCAGCTTTCCTTCTTCTCCCAAATCTGAAAATCAATTACCAGAATTCTCCAATCCATTCGGCCACCCTTCCCAAGCAAAATTTCGGCCAGCTTTCTTCTATTCTCTCCATTCTCTCCAAATCTCCAAGAACACCAAGAACACACACCACCATTCTCCATGCCTAAGACCACTCTAAACCTCTTCAATCTTCTCCAAAAACTCAAGATCACACCTACTCATCCTCATGAATCAATTTCTGTAATTTATAACATCAAACGCTAAAATCAATATTTTACTTTCGAATAAAAAACCAGAATTTTCATTGAAGGCTCAAGAACACTCTCAAGGTAAGCATGAACGATTATGTTCATCTTCCTTCCTCTTCAATCATTAACGAAATACACTAATAATCTTTCTCTTTCTCTCTCTCTCTCTCTCTCTCTCTCTCTCTCTCTCTCTCTCTTGGCCGAATGGTTTCTCCAACCATGGCCATTTTTCTTCTTTCTCCTTGGGCGAATCAAGCTTTCCAAGCGTGAGAATTCTTTTGAAACTTCTTCAAGGTAGTCATCATTTAAGTAAGTTTCTTCAATCTTCCCTTTAAATTCGATATTCATGTCTCTTGGATGTAGTTGGATGGGGATGGAATGTATTTGGAGATTAAGTATGTGTTTATATGATGGAGGTTGGATTGATGGATGAGGATGATTCGTCTTGGTTGAATTTTATGATGTTTTAGGGTTTGTTGATGTCTTCATGTCATGAGTAGTATAAATGAATAAGCATGATAGATATTATGTCACCTTCGGTGAATAGGGTTTTATGATCGTCTGTCCATATTGAAGCCATGAACATGAATATGTTTAGTGGAGTTTGGTTCATGTGTTGGTAGATTTGGATCAATACTTTTATTCATGATTTGGATGGTTTGTTGATTGCTGTAGAGTGTATGTTCATGTTTATGGATAGCAATGGAATTATGATCATGACCTTGTTGTTCCTATTCTATTTAAGTTAGCCAATTTTATTTCATTAATAAAAAAAATTAATACTATATTTCTTCTAGAGATTTCGAAAACCCTAGGAAAATGTGGGTTTGGATTGTTATATGAAATAATGATATTTTAACCAAATAAATTATATTTTTTGTTAAGATTAAAATATAAAAATATTATATATAATAATAACATTAAATAAAACTTTTTATATAAATAATCATGATAGGTAAAATATTAATCTTGTGAGTCAAATATTCATAAATACTAGTAAAAATTTATCTATTATCCTTTTAATCAAACATATTAAAATTTACTTATTAATAATTCTATTTACCAATTATTTTCTAACCATTAATTATTAATAGACTATTATTTTAAATAATATCATCAAGGACCTAGGACCCTTCATCAAATAAAGCATAGTTTATTTATAGCAAGATTTAAACCTACAACTTATTAGTAACTATTTCACAAATCCTAGTTATTTTATTATCAAGCTAGATTTATTTTATAAAATCCTTTTGATTATCTAGCATTAAAGTCTGGAACACTAGGGTCATGATTGTAGTAAGTGGAGTTAGGATTATTTATGAAAGCAAATTTTTGCTTGAGTTTGATTATGGCTTATGTTTACCCTATGCGAGGTTAGGTCAGCTTTTGGAGATCTCTAATTTATTTCGAGCAAAGGATCAGGTAAGCTCCTACATAAAACTTGTTTGTTGTAAAAAGTTATTATGGCACGCTAAACATGAAGTTTGTGAATACTGATTTGGTAAAGGCAATTAGGGACTATTTCCTTTCTTGTTTCAGTCAAACCAATTATTTGAAAAATAACAAGCAGTTTTATTCAAAAACTAAATTGTTTCTAAAATTAATTTTAACAAGAACTTTGGAAACCCTTGATTTCCATTTTCAAGTAAAGCTAAGTTTTATCAATTTTCTCCCAAATGGGATAAACAACATTGAGTACTCAATAAGGGTAGGCTAGTAGTACTACTTTTGAAGAGCAAGGTGAGTCTTGTAGCAGGAGGTCACCTCCAGAAGATGAACTCAACTTAGAGAAACGTCAGTACTACTTAGTCATGCTGGTCCGAGCTAGAAGGTTCAGTCATGTATACTGTGTATTACCGGAGTGGACAACCGATTTTGTTTTGGTGTGGAGAAGGAGAAGTATCTTACTCGGTAGGCAATCACCTACCATTTGGTCAGTCTGCACACAGTGTGGCATTCTAACCGTTGTATGGTTATGGGGCCCAACGTGTGGTAACAAATGGCCGCCCTCTTGGGTGGTTAATTTTATTGTACATGTATGGTTGGAAAAGCCAAAATGCCACTCTTGATTTTCAACATTGTTTATTGCTTGCCAGTATTTTTCTTATGAAGTTCTTACACCTTGCATTCATGAACAATTTTCACTTGACACTCAAAGCATACACGGACTTACTGAGATTTTTATCCCATCACCCCTTTTGCCATGTTTTCAGGTCGGTCCTACTGTGTAGATGAGTAGATAGTTTGTGCTTGCTTTGAAGGCCTTGTGTTATTTTCTTTATGTATTGCTTTGATAGACGAGAGTATTCAATGTATTTATGGATTTATCTTGAATTTTTGGATTGTAATAAGTTTTAATTTTAAAGTATTATTTTATTTTTGTTTGTGTAACCTAGTTATAAAGACCCTTTGTCCTTTGGACGGGACGACATCCCCGGCCCTGTTAGGCC
This sequence comes from Voacanga thouarsii, assembly GCA_026120185.1. NCBI lineage: Eukaryota > Viridiplantae > Streptophyta > Magnoliopsida > Gentianales > Apocynaceae > Voacanga > Voacanga thouarsii. The sequence goes on along the minus strand of JANUWF010001049.1, from coordinate 261,640 downwards.
TAGGTAGTAGGGTGTTACAGTAGCAAACTGTTATTTTTTAGCTTGTTCATTTATTGTTTGGGTTGTGAGAAGTTTTAATTTTGAATTATTTCTTTTGTTTATTTTGTGTGTCTTAGTTATAAAGACCCCTTGTCCTATGGACGAGATGATATCCCTAGCTCTAATGGGGGCATAGGTAGTAGGATGTTACAAGTGGTATCAGAGGCTAGGTATAGGCAATTGTTGACAGTATATATTTTATTTCATTAAAGTTAAATTCTCTTAACTAATTTGGCTTATTTATGTTGTTGGATTGTTAGAATGATTTGAATTGCTAGGAATAGGCAGCAATGGCATCTACCAATCCCTATCAACCTGAAAGATTTACCAGTGCCACAACCTGCACCACAACCCGCACCTCAACCAGTCATACCCGTGGAGGAGAGTAATAATGATGAGGTTCAGATTATTAAGCCACCTCGAATACCTGTAATAGACTTAGTTACCAATAGTAAGGATGAGAAAATTGACATGGAGTATGTCCCCCTCCCACCTAGCCCTGTGATTGACTTGACTACTGATAGTGATGGCCCTAGGGAGATAGACTACGAATCTCCACCTAAACCTTCTTTTGTACCCCCACCCAACCATGTTGAAACTGGGGAGAGCTCTGGGAGTCCCGGGAAGGAGCCATTGGACTATGAGTTTGTAAATAGCGCAGGGATAGACCTTTCTAGGAATACTAGAGGATGGTTATATGATGCTAACACCGAAGATTCTGATGAGGATTAGGGGGGCTATGTTCTGCTATGCTTAAGAAGTTTTTATTTACAGCTTTTAATAAACTCCTGTGCTAGGGTTCCAATTATGGTTAATGCTTTATTTCAAAAACTTATGTAAATAAGAGTACTTGGTATACTCTAATCTTGAAAAATGCAATTATTTATGCAAACCTTGCATCTAATTTTCTTTTGCTTAAGCCTGAATGTGAATGCATGCTCGATTTGAATGTTTTAAACTTTGATGCGTAAACTCATTATTTGGGGCATGGTTTAGAATAGCACCAAAATATCATGCAGCAACAACCAGTAGAAGGGTTCTTGAGGCAGAACCCGTGACTCCAGAGCTTGAGGCAACTCAACTATAATCGATAAACTGGGGAAATGAGAATGAATTGGAGCCGAAAGTAGGATCAGAAGAACCTATCAGTGTGACTATGGGGTAAGCATCCCATAAAGTGACTGAGATTCTGCAAACCTTATCCAAGCGAAGGAATTTGAAGGGGGAAGATGAAGCATTGGACAGGTTTCTGAAGTTTCAGCCTCCCAGCTTCTTGGGAGAGGCCGAGTAAGATCAGAAAGTAGAGTAGTGGGTGGAGCAGATAGAGGACAGCTTTGCCACACTCCAGTATACCGAGAAGCGAACGGTGAAATTTGCTATATTAAGGCTAAGGGGCCTAACTCGGGTATGGTGGCAGTGAGTCCTGTTGGGATGTATGCCCTCTTAAACTAGGTTTCTGATATAAAAATCGAATATTTTAATAAAAAAAATTTATTTTCAGATATTTTTTGTGAATTTACAATTTTATTTTTGCACAATTACGTTTGGAAAAGACCTATTGTGTTTCAGTAAGTGATCCATGTGAATGGAGGTCTTTCACAGTAAGTAAGGTATGGATCATGGGTTACTTAACACATAAACATTCGTTCTTAAGCAATTGATGAGAATGGGAATCTCATCATGTCTACGTTATTATGTTATAAGTTCCAAATGGGGAATGGCTTACCTTTAGCCAATGAGTAGTCCACTCACTTCATGACATAAGCGTATTTCGAATACGTAGAACAAGATCTATAGTAGTGGTTTCTAAAAGTACCATATGGTAGAAACCTACACTACTATCACTATAGCGTGGACTAATACTGTACGACTTGAGTATGAGTTGGTGGTTTGACGAAGTTGGAAGCATATGCATTGATATGCTATAGTTGAGGGTCTATCGTAGGGCCAATATACTTGCATATTAGGTATTTGTGACTAGTTTGTTAATCTTAGGATATTGTTAATCATCCCAAGAAGCTATGTCAATTTTCCTAAGAGCAAAATTGATTATTATCGATTTTGATAATAAGGATAAAGTGCACATATTTGTTTTGTTTTCACAAACTGAATCATTTTTCTTTTATTTTACAATTTTTCATAAATGGTGGGAGGTTTTTTTAGTCCATTGGCCGTTATTCTCTGAGAGAATAAGCCAATAGGACCAAACTATATGGATTGGAAGAGGAATTTGGACATAATATTCTCAGCGGAAGAGTATAAGTATGTCCTTTATGAAACCTGCCCTGTTATCGGAGAGTGTTCTATTGCTGAGGAGCATAAGGCTGAGAAGGCATGGAAGAAGGTCGACGAGATGGCTCGTTGTTACATGTTGGCCTCCGTGTCTAATGTGTTCCAATCCAAACATAAGTACATGACCACTGCGTATGAAATAACCAATCATTAGCCATGATGTTCGTGGATAAGAACCGGCCCACAAGGCAAGAGGTTCTTCGAACCATCATAAACACTAAGATGGCTGAGGGAGCATCAGTCAGAAAGCATATACTCAAGATAATTGTTGCTTTCGAGGAGGCAGAAATCTTAGGGGCTGTCATTGACCCCGAGAGCCAAGTGGACATGGTTCTCGAATCTCTACCGGATTCTTTCACTCAGTTCAAGTTGAACTATAACATGAACAAGTTGAACATGGGTTTGACTGAGTTGATGAAGGAGCTCAAGATGGCAAAGAAGGTCATGAAGCCACAGTCAAAGGCTATGATTGCCAAGGCAGCATCATCTAGAACGGGGCCCAAGCCTAGAAAGTTCACGAAGAAGAAGGGGAACGTAGCGGGCCAGCCCAAGACCCAGCCCTAAGACAAACCTAAGGGTAAGTGCTTCAATTGTGGACTGAAGGGACACTAGAAAAAAGAATGTCTAAATCTTCAAGCCAAGAAAAATCGCACAGGTAATGTTTTCTATCTAGAGTCTATATCAATGGTTGGATCAACTTCCACTTGGATTATTAATTCAGGAACCACTGATCACATCTGTAACTCCTTGCAGGGGTTTAGAAAGATTAGAAGACTCCAGAAGGGCGAACATAGACTATGTGTGGCCCTTGGAGTGGGAGAACTGTATCTTGTTTTTTATTGTAATAGAATTGTGGTTTTGAAAGATATTTCATATGTACCTAGATTTCGTCAGAATTTAATTTCCGTTGCAAAACTAATAAATTAAGGACATTCTATATCTTTCCATTTCGATAATTCTATCAGTAGAGATGGAGAAATTCTATGTATTGGGCACATGTATGAAAATTTATTTTTCTTAAACCCTATTATCAATCAATTAAATAATGCTCAATTTGATTGAATGGCTAGAAGGAAAACGCAGTGAAAGACCAATGTCAATGATGAAGGAAAACACAGAAACAGGGGAGCCATGGACGAAAAAAAAAACAGAGAGAAAAATAAAACGCAAGCCATAAAGGCCATGCAGAAGCATGAAGATCATACATTAGCGTTTCTTAACCCTCCTAGGTTGCGTAGGAACAGATTGAACGGCTGGAATCGCCTCGCTTTGCACACTTGAACGAGCTTCCGGTTGAACACCTGCTAGCCTTCGACTTCGCCTTGTTTGCATTAACGCTTAGCTCTCCAACTCTCGGGATATTCCTCAGCCTAACCTCTAGTTGGTGAACACAATGGGAAAGAGAAACGGTCTCAATTCTCCTTTGTTCGCTCGCTATTGGTTAGCAAAGAACAAGGGAAAAACAAGAAGAAGGAGAGAGACCTTGAGAAAGAGACTCACGTGAGTGTGTAAGGCTAGGGAAAGAAATTTAGGGTTTTTCCTTTTCAAAGAATTGTTTATATTTAGCCAAAACTAGGTCTCTCAATCTCTGATAAACATCTCCCCGGGATTTCAAAATACCCGGATGTAATCCTGAGAAACAGTTTGGCCTAACCTTAAACTCTTCTTGACCGTATCTGGAAAAAACCTTAAGGTCCAAGCTATTGGGCCAGATAAATATTTATTATTTTTCTTGGACCCAAAAAGGCCCAAAATAATAAATATTAATTATTTATTTCCTGGGCTTACATAAGTAACCCAATAAATAATTAATGAGCCCAAATGAACCATAATAATTAATCTTTAATTATTTATTTCTTGGGCCTATATAAATAACCCAATAAATAATTAAACATTAATTATTTCCCCTAATTTAAGCCCAGGTTAATTTCTTAATTATTCATACTGGACCTACGCCCTGAATAATTAATTAACTAAATAAACTAGATAATTAATTTCTCTCAACTTCTATTTTATTTATTTATTTATTTATTTTATTCCAGTCCAATAATAAATTAGACTTCCTGAATAAAATAAAACAAAACAAAATAAAATAAAATCCTCTTCAACCCAAAAATAGTTAGGACTTACGGGCTATCCTGAGGACCAAAAAGACACATCGCCTTGGCTGCTAAAATGACCAAAATACCCCTGCTATATAAATAGCTGTATTTTGCGTTTTAAATATTTCCTAATATCACCATAAGGAAATATTAACCCCAAGGACAATGCTGCATTCGCAAAGTCTCCGACCTACAGGTGAAATGACTAAAATACCCCTCTACACATCGCCGTACATTTAGAGAGGAAGAAGTGTACTAACACTCCCCTAAATGACATCTACCATCCTTAGGCTTCTAGTCCAATGATCCACGACTTCCTGGAGTGTTTCCGCTTTCCAAGGGAGCTACCCTAAAGCAAACATCCAAGTCATGTTTCCCAGGGCCCTGGATAATTTAGACCATTCGAACAACCACAAGGGGCGATATAGTGCATAAACTATCTTGTATAAGTATGTCTTAACTAAGTAGTCACACATACCCAACATGCAAGTATATTGGCCCTATGATAGAACCTCAACTACAGCAAATCAAAGTATATGCTTCCAGCTTCGCTAGACCACCAACTCATACTCAAGTCGTAGAATACTAGTCCACGCTGTAGCGGTAGTAGTCTAGGTTTCTACAATATAGTACTTTGAGAAACCACTACTACAGGTCCTGTTCTACGTATTTGAAATACACTTATGTCCTGAAGTGAGTGGACTACACGCTGGCTAAAGGTAAGCCATTCCCCATTTGGAATTCATAACATAATAACCTAAACATGATGAGGTTCCCAGTCTCATCAATAGGTTAAGAACAAATGTTTATGTGTTAAATAACCCGTGATACATACCTTACTGTGAACGACCACCATTCACATGGATCACTTATTTAAACACAATGGGTCTGTTCCAAACGAAAATCGTGCACAAACAAAAAGTAAATTCACAAACAATTTCTGAAAATAAATTCTTTTATTAAATAATTCGATTTTACATCATAAACATAATCTAAGAGGGCATACAATCCAACAAATGACTCTTATCTTTGGCTTCTAAGGTTGGGGCATATCAACTCAACCAAGATTTAGAGGTTGAACCATGATGGGCCTTTGGGCTCATTGAGATTGGAAAATTGGCTTCAGTGTGAGTCCTGCCTGATAGGAAAGATGACCAAAAGGTCATTTGCCCCTAAGACAGATAGAACCAATGAGGTATTGAATCTTGTTCACACTGATGTGTGTGGTCCCCTATCTACACCAGCCAGAGGAGGTTTTGAGTACTTCATCACTTTCGCGGATGATTGTACAATGTTTGGTTACGTTTACCCGATGAGATGCAGGTCTGACTTTTTTGACAAGTTCAAAGAGTTCAAGGCTAAAGTGGAGCGTCGAACAGGTAAATTGATCAAGACCTTACGATCGAATTATGGTGGAGAATACCTCCTTAGTGAATTCAATGACTACATGGTACATCATAGGATAGTATCCCAACGCTCTGTGCCGGCGACACCCCAGCAGAATGGAGTAGCTGAGAGAAAGAACATGACAATGATGGAAATGGTCCGAAGCATGATGTCTCATACTACTCTTCCAGTGTCTTGTTAGGGATATGCCTTAGAAACAGCAGCATATACTCAGAACTTGGTGCCTTCCAAGTCAGTACCTAGGACTCTCTATGAGATGTGGAATATGCATAAGTTAAGTCTGAATCATCTCAGGATATAGGATTGTCCAGCTTATGTACTGGTCAAGGGAGACAAGTTGGACAAAGATTAGAATTATAGTATTTTGTTAAGTATCCAAAAGGGACAATAGGTGGTTACTTTTATCATTCTAAGGAGCAGAAAGGTATTGGTTAGTACTAATGCTAGATACTTAGAGGATGATCAAACTACTTCCACGAAAGGTTCAACTAGGTTGGAATTGGAGGAGAAGTTATCTTCCGAAGCAACTACTTCTGACCCGATTGTGAAACAAGAAGAGGCACAGCCTCAAGAGCCTATACATATGGAGACGCGTTATAGTGGGAGAGTGTCTAGGGTACCAGAAAGGTGGGCTGGAGAAGCTTTTGAGCTGGTCTCCGACTATCAAGAACAAGACCCTACTAGATACACTAATGCCGATGCAAATCTGTGGCATGAAGCAATGAAAGCTGAGATTAAGTTTATGTATCTCAATCAGATTTAGGATTTTGTAGCTTCACCTGAAGGGATAAAACCCATAGGGAATAGGTGGGTATACAAAAGAAAGAGGAAAGTAGATGGGAAGGTGAAAACCTTCAAAACTAGGATTGTGACAAAAGGGTATACCCAGAAAGAAGGAATCAACTATGAGGAAACCTTTTCCCCGGTAGCCATGCTTATATCCATCTGTATCCTCCTTGCCATCGCATGTCATTATGACTACGAGATATGGCGAATGGATGTCAAGACGGCATTTTATATGGCCATCTTAGTGAAGACATCTATATGTCCCAACTCGAAGGCTTTATTGCTAAAGGCCAAGAGCATATGGTTTGCAAGCTTAAGAAGTCCATTTATGGACTTAAGCAGGCATCGAGAGCATGGAACATTCATTTTGATGAGACTGTAAGGTCTTATGATTTTGTTCAAAACGAGGATAAACTATGCGTGTATAGGAAACTTGAAGGCATTAATGTGGTTTTTCTTGTCCTATATATGGATGACATTCAACTCATTGGAAATGATGTAGGGTTATTGTCATCTACAATGGTTTGGCTGTCTAGTCAATTCAGTATGAAGGATTTGGGAGAAGCCAGCTACATTCTCAAGATTAGACTTCTTAGAAATAGGAAGCAGAGAATGTTAGGATTATCCCCAGCGGCTTATATTGATAAGATGCTGGCCAGGTACAGCTTGGACTCATGCAAGGGAGCTCTAATTCCTTGCAGACATGGGTTGTCACTTTCTTCAAGTGACCGTCCTAAGTCTCAAGAAGAAAAGGATAGAATGAGAAGGATTCCCTATGCCTCGACTATGGGAAGTCTCATGTATGCCATGCTATGTACTAGGGCAGATATCTGCTTTGCCGTAGGCTTGGTTAGCAGATATCAGTCAAACCCTGGGAAGGTTCATTGGTAAACTATAAAGCATATACTCAAGTACCTCAAGTGAATGAGAGATTATAAGCTGGTTTAAAGGGCTGATGACTTGGTTCCTACAAGATACACAGACTCAGACTTCTAGACAGATAAGGATGAGAGAAAATCTACTAGTGGATATATGTTCACCTTGTCTGGAGGATCTATTTCATGGAGAAGTATCAAGCAATCTTGCATTGCTGACCCAACCATGGAAGCTGAGTATGTGGTAGCTTCGGAGGCATCCAAGGAAGCAATTTGGCTCCGGAAGTCTTATTTAGAACTTGGAGTCGTGCCACACCTGGACAGGCCAGTTGTGATGTATTGCGATAACACTGGAGCAGTATTGCAATCCAAAGAACCTCGGAACAATAAGAATAGGAAGCATATCGAGACGAAGTACCACCTGATCCGGGATTTCATCCAGAGACGGGAAGTAGTGGTGGAACAGATTGACTCCGAGAACAATCTAGTAGATCTATTCACTAAGCCTTTGGCTGAAAGAGTCTTCAAGAGATACTTGGACACCATAGGGGTGGGCACCTACGAACTTACTTAGTCTTAGAGTGTAAGTGGGAAATTGTTGGGATGTATACCTTCTTAGACTAGGTTTTTTATGTAAAAATCGAATGTTTTAATAAAAGAATTTATTTTCAAAAATTGTTTGTGAATTTACAATTCTATTTGTGCACAATTACGTTTGAAAAAGACCCATTGTGTTTAAGTAAGTGGTCCATGTGAATGGAGGCCTTTTACAGTAAGGTATTGATTACGGGTTACTTAACACATAAACTTTTATTTTTAATGGATTGATGAGAATAAGAATCTCATCATGTCTAGGTTATTATGTTTTGAATTCTAAATGGGGAATGGCTTACCTTTAGCCAGTTAGTAGTCCAGTCACTTCATCATATAAGCGTATTTCAAATACATAGAATAGGATCAGTAGTAGTGGATTCTAAAAGTACTATATGGTAGAAACCTAGACTACAACTGCTACAGCGTGGACTAGTACGCTACTACTTGAGTATGTGTTGGTGGTCTAACGAAGCTGGAAGCATATGCTTTGATGTGCTATAGTTGAGATTCTATCGTAATGCTAATATACTTGCATGTTGGGTATGTGTGACTAGTTAGTTAAAACAAACTTGTACAATATAGTTTCTATACTATATCGCCCCTTGTGTTTATCTGAATGATCTAAATATCCAAGGCCCTGGGAAAATGACTTGGATGTTTGCTTTAGGGTAGCTCCATTGGAAAGCGGAAATAATCTATGAAGTCGTGGATCATTGGACTAGAGGCCTAAGGATGGTAGATGTCATTTAGAGAGGTGTTAGAACACTTTTTCCTCTCTAAATGTACAGCGATGTATATAGGGGTATTTTAGTCATTACACCTGTAGGTCATACACTTTGCTAACGTAGCACTGTCCTTATGGTCAATATTTCCTTATGGTGATATTAGAAAATATTTAAAATGTAAAATATAGCTATTTATATGGAAATGGTATTATGGTCATTTTTGTAGCCAAGGCGGTGTGTCTTTTGGTCGTCAGTATAAACCGTGAGTCCTAGTTAAATATGGGCTAAGGAATTAAATTAAATTAAATGGATTTTATTTTTTTTAAGTAGCCTGAATTAATTATTCGGCTAGAATAAAATAATGGTCCATGGAGAGAGAATTAATTAAATTATTTTAGTAGGCTAATTAATTATTCAGGGCTTTGGCCCAGTTTGAATAATTAGGGATTAACCTGGGACTAAACTGATTTAGGCTTATTTAATTGCACTGGTTTATTTAGGCTTGAAAATTAATTATTTGTTGGGCCATTAAGTTGGTTCTAACTAGAATAATTAATTGAGCCCAATAGGTTAAACCAAGAGTCGAATGGCCCAGTCCAGTTTAAGCTAGGGTTTTATTTAGGTTAAACAGGAAGATTGGAAACAATATGGTTGTTAGAGAACACACAATCTAAGAGATGGCTTCTTCTCTGTGGAAAAGGCTAGGTGCCTCTCTCTATCTCTCCAGAAAATTCCCTAGACTATTAGTTATTTACCAAACGGTAATTAGGCAGGCCATATACTGGAAAACTGAGAGGTCGGTGTTCACATATATTCAAAGACGATGTAAAAGCCTTGCGGGAATCGCACCAGATGCTTCTACCAGCACACCTGCACCGGTTGTGCACGTTCCAGTCCAGGCAACTCTTAGAACGAGGAAAATAGGTAAATCGAACATAGAAAATTTTCCAAATACAATGAATTTAGAAATATGTCCACATTCGATGTATCTGGATAATGTCCAAATTATAAGAATCTAACTCGATAAATTAATTAGTTAAATTACCGAGATAATGGCAGAATCTTATCATATCAATTTTAATTTAATTTGAATTGAAATTAAAATATGATGAGATATTATTAGGGTTGGACTCTAAAAGGTTCGAAGGGGTTTAGAAGAAAACCCTAGCCGTCTTCTCTAGAGAGCTATTCTGTTAAGAATATTCGTGCCTTCATCCCCCAGAAAAATAAGCCTCTCAAACCCTAGGCGCTAGCACTCCCCGAGTGACGAGTGAGTTCGCGATGTATATCCGATAGAGGTTGTTCGCAACTTGCAGCATCTGGTGATCGTTTGGGTTGCATGTACAGCAGCACAATCGGAATCGAAGGATATCGATTACACCTAACAGAGGTAATTTTGCAAACCTACGATCATCTTAATCATTTAGGGGCGATGCCCCTTGGATCCCTGACAATTGTTCGTTATGTGTTTTTCATTAGTGTTTTGATTGTAGTTATGGATTATTTTGAATAGTGCATAGCATGGCCTGTTTTATCCCAATGTGATTGGCAGGTTACATTATGGTTGGTTTAAGTTGTAATTTTCAAATATGGCCTGCGTGTTGTTTTTCATTGTTGTAAAATTGTATTCCTTTCCTAGAATAGGAATTATTTTAATTTTACTATCCAATGTAAAAGAAGATGGCGGCCTACATTTGCAACCAAGGAGGAGTATGCTCATGGCATTAGAGAATGCTAAAGGAGTTCACATACCTAGATTGATGTGAAACTCCAGTCAAAACCAACCTTAGAATAAGGGGGTTGGGATGCATATAATATTTTATTACATGATTAAATATATATATTTTTTATTTTATATGCTTTGGATTTGTGTTTGATAGTCTCGAGGGCTTGATTATGTTTATTGATTAAGAAGGGCAAAATGGTATTTTTTGCTTGAGTTGAAAATAGGAAGATAGCTTGAGGATTAAATAGAAATAATATTTTAGAGAGAAGATAAAAACAAGAGCTGTTGTGGTATAGTGATTAGAGCTATGGAATTAATTCTTGAGGTCTTGGGTTCAAATTCCATCATTGGAGCTTTAGCATGATTAAATTTTATTTTTGCTTGGGAAGTGATATTTTCGGCCTTAAGTGCTTTAGCATAGGGTAGAGATGTTGTCCTAGGAGAGACATGATAGGAGTACTCTAATCCTATTCTTGTGCCTTACACAAAAATTCCTAAGGGAATTCAATCCTCCTTGATCTTTAATTTTTCCAAATTCTCAATTCATTAGATTGGACAAATTTGTTCTAGCCAATTTCATTCCAAAAATTTCAGTAAAGTACTGTGGCTTTGAAGGTTCAAAATGACTAAGGGAAAGACATCTTATGGACAGAAAATGTGGAAGAGATGGGGAAGGTTCCAAGAGAATTAATTCTCCTAGTGAACCTTCTAAACTTCACTCTAGCTAGGTTCATTTTCCTTCGTGTAGTGAACTGAAAATTTTCCAGCTTTTTTTGCCTTCAAGGTGTCGAAATTCTCAGCTATTATTCCCTTCCAAATTTTGCCAGAAAATGGCCCTTTTGATTAGCTTGAAATCTGGAATTTTCTGGTTAATTTCGGGCTGCACAAATGCTGTGCAAAACCAGAAAAATTTCTGGTTGAAATCGCACCTTTGGTGGTCTTCAACCAAGTTGTTTTCTTCCAGTTTTCTCCCAGATCTTTTGCCACATTTTTCCTCCATGAAGAAGGCTAGAAACCAGCCATTAAATACCCTTGAAATCTCTTTCAAACTCTCTATATGCTGATTGGAAAATGGCAGTTGAAACTGCCCAGAAAAATTCCAGCAATAGTGAAATTCTGTGTAGGATTTCTGTCCATCTTTGTTTCCTAATCCAGCCCTGGCCAAAACTCCATCTTTCTTCTGCACAAACCACTCTTAAATAGCCATGAACTAAACCAGACTTGTCTTCCCCAAGCTTCTGCATGAAAACCAGACATGGCTGCCCTAAAATATCTCCAACGAATTGTTGTAATCATGCCTTGATTGGATACCAAAATTCCAGCAACCTTAATTTAGCAATCTTCCATAAAATGTCCCTCAAACAACCAGATCTTTCCTTCACCATTACACTGATTCTTTTCAGCCACCATTAGCCTTCCTCAACTAGCTTTCATCCAGCCAAAATCACTGAACAACAATCGGCCATTGCAGCTTCCAAAAAGCTCTCCATTGATCAACGATATTCTTGCCATATTTTGTTTCCAAATTTGATTTCCAAAAATATTCTTTTAGGATTTCAACAACTAGCCTTTCCTTTTCCTTTCAAACCAGAAAAATCATCTACCTAAAACACTCTAGCAATTTAATCACCACAATCCCACAGAATTTCGGCAGCCACAAACCCGAAATCCCTTCATTCTCTTGAACCTACATGCACACATAGAACACCTACTCATTTCTTTCGCCTATTACCTCTCCAAACCACTTCAAACTTCTTCTAAAAATTCCAAATTTCATCTACTCACTTTTGTGAGTCCATCCATACCATTTTTAACATCAAACTCCAAAATCCAACTTGCTCTTTTGGATAAAAAAATTAGAAATTTTGTGAAGGCTTAAGAACACCTTCAAGGTAGGTTTGTTCAAACAACTTCATCTATACTAATCTTTGATCTCTAATGAATATATATATATATATATATATATATATATATATATGAATAAGCATGTTAATGGACTCTCTTCTTCTCTTTCTCTCTCTCTCTCTCTCTCTCTCTCTCTCTCTCTCTCTTTCTCTTGGCTAAACACTCTCTTCTTCTTGGCCAAATGGTTCTTCACCAATGGCCATGCTTTCTTCATCTTCCTTGGATTGATTTAGACATCTAGGAGTTGAGATCCAATTGAAACTCCTTCAAGGTACTCATCAATCAAGTAAGCCTTTTCAACCCTCCTTTTTAAATTCTAGATTCATGTCTCTAGGATGATATTGGTAGGAGATGGATTATGAATAGGATTTGAGCATGTATTGTTGTGATGAGTAGAGAATGAAGCATGAATAAATGTGTGTTTATGATGGATATGGGATTTGTGCATGAGTTGATTATCTTGGTTGATTGTATGGTGTTTTTAGGGTTTAATGCATGTTTCTATGTCATAGGTAGTATTTGTGATCAAGTATGTTAGAGATTATGTCATCTATGATGAAGAGGATTTATATTCATGTATGATTATTGAAGCCATGACTATGTTTATGCTAGTAGAGGTTGGATCATACCTTGATAAATTTAGATATATGCTTTTATTCATGATTTGGATGATTTGACGAATTGGAGGGAGTATATGTTCATGATTGTGGTTAGCAATAGAAATATGATCATGAACTAGTTGTCCCTAAGCTAATTTTTATTTCATCAATAAAATATTTAGTATTATAATTTTTTTTAGTAAATTCGAAACCCTAAGAAGGTAGATTTGGATTATTATATAAGGATATTTTAGTCAAATAAATAATAGCTTTTATTTCAAGAAATAAAATAAATAGATATTATATATAATAATATCAAATAAAGCCTTTTATATAAATAATCATAATAAGTAAAAATATTAATTTTGTAATTCTTATATTCTTAAATATCATTAAAATTTATTATCTTTCAATTATTATCTTTTAATCAAAACCAGTTAAAAATTATTTATTAGCTTTCAATCAAGACCCATTAAAATTTATTTTCAACTAATTTTAGTTAGCAATTATTTTCAGACAATTAATTATTAGTAAATTATTATTTTACCTAATACCACCTAGGGCTCTTCATCAAATAAACTCTAAATTATTCTTAGCAAGAATTAAACCTTCAACTTATTAGTACCTATTTCCCAAAACACTAATTATTTTAAATATCAAATTCGACTTAGCTTATAAATCTTTTTATTTATTATTTGGCCTTAAAGCTTGGGACACTAGGATAATGGTAGTAGTGAGTTGACTTAGTCTTATTTGTGAAAGAGGATTTTGGTTGGAGTTTGATTGTGATTTATATTTACCCCAGGCAAGGTTGGGTCAGCGATCGAAGATCTTTATTTTATCTCGAGCAAATAATCAGGTAAGCTCCTGTATAAAACCTGATTGATGTAAAATATTTATTATGGCAAGCCAAATGTAGAGTGCATGGATACTCATTTCTGTAAAGGCAATTGAGGATTGACTTCTTTCTTTTTTCAGTCGAATGAATTATTTGAAAATCAATAAGTAGATTTACCCAAACTCAAAACTCTTTCTAAAACTGATTTTGACGAAGACTTTGGAAACCCTTAATTACCATTTTCATGTAGAACTTTTTTTTGTTCATTTTTCCCAAGTGGGCTACGTTACATTGAGTACTCAATAAGGGTGGACTGCTAGGGCTAGTCTTTGAGGGGTTAGGGTAAGTCTCTCAGTAGGTGGCCACCTCTTAGGGGTGAGTCCTGCCCGGATAAGATGTCAGTCTAGTAGGTCGTGCCGGTCCGAGCTAGTAGTTTATTTTTCAGTTAAGTGACTATGTTTTGCCGGAATGGACACCCAGTTGTTGTTTGGGTATAGAGAATGAGGAGTATCTTGCCCGGTAGGCTGATCACCTACCTTTTTGTCAGTTTGCACGAAGTGTCGGCATTCTGACTGGTTATAGGGCCCAACGTGTGGTAACCCATGATCATTTCTTCTGAGTGGTTGATTTTATTGATTATGTATGGATGGAAAAGCCAAAACACCACTCTTGGTTTTGACTACTATTTATTGCTTGCCAGTATTTTTCTTATAAAGATTTTATACTTTGCATTCACGAACTATTTTCACTGGACACTCAAAGCACACACAGACTTATTGAGATTTTTGTCTCATCACCTTTTTTACCATGATTTCAGGTCGATCCTACTGTGGGGATGAGTAGCTAGATATTTTCCTGCCTTGGAAGATTTCCTGATATTTGATTTGTGTAATGCTTTGGGGGAGTTGAGAGTGGATAATTTTTATTTTGGATTTGTTTTTGGAATTCTTGGATTTATTCTTGGGTTGTAAACAATTTTAAGTTAAATTATTATTTTTATTCCATAATTTTATTTGTGTGACCTAATTATAAAGACCCCTTGTCATTTGGACGGGGCGACATCCCCGGACCTGGCGGGCCTAGGTAGTGGGGTGTTACAATTGACTACCTTGATCTTCACTTTGCTTGTGATGATCAACATAGGTTATGGGCCATGCTATGTCACTTTTATTTATGTCTTGCATGCATATTTGATATGTTTATTTCATGCTCACTATAATCAAATTTTTATTTAAAAAAAAATTAAGTGTTAAATGCCTCCCAAAATCAAACAGTTGTTATTACTTGGATCATCATATGGCCATTCCTGCCAAAGTAGGATGCTTTTGATTATCTTAGTGAGACAAGATGGAAAAAGTTTTCCATATATTTGATATGGTTTGACTTAATTGGGCTACCAAAATAGTTTTGGGCCTAGGGCATTATATGAGATATTTTAGCTGGGACATTTGATGCCTATGTCATTTAAAATTTGAGTTTTAGCTAATTATAAGATTAAAGCCAAAGCTTACTTATGATTAAAATAAAATATTTATGAGGAAAAAAAACTTTTACCCACTACGAAACATCAAAATGTTGAAGTTTCAAAAGTTTAAATGCTTTTAGTGGGAGTTTTTCATTAAAGCCTCAAAAATTAATTATTTTGCATATTTTGTATGTAGGTAATGGCAACAAACAGTTCGAATATCTCATTGCGATCTGTGCTCGAGAAAGACAAGCTTAGTGGGATTAACTTTCTTGATTGCGCACGAAACTTAAGAATCGTTCTTAAGCAAGAAAAAAAGGTCTATGTTCTTGAAAATCCTATTCCCCCTGCTCCATCAAATAATGCCTCAAAAGCTTAAAAGGATGCTTACAGTAAGCACAAAGATGACTCGAACGATGTTACATGCCTCGTGCGAGCAACCACGAACTCTGAACTTCAAAAATAGTTTAAAGAAGTAGAGGCATATGACATGATTATACATCTCAAGGAAATGTTCCAAGAGCAAGCACGACAGGAGAGATTTGAAACTCACAAGGCGTTAAACGCATGTAAGATGGTTTTTGGCAACTCGGTAAGTGCTCATGTCCTTAAAATGAAAGGCTATCTTGATCATCTTAATAAGCTTGGTGCTCCTATTAATCATGACATAGCCACGGGTTTGATCTTGGGCTCATTACTTCCTGAGTATGACCAGTTTGTCATGAATTTTAACATGCATAATATGGTGAAATCCATTATTGAATTACATGGGATGCTAAAACAAGCTGAACTGAACATTAAGAAGAGTACTCCTAGTGTTCTAATGGTTCAAAAAGGGAAAGGGAAAAAGAACAACCAAAAAGGCAAAGTCATGGCTAGTAAGGGTAAGGACAAGGCAAAGTCCAAGTTCAAGCCCAAACCTAAGGCCATGACACCAAATGAGGGAGCTTGCTACCATTGTGGAGAACAAGGACATTAGTTAAGAAATTGCAAGCTCTATTTGGAAGCAAAGAAAAATAAGGACAGTGAGACTACCGCTTCAGGTATTTATGTTATAGAAATTAATTTATTTACTTCTGATTCATGGGTATTGGATACCGGTTGTGGATCTCGCATTTGTGTAAATATGCAGGGTCTAAAAAGGAGTAGAGCCTTGGCAAAAGGCAAGGTGGACCTACGAGTTGCGAATGGAGCAAAAGTTGCTGCAGTAGCTGTAAGAACTTTTGAATTAATTTTGCCTAGTGGGCTTATCTTAGAACTGAATGATTGTTTTTATGTTCCTGTTATGAGTAGGAATATTATTTCAGTTTCCTGTTTGGATTTAGAAGGTTTTGAATTTGTTATTAGGAATAACATTTGCTCCATTAATAAAAATGAAATTTTTTTATGGAGATGCTTCATTATCAAATGGGCTCTATATTCTCAATCTTCGTTGATCTTCCAGCAAGTCTATCTATAATACTAATACTAAGAGATTTAAATCCAATGATTTAAATCAAACTTATTTCTGGCATTGTCGTTTGGGCCATATAAATCAGAAACGCATAACATGGTTTCATAATGATAGGCTTCTAAAATTGTTTGATTTAGAATCTTATGAAACGTGCGATTCTTGATTATTAGGCAAAATGACTAAAGCGTCTTTTAAGAGACAAAATGAAATGGCAACTGATTTATTGGGCCTAATATATACTGATGTATGTGGTCCAATGAATACACATGCTAGAGGAGGATTTCAGTACTTCATTACATTTACAGATGAATTCAATGGATATGGCTACGCGTATCTAATGAAACACAAATCTAAATCGTTCCAGAAATTCAAAGAATTTCAAAATAAGGTACAAAATTAGCTTGGCAAAAGTATCAAAACACTTCGATCAGATCGAGGTGGTAAATACTTAAGTCACGAGTTTGACGAGCATCTTAAAAATTGTGGAATTATTTCCCAATTAACTCCACCTGGAACACCTCAAATGAATGGTGTATCTAAATGGAGAAATTAGACGTTATTAGATATGGTTCGATCAATGATGAGTCCAACTAATCTTCTAATCTCCTTTTAGGGTTATTCCTTAGAGACTGTAGCATTCATACTAAATCGAGTTCCATCTAAATCGGTTCAGTAAATGCCATATGAGATATGGACTAGGAGACAACCTAGTTTGTAATTTCTGAAGATTTGGGGATGTGAAGTTTATGTAAAACATTTAGTATCTGATAAACTTACACCTAAATTCGATAAATGCATATTTGTGGGGTATCCTAAAGAAACTAAAGGATATCAATTTTATCTCCCAAAAGAAAATAGAGTAATTGTTGCTCGAAATGGATTCTTTCTTGAAAAGGAATTTATTTCCAAAAGAATCAGTAGGAGTAAAATACATCTTGATGAGATTCAAGAGCCACAATTAGTGTCTGAACTTTATCAAGATGAGATTAAAGAGTTACAATTAGGTCCTGAACCAAATAATGAACCTCGATTAGATGGCTCACAAGTTCAAGATGGGTCTACTTCTATAGAACAAGGACCTCGAAGATCTGATAGGGTTCGTCAACAACCTGAGAGATATGGATTCCTCATCACTGACGATCACAATGTGGAGCTTATGGTTAATGATGAGCCCACTTCCTATCAAGAAGCCATTAAGACTTCTGACTCTGGAAAATAGTTAGAGGCTATGAAGTATAAGATGTAATCCATGTATGATAACCAAGTATGGACTTTGGTTAATCCACCTAAAGGTTCAAAAACTGTTCGGTATAAGTGGATTTTCAAAAAGAAAACAGATATGGAGGGAAATGTGCATACTTACGAAGCACGACTGGTAGCAAAAGGTTATAGATAAACTCATGGTATAGACTATGACGAAACCTTTTCACCCATTGTAATCCTTAAGTCTATTAGAATTCTTCTTGCCATAGCAGCATATTATGATTATGAGATTTGGCAAATGGATGTCAAAACCGTTTTTCTCAATGGAAACTTACTCGAGGATGTGTACATGACACAACCTGAGGGTTTTGGTGATCCTTTGAATTCTAATAAAGTGTGTAAGCTTCAAAGATCCATTTATGGATTGAAGCAAGCATCTCGAAGCTAGAATCTTCGTTTTGATAATGTAATTAAAGAATTTACCTTTATAAAAAATTTTGATGAGCCTTGTGTCTATAAGAAAACAAGTTGGAATGCAATAGTCTTTTTGGTACTTTATGTTGATGATATCTTACTCATTGGAAATGACATCCCAACTCTACAAAGTGTAAAGATAAGGTAGGGAAATTATTTTTCAATGAAAGACTTAGGTGAAGCTGCCTATATTCTAGGTTTAAGGATCTATAGAGATAGATCTAGAAAGTTAATTGGACTAATTCAAAGTGTATATGTTGATAAGGTATTGAAAAGGTTTAGTATGCAAGACTCTAAGAGAGGATTCTTACCAATGTCACATAGTATTAAACTCAGCAAAACTCAAAGTCCTTCTACGAAGGATGAAGAAGAGCGCATGAAAAAGATACCATAAGCTTCCGCTAGGGGTCTATCATGTATGCCATGTTATGTACACGACCTGATGTATCATATGCATTGACCATGACGAGTAGGTTCCAGTCAAATCCTGAAGAGGCATACTAGACTGCTGTCAAGAACATACTGAAGTACTTTAGAAGAACTAAAGATATGTTCTTAGTTTATAGAGGACAAGAAGGCGAGTAGTTGTAAATGGTTACACTGATGCTAGTTTTTAGTCCAACATAGATGATTACAGATCGCAATCAAGTTTTCTATTTTGTTTGAATGGAGGTGCTGTAAGCTGGAAAAGTTCAAAGCAAGACACCGTGGCTGATTCTACTACAGAAGTTGAGTATGTAGATGCCTCAGCTGCAGCTAAAGAAGTAGTCTGGATTAAAAAGTTCAATACAGAACTAGATGTAGTTCCTAGTATTGTGAACCCAGTGGATCGCTATTGTGACAACAATGGAGCCATTGCACAAGCTAAAGAACCAAGATCACATTAGCGATCCAAACATATACTTAGACGTTTTCATCTCATTCGAGAAATTGTTGATTGAGGAGATGTCAAAGTATGTAAGGTATCAACTGATGACAATGTTGCAGATCCACTGACAAAGCCTCTCCCATCATCTAAACATGATAGTCATAGTAGATCAATGGGATTACGGCTTATGCCAAATTGGTCTTAGTGCAAGTGGGAGACTGTTAGGGATATACCCTATAGTTAATTTGTACTTATACTATTGTCGTTATGTTTTATATAATTATATGAGATTTTCCTTTTTATGAATAATGCATTTTATTTTGTGGTCATCAAGTACGTGACTTGATAGTAAAACCCAATAATGAATACAATGACAATTCTAAAACTGTCTCTGATCGATTATTATTATTGGAACAATAATAAATTAAGATTAGTATGTTTGTGACTTGATGACTATGTTTTACTGGTCATGGATATTTGTGATATCGAGTCAAAACATAAATAAATGTTAGAGAACATTGTATTGGACATGACCCACTGTGAGAATATTTAATGGAATATGTCATAAGTACTTTCTAGCTATAATAATATTAAAAGTCATTCGACCTAAATTCATCATAGTTTCCTTCGACCTAATCATAAATTCTATGTTTTGACGTTGTCTAAAGTTGTCTTTAATTAGTTAATAAATTAGACTACTGTTGGATATAGATTAAATTCATTATTGGAATGTGATTGATAGTGAAGGAATTTGTCCCTCTCAATTATGGGAGAGATATCCATGGGCCCCTTGACAAGTTAGACTGTTAAAATGCATGGTCGTACTCAAATATATCAATCTTAGATATTAATATCATTTGTTTGAACAATCTACTATGAAATCAAGAAATAATTGATTAAGCTTAATAAGGATGACATGCTCCGTGCCTTATGCTTAATGGTTCAAAGATATCACCGATCTTCATTTAACTTGGATAGTTATAATGTTTTGCTAGAAAGAGCTTACAACTTGTGCGCCATTAAAATAAGATTTGGGCACACTGCCAGTGTTAAATGAATATATAGTGTCACACAATAAGAGAACTTGTCAGGTTATTTTTCAGGTAACCAGATTCAATGAATTTGGAAATATGTCTAAGTTAATCAAACTTAGAAAATTTACTAGATACAGTAAATTTGGAAATATGTCCAAATTCGATGTATCAGGATAATGTCTAGATTATAAGAATCTGCCTCGATAAATCAATTAGATAAATTATCGAGATATTAGCAGAATCTTATCATATCAATTTTAATTTAATTTGAATTTAAATTAAAATACGATAGGATATTATTAGGGTTGGACGCTAAAAGGTTTGGAGGGTTTTGAAGAAAACCCTAGCTGTCTTCTCTAGAGAGCTATTCTGTTAGGAATATTCGTGCCTTCATCCACCAGAAAAATAAGCCTCTCAAACCCTAGCTGCTAGCACTCCCCGAGTGACGAGTGAGTTCGCGGTGTGTATCCGATAGAGGACGTTCGCATATTGTAGCATCTGGTGATCGTTCAGGTTGCACATACAGTAGCACAATCAGAATCAAAGGATATCGATTACACCTAACAGAGGTAATTTTGCAAACCTACGATCTTCTTAATCGCTTACTTAGATCCTCGAAAGGGATTCGTGGATGTTTTTCGCGTTTAGTAGTCCACGAATCCTAACACATTAAAGCATTGATAGACCCTAGATCTATCCATTCCAATTTAAACAATAATTGTGCATATCATTTGGGTTGTGATGGAGTAGAACTACCTTTTACCTTGTTGGTGAGTACGCCCTTAGGGAAAATTGTGCAAGCGGATCAGTATATGTAGAATTGTAAGATTGAAGTGGGGAAAGAAAGTTTGGAAGGAGATTTGTAAGATTGACGACACGACTTAATTTTGGGTATGGATTAGCTAGCTAAGCATAGGGCTAAAGTAGACTGTAAGAATAAGTCTATCTAGTTCATTAGACTGGGATGCAATGTGCTAGTGTTCAACGGCAAGCGGGTAAAAGAGTTGAAGTTTTTTATTGCTGGAGCAAAGGCCCAGAAAATTGTTAAAGCAAGGATGTCAAGGATATTCAGCCTATATAATAAACAAGCCGAAGGATCAGTACACCCTCAAAAATGCCGAGATGGTAAGAGATTTTCTCGATGTGTTTTTTGCGAAACTTATTTCTCTACCTCCCAACCAAGAAGTTGAGTTCACCATTGATCTAATTCTACGAGCTGAACCGGTTGAGATGTATGCCCTCTTAGATAAGGTTTCAGATATAAAAAAATCAAATATTTTAATAAAAGAATTTATTTTAAGAAATTATTTGTGAATTTACAATTTAATTTGTGCACAATTACATTTGGAAAAGACCCATTGTGTTTAAATAAGTGGTCTAAGTGAATGGAGGTCTTTCACAGTAAGGTATAAATTACAGGTTACTTAACACATAAACTTTTGTTCTCAACCGATTGATGAGAATGAGAATCTTATCATGTCTAGGTTATTATGTGGTGAATTCTAAGTGGGAAATGGCTTACCTTTTGCCAGTGATGTAATACCCCGCCCAAAACTACCTTTGACTATGGGGAAAAGTCATGCATTGCATAGTATTTTGCATTTTATGTGGTAGCTTAGAATTATTTTATCTGCATGGATGCATGTGACTTTTGCCGTTGCTCTTGTATTTGAATTAATGGAGGTGAAATAGTGTGTTGTTAAAGATGTGGTTAAGGGAGGTTTGGTCGAAGATTTGAAAGGATGAGTATTGGGGTGGTAAGAACTTCTTGTAGGAAGAATTAGTATTGGAATTGATTTGGAATAGCGGGGAGGATGGTGATTTTTTCGTGGTGGCCCGAGTTCGAATCCTATCTCTTGTGAATCCTAGTTTCTCTTCTTGAAGATTCTTTTCCTTAGAGTTTCCAAGTCTTGGCCGAAAAAGATGTAGCAAACTTAGAGAAATTTTAGTACCATTACTCCAAGGAAATAAGTCTCTATATTTATTTCCTAAATTTAAGGACTTTGATGTGAATAAAGTTCACTTTTAATTTTCAGCTTTTATTCCTTTGGATTTTCGAAAAAACCCTAGCTAACAATTAAAATTTCATCTTGATTTTAGCTTAATAGATGTTGCCATGGATAGTTGGAATTAAATAGTCATTCTTCTAGTAGGAAACCTTGTTGGTTTTAAACCTAGAACTTTAGCTAAAAATCTGAAAAATTTTCCAGCTAGTGCCGCCACTTCTTGAAGGAATTTTAGCTCAACTCAAACTGTTCCAAAGCAAGGAAATCTTATCCAAATCCTTGATGAAACCAGATTTTATTCATTCCTAAATCAACTAGGATTAGAATCCCCTTTTCCTAGCTGAATTTCGGCGGCTTTGTGCAAGCACAAGCTACACGAAATTCTTGCACTCCTAATTGCAATAAAACTCTTCAAACCCTAGCTCAAATTACCTAGAACAACCTCCACCAAATCAGATTACCCTAGTAACACAAAATCAATTTTTTCTTCACAAAAAATTCCAGAATTTTTGTCCAGCTTATGCCCAGAATTTTCGACAGCTTTTCACTCCAAAACCTACCAAAACACATTGTTGATTAAGCCAAATTCTAGCACCTAAAAACCACGCTTTTCTCCTCTGGAATTTCGTTAAAAACAGCAGCCTAAACAGTTCAAAAATCGTAACACTTGCACAAAATTTTCGCACAGCACTTGCACAGAATTTTCAGTCACCAAAACTCACACAAACTCTCTCTTATTTTGGTCAAAAAAACCTGAACACACTCAACCCTTCTCTTAAGAATTATTTCGGCCAACCTAGGGAGCAATTTCAGAACACTTTTCTCCTCTTAATCCTTCTTGAATTCGGCCAGCATCAAAGGTACAGCAAGCTACAAATTTTCGCCCTTGCTGTCTAAGAAACCTAAAGCCATTAGGAGTCCTTCTTAGCACCACCATCTAACCCTAAATCAAACTTCTCTAAACCTAAATCATAGTAGCCGACACTCCCTCCGTACCATATGAAAATTCCAGCAAATTCTCTCTGCAAATTCTCGAAATACTCAAGAACTATTCTAAGCAAAAATCGAACACACCTTAAGGTAAGCAAAAATCATCTCAACCTCTTGATGCCGTTTTCTCTAATGATTCTTTTCTCCTTCTTCTTCCATTAAATCACGCCACATAGAGGCTGAATTCATCTTCTTCTTTAATTTTCGGTCAAGAGGAGCAAATGAGGTAGCTTTTCTCTTATTTTTAAGCGAACTCGGGATGATCACCATAGGAGCATCGAGACCTCATTACCCGGTTGTTGCAAGGTAAGGGAATACCCACCTTTGATGCCGAAAGTAAGGTTTAATGATGTCTATTAGTTGGATGAGCATATGGTAATGGTATATGATCTTTGGGGATTGGATAGTTTACTTGGATTTAAATAGGGGTTTGCGAATTGTTGTGAAAATAAATGAGATTAGAGCATGTTTGAATTAATTGAGACCATGATCATGATATTATATGGTGTAGATCATGAGGATAACTGAGGAAAGCAAGCTGTGATTTTATCTCATTTATTTGAGGCATATCAAGTAAGTCATTGCATAAACTCTTTTCTTAAATATTGTGATGGTAAGTCCTTGTATAAACTCTTTTGTTAAATATAGTGATGGCAAGTCTATGTTGTGAAGCTTTGTGAAGTGATTGTTGAACTATGATTATTTGGGTTGTAAACGTAGATGATTATTCTTTAAACTGTTTTGTCAAACTAATGATTTTATCAAGAAAACTATTCTTTCCTAAATTTTTAGAAAACTCGTTTAGAGGAAAACCACATTGTACAAAGCCAACGTGTGGAGATATTTTGAATCAGGAATTGACGGATATGTTCGTTGAGTACTCAATAAGGGTAGGCTAACAATACTAGTTTTGGAGGGCTAGCGTAAGTCTTCTGGCAAGAGGCCACCTCCAGAAGATGAACTCTGCTTGAAAAGGCGACAGTGCTGGTTGGTCGGGCCAGTCTGAGCTAGCACTTGTACCTGGTATGGTATTATTTATATTCCCGGCATGGACACCCGGATGGTTTTGTTGGGTGTAGAGATGGAGGAGTATCTCACCCGGTGAGCTGTACACTCACCTTGATCAGAACGCCTAACGTGTGGTAATCTGGTCCGGACAAGGTGCACAAAGTGTGGTGCCTTGGCCATTTTGTTCTCATGGAGCCCAACGTGTGGTGACATGACTGTTTGTTCGAGTGGAGGATTTATTTTGTACAAAGTGTGACAATGGAAAAAACCCACTCCTTGCGAAAAGAGATTGTTTATGACTTGCTAAATTATTTCTACAAATGTTTTACACTTTGCATACACGTACTATTCGAAACACCATGTGCACACACAGGAGTTACTAATATTTATTCTCACGCAGTTTTACATCATGTTTTCAGGAGATAGATTGTGCTGACTCAGCGGGGCTTTGACAGTTGAGGCTTTTGATAGTTTCCCTATGCTATTCTAGGAGTCTTTTGTCGTTTATACTTTTGAACAATATTTCTTTTATTTCATATTGCTCCAATTTGAGCCTGATGTAATAAGAGTATTTCTTCATATATCAAAGTTGATTCTTTTGGAGATTGCCTTTATATTTTATACCTCGTTTTAAAGACCCCTTGTCCTACGGGACGGGGCGACATCCCCGCCCTTTTGGGTACATAGTGGTGGGGTGTTACAAGTGGTATCAGAGACATGGTTTAGGCAATTACTTGACTTACTGGGTTTTATCTTCTTAAGTATTTTGATCTGGTTCTAATTCTTGTCTTTTGTTTATAGGATGATTAAAAGGGTTGTATCGGCTGTCAGAGACTGGCCCGCTGGCTGTGAGAATCCACCTGCCCTACTACTCGTAGCTGATCCACCCGCGTCTGATTCAGAGAGGGAGCATGAGCTGGCGGTGCTAGATGACCCGGTGGTTGAGGCAGAAATAGAGGCCGGGGAGAGCTTAGGAGAGTACGAGGGAGAAGTGGAGATGGCATAGTTAAGTGAGGAAGAGGTAGATGAGCTCGGGAACAAAGGGGACGATGAGAACGAGAGAGATATGGCTGTGGTAGAAGAAGAGGATGAGGATGCAATAGAGGTTCCCTAGACCCTGCAAATAGGAGAAGTTGATAGGACATTTGCTTGCTACGACCTTAAGGAGTCCGGTGGTGAGGAAGGTAGGTCAAGGGATGGAGTTGCCTCGGGAGAGAGGGAACTTAGGCCGTCAGTTCCAGGAGGGGTAGATAAGGGAAAAAGGAAGCTAGAAGAGGGTCCTAAGGGGTGTGGACTCCGATATAGACTGGGTATAGATACCATGCTCAGGAGAAAGGGGTTGGTTGATCCATCTGACTTGGGGAGTGAGAGGCCTGCGCCTAAGGGTACGGTTAGATTAGCGTTGGATGAGCTCTATGAGACGGCCATGAGAGCCAAGAGAGGCCGAGCGGGTGAGTCAGGGCAGCCAAGTGAGAGTGTTGGATTTGCGAGGAACTACATAAGGAGACACGATAGTTCCGTGGGGTGGCTTGTGGAACCAGCCTCTGACGACTCCGATGCTTCAGTTGAAACTAGAGAGTCAAGTCTAGAAGACCAGCAGCTTTTACTTTTCTTTCTTTAGGATTTGCATACCTTTGGTTGTTTATTTCTTTTAAAGGAGCATGTTGCTCATAGGACTTATTTATTATTCTATTAAATAAAAAGGGTGTCATATGGGATAACCCCTTCTTTTCTGCAAAGAATGGTTTATATGAAAAGCATGAGTTTCGTTTATTACTTGATTTACCCTTGCACGATATCATCACATTCTCTTGTAGATAAGTACATCATATCAACTGATCATGCATCTAAGCATATTGTTTTCCTCTTGGTGACTAATTGACTCAGAGTGAATGTGATTAAGATGGCACCAAGATGCAGAACAGTATAGGAGAGTGCATCCTCCACCCCAGAATTTGAGCAGATGCATCGTTCCACCCCCGACGTGGAAGAACACCTGCCATAAAAGCAGGAATTGGCTTCGGAAAGGTCATGGGATGTGACCATGGGTCAGGCTTTTGACAAGATGTCCTCGATCTTGCAGAACCTGACTGAAAGGGTGGACAATGTGGTCAAGAAACCACCGCGAGGAGAGGATGAGGCTCTGGAGCATTTCCTGAAGTTCCAGCCGCCCATCTTCCAAGGGGAGATAGAACAGGATGAGAAGACCGAGCAATGGATTGAGCAGATGGAGGACATCTTCGCTACTTTGCAGTACTCAGAAGAGAGGATGGTGAAGTTTACTGCTTTTTGGCTAAGGGGACCGTCTCGGGCATGGTGGCAGCGAGTACGGGGTGATTGGGACAAGGAGGAGCAGGAGTGTACCTGGGACGATTTTACGGAAGCTTTCCGGGTTGAGTACATTCCTCGATGGGTGGCTGAGAAGGGGGAGGATGAATTCCAGACCCTCAAGCAGGGAGGCATGACCATGGCCCAATATGCAGCCTGACTCATGTAGTTGTCCAAGTACTGCAAGTGCTTGGTAGATACGGAGCAGAAGCGCACCCGGCAATTCGTGAAAGGGCTTAGGCTAGAGTTGAGGAAAGCATTGGCCCCATCGCCGCCAACGTCATACACTGCCACTGTGGACGCAGCTTCTCGGACAGAGAATGAAGATCGGCATCGATCGGTGAACCGACCCTTCCAACCGAGTGGTCCACCTATGAGGCCTTCCGGCAATAAGTGACCTACGGCCTTTATGCCGTGGGGAAACCGGGGTAAGCAGCCTCGAGTGCCTGTATCGGACCAATGCAAGGCAGCCTAAATTGCCGACTATGTGGGAAGCGAGGTCACACCGAGAGGGATTGCTGGGGTAATGGGGGTGTAAAGAGGTGCTCCAATTGCGGAGACCCGGGACATCTGAGAAACGCCTACCCTAAACCCCTAAGGATTGAACAAACTGCACCGGCTCAACCAATGGGAGGTAATTGAGGCGCCGCTGCTGGACCAACTCGAGCGGGAGGCCAGAGGCCTCAGATGAAGGCTAAAGTCTTTGCCCTGAACCGAGAGGAAGTCGGAGCGGACACCGCCGTGATTGAAGGTAACCTTTCTATCCAAGGTTGTCTTGTTAATGTTCTGATAGATCCAGGATCCACACACTCTTATGTAAGTAAAGTATGTCCTTCACATCTGGGTTGGGAAGGAAAGGAGCTACCTTATACCCTAGTAGTTAGTTCCCCCTTGGGAAAGGTGGCGGAAGCAGGCAAGAAAATGGGAAGTTGTGGAGTTGAGGTAGGGAAGGAGATTCTGGAGGCCGACCTTATAATCCTGCCTATGGATGATTATGACCTGATCTTGGGCATGGATTGGTTGTCGAAGCACGGAGCTCGTGTGGACTATAAGATCAAGACGGTGCAGTTTGTGAGACCTGGTCGGGACGTACTTGAATTCAACGTCAGATGAACGAAGGAACTGAAATTTCTCATTGCTGGAGCTAAAGCCCAGAAGTTGCTCAAGAAAGGATGTATGGGATATTTGGCGTATCTCCTAAACAAATCGAAAGACCAGTGTACCTTGGAAAGTACGGAGGTAGTGAAAGACTTTTCGGATGTGTTCCCTACGGAGCTCACTTCCCTACCCCCTGAGCGGGAAGTTGAGTTCACCGTGGATCTGACTCCCGGAGTAGAACCGATGTCAAGAACCCCCTACCGGATGGCACCGACAGAGTTGAAGGAGTTGAAGGAGCAATTGGAAGAATTGCTAAGGCAAGGCTACATTCGGCCGAGTACGTCACCGTGGGTAGCCTCGGTGCTGTTTGTCAAGAAGAAAGATGGTACCTTGAGGCTATGTATCGACTATCGGGGACTGAACAATCTAACGATCAAGAATAAATACCTTCTACCCTTGATCGATGAGTTGTTTGATCAACTGCAAGGCGCCGCTTGCTTTTTGAAGTTGGACTTGCGGCAAGGATACTACTAGGTGCAGATTAAGGAAGAAGACATTCCTTAGACTGCATTCAACACGCGATACGGCCACTACGAGTTCGTGGTAATTCCGTTCGGTGTAACCAACGCACTGGCAGTATTCATGGATTTGATGCATCGCATTTTTCAGCCATACCTGGACAAGTTCGTGGTTATTTTCATTGATGACATTTTAATCTACTCCAAGAATCTGGAGGACCACGTGGAGCACTTAAAATTGGTCTTAGAGAAGCTGAGGGAATTCAGGCTTTACGCCAAGTTCAGTAAATGTGAGTTTTGGTTGAGCTCAGTGTCTTTCTTTGGTCACGTGATATCCAAGGCGGGGATCACAGTGGACCCTGCCAAAGTGGAAGCCGTAGCTAACTGGAAACAACCGGAGAACATTACCGAGATACGAAGTTTCCTTGGGCTAGCCGGATACTATTGGCAATTCATCAAAAATTTTTCTACGCTGGCTTCACCAATGACACGACTGTTGAAGAAGGATGTCTCTTTTGTTTGGAGTGAGAAGTATGAAAAGAGCTTCCATGAGCTTAAGAGGAGATTGATTTCAGCACCCGTGCTGAGTCTGCCAGAGGCTGGTAAGCCTTATGCACTCTATACAGATGCGTCCAAGTAAGGTTTGGGGGCTGTGCTGATGCAGGAAGGGAAGGTCATAGCCTATGCATCTAGAAAGCTAAAGCCGCATGAAGCTAATTATCCAACGCATGACTTGGCAGTGGCAGCTATAGTGTTTGCCCTGAAAAAATGGCGACGTTACTTGTACGGTGCGTAATACGAGGTCTTCACTAACCATAAGAGTCTGAAGTACATCTTCACACAGAAGGACCTGAATCTTCGACAGCGTAGGTGGATGGAATTTCTAGAGGAGTATAAGTTCCCTATTAATTATCACCCGGGCAAAGCGAATGTGGTAGCTGACGCACTGAGTCAGAAGGTGAAGATGGATCATTTGAGAATGCAGGAGATATCGGACAAGATCAAGTTAATTCGTGAAAGGCTAAGGGCAGTGCAAAGTGGACAGAAGAGTTATGCAGACTCTAGGAGAAGGGAACTGGAATTCCTAGTAGGTGATTGTGCATTATTGATGTTGACTCCTAGTAGAAGAATCCCGAAGCATCTGAGAGGAGGGAAGTTAAGTCCTAGGTATTTAGGACCCTTCCTGATATTGGAGAAAATTGGACCAGTGGCCTACCGGTTGGATCTACCTGATGGTCTAGCAGGGATGCATGATGTATTCCATGTTTCTCAGATGAAGAAGTACAACCCCGATCCGAGTCATGTACTCAATGAGGAACCGTTAGAATTGCAACCAAATCTAAGTTATGTGGAGAGACCAGTCAAGATCTTGGAACGGAGTACCAAGACTCTTTGAAACAAACAGATACCCAAGGTGAAGATACTTTAGGATCATCATGGAGCACAGGATACGACGTGGGAAATGGAGGAATGGTTCAGATGGAAGTATCCGGATATGCTCTAAGGGTATGACATCTAAATTTCGGGACGAAATTCTCTTAAGGGGGGAGGGGATGTAATACCCCGCCTAAAACTACCTTTAACTATAGGGAAAAGTCATGCATTGCATAGTATTTTGCATTTTATGTGGTAGCTTAGAATTATTTTATCTGCATGGATGCATGTGACTTTTTCTATTGCTCTTGCATTTGAATTAATGGAGGTGAAATAGTGTGTTTTTAAAGATTTGGTTAAGGGAGGTTTGGTCGAAGATTTGAAAGGATGAGTATTTGGGTGGTAAGAACTTCTTGTAGGAAGAATTAGTATTGGAATTGACTTGGAATAGCGGGGAGGATGGTGATTTTTCCGTGGTGTCCCGAGTTCGAATCCTATCTCTTGTGAATCCTAGTTTCTATTCTTGAAGATTCTTTTCCTTGGAGTTTCCATGTCTTGGCTGAAAAAGATATAGCAAACCTAGAGAAATTTTAGTGCCATTACTCCAAGGAAATAAGTCTCTATATTTATTTCCTAAATTCAAGGACTTTGATATGAATAAAGTTCACTTTGTTATGAATTATTGGAATCTCCATTAATTAGTGGAGGCTCCACTAATTATGGATTTATGTGAATTATTAGAAGATTTTTATGGATGTCCACCATTTAGTGGAGACACCATTAATTGAGATTAGTTGAAGATGATGTATGCCATGATGTATTTCACTAATTAGAGCTCTATAAATAGAGCTATTCTCTAAGCTTGTAATACACCATCATTTTGTGAAAGAAAGATTAGTGAAAGAAAGATTAGAGAAATAATTGTGAGAGAAAGAAAGAGAGAAGTTTGAAGAGAAATTCTTGTGCAAAGAATAGTTAGAATTTTCTTAGTGTGTAGTGTGTAGATTTTATTCTAACACTACCCTAATTTTATAACACGTTATCAGCACGAGTCTTTGCCGTTATTAAAGCCAGAAGACAGGTACGCATTTATTGATCTCGCTAAATTCGAATTTGTAGCCCTTGATATTTCTGAAAAAAAATTTATATGTCATACAAAAATGCATCTAAATGCTAAAAAAAATGAGATCCATATGTCATGTGGATAAAAAGAAAGATTTGACCACCTGAAGATGGTCGTACTACCCACTGCACGGTATGAATGGTTGCACCTGAAGTTGCAAGATTGTAAAACCGTGAACTCCGTGATGTATAAAACTACATCTTAGTTAAAAATTTTACGGAGAAAAAGTTACTGATGAAGTTATATTGGAGAAGACATTCTCCACTTTTCATGTTCTACGAGTAACAATATCGAGAAAAAGGGTATCCAAAATTGACGAACTTTAACATGTGTTATTATTGAGAAATCATGAAGCCAGATGAACTGGCTCAACAGCACTCCCAGAAGTGAATGTTGTTGGCTCCAGCAGAAGCCATCGTTATAGTCGTAGTTGTGGCAGTGGCCGTGGTTATGGTCGTAGACACGCTCGATATTTTCCTTATCACAATTATAATCAAACTGTGAGAAATACTGGCCACCTGAAGTGGAACAGAAAAGATCATAAGGGAAAAGAAAAAGAAATTGAAGAAAAGCATGAGGATATATGTTATAGATGTGGCATGAAAGGTCATTGGTCACGAAACTGTCGTACGGCTAAGCATTTAGTTGAATTGTATCAAGCTTCATTGAAAAATAAAAATGTGGAAGCAAATTTTTCTCAACATCCAATAAATAATGTCGAGGATGATGATATTGATCCCGAAGATCTTAATATCAATATTACCCATATGGATGTATCGGATTTTTTTGAACACCCGGACGGTAGGATAGACCATTTAATTGGTGATGGCAGTGTCCAGAAGAACTAAAGCCTCACCCTGATATTTTTGTATTTTCATTTTCATTCTATTCTAATAATATTTACATTTACATATATATATTTTTGTTCAGATGGCTGTTGTTAATGATGATATATGCATTATTGATAGTGGAACTACACACACCATACTAAAAAATGAGAAATATTTTTCTGATATCAAAATGGGAGAAATAAATATTTATACGATAAATGGTAGTACAAATGTAATTGAGGGCTCCGGAAGAGCTAGTATATTGTTGCCTAAAGGAACAACAATTATTATTGATAAGGCACTATTTTCCTCAAAATCCAGAAGAAATTTATTGAGTTTTAAAGATATCCGCAGAAATGGGTATCATGTTGAAACAAATGAGGAAAATGGGATTGAGCATCTTTTTATTACTCAAATGCATTTGGGTAAGAAATCGGTATTAGAAAAACTGCCGTCTTTTTCTACTCGGTCATATTTTTGTAAAAATACGTACAATTGAAATTCATCATCTAGTAAACCAGAAGTTTACTGATCCTATTACTTTTAGCATTTGGCATGACCGGTTGGGTCATCCGGGATCTACCATGATGAGAAGAATCATTGAGAATACACATGGTCATCCTTTAAAAAATAAAAGGATATTAACATCAGAAAAATTCGCATGTACTTGCATGTTCCCTAGGAAAATTAATTGTTAAACCATCACCGGTAAAAGTAGGAGCTGAAAGTCCTACATTTCTCGAACAGATTCACGGAGATATTTGTGGACCTATTGATCCACCATGTGGACCATTCAAATATTTTATGGTCTTCATTGATGCATCATCCCGATGGTCACATGTATGTTTATTATCTACTCGCAACCTGGCGTTTGCGAGATTACTTGCTCAAATGATTAAATTACGAGCACAATTTCCGGACCATCACATTAAAAATATCCGTTTGGATAATGCTGGTGAATTTTCATCACATGCTTTTGATGCATATTGCATGTCAATTGGGATTAATGTTGAACATCCTGTAGCTCATGTTCACACACAAAATGGTCTTGCTGAATCTTTGATTAAACGATTACAATTAATTGCTAGACCATTATTAATGAAAACAAATCTCCCAACATCTGCCTGGGGACATGCTATTCTACATGCTGCAACACTTGTACGTATAAGACCAGCTAGTTATCATAAATTCTCTCCTTTGCAATTGGCTTTTGGGTCAGAATCAAATATTGCTCATTTAAGAATTTTTTGGTGTGCTGTATATATTCCAATTGCACCAAACCAACGTACAAAGATGGGTCCTCAAAGAAGAAAGGGGATATACGTTGGATATGATTCTCCCTCTATTATCGGGTATGTTGAACCCACGACGGAGATGTATTCACATCAAGATTTGCTGATTGTCATTTTGATGAATCATTATTCCCTAAATTAGGGGGAGAACCAAAACAGCATAAAAAGGATCTTGCTTGGACAATATCATTAAATTATCTTGATCCGCGCACAAGCGCATGTGAATTTGAAGTTCAAAAGATAATTCATTTGCAAAGCATTGCAAATCAAATGCCAGATGCTTTTGTTGACTCTAGAAGAGTTACAAAATCACATATTCCAGCTATAAATGCTCCTATTCGAATTGAAGTTCCAGCAGAACAAAATATTATACCTATAGCTGCTGAGTCAAAAACACGCTAGAAGTGTGGCCGACCTCTTGGTTCTAAAGATAAAAATCCTCCAAAGAAAAGAGGATTAACTGATCCAGAAGATCATATTGAAGAAAAGAATGATAAAGACCAAGAGAGAACTAATGACAAAGAACCAGAAGTTGATGAAAGTAACACTGAAATTTTTATCAATTATACCACTTCCAGTAGAAGTTGGAATCGGATAGAAACTGTTATTGATAATATATTTGCATACAATATATCTCTTAATGTTACATAGGATAATGATGATCCTGAACCAATATCAGTTGATGAATGTCGGCATAGAAAAGATTGGCTGCAATGGAAAGATGCGATTCAATCGGAGTTAAATGCACTGACAAAACGTGAAGTCTTCGGACCTACAGTCCGAACACCAGAAGGTGTAAAACCTGTTGGCTACAAATGGGTATTTGTGCGAAAGCGCAATGAAAAGAGTTAAATAGTTCGATATAAAGCGCGATTAGTAGCCCAAGGTTTTTCACAAAGACCAGGTATTGATTATGATGAAACTTATTCTCCTGTTGTTGATGCTATTACACTTCGATATCTTATCAGTTTGGCAGTACATGAAAAGATAGATATGCGCCTATTAGATGTTGTCACTGCTTACTTGTATGGAAATTTAGAAAATGATGTTTACATGAAAATCCCGAAGGATTTCATATGCCTGAAGCATATAGACATTATCCTCGTGAAAATTACTCCATCAAGTTGCAGAAATCATTATATGGCCTGAAGCAATCTGGGCGCATGTGGTTCACACGTCTTAGTGAATATTTATTGAAAGCGGGATTTAAAAATGACCAGGTATGTCCATGTGTTTTTATTAAGAAATCTGGTTCTAAATTTGTGATATTAGCTATATATGTTGATGATATTAATCTTATAGGAACTCCTGAAGAGCTCCAAGAAATAATTGATTATTTAAAAAGAGAATTCGAAATCAAGGATTTTGGTAAAACTAAATTTTGCCTTGGTTTACAAATTGAACATCTGGAGAGTGGAACATTTATTCATCAATCAACATATACAGCAAAAGTGCTAAAAAGATTTTACATGGACAAAGCGCATCCATTGAGTATTCCAATGATCGTCCGATCATTAAATGTGGATAAAGATCCTTTCCGACCTCAAGAAAATGATGAAGAACTCCTTGGTCCTGAAGTACCATATCTCAGTGCAATTGGTGCATTGAAGTATCTTGCTAATAATACAAGACCTGATATTACTTTTGCTGTCAATTTATTAGCAAGATTTAGTTCTTCACCAACACGATGACATTGGAATCGAATTAAACAAGTCCTTCGATATCTCCAAGGTACAATTGATCTCGGATTATTTTATTCAAATAAAACCAGTCCAACATTGATAGGTTATGCAGATGCTGGTTATTTATCTAATCCACATAAAGCACGTTCTCAAACGAGCTATCTATTTACATGTGGAAATACTGCTATATCATGGCGTTCTACGAAACAATCTATAGCTGCTACTTCTTCAAATCATGCGGAAATTATAGCCATTCATGAAGCAAGTCGAGAATGTGTATGGCTAAGATCCATGATTCATTATATCCGAGAAAGTTGTGGATTATCATCAATCAAAGATATTCCAACTCCTCTTTATGAAGACAATGCAGCTTGCATAACTCAATTACGAGGAGGATATATTAAAGGAGATCGGACAAAACATATTTCACCAAAATTCTTCTTTACTCATGAACTCCAGAAGAAATGTGAAATTGATGTGCTACAAATTCGGTCATATGACAACCTCGCAGATATTTTCACGAAGACTTTACCGACTGCAACATTTGAGAAGTTGAGATATAAAATCGGTATGGGTCGGTTTAAAGATTTAAAAGAATCATCTCATCAGGGGGAGTAATAAACAAACATATAGAATAGTGTACTCTTTTTCCTTCACTAGATTTTTTTTCCCCACTGGGTTTTTATCTAGTAAGGTTTTTAACGAGGCATATTCTTTATCTAATGGATGGACATTCAAGGGGGAGTGTTATGAATTATTGGAATCTCCATTAATTAGTGGAGGCTCCACTAATTATGGATTTATGTGAATTATTAGAAGATTTTTATGGATGTCCACCATTTAGTGGAGACACCATTAATTGAGATTAGTTGAAGATGATGTATGCCATGATGTATTTCACTAATTAGAGCTCTATAAATAGAGCTATTCTCTAAGCTTGTAATACACCATCATTTCGTGAAAGAAAGATTAGAGAAATAATTGTGAGAGAAAGAAAGAGAGAAGTTTGAAGAGAAATTCTTGTGCAAAGAATAGTTAGAATTTTCTTAGTGTGTAGTGTGTAGATTTTATTCTAACACAACCCTAATTTTATAACACACTTTTAATTTTCAGCTTTTATTCCTTTGGATTTTCTAAAAAACCCTAGCTAACAATTAAAATTTCAGCTTGATTTTAGCTTAATAGATGTAGCCATAGATAGTTGGAATTAAAGAGTCATTCTTCTAGTAGGAAACCTTGTTGGTTTTAAACCTAGAACTTTAGCTAAAAATCTGAAAAATTTTCCAACTTGTGCCGCCACTTCTTGAAGGAATTTTAGCTCAACTCAAACTCTTCCAAAGCAAGGAAATCTTATCCAAATCCTTGATGAAACAAAATTTTATTCAATCCTAAATCAACTAGGATTAGAATCCCCTTTTCCTAGCTGAATTTTGGCGGCTTTGTGCAAGCACAAGCTACACGAAATTCTTGCACTCCTAATTGCAATCAAACTCTTCAAACCCTAGCTCAAATTACCTAGAACAACCTCCACCAAATCAAATTACCCTAGTAACACAAAATCAGATTTTTCTTCACCAAAAATTCCAGAATTTTCGACAGCTTTGCACTCCAAAACCTACCAAATGTCTTTGTTGATTAAGCCAAATTCCAGCACCTAAAAACCACACTTTTCTCCTCTGGAATTTCATCAAAAATAGTCCAAAAATCATCACTCTTGCACAGAATTTTCACACAGCACTTATACAGAATTTTCAGTCACTAAAACTCACACAAACTCTCTCTTATTTTGGCCAAAAAACCTGAACACACTCAACCCTTCTCTTGAGCATTATTTCAGCCAGCCTAGGGAGCAATTTCAGAACACTTTTCTCCTCTTAATCCTTCTTGAATTCGGCCAGCATCAAAGGTACAGCAAGCTATAAATTTTTGCCCTTGCTGTCCAAGAAACCTAAAGCCATTATGAGTCGTTCTTAGCACCACAATCTAACCCTAAATCAAACTTCTCTAAACCTAAATCACAGTAGCCAACACTCCCTCCTTACCACATGAAAATTCCAGCAAATTCTCTCTACAAATTCTCGAAAAACTCAAGAACTATTCTAAGCAAAAATCGAACCCACCTTAAGGTAAGCAAAAATCCTCTCAACCTCTTGATGCCATTTTCTCTAATGATTCTTTTCTCCTTCTTCTTCCCTTAAATCACGCCACATAGAGGCTGATTTCATCTTCTTCTTTAATTTTCGGTCAAAAGGAGCAAATGAGGTAGCTTTTCTCTTATTTTTAAGCGAACTCGGGACGATCACCATAGGAGCATCGAGACCTCATTACCCGGTTGTTGCAAGGTAAGGGAATACCCACCCTTGATGCCGAAAGTAAGGTTTAATGATGTCTATTAGTTGGATGAGCATATGGTCATGGTATATGATCTTTGGGGATTGGATAGTTTACTTGGATTTAAATAGGGGATTGCGAATTGTTGTGAAAATAAATGAGATTAGAGCATGTTTGAATTAATTGAGACCTTGATCATGATATTATATGGTGTAGATCTGGAGGATAATTAAGGAAAGCAAGCTGTGATTTTATCTCATTTATCTGAGGCATATCAAGTAAGTCCTTGCATAAACTCTTTTCTTAAATATTGTGATGGTAAGTCCTTGTATAAACTCTTTTGTTAATTGTTGTGATGGCAAGTCTATGTTGTGAAGCTTTGTAAAGCGATTGTTGAACTATGATTATTTGGGTTGTAAACGTAGATGATTATTCTTTAAACTGTTTTGTCAAACTAATGATTTTATCAAGAAAACTATTCTTTCCTAAATTTTTAGAAAATTCTTTTAGAGGAAAACCACGTTGTACAAAGCCAAGGTGTGGAGATATTTTAAATCAGGAATTGACGGATATGTTCGTTGAGTACT
Organism: Voacanga thouarsii; assembly: GCA_026120185.1. Classification (NCBI taxonomy): domain Eukaryota; kingdom Viridiplantae; phylum Streptophyta; class Magnoliopsida; order Gentianales; family Apocynaceae; genus Voacanga; species Voacanga thouarsii. The sequence continues at coordinate 224,088 of JANUWF010001049.1, read as the reverse complement.
CAATAAGGGTAGGCTAACAATACTAGTTTTGGAGGGCTAGCGTAAGTCTTCTGGCAGGAGGCCACCTCCAGAAGATGAACTCTGCTTGAAAAGGCGACAGTGTTGGTTGGTCGGGCCAGTCTGAGCTAGCACTTGTACCTGGTATGGTATTATTTATATTCCCGGTATGGACACCCAGATGGTTTTGTTAGGTGTAGAGATGGAAAAGTATCTCACCTGGTGAGCTGTACACTCACCTTGATCAGAACGCCCAACGTGTGGTAATCTGGTCCGGACAAGGTGCACAGAGTGTGGTGCCTCGGCCATTTTGTTCTCATGGAGCCCAACGTGTGGTGACATGACTGTTTGTTCGAGTGGACGATTTATTTTGTACAAAGTGTGACAATGGGAAAAACCCTCTCCTTGCGAAAAGAGATTGTTTATGACTTGCCAAATTATTTCTACAAATGTTTTACACTTTGCATACACGTACTATTTAAAACACCATGTGCACACACAAGACTTACTGAGATTTATTCTCACACGGTTTTACATCATGTTTTCAGGAGATAGATTATGCTGAGTCAGCGGGGCTTTGACAGTAGAGGCTTTTGCTATTTTTCCTATGCTGTTCTAGGAGACTTTTGTTGTTTATACTTCTGAACAATATTTCTTTCATTTCGTATTGCTCCAATTTGAGCCTGACGTAATAAGACTATTTCTTCATTTATCAAAGTTGATTCTTTTGAAGATTACCTTTATATTTTATACCTCGTTTTAAAGACCCCTTGTCCTTTGGGACGGGGTGACATCCCCGCCCTTTTAGGGTACGTAGTCGTAGGGTGTTACAAGTGAGTAGTCCACTCACTCATAACATAAGTGTATTTCGAATACGTAGAATAGGACATGTTGTAGTAGTTTCTAAAAGTACTATATGGTAGAAACCTAGACTACTACTGCTACAGCGTGGACTAGTACTCTACGACTTGAGTTTGTGTTGGTGGTCTGACGAAGCTGGAAGTGTATGCTTTGATATGCTATAGTTGAGGTTCTATCATAGGACCAATATACTTGCATGTTTGGTATGTGTGACTAGTTAGTTAAGACAAACTTTTACAAGATAGTTTCTATACTATATCGCCCCTTATGATTATCTGAATGATCTAAATATCCAGGGCCCTGGGAAATATGACATGGATGTTTGCTTTAGGATAGCTCCCTTAGAAAGCGGAAACAATCCAGAAGTCGTGGATCATTGGACTAGAGGCTTAAGGATGGTAGATGTCATTTAGAGAGGTGTTAGTACACTTCTTCCTCTCTGAATGTATGGCGATGTATAGAAGCGCATTTTTATCATTTTACCTGTAGGTCGGAGACTTTGCTAACACAGCATTGTCCTTGGGGTCAATATTTCCTTATGGTGATATTAGGAAAGTTTTAAAATGCAAAATACAACTATTTATATGTCAAGGGCTTTTTAGTTATTTTAATAGCCATGGCGGTGTGTCTTTTGGTCCCCAGTATAGACTGTGAGTCCTAATTAAATACAGGCTAAGGAATTAATCTTGAATTAAATGGAAATTATTGTATTTAAGTAGCCTAATTTACTTATTGGGCTAGAATGAAATAAATGTCTATGGAGAAAGAGAATTAATTAAATTTGTTTAGTGGGTTAATTAATTATTCAGGGTTTTGGCCCAGTTTGAATAATTAAAGATTAACCTAGGACTAAACTAATATAAGCTTATTAATTGGACTAGTTTATTTGGGCTGGAAAATTAATTATTAATTGGGCCATTAGGTTGGTTCTAATTAGAATAATTATTTAATCCCAAAAGGTTAAATGAAGAGTCCAATGGCCCAATCCAGTTTAACCTAGAGTTTTATTTAGGTTAAACAGGAGGATTGGAAATAACGTCGTTGTTACAGAACACACAATCTAAGAAACGGCTTCTTATATGTGCAAAAGGCCAGGTGTCTCTCTCTCCCTCTCTCTGTAGAAAATTCCCTAGCCTATTAGTTGTTCACCAAACGGAATTTAGGTAAGCCATATACTGGAAGACCGAGAGTTCGACGTTCACATGCATGCTAAGGCAGAGTAGGAGGCTTGCAAGAATGTAGCGGGCCAACCCATGACCCAGCCCTAAGACAAACCTAAGGGCAAGTGCTTTAATTGTGGACTGAAGGGACACTAGAAAATGGAGTGTCTAGATCTTCAAGCAAAAAAAAAAAAAACCCCACAGGTAATATTTTCTATCTAGGGTCTATATCAATGGTTGGATCAACATCCATTTGGATTATTAATTCAGGAGCCACTGATCACACATGTAACTCCTTGCATGGGTTTAGAAAGATTAGAAGACTCTAGAAGGGAGAAAATGGACTACGTGTGGCCCTTGCAGTGGGAGAACTGGATCTTGTTTTTTATGGTAATAGAATAGTGGTTTTGAAAGATATTTAATATGTACCTGGATTTTGTCAGAATTTGATTTCCGTTACAAAACTAATAAATCAAGGACATTCTATATCTTTCCATTTTAGTAATTCTATCAGTAGAGATGGAGAAATTCTATGTACTAGGCACATGTATGAAAATTTTTTTTTCGAAACCCTATTAACAATTAATTAAATAATGCTCAATCTGAACCTTTAACAAGGAAGAAAAAAACTGCTGTCAATGACTCTTATCTTTGGCATCTAAGGTTGGGGCATATCAACTCAACCAGGATTCTGAAGTTGATCCATGATGGGCTCATTGAGATTGGAAATTAGCCTCAGTGTGAGTTATGCCTGACGGGAAAGATGACCAAAAGCTCATTTGCCCCTAAGGCAGATAGAACCAAGGAGGTATTGAGTTTTATTCACCCTGATGTGTTTTGTCCCCTGTCTACACCAGCTAGAGAAGGTTTTGAGTACTTCATCACTTTCACGGATGATTGTACAAGGTTTGGTTACGTTTACATGATCAGACGCAAATCTAACTTTTTTGACAAGTTTAAAGAGTTTAAGGCCGAAGTGGAGCGTCGAACAGGTAAATTGATCAAGACCTTACGATCGGATCATGGTGGAGAGTACCTTCTTAGTGAATTCAATAACTACATGGTACATCATGGGATAGTATCCCAGCTCTCTGCGTCGGAGACACCCCAGCAGAACGGAGTAGCTGAGAGAAGGAACTGGACATTGATGGAAATCGTCTGAAGCATGATGTCTCATGCAACTCTTCCAGTGTCTTTTTAGGGATATGCCTTGGAAACAGCAGCATATACTCAGAATTTGGTACCTTCCAAGTCAGTACCTAGAACTCTCTATAAGATATGGACTGGGCATAAGCCAAGTCTGAATCATCTCAGGATATGGGGTTGTCCAGCTTATGTACTGGTCAGGGGAGACAAGTTGGAAAAAGATTAGAATTATGGCATTTTGTTGGCTATTAAAATGGGACAATAGGTGGTTACTTTTATCATCCTAAGGAGCAGAAGGTACTGGTTAGTTCCAATGCGAGATACTTAGAGGATGCTCAAAGTACTTCCATGAAAGGTAAAACTAGGTTGGAATTGGAGGAGAAGTTATCTTCGGAAGTAACTTCTTCTGACCCGAATGTGGAAGAAGAAGAGGTACAGCCTCAAGAGCCTGTACATATAGAGTCTCGTTGTAGTGTGAGAGTGTCTAGGGTTCCAGAAAGGTGGGCTGGAGAAGCTTTCGAGCTGGTCTCTGACTATCAGGAACAAGACCCCACTAGATATGAGGAAGCTATTGCTGATGCCGATGCAAATTTGTGGTATGAAACAATGAAAGCCGAGATTGAGTTTATCTATCTCAATCAGGTTTGGGATCTTGTAGCTTCACCTGAAGGGATAAAACCCATAGGATATAAGTGAGTATACAAAAGAAAGAGGGGAGTAGATGGGAAGGTGAAAACCATCAAAGCTGGGCTTGTGACAAAAGGGTATACCCCGAAAGAAGGAATCGACTATGAGGAAACCTTTTTCCCGGTAGCCAAGCTTAAGTCTATCCGTATCCTCCTTGTCATCGCATGTCATTATGACTACAAGATATGTCGAATGGATGTCAAGACAGCATTTTTATATGGCCATCTTAGTGAAGACATCTACATGTCCCAACCCGAAGGCTTTATTGCTAAAGGCCAAGAGTATATGGTTTGCAAGCTTAAGAAGTCCATTTATGGACTTAAGCAGGCATCAAGAGTATGGAACATTCATTTTGATGAGACTGTAAGGTCTTGTAGTTTTGTTCAAAACGAGGATGAACCATGCGTGTACAAGAAACTTAAAGGCATTAATGTGGTTTTTCTTATCGTGTATTTGGATGACATTCTACTCATTGAAAATAATGTAGGGTTGTTGGCATCTATAATAGTTTAGCTGTCTAGTCAATTCAGTATGAAGGACTTAGGAGAAGCCAACTATATTCTCAAGATTAGACTTCTTAAAAATAGGAAGCAGAGAATGTTAGGATTATCCAAAGCGGAATATATTAACAAGATGCTGGCCAGGTACAACATGGACTCATGTAAGGGAGCTCTAATTCCTTGCAAACATGGGTTGTCACTTTCTTCAAGGGACTGTCCTAAGTCTCAAGAAGAAAAGGATAGAATGAGTAGGATTCTGTACGCTTCGACAATGGGAAGTCTCATGTATGCCATGCTATGTACTAGGCCAGATATCTGTTTTGTTGTAGGCTTGGTTAGAAGACATCAGTCAAACCCTAGGGAGGTTCATTGGTAAATTGTAAAGCATATACTCAAGTACCTCAAGGGAACGAGATATTATATGCTGGTTTAAAGGGCTGATGACTTGGTTCCTACAGAATACACAAACTCAAACTTCTAGGCAGATAAGGATGAGAGAAAATCCACTAGTGGATATATCTTCACCTTGTCTAGAGGATCTATTTCATAGAGAAGTATCAAGTAATCTTGCGTTGCTGACTCAACTAAGGAAGCTGAGTATGTGGCAGCTTTGGAGGCAGCCAAGGAAGCAGTTTGGCTCTGGAAGTTCCATTCAGAACATGGAGTCGTGCCACACCTGGATAGGCTAGTTGTGTTGTATTGCGACAACACTAGAGCAGTATGGCAATCCAAAGAGTCTCGGAACAATAAGAAGGGGAAGCATATCGAGACGAAGTATGACCTGATCCGGGATTTCATCCAGAGACGAGAAGACGTGGTGGAACATATTGACTCCGAGAACAATCTAGCAGATCTATTCACCAAGCCTGTGGTTGAAAGAGTCTTCAAGAGACACTTGGACACCATAGGGGTAGGTACCTACGGACTTTCTTAGTCTTAGAGTGCAAGGGGAAAATTGTTGGGATGTATACCCTCTTAGACTAGGTTTCTGATGTAAAAATTGAATGTTTTAATAAAAGAATTTATTTTCAGAAATTATTTGTGAATTTACAGTTTTATTTGTGCACAATTACATTTGGAAAAGACCCATTGTGTTTAAATAAGTCGTCCATGTGAATGGAGGTCTTTTACAGTAAGGTATTGATTACGGTTTACTTAACACATAAACTTTTATTTTTAACCGATTGATGAGAATGTGAATCTCATCATGTCTAGGTTATTGTGTTATGAATTCTAAATGGGGAATGGCTTACCTTTAGCCAGTCAATTGTCCGCTAACTTCATCACATAAGCGTATTTCAAATACGTAGAACAAGACCTGTAGTAGTGGTTTTTAAAAGCACTATATGGTAGAAACCTAGACTACTACCACTACAGCGTAGACTAGTACTCTACAACTTGAGTATATGTTGGTGGTCTGACGAAGCTAGAAGCATATGCTATGATGTGCTATAGTTGAGGTTCTATCGTCAGGCCAATATACTTGCATGTTGGGTGTGTTTGACTAGTTAGTTAAGACAAACTTTTACAATATAGTTTCATACTATATCGCCCTTTATGTTTGTCTAAATGATCTAAATATCTACGGCCCTGGGAAACAGGACTTGGATGATTGCTTTAGGGTAGCTCCCTTGGAAATCGAAAATATTTCAGGAAGTCGTGGATTATTGGACTAGAGGCCTAAGGATGGTAGATGTCATTTAGTGAGGTGTTAGAACATTTCTTCCTCTCTGAATGTACAGCGATGTATACAGGGGTATTTTAGTAATTACACCTGTAGGTCGGAGACTTTGCTAACGCAGCACTGTCCTTAGGGTCATTATTAGGAAATATTCAAAATGTAAAATACAACTATTTATATAGCAATGGTATTTTGGTCATTTTTTTAGCTAAGGCTGGGTTTGTCTTTTGATCCCCAATATAGACTGTGAGTCCTATTTAAATACGGGCTAAGGAATTAAATTAAATTAAATGGATTTTATATTATTTAAGTAGACTGATTTAATTATTAGGCTAGAATAAAATAAAGGTCCATGGAGAGAAAATTAATTAAATTAGTTTAGTAGGCTAATTAATTATTCAGGGCTTTGGCCCAATTTGAATAATTAGGGATTAACCTGGGACTAAACTAATTTAGGCTTATTTAATTGGACTGGTTTATTTAGGCTAAAAAATTAATTATTTGTTGGGCCATTGAGTTGGTTCTAACTAGAATAATTGATTAAGCCTAATAGGTTAAACCAATAATCCAATGGCCTAGTCCAGTTTAACCTAGGATTTATTTATGTTAAACAGGAGGATTGAAAACAACGTGGTTGTTAGAGAACACACAATCTAAGAGACAGCTTCTTCTCTATGGAAAAGGCCAGGCATCTCTCTTTCTCTATCTCTCCAGAAAATTCCCTAGCCTGTTAGTTATTCCCCAAACGGTAGTTAGGCACGCCATATACTGGAAGACTGAGAGTTCGGCGTTCACATATATGCAAAGACGATGTAGGAGGCTTGTGGGAATCACACCAGAGGCTTCTACTAGCACACCTACACCGGTTGCGTACATTCCGGTCCAGGCAACTCTTAGAACAAGGAAAATAGGTAAAAAAATTTTAACCTCGAAATCTAGACAGAGTGCAACTGGCACCGACTAGGGCTACCGAAGCCAGCGCCGACTCTGTCATGGAGTTCCCCTGTTCTTGTTTTTTCCCTTTTTTTTTTATGTTCGCTTCCGCTGCGTGCTCTGTTTTTCCCGCTTTCCATGCCTTCAAGTCCAAAATGACTGGGGGATAATAGATCAAGATTGGACTGAGCTAACTTTGGGGAGGCATTCAGAGCAAAATATATCCCTTAGTAGATTGTGGAGAAAAGGGAAGACGGGTTCTAAAATTTGAAGTAAGGGGACATGACCGTGGCTTAGTATGCTGCTCGTTTTACTCAATTGTCAAAATCCTGCAAAAGGTTGGTACATATAGAGCAGAATTGAATAAGGCAGTTTGTTAAAGGGTTAAGGCAAGAGTTGAGAAGGGCTTTGGCCTCTTCTTAACCGACGACTTATTCAAAGGCAATGGATGCAGTGACTCGAACTGAGAACGAGGATCAAAGCAGGATAGTAACAAGACCTTTCTTGCCGCCAAGACAACCACTGTGACCTTTTCAAAGGCAGTAATCTAATAAGCAACCAGCCATCCTGCAACGACAGAACCGAGAAAAGCAAGCACGAATGACACCAATTGGACCTGCACGGAATCTTCTATCATGCCAACACTGTAGGAAGAAGAGTTATATAGAGAAGAATTGTTGGTCCAACGGAGCGGAGCAGAAATGCTACAATTGCAAAGACCTGACTCATCTGCAAAATGCTTCCTCAAAACTTCTCTGAATCGAGTAAGGAAACTCAGCCTAGACCGCGGGAGCCAATCAAGCCAATACTGCGGGAGCCTCCAGAAGTGGAACTCAGAAGCTGCAAGTGAAAGCGAAGGTTTTCGCTTTTAACTGAGAGGAAGTTGGAGCAGATGTAGCGGTGGTGGAATGTATGTTAACTATCTAAGGTTGTTCCATTATGTTAGGGATATACCCTAAAGTCAATTTGCACTTATACTATTGTCGTTATGTTTTATATAATAATATGAGGTTTTCCTTTCTATGAATAGTGCATTTTGTTTTGTGGTCATTAAGTATGTGGATTGATAGTAAAACCTAACAATGAATACAATAACTATTCTAAAACTGTCTTTGATTGATTATTATTATTGAAAAAATAATAAATTAGGATTAGTATGTTTGTGACTTGATAGCTATGTTTTACTGGTTATGGATATTTGTGATATCGAGTCAAAACATAAATAAATGTTAGAGAACATTGTATTGGACAAGAACCACTGCGAGAGTACTTTATGGAATATGTCATAAGTACTTTCTAGCCATAATAATATTAAAAGTCATTCGACCTAAATTCATCATAGTTTCCTACTTGATAAATTCTATATTTTGACATTGTCTAAAGTTTTCTTTAATCAGATAATAAATTAGACTACTGTTAGATATAGAATAAATAAATGGGAGGAATATGATTGATAGTGAAGGAATTTGTCCCTCTCAATTATGGGAGAGATATCCATGGGCCCCTTGATAAGTTAGACTATTAAAATGCATGGTTGTGCTCAAATATATTAATCTTAGATATTGATATCATTTTTTTGAACAATCTACTATGAAATCAAGAAATAAATGATTAAGCTTAATAAGGATGACATGCTCCGTGCCTTATGCTTAATTTGGATATCTCGTAACAAAAGGACTAAATATAAAATTATGGTTTGGTTTAAAGAGATCTCCGATATTCATTTAACTTGGATAGTTATAATATTTTGCTAGAAACTACTTATAACTTGTGTGCCTTTTAAATATGATTTGGGCACACTGCCAGTGTTAAATGAACCTATGGGGTCGCACAATAAGCGAACTTGTTAGGTTATTTTTCTGGTAACCAGATTAGATGAAATTGGAAATATGTCCATACTCGATGTATCTGGATAATGTCCAGATTATAAGAATCTGACTCGATAAATTAATTAGTTAAATTACCGAGATAATAGCAGAATTTTATCATATCAAATTTAATTTATTTTGAATTGAAATTAAAATAGGATAAGATATTATTAGAATTGGACTCTAAAAGGTTCGCTAGGGTTTTGAAGAAAACCCTAGTCGTCTTCTCTAGAGAGCTATTCTGTTAAGAATATTTGTGCCATCATCCACCAGAAAAATAAGCCTCTCAAACCCTAGGCGCTAGCACTCCTCGGGTGACGAGTGAGTTCACGGTATGTATCCGATAGAGGACGTTCACAAATTGCAGCGTCTGGAGATCGTTCGAGTTGCACGTACTACAGCACAATCGGAATCGAAATATATCGATTACACCTAACAGAAGTAATTTTGCAAACCTACGATCTTCTTAATCGTTTAGGGGTGCTGCCCCTTGGAACCCCAACAACTGTTCGTTGTGTGTTATTCATCAGTGTTTCGATTGTAGTTGTGGATTATTTTGAATAGTGCATAGCATGGCCTATTTTATCGCAATGTGATTGGCAGGTTACATTATGGTTATTTTAAATTGTAATTTTTAAATACGGCTTGCGTGTCATTTTTCATTATTGTAAAATTGTATTACTTTCCTAGAATAGGAATTATTTTAATTTTACTATCTAATGTAAAAGAAGATGGCGGCCTACATTTACAACCAAGGAGGAGTATGCTCAAGGCATTAGAGAATGCTGAAGGAGTTCATATACCTAGAATGACCTCCTTCATCTTCACTTTGCTCGTGATAATCAATATAGGTTATGGGATATGCTATGTCACTTTTATTTATGTCTTGCATGCATATTTGATATATTTATTTCATGCTTACTACAGTCAAATTTTTATTTAAAAAAAATTAAGTGTCAAATGCCTTCCAAAATCAAACACTTGTTATTACTTGGATCATCATATGGCCATTTCTGCCAAAGTAGGATACTTTTAATTATCTAAGTGAGACAAGATGGAAAATAGTTTTCCATATATTTGATATGGTTTGACTTAACTGGGCTATCAAAATGGTTTTAGGCCTAGGGCATTATATGACATATTTTAGCCGGGACATTTGATGCCTATCTCATTTAAAATTTGAGTTTTATTTAATTATAAGATTAAAGCCAAAGCTTACTTATGATTAAAATAAAATATTTATGAGAATAAATTTTTTTTTCCTACTACGAAACATCAAAATGTTGAAGTTTCAAAAGTTTAAATGCTTTTAGTAGGAGTTTTTTTATTAAAGCCTCAAAAATTAATTATTTTGCATATTTTGTATGTAGATAATGGCAACAAACAGTTGGAATAACTCGTTTCGATCTGTGCTCGAGAAAGACAAGCTTAGTAGGACTAACTTTCTTAATTGGGCACGAAACTTAAGAATCGTTCTTAAGCAAGAAAAAAGGTCTATGTTCTTGAAAATCCTATTCCCCCTACTCCAGTAAATAACGCCTCAAAAGCTGAAAATAATGCTTACAGTAAGCACAAAGATGACACCAACGATGTTACATGCCTTATGCGAGCAACCAAGAACACTGAACTTCAAAAACAGTTTGAAGAAGCAGAGGCATATGATATGATTGTGCATCTCAAGGAAATGTTCCAAGAGCAAGCACGACAAGAGAGATTTGAAACTCACAAGGTGTCAATGCATGTAAGATAGTTTTTGGCACCTCGGTAAGTGCTTATGTCCTTAAAATGAAGGGCTATCTTGATCATCTTGATAAGCTTGGTGCTCCTACTAATCATGACATGGCCACGAATTTGATCTTGCGCTCATTACCTTCTGAGTATGACTAGTTTGTCATGAATTTTAACATGCATAATATGGAGAAATCCATTACTGAATTGCATGAGATGGTAAAACAAGCTGAACTGAACTTTAAGAAGAGTACTCCTAGTGTTCTAATGGTTCAAAAAGGGAAAGGGAAAAAGAACATCTAAAAGGGCAAAGTCATGTCTAGTAAGTGTAAGGACGAGGCAAAGTCCAAGTTTAAGCCCAAACCTAAGGCCAAGACTCCAAATGAGGGAGCTTGCCACCATTGTGGAGAACAAGGATATTGGTTAAGAAATTGCAAGCTCTATTTGGAAGCAAAGAAAAAGAAGGACAATGAAACTGCCGCTTCAGGTATTTATGTTATAGAAATTAATTTATCTACATCTGATTCATGGGTATTAGATACCGGTTGTGGATCTCACATTTGTGTAAATGTGCAGGGTCTAAAAAGGAGTAGAGCTTTGGTAAAAGGCGAGGTGGACCTACGAGTTGCGAACAGAGCAAAAGTTGCTGCAGTAGCTGTAGGAACTTTTGAATTAATTTTACCTAGTTGGCTTGTCTTAGAACTGAATGATTATTTTTATGTTCGTGCTATGAATAGGAATATTATTTCAGTTTCTTGTTTGGATTAAGAAGATTTTGAATTTGTTATTAGGAATAACATTTGCTCCATTAATAAAAACGACATTTTTTATGGAGATTCTTCATTATCAAATGGGCTCTATATTCTCAATCTTCGTGGATCTTCCAGCAAATCTATCTATAATATTAATACTAAGAGATTTAAATCCAATGATTTAAATCAAACTTATTTCTGACATTGTCGTTTGGGCCATATAAATCAGAAACGCATTACAAGGCTTCATAATGATGGGCTTCTAAAATCATTTGATTTAGAATCTTACGAAACGTGTGATTCTTGTTTATTAGGAAAAATGAGTAAAGCGCCTTTTAAGAGACAAAATGAAAGGGCAACTGATTTATTGGGCCTAATACATACTGATGTATGTGAACCAATGAATACACATGCTAGAAGAGGATTTCAGTACTTCATTACATTTACAGATGATTTCAGCAAATATGGCTACGTGTATCTGATGAAACACAAATCTGAATCATTCCCGAAATTCAAAGAATTTCAAAATGAAGTACAAAATCAGCTTGGCAAAAGTATCAAAACACTTCGATCAGATCGAGGTAGTGAATGCTTAAGTCACGAGTTTGACGAGCATCTTAAAAAATGTGGAATTATATCCAAATTAACTCCACCTGGAACACCTCATTGGAATGGTTATCTGAAAGGAGAAATCGAACTTTATTAGATGTGGTTTGATCAATGATGAGTCAAACTGATCTTCTAATCTCCTTTTGGGGTTATGCCCTAGAGGCTGCAGCATTCATACTAAATCAAGTTCCATCTAAATTAGTTCAGAAAACGCCATATGAGATATAGATTGGGAGACACCCTAGTTTGTTATTTTTGAAGATTTTGGATTGTGAAATTTATGTAAAGCATTTATTATCTGATAAACTTACACCTAAATCGGATAAATGTATATTTGTGGGGTATCCTAAAGAAACTAAAGGATATCAATTTTATCTCCCAAAAGAAAATAGAGTAATTGTTACTCGAAATGGATTCTTTCTTGAAAAGGAATTTATTTCCAAAAGAATCAGTAGGAGTAAAATACATCTTGATGAGATTCTAGAGCCACAATTAGTGCCTGAACCTTATCAAGATGAACCTTATCAAGATGAGATTCAAGAGCCACAATTAGTGCCTGAACCAAATAATCAACCTCGATTAGATGGCCCACAAGTCTAAGATGGGCCTACTTCTACAGAACAAGGACCTCGAAGATCTGATAGGGTTCGTCAACAACCTAAGAGATATGAATTCCTCATCACTGACGATCACACTGTGGAGCTTATGGTTAATGATGAGCCCACTTCCTATCAAGAAGCTATTAAGAGTTCTGACTCTGGAAAATAATTAGAGGCTATGAAGTCTGAGATACAATCCGTTTATGATAACCAAGTCTGAACTTTAGTTAATCCAACTAAAGGTTTAAAAACTATTGGGTGTAAGTGGATTTTCAAAAAGAAAACAGATATGGAGGGAAATGTGCATACTTACAAAGCACGACTGGTAGTAAAAGGTTATAGACAAACTCATGGTATAGACTATGATGAAACCTTTTTCACCAGTTGTAATGCATAAGTCTGTTAGAATTCTTCTTGTCATAGTAGAATATTATGATTATGAGATTTGGAAAATGGATGTCAAAACCGTGTTTCTCAATGGAAACTTACTCGAGAATGTGTACATGACACAACCTGAGAGTTTTGGTGATCCTTTGAATTCTAATAAAGTGTGCAAGCTTCATCCATTTATGGATTGAAGCAAGTATCTTGAAGCTGGAATCTTCATTTTGATGAAGCAATTAAAGAATTTAACTTTATCAAAAATGAAGATGAGCCTTGTGTCTATAAGAAAACAGGTGGGAATACAATAGTCTTTTTGGTACTTTATGTTGATGACATCTTACTCATTGGAAACGACATCCCAACTTTACAAAGTGTAAAGACATGGTTGGGAAATTGTATATTAATGAAAGACTTAGGTGAAGCTACCTATATTGCAGGTGTAAGGATCTATAGAGATAGATCTAGAAAGCTAATTGGACTAAGTCAAAGTGCATACATTGACAAGGTGTTGAAAAGGTTCAGTATGCACGACTCTAAGAGTGGATTCTTGCCAATGTCACATGGCATTAAGCTCATCAAAACTCAAAGTCCTTCTATGAAGGATGAAGAAGAGCGCATGAACAAGATACCATATGCTTCCGCTATAGGGTCTATCATGTATGCCATGTTATGTACTCGACCTGATGTATCATATGCATTGAGCATGACGAGTAGGTTCCAGTCAAATCCTACAGAGGCACACTGGACTGCTGTCAAGAATGTACTGAAGTACTTAAGAAGAACTAAAGATATGTTCTTAGTTTAAAGAGGAAAAGAAGGTGAGCTAGTTGTAAATGGTTACACTGATGCTAGTTTTCAGTCCGACATAGATGATTACAAATCGCAATCAGGTTTTCTATTTTATTTGAATGGAGGTACTGTAAGCTGGAAAAGTTCAGAGCAAGACACCGTGGCCCATTCTACTATAGAAGCTGAGTATGTAGCTACCTCAGATGCAGTTAAAAAAGCAGTTTGGATTAAAAAGTTCATTATAGAACTAGATGAAGTTCCTAGTATTGTGAACCCAATGGATCTCTATTGTGACTACAATGAAGCGATTGCACAAACTAAGGAACCAAGATCACATTAGCGATCCAAACATATACTTAGACATTTTCATCTCATTCGAGAAATTGTTGATAGAGGAGATGCCAAAGTATGCAAGGTATCAACTGAAGACAATGTTGTAGATCCACTGACAAAGCCTCTCCCATCGTCTAAACATGATAGTCATACTAGATCAATGGGATTACGACTTTTGCTAAATTGGTCTTAGTGCAAGTGGGAGACTGTTAGGGATATACCATAGAGTCAATTTATACTTATACTATTGCCGTTATGTTTTATATAATAATATGAGATTTTCCTTTTCATGAATAGTGCATTTATTTTGTGGTCATCAAGTACGTAACTTGATAGGAAAACTCAGTAATGAATACAGCGACTATTCTAAAACTGTCCCTGATCGATTATTATTATTAGAACAATAATAAATTAAGATTAGTATGTTTGTGACTTGATGGAAATGTATTACTAGTCATGGATATTTGTGATATCGAGTCAAAACATAAATAAATATTAGAAAACATTGTATTGGACATGACCCACTGTGAGAGTACTTCATGGAATATGTCATAAGTACTTTCTAGCCGTAATAATATTAAAAGTCCTTCGACCTAAATTCATCATAGTTTTCTACTTGATAAGTTCTATATTTTGACGTTGTCTAAAGTTTTCTTTAATTAGATAATAAATTAGACTACTGTTGGATATAAAATAAATCAATGAGAGAAATGTGATTGATAGTGAAGGAATTTGTCCCTCCCAATTATGAGAGAGATATCCATGGGCCTGTTGATAAGTTAGACTGTTAAAATGCTTGGCTGTGCTCAAATATATCAATCTTAGATACAGATATCATTTATTTGAACAGTCTACTATGAAATCAAGAAATAATTGATTAAGCTTAATAAGGATGACATGCTCCGTGCCTTATACTTAATCTGGATATCATGTGACAAAAGGACTAAATATAAACTTATGGTTTGGTTCAAAGAGATCATTGATCTTCATTTAACTTGGATAGTTAAAATGTTTTGCTAGAAACCGCTTATAACTTGTGCGCCATTTAAATATGATTTGGGCATATTTGTAACACCCAACTACCAAGGCCCAACAAGGCCGGGGATATTTCCCCCGTCCAATGGATACGGGATCTTTATAACTAGGTCATATATAATAAAATAAAATAAATACTTTAAAATTAAACTTATTACAACCCAAAAGATAAATACAGGAACAAATCCAAAATAAATTGTTTGCTACAATCTCTCAAAACATCCATAAAGAAAATAACATAAAGTCTTCAAAACATAGGCAACAAGTCTAGCTATTGACCTCCATAGCCGGATCAACCTGAAAACATGGTATAAAAGGTGATGAGATAAAAATCTCAGTAAGCCCGTGTGTTCTTTGAGTGTTTCAGGTAAAATAATTCATGTATGCAAGTAGTAACAGTTTCATAAGAGAAAGTGCTGGCAAGCATTAAATAAGTATTAAAAATAAAGAGTGGTGTTTTGCTTTTTAATCCACACATATGCACAATAAATACAACCACTCAAATGGGTAGCCATGGGTTACCACACGTTGGGCCCATGACTAAGCAACGGTCAGAATGCCATACTTTTGCAAGCTGACAAAAGGTAGGTGTACGGCCTACCGGGTGAGATACTCCTCCATCTCTACACCCAAACTTACCGGTTGTACACTCCGGAAACACACAGTCTACATGACTGAAACTTGCTAGCTTGGACCAGCATGACCTACCGGACTTGCATCTTATCCAGGAAGGACACACCCTTCAAAGGTGGCCACCTATTGAGAGACTTACCCTAACCCTTCAGAGACTAGTCCTGGTAGTCTACCCTTATTGAGTGCTCAACGTTGATTGTCCCACTTGGGAGAAAATGGATCATACATTGCTTTATTTGGAAATGACAATTAAGGGTTTCTAAAATTCTTGTCAATGTTGGGTTTTAGAAAAAGTTTAGCATTTTGTGTAAAATTGCTTGTTTGATTTTTCCAATGATTTGCTTGACTGAAATAAATAGGAAAACAGTCCTTAATTGCCTTTACAACATGAATATCCATACACATTGCATTTAGCTTGCCACAGTAATTTTTTTTCTTCACAAAATTCCATGCAGGATCTTACCTGAATCTTTGCTTGCTCAAATTCAAAAGTCTTCCAAGGCTGACCTAACCCCTCACGGGGTAAACACAAAGCATAAGGTTACACTCAAACTAAATTCACTTACAAATAATCCTAGTTCAACTTATTACAATCACGACCCTAATGTCCTAAGCTTTAAGGCTAGCTAATAAAGAATTTTATAAAATAAGTCTAGTTTGATAAGTTAAAATAACTAGGGGTTCTAAAATAATTTCTAATAAATTATAGACTCCAATAATAATTCTTGAGTGTTATTATTAATAAATAAACTAAGGTTTGAATATTGAATAATACCAAGCCCTAAATAATATTAATAAATGGTAATTTAAAATTGCATTATTATAAATAAATAATAAATTACAAATAATTTTAATTAATTTTTAATACATAATAAATCATTAGTAATAAATAAAATTAATAATAAATGAATTATATTAAATATTTGTTTAATAAATAACTAACAAATATTAATAAATATAATATTTATGAATATAGGCAAAAGTTTGAACTAGAGTCTACAAGGTCATTATTATTATTTATATTAAAGATCTTATTTAATATTATACCTATGCATATATTATTCTTAAGGAAAAATATCATTTATTTGACTAGTAAAATATCAATATTTCATGTAACATCCCATTTGCAAAACATCCAAGCAATTTCAAAATCCTTAGAGGAAAATATAGTAATAATTTTAATTAAGGTAATAAAATTTACTAATTAAAATAGCCTAGGATCAACAAGAACATAATCATGATTTCCTATTGCTATCAAGAATCATAAACATTTTCTTCAACATCAAACAACAAACTAATCCACTCATTAACATATGCTTAAATCAACACTTGCTATCACATGGCCAAACAATCATGATCATGGCTTCAATGGAGATAAGAACATAAAAATCCTATTCACCAAAGGGGACATAACATCTAGCAAGCTTAAACATTCATAATTCTCTTAGGACATGATGAACATACATCGATTCTCAAGGAAATCCATATAGCTTAAACATGATCAATCATTCTCATGTCCTAATCCCAACCCCTTCATTTACATGCATATACTCAATCCCCCATTTATATTTTATTATTACTATCAATATTTTAGAGACATGAATGCTGAATTAAAAAGAAGGTTTAAGGAGGAATACTTGATTGATGATCACTTCGATGAAGATTTAAGAAGGTCCACGCGATGAAGAGTCTTGAATTGTCCAAGAGTAAGAAAAACAGCCACGGTTGTTGATCAACCATTTCGGCTGAGAGAGAGAGAGAGAGAGAGAGAGAGCGAGCATTAGTATGATACATAAAAGTTTAAATGGAATAAGATGAATAAAAGAGTTGTTCTTAGTTACCTTGATGATGTTCTTGAGACTTCAAGGAGAAAAATCAGTTTTGATCCGAATGCCAATTTTTGTTTTTGAGATTTGATGTTAAAAATTGCAGAAATGAACTCTAGAGAGTATGTAGGAGTATTCTGGAGTTTTTGAGAGGGATTAGAGGTGTTTAGAGTGGGTTTTGGCTTGAAGAAGAATAGTGTGTTCTTGGTGAAAATGGAGAGAATTTGAGGAAGATTGCTGGACGAATTTCTGGAGAGTGTTGACTAAATAGTTTAGGGAATTTAGGGGTTTCAGTTTAGCTTAGAGTGGGAGAGAAAAATATGATCATTTTAAATTCAAATGGAGTGATTTGATGTATAGGATATGTTAATGGTGTTTGATTGATGGAAGTTTGCTTGGAGCTACAATGGTGTCGGCTGGTTTAGTTTGTTTTGCTGAAATGATTGAAGTATGATAAGGCTTTAAGGCTGGCCGAAAATTAGAGTTTAATGGCAGAGAAACTCTGGTTTTATAGCTTAATACAAGGGTGTTTTCATGAAGAGAAAATTCTGGAAATTTTAAAGTTCAAATGGAAGTTTGAATGGAGTGATTGTAGGAGAGATTTGAGGTGTGATTATGGAATCCAATTGTGCAAGGTAAGTGGAGAGGGTAATGGTTTTCAGTTCATGGCTGAACAAGGGTTAATTTACAGAGGTTGAAGGGTGGTTTTCGGCCAGGACTTGAAGAGAACAAAGCTGGAAAAATTCTTGTTCTATGGTGTTCAGAGCTGCGAACGGTTGCAGCAATTTTTTGTGCAGTATTTCTGCACTTCTTCAACCCGTTTTACAGAGGTTTTGAGAGGTGTCTAGGGGTCTTTTAAGGTTGGTTTTCCAGCCTTCTTTATGGTGAAAAAGCAGAGTAGTTTTGCTGGCCTGAAGGTGGAATAAAACAGCTTCATTTTCTGGTTGAAAGTTGCGAAACTGCCCAGAATTTTTTTCTGGTTTGTGCAGTTTTTTTGTGCAGTCCAAATTCCACAGAATTTTCAGTTCCTCAAGCTGAATAAATTGGCCATTTTCTAGCAGCAATTGAGTAAGAAATATGGATGAGATTTTTGAAGCTTAGGCTGCCAAGAATCTGGAAAATTTCCAGATTTCTTTCATGAAGATTATAAACACAATGGAGTGGAGTTTGAAGGTGCATCAATGCTGATTAATTTCTCTTGGGAACCTTCCCTAACTCCTCTCCTATGTTCAGTCAAAACCCTAACCTCCAAGATTCATTTTCGAAATTCAAAGACCAAGAATCCTTGCTGAAATTTTCTGGAATTAAAATAATGAATTTTGATAAATTTTGAACAAGTTTAATTGATAAAAAGCTTAGAACAAGCTAGAGGTAATAATAGGACAAGAATTCTCATAGAATTCTTTTTAGGACACAAAGATAAGATTAGGGCATTCTCTTCATGTCTCCCCTAAGACAACATTCCTATTTTTATGGAATGAAAGAACAAAAAAATTCAAACTTAAGTAAGATAATCATGATAAAAACTTAAATGATGGGATTTGAACTCATGACCATAGAGATTAATTCCAAAGCTCTAACCACTTAACCACAATAAATCTTGTTCTTATTCTCTCACCCACATATTCTTCTTATGTAATCCTCAAGCTATCTTCCTATTTTGACCTCAAGCAAAATTACCATTTTACCCTTCCTACCCAATAAGCACAATTAAGCCTTTTAACCTATAAACCACAATTCTTAAAGCACATAAAATCATTCATATATATATATATATATATATATATATATTCATGCAAAATAATACGATATGTATCCCGACCCCCTTACTCTAGGGTTGGCTTTAGGTGGGGTTTCACATCCTCCACTCCTTAGGAGAATTTCGTCCCAAAATTCAGGCGTGCCTCTATCTCAGATCGGGATACTTCCGCTTTACCCATTCTTCTGTTTCCCATGTGGCATCTCACGTGCCATGATGCTCCCACTGCACTTTTACCATCGGAATCTGCTTGTTCCGTAGAGTCTTGATACTTTGGTCCAATATCTTTACAGGTTTCTCCACATAGCTTAGGTCGGGTTGCAACACTAACGGCTCATTATTCAAAACATTTCCGGGGTTGGCATTGTACTTCTTCAACTGTGATACATGAAATACGTCGTAAATTCCCGTCAACCGATCTGGCAAATCCAATCGATACGCCACCGGCCCAATTCTCTCTTTTATTGAAAATGGTCCCAAATACCTTGGATTCAGCTTTCCCCCTTTCGGATGCTTTAGAATTCCCCTATTTGGTGTCAGTTTTAGGAACACACCATCTCCCCCCTGAAATTCTAACTTTCTCCGCCTATTGTCTGCATAACTCTTTTGTCGGCTCTGTGCCGCTTTCAACCTTTCCCTAATCAACTTGACCTTGCCCAACAGTTCTTGAACATAGTCTTCTCTCGATTTACTTATATGACCATCCTCTGACCAACTCCAGTATAGCAGTACTTGACACTTACGTCCATATAGAGCTTCATACGTAGCTATTCCAATCGAAGCCTGATAACTGTTATTGTATGACAACTTCGCATAAGGCACACATTCAATCCACCTATCCTCGAAATCCAATACACTGGTTCTCAGCATATCCTCTAATATCTGAATAACCCTTTTTTACTGTCCATCGGTCTGTGGATGCGCCGTCATGCTATACTTCAGACTAGAACCCATTGATTCTTGAAACTTGTCCCAAAATTGGGAGGTAAATCTCGGATCACGGTCGGACACAATACTTGAAGGCACTCCGTGCAATCTGACTATTTCCCGCACATAGGCCTGAGCCAACTTTTCCATTGAATCCCTTACATTCACGGGTACGAAATGCGCCGACTTGGTCAATCGATCCACCACTACCCATATGGCGTCCTTTTAGGTCCTTGCCATAGGGAGTCCAGTAACGAAGTCCATGGTCACTTCTTCCCATTTCTATTCCGGTATTGGCAATAGTTGTAATAATCCTGCCACTTTTTTGTGTTCCGCTTTGACTTTCTGACAGGTTAGACACGTTGAGACATACTTAACCACGTTCCGCTTCATCCCGGGTCACCAATAAGTCTTTTTCAGATTTGGATACATCGTGACCTCTCACGGATGAATGGCGTACTTGCTCTTATGCGCTTCTTCTAAAATTCTATCCTTCAATTGGTGCTCCTCGGGTACACACAAATAATCTCAGAAGTACAACACTCCCGTTTCATCTTGTTGGAATTCACTGCCTTGCCGTTTAAGCTCCTTGTCCTTGAAAAGCTGAAATTCCGCATTACTCTACTGGGCTTCAACAATTTCCCGCCTTAGATCTGGCATCATCTTCAGGTTGGTAAAAATAATTCTCTCTTCTTGCACTTCTGCTCTTCTATCCAACACATCCTGAACCACTTTAACCTCCTATACTCTTAGCCTGGCCATTCTGACTTTCTAGCTCAGGGCATCAGCAACGACGTTGGCTTTCCGGGGTGGTAGTTGATAGGGCAACGGTACTCTTCCAAAAATTCCATCCATCTTCGCTGCCTCAAATTCAAGTCTTTCTGGGTGAAGATGTACTTCAGGCTCTTCTGATCAGTGAACACTTCATATTTCGCTCCATACAGGTAGTGCCGCTATTTCTTTAAAGCGAACACAATGGCATCCATCTCTACATCATGGGTGGGATAATTGACTTCATGCGGCTTCAATTTCTGAGAAGCATAGGCGATCACCTTCCTATCTTGCATCAAAACTGCTCCCAAGCCTTCCTTTGAAGCATCAATATATAGTGCGTAGGGCTTATCTGCCTCTGGCAGACTCAACACAGGCGTTGTCATTAACCTCCGCTTCAACTCTTGGAAACTCTTTTTACATTTTTCATTCCACACAAAGGGTATATCCTTTCTCAGCAGCCGGTTCATAGGAGATGCTAGCGTTGAAAACCCCTTAATAAACCTCCTGTACTAGCCAACCAATCCCAAGAAGCTTCAAATCTCTGTGATGTTTTCTGGTTACTTCCAGTCTGAAACTTTTTCAACATTCGCTGGGTCCACCATGATCCCATCCTTGGTCACCACGTGACCAAGAAATGCCACACTATCCAACCAAAACTCGCACTTGCTAAACTTAGCGTAAAGCTTATGCTCCCTTAGCTTTTCCAATACCAACTTCAAATGTCCTGCATGGTCGTCCGGGCTCCTGGAGTATATGAGTATGTCATCGATGAAGACTACCACGAACTTGTCTAAGTAGGGTTGGAACATTCGATGCATCAAATCCATAAATACCACGGGTGCATTAGTTACCCTGAAAGGCATCACCACAAACTCATAGTGACCATATCTTGTATTGAAGGCCGTCTTAGGAATATCTTCCTCTTTTATCCTCACTTGATAGTAGCCTTGCCTCAAATCCAGTTTGGAGTAAGAACTGGATCCTTGCAACTGGTCGAACAACTTGTCAATTAACGGTAGAAGATATTTATTCTTAATGGTCAGGTTGTTCAATCCTCGGTAGTCAATACACAACCTTAAAGTCTCGTCCTTTTTCTTCACAAATAGCACAGGTGCTCCCCAGGGTGACGTGCTAGGTCTGATATAGCCTTCTCTCACCAACTCTTCTAGTTGCTCCTTCAATTCTTTCAACTCCGCCGGTGCCATCCAATACGGATTTCGGGACAGCGGTTCCGCTCCTGGGACTAGATCAATGGTGAACTCAACTTCTCGATTGGGAGGTAAAGATGTGAGTTCCGCAGGGAACACATCGGGAAAATCCTCTACCACCTCAGTATCCTCCAGAGTGCACTGGTCCTTCGACTTGTTTATCATATAAGCCAAATATCCTTGACATTCTTGCGTCAACAATTTTTGGGCTTTAGCCCTAGCTATCAAAAACTTCAACTCTTTTACTTTCTTGCCATTGAACTCCAACACATCACATCCTGGTCTAATGAACTGAACTGACTTATTCTTACAGTCTACTCTAGCCCCATGCTTTGCTAGCCAATCTATTCCCAATATCAAATCATAATTATCAATAGCTAAGACTATTAAATCTCCCTCCAAGCTTTCTTTCCCCACTTCAATTTTACAATTCTGCACATACTGATCCGCTTGCACCATTTTCCCCAAAGGCGTACTTACTAACAAGGTAAAAGGTAGTTCTACTCCATCCCAACCCAAATGATATGCACAATTCTTGTTTAAATAGGAATGGGTAGATCTAGGGTCTATCAATGCATTAACAGAATGACCTTGAATAGTAAACGTACCTTCCACCACTGTTGCATCAACTCCAACCTCCTCCCGGTTGAGAGCGAAAACCTTTGCTTTCACCTGCGGCTTCTGCGTTCCACTCCCGGAAGTTCCCGTGGTATTGGCTCGATTAGGCCCCGGGATCTGAGTTGGGTTCCCTTATCCGAATCGGAAAAGTTTAGGGCAGGCGTTCTACAGATGGTTCGGGTCTCCATAGTGGTAGCATTTCCGCTCACCTCATCTGGACCAATAATTTTTCTCAGTGTGGCCCCTTTTTCCACAGTGCCGGCATAATGGAAGATTCTGCGCAGGACCAACCGGTGTTGTTCGGGCTTGTTTTCCCTAATTCTGCCACTGCTGGTTGGCAAGGCACTTATTGGGCTGCTGCCTTGAAAAGGTCTCATCGGCTGCCTTGGTGGTACGAAAAGTCTTGGTGCCATTCGTTTGCGATCCTCATTCTCAGTACGGGTGGCTGCGTCCACAGCCCCTGAATAAGTCGTTGGTGGAGAGGGTGCCAACGCCCTTCTTAATTCCTGCCTTAAACCCTTAACAAATTGACTCATTCTGTTCTGTTCAGTGTCCACCAGCCTCTTGCAGTACTTTGACAGTTGCGTGAACCGTGCTGCGTATTGAGCTACCGTCATACCTCCCTGCTTTAGATTATGGAACTCATCTTCCCGCTTCTCAACTATCCACTGAGGGATATACTCGGCTCGGAATGCTTCCACAAAATTAGCCCATGTCCAGTCTTGGTCAATCATCTCCCAGTCATCCTGAACCCATTGCCACCATGCCCGAGCTGGACCCCTCAATCGGATTGCAGCAAACTTCACCATTCGTTTCTCAGTGTACTGGAGCGTAGCAAAAATGTCCTCCATTTGGTCCACCCATTGTTCCGCTTTCTGATCTTATTCGGCCTCTCCCAAGAAGATAGGTGGTTGAAATTTCAGAAACCGCTCTAATGCTTCATCTTCCCCTTTCGGATTCCTTCGCTCAATCAGGGTTTGCAGAATCTCGGTCACTTTGCGGAATGCTTGCGTCATAGTTACACTAACCGGTTCTTCCGATCCCATTTCTGGCTCATGTTCATTCTCATCCCCCTGGTTTGCTGATGGCATTTGAGTTGTATCAAACTCCGGTGTCACGGGCTCTGCCACAGGAACCCTTCTGCTGGATGTAGCTGCATGACGCTTGGGTACCATTCTAAACCATGCCCCAGATAATGAGTTTATGCAACAAGGTTTAAAGTATCCAAATTGAGCATACAGTCACATTCAACTTTAAGCGGAAGAAAATTAGATGCAAATTTTGTATAAAGAATTACATATAGATTTTTCCTCAAGATTTAGAGTACTCCAGGTACTCTTATTTGCATAAATTCAGAATTAAAGCAGTAAACATGGAAAAATAATCCTTAGCATAGGAATTTATGGAAAGCTGTAAATAAAATATCCCAATCATAGTAGCACATAGCCTTTCTAGTCCTCATTAGAATCTTCAAAGTCGGCCTCATATAACCATCCCCCAGAATTCGTAGTGAAGTCTATCCCAGCCCCATTTGCAAACCCATCTATCTGCTCCTTCCCGAGTCTCCTAAAACTCTCCTCGGTCTCAACCTGGTTGGGTGGGGTTACAATGGAAGGTCTAGGTGGAGATTCATAATCTATTCCCCCCGGGTCATCACTATTAGCTGTCAAGTTAACTATGGGATTAGGAGGGAGGGGAACATTTTCCATGTCAATCTCCTAGTCTTCACTGTCAGTAACCAGGTCGATCACGGGTATTGGGGGTGGCTCAATGACTTGGACCTCATCGTCACTACTATCATCCAGCGGAATAATTGGATGCGGTGTAGGCTAAGGTGTAGACTGAGGCACTGGTAGGTCTTTCAGGTAGATAGGAATGGGAGGATGCCATTGCTACCCTTTCTTTGCGGTTCTAATCATTCTAACCATCCTATAGCATAAACAAGATAGGTCAGATAAAAGATTTGAACTTAATAAATCAAAACATATAAAATCAATACTTGCATAAACCGACTCTCTGATACCACTTGTAACACCCCACTACCTAGGCCCAACAGGGTCGGGGATGTTGCCCCATCCAATGGACAAGGGGTCTTTATAACTAGGTCACATATAATAAAATAAAATAAATACTTTAAAATTAAACTTATTACAACCCAAAAGATAAATACAGGAACAAATCCAAAATAAATTGTTTGCTACAATCTCTCAAAACATCCATAAAGAAAATAACATAAAGTCTTCAAAACATAGGCAACAAGTCTAGCTACTGACCTCCACAGCCGGATCAACCTGAAAACATGGTATAAAAGTTGATGAGATAAAAATCTCAGTAAGCCCGTGTGTGCTTTGAGTGTTTCAGGTAAAATAATTCATGTATGCAAGTAGTAATAGTTTCATAAGAGAAAGTGTTGGCAAGCATTAAATAAGTATTGAAAATAAAGAGTGGTTTTTTGCTTTTTAATCCACACATGTGTGCAATAAATACAACCACTCAAATGGGTAGCCATGGGTTACCACACGTTAGGCCCCATGACTAAGCAACGGTTAGAATGCCAAATATTGTGCAAGCTGACAAAAGGTAAGTGTACGGCCTACCGAGTGAGATACTCCTCCATCTCTATACCCAAACTTACCGATTGTCCACTCTGGAAACACACAGTCCACATGACTGAAACTTGCTAGCTCGGACCGGCATGACCTACCCGACGGCATCCTATCCAATAAGGACTCACCCCTCAGAATTGGCCAGCTATTGAGAGACTTACCCTAACCCTTCAAAGACTAGTTCTGGTAGTCTACCCTTATTGTGTACTCAACGTTGATTGTCCCACTTGGGAGAAAATGGATCATACATTGCTTTATTTGGAAATGACAATTAAAGGTTTCTAAAATTTTTGTCAACGATGGGTTTTAGAAAAAGTTTAGCATTTTGTGTAAACTGCTTGTTTGATTTTTCTAATGATTTGCTTGACTGAAATAAATAGGAAAACAGTCCTTAATTTCCTTTACAACACGAATATCCACACACATTGCATTTAGCTTGCCACAGTAATTTTTTGTCCTCACAAAATTCCATGCAGGAGCTTACCTGAATCTTTGCTTGCTCAAATTCAAAAGTCTTCCAAGGCTGACCTAACCCCGCACAGGGTAAACACAAAACATAAGGTTACACTCAAGCTAAATTCACTTACACAAATAATCCTAATTCAACTTATTACAATCACGACCCTAATATCCTAAGCTTTAAGGCTAGCTGATAAAGAATTTTATAAAATAAGTCTAGTTTGATAAGTTAAAATAACTAGGGGTTCTAAAATAATTGCTAATAAATTATAGACTCAAATAATAATTCTTGAGTGTTATTATTAATAAATAAACTAAGGTTTGAATATTGAATAATACCAAGCCCTAAATAATATTAATAAATGGTAATTTAAAAAATAGCTTTATTATAAATAAATAATAAATTACAAATAATTTTTAATTAATTTTTAATAGATAATAAATAATTAGTAATAAATAAAATTAATAATAAATGAATTGTATTAAATTTTTGTTTTTAATCAATATAATATTTATGAATATAGGCAAAAGTTTTAACTAGGGTCTACAAGGTCATTATTATTATTTATATAAAAGATCTTATTTAATATTATACCTATGCATATATTATTCTTAAGGAAAAATATCATTTATTTGACTAGTAAAATATCAACATTTCATGTAACATCCCATTTCCAAAACTTCCTAGCAATTTCGAAATCCTTAGAGGAAAATGTAGTAATAATTTTAATTAAGGTAATAAAATTTACTAATTAAAATAGCCTAGGATCAACAAGAACATAATCATGATTTCCTATTGCTAACAAGAATCATGAACATTTTCTTCAACATCAAACAACAAACTAATCCACTCATGAACATATGCTTAAATCAACACTTGCTATCACATGGCCAAACAATCATGATCATGGCTTCAATGGAGATAAGAACATAAAAATCCTATTCACCAAAGGGGACATAACATCTAGCAAGCTTAAACATTCATAATTCTCTTAGGACATGATGAACATACATCGATTCTCAAGGAAATCCATATAGCTTAAACATGATCAATCATTATCATGTCCTAATCCCAACCCCTTCATTCACATGCATATACTCAATCCCCCATTCATATTTTATTATTCCTATCAATATCTAAGAGACATGAATGCGGAATTAAAAAGAAGGTTTAAGGAGGAATACTTGATTGATGATCACTTCGATGAAGATTTAAGAAGGTCCACGCGATTGAGTGTCTTGAATTGTCCAAGAGTAAGAAAAACAGCCATGGTTGTTGATCAACCATTTCGGCCGAGAGAGAGAGAGTGAGAGAGAGAGAGAGAGAGGGAGAGAGAGTATTAGTCTAACACATAGAAGGTTAAATGGAAAAAGGTGAACAGAAGAGTTGTTCTTGGTTACCTTGATGATGTTCTTGAGACTTCAAGGAGAAAAATCAGTTTTGATCCGAATGTCAATTTTTGTTTTTCAGATTTGATGTTACAAATTTTAGAATTGAACTCTAGAGAGTATGTAGGAGTATTCTGGAGTTTTTGAGAGGGATTAGAGGTGTTTAGAGTGGGTTTTGGCTTGAAGAAGAATAGTGTGTTCTTGGTATTCTTGGTGAAAATGGAGAGAATTTGATGAAGATTGCTGGACGAATTTCTAGAGAGTGTTGACTGAATAGTTTAGGGAATTTAGGGGTTTTGGTTTAGCTTAGATAGGGAGAGAAAAATCTGATCATTTGAAATTCAAATGGAGTGATTTGAGGAGTGGTTTGTGGTATAGGATATGTTAATGGTGTTTGATTGATGGAGGTTTGCTTGGAGCTACAGTGGTGTCGGCTGGTTTGGTTTGTTTTGCTGAAATGATTGAAGTCTGATAAGGCTTTAAGGCTGGCCAAAAATTAGTGTTTAATGGCAGAGAAACTCTGGTTGTATAGCTTAATAGCTTAATACAAGGGTGTTTTCATGGAGAGAAAATTCTGGAAATTTTGAAGTTCAGATGGAAGTTTGAATGGAGTGATTGTGGGAGAGATTTGAGGTGTGATTATGGAGTCCAATTGTGCAAGGTAAGTGGAGAGGGTAATGGTTTTCAGTTCATGGCTGAACAAGGGTTAATTTACAAAGGTTGAAGGGTGGTTTTCGGCCAGGGCTTGAAGAGAACAAAGCTGGAAAATTTCTGGTTCTATGGTGTTCAAAGCTACGAACGGTTGCAGCATTTTTCTGTGGAGTATTTCTGCAGTTCTTTAACCCGTTTTACAGAGGTTTTGAGAGGTGTGCAGGGGTCCTTTAAGGTTGGTTTTCCAGCCTTCTTTATGGGGAAAAAGCAGAGAAGTTTTGCTGGCCTGAAGGTGGAATAATACAGCTTCATTTTCTGGTTGAAAGTTGCGAAACTGCCCAGAGTTTTTTTCTGGTTTGTGCAGTCCGAATTGCACAAAATTTTCAATTCCTCAAGCTGAATAAATTGGCCATTTTCCAGTAGCAATTGAGTAAGAAAGATGGCTGAGATTTTCAAAGGTTAGGCTGCCAAAAATCTAGAAAATTTCCAGATTTCTTTAATGAAGATTATGAACATAATGGAGTGGCGTTTGAAGGTTCATCAATGGTGATTAATTTCTCTTGGGAACCTTCCCTAACTCCTCTCCTATTTTCAGTCAAAACCCCAACCTTCAAGGTTCATTTTCGAAATTCAAAGACCAAGAATCCCTGCTGAAATTTTCTGGAATTAAAACCATGAATTTTGATAAATTTTGAACAAGTTTAATTGATAAAAGGTTAGAACAAGCTAGAGGTAATAATAGGACAAGAATTCTCCTAGAATTCTTTTTAGGATACAAAGATAAGATTAGGACATTCTCTTCATGTCTCCCCTAAGACAACATTCCTATTTTTATGGAATGCAAGAAAACAAAAATTCAAACTTAAGTAAGATAATCATGATAAAAACTTCAATGATAGAATTTGAACTCATGACCTTGGAGATTAATTCCAAAGCTCTAACAACTTAACCACAACAACTCTTGTTCTTATTTTCTCACTCACATATTCTTCTTATGTAATCCTCAAGCTATCTTCCTATTTTGACCTCAAGCAAAATTACCATTTTACCCTTCCTGCCCAATAAGCACAACTAAGCCTTTTAACCTTTAAACCACAATTCCTAAAGAACAAAAAATCATTCAAGAATGTATATATTCGTGCAAAATAATATGATATGCTTCTCGACCCCCTTACTCTCGCGTTGGCTTTCGGTGGGGTTTCACAATATTGCCAGTGCTAAATGAACCTATAGGGTCATACAATAAGCGAACTTGTTTGGATATTTTTTTGGTAACCAGATTCGATGAATCTGGAAATATGTCTAAGTTAATCGAACATGGAAAATTTACCAGATACAATGAATTTGGAAATATGATCACATTCAAAGTATCTGGATAATGTCCATATTATAAGAATCTAACTCAGTAAATTAATTAGTTAAATTGTCGAGATAATGGCAGAATCTTGTCATATCAATTTTAATTTAATTTCAATTTAAATTAAAATACGATAAGATATTATTAGGGTTGGACTCTAAAAGGTTCGGAGGGGTTTTGAAGAAAACCCTAGCCATCTTATCTAGAGAGCTATTCTGTAAAGAATATTCATCTCTTCATCCACTAGAAAAATAAGCCTCTCAAACCATAGGCTCTAGCATTCCCCGGGTGATGAGCGAGTTCGCGGTGTGTATCCGATAGAGGACGTTCGCATATTACATCATTTAGTGATCGTTCGGGTTGCACGTACAGCAGCACAATCGGAATCGAAGGATATCAATTACACCTTACAGAGGTAATTTTGCAAACCTATGATCTTCTTAATCACTTACTTGTACCTCAGAGTGGATTCGTGGATGTTTTTCGCGTTTAGGAGTCCACAAATCCTAACACATTAATGCATTGATAGACCCTATATCTACCCATTCCTATTTAAATAAGAATTGTGCATATCATTTAGGTTGGGATGGAGTAGAACTACCTTTTACCTTGTCGGTGAGTATGCCCTTGGGGAAAATGGTGCAAGCTGATCAGTATATGCAGAATTGTAAGATTGAAGTGGGGAAAGAAAGCTTGGAGGGAGATTTGGTAATATTAGCTATTGACGACACGACTTGATTTTGGGTATGGATTGGCTAGCAAAGCATAGGGTTAAAGTAGACTGTAAGAATAAGTCCATCTAGTTTATTAGACCGGGATGCAATGTGTTAGAGTTCAACAACAAGCGGGTAAAAGAGTTGAAGTTTTTTATTGCTAGAGCAAAAGCCCAGAAATTGTTAAAGCAAGGATGTCAAGGATATTTAGCCTACATAATAAACAAGCCGAAGGATCAGTACACCCTCAAAAATGCCAAGGTAGTAAGAGATTTTCCCGACGTGTTTCTTGTGAAACTTATTTCTCTACCTCCCAACCAAGAAGTTGAGTTCACTATTCATCTAATTCCAAGAGCTGAACCTGTTGGGATGTATGCCCTCTTAGACAAGGTTTCTGATGTAAAAAAATCGAATATTTTAAAAAAAAAGAATTTATTTTAAGAAATTATTTTTGAATTTACAATTTTATTTGTGGACAATTACATTTGGAAAAGATCCATTGTGTTTAAGTAAGTGGTCCAAATGAATAGAGGACCTTCACAATAAGGTATGGATCACAAGTTACTTAACACATAAACTTTTGCTCTTAACTGATTGATGAGAATGGGAATCTCATCATACCAAGGTTACTATGTGGTGAATTCTAAGTGGGGAATGGTTTACCTTTAGCCAGTGAGTAGTCCACTCACTTCATGACATAAGCGTATTTCAAATACATAGAACAGGACCTATAGTAGTGGTTTCTAAAAGTACTATATGATAGAAACCTAGACTACTGCCGCTGAAGTGTGGACTAGTACTCTGCGACCTAAGTATGAGTTAATGGTCTGATGAAGCTGGAAGCATATAGTTTGATGTGCTATAGTTCAGGTTCTATCGTAAGACCAATATACTTACATGTTGGGTATGTGTGACTAGTTCATAAGACAAACTTGTACAATATAGTTTCAATACTATATCGCCCCTTATACTTGTCTGAATGATCTAAATATCTAGGGCCCTGGGAAACATGACTTAGATGTTTGCTTTAGGGTAGCTCCCTTGGAAA
Source organism: Voacanga thouarsii (assembly GCA_026120185.1). Taxonomy (NCBI): domain Eukaryota; kingdom Viridiplantae; phylum Streptophyta; class Magnoliopsida; order Gentianales; family Apocynaceae; genus Voacanga; species Voacanga thouarsii. Next base: position 193,058 of record JANUWF010001049.1, on the reverse strand, counting down.
GCGAAAACAATCTAGAAGTCGTGGATCATTGGACTAGAGGCTTAAGGATGGTAGATGTCATTTAGAGAGGTGTTAGTACACTTCTTCCTCTCTGAATGTATGTCGATGTATAGAAGGGTATTTTCATCATTATACCTGTAGGTCGGAGACTTAGCTAACGCAGCATTGTCCTTGGGGTCAATATTTCCTTATGTGATATTAGGAAATATTTAAAATGCAAAATACAACTATTTATATGGAAAGGGTATTTTAGTCATTTTAGTAGCCATGGAGGTGTGTTTTTTGGTCTCCAGTATAGACCGCAAGTCCTAATTAAATACGGGCTAAGGAATTAATCTTGAATTTATTTTTATTTAAGTAGCCTAATTTACTTATTGGGCTAGAATAAAATAAAGGTCCATGGAGAGAAAGAATTAATTAAATTAGTTTAGTGGGTTAATTAATTATTCAGGGTTTTGGCCCAGTTTGAATAATTAAAGATTAACCTAGGACTAAACTAATATAGGCTTATTAATTGGACTAGTTTATTTGGGCTGAAAAATTAATTATTAATTGGGCCATTAGTTTAGTTCTAATTAGGATAATTAATTAAGCCTAAAAGGTTAAACGAAGAGTCCAATGGCTCAATCCACTTTAACCTAGAGTTTTATTTAGGTTATACAGGAGGATTGGAAATAACGTCATTGTTACAGAATGCACAATCTAAGAGACGGCTTCGTCTCTGTGGAAAAGGCCAGGTCTCTCTCTCTCTCTCTCTAGAAAATTCCCTAGCCTGTTAGTTGTTTACCAAACTGTAGTCAGGCAGGCCATATACTGAAAGACCGAGAGTTCGGTGTTCACATACATGCTAAGGCAGAGTAGGAGGCTTGCAAGAATTACACTAGAGGCTTCTACTAGCACACCTACCCCGGTTGCGTACGTTTCGGTCCAGCCACATTTGAAAACCAGAAGGAGAGGTAAAAATTTTAAAACCACGGGATTTGGACAGGGCGCAACCGGCACCGGCAGGGGTAGCCAGAGCCAGTGCCGACCCTGTCCTGGAATCCCTGTTCTTGCGTTTTTCTAGTTTTTTTTATGTTCGCTTCTTCTACGTGCCTTGTGTTTTCCTGCTTTCCTATGCCTTCAATTGGTATCAGTGCATGTATATTTTGTGAAAATATATGGAGCATGCATCTAGATGAATAAAACTAGACATATATGCGTGATTAAAATTGTGATCCTTCGCTGTTTATGGTATGGATAGATTCTCTATTAAACCTCGTGGGTGGTGGTATAAGAATCTATAATTTACTATTTTTCTTAGTAAATCGTGTAAGCCCAATGTTTATGGGTATAGGCCGTTGTTGGTTTTGGTTGATTTCATTACATTAAGATTGAAATCGGAGAGCCAATGGCACGAAAAACCGTGTATAAAAATAGGGGAAATTCATAGAGGAAATTCGCAAGAAAAAAGAAACTGCAGGAAGGAGCCGTCCAGAACCTAACCGGTGCCGGCTAGATAGCCCGAACCGGCACCGACGAGGGTCTGGAAGGCCGATCCACACTATTTTCTCGTGGATCCTAGTTCTGTGCAGCGGGTACAGTGGAGTACAGTTTAGATGGCTGGTTGATCAAGTGCGGTGGGCGCAGTGGACTATGGAAATTTTTTAAAATTTTTCCTTGTTATTTTTCTTGCAATTTCTTTTGGTTTTGGGATCTATACCAGGCGAAGTTAATATTTTGCAATAGTTAATATTCAAGGAATATTTTTGCATGAAAAATAGTAGTAAGGGATTTTAGGATTAAATAAGACCAGTAATTAATTAATTAATGTGTTAATTCTATTATCCAGGCACTTAGGTTTTAAAATAGAAGAGCATGAAAATGTCTATTGTTTTCTAGAATGTATTTATTTTTGGTACCTATGTGCACATTTTTTCAAAGACCAATGTCTTTGGGAATGTTTTGACAAGGAAAATATTTTTCTACAAATTAAATGGTTATTTTAGCTTGAACAAAAATTAATCCTAAGATATTTTCTCAAAGGATTTAATCCTTGACATAAAAAATATATTGGATTTAGATATTTTTGTAAGGTTAAAACAGAAAGTCCTTTTGTTTTATTTTGGCACAAGAAAAATTATTTTGTCAAATAAACTTAAGGCCAAAGTCTCTAGAAAGTTTTAATAGGAAAATTTATGAAATTATTAAGTTTTTAACTTAAATAAAATTAGTCCATGGGAAAAACTCTCAAAAGATATAAGCCTTGACATAGAGATTTTTATGGATTTAGACATTTTATGTTTGAGTTAAGGGAAAACTTAATGGAAATTTTCAAAAGGATATTTTTCAGAAAACCCTTCTTTTAAAAGACTAAGTGGGAGAGAGGTTCCAACGGCCCTACGGCTTCCATCACGATCCTCATTAGAGATCGTGGGTCCCCTCGCGTCACCATGGGAGTGAACCCGTATAGGATGGAGATACCACAAAGATCTAGATCTAATTGTGGGATGTAATTAATAACCCGGGGCATGTACTATGATCGGCCAACCCCTCGTTGGAGGTCATAGTGCGAGGTATGTCCATAGAAAATGAGAGGAAATGGCCATCCCCTCGATGGAGTTATCTTCTAAATCATTACCTAGAAGGGAAATTAATTTGTGGTGGTTCACTCACTTAGCTTAGGAAACTGTTAATCTTTCCAAGAAGCTATGTTAGTTTTCCTAACAGCTAAATTGATTATTATCGGTTTTGAAAATAAAGATAAAGTGCACATATTTGTTTTGTTTTCACAAACTGAATCATTTTTCTTTTATTTTTTGATTTTTCAGAAATGGTGGGAGGTTCTTTTAGTCCATTGGCCGTTATTCTTTGAGAAAATAAGCTAAGGAAACTAAACTATATGGATTGGAAAAGGAACTTGGACATAATACTCACAGCGGAAGAGTATAAGTATGTCATTTACGAAACCTGCCCTGTTATCAGGGAGGGTTCCACCACTGAGGAGCATGAGGCTGAGAAGGCATGGAAGAAGGTCGACGAAATGGCTTGTTGTTACATGTTGGCCTTCATGTCTAATGTGCAAACATGAGCACATGACCACAGTGTATGACATAACTCAATCATTAGCCACGATGTTCACGGATAAGAGCCGCCCGAAGGGCAGGAGGCTCTTCGAACCATCATTAACACTAAGATGGCTGAGGGAGCATCAGTCAGAGAGCATATGCTCAAGATGATTGCTGCTTTCGAGGAGGCAGAAATCTTAGGGGCTGTCATAGACTCCGAGAGCTAAGTGGACATGGTCTCGAATCTCTATAGGGTTCCTTTACTCAGTTCAAGTTGAACTAAAACATGAACAAGTTGAACATGGGTGTGACTGAGTTGATGAAGGAGCTCCAGATGGCGAAGAAGGTCATAAAGCCACAATCTAAGGCTATGATTGCTAAGGCTTCATCATCTAGAAATGGGCCCAAGCCCAAAAAGTTGAAGAAGAAGAAAAGGAATGCAGCGGTCCAACCTAAGACCCAGCCCAAAGACAAACCCATGGGCAAGTGCTTCAAGTGTGGACTGAAAGGACACTGGAAAAAGAAGTGTCCAGATCTTCAAGCCAAGAAAAACCCCACAGATAATATTTTCTATCTAGAGTCTATATCAATGGTTAGATCAACTTCCACTTAGATTGTTGATTCAGAAGTGACTGATCACATCTGTAACTCCTTACAGGGGTTTAGAAAGATTAGAAGACTCCAGAAGGGTGAACATGGACTACGTGTAGGAAACGGAACACACGTTTGGGCACTCGCAGTAGGAGAGCAAGATCTTGTATTTGATTGTAATAGAATAGTGGTTTTGAAAGATATTTTATATGTACCTAGATTTAGACAGAATTTGATTTCGGTTACAAAACTAATAAATCAAGGATATTCTGTATCTTTCCATTCTGGTAGTTCTATTAGTAGAGATGGAGAAATTTTATGTACTAGGCACATGTATAGGAATCTATTTTTCTTAAACCCTATTAACAATCAATTAAATAACGCTCGATCTAAACCTTTAACAAGGAAGAGAAAGACCAATGTCAATAACTCTTATCTTTGGCATCTAAGGTTGGGGCATAACAACTCAACTAGGATTTAAAAGTTGATCTATGATGGGCTCATGGGCTCATTGAGATTGGAAAATTGGCCTCAATGTGAGCCCTTCTTGATGGGAAAGATGACCAAAAGGTCATTTGCCCCTAAAGCGGATAGAGCCAATGAGGTATTGAGTCTTATTCATACTGATGTGTCTGGTCCCCTATCTACACCAGCTAGAGGAGGTTTTGAGTGCTTCATCACTTTCACAGATGATTGTATAAGGTTTGGTTACGTTTACTTGATGAGACGCAAGTCGACTCTTTTGACATGTTCAAAAAGTTTAAGGCTGAAGTGGAGCATTGGACACGTAAATTGATCAAGACCTTACGATCAGATCATGGTGGAGAGTTCCTTCTCGGTGAATTCAAGGACTACATGGGACATCATGGGATAGTATTCCAACTCTTCGCACTGGGGACACCCCTGCAAAACAGAGTAGCCGAGAGAAGGAACGGGACATTGATGGAAATGGTCCGAAGCATTATGTCTCATGCTACTCTTCCAGTATCTTTTTGGGGATATGCCTTGGAATCAACGGCATATATTCTGAACTTGGAGCATTCCAAGTCAGTACCTAAGACTCCCTATGAGATGTGGACTGGGCGTAAGCCAAGTCTGAATCATCTCAGGATATAAGATTGTTCATCTTATGTACTGGTCAAGGGAGATAAGTTGGAACTAAGATTAGAATTATGCTATTTTATTAGGTATCCAAAAGGGACAAATGATGGTTACTTTTATCCTCCTAAGGAGCAGAAGGTATTGGTTAGTACCAATGCTAGATACTTAGAGGATGATCAAAGTAATACCACGAGAAGTTCAACTAGGTTGGGACTAGAGGAGAAGTTATCTTCGGAAGTAAATTCTTCTGATTCGATTGTGGAACAAGAAGAGGCATAGCCTCAATAGACTGTACAAATAGAGCCTCGTCGTAGTGGGAGAGTGTCTAGGGTTCTAGAAAGGTGGACTAGAGAAGCTTTCGAGCTGGTCACCGACCATCAGGAATAAGACCCCACTAGATACGAGGAGGCTATTGCTGATGCCGATGCAAATCTGTGGCACGAAGCAATGGAAGCTGAGATTGAGTCTATGTATCTCAATAAGGTTTGGGATCTTGTAGCTTCATCTGAAGGGATAAAACTCGTAGGATGTAAGTGGGTATACAAGAGAAAGAGGGGAGTAGATGGGAAGGTGGAAACCTTCAAAACTAGGCTTGTGGCGAAAGGGTATACTCAGAAAGATTGAATCAACTATGAGGAAACCTTTTCTCCAGTAGCCATACTTAAGTTCATCTGTATCATCCTTACCATCGCATGTCATTATGACTGTGAGATATGGCAAATGGATGTCAAGACGACATTTTTTAATGGCTATCTTAATAAAGACAACTATGTGTCCCAACCGGAAATCTTTATTGCGAAAGGCCAAGAGCATATGATTTGCAAGTTTAAGAAGTCTATTTATGGACTTAAGCAGGCCTCAAGGGCATGGAACATTCATTTTGATGAGACTGTAAAGTCTTATGGTTTTGTTCAAGACGAGGATAAACCATTCGTGTACAGGAAACTTGAAGGCATTAATGTGGTTTTTCTTGTCTTGTATGTAGATGACATTCTACTTATTGGAAATGATGTAGGGTTATTGTCATCTACAAAGGTTTGGCTGTCTAGCTAATTCAGTATGAAGGACTTAGGAGAAGCCAGCTACATTCTCGGGATTAGACTTCTTAGAAATAGGAAGCAGAGAATGTTAGGATTATCCCAAGTGGCTTACATTGATAAGATGTTGGCCAAGTATAGCATGGACTCATGCTAGGGAGCTCTAATTCCTTGCAGACAAGGGTTGTCACTTTCTTCAAGGGACTGTCCTAAGTCTCAAAAAGATAAGAACAGAATGAGTAGGATTCCCCACGCTTCGGTTGTGGGAAGTCTCATGTACACCATGTTGTGTACTACGCCAGATATCTGCTTTGCTGTATGCTTGGTTAGCAGATATCAGTCAAACCCTGGGGAAGTTTATTGGCAAGTTGTAAAGCATATACTCAAGTACCCTAAGAGAACAAGAGATTATATGCTGGTTTACAGGGCTGATGACTTTGTTCCTACAAGATACATAAACTCAGACTTCTAGGCAGATAAGGATGAGAGAAAATCCACTAGTGGATATATCTTCACCTTGTCTAGAGGAGCTATTTCATGGAAGAGTATCAAGCAATCTTGCATTACTGACTCAACCATGGAAGCTGAGTATGTGGCAGCTTCGGAGGTATCCAAGGAAGCAGCCTGACTCTGGAAGTACCTTTTAGAACTTGGAGTCATACCACACATGGACCGGCCGATTGTGATATATTGCGACAACACTGAAGCAGTATCACAATCAAAAGAACCGAGGAACCACAAGAAGGGGAAGCACATCGAGAGGAAGTACCACCTGATTCGGGATTTCATCTAGACATGGGAAGTCATGGTAGAACAAATTACCTTTGAGAACAATCTAGCAGAACCATTCACCAAGGCTTTGGCTAAGAGAGTCTTTAAGAGACACTTAGACGCTATAGGGGTGAGCACCTATGGACTTACTTAGTCTTAGAGTGCAAGTGCGAGATTGTTGGGACGTATGCCCTCTTAGACAAGGTTTCTGATGTAAAAAAATCGAATGTTTTAATAAAAAAATTATTTTTAGAAATTATTTGTGAATTTATAATTTTATTTGTGCACAATTACGTTTGGAAAAGACCCATTGTGTTTAAGTAAGTGGTCCATGTGAATGGAGGTCTTTTACGGTAAGGTATTGATCACGGGTTATGTGAAACCCCACCTACAGCCAACCCTAGAGTAAGGGGGTCGGGATGCATATCATATTATTTTGCATGAATATATATATATATATATATATATATATTTTGAATGATTTTATGTGCTTTAGAATTGTGGTTTATAGGTTAAAAGGCTTAGATATGCTGATTGAGTAGGAAGGGTAAAATGGTAATTTTGCTTGAGGTCAAAATAGGAAGTTATCTTGAGGATTAAATAAGAGGAATATGTGGGTGAGAAAATAAGAACAACAGTTGTTGTGGTTTAGTGGTTAGAGCTTTGGAATTAATCTCTATGGTCATGAGTTCAAATCTCATCATCTAAGTTTTTATCATGATTATCTTAATTAAGTTTGAATTTTTATTTTCTTGCATTCCATAAAAATAGGAATGTTGTCTTAGGGGAGACATGAAGAGAATGTCCTAATCTTATCATTGTACCCTAAAAAGAATTCTAGAGGAATTCTTGTCCTTTTTATTACCTCTAGCTTTGTCCTAACATCTTCGTAATTTAAATAAACCAAAATCCATTAAATCTCTTCTTTTAAATTCCAAAAAAAAAATCTGTGATAATTCTTCAACCTCGAATTTTGAAAATCAATCTTGAAGGATAGAGGATTAGCTGAAAATAGGAGAGAAGTTAGGATGAGTTTCCAAAAGAAATAAATCACCATGATTATACCTTCAATCCTACCTTCATGTTGTTCATATTTTTAGTGAAGAAAATCGGGAAATTTTCCAGAATTTTTGCAGACCAGCTTTTCAAAAAATTTAGCCAGTAAACCTAGTCATTTTCTGCCAGAAAATTTGTCATTTCATGTGGCTTGAAGGCTGAAAATTCTGTGCAATTTTCGGACTGCACAAACTGCACAAAACCAGGAAAAAATTCTGGGCAGTTTCGCCACTTTCAACCAAGAAAATTAAGCTGTTTTAATCCACCTTCAAGCTAGCAAAACTCCTCTGTTTTTCTTTAGAAAGAAGGCTGGAAAATCACCTTTGAAGGACCTTTAAATACCCTCAAAAACCAGCTGCAAATCGGGCTGAAGAAATGCACAAAATTCTGCACCAAAAGCCACCAACCTTCGAAACTTTGAACAAGTTGAAACCAGAAAATTTTCCAGCTTTGTCTCTCAAAGCCAAGACTGAAGAACACCCTTAAAATCTCTTGAAATTGAACCTTGTTCAGCCATGGATTGAACACCATTGACCTCCACACTTACCTTGAGTACATGGACTCCATAACCACACCTCAAAACCCTCCTAAGATTACTCTATCCAAAACTCTTTTTGAACTTCAAAATAATTCCAGAATTTTACTCCATTAAACCACTCTTGTATCAAGCTAATAAACCAGAATTTTCTCTACCATTAAAGACTGAATTTCTACCAGCCTTATAACCTGAACAAGCTTCATTCAATTCAGCAAAGGTAGCTAGTTCAGCCGGCACCATTGAAGAGCAAAGAAACCTTCCTTGATCAAACACCATTAGCTAATCTCCTACATTAAACAACTCCACAATTTCCTCCATTCGAATTTCAAAAAATCTGATCACTCTCTCTCCCACTAGCTGAAAACCGAAACTCCTATCTACCCCAAACCATTTAGCCAACATCATTCCAGATTTCGTGAAGCCTTTTCTCTCAGTTCTCTTCAAAACACTAAGAACACCAAGAACACACACTACTTTTCTTCAAGCCTAAACCTACTCTAAACACCTCCAGTCACTCTCAAATACTCCAGATCACTTCTACTTAATCCCTAGACTTCATTTCTGATATTTATAACACAAAAACATGCAAGCAATAATTTTCAATCGGATCAAAATCAGCTTTTTCTTGAAGGTCTCAAGAACATCAACAAGGTAAATCAAGAACAACCTTCTTGTTCATCCTCTTCCATTCAATTCTCGATATACCTTTCTAATGCTCTCTCTCTCTCTCGGCCGAAATGGTTGATCAACAACCATGGCTGTTTTCTTACTCTTGGACAATTCAAGACTCTCACTCGCGTGGACCTTCTTAAATCTTCATTGAAATAATCATCAACCAAGTATTTCTCCTTAACCTTTCTTTTTAATTCTGAATTCATGTCTCTTAGATGTTGATAGGGAGAATAGTATATGAATGGGGGATTGAGTATAAGCATATGTTTGAAGGGGTTGAGAGTAGGACATGAGGGTGATTGATCATGTTTAAGCTATATGGATTTTCTTGTCAATCAATATATGATCATTATGTCTTAAGAAAATTATGGATGGTTAAAGCATGTTAGATGAAATGACACCTTTGGTGAATAGGATTTTCATGTTCTTATCTTCATTGAAGCCATGGTTATGATTATGCTTAGTAGAGATTTGCCATGTGATAGCATGTGTAGATTTAAGCCTATGTTCATGAATGGATTAGTTTGTTGTTTGATGTTAAAGAATATGTTCATGATTCTTGCTAGCAGTAGGAAAATTATGATCATGATCTTGTTGATCCTAAGTTATTTTAATTAGTAAATTTTAGTATCTTAATTAAAATTATTACTATATTTTTCCTCTAAGATTTCGAAATCTCTAGGAAGCTTTGGAAATGTGGTATTAAATGAAATATTGATATTTTACTAGTCCAATAAATAATATTTTTCATTAAAAATAATATATCCATTCGTATAAAATTAAATAAGATATTTTATATAAATGCTAGTGATAAATAAAATATTAATGACTCTGTAGGCCTATAGTCATAAATATTATTCATATTTAAATTTGTTTGTTATTTATTAAACAAAATTAAACAAAATTTATTTATTATTAATTTTATTTATTACTAATTATTTATTATCTATTAAAAAATTATTTAAAAAATTATTGTAAATTTATTATTTATTTATTTAAGTAACATTATTTTTAAATTATCATTTATTAATATTATTTAGGACTTAATATTATTCAAAATTTAAACCTTAGTTAAATTATTAATAATAACACTCAAGATTTATTATTTGAGCTTGTAACTTATTAGCAATTATTTTTACAATCCTTAGTTATTTTAACTTATCAAGCTAGACTTATTTTATAAAATCCTTTATCATCTAGCCTTAAAGCTTAGAACATTAGGGTCATGATTGTAATAAGTTGAACTAGGATTAATTGTGTAAGTAAATATAGCTTGAGTATAACCTTATGTCTTGTGTTTACCCCAGGCGGGGTTAGGTCAGCCTTGGAAGACTTTTGAATTCGAGCAAGCAAAGGATCATGTAAATTCCTGCATAGAATTATTGAAGACCAAAACTTACTGTGGCAAGCCAAATGTGATGTGTATGGACATTCCTTATGTAAAGGCAATTAAGGACTGTTTTTCCTTTTTATTCCAGTCAACCAAATCATTTGAAAATCAAACAAGCAGTTTTACACAAAATGCTAAAATTCTTTCTAAAACCCAACTTTGACAAGAATTTTAGAAACCCTTAATTGCTATTTTCAAATAAAACAATATGTGATCAATTTTCTCCCAAGTAGGACAATCGACATTGAGTACTCAATAAGGGTAGACTACCAGGACTAATCTTTGAAGGGTTAGGGTAAGTCTCTCAGTAGGTGGCCACCTCTGAGGGGTGAGTCCATCCTGGATAGGATGCCAGTCCGGTAGGTCATGCCGGTCCGAGCTAGCAACTTTCAGTCATGTAGACTGTGTGTTTCCGGGATGGACAACCGGTAAGTTTGGGTGTAGAGATGGAGGAGTATCTCACCCGGTGGGCCGTACACCTACCTTTTGTCAGCTTGCACAAAGTGTGGCATTCTGACCGTTATTTAGTCATGGGGCCCAATGTGTGGTAATGCATGGCTACCCATTTGAGTGGTTGTATTTATTGTGCACATGTATGGTTTGAAAAGCAAAATACCACTCCTTATTTTCAACACTTATTTAATGCTTGCCAGCGCTTTCTTTTATGAAACTTTTACAACTTGCATACATGAATTATTTTACCTGAAACACTCAAAGCACACACGAGCTTACTGAGATTTTTATCTCATCACCTTTTATGCCATGTTTTCAGGTTGATCCGGCTATGGAGGTCAATAGCTAGATTTGTTACTTATGCTTTGAAGACTTATGTCATTTTCTTTATGTGATGTTTTGAGAGAATATAGCAAACAATTTACTTTGGATTTGTTCTTGTACTCATCTTTTGGGGTTGTAATAAGTTTAATTTTAAAGTATTTATTTTATTTTATTTTATTATATGTGACCTAGTAATAAAGACCCCTTGTCCTTTGGACGGAGCGACATCTCCGGCCCTGTTGGGCCCAAGCAGTGGGGTGTTACAGGTTACTTAACACATAAACTTTTGTTTTTAACCGATTGATGAGAATGAGAATCTCATCATGTCTAGGTTATTATGTAGTGAATTATAAATGGGGAATGGCTTACCTTTAGCCAGTGAGTAGTCCACTCACTTCATGACATAAGCGTTTTTCAAATACGTAGAACATGACATATAGTAGTGGTTTCTAAAAGTACTATATGGTAGAAACCTAGACTACTACCGCTAGAGCGTGGACTAGTACTCTACGACTTGAGTATGTGTTGATGGTCTGATGAAGCTGGAAGCATATGGTTTGATGTGCTATAGTTGAGGTTCTATCATAGGGACAATATACTTGCATGTTTGGTATGTGTGACTAGTTAGTTAAGACAAACTTGTACAATATAGTTTCAATACTATATCGCCCCTTATACTTGTCGGAATGATCTAAATATCTATGGCCCTAGGAAACATGACTTGGATGTTTGCTTTAGGGTAGCTCCATTGGAAAGCAGAAACAATCCAGGAAGTCGTGGATCATTGGACTGGGGCTTAAGGATGGTAGATGTCATTTAGAGAAGTGTTAGTACACTTCTTCCTCTCAGAATGTACGACGATTTATAGAAGGGTATTTTCATCATTATACCTGTAGGTCGGAGACTTTGCTAATGCAGCATTGTCCATGGAGTCAATATTTCCTTATGTGATATTAGGAAATATTTAAAATATAAAATACAACTATTTATATGAAAAGGGTATTTTAGTCATTTTAGTAGCCATGGCGGTGTGTTTTTTGGTCTCCAGTATAGACCGCGAGTCCTAATTAAATATGGGCTAAGGAATTAATCTTGAATTAATCTTGAATTTATTTTTATTTAAGTAGCCTAATTTACTTATTGGGATAGAATAAAATAAATGTCCATGGAGAGAAAGAATTAATTAAATTAGTTTAGTGGGTTAATTAATTATTCAGGGTTTTGGCCTAGTTTGAATAATTAAAGATTAACCTAGGACTAAACTAATATAGGCTTATTAATTGGATTAGTTTATTTGGGCTGAAAAATTAATTATTAATTGGGCCATTAAGTTAGTTCTAATTAGGATAATTAATTAAGCCCAAAAGGTTAAACGAAGAGTCCAATGGCCCAATCCAGTTTAACCTAGGGTTTTATTTAGGTTAAATAGGAGGATCGGAAATAATGTCGTTGTTACAGAACACACAATCTAAGAGACGGCTTCTTCTCTGTGGAAAATGCCAGGCGTCTCTCTCTCTCTCTCTCTCTTTCTAGAAAATTCCCTAGCCTGTTAGTTGTTCACCAAATAGTAGTTTGGCAGGCCATATACTGGAAGACCGAGAGTTCGGCGTTCACATAGATGCTAAGGCAGAGTAGGAGGCTTGCTAGAATCGCACCAAAGTCTTCTACTAGCACACCTACCCTGGTTGCGTACGTTCCGGTCCAGCCACCTTTAAGAACCAGAAGGAGAGGTAAAAATTTTAAATCCACGGGATTTGGACAGGGTATAACTGGCGCTGGCTAGGGCAGCCGTAGCCGGTACCGGCCCTGTCCTGGAATCCCTGTTCTTGTGTTTTTCTAGTTTTTTTATGTTTGCTTTCACTGCGTGCCCTGTGTTTTCCTGCTTTCCTATACCTTCAGAACCTATACCCCGAACCCATATCAGATGGCACTGGCGCAATTGATGTAATTAAAGGAGCAGCTAGAGGAATTGGTGAAGCAAGGTTATATAAGACCTAGCACGTCACATTAGGGAGCTCTAGTGCTATTTGTGAAGAAGAAGGACGGGTCCTTGAGGTTATGTATCGAGTACTGAGGGTTTAACAATCTGACCATCAAGAATAAGTATCCTCTACAGTAATTGACGAGCTATTTGACCAGTTGCAAGGTTCCAGTTGTTATTCCAAATTGGATTTGAGGTAAGGATATTATCAAGTGAGGAAAAATAAGAAAGATATTTCCAAGACAGTCTTCAACACAAGATATGGTCCCTACGAGTTTGAAATGATGCCTTTTGGGGTGACAAATGCACCAGCAGTGTTTATGGATTTAATACAAATAGGGGCTCAATTAGTCATATTTTTCCTAGTTATTTGAGGTTCTTTTGTGATATATTTTGTTCGATAACTAGTCATATTCCTTCATATTTGAGATTTTACCTTTGGAAAGGTATTTTGTTCATTATTTCAAATTTTTAGGGTAAAACAAAATAAAAATGTCGCAAAACAAAGGAGAGGTGGCACCGGCTAGGGCTCTAGAACCAGCACCGGCCATACATTAGATTACACGAACTTCGAAGAGACGAAAAATTTTTAATGCATGTCTTTATGATAGATTATAGAGCATATGTTCTAGATCATTTATGGCTTATGCATGACTTTTTGCACTCACTTGGATGAAGTAGTTCTTGATTTAATGCTTTGCATTGTTCTTAAACCTGTTTTTCTACTAAAATTCATGGAGCATTCTAGAACTTACTTGAATACCTCTCGAGGCGAAATAAGAAAAACAGTCATAATTTAACTTATGGATGACGGTTATAAGCCTTCTTTGGATAGTTTGAGCTTTTCAATCCTACCAATTGTCACAGTATACCTAGTGCCTATTTTGAGCCTAAATTATTGATTTCTTTCATTAAAACCCGTCACAATATTTTTTGTCCATTGCTTGTTTCTGAGAGTTTGAAGGATTTTCCAAATCTTTATACTCTTGATGGATGAAAGTATATGTAAGAAAATGTTGAGGAAGATTGTTGGGATAAAGATCATGACTTGTTAGTTTCAGTCATAGATTAATAACAAGTTGAGTTGGAAAGAAAAAGAAAAAGAATGAAAAAGAAAGAAGAAAAAACTTATTGAAAGAAGAAAGAAAAGGTCACAAAAGGAATGGAGATTGAGCTGTAAAAGTTAAGTTCATATTAAAGTACTTGACACCATTGCTGGAAATTTTGAGTGATCTTATAAAAGGAATAAAGAAGAGTTGAGAAAGAAAAAGAAAGAAAAAATGCAGGATTTGCTAGAGTGGAGTTGTAATTGCTATACAAGGTTATGGTTTGATCGATTTTTGGGATAGGAGAGCAAGAAGAGTTGGAAATTATTGATTCATTTTGTTTATCCTTTTCTTGTGAACTCTTAGTTTTTCTGTGATTTTTGGTTCTCTTATATCCTTTAGCCTTACATTACAAGCTTAAAAGTCCTACTTTATCTAAGTAGAATCATGATGTGTCTCAGATTAGTGGAGAGTGTGTATGAAAAGTAAGCCTATTGAATGCATATTCTTTTTTAACTAAATTCTTTCCAATGGTTCGAGGATATTGTGAAGTATTGAGATGGTTCTACTAAGTCATTTATCACTAACACAAGTCTTGCATTTATTGTGAAAGATGTAGTAGCATGTGTTTTATCTTCTTGAATGAAGAAAGCATTGAAGATATTATTTTGAAATTGATTGAGTGATTTGTTAAACCTTGTGTTTTCCTACTTGTTCTTGATACTTTGCTTGAGGACAAGTAAAGAGCTAAGTGTGGGAGAATTGATAGGGGCTGAATTAGTCATATTTTTCCTAGTTATTTGAAGTTCTTGTGTGATATATTTTGTTCAATAACTAGTCATATTCCTTCACATTTGAGATTTTACCCTAGGAAAGGTATTTTGTTCATTATTTCAGATTTTTAGGGTAAAACGAAACAAAAACGTCGCAAAACAGAAGAGAGGTGGCGCCGGCTAGGACTCTAGAATCGGCGCCGGCCATGCACTGAATTACACGAACTTCAAAACGATGAAAAATTGTCAAAACAGAGCAAAACAGAAGGGAACTGGTGCCAGCTCCAAGAGTCAAGGCGGCGCCGGCTGCATTCTGGTCTTCATCATGTGAAATTCGAAGAAAAATCGACGAATAAGTAGAGAAGCAGAACACAAACGGCGCCGGCTTAGAGAGCCAAGGCGGCGCCGGCTATGCCCTGAAGCTAAGGCGGTGCTTGATTTTTTCTACGCGATTTTTGGTAAGCTGTGGAGTTTTAGTATCTTCCAACTTCTACTCGGCCAAGAACAGTGTACCTATGAGTTTAGACACTTCCTAACCCTATAAATAGATGAAAAACACAAGGAAAATGGGAGAATTCATTGATCATTACAGAAAATCACTCAATCTAAGGTGGAATTCTTCAATTCAATGAGGATTATACAAGAAGGTCTTCAAAGGAAGAAGAATGAGGCTTGTCTATGAGTGCTTTCTTTTACTTTGTTTTTTTTTTCTTGAACAATGATGTGTTAATTATTTTATTATAATTTGACATTGTTTTAGATATTTATGATTTTTAGAGGTATTTGATCATTTGATTAATTGATTGTTACTCTTTGTATTTAATTACTTAGGTTGATTGCGAGATTAATTGATTGTTTTCCATTAACTTGCTTGAGAATAGGGTTGATGGTGTTAATTTATTGATTTTATATTTGTTGTCTTTTAACTTGCCTGAGAATGGGGTTAATTGCTAAGGACAGAGTAATTAAAGGTTAACTAATGTCTGCTAGAGTATGGATTCATTGGTTAATTTCATGTTTTGAGTTTACCTGAGAATGGGACTTGAATTAAGAATTGTGGTTAATGCATTTTTTGGGTAAGACTGGTTGAGACAGAGTATGTGATGCCAAGTTACCTAGAAGATAGGGGTTCAAGGATTGGGAAAGAAGTGAGTCTACTTTAATCCTTCATGATGCTAAGAGAATGATTAGTTATGATAATGATTAGGTACGTTAAGGTTATGGTTGTCTAGACAATGGTTTAAGTTACATAATACTCCATCCTTGACATATGTATATTTTAATTTTTCTTTCGTTTAGTTTTATTTTATTTGTTTTAACTTTATCGAGTCGGTTAAACAATGAAAAAAATGTGATTAATATCTACTTGTTCCTTAAGGATCAACATATGTTTGAACCCTATAATCAGTTAATGATGAGAACACTTACTCGTATGCGTGATTTATGTTAAACGTTTTAATTTAAACTTGATTGGGAATGTGCTTAGTTTTTGTATGATTTTTACACCGAAGTCCGAACACATCAGATACATCAAGTTTTCCAACCCTACCTGGACAAGTTCATGGTGGTATTCATTGACGATATACTCATATACTCTAAGAGTCCCGAGGATCATACAAAACATTTGAAGCTGGTATTGGAGAAGCTAAAAGAGCACAAGCTTTATGCTAAATTTAGCAAGTGCGAATTTTGGCTAGATAGTGTGTCATTCCTTGGCCATGTGGTAACCAAGGATGGAATCAAGGTGGACCACCAAAAGTTGAAGCATTTTTAGACTGGAAGCAACCAGAGAACATCACGGAGATTCGAAGCTTCTTGGGACTGGCTGGATATTATAGGCAGTTTATTAAAAGGTTCTCTACGCTAGCATCACCTATGACCCGGCTGCTAGGAAATGATGTACCCTTTGTCTAGAATAAGAAATGCGAAAGGAGTTTCCAAGAGTTAAAGCAAAGGTTAATGATAGCACTCGTGTTGAGTTTGCCAGAGGGAGATAAACCTTACACTCTGTATATTGATACTTCAAATGAGGGTTTGGGAGTAGTATTGATGCAAAATAGGAAGGTAATAGCCTATGCCTCTCGAAAGTTGAAGCCTCATGAAGTTAATTATCAAACGTATGATTTAGATCTGACTGCCATTGTATTTGCTTTAAAGAAATGGCAACACTACTTGTCCTATCAATTACCACCTCGAAAAGGCTGATGTTGTTGCTGATGCCCTAAGTCATAAAGTAAAAATGGCTAGGCTAAGAGTGCAGGAGATTCAAGCAGTCCAAGAAGTGTTGGATAGAAGGACAGAAGTGCAAGAAGAGAGGATTATTGTTAGCAACCTGAGATTGATATCGGACCTAAGGCAGGAAATTATCAAAGCTTAGCAAAGTAATGCAGAATTTCAACTTTTCAAGGACAAAGAACTTAAACGGTAAAGTAGTGATTTCTGACAAGATGAAGCAGGAGTTCTATATTTCTGATATCATTTGTGTGTACCTGATGAGCACTAGCTGAAGGATAGGATTTTGGAGGAAGCACATAAAAGTAAGTATACTATTCATTCGGGAGAGGTAAAAATGTATCAAGACCTAAAAAGGGTTTATTGGTGGCCCAGAATGAAGAAGAACGTGGTTAAGTATGTCTCCATGTGTCTGACCTGTCAGAAAGTTAAAATGGAGCACAAAAAGTCGGTAGCATTGCTACAACCATTACCGATACCAGAGTGGAAATAGGAAGAGGTGACTATGGACTTCGTTACTGGACTCCCTATGGCAAGGACTTAAAAGGATGCCATATGGGTAGTGGTAGATAGATTGACCAACTCAGCACATTTCATACTGGTAAATGTAAAGGATTCAATAGAGAAGTTAGCTCAAACCTATATGAGCGAAATAGTCAGATTGCATAGAGTGCCTTGAGTATTGTGTCCGACTGAGACCCGAGATTTACATCTTAATTTTGGGGCAATTTTCAAGAATCAATAGGTTCTAGTCTAAAGTTTAGTACAACAACACATCCGGAAACTGATGGTCAGTCAGAAAGGGTTATTCAGATATTGGAAGACATGTTAAGAGCTTATATATTGGATTTCGAGGATAAGTGGATTAAATGTGTACCATATACGGAATTGGCTTACAATAATAGCTACCAATCATTGATTGGAATGGCCCTGTATGAGGCCTTGTATGGACGTAAATATCAAATACTTGTATACTAGAGTTGGTCAGAAGACGGCCATATAAGCAAGTTTGGAGAAGTCTGCGTTTAGGAAATATTAGATAAGGTAAAGCTAAACAGAGAAAGGTTGAAGATGGCCTAGAGCTGACAAAAGAGTTGTGCAGACAATAGGTAAAGGGAATTGGAGTTTCAAGTAGGAGACAGTGTGTTCTTGAGATTGACACCGAATAGAGGAATTTTGAAGCATCCGAAAGGTGGGAAGTTGATTCCGAGATAATTGGGACAATTTTTGATGAAATAAAGAATTAGACCGGTGGCATATTGACTAGATTTACCAGATGGGTTTAAGGGAATACACGATGTCTTTCATGTGTCTCTGTTGAAGAAGTATAATGCCGACCCTGGACATGTTTTGAATGAAGAACTGTTGGTATTGCAACCCGACTTGAGCTATGTGGAGAAACCCGTGAAAATTTTGGACTGAAGTATCAAGACTCTCCGGAATAAGCAGATTCCTATGGTGAAGGTACAATGGGAACAACATGGCACAAAAGATGCCACATGGGAAACAGAAGAGTGGGTAAAGCGGAAGCATCCTGACCTGAGATAAAGGTATACCTGAATTTCAGGACGAAATTCTTCTAAGGAGGGGAGGATATGAAACCCCATCTAAAGCTAACCCTAGAGTAAGGGGGACGGGATCCATATCATGTTATCTTGCATAAAATATACCTTTTTGAATGATTTTGCATGCCGTAGAATTATGGTTTATGTTAAATTATTTATTTGTGCTTGTTGGATAGAAAGGGTAAAAATGTAATTTTGTTTGAAGTCAAAATAGGAAGGTGTGTTGAGGTTTAGATGAGAATAATATTTGGTTGAGAAAATAAGAACAGGAGTTAGTGTGGTTAAGTGGTTAGAGCATTGTGAATTAATCTCTAAGGTCTTCAGTTCAAATCCCATCACTTAAGTTTTATTCATATTTGTTTTAGCTATGTTTGAATTTTCATTTTTCTTACATTCCTAAAAGATAGGAATGTTGTCTTAAGGAAGACATAATGGTAATGTCTTGACCATGTAGTCTTGTCGTAAAAAGAATTATAGAAGAATTCTTGTCCCATTTAATTTTGCTAGCCTTGTCCTAACATAATTGAAATTCAAAATTCACTTAATTCTTTGATCCACTTTAAATCATAAAAATTCTGAGATAATTCCCTATACTTAGAATTTAAAAATCCCAGCTCTTGTGGGATAGCGATGGCTGAAAGTAAGGAGGGGAAATAGGTAGAGGTTCCGAGAAAAAGAAAACACCATAGTTAGTCCTTCAAACTCCATCTTTATTTTGTTCATGCTTTGGTAAGAAAATCTAGAAAATTTTCCAGATTTCCTTCAAGGCTGTTTTAAAAAATTTTCAGCCAGCTTTCCTACCTTAATTTTGCAAGAAAACCAGTCGTTTATGTGAGGATAAAGGTTGGAAATCCATAGAATTTTTGGAGCTGTACAAACAGACCTAAAGCAGATTTTTTATTTTTTTTTCCAACAAGCTAGCAACATTAAACAAGAAATTTGAAGCCACTGTTACAACATATGAACAACTGGAACTTCCTCTATTTTTCTTCAAGATGAAGACTGGAAAACCACCAATAAAAGTGTTAGTGTTGTGCCCTAGAGGCAACATTTGTACGTTGTATATGACACATTTTTTTTTTTATATAAAATGCATTATTTATCTTACAGTTTCTTTTTATTACTTTTGAGTAATATAACTGTTCGATAAAGTCCCTAGTATAACACTATGTTAAGAAAATCATGATAGAGATCATGATATGAGATTTCTACTACACTGTATAGTATTAGTACTTAAAAAGTCCCTAGTCATAGTATTAATGAGACAGAACATTATTAATACGTTAAGACCAACATGTGTTAAGCCTTCCTGATTTGATCAGGTGATGGTTCTCATATCCGTGAGTGTGAAACCCCACCTAAAGCCAATCCTAGAGTAAGGGGGTCGGGATGCATATCATATTATTTTGCATAAATATATATGTTTTTGAATGATTTTTTGTGCTTTAGAATTGCGGGTTGTAGGTTAAAATGCTTAGTTATGCTTATTAAGTAGGAGGGGTAAAATGGTAATTTTGGTTGAGGTCCGAATAGGAAAATAACTTGAGGATTAAATAAGAAAAATATGTGGGTGAGAAAATAAGAACAAGAGTTGTTGTGGTTTAGTGGTTAGAGCTTTGGAATTAGTCTCTAAGGTCATGAGTTCAAATCCCATCATTTAAGTTTATCATGATTATCTTAATTAAGTTTGAATTTTTGTTTCTTGTATTCCTTAGAAATAGGAATGTTGTCTTAGGGGAGACATGAGGAGAATGTTCTAAATCTTATCATTGTGTCCTAAAAATAATTCTAGGGGAATTCTTGTTCTATTTATTACCTCTAGCTTTGTCCTAGCATTTCCATATTTCAAATGAACCAAAAACCATCAAATCTTTCTTTTAAATTCCAAAAAAATTCTGTGATAATTTTTCATCCTTGAATTTCGAAAATCAATCTTGGAGGAGGGAGGTTGGCCGAAAATAGGTGGGAAAATAGGAAGGGTTTCCAAGAGAAATCAACCACCAAGATAAAACCTTCAAATTCACCTTCATGTTATTCATATTTTGGTGAAGGAAACTCTGGAAATTTTCCAGAATTTTTGCAGACCATCTCTTCAAAAATTCAGCCAATAAACCCACTCATTTGCTACCAGAAAAATGGTCATTTCATGTGGCTTGAAGGCTGGAAAATCTGTAAAATTTTCGGACTGCACAAACTATGCAAAACCAGGAAAAATTTCTGGAATTTCGCAGCTTTCAATCAAGAGAATGAAGCTGCTTTAGTCCATCTTCAAGCCAGTGAAACTCCCCTGTATTTCTCCAGAAAGAAGGCTGGAAAATCACCTTTGGAAGACCTTCAAACCCCCTCAAGAACCAGCTATAAATCGGGCTGAAGAAGTGCGAAAATTCTGTACAGAAATTCTGCACCAATTTTTGCAGCTTAGAATAACTTGAAACCAGAATTTTTCCAGATTTGCTTCCTTCAAGCCTAGGCCGAAAATCATCCTTCAACTTCTGTAACATTGATCCTTGTTCAAACATGGACTGAACATCATTGACCTTCACACTTACCTTGAATACATGGACTCCATAACCACACCTCAAAACCCTCCTAAGATTACTCCATTCAAACATTTTTGAACTACAAACTAATTTCAGAATTTTACTCCATGGAAACACTCTTGTATCAAGCTAGTGAACCAGAATTTTCTCTTCCATTTAAGACTAAATTTTGGCCAGCCTTGGAGCCATATTTCCATGGAAACCTACTCCATACACCTCCAATCACTCTCAAATACTCTAGATCACTTCTATTTAATCCCTAGACTTCATTTCTAGTATTTATAACACAAAACCATGCCAACAAGAATTTTCAATCGGATCAAAATCAGTTTTTTCCTTGAAGGTCTCAAGAACATCAACAAGGTAAATCAAGAACAACATTATTGTTCATCCTCTTCTATTCAATTCTTTATATACCTTTCTAATGCTCTCTCTCTCTCTCTCTCTCTCTCTCTCTCTCTCTCTCTCTCTCTCTCTCTCTCTCTCTCTTCTATCTCTTCCAACCGAAATGGTTGATCAACCATCAACCATAGCTGTTTTTCCGTGGGATCACTCAAGACTCTCGTCGCGCGTGGACCTTCTTTAGTATTCACCATAGTACTCGTCAATCAAGTAATTATTCTCAAAACCTTCTTTTTAAATCCTGAAATCATGTCTCTTAGGTGGTGATAGGGAGATAGAATGTGAAGGGGGGATTGAGTATATATGCATGTGGATTAAGGGGATGGAGTTAAGACATGATGATTGTTGTATATGACTAAGTTGTATGCATTTCCTTTTGAGTCAATGTATGTTCTTCGTGCTTGATGAATTTTATGGATGTTTGAAGCGTGTTAGACATCATGACACCAAAGGTAATTAGGCTCTTATGTTTCTATTTTCCATTGAAGCCATTAATGACGATTATGCCTAGAAGAAAGTTGGCCTTGTGATAGTATGTGATAAGTCAAGCATGTGTTCATGAATGGATTGGTTTAATATTTGATGTTGGAGAATGTGTTTAAGAATCTCTTCTAGCAATAGGAAAATCATGGTGAGAGATTATTTTCTTGTTAAGTCTAGGTTATTTTTATTAACAAATTTTATTACTTTAATTAGAATTACTACTATATTTTTCTATATAAAATTCGAAACTCTAGGAAGATTTGGATTGGATTATTAATTGGAATATTAATATTTTATTTATCAAATAAATAAAATCTTTTATTAAAAATAATATATATATATATATATAATAATAGATAAATCTTTTATATAAATAATGGTAAATAAAATATTAGAATTAGTTAATGACCTTGTAGGGCCTAGCTAAAACTTTTACCTATATTCCTAAATATCATTTATATTAAAATCTATTTGTAATTTATTAAATAATAATTTAAAATAATTCATTTATTACTAATTATTTATTATTTATTAAAAAATTAATTAAAATTATTTGTAAATTATTATTTATTTACAATAAAGCTATTTTTAAATTACCATTAATTAATATTATTTAGGGCTTAGTATTATTCAATATGCAAACCATAGTTTATTTTCTAATAATAGCACTCAAGAATTATTAATTGAGTCTATAATTTATTAGCAATTATTTTAGAATCCCAAGTTATTTTAACTTATTTTATTAGCACTAGACTTATTTTATAAAATTCTTATCAGCTAGCCTTAAAGCTTAGGACATTAGGGATGTGATGGTAATAAGTTGAACTAGGATTACTTGTGTAAGTGAATTTAGCTTGAGTGTAACCTTATGTTTTGTGTTTACCCCAGGAGGGGTTAGGTCAGCCTTGGAAGACTCTTGAATTTGAGCAAGTAAGGAATCAGGTAAGTTACTGCATGGAATTGTTTGAAGACCAAAACTTACTGTGGCAATCCAAATGTGATTTGTATGGACATTCCTTATGTAAAGGCAATTAAGGACTGTTTTTCCTTTTTATTCCAGTCAACCAAGTCATTTGACAATCAAACAAGCAGTTTTACACAAAATGCCAAATCCTTTCTAAAACCCAACTTTGACAAGAATTTTAGGAACCCTTAATTGCTATTTCCAAATAAAACAATGTGTGATCAATTTTCTCCCAAGTGGGACAATCAACGTTGAGTACTCAATAAGGGTAGACTACCAGGACTAATCTTTGAAGGGTTAGGGTAAGTCTCTCAGTAGGTGGCCACCTCTGAGAGGCGAGTCCTTCCTAAATAGGAAGCCAGTCCGGTAGGTCATGCCGGTCCGAGCTAGCAAGTTTCAGTCATGTGGACTGTGTGTTTTCGGAGTGGACAACCGGTAGGTTTGGGTGTAGAGATGGAGGAGTATCTCACCCGGTAGGCTGTATACCTACCTTTTGTCAGCTTGCACAAAGTGCGGCATTTTGACCGTTATTTAGTCATGGGGCCCAACGTGTGGTGACCCATGGCTATCCATTTGAGTGGTTGTATTTTTTGTGCACATGAGTGGTTTGAAAAGTAAAACACCACTCTTAATTTCAAAACTTATTTAATGCTTGTCAGCACTTTTCCTTATGAAATTTTTACAACTTGCATACATGACTTATTTTACCTAAAACACTCAAAGCACACACAAGCTTACTGAGATTTTTATCTCACCACCTTTTATGCCATGTTTTCATGAAGATCCTGCTGTGGAGGTCATTAGCTAGATTATTGCCTATGCTTTGAAGACTCCTGTTATTTTCTTTATGTGACGTTTTGAGAGATTGTTGCAAACAATTTATTTTGGATTTGTACCAGTATTTATCTTTTGGGTTGTAATAAGTTTAAATTTTAAAGTCTTTATTTTATTTTTTTCTTTGTAACCTAGTTATAAAGACCCCTTATCCTCTGGACGGGGTGACATCCCCAGCCCTGATGGGCCTAGGTAGTGGGATGTTACAAGTGGTATCAGAGACTAGGTTTAGGCAAGTATTGATTGAATCTGTTTTGATTTATTAAGTTCAAATCTTTTATCTGACCTATCTTGTTTATGCTGTAGGATGGTTAGAATGATCAGAACTGCAAGGAAAGGGCAGCAATGGCACCCTCCCATTCCTATCTACCCGGAGGACCTACCAGTGCCTCAGACTGCACCTCAGCCTGCACCGCAGCCAATCATTCCCTTGGATGACAGTAGTGACGATGAGGTCCAGATGATTGAGCCACTCCCAATACCCGTGATCGACCTGGTTACTAACAGTGAAGACGAGGAGATAGACATGGAATATGTTCCCCTCCCTCCTAGTCCCATAGTTGACTTGGCAGCTGACAGTGATGACCCCGTGGAGATAGATTATGAATCTCCACCTAGACCTTCCTTTGTAACCCCACCCAATCGGTTGAAACCGGGGAGAGTTCTAGGAGACCCGGGAAGGAGCCAATAGATGGGTTTGCAAATGGGGCTGGGATAGACTTCACTAGGAATTCAAGGGGATGGTTATATGAGACCGACTTTGAAGACTCTGATGAGGATTAGAAAGGCTAAGTGCTGCTACGATTGGGATGTTTATTTACTGCCTTCCATGAACCCCTTTGCTAAGGATTTTCTTTTCTTTTACCACGTTTACTGCTTTAAATCCGAATTTATGCAAATAAGAGTGCTGGGAGTACTCTAAATCTTGAGGAAAATCTATATGCAATTCTTTATACAAAACTTGCATCTAATTTTCTTCCGCTTAAAGTTGAATGTGAATGCATGCTTAATTTGGATATTTTAACTTTGATGCATAAACTCATTATCTGGGGAATGGTTTAGAATGGCACCCAGACGTCGTGCAGCCACATCCAGCAGAAGGGTTCCTGAGGCAGAGCCCATGACACCAGAGTTTGGTACAACTCAAATGCCATAACCGAACCAGGGGGATGAGAACGAACTGGAGCTAGAAATGGGATCGGAAGAACCGGTTAGCGTAACTATGACGTAAGCGTTCCACAAGGTGACTGAGATTCTACAAACCTTGACTGAGCGGATGAGTTAAAAGGGGAAGATGAGGCATTGGAGCGGTTTCTGAAATTTCAACCTCCTATCTTCTTGGGGGAGGCCGAATAAGACCAGAAAGCTGAACAATGGGTGGAACAAATGGAAGATATTTTTGCTACGCTCTAGTATACCGAGAAGTGAATGGTGAAGTTTGCTGCATTCTGACTGAGGGGTCCAGCTCAGGCATGGTGGCAAAGGGTTCAGGACGACTGGGAGATGACTGCCCAAGACTGGACATGGGCTAATTTTGTGGAAGCATTCCGGGCAGAATATATCCCTCAGTGGATAGTTGAGAAACGGGAAGATAAGTTCTAGAATCTAAAGCAGGGAAGCATGATGGTAGCCCAATATGCAGCACGGTTCACGCAACTGTCAAAGTACTGTAATCGACTGGTTGATACTGAACAGAACAGAATGAGGCAATTTGTTAAAGGATTAAGGCAAGAGTTAAGAAGGGCGTTAGCACCCTCTCCACCGACGACTTATTCGGGGGCTGTGGACGCAGCCACCCGTACTGAGAATGAGGATCGCAACCGAGTGGCTCCACGACCGTTCGTACTGACAAGACCGCTGCCGAGACCTTTTCAGAGGCAGCAACCTGGCAAGCGCCCTGCCAACCAGCAGTGGCAGAATCGGGGAAAGAAAGCCCGAACAACACCGGTTGGTCTTGCACAAAATCTTCCAATATGCCGGCACTGTGGAAAAAGGGGCCACATTGAGAGAAATTGTTGGATCAGAGGAGGCGGCCAGAAATGCTACCACTGCGGAGACCCGAACCATCTACGGAATGCCTGCCCTAAGCTTCTTCAGATCGGACAAGGGAACCCAGCGCAGAACCCAGGGCCCAATCGAGCCAATACCTCGGGAGCTTCCAGGAGTGGAACGCAGAAGCAGCAGGTGAAAGCAAAAGTTTTCGCTCTCAACCGGGAGGAGGTTGGAGCTGATGCAGTAGTAGTGGAAGGTACGTTTACTATCCAAGGACGTTACGTTAATGCATTGATAGACCCTGGATCTACCCATTCTTATTTAAATAAGAGTTGTGCATATCAATTGGGTTGGGATGGAGTGGAACTACCTTTTACCTTGTTAGTTAGTACGCCTTTTGGGAAAATGGTGCAAGCGGATCGGTATGTGCAAAATTGTAAAGTTGAAGTGGGGAGAGAAAGCTTGGAGGGAGATCTAATAGTCTTAGCCATTGATGATTATGTTTTGGTATTAGGAATGGATTGGCTAGCAAAGCATGGGGCTAGAGTAGACTGTAAGAATAAGTCGGTTCAGTTCATTAGACCAGGATGTGATGTGTTGGAGTTCAATGGCAAGAAAGTAAAAGAATTGGCTTTTGATAGCTGGGGCTAATGCCCGGAAACTGTTGAGGCAATGATGTCAAGGATATTTGGCTTATGTAATAAACAAGCCGAAAGACCAATGGACTCTGGAGGATACTGAGGTGGTAAAAGATTTTCCCGACCTGTTCCCTGCGGAACTCACTTCTCTACCTCCCACACGAGAAGTTGAGTTCACCATTGATCTAGTCCCAGGAGCGGAACTGGTGTCTCGAACTCCGTATCGGATGGCACCGGCGGAGCTGAAGGAATTGAAGGAACAACTGGAAGAGTTGGTGAGACAAGGCTATATCAAACCCAGCACGTCACCCTGTGGAGCACCTGTGCTATTTGTAAAGAAAAAGGACGGGACTCTAAGGTTGTGTATTGACAACTGAGGCTTGAACAACCTGACCATCAAGAATAAATACCCTCTGCCGTTAATTGACGAGCTGTTCGACCAGTTGTAAGGATCCAGTTGTTACTCCAAACTGGATTTGAGGCAAGGCTACTATCAAGTGAGCATAAAGGAGGAAGATATTCCTAAGACGGCCTTTAATACAAGATATGGTCACTGTGAGTTTGTGGTGATGCCTTTCGGGGTAACCAATGCACCCGCGGTATTTAAGGACTTGATGCATCGAGTGTTCCAACCCTACTTAGACAAGTTCGTGGTGGTCTTTATCGACGACATACTTATATACTCCAAGAGCCCAGAGGACCATGCAGAACATTTGAAGTTGGTACTGGAAGAGCTAAGGGAGCACAAGCTTTACGCCAAGTTTAGCAAGTGCGAGTTTTGGCTGGATAGTGTGGCATTTCTTGGTCACGTGGTGACCAAGGATGGGATCAAAGTAGACCCAGCGAAAGTTGAAGCCGTTTCAGACTGGAAGCAACCGGAGAACATCAAAGAGATTTGAAGCTTCTTGGGATTGGCTGGCTACTACCGGAGGTTTATTAAGGGGTTTTCAACGCACACATCTCCTATGACCAGGCTACTGAGAAATGACGTACCCTTTGATTGGAATGGAAAATGCGAAAAGAGTTTTCAAGAGTTGAAGCGGAGGTTAATGATAGCGCCTGTGCTGAGTCTACCAGAGGCAGATAAACCTTACGCACTATATATGGATGCTTTGAAGGAAGGCTTGGGAGCAGTGTTGTTGCAAGATAGGAAGGTGATCGCCTATGCTTCTCGAAAATTAAAGCCTCATGAAGTCAATTATCCCACGCATGACCTAGAGCTCGCTGCCATTGTGTTTGCATTAAAGAAATAGCGGCACTATTTGTATGGAGCGGAATATGAAGTGTTCACGGATCACAAAAGCCTGAAGTACATCTTCACCCAGAAAGACTTGAATTTGAAGCAGCGGAGATGGATGGAATTTTTGGAAGAGTACCATTGTCCTATTAACTACCACCCCGGGAAAGCCAGAATGGCCAGGCAAAGAGTACATGAGGTTAAAATGGTTCAAGATGTGTTGGATAGAAGAGTAGAAGTGCAAGAGGAGAGGATCATTATTAGCAACCTGAAGTTGATACCCAATCTAAGGTAGGAGATTGTTGAAGCTCAGCAAAGTAATGCGAAATTCCAGCTTTTCAAGGACAAGGAGCTTAAGCGGCAAGGCGGTGAGTTTCGACAGAACGAAGCGGGAGTGTTATACTTCCAGGATCGTTTGTGTGTACCCGAGGAGCTCCAGTTGAGGGACAGAATTTTAGAAGAAGCGCATAAGAGCAAGTACGCCATTCATCCGAGAGAGGTCAAGATGTATCAGGATCTGAAAAAGTCTTATTAGTGGCCTGGGATGAAGTGGAACGTGGTTAAGTATGTCTTAACGTGTCCAACTTGTCAGAAAGTCAAAGCAGAGCACAAGAAGGTGGCAGGATTATTGCAACCGTTGCCAGTACCGAAATGGAAATGGGAAGAGGTGACCATGGACTTCGTTACCGGACTCCCGATGGCAAGAAACCAAAAAGACGACATATGGGTAGTGGTGGATCGATTGACCAAGTCGGCGCATTTCATACCCGTGAATATAAAGAATTCAATGGAAAAGTTTGCTCAGACTTACGTGCGGGAAATAGTCAGATTACACAGAGTGCCTTTGTGTCCAACTGTGATCCGAGATTTACATCCCGATTTTGGGGCAAGTTTCAAGAATCGATGGGTTCTACTCTGAAGTTCAGTACGATGGCGCATCCACAGACCGATGGACAGTCAAAAAGGGTTATTCAGATATTGGAGGATATGCTGAGAGCCTGTGTATTGGATTTCGGGGATAGATGGATCGAAAGTGTGCCGTATGCCGAGTTGTCATACAATAACTGTTATCAAGCTTCGATTGGAATGGCTCCGTATAAAGCTCTATATGGACGTAAGTGTCAGGTTCCACTATACTGGAGTTGGTCAGAGGATGGTCACATAAGTAAATCGGGAGAAGTCTATGTTCAAGAAATGTTGGACAAGGTCTAGTTAATTAGGGAAAGGTTGAAAGCAGCTCAGAGCAGACAAAAGAGTTATGCGGATAATTGGCGGAGGGAGATAGAATTTCAGGTGGGTGATAGCGTGTTACTAAAACTGACACCAAATAGGGAAATCCTGAAACATCTGAAAGGGGGAAAGCTAAGTCCGACGTATTTGGGACCGTTTCCAATAAAAGAGAGAATTGGGCCGGTGGCGTATCGATTTAATTTGCCAGATGGGTTGACGGGAATTCATGATATATTCCATATTTCGCAGTTGAGAAAGTACAATGCCGATCCCGGACTTGTTTTGAATGATGAGCCACTAGTGCTACAACCCGACCTGAGCTATGTGGAAAAACCCGTAAAGATATTGGACCGAAGTATCAAGACTCTCTGGAACAATTAGATTCCGATGGTAAATGTGCAGTGGGAGCATCATGGCACACGAGATGCCACATAGGAAACAGAAGAATGTGTAAGGCGGAAGTATCCCGATCTGAGATAAAGGTGCGTCTGAATTTCGGGACGAAATTCTCCTAAGGAGATGAGGATATGAAACCCCACCCAACCCTAGAGTAAGGTGGTCGGGATATATATCATATTATTTTGAATGAATATATATGCTTTTGAATGATTTTATATGCTTTAGAATTGCGGGTTGTAGGTTAAAATGCTTAGTTATGCTTATTGAGTAGGATGGGTAAAATGGTAATTTTGCTTGGGATCCGAATAGGAAAATAACTTGAGGATTAAATAAGAAAAATATGTGGGTGAAAAAATAAGAACAAAAGTTGTTGTGGTTTAGTGGTTAGAGCTTTGGAATTAGTCTCTAAGGTCATGAGTTCAAATCCCATCATTTAAGTTTTATCATGATTATCTTAATTAAGTTTGAATTTTTGTTTCTTGCATTCCTTAGAAATAGGAATGTTGTCTTGGGGGAGACATGAGGAGAATGTTCTAAATCTTATCATTATGTCCTAAAAATAATTCTAGGGGAATTCTTGTTCTATTTATTACCTCTAGCTTTGTCCTAGCATTTCCATATTTCAAATGAACCAAAAACCATCAAATCTTTCTTTTAAATTCCAAAAAAATTATGTGATAATTTTTCATCCTTGAATTTTGAAAATCAATCTTGGAGTAGGGAGGTTGGCCGAAAATATGAGGGGAAATAGGAAGGGTTTCCAAGAAAAATCAACCACCATGATAGAACCTTCAAATTCACCTTCATGTTGTTCATATTTTAGTGAAGGAAAATCTAGAAATTTTTCAGAATTTTTGCAGACCATCTCTTCAAAAATTCAGCCAGTAAACCCACTCATTTTCTACCAGAAAAATGGTCATTTCATGTAGCTTGAAGGCTGGAAAATCTGTACAATTTTCTGACTGCACAAACTGTGCAAAACTAGGAAAAAATTCTGGAATTTCGCAGCTTTCAATCAAGAGAATGAAGCTGCTTTAGTCCATCTTCAAGCCAGCGAAACTCCCCCGTATTTCTCCAGAAAGAAGGCTGGAAAATCACCTTTGGAAGACCTTCAAACCCCCTCAAGTACCAACTGCAAATTGGGCTGAAGAAGTGCGAAAATTCTGCACAGAAATTCTGCACCAATTTTCGCAGCTTAGAACAACTTGAAACCAGAATTTTTCCAGCTTGGCTTCCTTCAAGCCTAGGCTGAAAATCACCCTTCAACTTTTGTAACATTGATCCTTGTTCAACCATGGACTGAACATCATTGACCTTCACACTTACCATGAATACATGGACTCCATAACCACACCTCAAAACCCTCCTAAGATTACTCCATTCAAACTTTTTTGTACTTCAAACTAATTTCCGAATTTTACTCCATGGAAACACTCTTGTATAAAGCTAATGAACCAGAATTTTCTCTACCATTTAAGACTAAATTTTGGCCAACCTTGGAGCAATATTTCCCTCCATTCATTTCATCCAAGCCACCTTCTTCAGCCGGCACCATTGAAGAGCTTAGACACCTTCCTTGATCAAACACCATAGCTAACCACCTACCTTAAACAACTCCACAACTTTCTCCATTTAAATTTCAAAAAAAAATCTGATCACTCTCTCTCCCACAAGCTCAAAAATCGAAACTCCCCTATAGTTTAGTACAACAACACATCCGGAAACTGATGGTCAGTCAGAAAGGTTTATTCAGATATTGGAAGACATGTTAAGAGCTTATATATTGGATTTCGAGGATAAGTGGATTAAATGTGTACCATATACGGAATTGGCTTACAATAATAGCTACCAATCATTGATTGGAATGGCCCTGTATGAGGCATTGTATGCACGTAAATGTCAAATACCTGTATACTAGAGTTGGTCAGAAGACGGCCATATAAGCAAGTTTGGAGAAGTCTGCATTTAGGAAATATTAGATAAGGTAAAGCTGAACAGAGAAAGGTTGAAGATGGCCTAGAGCTAACAAAAGAGTTGTGCAGACAATAGGCAAAGGGAATTGGATTTTCAAGTAGGAGACAGTGTGTTCTTGAGATTGACACCGAATAGAGGAATTTTGAAGCATCCGAAAGGTGGGAAGTTGATTCCGAGATAATTGGGACAATTTTCGATGAAATAAAGAATTAGACCGGTGGCATATTGACTAGATTTACCAGATGGGTTTAAGGGAATACACGATGTCTTTCATGTGTCTCTGTTGAAGAAGTATAATGCCGACCCTGGACATGTTTTGAATGAAGAACTGTTGGTATTGCAACCCGACTTGAGCTATGTGGAGAAACCCGTGAAAATTTTGGATTGAAGTATCAAGAATCTCCGGAATAAGCAGATTCCTATGGTGAAGGTACAATGGGAACAACATGGCACAAAAGATGCCACATAGAAAACAGAAGAGTGGGTAAAGCGCAAGCATCCTGACCTGAGATAAAGGTATACCTGAATTTCAGGACGAAATTCTTCTAAGGAGGGGAGGATATGAAACCCCATCTAAAGCTAACCCTAGAGTAAGGGGGACGGGATCCATATCATGTTATCTTGCATAAAATATACCTTTTGAATGATTTTGCATGCCGTAGAATTATGGTTTATGTTAAATTATTTATTTGTGCTTGTTGGATAGAAAGGGTAAAAATGTAATTTTGTTTGAATTCAAAATAGGAAGATGGCTTGAGGTTTAGATAAGAATAATATTTGGTTGAGAAAATAAGAACAAGAGTTAGTGTGGTTAAGTGGTTAGAGCATTGTGAATTAATCTCTAAGGTCTTTAGTTCAAATCCCATCACTTAAGTTTTATTCATATTTGTTTTAGCTATGTTTGAATTTTCATTTTTCTTACATTCCTAAAAGATAGGAATGTTGTCTTAAGGAAGACATAATGGTAATGTCTAGACCATGCAGTCTTGTCCTAAAAAGAATTATAGAAAAATTCTTGTCCCATTTAATTTTGCTAGCCTTGTCCTAACATCATTGAAATTTAAAATTCACTTAATTCTTTGATCCACTTTAAATCATAAAAAATCTGAGATAATTCCCTAAGCTTAGAATTTAAAAATCCCAGCTCTTGTGGTATAGCGATGTCTGAAAGTAAGGAGGGGAAATAGGTAGAGTTTCCGAGAAAAAGAAAACACCATAGTTAGTCCTTCAAACTCCATCTTTATTTTGTTCATGCTTTGGTAAGAAAATCTAGAAAATTTTCCAGATTTCCTTCAAGGCTGTTTTCAAAATTTTCAGCCAGCTTTCCTACCTTAATTTTGCAAGAAAATCAGTCGTTTATGTGAGGATAAAGGTTGGAAATCCATTGAATTTTTGGAGCTGTACAAATAGACCCAAAGCAGATTTTTTTTTTTTTCCAACAAGCTAGCAACATTAAACAAGAAATTTGAAGCCACTGTTACAACATATGAACAACTGGAACTTCCTCTATTTTTCTTCAAGATGAAGACTGGAAAACCACCAATAAAAGTGTTAGTGTTGTGCCCTAGAGGCAACATTTGTACGTTGTATATGACACATTTTTTTTTTTTATAAAATGCATTGTTTATCTTACAGTTTCTTTTTGTTACTTTTGAGTAACATAACTGTTTGATAAAGTCCCTAGTATAACACTATGTTAAGGAAATCATGATAGAGATCATTATATGAGATTTCTACTACACTGTATAGTATTAGTACTTAAAAAGTCCCTAGTCATAGTATTAATGAGACAGAACATTATTAATACGTTAAGACCAACATGTGTTAAGCCTTCCTGATTTGATCAGGTGATGGTTCTCATATCCGTGACTGTGAAACCCCACCTAAAGCCAATCCTAGAGTAAGGGGGTCGGGATGCATATCATATTATTTTGCATAAATATATATGTTTTTGAATGATTTTTTGTGCTTTAGAATTGCGGGTTGTAGGTTAAAATGCTTAGTTATGCTTATTAAGTAGGAGGGGTAAAATGGTAATTTTGCTTGAGGTCCGAATAGGAAAATAACTTGAGGATTAAATAAGAAAAATATGTGGGTGAGAAAATAAGAACAAGAATTGTTGTGGTTTAGTGGTTAGAGCTTTGGAATTAGTCTCTAAGGTCATGAGTTCAAATCCCATCATTTAAGTTTATCATGATTATCTTAATTAAGTTTGAATTTTTGTTTCTTGTATTCCTTAGAAATAGGAATGTTGTTTTAGGGGAGACATGAGGAGAATGTTTTAAATCTTATCATTGTGTCCTAAAAATAATTCAAGGGGAAAATTCTGCACCGAAATTCTACACCAATTTTTGCAGCTTAGAACAACTTGAAACCAGAATTTTTCCAGCTTTGCTTCCTTCAAGCCTAGGCCGAAAATCATCCTTCAACTTCTGTAACATTGATCCTTGTTCAACCATGGACTGAACATCATTGACCTTCACACTTACCTTGAATACATGGACTCCATAACCACACCTCAAAACCCTCATAAGATTACTCCATTCAAACTTTTTTGAACTTCAAACTAATTTCAGAATTTTAGTCCATGGAAACACTCTTGTATCAAGCTAATGAACCAGAATTTTCTCTACCATTTAAGATTAAATTTTGGCCATCCTTGGTGCAATATTTCCCTCCATTCATTTCATCCTAGCCACCTTGTTCAGCCAGCACCATTGAAGAGCTTAGACACCTTCCTTGATCAAACACCATAGCTAACCACCTACCTTAAACAACTCCACAACTTTCTCCATTTAAATTTCAAAAAAAATCTGATCACTCTCTCTCCCACAAGCTGAAAACCGAAACTCCCCTTCATCCTAGACCATTCGGCCAGCACCCTACCAGATTTCGTGCAGCATTTCTTCCACACACACTCCATTTTCACCAAGAACACACACTAAACTTCTTCAAGCCTAAACCTACTCCATACACCTCCAATCACTCTCAAATACTCTAGACCACTTCTATTTAATCCCTATACTTCATTTCTAGTATTTATAACACAAAACTATGCCAACAAGAATTTTCAATTGGATCAAAATCGGTTTTTTCCTTGAAGGTCTCAAGAACATCAACAAGGTAAATCAAGAACAACATTATTGTTCAACCTCTTCTATTCAATTCTTTATATACCTTTCTAATGCTCTCTCTCTCTCTCTCTCTCTCTCTCTCTCTTCCAACCGAAATGGTTGATCAACCATCAACCATAGCTGTTTTTCCGTGGGATCACTCAAGACTCTCGTCGCGCGTGGACCTTCTTTAGTATTCACCATAGTACTCGTCAATCAAGTAATTATTCTCAAAACCTTCTTTTTAAATTCTGAAATCATGTCTCTTATGTGGTGATAGGGAGATCGAATGTGAATGGGGGATTGAGTATATATGCATGTGGATTAAGGGGATGGAGTTAAGACATGATGATTGTTGTATATGACTAAGTTGTATGTATTTCCTTTTGAGTCAATGTATGTTCTTCGTGCCTGATGAATTTTATGGATGTTTGAAGCGTGTTAGACATCATGACACCAAAGGTAATTAGGCTCTTATGTTTCTATTTTCCATTGAAGCCATTAATGACGATTATGCCTAGAAGAAAGTTGGCCTTGTGATAGTATGTGATAAGTCAAGCATGTGTTCATGAATGGATTGGTTTAATATTTGATGTTGGAGAATGTGTTTAAGAATATCTTCTAGCAATAGGAAAATCATGGTGAGAGATTATTTTCTTGTTAAGTCTAGGTTATTTCTATTAACAAATTTTATTACTTTAATTAGAATTACTACTATATTTTTCTATATAAAATTCGAAACTCTAGGAAGATTTGGATTGGATTATTAATTGGAATATTAATATTTTATTTATCAAATAAATAAAATCTTTTATTAAAAATAATATATATATAATAATAGATAAATCTTTTATATAAATAATGGTAAATAAAATATTAGAATTAGTTAATGACCTTGTAGGGCCTAGCTAAAACTTTTACCTATATTCCTAAATATCATTTATATTAAAATATATTTGTAATTTATTAAATAATAATTTAAAATAATTCATTTATTATTAATTTTATTTATTACTAATTATTTATTATTTATTAAAAAATTAATTAAAATTATTTGTAACTTATTATTTATTTACAATAAAGCTATTTTTAAATTACCATTAATTAATATTATTTAGGGCTTAGTATTATTCAATATGCAAACCATAGTTTATTTTCTAATAATAGCACTCAAGAATTATTAATTGAGTCTATAATTTATTAGCAATTATTTTAGAATCCCAAGTTATTTTAACTTATTTTATTAGCACTAGACTTGTTTTATAAAATTCTTATCAGCTAGCCTTAAAGCTTAGGACATTAGGGATGTGATGGTAATAAGTTGAACTAGGATTACTTGTGTAAGTGAATTTAGCTTGAGTGTAACCTTATGTTTTGTGTTTACCCCAGGAGGGGTTAGGTCAACCTTGGAAGACTCTTGAATTTGAGCAAGTAAGGAATCAGGTAAGTTCCTGCATGGAATTGTTTGAAGACCAAAACTTACTGTGGCAATCCAAATGTGATTTGTATGGACATTCCTTATGTAAAGGCAATTAAGGACAGTTTTTCTTTTTTATTCCAGTTAACCAAGTCATTTGACAATCAAACAAGCAGTTTTACACAAAATGTCAAATCCTTTCTAAAACCCAACTTTGACAAGAATTTTAGAAACCCTTAATTGTTATTTCCAAATAAAACAATGTGTGATCAATTTTCTCCCAAGTGTGACAATCAACGTTGAGTACTCAATAAGGGTAGACTACCAGGACTAATCTTTGAAGGGTTAGGGTAAGTCTCTCAGTAGGTGGCCACCTCTGAGGGGTGAGTCCTTCCTGAATAGGATGCCAGTCCAGTAGGTCATGCCGGTCCGAGCTAGCAAGTTTCAGTCATGTGGACTGTGTGTTTTTGGAGTGGACAACCGGTAGGTGTGGGTGTAGAGATGGAGGAGTATCTCACCCGGTAGGCCGTATACCTACCTTTTGTCAGCTTGCACAAAGTGCGGCATTTTGACCGTTATTTAGTCATGGGGCCCAACGTGTGGTGACCCATGGCTATCCATTTGAGTGGTTGTATTTTTTGTGCACATGACTGGTTTGAAAAGTAAAACACCACTCTTAATTTCAAAACTTATTTAATGCTTGCCAGCACTTTTCCTTATGAAATTTTTACAACTTGCATACATGACTTATTTTACCTAAAAAACTCAAAGCACACACAGGCTTACTGAGATTTTTATCTCACCACCTTTTATGCCATGTTTTCAGGAAGATCCTGCTGTGGAGGTCATTAGCTAGATTATTGCCTATGCTTTGAAGACTCCTGTTATTTTCTTTATGTGACGTTTTGAGAGATTGTTGCAAACAATTTATTTTGGATTTGTACCAGTATTTATCTTTTGGGTTGTAATAAGTTTAAATTTTAAAGTCTTTATTTTATTTTGTTCTTTGTAACCTAGTTATAAAGACCCCTTATCCTCTGGACGGGGTGACATCCCCAGCCCTGATGGGCCTAGGTAGTGGGATGTTACAAGTGGTATCAGAGACTAGGTTTAGGCAAGTATTGATTGAATCTGTTTTGATTTATTAAGTTCAAATCTTTTATCTGACCTATCTTGTTTATGCTGTAGGATGGTTAGAATGATCAGAACTGCAAGGAAAGGGCAGCAATGGCACCATCCCATTCCTATCTACCCGGAGGACCTACCAATGCCTCAGACTGCACCTCAGCCTGCACCGCGGCCAATCATTCCCTTGGATGACAGTAGTGACGATGAGGTCCAGATGATTGAGCCACCCCCAATACCCGTGATCGACCTGGTTACTAACAGTGAAGACGACGAGATAGACATGGAATATGTTCCCCTCCCTCCTAGTCCCATAGTTGACTTGGCAGCTGACAGTGATGACCCCGTGGAGATAGATTATGAATCTCCACCTAGACCTTCCTTTGTAACCCCACCCAATCGGTTGAAACCGGGGAGAGTTCTAGGAGACCCGTGAAGGAGCCAATAGATGGGTTTGCAAATGGGGCTGGGATAGACTTCACTAGGAATTCGAGGGGATGGTTATATGAGACCGACTTTGAAGACTCTGATGAGGATTAGAAAGGCTAAGTGCTGCTACGATTGGGATGTTTATTTACTGCCTTCCATGAACCCCTTTGCTAAGGATTTTCTTTTCTTTTACCACGTTTACTGCTTTAAATCCGAATTTATGCAAATAAGAGTGCTGGGAGTACTCTAAATCTTGAGGAAAATCTATATGCAATTCTTTATACAAAACTTGCATCTAATTTTCTTCCGCTTAAAGTTGAATGTGAATGCATGCTTAATTTGGATATTTTAACTTTTTTGCATAAACTCATTATCTGGGGAATGGTTTAGAATGGCACCCAGATGTCGTGCAGCCACATCCAGCAGAAGGGTTCCTGAGGCAGAGCCCATGACACCAGAGTTTGGTACAACTCAAATGCCATAACCGAACCAGGGGGATGAGAACGAACTGGAGCTAGAAATGGGATCGGAAGAACCGGTTAGCGTAACTATGATGTAAGCGTTCCACAAGGTGACTGAGATTCTACAAACCTTGACTGAGTGGATGAGTCAAAAGGGGAAGATGAGGCATTGGAGCGGATTCTGAAATTTCAACAACCTATCTTCTTGGGGGAGGCCAAATAAGACCAGAAAGCTGAACAATGGGTGGAACAAATGGAGGATATTTTTGCTACGCTCTAGTATACCGAGAAGTGAATGGTGAAGTTTGCTGCATTCTGACTGAGGGGTCCAGCTCAGGCATGGTGGCAAAGGGTTCAGGACGACTGGGAGATGACTGCCCAAGACTGGACATGGGCTAATTTTGTGGAAGCATTCCGGGCAGAACATATCCCTCAGTGGATAGTTGAGAAACGGGAAGATAAGTTCCAGAATCTAAAGCAGGGAAGCATGACGGTAGCCCAATATGCAGCACGGTTCACGCAACTGTCAAAGTACTCCAATCGACTGGTGGATATTGAACAGAACAGAATGAGGCAATTTGTTAAAGGATTAAGGCAAGAGTTAAGAAGGGCGTTAGCACCCTCTCCACCGACGACTTATTCGGGGGCTGTGGACGCAGCCACCCGTACTGAGAATGAGGATCGCAACCAATTGGCTCCACGACCGTTCGTACTGACAAGACCGCTGCCGAGACCTTTTCAGAGGCAGCAACCTGGCAAGCGCCCTGC
Organism: Voacanga thouarsii; assembly: GCA_026120185.1. Taxonomy (NCBI): domain Eukaryota; kingdom Viridiplantae; phylum Streptophyta; class Magnoliopsida; order Gentianales; family Apocynaceae; genus Voacanga; species Voacanga thouarsii. Next base: position 154,475 of record JANUWF010001049.1, on the reverse strand, counting down.
CAACCAGCAGTGGCAGAATCGGGGAAAGAAAGCCCGAACAACACCGGTTGGTCTTGCACAAAATCTTCCAGTATGCCAGCACTGTGGAAAAAGGGGCCACATTGAGAGAAATTGTTGGATCAGAGGAGGCGGCCAGAAATGCTACCACTGCGGAGACCCGAACCATCTACGGAATGCCTGCCCTAAGCTTCTTCAGATCGGACAAGGGAACCCAGTGCAGAACCCGGGGCCCAATCGAGCCAATACCTCGGGAGCTTCCAGGAGTGGAACGCAGAAGCCGCAGGTGAAAGCAAAAGTTTTCGCTCTCAACTAGGAGGAGGTTGGAGCTAATGCAGTAGTAGTGGAAGGTACGTTTACTATCCAAGGACGTTACGTTAATGCATTGATAGACCCTGGATCTACCCATTCTTATTTAAATAAGAGTTGTGCATATCAATTGGGTTGGGATGGAGTGGAACTACCTTTTACCTTGTTAGTTAGTACACCTTTTGGGAAAATGGTGTAAGCGGATCGGTATGTGCAAAATTGTAAAGTTGATGTGGGGGGAGAAAGCTTGGAGGGAGATCTATAGTCTTAGCCATTGATGATTATGATTTGGTATTAGGAATGGATTGGCTAGCAAAGCATGGGGCTAGAGTAGACTGTAAGAATAAGTCGGTTCAGTTCATTAGACCAGGATGTGATGTGTTGGAGTTCAATGGCAAGAAAGTAAAAGAATTGGCTTTTGATAGCTGGGGCTAATGCCCGGAAACTGTTGAGGCAAGGATGTCAAGGATATTTGGCTTATGTAATAAACAAGTCGAATGACCAGTGCACTCTGGGGGATACTGAGGTGGTAAAAGATTTTCCCGACGTGTTCCCTGCAGAACTAACTTCTCTACCTCCCACACGAGAAGTTGAGTTCACCATTGATCTAGTCCCAGGAGCGGAACTGGTGTCTCGAACTCCGTATCGGATGGCACCGGCAGAGCTGAAGGATTTGACGGAACAGCTGGAAGAGTTGGTGAGACAAGGCTATATCAAACCCAGCACGTCACCCTGGGGAGCACCTGTGCTATTTGTAAAGAAAAAGGACGGGACTCTAAGGTTGTGTATTGACAACTGAGGCTTCAACAACCTGACCATCAAGAATAAATACCCTCTGCCGTTAATTGACGAGCTGTTCGACCAGTTGTAAGGATCCAGTTGTTACTCCAAACTGGATTTGAGGCAAGGCTAATATCAAGTGAGGATAAAGGAGGAAGATATTCCTAAGACGACCTTGAATACAAGATATGGTCACTGTGAGTTTGTGGTGATGCCTTTCAGGGTAACCAATGCACCCGTGGTATTTATGGACTTGATGCATCGAGTGTTCCAACCCTACTTAGACAAGTTCGTGGTGGTCTTTATCGACAACATACTTATATACTCCAAGAGCCCGGAGGACCATGCAGAACATTTGAAGTTAGTACTGGAAGAGCTAAGGGAGCACAAGCTTTACGCCAAGTTTAGCAAGTGCGAGTTTTGGCTGGATAGTGTGGCATTTCTTGGTCACGTGGTGACCAAGGATGGGATCAAAGTAGACCCAGCGAAAGTTGAAGCCGTTTCGGACTGGAAGCAACCGGAGAACATCAAAGAGATTCGAAGCTTCTTGGGATTGGCTGGCTACTACCAGAGGTTTATTAAGGGGTTTTGAATGCTAGCATCTCCTATGACCAGGCTACTGAGAAATGACGTACCCTTTGATTGGAATGGAAAATGCGAAAAGAGTTTTCAAGAGTTGAAGCGGAGGTTAATGATAGCGCCTGTGCTGAGTCTACCAGAGGCAGATAAACCTTACGTACTATATACGGATGCTTCAAAGGAAGGCTTGGGAGCAGTGTTGTTGCAAGATAGGAAGGTGATCGCCTATGCTTCTCGAAAATTAAAGCCTCATGAAGTCAATTATCCCACGCATGACCTAGAGCTCGCTGCCATTGTGTTTGCATTAAAGAAATGGCGGCACTATTTGTATGGAGCGGAATATGAAGTGTTCACGGATCACAAAAGCCTGAAGTACATCTTCACCCAGAAAGACTTGAATTTGAGGCAGCGGAGATGGATGGAATTTTTGGAAGAGTACCATTGTCCTATTAACTACCACCCCGGGAAAGCCAGAATGGCCAGGCTAAGAGTACATGAGGTTAAAATGGTTCAAGATGTGTTGGATAGAGGAGTAGAAGTGCAAGAGGAGAGGATCATTATTAGTAACCTGAAGTTGATACCAAATCTAAGGCGGGAGATTGTTGAAGCTCAGCAAAGTAATGCGAAATTCCAGCTTTTCAAGGACAAGGAGCTTAAGCGGAAAGGAGGTGAGTTTCGACAAAACGAAGCGGGAGTGTAATACTTCCAGGATCGTTTGTGTGTACCCGAGGAGCTCCAGTTGAGGGACAGAATTTTAGAAGAAGCGCATAAGAGCAAGTACACCATTCATCCGAGAGAGGTCAAGATGTATTAGGATCTGAAAAAGTCTTATTAGTGTCCTGGGATGAAGTGGAACGTGGTTAAGTATGTCTTAACGTGTCCAACTTGTCAGAAAGTCAAAGCAGAGCACAAGAAGGTGGCAGGATTATTGCCACCGTTGCCAGTACCGGAATGGAAATGGGAAGAGGTGACCATGGACTTCATTACCGGACTCCCGATGGTAAGAAACCAAAAAGACGACATATGGGTAGTGGTGGATAGATTGACCAAGTCGGCGCATTTCATACCCGTGAATATAAAGGATTCAATGGAAAAGTTGGCTCAGACCTACGTGCGGGAAATAGTCAGATTACACAGAGTGCCTTTGTGTCTGACTGTGATCCGAGATTTACATCCCGATTTTGGGGCAAGTTTCAAGAATCGATGGGTTCTAGTCTGAAGTTCAGTACGACGGCGCATCCACAGACCGATAGACAGTCAAAAAGGGTTATTCAGATATTGGAGGATATGCTGAGAGCCTGTGTATTGGATTTCGGGGATAGATGGATCGAAAGTGTGCCGTATGCCGAGTTGTCATACAATAACTGTTATCAAGTTTCGATTGGAATGGCTCCGTATAAAGCTCTATATGGACGTAAGTGTCAGGTTCCACTATACTGGAGTTGGTCAGAGGATGGTCACATAAGTAAATCGGGAGAAGTCTATGTTCAAGAAATGTTGGACAAGGTCTAGTTAATTAGGGAAAGGTTGAAAGCAGCTCAGAGCAGACAAAAGAGTTATGCGGATAATTGGCGGAGGGAGATAGAATTTCAGGTGGGTGATAGCGTGTTACTAAAACTGACACCAAATAGGGAAATCCTGAAACATCTGAAAGGGGGAAAGCTAAGTCCGAGGTATTTGGGACCATTTCCAATAGAAGAGAGAATTGGGCCGGTGGCGTATCGATTGAATTTGCCAGATGGGTTGACGGGAATTCATGATGTATTCCATATTTCGCAGTTGAGAAAGTACAATGCCGATCCCGGACATGTTTTGAATGATGAGTCATTAGTGCTACAACCCGACCTGAGCTATGTGGAAAAACCCGTAAAGATATTGGACCGAAGTATCAAGACTCTCCGGAACAATCAGATTCCGATGGTAAAAGTGCAGTGGGAGCATCATGGCACACGAGATGCCACATAGGAAACAGAAGAATGGGCGGAATTATCCCGATCTGAGATAAATGTGCGTCTGAATTTCGGGACGAAATTCTCCTAAGGAGATGAGGATATGAAACCACACCCAACCCTAGAGTGAGGGGGTCGGGATGTATATCATATTATTTTGCATGAATATATATGTTTTTGAATGATTTTATATGCTTTAGAATTGCGGGTTGTAGGTTAAAATGCTTAGTTATGCTTATTGAGTAGGAGGGGTAAAATGGTAATTTTGCTTGGGATCCGAATAGGAAAATAACTTGAGGATTAAATAAGAAAAATATGTGGGTGAAAAAATAAGAACAAGAGTTGTTGTGGTTTAGTGGTTAGAGCTTTGGAATTAGTCTCTAAGGTCATGAGTTGAAATCCCATCATTTAAGTTTTATCATGATTATCTTAATTAAGTTTGAATTTTTGTTTCTTGCATTCCTTAGAAATAGGAATGTTTTCTTGGGGGAGACATGAGGAGAATGTTCTAAATCTTATCATTATGTCCTAAAAATAATTCTAGGGGAATTCTTGTTCTATTTATTACCTCTAGCTTTGTCCTAGCATTTCCATATTTCAAATGAACCAAAAACCATCAAATCTTTCTTTTAAATTCCAAAAAAATTCTGTGATAATTTTTCATCCTTGAATTTTGAAAATCAATCTTGGAGTAGGGAGGTTGGCCGAAAATAGGAGGGGAAATAGGAAGGGTTTCCAAGAGAAATCAACCACCATGATAGAACCTTCAAATTCACCTTCATGTTGTTCATATTTTAGTGATGGAAAATCTGGAAATTTTCCAGAATTTTTGCAGACCATCTCTTCAAAAATTCAGCCAGTAAACCCACTCATTTTCTACCAGAAAAATGGTCATTTCATGTGGCTTGAAGGCTGGAAAATCTGTATAATTTTCGGACTGCACAAACTGTGCAAAACCAGGAAAAATTTTTGGAATTTCGCAGCTTTCAATCAAGAGAATGAAGCTGCTTTAGTCCATCTTCAAGCCAGCGAAACTCCCCTGTATTTCTCCAGATAGAAGGCTGGAAAATCACCTTTGGAAGACCTTCAGACCCCCTCAAGAACCAGCTGCAAATCGGGCTAAAGAAGTGCGAAAATTCTGCACTGAAATTCTGCACCAATTTTCGCAGCTTAGAACAACTTGAAACCAGAATTTTTCCAGCTTGGCTTCCTTCAAGCCTAGGCTGAAAATCACCCTCAACTTTTGTAACATTGATCCTTGTTCAACCATGGACTGAACATCATTGACCTTCACACTTACCTTGAATACATGGACTCCATAACCACACCTCAAAACCCTCCTAAGATTACTCCATTCAAACTTTTTTGAACTTCAAACTAATTTCCGAATTTTACTCCATGGAAACACTCTTGTATCAAGCTAATGAACCAGAATTTTCTCTAACATTTAAGACTAAATTTTGGCCAGCCTTGGAGCAATATTTCCCTCCATTCATTTCATCCAAGCCACCTTCTTCAGCCGGCACCATTGAAGAGCTTAGACACCTTCCTTGATCAAACACCATAGCTAACCACCTACCTTAAACAACTCCACAACTTTCTCCATTTAAATTTCAAAAAAAAATCTGATCACTCTCTCTCCCACAAGCTGAAAATCGAAACTCCCCTAAAGTTTAGTACAACAACACATCCGGAAACTAATGGCCAGTCAGAAAGGGTTATTCAGATATTGGAAGACATGTTAAGAGCTTATATATTGGATTTCGAGGATAAGTGGATTAAATGTGTACCTTATACGGAATTGGCTTACAATAATAGCTAATAATCATTGATTGGAATGGCCCTGTATGAGGCATTGTATGGATGTACATGTCAAATACCTGTATACTAGAGTTGGTCAGAAGACGGGCATATAAGTAAGTTTGGAGAAGTCTGCGTTTAGGAAATATTAGATAAGGTAAAGCTGAACAGAGAAAGGTTGAAGATGGCCTAGATCTAACAAAAGAGTTGTGCAGACAATAGGCAAAGGGAATTGGAGTTTCAAGTAGGAGACAGTGTGTTCTTGAGATTGACACCGAATAGAGGAATTTTGAAGCATCCGAAAGGTGGGAAGTTGATTCCGAGATAATTGGGACAATTTTCGATGAAATAAAGAATTAGACCGGTAGCATATTGACTAGATTTACCAGATGGGTTTAAGGGAATACACGATGTCTTTCATGTGTCTCTGTTGAAGAAGTATAATGCCGACCCTGGACATGTTTTGAATGAAGAACTGTTGGTATTGCAACCCGACTTGAGCTATGTGGAGAAACCCGTGAAAATTTTGGACTGAAGTATCAAGACTCTCCGGAATAAGCAGATTCCTATGGTGAAGGTACAATGGGAACAACATGGCACAAAAGATGCCACATAGGAAACAGAAGAGTGGGTAGAGCGGAAGCATCCTGACCTGAGATAAAGGTATACCTGAATTTCAGGACGAAATTCTTCTAAGGAGGGGAGGATATGAAATCCCATCTAAAGCTAACCCTAGAGTAAGGGGGACGGGATCCATATCATGTTATCTTGCATAAAATATACCTTTTGAATGATTTTGCATGTCGTAGAATTATGGTTTATGTTAAATTATTTATTTGTGCTTGTTGGATAGAAAGGGTAAAAATGTAATTTTGTTAGAAGTCAAAATACGAAGATGGCTTGAGGTTTAGATAAGAATAATATTTGGTTGAGAAAATAAGAACAAGAGTTAGTGTGGTTAAGTGGTTAGAGCATTGTGAATTAATCTCTAAGGTCTTCAGTTCAAATCCCATCACTTAAGTTTTATTCATATTTGTTTTAGCTATGTTTGAATTTTCATTTTTCTTACATTCCTAAAAGATAGGAATGTTGTCTTAAGGAAGACATAATGGTAATGTCTTGACCATGCAGTCTTGTCCTAAAAAGAATTATAGTAGAATTCTTGTCCCATTTAATTTTGCTAGCCTTGTCCTAACATCATTGAAATTCAAAATTCACTTAATTCTTTGATCCACTTTAAATCATAAAAATTCTAAGATAATTCCATAAGCTTAGAATTTAAAAATCCAAGCTCTTGTGGGATAGCGATGGCTGAAAGTAAGGAGGGGAAATAGGTAGAGGTTCCGAGAAAAAGAAAACACCATAGTTAGTCCTTCAAACTCCATCTTTATTTTGTTCATGCTTTGGTAAGAAAATCTAGAAAATTTTCCAGATTTCCTTCAAGGCTGTTTTCAAAATTTTCAGCCAGCTTTCCTACCTTAATTTTGCAAGAAAACCAGTCGTTTATGTGAGGATAAAGGTTGGAAATCCATTGAATTTTTGGAGCTGTACAAACAGACCCAAAGCAGATTTTTTTTTTTTTCCAACAAGCTAGCAACATTAAACAAGAAATTTGAAGCCACTGTTACAACATATGAACAACTGGAACTTCCTCTGTTTTTCTTCAAGATGAAGACTGGAAAACCACCATTAAAAGTGTTAGTGTTGTGCCCTAGAGGCAACATTTGTACGTTGTATATGACACATTTTTTTTTTTATATAAAATGCGTTGTTTATCTTACAGTTTCTTTTTATTACATTTGAGTAATATAACTGTTTGATAAAGTCCCTAGTATAACACTATGTTAAGGAAATCATGATAGAGATCATTATATGAGATTTCTACTACACTGTATAGTATTAGTACTTAAAAAGTCCCTAGTCATAGTATTAATGAGACAGAACATTATTAATACGTTAAGACCAACATGTGTTAAGCCTTCCTGATTTGATCAGGTGATGGTTCTCATATCCGTGAGTGTGAAACCCCACCTAAAGCCAATCCTAGAGTAAGGGGGTCGGGATGCGTATCATATTATTTTGCATAAATATAAATGTTTTTGAATGATATTATGTGCTTTAGAATTGCGGGTTGTAGGGTAAAATGCTTAGTTATGCTTATTAAGTAGGAGGGGTAAAATGGTAATTTTGCTTGCGATCCGAATAGGAAAATAACTTGAGGATTAAATAAAAAAAATATGTGGGTGAGAAAATAAGAACAAGAGTTGTTGTGGTTTAGTGGTTAGAGCTTTGGAATTAGTCTCTAAGGTCATGAGTTCAAATCCCATCATTTAAGTTTATCATGATTATCTTCATTAAGTTTGAATTTTTGTTTCTTGTATTCCTTAGAAATAGGAATGTTGTCTTAGGGGAGACATGAGGAGAATGTTCTAAATCTTATCATTGTGTCCTAAAAATAATTCTAGGGGAATTCTTGTTCTATTTATTACCTCTAGCTTTGTCCTAGCATTTCCATATTTCAAATGAACCAAAAACCATCAAATCTTTCTTTTAAATTCCAAAAAAATTCTGTGATAATTTTTCATCCTTGAATTTCGAAAATCAATCTTGGAGGAGGGAGGTTGGCCAAAAATAGGAGGGGAAATAGGAAGGGTTTCCTAGAGAAATCAACCACCAAGATAGAACCTTCAAATTCACCTTCATGTTATTCATATTTTGGTGAAGGAAACTCTGGAAATTTTCCAGAATTTTTGCAGACCATCTCTTCAAAAATTCAGCCAGTAAACCCACTCATTTGCTACCAGAAAAATGGTCATTTCATGTGGCTTGAAGGCTGGAAAATCTGTAAAATTTTTGGACTGCACAAACTTTGCAAAACCAAGAAAAATTTCTGGAATTTCGCAGCTTTCAATCAAGAGAATGAAGCTGCTTTAGTCCATCTTCAAGCCAGCGAAACTCCCCTATATTTCTCCAGAAAGAAGGCTGGAAAATCACCTTTGGAAGACCTTCAAACCCCCTCAAGAACCACCTGCAAATCGGGCTGAAGAAGTGCGAAAATTCTGCACAGAAATTCTGCACCAATTTTTGCAGCTTTGCTTCCTTCAAGCCTAGGCCGAAAATCATCCTTCAACTTCTATAACATTGATCCTTGTTCAACCATGGACTGAACATCATTGACCTTCACACTCATCTTGAATACATGGACTCCATAACCACACCTCAAAACCCTCATAAGATTACTCCATTCAAACTTTTTTGTACTTCAAACTAATTTCCGAATTTTACTCCATGGAAACACTCTTGTATCAAGCTAATGAACCAGAATTTTCTCTACCATTTAAGAATAAATTTTGGCCAGCCTTGGAGCAATATTTCCCTCCATTCATTTCATCCTAGCCACCCTGTTCAGCCAGCACCATTGAAGAGCTTAGACACCTTCCTTGATCAAACACCATAGCTAACCACCTACCTTAAACAACTCCACAACTTTCTCCATTTAAATTTCAAAAAAAATCTGATCACTCTCTCTCCCACAAGATGAAAACCAAAACTCCCCTTCATCCTAGACCATTCGGCCAGCACCCTACCAGATTTCGTGCAGCATTTCTTCCACACACTCTCCACTTTCACCAAGAACACTCACTAAACTTCTTCAAGTCTAAACCTACTCCATACACCTCCAATCACTCTCAAATACTCTAGACCACTTCTATTTAATCCCTAGACTTCATTTCTAGTATTTATAACACAAAACCATGCCAACAAAAATTTTCAATCGGATCAAAATCAGTTTTTTCCTTGAAGGTCTTAAGAACATCAACAAGGTAAATCAAGAACAACATTATTGTTCATCCTCTTCTATTCAATTCTTTATATACCTTTCTAATGCACACACACACTCTCTCTCTCTCTCTCTCTCTCTCTTCCAACCGAAATGGTTGATCAACCATCAACCATAGCTGTTTTTCTGTGGCATCACTCAAGACTCTCGTCGCGCGTGGACCTTCTTTAGTATTCACCATAGTACTCGTCAATCAAGTAATTATTCTCAAAACCTTCTTCTTAAATTCTGAAATCATGTCTCTTAGGTGGTCATAGGGAGATAGAATGTGAATGGGGGATTGAGTATATATGCATGTGGATTAAGGGGATGGAGTTAAGACATGATGATTGTTGTATATGACTAAGTTGTATGTATTTCCTTTTGAGTCAATGTATGTTCTTCGTGCTTGATGAATTTTATGGATGTTTGAAGCGTGTTAGACATCATGACACCAAAGGTGATTAGGCTCTTATGTTTCTCTTTTCCATTGAAGCTATTAATGATGATTATGCCTAGAAGAAAGTTGGCATTGTGATAGTATGTGATAAGTCAAGCATGTGCTCATGAATGGATTGGTTTAATATTTGATGTTGGAGAATGTGTTTAAGAATCTCTTCTAGCAATAGGAAAATCATGGTGAGAGATTATTTTCTTGTTAAGTCTAGGTTATTTCTATTAACAAATTTTATTACTTTAATTAGAATTACTACTATATTTTTCTATATAAAATTCGAAACTCTAGGAAGATTTGGATTGGATTATTAATTGGAATATTAATATTTTATTTATCAAATAAATAAAATCTTTTATTAAAAATAATATATATATATATATATATAATAGAGAAATCTTTTATATAAATAATGGTAAATAAAATATTAGAATTAGTTAATGACCTTGTAGGGCCTAGCTAAAACTTTTGCCGATATTCCTAAATATCATTTATATTAAAATATATTTGTTATTTATTAAATAAAAATTTAAAATAATTCATTTATTATTAATTTTATTTATAACTAATTATTTATAATTTATTAAAAAATTAATTAAAATTATTTGTAACATATTAGCTTTATTTACAATAAAGCTATTTTTAAATTACCATTAATTAATATTATTTAGGGCTTAGTATTATTCAATATGCAAACCATAGTTTATTCACTAGTAATAGCACTCAATAATTATTAATTGAGTCTATAATTTATTAGCAATTATTTTAGAACCCCAAGTTATTTTAACTTATCAAACTAGACTTATTTTATAAAATTCTTATCAGCTAGTCTTAAAGCTTAGGACATTAGGGATGTGATGGTAATAAGTTGAACTAGGATTACTTGTGTAAGTGAATTTAGCTTGAGTGTAACCTTATGCTTTGTGTTTACCCCATGAGGGGTTAGGTCAGCCTTGGAAGACTCTTGAATTTGAGGAAGCAAGGAATTAGGTAAGTTCCTGCATGGAATTGTTTGAAGACCAAAACTTACTATGGCAAGCCAAATGTGATTTGTATGGACATTCCTTATGTAAATGCAATTAAGGACTGTTTTTCCTTTTTATTCCAGTCAACCAAGTCATTTGACAATCAAACAAGCAGTTTTACACAAAATGCCAAATTCTTTCTAAAACCCAACTTTGACAAGAATTTTAGAAACCCTTAATTGCTATTTCCATATAAAACAATGTGTGATCAATTTTCTCCCAAGTGGGACAATCAACGTTGAGTACTCAATAAGGGTAGACTACCAGGACTAATCTTTGAAGGGTTAGGGTAAGTCTCTCAGTAGGTGGCCACCTCTGAGGGGTGAGTCCTTCTTGGATCGGATGCCAGTCCGGTCGGTCATGCCGGTCCGAGCTAGCAAGTTTCAGTCATGTGGACTGTGTGTTTTCGGAGTGGACAACCAGTAGGTTTGGGTGTAGAGATGGAGGAGTATCTCACCCGGTAGGCCGTACACCTACCTTTTGTCAGCTTGCAGAAAGTGCGGCATTTTGACCGTTATTTAGTCATAGGGCCCAACGTGTGGTGACCCATGGCTATCCATTTGAATGGTTGTATTTTTTGTGCACATGAGTGGTTTGAAAAGTAAAACACCACTCTTAATTTCAATACTTATTTAATGCTTGCCAGCACTTTTCCTTATGAAAATTTTACAACTTGCATACATGACTTATTTTACCTAAAACACTCAAAGCACACACAGGCTTACTGAGATTTTTATCTCACCACCTTTTATGCCATGTTTTCAAGAAGATCCTGCTGTGGAGGTCATTAGCTAGATTATTTCCTATGCTTTGAAGACTCGTGTTATTTTCTTTAAGTGACGTTTTGAGAGATTGTTGCAAACAATTTATTTTAGATTTGTACCAGTATTTATCTTTTGGGTTGTAATATGTTTAAATTTTAAAGTCTTTATTTTATTTTGTTCTTTGTAACCTAGTTATAAAGACCTCTTGTCCTCTGGACGGGGTGACATCCCCGGCCTTGATGGGCTTAGGTTGTGGGGTGTTACAGTGAGTATTGAAACACTTAAAGTTAACACGTTGATTCTTGTTAGTGGAACAAGTTCGTTGGATGATCTAACTATGAGATAATCACATGCTTAACTATTTAGTGCCAGTGATATAATATCAATATAGCAAACGTGCAAGTATCCTTAGACTTGAGATCTCTAAGGTACTTTGTTTGCTGAGCATTGTGCTTTGATTCCAATCTCCGGAGCTCGATCGAGGGCCACCTATGAGATGGATATTGGGTACATTGTGAGATAAATGAAAGTAGTTGATAGGGTCAATAAAGGATTTACCATTCCTAATAGTAGGGGCGAATATCTTACGGCCATTTATAGGAATTACTACTTGAGAAATCCTTGGCCAAGGCGTATGTGTATTGGAAACAATTCCAATTGATGAACATCTAGAGTAGTAGGTTCCTTGTACAAGTATAATTGTATTCGGGTCAGAATTAATATATATTCTGGAGGGAGCTAGCACTAATTTTGTACTCTAGACCGGATGAGATATTGTATGGTGAAAGGAGTTAATTGCATTGTAATTTGTTATTGAATGGTCCATGTCAAGCCACTTCATTTCTTGGACTCCATGTCAATCATGATTAGAATTAATAGGATTAATTCTAATTAATTACGGATTATTAATCTCAAAGACGTTTGGATTAATTCATATTCGCTACCAATTGATCGGGAAACCTAATAGGTCACACATAAAAGAGGAATATATACTCAAGATGTTATTTGATAACATAGTGAGGTTTTTTGCGAGAAAGAGTAGTTGATGTGGCCAAATTATAATTAGTTATAATTTATAGGCCAATTTTGTAAGCGGGTCAGCTATGTTCTCATCCATTTGAACTCTCTCTATCTTTAGCTGCTTTAGAAGCAGCTATGGATACGGTTTATGTCATAGAGTCAACAATAGTCTCTTGTTTAGAACTCTTCCAACTTATTACCTCTCCGCACAATGTAAACACGTAGCTGGATTGTGATTTGAAATCATCTCTGTTAGATTGAAAACTGGCATCAGTATACCCATTTATTTTCAAATCACCTTCTCCATATACTAAGAACACATCCTCAGTCCTTCGTAAGTACTTCAGGATATTCTTTACAGTCACGCAATGACCCTCACCAGGGTCAGATTAGTATCTGCTCATCAATCTAAGAGCATAAGATACATCGGGCCTAGTACATATCATAGTGTACATGATAGATCCAACTACCGAAGTATATGGAATCTTACTCATGTGATCCCTTTCAACTTGTGTCTTGGGAGACATCGACTTTGAAAGACTTACACCATGTGACATGGGTAAGAATCCCTTTTTGGATTGATCTATGCTAAACCTCTTTAGCACTTTATCTATGTATGTAGACTGTGAAAGACCTAACAACCTTTTAGATCTATCTCTATAGATCCTTATTCCAAGAATATAGGTTGCTTCTCCAAGGTCTTTCATGGAGAATTGTTTGGACAACCAAATTTTAAGCATTTGCAAGATAGGTATATCGTTTCCTATTAGTAATATGTCATCTATATAAAGCAATAAGAAAACGATTGCGCTCCTACTAACCTTTTTGTATACACAAGGCTTATCCATGTTTTGAATGAAACCAAACTCTTTGATTATTTCATCAAAATGGATGTTCCAACTCCTAGAAGCATGCTTAAGTCCATAAATAGACCTTTGCAGCTTACACACCTTTGTGCCATCACAAGATGTTAAACCCTCAGGTTATGTCATGTACACTTCCTCAGTCAAATTTCCATTTAGGAAAGCTGTTTTCATATCTATTTGTTAAATCTTATAATCATAATGAGGAGCAATGGCTAGGAGTATCCTGATGGATTTTAACATGGCTACTAGCGAGAAAGTTTCGTCATAGTCAATACTATGTTATTGACAATAACCCTTCGCCACTAGTCGTGCTTTATAGGTAACTACGTTACCATCCATGCTCGTTTTCTTCTTGAAAATCCACTTGCACCCAATAGGTTTAATCCCTTTGGGTGGATCTACTAAAGTCCATACTTAGTTGTCGTAAATGGAATCCATCTCTGACTTTATGGCCTCAAGCCATTTGTCAGATTCTGAACTGTTCAGAATATCCTTGTAGGTAGTAGGCTCATCTTCATCTATGAGCAATACGTTATTGTGGTTACTAATGAGAAATCCATATCTCTCAGGTGCCACACGTATCCTATTAGACCTACGAGGTTCTTATGTAGTAGAAGGTTCATCTATTCTCTCAATAGATGTGGGATCAGACGGATGATCCTTGTTTGTTTGATCTTCTTGAACTTCACTAAGTTCAATTTTACTCCCACTGTCCCCTTTGAGCATGTGCTCCTTCTCTAAGCATACGACATGCTGCAAAACAAATGTTTTGTTTTCAGAGAGTAGGTAGAAGTAATATCTAAAAGATTGTTTTGGATATCCCACAAACAAACACTTGTCAGACTTACTCTCAAGTTTGTCTAATTGTGGCCTTTTGACAAAGGCAGGACAACCCCATACTCGCAAGTGAGATAACTTTGGTTTTTTACCAAAGAATATCTTAAATAGGGTAGAATCAAATGATTTTATTAAAACCCTATTTAATACATAAATATAAGTCTCTAGTGCATACCCCCAAAATGATTTTGGTAGGTTTATAGAGGCCATCATGGTCCATAACATGTCTACAAGGGTTCGATTCCTTCTCCCAGATACACCATTATGTTGTGGTGTATGTGGTGGAGTCCATTGAGATAATATCCCATTATCTCTGAGATAACTCAGGAACTCTTAGCTTAAGTATTCTCCTCCTCGATCAGATCTTAGAGTCTTAATACTTTTGCCTAGTTGTTTCTCTATTTCATTCTTGAAGTCTTTGAATTTATCAAAGGCCTCAAATTTGTATTTCATTAAAAACAAATACCTATATCATGAGAAATTATCAAGAAAGGTTATGAAATAGTTATAATCTCCTCTTGCTTGTATTGACATTGGACCATATACATCAGAATGTATGAGTTCTAATAACTCCTTGGCCCGTTCCCCTTTTCCTGAAAAAGGTGTTTTAGTCATTTTACCTAGTAAACAAGATTCGCATGTGCCATATGATTCAAAATCAAATGACCCTAAGTCACCAAGCTTATGTAACTTAGAAATACGATTTTTCGTTTACATGGCCCAAATGACAATGCCATAAGTAAGAGATGTTAGAGTTATCTACTCTAGGTTTCTTATTGTTTATATTGAGAATTGGATTATCCAAGTCTAGAACATATAAACCATTAACCATAGTTGCTAAACCATAATGAACATCATTCAATGAAAAAGAACAACATTTATTCTTAAATATCAAATGAAATCCATTTAAGTCCAAACACGCAACTGAGATAATATTTTTATTAAAACTAGTACGTGGTAACGGTTTTGTAATTCTAGAATTAATCCCATAGGCAGATTCAGCTCATATGTCCCTACAGCAAGTGCAGCAACCTTTGCCCCATTTGCAATACATAGGTCCATGTCGCCTTCCTCTAGCCTTCTACTGTTTTTTAGTCCTTGCAAGTTATTGCATAAATGAGATCCATATCCGATATCTAATACTTATATCTCATTTCTAAAGGCAGTATTTAACTCAATCATAAACATACCCAGAGTAGATGTAGAAGTGCTTGTAAGCTTCTCCTTTTGCTTCTTGTCCTTAACGGTCTCCAAGTAGGCCTTGCAGTTGCGCCTCCAATGGCCCATCTTACCACAATGATGGCATGGGCCCTTGGTAGTTGCATCCTTCTTCTTCACACCATCTTTGGGCTTTATGGGAGCCTTCTTCTTCTTCTTTTAAACTTTCTTCTTAGAAGAAGAAGATTCTACCATTAAAACTGCATTGAAATCCTTCTTTATGGAGGACTCCGTAGTTTCAAGAAGATTAATCAACTCAGGAATGGTGGACTCAATCTTGTTCATCTGATAGTTAATCACAAATTGTGAAAAAACTATTAGGTAAAGATTGTAGAATTAAGTCAACACTTAAGTTATGGTCTATCGTGAACCCAAGAGATCAAAGCTTCTCTATTAAGCCCAACATCTTCAGCCTATAAGTGGCCACAGAAGAACCCTTTGCCATTTTGCAACGGAATAGTAGCTTTAAGATCTCGTATCTCTCAGTTCTGGCATGGGCATCAAACAGCTCTTGAAGATGTTATATAGTCGATTGAGCATCCATATGCTCGTGTTGTTTTTGCAACACGGAAGTCATGGATGCCAACATAATACATGATGCCGCATCACTATCCTCCTTGTGCTTTTTGTGGACAACATGCTCATCAGCATGAACATCTTGAACTGGTGGTGGCGAAATAGGAGTATCTAGCACGTAGAGCAACTTTTCTGACTTGAGAACGATTCTCAAATTTCTATACCAGTCGAGGTAGTTTGATTCGGTTTACTTGTTGGTTTCCAAGATGCTACATAGGTTTAAGTTTGTTAACATTATGCAAGTGTCCTAGATGTAAAGATAGAGAACATTAGCTACTTGTATATGTTGGATTGTATGCTCCCTTAGACTAGGTTTCTGATGTAAAATAGAATATTTGAATAAAAGAATTTATTTTCAGAAATTGTTTGTGAATTTACTTTTTGTTTGTGCACAATTTTCGTTTAGAACAGACTCATTGTGTTTAAATAAGTGATCCATGTGAGTGGTGGTCTTTCACAGTAAGGTATGGATCACGGGTTATTTAACACATAAACATTTATTCTTAACCTATTGATGAGACTGGAAATCTCATCATGTTTAGGTTATTATATTATGAATTCCAAATGGGGAATGGCTTACCTTTAGCCAGTGAGTAGTCCACTCACTTCATAACATAAGCATATTTCGAATACGTAGGACAGGACCTGTAGTAGTGGTTTCTAAAAAGTACTATATGATAGAAACCTAGACTACTACCGCCACAGCGTGAACTAGTACTCTATGACTTGAGTATGAGTTGGTGGTCTGACGAAGCTGGAAGCATATGCTTTGATATGCTATAGTTGAGGTTCTATCGTAGGGCCAATATAGTTGCATGTTGGGTATGTGTAACTAGTTAGTTAAGACAGACTTGTACAAGATAGTTTCTGCACTATATCTCCCCTTGTGGTTGTCCGAATGGTCTAAAATGTCTAGGGCCCTGGGAAACATGACTTGGATGTTCGCTTTAAGGTAGCTCCCTTGGAAAGCGGAAACACTCCAAGAAGTCGTGGATCATTGGACTAGAAGCCTAAGGATGGTAGATGTCATTTAGTGGGGTGTTAGTACACTTCTTCCTCTCTAAATGTACGGCGATGTGTAGAGGGGTATTTTAGTCATTTCACCTGTAGGTCGGAGACTTTGCTAACGCAGCATTGTCCTTGGGGTCAATATTTTCTTATGGTGATATTAGGAAATATTTAAAATGCAAAATACAGCTATTTTTATGACAAGGGTATTTTGGTCATTTTAATAGCCAAGGCAGTGTGTCTTTTGGTCCCCAGTATAGACCGTGAGTCCTAATTAAATACGAGCTAAAGAATTGATCTTAAATTAAATGGAATTTATTTTATTTAAGTAGCCTGATTTAATTATTGGGCTAGAATAAAATAAAGGTCCATGGAGAGAGAGAATTAATTAAATTAGTTTGGTGGGTTAATTAATTATTCAGGGCTTTGGCCCAGTTTGAATAATTAAAAATTAACCTGGGACTAAACTAATATAGGCTTAATTAATTGGACTAGTTTATTTGGGCTGGAAAAATTAATTATTTATTAATTGGGCCAATTATTTGGTTTTAGTTAGAATAATTAATTAAGCCCAAAAGGTTAAACTAAGAGTCCAATGACCCAATCCAGTTTAACCTAGGGTTTTATTTAGGTTAAATAGGAGAAAAGAAAACAACGTTGCTTTTCCAGTGCTTCCTCTCTGTGAAAAATACCAGACGTTTTTTCCTCTCCTTCTCTAGAAATTCTTTGGCCCCTAGGTTGTTTCACCAAAAACGATATTAGGCAGGCTATATGATCTTGAAGATCAAGAGCTAGGCGTTCATCTACATGCAAAGACGAAGTAGAAGGCTTGCAGGAATTGCACCAGAGGTTTCCACGAGCTTGCCTATCCTAGTTCCGCATATTCCAGTTTAGCCGATTGCGAGAACAAGAAGAAGAGGTAAAGAGAAAATATTTCCCCCCCCCCTTTTTCCTTCTTCACGCAGGTGTACTGCGTTTTGTTGCTCTTTGGCTGGTTTTTTAGCTATATTTAGCATGCTATTTTATCTTCAATTGGTATCAGAGCATGAAGATATTTGCACATATAGGAAGCCTGTATGCTAGTTAATAAAATCGGACAGTTATGTGTGATTAACTGTGATCCTTCGCTGTTTTTTTAGTATGGATAGATCGCTTGTTAAACCTCTCGGTTGGAGGTATAGGTGAGATGTAATTCACTATTTTTCCAAGAATAAATTTTGTAAACCCAACTTTAATGGGTATACGCGGTTGTTGGTTTGTGATTTCATTGATTTTGGGTTGAAATCGGAGGGCCAAAGGCTGGAAATTGTCGCAGAAAAAGAAAAACCAGAAGAGCGCAGTAGAAGAAAATCGCACTGGAAAATTGAAGCAGACGACACTGTTCATCAGCTCGGCTCACCGAGCCGAGCCACCAGCAGCGTCTGTGCCTGGAACAAGAAGGGTGGCTCGGCTTTGTGGCTTATCGGCTCGGCTGCATCGGGTGTTGCGAAATCCGGAAGTCAGCACGCGGGTCAGCACCGAGCGGGTCGCTGCTTGGATGGTCCAAGAGGCGGACGTTCAGGTGCGGCAGGTGTTGTGGAACGCTGACCAGATTGGTTTTGTTCCTGTACGGCGGGTGCAGTGAACCAATGGGAAATTTTTTTTCCCTTGTAATTTTCTTTCATTTTCTTTTTTGTTTTGGGGTCTATATCAGGCGAAGTTAATATTTTTGCAATATTTATATTCTTGGAATATATTTGCATGAAAAATATTAGTAAGGGATTTTATGATTAAACAAGATCATTAATTAATTAATTAATGTGTTTAATTCTATTATTTGGGCACTTAAGTTTAAAAAATAGAAAAGCATGAAAACATTTACTGTTTTCTAGCATGCTATTTTTTTTTTATGTACCTATGTGTGCTTTTTCTCAAAGACCAAAGTCTTTGGGAACATTTTTGGCAAGAAAAATATTTTTCTTCAAAAATTAAATTGTTATTTTAATTGGTACAAAAATTAATCCTTGAATATTTTTTCAAAGGATTTAATCCTTGACATAGAAAATATATTGGATTTAGATATTTTTGTAAATTAAAATGGAGAGCCATTTTGTTTTGTTTTGGACTAGAAAAATGATTTTGTCAAATAAACTTGAGACCAAAGTCTCTAGAAAGTTTTAATTGGAAAATTTTTGAAATCATTAAGTTTTAACTTAAATAAAATTAGTCCATGGAGAAAATCTCTCAAAGGATATAAGCCTTGACACAGAGATTTTATTGGACGTAGATATTTTATTTTTTAGTTAAGGAAGAACTAAATGGAAATTTCAAAAGGATATTTTTCCAGGAAAAACTTTTATTTTAAAAGACTAAGTGGGAGAGGGGTTCCAATGGCCCCACGGCTTCCATCACGGTCCTCATTAGAGATCGTGGATCCCCTCGCGTCACCCTGGGAGTGAACCTGTATAGGATGGGGATACTACAAGGATCTAGATCTAATGGAAGGATGTAATTAATAACCCGGGGCACGTACTATGATCGGCCAACCCGCGTTGGAGGTTATAGTGCGAGGTATGTGCATAGGAAATGAGAGGAAACAGCCATCCCACGGTGGAGTTATTCTCTAGTCCATTACCTAGAAGGAAAATTAATTTGTGGTTGTTAATACACTTAGCTTAGGAAACTGTTAATCTTCCCAATAAGCTATGTCAGTTTTCCTAAGAGCCAAATTATTTTCAGTGCACAAATTTTATTTTGCTTTCACAAACTAAATTCTGTCTTTTATTTTCGATTTTCAGAAATGGTGGGAGGTTCTTTTAGTCAATTGGCCATTATTCTCAGGGAGAATAAGTTAACGGGTCCAAACTATGTGGACTGGAAAAGGAACTTGGACATAATACTCACAACTGAGGACTATAAGTATGTCCTTTGCGAGACCTGCCCTATTATAGGGGAAGGTTCCACCGCTAAAGAGCGAGAGGATGAAAAGGCGTGGAAGAAAGCTGACAAAATGGCACATTGTTATATGTTAGCTTCAATGTCTAATGTGCTCCAGTCAAAACACGAGCACATGGCTTCTGCATATGACATAAGTCAATCATTGGCAACTATGTTCTCAGACAAGAGCCGGCCTGCAAGGCAGGAGGCTCTTCGAACTATTGTGAACACTAAGATGGCTGAGGGAGCATCAGTCCGAGAGCATATGCTCAAGATAATTGTTGCTTTCGAGGAGGCAAAAATCTTAGGGGCTGTCATTGACCCCGAGAGCCAAGTGGACATGGTTCTAGAATCTCTACCAGGCTCTTTCACTCAGTTCAAGTTAAACTATAACATGAACAAGTTGAACATGAGTTTAACTGAACTGATGAAGGAGATCCAGATGGCGGAGAAGGTCATGAAGCCGTAGTTAAAGGCCATAATTGCTAAGGCTTCTTCCTCAAGAACTGGGCCTAAACCCAGAAAGTTCAAGAGGAAAAAGGGGAATGTAGTAGCCCAACCCAAGACCCAGCCCAAGGACAAACCAAAGGGCAAGTGCTTCAAGTGTAGGAAAAAGGGACACTGGAAAAAGGAGTGTCTAGATCTTCAGGCCGAGAAAAACCCCACAGGTAATGTTTACTATCTAGAGTCCATATCAATGGTAGGATCAACTTCCACTTGGATTGTTGATTATGGAGCCACTGATCATATCTGTAACTCCTTGCAGGGGTTTAGGAAGATAAGAAGACTCAAGAAGGGTGAACATGGGCTTCAAGTGGGTAATGGAGCACAAGTCTGGGCCCTTGCAGTGGGAGAGCTGGATCTTCTTTTTGATTTTAATAAGAGAGTGGTTTTAAAAGACATTTTATATGTACCTGGTTTTCGTCAGAATTTGATTTCAGTTGCAAAACTTATTAATCAAGGATATTCTGTATCTTTCCATTCTGGTATTTCTATCAGTAGAGATAGAGAAATTTTATGTGCTGGGCACATGTATGGTAATCTATTTATTTTTTAAACCCTATTAACAACCAATAAAATAACTCTCAGTCTGAACCTTTAACTAAGAAGAGAAAGACCAATATCAATTATTCATACCTTTTGCATCTAAGGTTGGGTCATATTAACTTAACCAGGATTCAGAGGCTAATCCATGATGGGCCTTTGGGCTCATTGAGATTGGAAAGTTGGCCTCAGTGTGAATCCTGCCTGATGGGAAAAATGACCAAAAGATCTTTTACACCAAAGGCGGATAGAGCCAAGGAGGTGTTGAGTCTTGTTCACACTGATGTGTGTGGTCCGTTGTCTACACCAGCAAGAGAAGGTTTTGAGTACTTCATCACGTTCACGGATGATTGTACGAGGTATGGTTACATTTACCTGATGAGACGCAAGTCTGACTCTTTTGACAAGTTCAAGGAGTTTAAGGCTGAAGTGGAGCGTCGGACAGGTAAATTAATCAAAACCTTACGATCGGATCGTGGTGGAGAGGACCTCCTAGGTGGATTCAAGGACTACATGGTACATCATGGGATAGTATCCCAACTCCCTAAGCCGAGAACACCCCAGCAGAACGGAGTAGTTGAGAGAAGGAACAGGACGTTGATGGAAATGGTCCGAAGCATGATGTCTCATGCTACTCTTCCAGTGTCATTTTGGGGATATGCCCTGGAGACAGTGGCATATATTCTGAACTTGGTGCCTTCCAAGTCAGTACCTAGGACTCCCTATGAGATGTGGACTGGGCGTAAAACAAGTCTGAATCATCTCAGGATTTGGGGATGTCCAGCTTATGTACTGATCAAGGGAGACATGTTGGAACCAAGATCAGAATTATGCTATTTTGTTGGGTATCCAAAAGGGACAAAAGGAGGTTACTTTTATCATCCTAAGGAGCAAAAGGTACTAGTCAGTACCAATGCTAGATACTTGGAAGATGATCAAAGTACTTCCACTAAAGGTTCAACGAGGTTGGAACTTGAGGAGAAGTTATCTACGAAATCAACTTCTTTTGACCCGATTGTGGAACAAGAAGAGGCACAGCCTCAAGAGCCTATGCAAATAGAGCCTCGTTGTAGTGGGAGAGTGTCTAGGGCTCCGGAAAGATGGACTGGAGAAGCTTTTGAGCTGGTCTCTGACCATCAGGAACAAGACCCCACTAGATATGAGGAGGCTATTGCTGATGCCGATGCAAATCTGTGGCATGAAGCAATGAAAGCCGAGATTGAGTCTATGTACCTCAATCAGGTTTGGGATCTTGTAGCTTCACCTGAAGGGATAAAACTCATTGGGTGTAAGTGGGTATACAAGAGAAAGAGAGGAGTGGATGGGAAGGTAGAAACCTTCAAAGCTAGGCTTGTGGCGAAAGGGTATACTCAGAAAGAGGGAATCGACTATGAAGAAATCTTTTCCCCGGTAGCCATACTTAAATCCATCCGTATCCTTCTTGCCATCGCATGTCATTATGACTATGAGATATGGCAAATGGATGTCAAGACGGCATTTTTAAATGGCCATCTTAGCGAAGACATCTATATGTCCCAACCGGAAGGCTTCATTGCTGAAGGCCAGGAACACATGGTTTGCAAACTTAAGAAGTCCATTTATGGACTTAAGCAGGCATCGAGAGCATGGAACATTCGTTTTGATGAGACTGTAAAGTCTTACGGTTTTATTCAAAACGAATATGAATCATGCGTGTACAGGAAACTTGAAGGCATTAATGTGGTTTTTCTTGTCCTGTATGTGGATGGCATTCTACTCATTGGAAATGATGTAGGGACATTGTCATCTACAAAGGTTTCGCTGTCTAGTCAATTCAGTATGAAGGACTTGGGAGAAGCCAGCTACATTCTCGGGATTTGATTTCCTAGAAATAGGAAGCAGAAAATATTAGGGTTATCCCAAGCGACATACATTGACAAGATGCTGGCCAAGTACGGCATGGACTCATGCAAGGGAGCTCTAATCCCTTGCAGACATGGGTTGTCATTTTCTTCGAAGGACTGTCCTAAGTCTCAAGAAGAAAAGGACAGAATGTGTAGGATTCCCTACGCTTCGGCTGTGGGAAGTCTCATGTACGCCATGCTGTGTACTAGGCCAGATATCTGCTTTGCCGTGGGCTTAGTTAACAAATATCAGTCAAACCCAGGGGAGGTTCATTGGTAAGTTGTAAAGCATATTCTCAAGTACCTCAAGGGAACGAGAGATTATATGCTGGTTTACAGGGCTGATGGTTTGGTTCCTACAGGATACACAGACTCAGACTTCCAGGCGGATAAGGATGAGAGAAAATCCACTAGTGGATATGCCTTCACCTTGTCTGGAGGAGCAATATCATGGAGGAGTATCAAGCAGTCTTGTAATGTTGACTCAACCGTAGAAGCTGAGTATGTGGCAGCTTCGGAGGCGTCCAAGGAAGCAATTTGGCTCCGGAAGTTCTTTTCAGAACATGGAGTGGTACCACATATGGACAGGCCGGTTGTGATGTATTGCGACAACCCTGGAGTAGTATCGCAATCTAAGGAACCTCGGAACCATAAGAAGGGGAAACACATCGAGAGGAAGAACTACCTGATATGGTATTTCATCCAGAGACGGGAAGTCGTGCTGGAGCATATTGCCTCAGAAAACAATCTAGCAGATCCATTCACCAAGCCTTTGGCCGAGAGAGTCTTCAAGAGACACTTAGACGCCATAGGGGTGGGCACCTATGGACTTACCTAGTCTTAGAGTGCAAGTGGGAGATTGTTGGATTGTATGCCCTCTTAGACTAGGTTTCTGATGTAAAATAGAATATTTTAATAAAAGAATTTATTTTCAGAAATTGTTTGTGAATTTACTTTTTATTTGTGCACGATTTTCGTTTAGAACATACCCATTGTGTTTAAATAAGTGATCCATGTGAATGGTGGTCTTTCACAGTAAGGTATGGATTACGGGTTATTTAACACATAACCATTTGTTCTTAACCTATTGATGAGACTGGGAATCTTATCATGTTTAGGTTATTATGTTATGAATTCCAAATGGGGAATGGCTTACCTTTAGCCAGTGAGTAGTCCACTCACTTCATAACATAAGTGTATTTCGAATACGTAGGACAGGACCTGTAGTAGTGATTTCTAAAAAGTACTATATGATAGAAACCCAGACTACTACCGCTACAGCGTGGACTAGTACTCTACGACTTGAGTATGAGTTGGTGATTTGACAAAGCTGGAAGCATATGCTTTGACATGCTATAGTTGAGGTTCTATCGTAGGGCCAATATACTTGCATGTTGGATATGTGTAACTAGTTAGTTAAAACAGACTTGTACAAGATAGTTTCTGCACTATATTGCCCCTTGTGGTTGTCCAAATAGTCTAAAATGTCTAAGGCCCCGGGAAACATGACTTGGATGTTTGCTTTAAGGTTGCTCCCTTGGAAAGCGGAAACACTCCAAGAAGTCGTGGATCATTGGACTAGAAGCCTAAGGATGGTAGATGTCATTTAGAGGGGTGTTGGTACACTTCTTCCTCTCTAAATGTACGGCGATGTGTAGAGGGGTATTTTAGTCATTTCACCTGTAGGTCGGAGACTTTGCTAACGCAGCATTGTCCTTGGGGTCAATATTTCCTTATGGTGATATTAGGAAATATTTAAAATGCAAAATACAGTTATTTTTATGGCAAGGGTATTTTGGTCATTTTAGTAGCCAAGGCGGTGTGTCTTTTGGTCCCCAGTATAGACCGTGAGTCCTAATTAAATACGAGCTAAAGAATTGATCTTAAATTAAATGGAATTTATTTTATTTAAGTAGCCTGATTTAATTATTGGGCTAGAATAAAATAAAGGTCCATGGAGAGAGAGAATTAATTAAATTAGTTTGGTGGGTTAATTAATTATTCAGGGTGTTGGCCCAGTTTGAATAATTAAAGATTAACCTGGGACTAAACTAATATATGCTTAATTAATTGGACTAGTTTTATTTGGGTTGGAAAAATTAATTATTTATTAATTGGGCCAATTATTTGGTTTTAGTTAGATTAATTAATTAAGCCCAAAAGGTTAAACTAAGAGTCCAATAGCCCAATCTAGTTTAACCTTGGGTTTTATTTATGTTAAACAGGAGAAAAGAAAACAACGTCGTTTTTCTAGTGCTTCCTCTCTGTGAAAAATACCAGACGTTTTTTCCTCTCCTTCTCCAGAAATTCTTTGTCCCTAGGTTATTTCACCAAAAACGATATTAGGCAGGCCATATACTGGAAGATCAAGAGCTAGGCGTTCATCTACATCCAAAGACGAAGTAGAAGGCTTGTAGGAATTGCACCAGAGGTTTCCACGAGCGTGCCTACCCCAGTTCCGCATATTGCAGTTCAACCGATTGTGAGAACAAGAAGAAGAGGTAAAAAGAAAATATTTTTTTTCCCTTTTTCCTTCTTCACGCAGGTGTGCTGCGTTTTGTTGCTCCTTGGCTGGTTTTTTAGCTATATTTAGCATGCTATTGTATCTTCAGTATATGCACATGAAATGCAAATAATTAAGACTTTAATTAAACGCATTTTTAGTCCACTATTTTACTCAAACCAATAGCCCCCACTACTGATTTGGAAAAGCCCGTTGGAAGCTTTCCTAGTGGACCAGTATCCAAATGCCTCAAGACTAACCTTGGGTTTGCCCAACAAGCTACCCTTAAGTTCATTAGTGGGTATCCAATAACAATTACATCATATGTAACTACCGGATTGTTGGGTGATTAACAACTTTTAATTTTAAATCCTTTTAGGCTACTCCAACTTTTCCTCTAAATTTCTTTATGCTTGAGTTTGCCCAATCAGGATAAAGAATTTAGTTAAATCCGACCTATTAATCAGGAATTTAATTCCAAAGGAATTTAATTCCATAACTTGAACATACCCGTTGTCAAGTTGGCTTGGGTTTGCCCAACAACCTGGTCTCGACAAAAGACTCTCGTTCTTACTATATTAACGGAAGGAATTAGATTTAATATTAATTGAGGGATTTCTTCATTTTAGTGATTTCAACAAATGACATGCATAATAATCAGTAAATCACAAAATTGATAATCATGGTAATAAAGCGATTACGTGGTACGGTTATAGACTTTACCCTAAATTAATTTCTTTGAGCCATAAAAGAAATTAATATAGTTAACCCTATGTGTTCATGCATGATTTAAGTAGAAGGTCTTACCTTCTCACCTTGTCTTGGTTTCTATCTCCAAAATAACATAATTCTACTCCTATATAACCTATGTAATCTAATTACATTATTTCCCAAAGAGAGAAAACCTCGAGTTATATTCGAGGAGAGTTAGATGAGAAGAGAACTACATATGAATTTGAGAGAAGGCAAGACACACAGGCCCTATTTCATACAAAACCAAAACTGTAAAATGCATGAACAGATGTAATTGGTTCTAGTCCATAACCATCCATCATGCCATTAATTATGTTTGAACAAAATAAACATACAACTTTTATTATTGCAAAATCACTATTTTGGAAAAATAAAGCAGATTCTAAAATAAATATTTTAGAAAAGTACATCAATTGTTTGTCTCAAAATTAAGTTTGAGAAATGTTATTGGGTCTCATCACGCAACGATAACGGTAGTCCCGGATGGAGAATTGCACTGTAGTTTGTTATTGAAGGGTTCATGTCAAGCCACTTGATTTCCTAGACTTTTGGGTGGTCATGATGTGTTGTTAGATACCGCTCATGATCTGGGAGTATGGGTTTATTAATTGATGAATTAATAAACCAATCCTGATTAGAATTAATAGGATTAATTCTAATTAATTATAGATTATTAATCTCATAGACGTTTGAATTAATTCATGTTCCCTACCAATTGACCGGGAAACCTAATAGGTCACATATAAAAAAGGAATATATACTCAAGATGTTATTTGATAACATAGTGGGGTTTATTGCGAGAAAGAGAAGTTGATGTGGCCAAATTATAATTAGTTATAAGTTATGGGCCAATTTGTAATTCTAAGAACTTGATAGGTTCCAATTGCAGTTGGAGAATTGCAATTGTTTGTTTGGAATTATCAGATGGTTTTGTTGTTGAGGTTTCTTGGTTGACCCAAGAGGCACACATGAAATAAAACAACATAAAACCAAAGGGCACACAAGAGGATAACACAAGGAGAACAACATATGATCCTTTGTTCTCTTCACTCTATCTCTTTTCGTGAGCTTCTTCAAGAAGAACACAACCCTTCTTTTTTCTCTGGTTTTGTTTAACAAGAAAAATCCCAGCCACCATTATTGGTTTCTGCTAGCATAGAAAATTTTAGTGCTTGAGTGTAATCCTCCGTGTGGATTTCTGTTAGAGATAACCACATACTGTGATTATAGTGGTTGGATATTCAACTCTCATGGTGATTCTTCAAGAGGATTGCTAGATCGCACCACAATTATCATACTTGAAGAAGGAAAGTTTTGTTTTCCACACAAACAAAGAAAGGAAAAAGCTGTTATCTTTGTTTCTTTATTTTCTATACGTATGTCTTGTTTTCCAAACATATGCGAATCTTAGGATGGTATCTCATTCTTGTTCTTCTGCTGCACTGTATATGATACGTGAGAGATACCCAACAAAAAGACCTTCAAACACCTTTAAAATCCAGTTGCAAAATCGGGCCAAACAGGACAAAAAATTCTACACCAAAACCATTTTAATTCCAAGTGTTCTTGAAGCTTCAATTCCAGAAATTTTTCCAGCTTGCCTTTTCAAGGTTAAGGCCGAAATTCTTCATCAAAACTCAGTGAAATTCGGACCTTGTACAGCCATGAACTGAAAATCTTAGCTTCCCCACCAACCTTGAATATTAGGACTCCATTATCATACCTCAAAAAGCTCCTATTATCACTCTATCCAAAACTTATTCAAACTTCAAACTAAATTCCAGATTTTATTCCATTAAAACACTCCTATAGCTAGTTGATAAAACCAGAAAATACACTACCATTATAAGATCATTTTTGGCCAACCTTAAGTCTGAACAACTCTTCATTCTTTGATTGAAACCTAGCTAATTCAGCCATACACCATTGAAGAACAAGAAACCTTCCAGTGCAAACTCCATTAACTAATCTTATACCTCAAACAACTCCACCTTTATCTCCATTGGAATTAAAAAAAAAAATCTGAAATCTTCTCTCTCATTCTTGATAACTGAAAACTCCTTCTACACCAAGCCATTCGACCATCATAATTCAAGCTACACTGGAAATTCATATTTCTCTCAAACTCTCTCAAAAAACACCAAGGACACCAAGAATACACATTTCACATCTTCAAGCCTAAACTAATCCTAAACATCTCCATTCACTCCCAAACACTCTAGATCATCAACATTCAACCTATAATATTAATTTATTCCCTTTATAACATTGAAACACACAAAGTTGAATATCCAAACGGATTAAACCAACCTTTTTTGTTGAAGATTCGAAGAACACTAAAAGGTAAATAAAGAACAATCTCCATGTTCTTCTTCTTCTATTCAATCTCTATTATCCTTCTCTACTCTCATTCGTGTCTTTCTCACACACACACACTCTCTCTCTCTCTCTCTCTCTCTCTCTCTCTCTCTCTCTCTCTCTCATAGTCGAAATGGTGATGATCAACCATGGGCTACTTTCGAACCACTAAAGGCCATCAAGCACTCGAGGATCTTCACTAACCAAGGAGAATCCTTCATCAAATGAGCATCAATCAAGTATTCCCCCCCCCCTTAATCTCCCTGTCTAATTCTCAGAATCGATACTCCTAAATGTTGATAGGATGATTGAATAAAATAGGGGTTGAGGATATGTATGTGGGTGAAGGGAATAGAGTTAGGACATGAGAGTTGGAATGAATGATTATGCCTTATAGATTTTGCTTTTGAATCACTATATGTTCATCATGATTAAAGAGATTGATGGATGTTTTGAAGCATGATAGATATTATTCCACCATTGGTGATTAGGCCTTCATGATATTATTTTTCAATTAAGCCATAGATGATATTACGCCTAGTAGAAGATCATCCATGTTGTAGTATATGTTAGTTGACGTCTATGTTCATAGAGAGATTAACATGCCATTTATTATGTGAGAATATGATCATAGATCTTCTCTAACAATAGAAAATTATGGTAAGAACTATTTTTATTAATTCTAGAATTATTTTTACTAACATTATTGTTATTAATTTAATTAGAACTATTATGCAATTTAAGCTATAAAATTCAAAAAAAAAACATTAGGTAGGAATAGAGTATTATTATTTTATTAGTTAAATAAATAAAATCTTTTATTAAAAATAAATAATAAAATATTAGAAGTAGTTAATATCAAATAACCATGTAGACCAGAGTAAAAATATTAGTTAGCCTTACTAAAACTTTTATCTATATACATGAATATTATTTATATTAAAATTTATTTATTATTTATTAATTAAAAATTAAGTATAATTCATTTATTATTAATTTTATTGGTTATTTATTATCTATCAATTATTAATTAAAAATTAAGTATAATTTATTATTTCTAATAATGCTATTTAAATATTACTAATTACCAATATTATTTTGGATTTATTATTCATTCTTTAACACTAATTTTATTTACTAGCAATATTACTCAATAGTTATTGTTTGAAACTATAACTTATGATTATTTATTTTATAACACCCATTTATTTTAACTTGTCAAGCTAGTTTTATTTCATAAAATACTTTATCAACTAGTATTAAAGTTTAAGACAGTATGGTCTTGGTTAGTTGTTGATGTAGCTAGTTGAACTATAAATTATTTATTTAAGGCAAATATGGTCTGGATATTATCTTATAGTTTGTGTTTACCCCAGGCAGGGTTAGGTTGATCTTGGAAGACTTTTGAACTTAAGGAGAGTAAAAAATCCGATAAGTTCCTGCATGAAACCATTTGAAGACCCAAGTTATTGGGGCAAGTCAAACATAATGTATATGAGTATTTGTACTGTAAAGGTAATTATGGACAATTTTCCTTTTTGATTCAGTCAAGCAAATCATTTAAAGCTAAACAAACAATTTCACACTAAACGCTAAGCTTTTCCTAAAACCTTAATTTTGGTAGGAGTTTTGGAAACCATAAATGCTATTTCCAAGTGAATCATTGTTTGACCTTTTTCCTCCCAAGTGGGACAAACAACGTTGAGTACGCAATAAGGGTAGACTACTAGGACTAGTTTTTGAAGGGCTAGGGTAAGTCTCTCTGTAGGTGCCCACCTTTGAGGGGTGAGTCCTTCCCGGATAGGATGCCAGTCCGGTAGGTCATACCAGTCCAAGCTAGCATGTTCAGTCAAGTGGACTGTGTGTTTTCAGAGTGGACAACCAGTATTTTTGGGTGTAAAGATGGAGGAGTATCTTTCCCAGTAGGCCGTACACCTACCTTGTATCAGTATACATAAAGTATGGCATTCTGATCGTTATATTGTCATGGTGACAAAAGTGTTGTGCCATGGCTTCCTCTTTTGGGTAGTTGTATTTATTGCACACATGTATGGTTTGGAAAGAAAAACACCACTCTTCGTTTGTGAAATTTATTTGAGGCTTGCCATCACTTTCTTTTATGAAACGTTCACAACTTGCATACATGAATTATTTTACCTGAAATACTCAAAGCACACACGGGCTTACTGAGATTTATGTCTCACCACATTTTATACCATATTTTCGGGTCGATCCTGCTGTGAAGTTTATTAGCTAGAGAATTGCCTATGTTTTGAAGACTCATTGTTATTTTTCCTATGTATTTTTTTTGAGAGACAGTAGTAGACATTTATTTTTGAGCTTGTTCATGTATTGCTTGGGTTGTAATAAGTTTTAATTTTGAATTATTTCTTTTGTTTATTTTCTATGTCCTAGTTAGAAAAACCACTTATCTTGTGGAGGGGGCGACATCCCCAGCCTTAATGGGGCATAGGTAGTGGGATGTTGCATAATGGATAATTATTTAGAAGAAAAATAAATTTTATTCTAAGAGTCCAATTAGAATTAATTAATTAGTCTTGGGTTTTAATCAGGCTTAGAAAAGATAATTAATTAATTAAGTGAATTGGGCTAGTATAAATTAATTAATTAGGCTGATATATGTTGACAAATATTAAGAGTCCAATTAGAATTAATTATTTAGCCTTGGGTATTTAATGAGGCCCAAAAAAGATAGTTAATTAATTAAGAGGATTGGGCTAGTCTTGGATTGGTTTTTGAGCACGGCACCTAGCCTATTAGGGTTTCATATTTTTGGCCATTAGGGCTTGAGAAAGTCCTAGGCTGGACAAATATAGTGACATGAGGAGGAAAAAATAATGACATTGTTCTTGTGAGTTCTTTTCTCTGGAGAGGGTGCCGCCACTTCTGGTTTTCTCTTCCATGTTCTTTTTCTTCTTTCTCTCTGGTAGAGTGATTTTATCCAAGAAAGGAGCTCTCACCAAGCTAACACCTAGAGCAAGGTAAAGTCATACTCCAGAAGATAAAGAGAAGAAGCTTGGAGATGCTTAATGCGTAGGAGTAGAAGATTGGTGAGAGTTCTAGTTGAATAGAAGGTGCCTCATTCTCCCTTTCCAAGGCAAGAGGTTCCAGTGCAACCTGGCCCTTGGTTGGTTAATCCGCAACCAATAAGAAAAAGTAAGTACTCTCTTCTAGATGTGGCTCGAAAAATTGAAAATTTTCCACTACGTTTTCTTTGATGTTTTCCATTTTCCGTTTTGATCCTTCAAAGCATTCCTCATTAGAAGTCATGGCATAATAGTCTTACCTTGATGCAATGTCCATTCCAGCAAATAACTAAGAACTCAATTTTATTTGTTTGACATGTACCCATGGCCTATACCTTACTATGAAGAACAACCTAACATATAGACCATTACTTGTTATACTTGGTCCTTTAAATGTGCAATAATATAAGAAACAAACTTAATTGAATAAATAAGTATTTTATTGCAATATGTCCATACAGAATACATAGTCTTTGAGGGCATACTTCCAACAGGAGGCTGATGATTAAGATCCTCCTTTGATCACTTTTATTTTAGCATTGTTCTTCTCTTTGCATTTTTATAAATTTTCTTAGGTTTTCTAATTTTTCTTTTGTTTTTCTTTTATGTTCATTTTCTTTTTCTAGTTTTATGTGTGTTTTGTTTATTTTGTTTTTGGTGTCTTATCGTTATTAGGAAATATGCTCTTTGGATGGAACTTAACTTTTTTGTGGAAATTCATAATTATGGAAAGCATTTCTTTTTCTTGTCTTCTTCCCTTCTTATTTTCTTAGTCCCTTGGTTAGGCATTCTTGTTATATTTTGGGCCATTGAGGACAATATCTAATTTAAGTATAGGGGATGAGTTCAATGTCTTCAAGTGCATTTTGAAACTTCTTGAATTTTGAAGCTGTTTGGGATAATTTTTTAAATTTTTGCAAAACATTAGCTTCGTTTACTTTTAAAGAGGTTATGATTTTTTTTTTTTAAAAAAAACTTTGGATAGGGATTTTTCATTCAATTGGTTGGATTTTATTAAACTAAACCTATGTAATGAGCCTCATATTGCTAAGTCTTGAAAATTTAAGTTGACCTTGGTTATGTTTTAGTATTTGAATTTTATTCCGTTCCTTAAGTTTGAGTATGGATGATATGATGAAATATGGGGAAAGTTGTTGATTAATTCTTGTTTCATGGTGTTTAAACTTGCTTTAAATTTGTATTGTGAAAAAGGATAGTGAGGTCTGGGAATGCAAAGAACATGTCCTCTAAAGAGAAAAAATGAGTGAAGAAAAAGATATTATTATCTATGAAAAAATAGAAAGAAGTTCTCTGTTGAAAATGGAGCAAATATGGAGAGAAGAAGCAAGTATTATTTAGTGCACTGTCTTGAGTCTATCCCAAAGGTGAAATTGAAGAAAAGAAAAGAAAGAAGAAGAAAAATGATAGCTATAAGGGGGCTAATACAGTGAATGAAAGAAAGCCATTCACCTGGAGTTATCAATTCCCTAAGTCTTCAAGAAAAAAGAGTGGAGTGTTTCTTTATTTTTCTATTTGAGGTTATGCAAATTTGATTCTATGATGCTTGAAGTTGGTTAAACGACTTGACTTGTATGATTTGTATTTTCTATATTGTTAGCTTAGAGGGTGGAATAATTTTCTTGTATTGAGCATGATCTTGTTTAACTTAACTTTGAGGGCCTTGGAGATATTTGGTTTAATACACGAGTTTGTAAATGTTTTCTTAAAGGGTTGAATGAATGATGAGTTTTTGTTCAAGGTTGAAGGAAATTTGTGGCTTTATTATGGATGGATATAGGCTGGACATAGGTTGAGATAGTTGTGTTATTTTGCCTTATCTTAAGTGTTTCCTTAAGGACAAGAAAAAGGCTTAAATTTGGAGGAATATGATAGAGCCTAAAATTACCATTATTTCCCTAATTATTTTAGGTTATTC
Organism: Voacanga thouarsii; assembly: GCA_026120185.1. Lineage (NCBI taxonomy): Eukaryota > Viridiplantae > Streptophyta > Magnoliopsida > Gentianales > Apocynaceae > Voacanga > Voacanga thouarsii. Next base: position 121,033 of record JANUWF010001049.1, on the reverse strand, counting down.
TGTGATACTTTTGATTCAATAATAGCCAATTCCTTTTCTATTTGATATCTTGCCCGTAGAAAGTGTTTGACTTTATGTAGAAAGTAATGAAATTGAAATTAAAATGGTAGATTTCCAGTAGAGCCCCAATGCCAGCCCTAAAAAGCTGAACCAGTGCTCGCCCTGCTCTAGAATTTTAGGGCAAAATAGGGAAAAATTGCGAGCAATTGTGGTTTCCCAGAGAATAATCGGCCCCGGCCCAGAAGAGGTGAACTAGCATTGGCCCTTGCCAGTCCAGAGGCAATTTTGAAGTTATTTTTCAAGCTGAATTGGGAATTTCCTAAGAAGTCTTTTAGTTTCCAACTTGTACTCTACCCAAAACTTCTAGAAAAAAGTTTCTTAGCAACCAAGAGGCCTATATAAACAAGAAGTGTTGATGGAAAACATAAGAATTCAAGGATCAAAGCTAAAATCATTCACTAAAAGAGGAATTCATCACTCAAGGGGCATTGTTTCAAGAATGTCTTCAAGGGAAGAAGAATATAGCTTGTCTATAAGTTCTTTCTAAAACTTTTGTTTTCTTTTTCCTTGAACAATGATGAGAGCAATATCTTTATTGTATTTGGATATTATTTTTGTGATGTTCAATTAGATGTCTTTTGTTCAATTAATTATTATTCTTGTTATTTAATTACTTATTTTTAGTGATGAATTGATGAGATTAGACCATTCTTCTAATTAACTTGAGAAATAGGTAAGAAGAGAGTTTTAATTACTTAATTCTAGTTTTATTTTCTTAATTAACTCAAGAGAGAGGTTAAGTTAAGAATATCCTAATCGAAGCCTATTGATTTCATCTAGAGATAGAGTAATTAACGAATTTCATGCATTCATCACCTAGAGATATGGATAATTATTAAGGACTTGTGCACTATGCATCTTATAGTGGTTTTAGTAAGATAAAGATGTCCATTAAATTAACTAAGAAATAGTGAAACCATAACTCGAGAGAATTAGATTACCTTATTCCTTCATGATGCCAAGATAATAATTAATTGTGATATTTGCTAAATGATTTATTGTCTTGTCTTTAAAGAAATCTATCTAATTACATATTTTTCTCTCCTAGAATTGTTTATATTTTTATCTTTATTTTTACCTTTATTCTTTATCATTTTAATTGGCCGATTAAATTGTGAATGAGAAGTAACTACTTGTAGTTATTCCTTGAGGATCGATATTTGTTAATTCCCTATACTATGCTTAATGATGAGTATACTTGCTCGACGTGTGAATTGGGGATTAATATTTTAATTAAAACTTGACTGGGAATAGACTTAAAATTGCATGATTTTTATAACACAAATCTAACGCATCACTTCTCCCTCCTTTTTTTGGTGTTTCTTTGAGCTCCCTAAAGGTTGTTAGAGGAACCCTAAATCTAAAAAAAATCTCCAAGGTCTCCAAGGTAATTGTTTCAAAGATATAGATAGGTTTATATAGCCTAGTTTTTGGTGCATCTCAAAAACATGCCGAATCTTTGTTTTAGTAGCTTATGGGTGGCCCAGGGAGGTGGAACTTCCGTAGGCCGCCTTTTTTTTGGAACAAGGGGTGGCCAAGATTCCATGTCCCTGGGCCACCTATGTTAAACAAATCTTGTTGTTTGTTTTCTTCCTAGGCAGCCTAGAGAGGATAATCTTCCTTAGGCCGCCTTGGTCATTCTCATTTGTCGTTAAAGATTGTTCCTTGGTGGCCTAGGGAAATAGAAATTCCCTAGGCTGAAACATCCCGCCCAGAAAATTGGAGGTTTCTAATATCTTTGTAATCTTTTGAGAATTTTCTTGAATTTTATAAAGCTATTTTCTTTCAAAGTCATTATTTGTGAAATGAATATTTTGTGCAAAATATATTTGATAAAATAGATATATACTATATTTTGTATTATATTTTATATTCAATTTAATAAGAAATATTATATTTTATCTTGTAAGAAATAATCAATTATATATATATATATTATATTTGATAAAGCAATCTTATATATATATATATATATATATATTATAATAGGAAGAAAAGTTTAAGTTTGCTACAGAATATATTTTATAATTGGATAAGAATTTCAATTTATCTTCATAATCTTTATGTTAATTATGTCGGGACCACACCATTGATAAATATAGTGGAGGTGTTCATGTGGACCCACAACTTTTAATAAAGTAAAATTATCTTAATATTACCATATTTATTTTATTAATATTCTATTTATTTCCATAAATACCTATTATGTTCTAAAAGCTTCTATATGCTTCTTGATTTTCTAAAAGCCTCCATAAGCTTCTAAAGAATTCTAGATTGGGATGGGTCATCACTTTCTAAAAGCTTCCATAACCTTCCACCATTTTCCATTACCTTCTAAGAAGTTCTAATACATTCTAAAAGGTTGACACATTTACTTTCTACATTAAGCTTGTAGTATAAGCTTCTTAGGCCTACTATAAATGTAGGAGATAGGGAGTCACGAAATTGAGAAGAGAAAGGGAAAGAAAAGAAGAAAAAATGAAGAAAGGAAAGAGAGAAAAAAGAAAGGAAAACTAGGAAGGAAGCAAGAGGGAGGAGAAGGTTTTACAAAATACCGTTTTGCAAGTGATTTTTTGAAATATATGAAAATGAGCATTTTATGAATATGATTATTGTATGTCCCACTGAATTCATTCTCATTGTGAAATATGTTTTGTTTATGTTTGTAGAACTAATGTTCCTATGGTATTAATGTCAGTTGGACTAATGTTCCTTTCGGATGTGATTGTGACGTGAATCTAAAAGATACTGGGATATTAATCTCCATATGAAGAAAATGTTTTTTATGTGTGAAGTATGAGATCTCTTGTGTTGTTTATAATTTGTTTTGGTGAAAATGTAATGAAATCCTATTTTATGAAACCACGAGCACACATAGGACTTTCTGAGTGTTTGTGCACTCATACATTTTTCTATATATTTTAGGCTTTAATGTATAGATTAATGGTCAGAATGCGTAACAGAAGTATGATGTTGAAGAAACTATTATTAGTTTATTTTTTGAAGAAATTGTACATACTTAGATTGTACTTTCAAAGTTATGATCAGTGAATTACATATTCATTTAAGGTTTTAGAATGATTCTGCTATGTTAAGTTTGTTAACTGTTATAAAGACCCCGTGTATGGAAGATTAGACGGGGCGACATCCCACGAAGACAAGGCCCCGGCTAATATGTCTCTATAAAGCAGCACTTTTCTTCATATTTTTTTCCTCCAGGTTTATGTATCTAGGTATAAGTTTCACATATATACAACTATAAACATCATGGTACAAATGTTAGCTCTTAGAGAGCATTTTCTTATCTTCATAAGGATACAAACAAGACTTAAATCTTGGCTCTCCTTCATTTCTTCTCTTTCCTCTTCTCTCCTTATTCTTTGCTCTGGTTTCTCTCTGTCTCTCTTAGTTTTCCTTTTCTTCTTCCTTTTTCTTGTTCTTTCTTTTCCTTCCAGTTTCCTCTTCTCTTTTCTCTTTCTTCTTTTCTCTCCTTCCTCCCTCTCCTAAGTTTCGACCCTATCTCTTTCTCTTTTGCTTCTTTTTTTAATTTTCCAAACCTTGTATTCTCTCCTTACTTTTTCTATTTAGAGGTGGTTTGGAAGCTTGTGTTAGAAGCTAAGAAAGATGACTCTTCATGTGACTAAGCATCTCTAGAATATAATAGAAGATGATTCATCAATTCTAGAAATCTTTTCAAGATTATGGAGGCATGTAGAGCTTTATGGAAGCTTATAGAAGCTTTTAGAACATTGTAAAAGTTTTTAGAACATAATAGATATTCTTGAAAATAAATAGAATATTAATAAAATAACTATAATAATATTAAGATAATTTAACTTTATTAAAAGTTGTGGGTTCATATGAACACCTCAACTAACTTTATTAAAGGTGTGGTCCCTACATAATTAATAGAAAGGTTAAGAAGACAAATTATAATTCTCTTCCTATTATAAAATATGATATATAAAATGTAATATTGCTTTATCAAATATTATATATATATATAATATTATTTTTTACTAGATAAAATATATTATGTATAAAATATAATATTTCTTATTAAATCAAATATAAAATACAATACAAAATATAATATATATTTTGCATAAAATATTCCCTTAAAAAATAATGACTTTGAAAGAAATAATCTATTATATACATCTACATTATATTTGATAAAGCAATATTACATTTTATATATCATATTTTATAATAGGAAGAGAATTTCAATTTGTCTTCTTAACCTTTATATTAATTATATGGGGACCACACCTTTGATAAAGTTAGTTGAAGTGTTCATGTGGACCCACAAATTTTAATAAAGTAAAATTATCTTAATATTATCATATTTATTTTACTAATATTCTATTTATTTTCATAAATATCAATTATGTTGTAAAAACTTCTATAATATTCTAAAAGCTTTTATAAGCTTCCATAATGCTCTACAAGCCTCTATAATCTTCTAAAGGTTTCTTGAATTGATGATTCATCTTCTATTATGTTCTAGAGATGCTTAGTCACATGATGAGTCATCTTCTCTAGCTTCTAACACAAGCTTCCATAACACCTATAAATTGAAGAAGTAAGGAGAGAATACAAGGTTGGGAGAATTAAAGAAAGAAGAAAGAGAGAGAGAGAGAGAGGGATGAAGCTTAGGAGAGAAAGGAAGGAGAGAAAAGAAGAAAGAAAAGATAGAAGAGGAAACCGGAAGGAAATGAAAGAACAAGAGAAAGGAAGAAGAAATGGAAATCCGGGAGAGAATGAGAGAAACCGGCAGCAAGGAACAATGAGAGAAGAGGAAAGAGAAGGAAAGAAGGAGAGCCAAGATTTAAGTCTTGTTTGTGTCCTTACGAAGGTAAGAAAATGCTCTCGAAGAGCTAACAATTGTAGCTTGATGTTTAAAGTTGTATATATGTGAAACTTATACCAAGAAACATGAACTTGGTGGAAGAAAACGTGAAGAAATATGCTGCTTTATAGAGACATGTTAGCCAACTGGTTTGGTGTTAATTTGAGAATGATTTTGAGTTCATTTACTATGTTTTGGAGTGATGATGTGCTGGAAACTTGGAAAGAAAAATGATAGGAAAAATAAGGAAACAAGGAAAGCTATTTAGTAACAATGACTAATCTACATGTGTTTCTTGGAAAAATTCAACTGAAAATCTGAGTAAGGGTGGCTGAAAATGCTGTGTAATTAATGTTAACCATGTTTTGGAATGATTAGAATGGATTTAGAATGCATTATGTGAGTGTGGATGGCTAAGAAATCATGAATAACAAGAATAGTGAAAGCTGCCAACAATTTACTGGTCTGGTGAGCTTGAAAGATTTGTTTGGTTGGGATGATAGAGAAGTGCTGGAGAGAAAGACAAGTTAGAACACTAATTTTTAGATGTTAAATGAGCTATGAAAAGACTTAGAAGTGGTACGTTGTGTTGAAGAAAGCATGGAAAAGAATTAAGGAGATTTGAGCATAAGCAAGCCTGTTTTGGTTCACTGAAATGCAGCAAATTTACCGAATAAAATCTACAAAATGGGAAGAGATATTAATGCTCCATAACCTGGAATTTATATATAAATGTTCTAGGAACATTTTGCCACCAATTTGACATGATTAGGACTTCTGAGTAGAAAGTTCCGGAGAAGATACCAAAGAGTGCCAAAACTGTGACGAGATTAAAATTCTGAGAATTTGTAATCAAATTGAACGAAATTGAAGGGAGAAATGGCATTCTATGAATTATAAATTATAAAGGAATGTTCTAGGGACATTTTTAAGCTGGTTGGACATCATTTGGACTTGTAGATTGAAAGTTATGACAAAAATAAATGAAGTATGCCATGGCGGAAAATTGCAGAATTCTGTTCAACGAAAATAGATTCATGTGGTACTTTCATATGTATTAATTGATGGAAAAATAATTGAGAAAACATTTGAAAGCCTTGTATACTTGTTTGAGAAAAGAAATAAAGGAATGGATAAACTAGCCTTTAATTGTTTAAAGCATTTGTTTCATATTTCTAGTATGAAACGGAGAAATAGAAATTAGATAATTTTCCTTAGTTATGCATATTTAGTGTAACACCCCACTACCAAGGCCTATCAGGGCTGAGGATGTCACCGTCCAAAAGACAATGGATCTTTATAACTAGTTCACACAGAAGAAAATAAAAGCAACACCTTAAAATTGAACTTATTACAACCCAAAAATACAGGAACAAATCCAAAATAAATTGATTATTACTATCTCTCAAAACAACATATAAAATAAATAACATAAAGACTTCAAAGAAAGCAACAATTCTAGCTACTCATCTCCATAGCAGGATCGACCTGAAAACATGACATAAAAGGTGCTGAGATAAAAATCTCAGTAAGCCCGTGTGTGCTTTGAATGTTTCAGGAAAAATAGTTCATGTATGCAAGTTAGAAAATTTTCATGAAGGAAAGTGCTGGCAAGTATAAAATAATATTAAAAATAAAGAGTGGTGTTTTTCTTTTCAAACCATACATGTGCATAATAAATACAACCACTCAAATAGGTAGCCATGGGTTACTACACGTTGGGCCGCATGGCTATATATTGGTCAGAATCCACACTTTGTGAAGACTGACAAAAAGTAGGTGTACGGCCTACCGGGTAAGATACTCCTCATTCTCTACACCCAAACTTATATGTTGTCCACTCCAGAAACACACAATCCACATGACTGAAACTTGCTAGGTCGGACCAGCATGACCTATTGGACTGGCATTCTATTTGGGAAGGACTCACCCTTCATAGGTGGCCACCTAGTAAGAGACTTACTTTAACCCTTCAAAGACTAGTCCTAGTAGTCTACACTTATTAAGTACTCAACGATGATTGTCCCACTTGGGAAAACTTATAATACATTGCTTTATTTGAAAATAGCAATTAAGGGTTTCTAAGATTCGTGTCAAAGTTGATTTTTAGAAAGAGATTAGTGTTTGTGCAAAACTGCTTGTTTGATTTTCAAATGATTTGTTTGACTTAAACAAGAAAGGAAACAGTCCTTAATTGCCTTTACAAAATGAGTGTCCATACACATTGGGTTTGGCTTGCCATAGAAATCTTTTGTCTTCAAATAGGTTTATGCAGAGGCTTACCTAATCCTTTACTTAAGCAAATTAAAAAATCTTCTGAAGCTGACCTAACTCCGCCTGGGGTAAACACAAGCTATAAGGTTATACTCAAGCTATATTCGCTTATATAAATAACCCTAGTTCAACTTATTACAATCATGACCCTAATGTCCTAATCTTTAAGGCTAGATGATAAAGGATTTTATAAAATAAGACTAGCTTTATAAGATAAAATAACTAGGGGTTGTAAAATAATTAATAATAAGTTATAGGTTCAAATAATAAATCTTGAGTGTTGTTATTAATAAATAAACTAGGGTTTAATTGTTGAAGAATCCTAAGTTCTAGATGATATTAATAAATGGTCATTCTTAAATAGTATTTTTGAAATAAATATTAAATTATTAATAATCGCTTAATTGATACATAGTAAATAATTAATAATAAAAAAATTTTATAAAGTTTTGATTAATAGATAACAAATAAATATAAATGATATTTATGAATATATGGTTTACAAGGTCATTAATATTTTACTTATTTGTATAAAAGGTTTCATATATATATATATATATATATATATATATATATTGTTTTTAATAAAAGATATCATTTATTTGACTAGTAAAATATCACTATTTTATTGAGTATTCTAATTTCAAAACTTTCTAAGATTTGGGAGAAAAACATAGTAATAATTTTAATTGGGGTAATAAAATTTGCTAATCAAAATAGCCTAGGATCAATAAGGTCATGATCATAAATTTCCTATTGCTAACAAGATTCATGAGAATATACTCCAACATCAATCAACTAACTATTCTATTCATGAACAAAGGCTTAAATCCATACCTACTATCACATGACCAAATCCCTACTAAGCATAATCATACTCACGGCTTCAATAAAAATAAGAACATAATATTCTATTCACCAAAGGTGACATAACATTCTAGCATGTTTAAACATTCATAATTTCTTAAGACACGATGAACATGCATCGATCCACAAGGAAATTCATAAAGCTTAACCATGATCAATCATTCTCATTCTCCAATGTCAACTCCTTCATACATATGCATATACTCAATCCCCTATTCATATTCTATCCTTCCTATCAACAACCAAGAGACATGAATCCAGAATTCAAAAGAAAGGTTAAAGAGAAATACTTGGTTGATGACTATCTCGATGAAGATTTAAGAAGATCCACACGCTTGAGAGTCTTGAATTGTCCAAGAGAGGAGAAAGAAAACGGTCATGGTTGTAGCAACCATTTTGGCTGAGAGAGAGAGAGAGAGAGAGAGAGAGAGAGAGAGAGAGAGAGAGAGAGCATTAGTATGATATGTTAAAGATTAAAGGGAAGAAGATGAACAAAAGTTGTTCTTGGTTACCTTGATGACTTTCTTGAGACTTCAAGGAAAATTCTGGTTTTGATCCGATTGTCATTTTTGTTTTCGATATTTAATGTTATTAAATCCAGAAATGGACTCTAGGGAGTACGTATGCATGTTTCGGAGTTTTTTTGGAGGGATTGGAGGTGTTTAGAGTGGTCTTTGGCTTGAAGAAAGGTAGTGTGTGTTGTTGTTGTTCTTGCGGAAAATTGAAAGGATTAGACAGAAAATGCTGGACGAATTTCTAAAGGGGCTGGCCGAATGATTGAGGGAGTTCGGGGATTTTGATTTTTAGATTAGAGAGGAGAGAAAATTTTGGTTGTTTGAAATTCAAATGGAGAAATTTAAGGAGTGTTTTAAGGTAAAAGATATGGTAATGGTGTTTGATTGATGGAGGTTTCTTAGAGCTGCAAATGGCCGGCTGGTTTGTTGTGTCTTGCTGAATTGAATGAGGGTTGAGGAAGCTATAAGGCTGGCCAAATTTCTAAGTTCAATGGTGGGAGAATTTATGGTTATGAAGCTTAATCCAAGGGTGTTTTCATGGAATAAATGCTGGAAATTTTAGAATACAAATGGAAGATTGATTGGAGTGATTGTAGGAGAAATTTGAGGAGTGGCTATGGAGTCTAGTTGTGCAAGGTCAGTGGAGGAGGTAATGGAGTTTAGTTAATGGCTGAACAATGGTTAACTTATAGAGATTTTGAGGAGGTTTTCGGCCAAGGCTTGAAAGGAACAAGGCTGGAATTTTTTTCTGGTTATGTTTCGAATTGGTTGCTGGAATTTGCTATGCAATTTTCTGCAATGTTCCTACCGATTTGCAGAGGGTTTTGAGAGGTGTTTGAGAGTCCTTTAAGGCTGGTTTCCAACCTTCTATATAGAAGAAAAGCATAGGTAATTTACTGGTTTGAAGGCAGAAGAAACAACTTTGATCTCGGCCTGCTATGCTGCGAAACTTCCCAGAATTTTCTTCTGGTTTGTGAAGTTTTGTGCAATCCGGTTTCTGCACAAGAATTTCTGTCTTCAAGTTGAATAAATTGGCCATTTTCCTGGAAGCAATTGAGTAAGAAAGATTGTTGAGATATTCAAAGGTTGGACTGCTCAAGAATCTTGAAAATTTTCAGATTTCTTCCATAGAGAAGATAAACACTATGGAGTGGAGTTTGAAGGCTCAACCACGGAGATTAATTTCTCTTGGGAACCTTCCTTAACTCCTTCCATATTTTCAGTCAAATCTCCAACCTCTGAGAATCATTTTCGAAATTCAAAGACCAAAAATCCTTGCTGAATTTTCTGGAATTAAAAACATGGATTTGGATAAATTTTGAACAAGCTTAATTGGTGAAGAGGTTAGGACAAGCTTGAGTTAATGGAAGGACAAGAATTCTTTTTAGGATATAAGGATAGGATTAGGACATTCCCTTCACATCCCCCCTAGGACAAGACACCTATTTTATTTATTTATTTTTTTTATGGAATACAAGAAAAGAAAATCCAACCTTAATTAAAATAATCATGATAAAACTTAAATGATGGGATTTGAATTCATGACCTTAGAGATTAATTCCAAAACTCTAACCACTAAACCACAACAACTCTTGTTCTTATTTCCTTACCCAAATATTCTTCTTATTTAATCCTTAAGCTATCTTCCTATTTTGACCTCAAGCAAAATTACCATTTTACCCTTCTTATTCAATAAGCATAACTAAGAATTTTAGCCTATAAATCATAATTCTAAAGCACATAAAATTATTAAAATATATATATATATATATATATATTCATGCAAAATAATATGATATGCATCCCAACACCCTTACTCTAGGGTTGGCTTTAGGTGGGGTTTCACATCCTCCCCTCCTTAGGAGAATTTCATCCCGAAATTCAAATATACCTCTATCTCAGATCGGGATACTTTTGCTTTACCCATTCTTCTGTTTCCCATGTGGCATCTCGCGTGCCATGATGCTCGCACTGCACCATTACCATCGGAATTTGCTTGTTCCGGAGAGTCTTGATACTTCGGTCCAATATCCTTACGTGTTTCTTCACATAGCTTAGGTCGGGTTGCAACACTAACGGCTCATCGTTCAAAATATGTCCGGGATTGGCATTGTACTTCATCAGCTACGACACATGAAACATGTCGTGAATTCCCCTTAATCTATTCGGCAAATCCAATCGATACGCCACCAGCCCTGTAATACCCCGCCCAAAACCACCTTTGACTATGGGGAAAAAAGCCATGCATTGCATAGCATTTCACATTTCATATGCTATCTTAAAATTATTCTTGCATGGGTGCATGTGATATTCAAAGTTGCTCTTGCATTTGATTTATTTGGTGAGAAATAATTGTGTTGTTGCATTATTTGCAAGTTGTATAAGAGAAGTTTAGTAGAGGAGAATTTGGATGGAAAGAATTTGTTAGAGAAATATTAACATTGGAGTTGATTTGGAATAGCGGTTAGGTTGGGGATTATCCTTTAGTGATCCGAGTTCGAATCTTACCTCTTACGAATCTTAGTTTTTCTTTTTGAAAATTCTTTTTCCTAGACTCCTCCATGTTATGGCCGAAAAGACCCTAGCCATCATAGTGAATTTTTAGCGCCATTTTTCTAAGGAAATAAGTCTCTATATTTATCTCCTAAATTCAAGGATTTTTTATGTGAATAAAGTTTACTTTTATTTTCAGCTTTTGTTCTGTTTGATTTTCAAAAAACCCTAGCTGAATAATTAAATTCCAACTTGATTTTAACTTACTAGATTCTTGTAATGGATAGTTGGAATTAAAGTGTTATCTTTCTACTTGGATATCTTGTTGATTTTGAACCTAGAACCCTAGCTAAAAATCTGGAAAAATTTTACAGCTAGGTGCTGCCACTTTTGAAGGAGTTTTAGCTCAACTCAAACTCTTCCAATACTAAGAAATCTTATCTTAAATCCTTTAGCAAATAAGATTTTATTTCAATCCTACTTCAACTAGGTTTTTGCTCCCCTCTCCAGCAGAATTTCGGCAGCCTTGTACAAGCACAAGTTGTCCGAAATTCCTGCACTCCTAGGTGCAGTCCAACTCTTCAAACCTTAGCTCAAAACACCTAGAACACTCCTCATCAATTCAGATTACCTTAGCCACACAAAAACCAAATTTTACTTAAGAAAATTCCAGAATTTTGGCCAGCTTATGAACAAAAAATTCAGCCATCTTTGTACAGGAAATTTCGGCCAGCTTTACACTCCAAATCAAACAAAAATTATGCACACCAAAACATACCAAAACCCTCAGCTGATTAAGCCAATTTTCAGCACCTAAAACCCTCACCTTTTCTCTGTGAATTGTGACAGAACAATAACTAAAACAGTCCAGAATTTCTCCCCTTTGGTTCAGTGATTTTCGCACAGCACTTACGCCATTCTTGCACAGAATTTTAGTTGTCCAAACCTACTTAAACTCTTCCTTGTTTTGGCTAAAAACTCTGAACACACACAGCCCTTCTCCTGAGCAATATTTCGGCCAGCATAGGAGAACAAGTCCAGAATAGTTTCCCCTCACAAACCCTCCCAAATTCGGCACCAACAAGGTGCACAACAAGCTGCACTTCTCGCCCTTGCTGTCCAAGAGATCTAAAGCCATTATGAGTCTTTCTTAGCACCACCATCTAACCCTAAACCAATCTTCTCTAACCCTAAATCACAATAGCCGACTACTCTCTCCATTTTACACGAAAATTTCAGTAGGAATCTCTCTGCAATTTTCGAAAATCACAAGAACAATTCCTAGCAAGAAACTGATCATGTTCCAAGGTAAGCAAAAACCATCCTAACCTCTTGATTCCTTCCTTCCATTAGTTCTTCTCTTTTCCTTCCCTTGAATCACGCCACCTAAAGGCTGATTTCATCCTTTTTAGCTACTCTCGGCCAAAAAGAAGGAAAGAAGGCAGCTTTTCTCTTCTTCTCAAACGAACTCGGGACGATCACCATAGAAGCATCGAGATCTTGTTAACCCGGTTGTTGCAAGGTAAGGGAATCCTACCCTTGATGTCGGAACTAAGGTTTAATATGATTGATGATGTCTATTAGCATGATGAATGGGTATTTTGAGGCAAGTAATTAATTAAGCATATTCGATAGATAGCAATGCTATATTTTACTGTGGTAATAATGGATATGAGCTGTGATGGTCAAGTTGAGACCTTTTTTGATATAATATTCATGTCTTTGATGGATATATGGTCATAGTGTATGAACTTTGAGGATTGGATAATTTATTTGGAGTTAGATAATGGATTGTGAATTGTTATAGGAATAAATGAGTTTAGAGTATGTTTGAATCGATTGAGACACTGATCATGACATTATATGATTTTAGATCAGGAGGACTTTTGAAGGAAGAAAGTTGTAATTTTATCTTGTTTGTCTAATGCATATCAAGTAAGTCCTTGCATACACTCATTTGTTAAATGTTGTGATGGCAAGTCTATGTTGTAACGCTTTGTGAAGATATTTTTAAACTATATTTACTTAGGTTGTAAACATGAATATTTATTCTTTAAACGGTTTTGTCAAACTAATGATTTTATCAAGAAAACTATTCTTTCTTCTAAATTTTTAGAAAACTCTTTTAAAGAAAACCACGTAGTACAAAGCCAAGGTATGGAAATTTTGAATCAGGAATTGACGGATTTGTTCGTTGAGTACTTAATAGGGGTATGCTAACAAAACTAGTTTTGGAGGGCTAGAGTAAGTCTTTTGGCAGGAGTCCACTTCCAGAAGATGAGCTCTGCTTGAAAAGGCGACAGTATTGGTTGGTCTGGCTGGTCCGAGCTAGCATTTGTACCTAATAAGGTATTATTTATTTTTCCGGCATAGACATCAGGACGGTTTTGTTGAGTGTAGAGAATGAGGAGTATTTGTTTGTTGATTCGAGTGGAGGATTTGATTTGTCTAAAGTATGATTATGTGAAAATTCCACTCCTTGCAAAAGGGAAATTATTTATGACTTGCCAAATATTTCTGCATATATTTTTCTCTATGCATACACGAATTGTTTAAAATACCATGTGCACAGACATGACTTACTGAGATTTAATGTTCCACTATTTTATATCATGTTTTCAGGAGATAGACTATGTTGAGCAAGCGAGGCATGTGATAGTTGAAGCTTTTGCTTTTTTTTCCATTTTGGTTCTAGGAGATAATTATTGTTTAAGCTTCTAAATGATATTTGTTTTATTTCGTATTGCTCCATTTTGAGCCTGATGTAATAAGAGTTTTCTATATTTATCTATGTTTAATTCTTTTAGGGTTTGCCTTTATATTTTATACCTCGTTTTAAAGACCCCTTGTCCTCCGGGACGGGGTGACATTCCCGCCCTTTTAGGGTACGCAGTAGTGGGGTGTTACAAGTGGTATCAGAGACTAGGTTTAGGCAATTATTTGACTTACTGGGTTTTATTTTCTTATGTATTTTGACCTGCTGCTTTTTTTTGTTTTGTTTATAGGATGGTCAAAAGAGTTATATCGGCTGTCAGAGACTGGCCCACTAGCTGCGGGAATCCACCCGCCCCACTACCCGTAGCTGATCCACCCTCGTCTGATTCAGAAAGGGAACATGAGCCGCATGTGCTAGACGACCCGGTGGATGAGGCAGAGATGGAGGTTGAAGGAAGCCTAGGAGAGTATGAGGGGGATTTTGAGAGGGAGGTAGTCGAGCTTGTTAGTAAGGGTGAGGAAGATGAGGAGATGGTTGAGTTGAGTGAGGAGGAGGTAGATAAGCTTGGGAACGAGGAAGATGATGAGAATGAAGGAGTGATGGTTGGGATAGAGGAAGAAGGTGATGGAGGTTCCCCGGACCCCGCAGATAGGAGAAGTTGATAGGACTCTTGCTTGCTATGACCCTAGGGAGCCCAGTGGTGAGGGACATAGGCCGAGGGCTGGAGATGCCTCGGGAGAGAGGGAACTTAGGCAGTCAGCTGTAAGAGTGGTAAATAAGGGAAAGAGGAAGCTAGAAGAGGGTCCTAAGGGGTGTGGACTCCGATATGGACTGGGAATTGATGCCAAGTTGAGGAGAGAGGGGTTGCTTGATCCATCTGACTCGGAGAATGAGGGGCCTGCGCTTAAGGGTGCGGTTAGATTAGCATTGGATGAGCTTTATGAGATGGCCATGAGGGCCAAGAGGGGCCGTGAGTATTAGTCAGGGTAGTCAAGTGAGAGTGTTGGTTTTGTGAGAGACTACATAGGGAGACCCGATAGCTCCATGGGGTGGCTTGTGGAACTAGTCTCTGACGACTCTGATGCCTCTGTTGAAACTAGAGAGAGTCGAGTATAGAAGACCCGCAGTATTTACTTTTCTTCCCTTGGGAATTGCATTTCGTTGTTTGTTTATTCCTTTCAAAGAAGCATGTTACTTGTAGGACTTGATTATTTTATTAAATAAAAGGGTATCGCATGTGATGACCCCTTATTTTCAAAAGCATGGTTTATATGAAAAGCATGAGTTTCATTTATTACTTGATTTTTCCCTACACAACATCGTCAAAGTCTCTTTTAAAATGAGTAGATGATATAGCTGTTAACTGATCATCCACCTGAGCATACTATTTTCCTCTTGGTAACTATCTGACTTTGAGTGAATATGATCAAAGATGGCACCAAGATGTAGAACAGTCGTACATAGCAGAACTGTGCAGGAAAGTGCATCCTCCACTCCAAAATTTGAGCAGATGCACCGTTCCACACACGACGTGGAAGACCACTTGCCACGAGAACAGGAGTTAGCTTCGGAGAGATCACGAGATGTGACCATGGATTAGGCTTTTGAGAAGATGGCCTCAATCTTGCAGAACCTAACAGAGACAATGGATAAGGTGGCCAGGAAACCACCGCGGGGAGAGGATAAGGCCCTGGAGCGTTTCCTGAAGTTCTAACCTCCTACATTCTAAGAGGAGGTGGAGCAGGATGAGAAGGCCGACCAGTGGATTGAACAGATGGAGGATATTTTTGCTACCTTGCAGTACTCAAAAGAGAGGATGGTGAAGTTTGCTGCATTTCGACTGAGGGGACCGTCTCGGGTATGGTGGTAGCGAGTACAGAGTGATTGGGATAGAGAGGAGCAGGAATGGACATGGGACGACTTTTTGGAAGCTTTTTGTGCTGAGTACATTCCTCGATGGGTAGCTGAGAAGAGGGAGGATAAGTTCCAAACCCTCAAGTAGGGAGGCATGTCCTTTGCTCAGTATGCGGCCCGGTTCATGTAGTTGTCCAAGTACTGCAAGTGCTTGGTCGACACGGAGCAGAAGCACACCTGGCAGGCATTGGCTCCATCACCGCCCACGTCATACACCGCCGCTGTGGACGCAGCATCCCAGATGGAGAATGATGATCGGTATTGGCCAGTGAACAGACCTTTCCAAGCGAATCATCCACCAATGAGGCCTTTGAGTAACAAGCAAATTGTGGGCTCTAGGCTATAGGGAAATCAGGGTAAGCAGCCTCAAGTGCTTATGGCTGGACCGATGCAAGGTAACTTGAATTGCAGACTCTATGGAAAGCGGGGCCATACCGAGAGGAATTGTTGGTGCAACGGGAGTGCAAGGAGGTGCTTCAATTGTGGAGACCTAGGTCATCTAAGGAATGCATGTCCTAAACCTTTAAGGATTGTGTGAAACCCCAGTCAAAACCAACCTTAGAGTAAGGGGGTTGGGATTCATAACATACTTTATTGCATGATTAAATATATTTTTATTTGATTTTATGTGCCTTGGATTTAAGTTTTAATGTATTGGAGGCTTGTTGGTGAATTTTGAGTGAGAAGGGCAAAATGGTATTTTTTGCCTGAGGTGAAAATAGGGAGATAGCTTGAGGATTGAATAGGAAATAAGTTGCTAGTGAAAATAACACCAAGAGTTGTTGTGGTGTAGTGGTTAGAGTTTTGAAAATTAATTCTTGAGGTCTTGGGTTCAAATTCCATCATAGGAGCTTTAGCTTGGTTAAATTTTATTTTTGCTTGGGAAGTAATTATTTCGGCCTTAAGTGCTTAGAGTAGGGGAGTCATGATGTCCTAAGAGAGACATGCTAGGAGTATCCTCATTCTACTCCCTTGCCCTACTCGAATTTCCTAAGAGGAATTCATTTTTCCTTGATCTTTGATTTTTCCTTAGTTCTCAACTCATTAGTGTGATCAAGTTGTTCTAGTTATTTTCTTTCTAGAAATTTTAGTAAAGTGCTGTGGTCTTGTAGGATCAAAATGTCTTAGTAAAAGACTTCTTATGGCTTGAAAATATGGAAGAGTTGTGGGAGATTCCAAGAGGAAAAATTCCTCTAGTGAGCTTGCTGAAAATTCACTCTAGCTAGTTCATCTTCCTTCTTGGAATGAACTGAAATTTTCCAACTTATTGTACCTTTAAGGTGTCGAGTTTCTTAGCTAGCATTCCCTCCCAAATGCTGCCGAAAAAATGGCCTTTTGGATCAACTTGCAACCTGAATTTTTTAACCAATTTCGGACTGCTCAAAACTAGAGCAAAATCAGGAAAATTTCCTATACAAATCGCAACTTTGAGAGTCCAAAACCAAGCTGTTTTCTTCCAGATTTTGTTGAGCACTTTAGCCAATTTTCCCTCCATGAAGAAGACTATAAACCAGCTTTGAACACCCCTAAAATTCCCCTTCAAACTCACTGCAAGATGGCTGGAAAATGGCAGCCGAAATAGCTGTCCAGAAATTCCAGCCTAGCGAAATTCTGTGCAGTCCAATTGTCCAGCTTTGTTTCCTAATCTTCCTCCAGCCGAAATGGCATCACTGTTCTGTATAAACCTTCCTTAAACCTTCAGTAATAGAGCTTCATTATTCCCCTTAAGCTTCTGCAAGAAATTCAGACATGGCTTCCCGAAAAACTCTCCAACAAATCCCTACAATTATGCTTGATGGATTTCCAAAATTCCAACTACTACAGTGTAGCAACTTTCCATAATGTATCCCTCAAATAACTAGACTTCTTCTTCACCATTATGCTCCCTATTTTCAGCCACCATAAGCTTCCTTAAACCAGCATTAATTCCACTAAAATTATGCTCAAAGCAGTCGGCCATGGCAGACTTCCAAAGCTCTCCAACAATCAAGATATTCTAGGATATTTAGTTTCCAAATTTACTTCCTAAAAATATTCTTCAAGGATTTTAACAACTAGCCTTTCCTTTTCCCTTCCAAATCAGAGAACCAACCTTCTAAACCCTACAGAAAATTTGGCAGCCCTAATTCTCTTAGAATTTCGGCAGCTGCACAACACAATCTCTCAAATTCCTTCAACCTTCAAGAACACACACACTACACCAAGAACACCTACTTCTTCCTTTCACCTAATACCTCTCCAAACCACTTCAAACCTTTTCTAAAATCTCCAGATTTGACCTACTCACTGCCGTGAGTCCATCAACACCATTCTTAACATCAAACTCCACAAATGCACTCGCTACTTCGGATAAAAACCAGAAAATTTTGTGAAGGCTCAAGAACACCTTCAAGGTAGGATTGTTCTAACAACTTCATCTTCTCCAATTATGATCTCAAGTGAGAATATATGTGAATAAACATGCTAATGGTCTCTTTCTCTCTCTCTCTCTCTCTCTCTCTCTCTTCCTCTCATGGTCGAAACTCTCTCTCTTGGCTGGATGGCTTCATCTTCCATGGTCATGCTATCTCTATCTTCCTTGGACAAATTTAGGCATCTAGAAGTTGAGATCCGTTCTAAACTCCTTCAAAGCATTCATCAACCAAGTAAGTGCCTTCAATCTTTCTTTTAAATCCCAGATTCATGTCTCTAGGATGATGTTGTTAGAAGGTGGATTATGATAGGGTTTGAGTATGTATTGTTGAGATTGAAGCATGAATATATGTAAAATTGTGAAGGAGATGGGATTTATGCATGGAAGGATTATCTTGGTTGATAGTATGATTATTTGAGGTTTGATGCATGTCATAGGAGGTATTTGTGATGAAGTATGCTAGAAATTATGCCACCTTTGATGAATAGGATTTATATGCATGTTGGATTTTTGAAGCCATGATCATATTTATGCTAGTAGGGGTTAGATCATGTCTTGATAAATTGAGATCTATGCTTGTATGCATGATTTGGATGATTTGACGAGTTGAAGGGTTGTATATGTTCATGATTGTGAATAACCATGGAAATATGATTATGATCTAGTTGTCCCTAAGCAAATTTTTATTTCATGAATAAAATATTTAATAATATAATTTTGCTAGTGATTTCGGAAAACCCTAGGAAGGGTGGATTTAGAAACTTCTAGATTTATAAATTTTTAAAACGTGTCAGGCATGACTTAGGAGCCAAGCATCAAACATTTTGATTTGTTTTGAATATGCAAGAGATAAATTTTTGGGCATGCATCTAATTTTTGAAAATCACAGCGTGACTTATTTGAGCATGTGGCTCCTCCACTATGAATTTGTGGAATAAATTATTGACTTAAAAACATGCCTTCAAAAGTTTTTGTACGGGTTGAAAAATGTTGTTTGGAACTGTATTGAGCTAATTTTGTAGGTTCCACTTTGGAGCCTTATGAATTATGAAGATTGAATAACGTTAAGTACTCAATGGGGGCTAGGCCTTTATACTAGCCTTTGGTTGGTCTGGGGACATCTCTCGGCAGATGGCCACCTCCGAGAGGTTGACTCTTCTCGATTAGGGTGCCAGTATAGAAGGTTGAGCCGTCGTCAGCTAGCGTCGGGGTTCTGGTAGAACCGACAGCCGGAAATGGGACAACCAGTTTGGATTGAGTGAGAGAGGGAGGAGTATCTCACTCGGTAGGATGTACACCTGCCAGATGTTGGGGGTCAAGTGCTTCACAGAAGTGAGAGCCACCTCTGTGCCCTTTCACCAAGTGTTGGGGGTCAAGTGCTTCACAGGAGTGAGAGCCACCTCTGTGCCATTTCACCGCCTATCGGAGGTTAAGTGCTTCACCTGGTGTGAGAGCCACTGCTGTGCCCTTTCAGATTAACTTGGTTGCTTTAATTGATGAGCTATTTTTGTGGAACTATTCTAAAGTGTCTTTGGAATTTTATTCAAAGCTCAAAATCTTTTAATTATTCATATCTTTCCAAATAGAATATTTTAAGAGCATTTTGCTCCATGACTTCTTTTTACTATCTTCCAAAAAGTGAGAGTTAAATTTGTAAAGAAGGCATGACAAGCTTTTGATATACTACTAGTGCATACATCATGAAAAGTGTTTTGTCTTTTTAGCCCAACTCACACACGGGGCTTGCTGAGATTTCTGTCTCATCACTCTTTTTACCATGATTTCAGGTCGATCTTGTGGTGGGGATGAGTAGCTAGTGTTATCTGCCTTGAAAGAGAATGTTGTCATTTATTCTTATGTATTGCTTTTGGGAGTTGAGAGTGGATAATTTTTATTTATGGATTTGTGTTTGGGAATTCATGGATTTATTCTTGGGATATAATAAATTTTTGAGTTGAAGTATTATTTTAGTCCGCAATTTTATTTGGGTGACCTAGTTATAAAGACCCCTTGTCCTTTGGATGGGGCGACATCCCTGGCCCTGACGGGCCTAGGTAGCGCGGTGTTACAAGTGGTATCGAGACTAGGTTAAGGAATTTTCTTTCGACTATATGGAGATAGTGCATTAAGTATTTCAATTTGTTACTAATTCTAGTTTGTTTTGTGTGCAAGATGGTTAGAAGACATACCTTTACTAGTAAGTCTACGACGCCTCGTATTAGGCAGCCACCGCCTTTTAGTATGTATTTCACTTCTAAGCTATCGGAAGAAGTAGAGGAACTTCTTAGGTTTGTAGACCTAGCTGAAAAAAAAATTGAGGTGTTTTCCATCCAACCCTGATGGTTCTAGTGATGAATAGCTGTGCTAAGAAGAGGGTTGGGATAGTGATAGTAATATTATTTGGGAGGTAAAATGATTAAGTACGTATGTTTTTATTTTGGAACTTCAAATTTCTTTGCAAACTATACTTTATGAATGATGATATCTGATGTGGAACCTATTTCTTTTAAGAACTATATGTTTCAGTATGCAACATATGCTATTTTATGCGAGGATTACTTTTGGGGAAGCCTCTCTTTTTCTGATATTTTATACTCATGTGCAAACACTTTGTGTGACAAATGTTCATTGTGCCTACGCTCTATTACTTAATTCGCATGTGACATTATGTGCATGAACATTTCTTACATGCATTCATAATAAGGGTGTAACCTTTGTGACAAGAAGATGCCTCCGAGACGCCAAGCAGCTACCCGTAGAAGTAGGATTCCTAGAGTGGAACCAGCAAACCAAGAGCATGAGCCTACGCAAAACCCTTCACAGGATGAGGAAGTAGTTGGCAAAGAAAGTCAAGAAGTGGAGTCAGAAGGACCGACTAATATCTCGATAGGACAAGCTTTCAATAAGATGACTGAAATCCTCCAAGCGATAGCGGAGAAGAGAGCACCCCACGGTGAAGATAAAGCCTTGGAGTGGTTTTTGAAGTTTCAACCACCCACATACTTTGGTGAGGCAGAGCAGGAACAAAAAACAGAATTGTGGACAGAACAGATGGAGGACATATTCCGCACCTTGCAATACTCAAAGGAGCATATGGTGAAATTTGCTGCTTTCAGACTAAGAGGACCAGCGAGAGATTGGTGGCAGTGGATACAGGAAAAATGGGAAAGGACAAGACAGGAATGGAACTGGAATAGTTTTGTTGAATCATTCAGAGATGAATACATCCCTCAGTGGATAATCGAGAAGCGAGAAGACGAGTTCCAGAGCTTAAAACAGGGGAATATGACAGTAGCTCAATACATTGCTCAATTCAATCGCTTATCTAAGTACTGTCAACGGCTAATAGATACAGAGCAAAACCGCACCCGACAGTTCATGAAAGGATTGAGATAGGAACTTAAAAGGGCATTGGCACCATTCCCACCAACGACTTATGCTGCAGCAGTGGAAGCCGCAACTCATATTGAGAATGAAGATAAAGGTAGAGCAGATAGCAAAGAATCGAACTCATCTGAGCATGTTACTCATAAGAAGCACGGACTGCACTAACTGGGGCCACTGCAAATGCGATAACCTGCCATCACTGTGGCAGGAGGGGACACGAAATGAAGGATTACTGGTCTAAGAAGGAAAATCGAAAATGCTTTATTTGCGGAGACCCTTCGCATATGAGGAATGACTGTCCAAAAATTGGAGGTGCCAACCAAGGAAACCCACCAATGCTTGCTCGCTCAGCCAGTCGAGCCGACATTGTTGGAGCCGCAGGAAGTGAGGATAGAAATCTCAGGTGAATGCCGAAGACCGAATGCAGAGGTACTAGAAGCAGATGCAACAATAAGAAAAAGTAAGCCTACTATTATGCAGATATTTTAATTTATTCTAATCCTGCGCATCGCTATGTGAAATTGGATTGGTCATATTAATGGGGATGTGATGGGTCAAAATTGCCCAGACCCGATGGTCACGGTTCAATGGGAGCATCATGGCACGCAGGATGCCACGTGGGAATCGGAAGAGTGGGTTAAATGGAAGTATCCCGAGCTGAAATAGAGTTATGCTTGAATTTCGGGACGAAATTCTTCTAAAGATGGGAGGATGTGAAACCCTAGTCGAAACCAACCTTAGAGTAAGGGGCTTGGGATGCATATCATAACTTATTTCATGTTTTAATATATTTTTATATGGTTTTATGTGCATTAAATTTGTGTTTTATAGTCTAGAGGGCTTGATTGTGATTATTGAGTGGGAAGGGCAAAATTGTAATTTTTGCCTAAGGTGGAAAAAGGGAGATAGCTTGAGGATTGAATAGGAAAATATTTTTAGAGAGGAAATAAGAACAAGAGTTGTTGTGGTGTAGTGGTTAGAGCCATAGAATTAATTCTTTAGGTCTTGGGTTTAAATTCCATCGTTAGAGCTATAGCATGATTAAATTTTATTTTTGCTTGGGAAGTATCATTGTCGGCCGTAGCGGTGTTTGGAGTAGGGTAGAGATGTTTTCCTATGAGAGACATGATATGAGTCTTCAAATACTACTCTTTTGCTCTACACAAAATTCCTAAGAGGAATTCATTTATTCTGGATCCTTAATTTTTCCTAGTTCTCAATTCATTAGTTTGTTCATTTTGTTCAGGCCAATTTTATTCTAGAAAATTCTAGCAATGTGTTGTGGCTTTGAAGGTTCAAAATGTCTTAGTAGAAGACATCTTATAGACCGAAACAATGGAAGGATTTGAAGTGAATTAAATTCCTTAGTGAACTTTCTAAAAATTCACTCTAGCTAGGTTCATTTCCCTTCAAGTATTGAACTGAAATTTTCTAGCTTCTTGTGCCTTCAAGGTGTCGAAATTCTTAGCTATTATTACCTTCCAAATGCTGCCATAAAATGGACCTTTTGATCACCTTGAAATTTTAATTTTCCTGGCCATTTTTGGACTGCACAAATACTGTGCAAAACCAGAAAAATTTCTGGGCACATTCGCAGCTTTGGAGGTCCGAAACCAAGCTGTTTTCTTCCAATTTTTGCTCAGTATCTTAGCCACGTTTTTTCTCCATAAAGTAGGTGGGAAACCAGCTGTGGAAGACTCCAGAAATCTCCGTCAAACTCACTACAAGCTAGCTGGAAGTGGCAGTTGAAACTGCCCAGGGAAAATTCCAGCAAGGGCGAAAATCCTGTGCAGGATTTATTTCCAACTTTGTTCCTAGTTCTATCCTAGCCGAAACTCCATCCTTTTCTGCACAAACCACCCTTAAACCTTTATTAACTGAGCTCCATTATCCTCCCTAAATTCTGCACTAAAAATCCAGTCATGGCTGCCTAAAAGATTTCCAAAAAAAATCTGCAATCATGATCTGATTTGGATCCCAAAATTCCAGCCACCATGATTTAACAACTTTCCATAAAATATACCTCAACCAACCAGACCATCCTTTCACCATTATACTCCATAATTTCAGCCACCCTTAGCCTCCTTCAACCAGCTTTCATTCAGCCAAAACACTGCTCAGAAATTCGTCCATGGCAAACATCCAAAAGCTCTCCAATAATCAAAGATCTCCTTGAATATTTAGTTTCCAAAATTGCTTCTCAAAAATATTCTTCAAGGATTTCAACAACTAGCCATTCCTTTTCCCTTACAAACCAGAAAATCATCTCCCTAAACCCTACAGAAAGTCGGCCAGCCCTAATCTCTTCAGAATTTCCGCAGCCTCCATCCAAAAGCACTCTATTCTCTTCAACCATCAAGAACACATAGTACATCAAGAATACCTACTTCTTCCTTTCACCTAATACCACTCCAAATCACTTCAAACAACTGCCAAAAATTCCAGATTTCATCTATTCATTGCTGTGAGTCTATCTGTGACATTTTTAACATCAAACTATAAAATCCAACTGGCTATTTTGGATCAAAAACCAGAAATTTTGTGAAAGCTCAAGAACACCTTCAAGGTAGGTTTGTTCAATCAACTTCATCTTCGCTAATCTTTGACCTCTAATGAATATATATGTGTTTAAACATGCTAATGGACTCTCTTCTTCTCTTTTTTCTCTCCCCCTCTCTCTCTTGACCGAACACTCCCTTTCTCTCTTAGCCGAATGATTTCATCAACCATGGCCATGCTTCCTTCATCTCCTCGGGACGGATTTAGGCATCTAGGGGTTTAAATTCATTCAAAACTCCTTCAAGGTATTCATCAATCAAGTAAGCCTTTTTAACCCTTCTTTTAAATTTTAGACTCATGTCTCTAGGATGATGTTGATAGAAGATGAATCATGAATAGGGTTGAGTATACATTGTTGTGATGAGTTGAGATTGAAGCATGAATATATGTATGAATATGTTGGAGATGGGATTTTTGCATGAGTTACTTATCTTGGTTGAATATATGGTGTTCTAGGGTTTGATGTATGTCTCCATGATCATGTATGCTAGAGATTATGTCATCTATGATGAATAGGAATTATATTCTTGTGTGATTATTGAAGCTATGATTATATTTATACTAGTAATAGTTAGATCATGCCTTAGTAAGTCTAGATCTATGCATATATGCATTATTTGGATGATTTGATGAATTGAAGGATTGTATATGCTCATGATTGTAGTTAGCCATAGAAATATGATCATGACCTAGTTGTCCCTAAGCTAATTTTTATTTCATGAATAAAATATTTCCTAATATGATTTCGCTAGTAATTTCGAGAGAAAAAAAAACCCTAGGAGGGGTAGATTTGGATTATTATAAGTAATAAGGATATTTTAGTCAAATAAATAATAGCTTTTGCTAGAAAAATAATATATATACATATATATATATATATGTATATATATACATATATATTATTTAAAATAATGAAATCAAATAAAGCCTTTTCTAGAGATAATTATAATTAGTAAAATATTTAATACTAAAAATTTAATTATTATCTTTTAATCAAAACCCATTAAAAATTTATTTATTATTTTTCGAGCAAGGCTCATTAAATTGATTTTCAACTAATTTTAGCTATCAATTATTTCCTAACAAATTATTTATTAAAACATCATTATTTTACCTAATAAAACCTAGGACCCTTTATCAAATAAACTCTAAATTATTTTAGCGAGATTTAAATCTACAACTTATTAGTACCTATTTTCCAAAACACTAATTATTTTAAATATCAAATTAGACTTAACTTATAAACCCTTTTTATTTATTATTTGGCCTTAAAGCTTGGGACACTAGGATCATGGTAGTAGTGAGTTGAGTTTGTTTTATTTGTGAAAGTCGATTTTGGACTTGATTTTCTTTTGGGATGATCTAGAAAGTGCTCTAATTAATTTATATGAACTCTTTGATAGATTTAGAAGATTGTCAAGGGTAGGGACCAACTTACTAGAGTTCATACCCTAAGCTTAAGGATAAGGTAAGTTCCCTTGCATTCATAAAATTGATTTTATTTTATTATCTTGGTTTGAAAGTAAGGTTGGTGAGTATCTCTTGCAAATACAAAAATTTAGCACGGTAGCTAGTTTTGAAAACCACTATATTTGGAACCTTCTTATTTTGGAAACTTTCTACATTTGGAAAACTTCTAATTTTAGAAACTTCTAGATTTATAAATTTTTAAAATGTGTCAGGCATGACTTAGGAGCTATGCATCAAACATTTTGATTTGTTTTGAATATGCAAGAGATAAATTTTTGGGCATGCATCTAATTTTTGAAAATCACACATGACTTATTTGAGCATGTGACTCCTCCACTATAAATTTGTGGAATAAATTATTGACTTAAAACCATGCCTTAAAAAATTTTTGTACGAGTTGAAAAATGTCGTTTGGAACTGTATTGAGCTAATTTTGTAGGTTTCACTTTGGAGCCTTATGAATTGTGAAGATTGAATAACGTTGAGTACTCAATGGGGGCTAGGCCTTTATACTAGCCTTTGGTTGGTCTGGGGATATCTCTCAGCAGGTGGCCACCTCCGAGAGGTAGACTTTTTTCGATCAGGGTGCCAGTATAGAAGGTTGAGCCGTCCTCAGCTAGCGACGGGGTTCTGGTAGAACCGACGACTGGAAGTGGGACAACCCGTTTGGATTGGGTGAGAGTGGGGGGACTATATCACTCAGTAGGATGTACACCTGCTAGGTGTTGGGAGTCAAGTGCTTCACAGAAGTGAGAGCCACCTCTGTGCCCTTTCACCACCTGTCGGGGGTCAAGTGCTTCACCTGGTGTGAGAAGCACCGCTGTGCCCTGTCAGATTAACTTGGTTGCTTTAATTGATAAGCTATTTTCGTGGAACTGTTCTAAAGTGTCATTGGAATTTTATTCAAAGCTCAAAATCTTTTAATTATTCATATCTTTCAAAACAGAATATTTTAAGAACATTTTGCTCCATGACTTCTCACTACTATCTTCCAAAATATGAGAGTTAAATTTGTAAAGAAGGCATGACAAGCTTTTGATATACTACTAGTGCATGCATCATGAAAAATGTTTTGTCTTTTTAGCCCAACTTACACATGAGGCTTGCTGAGATTTCTGTCTCATCACTCTTTTTACCATGATTTTAGGTCAATCCTGCTGTGGGGATGAGTAGCTAGTGTTATCTGCCTTGAAAGAGAATGTTGTCATTTATTCTTATGTATTGCTTTGGGGAGTTGAGAGTGGATAATTTTTATTTATGGATTTATGTTTGGGAATTCATGGATTTATTCTTGGGATATAATAAATTTTTGAGTTAAAGTATTATTTTAATCCGCAATTTTATTTGGATGACCTAGTTATAAAGTCCCCTTGTCCTTTGGACGGGGCGACATCCCTGGCCCTGACGGGCCTATGTAGCGGGGTGTTACATCCAGGGTCTATCAATGCATTATCGGAATGACCTTGGTAGTAAACGTACCTTCCACCACTGCCGCATCAGCTCCAACCTCCTTCCAGTTGAGAGAAAAACTTTTTCTTTACTTGAGGCTTCTGCACTCCACTCCTGGATGCTCCTATGGCATTGGCTTGATTGGCCCCTGGGATCTGAGCTGGATTTCCTTGCACGACTCAATGAAGTTTAAGGCAGGCATTTCGCAGGTGATTCGGGTCTCCGCAGGGGTAACATTTCCGCTCACCTCTTTTGGACCAACAATTTTTCTCTGTGTGGGCTCTTTTTCCACATTGCCGGCATTACGAAAGATTTTGCATAGGACCAACTGGTGCTGTCCGAGCTTGCTTTCCCCGATTCTACTACTATTGGTTGTTGGGGTGCTTATTGGGTTGCTTCCTTTGAAGAGGTCTCGGCGGTTGTCTTAGTGGCTGAAAAGGTCTCTGTGCCATTCTGCTGCGGTCCTCATTTTCAGTCCGGGTGGCTACGTCCACGGCCCCTGAGTAGGTCATTGGTGGAGAAGGTGCCAACGCCCTTCTCAACTCCTGCCTTAGCCCCATAACAAATTGTCTTGTCCGGTTTTGCTCAGTGTCCACCAGCCTCTTGTTACTTTGATAATTGTGTGAACCATGCTGCGTACTGAGCTACCGTCATACCTCCCTGTTTTAGATTCTGGAACTCATTTTCCTGCTTCTGAACTATCCACTTAGGGATACACTCAGCTCTGAATGCTTCCACAAAATTGGCCCATGTCCAATCTTGATCAATCATCTCCCAGTCATCCTGAACTCGTTGCCACAATGCCTAAGTTGGGCCCCTCAATCGAAATGCAGCTGTGAAACCCCAGTCAAAACCAACCTTAGAGTAAGGGGGGTTGGGATGCATATCATATTTCATTGCATGTTTCAATATATTTTTATATGATTTTATGTACATTGAATTTGTGTTTTATAGTCTAGAGGGCTTGATTATGATTATTGAGTGAGAAGGGCAAAATTATAATTTTTACTTGAAGTGGAAAAAGGGTGATAGCTTGAGGATTGAAAAGGAAAATATTTTTAGAGAGAAAATAAGAACAAGAGTTGTTATGATTTAGTGGTTAGAGCTATGGAATTAATTCTTGAGGTCTTGTGTTCAAATTCCATCATAGGAGCTTTAGCTTGATTAAATTTTATTTTTGCTTAGGAAGTGTTATTTTCGACCTTATATGCTTTGGAGTAGGGTAGAGATGTTGTCCTAAGAGAGATATGATAGGAGTATCGTAATTCTACTCTTTTGGCTACACGAAATTCCTAAGGGGAATTCATTTCCTCTTGATCCTTAATTTTTCCTATTCCTCAATCCATTAGGATGTTCAATTTGTTCAAGCCAATTTTATTCTAGAAAAATTCCAGCAATGTGCTGTGGCTTTGAAGATTCAAAATGTCTTAGAGAAAGACATCTTGTGGACCGAAACCATGGAAGAGGGGGAAGGATTTCAAGTGAATTAATTTCCCTAGAGAACTCTCTAAAACCACACTCTAGCTAGATTCATTTTCCTTTATGCATTGAACTGAAATTTTTCCAGCTTGTTGTGCCTTCAAGGTGTCGAAATTCTTAGCCATTATTCCCTCCCTAATGCTGCTAGAAAATGGCCCTTTTGATTAGCTTGAAAACTGAATTTTTCAGGCCATTTTCGGACTGCACAAAAGCTGTGCAAAACCAGAAAAATCCCTGGGCAAAATCGCAGCTTTGGAGGTTCGAAACCAAGCTGTTTTCTTTCAGCATCTTAGCCATATTTTTCCTCCATAAAGAAGGATGGAAACCAGCCTTGAAAGACCCCTGAAATCCCCTTCAAACTATGATATGACTTTTTGTGGTGGCTTTTTCTTGGTGTTGTGGTATATTTTTTAGTTATGTTTTAGCTCAACAATGGGAACCAAAATAGAGAATTTTTTTTCTTGTGACAAAAGAAAAAGGTAACCTAACTATCTACACCCTTTTAAACCCTTGAAGAACAAAGCCTCAAAGACCCTTAAGATGAATAGAAAGTTCTACTAGATTCTCACCCTAATATTCTTGAAGCAACAAAGGCAAACAAGAACAATAAAATAGAGAAAATAGGCACCCAAACATTCAATTTCAAAGAAACCTTAGAAGAACAAAGCAACTAAGACCCATTCAAAGAAAACAACATTGGATTATCCAAAAGATTTATAGACTCTTACAAAAGGAGGACTAACCCTTTAGCTTGGTCTTGAACAAGATGAACAAGGAGGCTTGACCTCTCCAGATTCTCTCTCAAATTTTAATTAAAGTCAAGTGAATTATCTTGTCAAAGCAATAAAGGTGCAATTTATACTACCCTAACCATAGCTAAGTAATCCCTGAGGTTAAGTTACAGTTTATGGTCAAAATAAGTCTTTACAAGTAATTAAAAGTGAAGAAAACCGGAGAAAAACATTAAAAAGTGGAATAGTCGACGACTGCCCAGGGCCAAGCCGGCGCCGGTTTGGAACATCACAACCGGTGCTGGTTAGGTTCTGTCTTCGACTAGTTCTCATTTGCTTGAGTGTTAGTTTTGGACAGAATGGAGCCGGCACTGGTTTGGCTACATGGAGCCGGCACCGACTGTCCTCTGGAAGCCTTCCTTGTCAAATTTTGTCCCCTTTTGCTGACGGCTTAAGTTCTTGTTGGGGTCCTTCACGGATGGCCATCAACACGAACTTTTGGCTCGCTTCCTCAACCCTCCAATCCTCCTTCATCCTCAAGCATTGTTTGATGATCAATTGAAAATCATCTTGAAGTTTCTTGGTCCTCGCTCTAGTTATCGGTCCTTATCCTCCATGATGAAGTGGAGTCTCATCATCTCCCCCCCTTGAAAAGGATTCATCTTCGCCATCATCTACATCAAAAGGAGAGAGGTCGCTAATATTAAAGGTACCACTAACATGATACTCACTCGGTAGATCTATCTTGTAAGTATTATCTCCAACTTTGGCAAGAACTTGAAATGGTCCATCCCCCTTGGATCAAGTTTGCTTCGGCGTTACGTGGGGAATCTCTCATTGCGAAGGTGCACCCATACCCAATCGCCCGGCTCAAAAGAAACCTTTTTCCTTCTGTGATTGCGTTTTTGGGCAATCTCTTCGTTGCGTTTTGCAATGGTTTCCTTCACATTCTCATGGAGTGCCTTCACCATTTCTACTTTCTTAGCTCCATCAAGGTTCAACCGTTCACATATAGGCAAAGGAACCAAATCTAAAGGAGTTAGAGGATTAAAACCATATACAATTTCAAAAGGAGAAGAAGAAGTGGTAGAGTGAATAGCCCTATTGTATGCAAACTCAATGTGAGGCAAGCACCCCTCCCAATTCTTCATGTTCTTCTTGATTATGGCCCGCAAGAGTTGGGTGAGTCTACGATTGACCACCTCGGTTTGTCCGTCCGTTTGGGGATGACAAGCTGTGGAAAACAAAATGTTAGTTCCAAGTTTATTCCATAAAACTCTCCAAAAATGGCTAAGAAATTTTGTATCCCTATCCGAGATAATAGTCCTTGGAATCCCATGCATTCTCACCAATTCCTTAAAGAATAAATCTGCAATATAGGACGCATCATTAGTCTTGGATCAAGCCACAAAATAAGCCATTTTGAAAAATCTATCAACAATCACAAATATAAAATCCTTGCCCCCCTTGGACCTAGGCAATCCTAAAATAAAGTCCATTGAAATATCAACCCAAGGCACATTTGGTGTGGGCAAAGGAGTATAAAGACCATGTGGAAGAGCTCTAGACTTAGCTCGCCTACAGGTAATGCATTGAGAACAATGTCTCTCCACATCCTTTCTCATTTTTGGCCAAAAGAAATGTTCCTTAAGGATGCCTAAGGTTTTTGCAATACCAAAATACCCTATTAGTCACCCACTATAGGCTTCCCGAACTAGCAACACCCTAATGGAACCCTTTGGCACACAAAGCCTTGCCTCCCTAAACAAGAAACCATCATGCCTATAATATTTAGCAAATGCATCTTTCTCATAAGTATGGAAAATATCCCCAAACTCCTCATCATCGACATACAAATCTTTCATAAATTCAAAACCAAGAAGTTTAGTATCCAAAAAGCTGAGGAATGCATACCTTCGAGATAGTGCATCCGCTACCACATTTTCCTTACCCTTCTTGTATTGAATGACATATGGAAATGTCCCAATAAACTCCATCCACCTTGCATGCCTTTTATTCAAATTTTGTTGGCTCTTGATGCGTTTAAGGGTCTCATAATCGGTATACATGACAAACTCTTTTGGCAAAAGGTAGTGTTGCCAATACTCTAAGGTCCTTACTAAAGCAAAAAGCTCTTTGTCATAGGTAGAACAGTTAAAGGCTATCTTGGATAATTTTTCACTAAAGTATGCAATGGGTTTTCTATCTTGGGTCAAGACCGCACCTATTCCCACCCCACTTGCATCATACTCTATCTCAAAAGTCTTCTCAAAATTGGGAAGAATAAGAATTGGAGCTTGGCTCAATTTGTCCTCAAGGGTTTGAAAGGCTTGTTATTGGGTTTCCTCCCACCTAAATCCCACCTTTTTCTTTACCACTTCGGTTAGAGGGGCTGCTATAGTGCTAAAATTTTGGATGAACCTCCTATAGAAACTAGCTAGCCTATGGAAACTACGGACTTGGGTAATGGTTGTAGGCGTTGGCCAATCTTGGATGGCTTTCACTTTTCCCTCATCAACCTCAATCCCTCTTGCACTCACAACATACCCAAGGAATGTAATCCTCTCCAAACAAAAAGTGTATTTCTCAAGATTAGCATTCAATCTCTCTTTTCAGAGAGCCACAATCACACTTTGAACATGATTTAAATGATCCACATATGATTTTCTATAAATTAATATGTCATCAAAGTACACAACAACAAATTTCCCAATAAATTCCCTCAAAACATGGTGCATTAATCGCATGAAAGTACTAGTAGCATTAGATAATCCAAAGGGCATGACAAGCCACTTATACAACCCTTGTTTAGTTTTAAAAGCTATTTTCAATTCATTCCCTTCTTGTATCCTAATTTGTTAATAACTGGATTTAAAATCAATTTTTGAGAAAATGCATGCACCAAATAGCTCATCTAGCAAGTCATCTAGCCTAGGAATGGGATAGCGATATTTTACCATTATGTTGTTGATAGCATGACAATCCACGCACATATGCCATGTCCCATCCTTTTTGGGCACCAAGAGAACCGGAACCGCACATGGGCTTAGGCTCTCTCTCACATGTCCCTTCTCAAGCAATGCCTCCACTTGCTTTTGTAATTCCTTTAACTCCTCTGGATTGCTTCTATATGCTGGTCGGTTGGGGATGATGGTTCCAGGTACAAAGTCAATTTGATGCTCAATTCCTCTCAATGGTGTAGTCCTCCAGGCACCTCATTTGGGAAAACATCTTCAAACTCTTGAAGAATAACTGCAATTTCATGAGTCATTAGTAGCAACATAAGAACCTTTGCATAAAAGAAGAATAACTGGTTCCTTAGCTTCTATAGCCTCTATGACCTCACTCTCTTTTGCAAAGAAATTCACTCTCTTTTTACCTCCCCTTTCTAGGCCTTGCTCATTTCTATCATTGATTGTCAAAGGCACTTGCTTACTCATTCTCTCTCTTAATTCTTTTTCTTGCCTCTCCTTTTCTTTCCTCACTTTCTTGCTTTTGCTTAACTTCTAGTGCTCCCTTCTTCTTCTCATTTTCTTTCATGATTCTTGGGTCTTTGCTCACCTCACTAGGGGCCATAGGTCCGAGGGTAAATTTAGTCCCCTCTTTGAGTAGGGAATAAGTATTCTTTCTCCCATCATGTTTCACATGCCTATCATATTGCCAAGGCTTCCCAGTAGCATGCGTCCCGCTTGCATGGGCACAACATCACATAATACATCATCCTTATACTTTCCCATTTCAAAAGACACCAACACTTGCTTGTTTACTCTCATTTCCCCACTATCATTCAACTATTGTAGTTTGCAAGGCTTAGGATGCTTAATCCACCTCATGTCCAATTCTTCAACCAAATCCGCACTAATCACGTTAGTGCAACACCCACTATCCACAATGACACTACAAGGGGTCTTGTTGATTAGACACCTAGAGTAGAAAATGTTCTCTCTTTGTTGGTGGTCTTGATTCTCAATGGCTTGTGAGCTCAATGACCTTCTTGTGACTCCCACCAAGGAGTATTCTTGTCCCACAACTTCCCATTCATCACTCACCTCATCTCCAATTCCCTCTTGGTTTTCTTGGTTCCTTTCTTCTTTTTCTTCTTCGTCGATAGAAACCTTACCATAGGGATTGTTATACATCACCCTCTTGCTTGGACACTCATGGGAAGTATGTCCATATCTTAGGCACTTAAAACACTTGATTTCTATATTCCTTTGTGGCCTCTCCATGGTTTTCCCTTTGTCCTTGTTTCATCCTTCCCTTAGTTTCCAATCCTCCCTAGGTTTCCAATCTTCTCTAGGTTTCCAAGCCTCCCTCGGTTTGTTAAAGTCCATATGATATTGTTTAGGGGCTTCATCCTTCTTAGTTTGCACCATGCTAGTTGTGTTGGGATTTGGAAGTGTTGGTCTAGTAAATGCCATTCTCCTTAATTGCCTTTCAATCTTTATGGCGGCATATACCATATCCTCCAAGCGATCATAGGGGTACAATTCCACCAAATTGGCAATCTCCATATTTAATCCTCCCAAAAATCTTACCCTTGTAGCTCTTGGATCCTTGTGGATTTGAGCTCTCATCAACATAACCTCCATCTCCTTATGGTAATCCTCCACACTCTTATTCCCTTGCTTGAGTGCTTGGATCCTTTGGTAGAGATCATTATAGTAATGATGTGGTATAAACCTTGCTCTCATCATGTCTTTCAACAAATTCTAATTAGCCACGGTTTCCACTCCCATTTGTCTTCTTTTGACCTCTTACTATAGTTATGGCTTTCTAGAAATATCTCCATTTTTCTTTCCCACTCAAAATAAGCTTCGGGGTCACTTTTGCCATTGAATGTAGGCACCTTCAACCTAATATGGCTCAACTCCCTTTCCTCATCATTTCATTCTCTCTTTCCTCCTCTATGGCCCCATCCTCTATGTTGTTCCCTAAAAGTCTCGACATGATCCCCCTCATACCATTCATCAACTCCCTCAAATTCTCTTTCTAGCCCCCTTACATTGATTCCTCCATTCCTTCCTCGGCCTTTTCCTCGTACTTCTCTCATGCCATGTCTTCCTCCTCTCATAGGAGCTTTTTGGATACCCCCAATAGAGTGTTCATCCCATTCTTCCCCTTGTTGGGCATGTAACGGAGGAGTGTGGGCATCACTATCCCTCATCCTTAGACTAGGCACTTCATACCGCTCTTAGCCTCTCCTTTGTGCAATGGTAGAAGACTATCCAAGATGGTTTATCAACTCTCTTATCAAGTTTTGGAACTCGCTTTCCATTGTTCTCATCATAG
The DNA here is from genome assembly GCA_026120185.1 of Voacanga thouarsii. NCBI lineage: Eukaryota > Viridiplantae > Streptophyta > Magnoliopsida > Gentianales > Apocynaceae > Voacanga > Voacanga thouarsii. The sequence goes on along the minus strand of JANUWF010001049.1, from coordinate 86,562 downwards.
CTTGCATGTCTTCACGCAGTTCCCTAGCATCAAATTGTTCTTCTTGAGGTCTACTAGGTCTACTTGGGTTAGGCCTAGAGATCTCTTATTCATAGGCCATGGTGATGGAATATTGACTTATACCTGCAAAACTAAGAGATTAGAAGAAAAATAGATCCTCACTCACTTCCTTGTGTGAAAGGCTCTCAAGATTGATCACTCCTCGCTTGTGTTTGCTCTCTTAGGCTCTTTTAATAATTAGGCTCACCCTCTTGTCTTTTTCTCAACACTCAAGCCTTCTTGTTCGACTCCAATTCTCCCCGATAGTTGAATATTTAGTCTAGCTAAGTGAATCACACAAATCAAGAGAATTTTCCAATTAGGGGGTCTTAAGGGAATTTCAACAAACACTTGTTGGGCACCTCAAGCAAACAAGTTTTAAGCCAAGAATTTCAATGAGAGTGGACTCGATCAACACAAGAATAAACACTAGATGCACAAGAAACAATTATAAGCAAGAAACAAATAAGAATTATCAAGAACAAAGAGACAAGAACAACTAAAACTGGGATGATGAAGAACAAAATGGTCACAAGTGCACAATAGAGAAATTGAGTTCAAGGGTCATGGAATTCAAGATTAGAATGTTATAACAAGTCACAAAAGCCCAAAGAATCAAAATCAAGAATCAAAGTTTCCAACTATAGCAAAAAACATTCTCATGGAACTTTTATCAAACACCTTGGCTGCAACTCGTCACTCGAGAACAATCAGAAATTTCAACCATATTCAAGCCAAATTTCACCACAAACACAAAACAAATTTGCTCCCAAGGATTATAACAACATCAAGGAGTAAGTTCCCAACAGGAAATTCAAGATATAACAAAGATTTAATGACCTTTTTGAAGCATATTTTTCAGTTACGGGATTTGCCCTGTTTTTCTTTTTCTTCACTTTGTGGTGCTCCTTTTCTTGTTTTCAAGCTTTGATGGGAATCAAGCTTTTCTTTGCACTGATACCAAACCCTTTGATATGACTTTTTGTGGTAGCTTTTTCTTGGTGTTGTGGTATATTTGTTGGTTATGGTTTAGCTCAACAATGGGAACCAAAATAGAGATTTTTTTCTTGTGACAAAAGAGAAAGGTAACCCAACTACCTACACTCTTTCAAACCCTTGAAGAACAAAGCCTCAAAGACCCTCAAGATGAATAGAAAGTTCTACTAGATTCTCACCCTAATATCCTTGAAGCAACAAAGGCAAACAAGAACAATAGAATAGAGAAAATAGGCACCTAAACATTCAATTTCAAACAAACCTTAGGAGAACAAAGCAACTAAGACCCATTTAAAGAAAACAACATTAGATTATCCAAAACATTTATAGACTCTTACAAAATGAGGACTAACCATTTAGCTTGGTCTTGAACAAGATGAACAATGAGGCTTGGCCTCTCCAGATTCTCTCTCAAATTTGAATTAAAGTCAAGTGAATTATCTAGTCAAAGTAATAAAGGTACTATTTATACTACCCTAACCCTAGCTAAGTAATCCCTGAGGTTTAGTTACAATTTAGGGTTAAAATAAGTCTTTGCAAGCAATTAAAAGTGAAGAAAACTGAAGAAAAACATTAAAAAGCGGAACCGTTGACGACTGCCCAGGGCCAAGCCAGCGCTGGTTTGGAACATCACAACTGGCGCCAGTTAGGTTCTATCTTCGGCCAGTTCTCGTTTGCTAGAGTATTAGTTTTGGGCAGAATGGAGCTGGCGCCGGTTTGGCTGCATGGAGCTAGCACCGGCTGTTCTCTGGAAGCCTTCCTTGTTAAATTTCATCCCCTTTTGCTGACGGCTTAAGTTCTTGTCGGGGTCCTTCGCGAATGGCCATCAATACGAACTCTTGGCTCGCTTCCTCAACCCTCCAATCCTCCTTCATCCTCAAGCATTGTTTGATGATCAATTGAAAATGATCCTGAAGTTTCTTAGTCCTCACTCTAGACATCAGTCCTTGTCCTCCATGATGAAGTGGAGTCTCATCAAATTCTCTGCAAGCTGACTGGAAAATGGCAGCTGAAAATTGCCCAAAAAATTCCAGCCTTGCGAAAATTCTGTGCAGGAAAACTTTCCAGCTTTGTTTCCTAATTCATCCCTAGCCGAAACTTCAGCTTTCTTCTGCACAAATCCTCCTTAAACAACCATAAGCTGAACTCCATTGTCTTCCCCAAGCTTCTGCACGAAATTCAGACATGGCTACCCAAAAATCTCTCCAACAAATCTCTGCAATCATGCTTGATTAGTTACCAAAATTCCAGCCACCATAATTTAGCAACCTTCCATAAAATACCTCTCAAACAACTAGACCTTTCATCCACCATTATACTCCTTATTTTTGGCCACCCTTAGCCTCTTTCAACCAGCATCCATCCAGCTGAAATACTGCACAAGCAGTCAGCCATGGCAGCCTCCCAAAAGCTCTCCAATATTCAAAGATACTCATGTCATATATAGTTTCCAAATTTGCTTCCCAAAAATATTCTTTAAGGATTTCAACAACTATCCTTTCCTTTTCCCATCCAAACCAGAAAATCATCTTCCAAAACACTACAAGCAATTCGGCAGCCATAATCCCTACAGAAATTCGGCAGCCTCCAATCCCAAAAACTCTATATTCTTTTCAACCTTCAAGAACAAATAGCATAACAAAAACACCTACTCCTTCCTTTCACCTAATACCTCTCCAAATCACTTCAAACATCTTCTAAAAATTCTAGATTTCATCTATACAGTACCGTGAGTCCATCCATACCATTTTTAACATCAAACTCAAAAATTCAACTCGCACTTTTGGATAAAAAATCAGAAATTTTGTGAAGGCTCAAGAACACCTTCAAGGTAGGTTTATTCAATCAACATCATCTTCGCTAATCTTCAATTCTAATGAACATATATGTTTTTAAGCATGCTAATGGACTTTTTTCTTCTCTCTCTCTCTCTCTCTCTCTCTCCCCCCCCCCCCCTCCCTCTCTCTTGGCCGAATGATTTCATCAACCATGGACATGCTTCCTTCATCTTCTTTAGACGGATTTAGACATCTAAGAGTTGCGATCCATTCAAGGTATTCATCAATCAAGTAAGCCTCTTTAACCCTTCTTTTAAATTCTAGATTCATATCTCTAGGATGATGTTGATAGAAGATGAATCATGAATAGGGTTGAGTATATATTGTTGTGATGAATTAAGAGTGAAGCATGAATATATGTATGAATATGTCGGAGATGGGATTTATGCATGAATGGATTATCTTGGTTGATTGTATGGTGTTTTAGGGTTTGATTCATGTCTCCATATCATAGGTAGTATTTGTGATCAAGTATGCTAGAGATTATGTCACATTTGGTGAATAGGATTTATATTCATGTTGGATTATTGAAGCCATGATTATATTTATGCTAGTAGAGGTTAGATCATGTCTTGATAAATTTAGATCTATGCTTATATGCATGATTTGGGTGATTTGATGAATGGAAAGGTTGTATATGTTCATGATTGTGGTTAGCCATAGAAATATGATCACGATCTAATTGTCCCTAAGCTAATTTTTATTTCATTAATAAAATATTTAATAATATGATTTTGCTAAAAAATTCGAAAAACCCTAGGAAGTAGATTTGAATTATTAAAAAGATATTTTAGCCAAATAAATGGTAGCTTTTATTCAAGAAATAAAATATATAGATATTATATAAAATGATAAAATCAACTAAAGCCTTTTATGAAAATAATCATAATAAGTAAAATATTTATTATTAAAATTTTAATTATTACCTTTTAATCAAAACCTATTAAAGTCTATTTATTATCTTCCAACCAAGACCAATTAAAATTTATTTTCAACTAATTTTAGCTAGCAATTATTTTCAAAACAATTAATTATTAATAAATCATTATTTTACCTAATACCTAAGACTCTTCACCAATTAAAATCTGAATTTAGCTTAGCAAGATTTAAACCTTCAACTTATTAGTACTTGTTTCTCAAAACATTAATTATTTTAAATTTCAAATTAGGCTTAGCTTATAAACCTATTTATTTATTGTTTGGCCTTAAAGCGTGGGACACTAGGATCATGGTAGTAGTGAGTCGAGTTGTTTTAAATTGAGAAAGTGAATTTTGGCTTCAGTTTGATTATTGTTTGTATTTGCCTATGCGGGGTTAGGTCAGCTGTTGGAGACCTTTTATTGTGAGCAAGAATCAGGTAAGCTCCTGCATAAAACCTGATTGATGTAAAATGTTTATTATGGCAAGCCAAATGTAGAGTGCATGGACACTTATTTCGGTAAAGGCACTTGAGGATTGATTTCCTCCTTATTTCAGTCAAACAAGTTATTTGAAAATCCATAAGCAGTTTTACTCAAACTCAAAACTCTTTCTAAAACTGATTTTGATAAAGACTTTGGAAACCCTTAATTGCCATTTTCATGTGGAACTATGTTTTGTTCATTTTCTCCCAAGTAGGACATGTTACGTTGAGTACTCAATAAAGGTGGACCGCTAGGGCTAGTCTTTGAAGGGTTATGGTAAGTCTCTCAGTAGGTAGCCACCTCAGAGGGATGAGTCCTGCCCGGATAAGATGTCAGTCCAGTAGGTCGTGCCGGTCTAAGCTAGCAGTTTATTTTTCAGTTAAGTAATTGTGTTTTGCCAGAATGGACACCTGGTTGTTATTTGGGTATAGAGAAGGAGGAGTATCTTACCCGGTAGGCCGATCACCTAGCTTTTTTGTCAATCTGCACAAAGTGTCGGCATTCTGACTGGTTATGGGGCCCAACGTGTGGTAACCCATGATCATTTCTTTTGAGTGGTTGATTTTATTGATTATGTATGATTGGAAAGCTAAAACACCACTCTTGCTTTTAACTAATGTTTATTTCTTGCTAGTGATTCTTTTTATAAAGAATTTTATACTTTGGATACACGAACTGTTTCCACTAGACACTCAAAGCACACACGGACTTATTGAGATTTCTGTCTCATCACCATTTTTACCATGATTTCAGGTCAAACCTGCTATGGGGATGAGAAGCTAGTGTTATTTTCCTTAGAAGAGAATTTTGTCATTTATTTTTATGTATTGCTTTGGGGAGTTGAGAGTGGATGATTTTATTTATGGATTTGTATTTCTTTTGGGAATTTGCGGATTTATTCTTGGATTTAATCTTGAGCGGTAAAAAATTTTAAGTTACAGTATTATTTTTATTCTGCTAGTTTATTTGTGTGACCTAGTTATAAAGACTCCTTATCCTTTGGATGGGGCGATATCCCCGGCCCTGGCGGGCCTAGGTAGTGGGGTGTTACAGCAGTAAACTTCACCATTCACTTCTCAGTGTATTGAAGCGTGGCGAAGATGTCTTCTATTTGCTCTATTCGTTGTTCAGCTTTCTTATCCTGCTCAGCTTCTCCAAAGAAGATGGATGGTTGGAATTTCAAAAATCTCTCCAAAGCTTCGTCCTCTCCCTTTAGATTCCTTCGTTCAGTCAAAGTCTGAAGAATCTTGGTCGTCTTGCTGAATGCTTGCCCCATTGTCACTTCAACAGGTTCTTCTGACCCTATTTCCAAATTTGGCTCACTCTCATTTCCCCAATTGGGTGACTACATTTGGGTCATCTCAACCTCTGGTGTCACAGGTTCTGCCTCCAGGACTCTTCTGCCTGATGTGGCTACACGGCGCTTGGGTGCCATTCTAAACCATACCCAGATAATAAGTTTATGCATTCAAGCTTTAAATCATTTCAGTTGAGCATGCATTAACATTCAAATTTAAGTAAAAGGAAATCAGATGCAAGTTTTGTATAAAGAATTGCATATAAATTCTCTCAAACTTTAGAGTAGTCCAAGTACTCTTATTTGCATAAATTTGAAATTAAAGCAGTAAACAGGAATGAAATCCTTAACATAGGAGTTTATGAAAAGTAGTAAATAAAACATCCTAATCATAATAGCCCTTAGCCTCTCTAGTCCTCATCGGAGTCTTCAAAGTCGGCCTCATATAATTATCCCCCAGAATTCCTAGTAAAGTCTATCCCATCCCCATTTGCAAACCCATCTACTGCCTCTTTCCCAGGTCACCTAGAACTCTCCCCGGTCTCAACTTAGTTGGGTAGGGGTATGAAGGAAGGTCTAGGTGGAGATTCATAATCTATCTCCTCCGGATCATCACTATCAACTGACAAGTCAACTATGGGACTAGGAGGGAGGGAAACATATTCCATATCAATCTTCTTATCTTCACTATTAGTAACCAAGTCTATCACAGGTATTAGGGGCGGGTCAATGATCTGGATCTCATCATCACTGCTATCATCCAAGGGAATCATTGGTTGCGGTGCAGGCTGAGGTGTAGGCTAAGGCACTGGTAAGTCTTCTGGGTAGATAGGGATAGGAGGATGCCATTGCTACCCTTTTCTTGCGGTTCTAAGCATTCTATCCATCCTACAGCATAAACAAGACAGGTTAGATAAAAGATTTTAACTCAATAAAACAAAACATATACTATCAATATTTGCCTAAACCTAGGCTCGATACCACTTGTAACACCCCACTACCTAGGCCCAGTAGGGCCGGGGATGTCGCCCCATCCAAAGGACAAGCATTCTTTATAACTAAGTCACACAAAAGAAAATAAAAGCAATACCTTAAAATTGAACTTATTACAACCCAAAAATATAGGTACAAATCCAAAATAAATTGATTTCTACTATATCTCAAAACAACACATAAAATAAATAACATAAAGTTTTCAAAGCTGGCAACAATTCTGGCTACTCATCTCCACAGCAGGATCAACCTAAAAACATGGCATAAAAGGTGATAGATAAAAATCTCAGTAAGCTCGTGTGTGCTTTGAATGTTTTAGGCAAAATAGTTCATGTATGCATGTTGGAAAATTTTCATGAGGGAAAGTGTAAGTAAGCATTAAATAATATTAAAAATAAAGAGAGTCATTTTGCTCTTCAAACCATACATATGCACAATAAATACAACCACTCAAATGGGTAACTATGGGTTACCACATGTTGGGCCCCATGACCATATATTAGTTAGAATGCCACACTTTGTCCAGACTAACAAAAGGTAGGTGTATGGCCTACCAAGTAAGATACTCCTCTTTCTCTACACCCAAAATTACCGGTTGTCCACTCCGGAAACACATAGTCCACATAACTGAAACTTGTTAGCTCGGACTGACATGACCTACTGGATTGGCATCCTATCTGGAAAGGACTCACCCCTCATAGATGGCCACCTAGAGAGAGACTTACTCTAACCCTTCAAAGACTAGTCCTAGTAGTCTACCCTTATTGAGTACTCAACGATGATTGCCCCACTTGGGAAAAACTGATAATACATTACTTTATTTGAAAATAGCAATTAAGGATTTCTAAAATTTGTGTCAACGTTAGTTTTTAGAAAGAGTTTAATGTTTGTGCAAAACTGCTTGTTTGATTTTTAAATGATTTGTTTGACTTAAACAAAAAAGGAAACAATCCTTAATTGCCCTTACAAAATGAGTGTCCATACAGATCGAATTTGGCTTGCCATATAAATCTTTTGTCTTCAAATAAGTTTATGCAGAGGCTTACATGATCCTTTGCTTGAGCAAATTCAAAAATCTTCCAAAGCTGACCTAACCCCGCTTGGGGTAAACACAAGTCATAAGGTTATATTCAAGCTATATTTGCTTATATAAATAATCCTAGTTCAACTTATTGCAATCATGACACTAATGTCCTAAGCTTTAAGGCTAGATGATAAAGGATTTTATAAAATAAGACTAGCCTGATAAGATAAAATAACTAGGGGTTGTAAAATAATTATTAATAAGTTATAGGTTCAAATAATAAATCTTGAGTGTTGTTATTCATAAATAAACTAGGGTTTATTTGTTGAAGAATCCTAAGTTCTAGATGATATTAATAAATAGTCATTCTTAAATAGTATTTTTAAAATAAATATTAAATTATTACTAATCTCTTAATTGAAACATAGTAAATAATTAATAATAAATAAAATTAATAATAAAAAATTATATCAAGTTTTGATTAATAGATAACAAATAAATATAAATGGTGTTTATGAATATATGATCTACAAGGTCATTAATATTTTACTTATTTGTATAAAAGGTTTCATTTATATATATATATATGTGTGTGTGTGTGTGTGTGTGTGTGTGTGTGTATTATTTTTAATAAAAGATATCATTTATTTGACTAATAAAATATCACTATTTCATTGAGTATTCCAATTTCAAAACTTTCTAAGAATTTCGAAATCTTGGAAGAAAAACGTAGTAATAATTGTTATTGGGGTAATAAAATTTGCTAATCAAAATAGCCTAGGATCAATAAGGTCATGATCATAATTTTCCTATTACTAACAAGATTCAAGCGCATATACTCCAACATCAATCAACGAACTATTCTATTCATGAACAAATGCTTAAATTCATACCTATTATCATATGATCAAATCCCTACTAAGCATAATCATAGTCACAGCTTCAATGAAAATAAGAACATAATATCCTATTCACCAAAGGTGACATAACATTCTAGCATGCTTAAACATTCATAATTTCTTAAGACATGATGAACATGCATCGATCCACAAGGAAATTCATAAAGCTTAACCATGATCAATCATTCTCATGCTCCAATCTCAACTTCCTTCTTACATATGCATATACTCAATCCCCTATTCATATTCTATCCTTCCTATCAACATCCAAGAGACATGAATCCATAATTCAAAAGAAAGGTTAAAGAAAAATACTTGGTTGATGACTATCTCGATGAAGATTTAAGAAGATCCACGCATTTGAGAGCAACCATTTCGGCCGAGAGAGAGAGAGAGAGAGAGAGAGAGAGAGAGAGAGAGAGAGAGAGAGAGAGAGAGAGAGAGCTTTAGTATGATATGTTAAAGATTAAAGGGAATAAGATGAACAAAAGTTGTTCTTGGTTACCTTGATGATGTTCTTGAGACTTCAAGGAAAATTCTGGTTTTGATCGGATTGTCAATTTTTGTTTTCAAGATTTGATGTTATAAAATCTAGAAATGGACTCTATGGAGTATGTAGGCGTGTTCTGGAGTTTTTTTGGAGGGATTGGAGGTGTTTAGAGTGGTATTTGGCTTGAAGAAAGGTAGTGTGTGTTCTTGGTGAAAATAGAGAGGATTAGAGAGAAAATGTTGGACGAATTTATGAAGGGGCTAGCCGAATGGTTGAGGGAGTTTTGGTATTTTAATTTTTAGATTAAAGAGGAGAGAAAAATCTGGTTGTTTGAAATTCAAATGGAGAAATTTAAGGAGTGTTTTAAGGTAAAAGATATAGTAATGGTGTTTGATTGATGGAGGTTTCTTGGAGCTTCAAATGGCCAACTGGTTTGCTGTGTTTTACTGAATTGAATGAGGGTTGAGGGAGTTATAAAGCTGGCTAAATTTTTGAGTTCAATGGTGGGAGGATTTCTGGTTATGAAGCGTAATCCAAGGGTGTTTTCATGGAGTAAATGCTAGAAATTTTGGAATTCTAATGGAAGTTTAATTGGAGTGATTGTAGGAGAAATTTGAAGAGTGGCTATGGAGTCTAGTTGTGCAAGGTCAGTGGAGGGGGTAATGGAGTTCAGTTCATGGCTAAACAAAAGTTAACTTACGGAGGTTTTGAGGAGGTTTTCGGCCAAGGCTTGAAAGGAACAAGGCTGGAATTTTTTTCTGGTTATGTTTCGAATTGGTTGCTGAAATTTGCTGTACAGTTTTCTGCAATGTTCCAGATGATTTGCAGAGGGTTTTGAGAGGTGTTAGAGGGTCCTTTAAGGCTGGTTTCCAGCCTTCTATATGGAGAAAAGCAGGGGTAATTTACTATTTTGAAGGCTGAAGAAACAGCTTTGATCTCGGCCTGCTATGCTGCGAAATTGCCCAGAATTTTCTTCTGGTTTGTGCAGTTTTGTGCAGTCCAGTTTTTGCACTAGAATTTCAGTCTTCAAGCTGAATAAATTAACCATTTTCTTGGTGGCAATTGAGTAAGAAAGATGGTTGAGATTTTCGAAGGTTAGGCTGCTCAACAATCTGGAAAATTTTTAGATTTCTTCCATAGAGAAGATAAACACTACGGAGTGGAGTTTGAAGGCTCAACCATGGAGATTAATTTCTCTTGGGAACCTATCTTAACTTCTTCCCTATTTTAAATCAAATCTCCAACCTCTAAGAATCATTTTCAAAATTCAAAGACCAAGAATCCTTGCTGAATTTTCTGGAATTAAAAACATGGATTTGGATAAATTTTGAACAAGCTTCATTGGTGAAGAGGTTAGGACAAGCTAAAGGTAATAGAAGGACAAGAATTCTTCTAGAATTCTTTTTAGGACATAAGGATAGGATTAGGACATTCCCTTCTCGTCTCCCCTAGGACAACACTCCTATTTTTTTATGGAATGCAAGAAACGAAAATTCAATCTTAATTAAAATAATCATGATAAAACTTAAATGATGGGATTTGAACTCATGACCTTAGAGATTAATTCCAAAGCTCTAACCACTAAACCACAACAACTCTTGTTCTTATTTCCTTATCCAAATATTCTTCTTATTTAATCCTCAAGCTATCTTCCTATTTTAACCTCAAGCAAAATTGACATTTTATCCTTCCTATTCAATAAGCAAAACTAAGCCTTTTAGCCTATAAATCATAATTTTGAAGAGCATAAAATCATTCAAAAATATATATATTCACGTAATATAATATTATATGCATCTCGGACCCTTACTCTAGGGTTGGCTTTAGGTGGGGTTTCACATTTAGTAATATCTTGGTTTTGAACCAAAGATACTAAGCAAAGTGTGGAATAATCTTTAATGTATGTATATCTACTTTAAGTATTTTGTGGAGGATTAAGGATAATATATTGCCACACTATAGTATAATGCGAGGCCAGCCCCTCGATTTCTAAACCTGTCTTCACTAAGTGCTTTTCTGATTTGCAAAATGCTTTCTTGATACGGATAGATATTTTCCTAATATACCCAAGTAAAAGCGTTTTGCACGAATTTGAGAATATAGTGAATGATGTGAGTCCCCTTTATTTTACAAATATTGTGTCTTTGTAAGTGTTTTTCCAAAATATATGAAAACGAATATTTTATGAAGCATGGATATTATGTGTCCCACTAAATTCATTCTCATTGTGAAATATGCTATGGTTATGTTCATAGGACTAATGTTCCTACGGTATTAGTGTTACCGATTGGACTAATGTTCCTTCCGGAGGTTATTGCGATATGAGTTTGAAAGATAGTGGGACAATTAATTTCCATGTGTGGAAAATGTTTGTAATGTACCAATTATGAGATCTCATGTGTATTTACAAGTTATTTTTGTTGGGAACTCCAGTCATGCATTATCATAAACACAGAGAAAAAAAACTAAATTCCAATCCTAAGAACACATGCCTGTGAGCTAAAATAGGTAAACAGCAATGGCCACGGGGTTTACCTTTGCTGCGTGAGGTTTAAAAAATTTCTTAACGTTAATGACGCGATCCAGCAAATCCAGCAACAAACAACCAAGTCCTTTTTCCTGATGGTTCAAAACCAAGTCACTACAATCTAAGAATAGGATTGTCTCTGATACAAATCCACACAAGGTTTGAGCACTCACAAAAGCATTCAGTTCATTGCTAGCAGAACAATATAGCGGGTAGGGTTTTGATTAGAGAAAAGAATGAAAAAACTCATAGAAACAGTTTCTTTGTATCTCATACTTAAAGGAAAATGATTTCCTATTCCCTATAGGTTTTAGGATTTTTAACCAAATACAATTAAGTCCTTCAAGATCTATTAACCACAATTAAATCCTTGATGTTTGTATACTTGCAATTAGGCCCATGAATTATAACAAACTTATAATTCACCTGTAAGATTATTTTCTTCTCACAATCATACTTATAATATTATTAAATAATATATTAAGTACTCAAACCTTTATTATAACTGACCTATTATATTTCCTGGTCTATTCGTAGCAAAATATGAATTGATCTAAACATCTGTAGGGTTAATAATCCTTGATAATTAGAATTAACTTATTAATTCTAATTATAATTGATTTATTAATCTTTTGTTAATAAATCCATATTTAGCAGATCACGAGTGGTATCTAGAAGCACATCATGACTGTCCAAAAGTTCAGAAAGTCAACTGGCTTGATATGAACCTTTCAATAGCAAACAACAGTGCCACAAACTCCATTCACCATTCAATATCTCATTCACTTTAGAGTATGGAATTAGTGTCAACTCATTCTAGAATATTAATTAATTCTGGCCCAAATATTTTAGTACTTGTTTCCAGAATCTATTACTCATCATGCGTATCAATTGGAACTATTTCCAATAAATAATTGCCTTAGCCAAGGACTTTTCGAGTAGTGATTCCTACAAGTGGCCGTGAGATATTAACCCATACTATTATGAGTGGTGAATTCCTTGTTGATCCTTTCAACTACATTCGTGTACTTCAAGTTCTACCCAATATCCATCTCATAGGTGGTCTTGTTAGGACTTCAGAGATTGGAATCAAAGTACAATGCTTAACAAACAAAGTACCTTAGAGATCTTAAGTTTAAGGATAATTACACATTTGCTATGATGAGATTCTATCATTGTCACTAAATAGTTATCCATGTAATTAACAAGCATCCACGTGTTAACTTTTAGTATTACAATACTTATTGATGTGAGGAATACCACATGATCAATTTAGGATGTATAATACACACTAGTCTTGACACATTAGTGACGTCCTATCTCATTAATACTATAATTAGTGAAAATTTAAGCACGAACACTATATAGTGTAGTAGGAATCTCATATCATGATCTCTAGCATGATATTCTTAACACAGGGTTGCACTTGAACTTTATCTAATCGTTATATATTCACATGAAAGAAAAATAAAACAAACTGAAAGATAAATAATGCCTTGTATTATTTAAAAAATGTACAATATGAAAAATACATATGATTGCCTCTAGGTCATAACACTAGCAAACTCCTACTTACACTAGAGCCAATCATTCATGTATTTAATACCGAATGACTTAGCATGTCTATCATGTTTCTTTTGGAATAGTGCTTTAGTAAGTAGGTCAGGTATGCTTTCATTAGTGGAAACTCTCTCTATCTTTACATCTTGTCTATCTATGATTTCCCTAATAAAATGAAAACGTCTAAGTAGATGCTTGGAACGATGGTGAGATCGTGGTTCCTTTGCTTGTCCAATAGCTCCATTGTTGTCACAATACAGAGATATTAGTTTAGCAATGCTAGGAACCACTCCAAACTCTATCAAAAACTTTTTGATCCAAACTGCTTTCTTAGCTTCTTCAGAAGTGGCTATGTACTCAACTTTAGTCATTGAGTCGGCAATAGTAACTTATTTGGAACTTTTCCAACTTGTTACCCCTCTACAAAATGTAACTGTCTAACCAGACTATGATTTGAAATCATCTTTATTAGATTGAAAATTGGTATCAATATACCCATTTATTTCTAAGTCGCCTTTGCCATAAACTAAGAATACTTCCTTAGTCTTTCGCAAGTACTTAAGGATATTCTTCATAGCTGCCCATGACTCTCACCAGGATTAGATTGGTATCTGCTCATCAAATCGAGAGCCTAGGATACATCGGGCATAGTACATATCATAACAAACACGATGGATCTAATTACTGAAGCATATCGAATCCTACTTATGTGATCCCTTTCAACTTGTATCTTTGGAGACGTCGACTTTTAAAGGCTTACCCCATGAGATATAGGTAAGAATCCCTTTTTGGATAGATCCATGCTAAACCTCTTTAGCACTTTTGTGTAACACCCCGCTACCTAGGCCAGCCAGGGCCGGGGATGTCGCCCCGTCCAAAGGACAATGGGTCATTATAACTAAGTCACACAAATAAAATAGCGGAATAAAAATAATACTTTAATTTAAAATTTATTACATTCCAAGAATAAATCCATGAATTCCCAAAATAAATCCATAAATAAAATTATCCACTCTCAACTCTCCAAAGCAATACATAAAAATAAATGACAACATTCTCTTCTAAGGAAGATAACACTAGCTACTTATCTCCACAGTAGGATCGACCTGAAATCATAGTAAAAATGGTGATGAGGTAGAAATTAGAGTAAGTCCGTGTGTGCTTTAAGTGTCCAGTGGAAATAGTTTGTGTATGCAGAGTATAAAACCTTTATAAGAGTAATACTGGCAAGCAATAAACATTAGTCAAAAGCAAGAGTGGTGTTTTGGCTTTTTCAACCATACATAATCAATAAAATTAACCACTCAAAAGAAATGATCATGGGTTACCACACGTTGGGCCCCATAACTGGTCAGAATGCCGACACTTTGTGCAAATTGACAAAAAATGTAGGTGATCGGTATGGATGGATTCACGGTAGTGTATAGATGAAATCTGGAATTTTTAAAAGAATATTGAAGTGATTTAGAGAGGAATTAGGTGAAAGGAAGGAGTAGGTGTTCTTGGTGTGCTATGTGTTCTTGAAGGTTGAAGAGCATAGAGAGCTTTTGGGATTGGAGGCTGCCGAATTTCTATAGGGTTTAGGGCTACTGAATTGCTTGTAGGGTTTAGTAGATTATTTTCTGGTTTGGAAGGGAAAAGGAAAGGTTAGTTTTTGAAATCCTTGAAGAATGTTTTTGGGAAGCAAATTTAGAAACTAAATATACAAGAATATCTTTGATTATTGGAGAGCTTTCGGAATGCTGCCATGGCCGACTGCTTGTGCAGTATTTCAGCTGGATGAAAGTTGGTTGAGGGAGGCTAAGGGTGGCTGAAAATAAGGAGTATAGTGGTGAAGGGAATGTCTTGTTGTTTGATGGATATTTTATGGAAGGTTGTTAAATTATGGTGACTGGAATTTTGGTAACTAATCAAGCATGATTACAGTAATTTTTTTGGAAATCGTTTAGGGCAGCCATGATTGGATTTTTGTGTAGAAGGTTGGGGAATACAATGGAATTTAGTTCATGGCTGTTTAAGGGAAGACTATACAGAAAATTGGAGGAATTTTGGCTAGGGCAGAATAAGGAAACAGGGCTGAAAAAATCACTGCACAGAATTTCGCAAGGCTGGAATTTTCTGGGCAGTTTTCGGCTGCCCTTTTCCAGTCAGCTTGCAGGGAGATTGAAGGGGATTTTAGGGGCTTTCAAGGCTGGTTTCTAGCCTTCTTATGGAGGAAAAATGTGGCTAAGATGCTGAACAAAAACTGAAATAAAGCAGCTTGGTTTCGGACCTCCAAAGCTGCGATTTTGCCCAGGGATTTTCCTGGTTTTGCACAGCCTTTGTGCAGTCCAAAAATGGCCAGAAAAATCCAAGTTTTAAGCTGATCAAAAGGGTCATTTTCTGGCAGCATTTGGGAGAGAATAATGGCTAAAAATCTTGACACCTTGAAGGCACAAGAAGTTGGAAAAATTTTAGTTCTATGCATGAAAGAAAATGAACCTAGCTAGAGTGAATTTTTAGAAAGTTCACTAGGAAAATTTAGTTCACTTGAAATCCTTTCCCCTCTTCCATGGTGGCCGTCCATACTATGTCTTTTACTAAGACATTTTGAACCTTCAAAGCCACAACACATTGTTGGAATTTTTCTAGAATAAAATTGGCTTGAACAAATTGAACAT
Organism: Voacanga thouarsii; assembly: GCA_026120185.1. NCBI lineage: Eukaryota > Viridiplantae > Streptophyta > Magnoliopsida > Gentianales > Apocynaceae > Voacanga > Voacanga thouarsii. The sequence continues at coordinate 70,836 of JANUWF010001049.1, read as the reverse complement.
CCTAATGGATTGAAAAATAGGAAAAATTAAGGATCAAGAGGAAATGAATTCTCTTTAAGAATTTTGTGTAGGGCAAAAGAGTAGGATTAGGATACTCCTATCATGTGTCCCTTAGGACAACATCTCTACCCTACTCCAAGCACCTAAGGCCGAAAGTAATACTTCCCAAGCAAAAATAAAATTTAACCAAGCTAAAGCTCCTATGATGGATTTTGAACCCAAGACCTCAAGAATTAATTCTAAGGTTCTAACCACTAAACCACGATAACTCTTGTTCTTATTTTCCCTCTAAAAATATTTTTCTATTCAATCCTCAAGCTATCTCTCTTTTCCACCTCAAGCAAAAATTACCATTTTGCCCTTTTCACTCAATAATCATAATCAAGCCCTCTAGACCATAAAACACAAATTCAATGCACACAAAATCATATTAAAATATATTTAAACATGTAATAAAGTATGATATGCATCCCAACTCCCTCACTCTAAGATTGGTTTTGACTGGGGTTTCACACTTTGTCTATGTATATAAATTATGAAAGACCTAGAAACCTTTTTGATCTATCTCTATAGATCCTTATTCTAAGAATATAAGTTGCTTCTCTAAGGTCTTTCATGGAAAATTTCGTGGACAACCAAACTTTTACTGATTGAAGGACATGTACATCATTTCTTATTAGTAATATGTTATCTACATAAAGCAATAAGAAAATGATTGCACTCCCATTAACCTTCTTGTATACACAAGGTTTATCCATATTTTGAATGAAATCAAAATCTTTGATTATTTCTCAAAATGGATGTTCCAACTCCTAGAAGGTTGGTTAAGTCCATAAATGGACTTTTGCAACTTGCACACTTTTGTGTCGTCTTTGAATGTGAAACCCTCAAGTTATGTCATATACACTTCCTCAGTCAAATTTCTATTTAGGAAAGCTATTTTTATGTCCATTTGCCATACCTCATAATCATAATGGGAGGTAAGTGCTAGGAGTATTCTTATAGATTTCAGTATATCAACTAGTGAGAAAGTTTCATCATAGTCAATATCATTCTGTTGACGATAACATTTAACTACCAGTCGTGCTTTATATGTAACTATATTACCATCCATGTCAGTCTTCTACTTAAAAACCCAGTTGCATCCAATAGGTTTGATTTCTTTGGGTGGATCAACTAAAGTCTATACTTGGTTGTCATACATGAAATCCATTTATGACTTTATGACATCATGCTATTTGTCAGACTCTAAACTATTCAGAATATCCTTGTATGTAGTAGGCTCATCTTCATCTATAAGTAATACGTCATTCTGGTCACTTATAAGAAATCCATTTCTTTTAGGTGCCACACATATCCTACTCGACTTACAAGGTTTTTGTGTAGACGAAGGTTCATCTATTCTATCAATAGATATAGGATCAAATGATTGGTCTATATTTGTTTGATCTTCTTGAACTTTACTAAGTTTAATTTTACTCCCATTACCTCATTTGAGCATGTGCTCCTTCTTTAAAAAGACAGTATATTTCGAAACAAACACTTTATTTTCAGAAGGGAGATAGAAGTAATATCTGAATGACTTTTTCGAATACCTAACAAATAAATACTTATCAGACTTACTCTCAAGTTTATTTTACTGTGGTCTTTTAACAAAGACAAGGCAACCCCATACTCTCAAGTGAGATAACTTTAGTTTCTCACCAAAGAATAACTTAAATGGGGTGGTATCAACCATTTTTTACAGAACCCTATTTAGAATATAAACAAAAGTCTCTAGTGTGTGCCCCCAAAATGATTTTGGTAAGTTTGCAAAAACCATCATGGTCTGTACTATGTCTAGAAGTGTTCGATTCCTTTTCTCAGATACACAATTTTGTTGAGGTATATATGGTAGAGACCATTGAGATAGTATCACATTATCTCTAAGATAACCTTGAAACTCTTGCTTTAAGTATTCACCTCCTCGATCAGATCTTAGAGTTTTGATATTTTTCCTAAGTTGTTTCTCTACTTTATTCTTGAAGTCTCTGAATTTGTTAAAAGCCTTAAAATTGTATTTTATTAAATAAAAATATGCACATCGTGAATAATCATCAATAAAAATTATAAATAGTAATAACCTCCTCTTGTTTATATAGACATTAGGCCACATACATCGGTATGTATGAGTTCTAATAATTCTTTGACCATTTTTCCTTTTCTAGGAAAAGAGTTTTAGTCATTTTATCAAGTAAACAAGATTTGTATGTGACATATGATTTATAATCAAATTGTAACATCCCACATTTCCATAGCGCAGTGGGCTTCATTCTGGTGGGATGTCACCCTGTCCAGTTTTCCAGACAAATGGTCTTTATAATGAACTTAACTACATACACAGCGGAATTTTTTCCAAAATATCTTTATTTAATGTAAGAAGGCATGTAGAGTACGGTCTTTAGTACAATTATTCAAATCACAAAAATTCCAATTACAATATTAGCCTTTGGGAGTGTATTGCGCTTCTGCTACGCCATTTGGTTCCTAAAAATTTTCAAGAGAAATAATAAACGTGTGAGTGAAAATCACTCAATGAGTCCTATGTGTGCTGGTACTTTATAAAACAAATAGGTAAAATTGTTATCGACCTTTATTTCATAAGCTATTACAGGAAAACATTTCACTTGTCCACTAAAAATAGATATACAACTTACTACAGGAGTGTTTATTCAAAATTTAATCGTATTTGGAAAACTGAGTTTTATTCAATATCACTGCCCCCATTTTAAGAAAAAGCACGCACTTCTTTGAATATAAGGTAGGCCCGTGTGCAAATCTCAAAAGGCTTTGCTTTTGACATCACTGTCTTATTGTACTATGGTCACAAACCTATAGCACACAACTGTGCATTCTCGGAGAGATAAGTGCGTATTAGCACAATATTGAGAATTGAGTTTTACTTACCACCATAAGCCCAGAGGTCCCAATCCCGATGTCAAGAACTATCGAGGCGAACACACCAGGTGTCCCCGACCAGCTCTATGAACAACCCAAATCAAAGTGTACACAAGGCACAGGCAATTGGCTAGAGCTAAATGGCTAGCCAGGACAACTTATCTTAATGTCCTGTTACCTTGTTTGGAGTAAAACAATACCTAGAACTGCGCAAGGTTACTTGGAATTTCTATCTCAAACATGAGCTAGTATAAAGATCAAAGCCCTTGCTAAATACTCAATGTCTTCGCTAGTTCACAAGACCAGTACCAACAACACATTCCCAAAGGAATTCCAAATAAAACATTTTCTGGGGCCAAAATATCGTTTTTCAGAAATTGATCATACTGGTGCACAAGACCAGTTAATTAATTCCATTGGCTATCAATGCCAATTGATTATCTTATTCCCAATATCATTTTCCAGAAATTGATCATACTGGCGCACAAGACCAGTTAATTAATTCCATTGGCTAACAATGCCAATTGATTATCTTATTCCCAAAAGAATCCTAACAAAACAATTTTTGGGGTTAAAATACATTTTCCTTGAGTTAATCTCATATCATGATTGTTCTCCAAAACTATAGTGAAAAAGGATAAAAAGTCCTTTTCGTGTGATAAAATAAGTTTCCAATGGTATTTTCATCAGTTGAAGAATACCTTATTACGAAACGGGGGGGGGGGGGGGGGTATTATTCAGGAATTCTAGAATTCTAATCAAAAGGGATGAATTTAATTCAAGAAATCCCAATTATAATTTCATTATATTTAGAACTCACATTTTCCTAAAAATCCTTTCCATAAAAAGGAACATTAATGCTTTCCTAGAATAAAACATTATTTATTCCCATAATTAATGAGAAAAAGCCTTTCAAGTATATATTTATACCTAGGAATTATTCATAATACAAAGGATCCAAAATTCCTTATAGAAAATACCACTTCCTAAAGTTCTCAATAGTTTCCAATTCAGAGAAACCATTCTTCATTCACAAAACCCATATCTTCTTTCAGAAAACACAAAGGTTCTGAACCTCGTTGCTATACTTTAGGAAACGTTACTTACTATAAATAATTCCAATAATGAAAATCCATGTGTTCATTCAAATCAAACATAACATGGTGTAATTTCTTTCTCAAAAAAAGCATATTCTCATTCAGAGAATCCAAAAGGATTCATAGAACATTTTTAAGTAAAACATAATTTCACTAGCATAAAATAGGGTTTACAAAACAAGTAGGACTTACCTCGTGTTCTAGCTATTGCGTAATACAGTATTCAAAATCCCTAAGCCTTTGCGAGACCTTTAAGGTAGATAACCTACATTAGTTATCATTTCACACTTCCTTTAGTATTCTAGATTTCATAACACATACATATTGCTAATTACACGTTGCTAAGGATATTACCGAATTTCCTATTTCTTCATTTCATACTAAAATAGAATATACTTCTTGAGGTAACTCAATTCCATTTCATTGCCCTTTTCCCCCAAACATATTTTCAAGGTTCTCACATGAATCCTTAATCCTTCATACCTTTAATAGCTCACAGGAAATAAATTCATAGCTTTACTCAAACTAAAATTCTGCATTTTCTCAGATTCGCATACCTTTGTATTCTTGTCATAACTTTTGATTCACAAGTTCGATTGATGCCAAAGTATTTCCAAAAATTCCTCAAGACTTTTCATGATGATTTAAAATTCATAAAATACTCATTACCCTTTTCATTTCATTCAGTTCTGTCCATAATGTCGCAGCAGTTCAATCCCGTAACTGAAATGACAACCTTTGGTATTTATATGATAACATTTTATTCACAACTCCAACTCTTGCCAAATTTGTCCCAAAAAGATCTTAAGACATTTAGATACAAGTTTTAAGTCATGGGGTTCCAGAACAACAAGCCAATTTACACATTTTATTCGTTCTTCAAAGCTGCTCTGAAATTCATCAAAACAGAATTTCTGTTTTGTTCCTTTCTTCACATAATCCAATCTCTTTTCTTTCCTATACAATACATATGTCGTTTAATCATTGAAAGCCTTTGTTTATCATCTAAACATCAAATAATACTTCTTGATTCCAGTTATGTACAATCAGTATCTTTCATGTTTAAACAACAACAAAACCAACAGCTTTGAATAACAACAACAGTATTCCATTTTCTTCAACAATTAAACCGTTTGCTATCTTATTTCCATCTTCCATTTTTTCAGCCATGAACAACTCTTTAAACCATCTTGAAAACACCTTCAAATATCGTATAAATTACAACATACATGCCTCCAAATGCAGCACCATACACAGCACACACAGAATCCCCAAAACATAGATATTTTCCAAACATAAATCATACTTCACATAAATTTTCTCAATAAAATTTATATCAAAACAATCATTATTCTTCATGCTTCAACTTTAATTCTTGAAACATAAACTTTTACCTTGTATATAAGATTCTCTAAGCCTAAATTGCTCCAAGTTTCCTGTCTCTTCTTCCTTGAAAATCTTTTCTCTTTCCTTTTTCTTTTTCTCCCTATTTTCTCTCTATTTTCCTTCCTCTTCATTTCTTTTCTTTTTCTTTCTCTCCTTCTCCCTTCTTGTTTGGAAAAAATTTTAACTGTGTTACAGCCCTTCCACCGCCATTCTTGTGCCCAAAGTCAACCAACATTAATTACATTGTGGGCTATCCATTTAATGCTAAATTCCTATTGGTGGATTTTATTTAAATAGATAATTCTTAAGTTTATTCAATAAGCTTTTCAGTTTAATAATTTCATAAATATTTCACTCCTCCAATAGTATTTTGACACTTGTTTTCATTCACCAATCATATTCAGCTACTTGTCTAAAATTTGACCGCATTTTAGAATTTCCTCAGAAAATAACAATAATTTCGAACATTATCGGGAAAATATTTTATCCCACTAATGAAATCTATAAATTTTATTGAATTCAATAGTGGGAATCAAAATTCTCAATTCTTTCTCCATTCTTTCCAATTTGCAGTCAAAATCCCAATCGCGGTCAAAATTACGATAATACCCCTGAAAGCTCAAATTACACCAAAATGTTCGTCTCATCAGTCTGATCAACTTTTGTTCTATGCTTATACCCAAATTCTCACTCGTACAAAGTAGTAACCAATTGAAGTACAAAGGTACAGGTAGAAAAATCTCAAAATTCCATTTGGTTCCCTACAATTTCAAAATCCCAATAATGCCCCCTAAATATTTTTGTCATACCAAAACGTTCGTCTCATTGTACTGATCATTTCTTGTTCTGGTCACTTGTAAAAATTCTTATTCTATACAAAGTAGTAGCTAATAAAAGTATAAGAGTGAGGGTTATTACAATCTCTCCTCATTTAAAAAATTTCGTCCTTAAAATTTGTATTTATCTTAATTCCAGCAAATGTCTACTTCTGGTTACTCATGTCTTCTATTCTTTCTTTATTGTACATGAATCCTGATAGGTCTTTTGTTTTCCCGTGATTCTTTAGATTTGAATTCCTCATGGGTAGATGGGGCATTTTCTTACCTTTTAATGTAGGGGCCATTAGCTAAAATATGTCACGCTTCCCTCATTGATAACATGCCCTAAGTCTCTTCTGACACTGCTTATAAGTATGTCCTCCCTTGTGACAGTAAGTGTATTGAACATATTCCATCCTTCTTGACAATATCTCCTCCTTCCTTAGGTGTTTTTCTTCATGTCATTGGATGATTTCAGCTTCCCTGTTATGGTTCTATTTTTCTTAGTTCAACTCTTCTATTTATAGTTAAGAGGCTGTTTTGACAACCACACTATATCCTGTTGGGGCTATAGCAATCAATGTTCTTCTTAATTAAAGTCATAATCCTTTTATGAATCATGGAGCTTGATCAAAGTCTGTTTGTACTAATGAAGGGCAATATTTGGAAAGTCAAATATGCCCAGCAACATATTTCCTAATAGTCCTTTTTGCTTGGGAAAATTTTTGAAATATTTTTTCTACTGACTTTATGTAGTTTCTCATTTTGCTTTGTTTCATTTTCACCATCTATCATACTTTCTCAGGATCCTTGATGTTTGGTGTGTTCTATTTTACATTAAGCACTCGTAATATAAGAGCAATTGACATTTTTCCTATATAATGTTTCAAATAGAACAATTCCAGACATTTATCAACAACTATCATTGTACATAAAGTTTGTACATGTCAAGCTTTCAATCTGTTTAATACTAAAATCCAGCTTATATGTTCACAATATATTCTTCAAAATTTCCAAATTATTTGTTCCAATTGTTTTTTGGTGTGCAGAGTATTAAAGTACTGAACTTCGACATCATCGTCTATAATTGCTATACTTGTCCTCCAAATTTTAAGATGAATCCTGAATTACGATTAGCCACAATACTAATCAGTACTCCATGCAGTTAACTCACTTTCTTAGCACATCACATCACATCGATTTCCAATACGGAGAATCCCTGCACCATTTCGTCAAGGTTCACTTTTTCTTTCACAAATTTTGATTTGTACCTTGATTTCTGATATCAGGTAATCAGTTTCCTTTTTCTAGTCTCCTATAAGTCTTAGCACAATCTTTCATGTTGCAAAATCACACTCTCTTATTCTGATAATCACCTTGAGCATGACATTGAACAATCAATTCATCCGGAAGATGATGTTAAAATGTCCTATAGCATATGAAGGAAACCACAACTTACCTAACAAGGTCCATCTCATATAAACATACACGTATGTCTTAAATATATATTACATCCATTCTTATCTTATCATACCTTACATTCATTCTTTCTTTCCTTACATATTTCCTTCACCATACTTCCCTAGAGTATTCTACAATACTCATATAATATTATGACATTTACTCATTCTATGTATCATTCTTTAGTATCACTGCCTCTTTTCTTTACAATGCTGTCTTAGGACTTGAGGCTTTACATGCTTCAATTTTCTCCACACTAGATTGTCTTTTCTGGTTATTTCCTCTAAATTTTCTTTTTTACCTTTATTTTCCTTTTTTTGCAAGATGTATATGACCTTGTCCTTTTTTTTCTTGATGGCAATTGGCTACCACATGTCCTTTTTCTCCATACCTGTAGCATTTTTTATATCTTTTCCTATATTGCTCAAGCTTATGCTCACTCTTATGACAAAAGGCACAATGCCTCCCGTTTTCCAAGTACCGATTCATTTTTCCTTAAATCTTTCTTGAAATTTTACTTTTCTCGTTTCAATAGTTCCTCACAATTTTGACTATCTTGTTCTCGATCCTATTTTTTCCACTAGGGAAGCCATTTTAACAGCCATATTATAACTAGTTGGACCTACACGTTATCTCTAAGTTCAGGCCGTGGTCCTTTTACAAAGAGTTGGACTTGTGTCCTATCGTTTAGCTGTATAAATGTCCCTTAATTTCATCATGAAGTATTTAGGGTAAAAACCTACATCCATAATCAATCCATATTTTATTTGATCTTTTAAGGTTTTCAACCAATATAGAGATATCATCTGTAACACCCCACGACTACGTACCCTAAAAGGGCGGGGATGTCGCCTCGTCTCGTAGGACAATGGGACTTTAGAACGAGGTATAAAATATAAAAGCAATCTCCAAAAGGATCAACTTAGATAAATAAAGAAATACTCTTATTACATCAGGCTCAACTTGGAGTAAAACGGAATAAACAAAGATTGTTCAGAAGTATAAACGACAAAAGTCTCCTGCAACAGCATAGGGAAAAAAAAAAAACAAAAGCCTCTATTGTCAAAGCCCCGCTGTCTCAGCACAATCTATCCCCTGAAAACATGATGTAAAACAGTGTGAGAATAAATCTCAGTAAGTCCTGTGTGTGCACATGGTGTTTTGAATAGTGCGTGTATGCAAATGTAACACATTTGTAGAAATAATTTGGCAAGTCATAAACAATCTCTTTTCGCAAGGAGTGGGTTTTCTCATTGTCACACTTTGTACAAAATAAATCCTTCGCTCGGATAAAAGTCATGTCACCACACGTTGGGCTCCATGAGAACAAATTGGCCAAGGCACCACACATTGTGCACCTTGTCCGGACCAGATTACCACACGTTGGGCGTTCTGATCAAGGTGAGTGTACAGCCCACCGGGTAAGATACTCCTCCATCTCTACACCCAACAAAACCATCCGGGTGTCCATGCCGGGAAAATAAATAATACCTTTCAGGTATAATGCTAGCTCGGACCGGTCTGACCAATCAACACTGCCGCCTTTTCAAGCAGAGTTCATCTTCTGGAGGTGGCCTCATGCCAAAAGACTTACGCTAGCCCTCCAAGACTAGTATTGTTAGCCTACCCTTATTGAGTACTCAACGCACATATCCGTGAATTCCTGATTCAAAATATTTCCAAACCTTGGTTTTGTAAAACGTGGTTTTCTTTAAAAGAGATTTCTAAAAATTTAAGGAAAATAATAGTTTTCTTGCTAAAATCATTAGTTTGACAAAACCGTTTAAAGAATAAATACCCACGTTTACAACCCAAACAAACATAGTTTAACAATAGCTTTACAAAGCTTCACAACATGGACTTGCCATCACAACATTTAACAAAAAAGTTTATAAAAGGACTTACCATCACAACGTTTAATAAAAGAGTTTATGCAAGGACTTACTTGATATGCCTCAGATAACGAGATAAATTCACAGCTGGCTTTCCTCAATTATCCTCCTGATCTAAACCATATAATATCATGATCAGGGTCTCAATTAATTCAAACATGCTCTAATCCCATTTATTTTCATAACAATTCGCAATCCCCTATTTAATTCCAAGTAAACTATTCAATCCCCAAAGATCATATACTACGACCACATGTTCGTCTCGCTAATAAACACCATTAAACTTTACTTTCGGCATCAAGGGAGGGTATCCCTTACCTTGCACCTTCCGGGTAGTGAGGTCTCGATGCTCCTATGGTGATCGTCCCGAGTTCGCTTGAGAAGAAAAGAAAAGCTACCTTCTTTGCTCCTCTTGACCGAAAATTAAAGAAGAAGATGAAATCGACCTCTATGGGGCATGATTTAAGGGAAGAAGAAAGAGAAAAGAATCATTAGAGAAAACGGCATCAAGAGGTTGAGAGGATTTTTGCTTACCTTAAGGTGTGTTCGATTTTTGCATGGAATAGTCTTGAGTTTTTGAAAATTTGTAGAGAGATGTTGCTGAAATTTTCGTGTAGAATGGAGAGGGTAGACGGTTGCTATGATTTAGAGTTGGAGAAGATTGGCTTAGGGTTAGATGGTGATGTTTAGAAAGACTCCTAATGGCTTTAGGTTTTTTGGACAGCAAAGGCGAAATTTCAGCTTGTTGCGTGTCTCCTTGCTGCTGGTTTTTAGGTGATTTTAATGGAGGAAAATAGTCTGAAATTTACTCCTTTATGCTGGCCAAAATACTACTCAAAATAAGGCTGAATGTGTTCAGAATTTTGGGCCAAACAAGGAAGAGTTTGAGTGAGTTTTGATGACTGAAAATTCCTGTGCAAGCTGTGCGAAAATTCTGTGCAAGAGTAACAAGTTTTGGATTGTTTTGGCTGCTGTAACTCTACCAAAATTTCTAGAGGAAAGTTGAGGGTTTTGGGCGCTGAAAATAGCTTGATCAGCTGGGGTTTTTTGGTGTGTTTTGTGTGCAGAATTTCGGTTGGAGTAGGAACCCAACAGCTGGCCGAAATTCCTGCACCAAGCTGCTGAAATTCTTGTGCAGAAGCTAGACGAATTTCAGTGTTTTTATGTGAATAAACTTTTGGTTTTGTGAAGCTAAGATACCCTGAATTGATGAGGAATATTTAGGTGTTTTGAGCTAGGATTTACAGAGTTGGATTGTAGCTAAGAAGCTGGAATTTTCGGACAGCTTGTGGTGACACAAGGCTGCCGAAATTCAGCTAGGAAAAGGAAGAAAATCCTAGTTGAATTTAGATTGAAATAAAATCTGATTTTATCAAGGATTTGGAAAGGATTTCCTCTAGTCCTAGAAGAGTTTGGATTGAGCTACAAGTCCTCGAAGAAGTGGCGGCACTTGGTGGAATTTTTTTTTTGCAGATATTTAGCTAACGTTCTAGGATTAAAATCAACAAGATTTCCTACTAGGAAAAGGACTCATTAATTCCACCTATCCATGGCAACATCCATCTAGCTAAAATCAAGCTAATATTTTAATTACTAGCTAGGGTTTTTCAAAAATCCTAAGGAACACAAGCTGAAAATTAAAGGTGAACTTTATTCACATCAAAGTCCTTGAATTTAGGAAATAACTATAGAGACTTATTCCCTCGGAGTAAAAATACTAAAATTTCTCTAGGATAGCTAGATTCTTTTTCGGCCAAGATAAGAAATGGTCTAAGGGAAAGAATTTTAAGTAGAGATGCTAACTTCACAAAAGGTAGGATTCGAACTCGGGTCACCAAAGAAAATCACCAACCTCCCCACTATTCGAAAACAACTCCAATGCTAATTTTTCTACAAGAAGTTCTTACCACCCCAATACTCATCCTTCCAAATCTTCGACCAAACCTCCCTTAACCAAGTCTTTAACAACACAACTATTTCACATCAATTAATTCAAGTGAAAGAGCAACGGAAAAATTCACATGCATCCATGCAAATAAAATTATTCTAGCTACCACATAAAATGCAAGATGCTATGCAATGCATGACTTTTCCCCATAGTCAAAGGTGGTTTTGGGCGGGGTATTACATACCCTCCCCCTTAAGAGAATTTTGTCCCGAAATTCAGATTTCATACCGTTCGAGCATACCCAGATACTTCCGTCTTAACCATTCCTCCGTTTCCCACGTTGCATCCTGTGCTCCATGATGATCCCGAAGTATCTTCACCATGGGTATCTGCTTGTTTTGGAGCGTCTTGATACTCCTCTCCAAGATCTTGACGGGTCTCTCCACATAACTCAGATTGTGTTGCAACTCCAACGGTTCCCCATTGAGTACATGACTCGGATCGGGATTGTACCTTTTCAACTGAGAGACATGAAATACATCATGCATCCCGGTTAGACCATCAGGTAGATCCAATAGGTAGGCAATCGGTCCAATTTTCTCCAATATCGGGAATGGTCCCAAATACCTAGGACTCAACTTCCCTCTCCTCGGATGTTTCAGGATTCCCCTACTAGGAGTCAACTTCAAGAATGCACGGTCACCTACTTGGAACTCCAATTCCCTCCTCCTAGTGTCTGCATAACTTTTCTGTCTGCTTTGCGCTGCCCTTAGCCTTTCCCGAATTAACTTAATCTTGTCGTTCATCTCCTGAATGCAAACTTCACCAGTCTTTTTAACGTTCCCTTCTTCTATCCATCCCCAGTATATCGGTACTTGGCATTTTTACAGTGCTTCGTACGGCGCCATTCCGATCGACGCCTGATAGCTGTTGTTATATGCTAACTTCGCATGCGGTAATGACTCAATCCACTTATCTCCAAAGTCTAAGATACATGCTCGGAGCATGTCTTCCAGTATCTGAATAACTCTTTCGGATTGACCGTCGATTTGCTGATGAGCAGAGGTGCAGAATTTTAGGGTCGTGCCCAAGGACTCCTGGAACTTACCCTAGAACCTTGAAGTGAATCTAGGGTCCCTATCCGACACGATGCTCGACAGTACACCATGTAACCTTACAATTTCTCGGGTATATGTCTGAGCCAACTTTTCCATCGAGTCCCTTACGTTTACCGATATGAAGTGCGCTGTCTTGGTCAATCGGTCCACTACCACCCAGATCGCATCTTTGTGTGACTTGGTCATCGGAAGGCCAGTCACAAAGTCCATGGTCACCTATTCCCATTTCTATTCGGGAATCGATAACAGTTGCAATAAACCTGTAGACTTCTTATGCTCCATCTTAACCTTCTGGCATGTCAGGCAGGATGACACATGCTGAACTACATCCCTCTTCATTCTAGCCCACCAATATTTCCTCTTCAAGTCTTGGTACATCTTTACCTCCCCAAGGTGTATGGTGTATTTGCTCTTGTGCGCTTCGTCCAGTATCCTCTTCCTTAAGTCTTAGATGTCCGGTACACAAATCCGGTCCCGAAAGTACAATACTCCCTTCTCGTCGGTTCGGAAATCGCTTCCTCCTCTTGCGATCTCTTTCTCCTTGAAAGTTTGAAATCCTGTGCTGCCCTGTTGACCTGATACAATTTCCTAGTCCAGATCGGGTTTCAGGGTCAGGTTGCTCACGCAGATCTTCCTCTCTTGCACTTGCGCCTCTTTCTCCAGGATATCCTGCACTGTCGACACCTCCTATATTCTCAAGTGTCCCCATTTTCACCTTCCGACTTAGAGCGTCTACTACCACATTTGCTTTACTCGGATGATAGTTAATAGGGCACTTATATTCTTCCAAGAACTCCATCCACCTACGCTGCCGGAGATTCAAGTCCTTTTGTGTGAAGATGTACTTCAAACTCTTATGGTCCGTAAAAACCTCGTATTGTGCACCATACAAGTAATGTCACCATTTCTTCAAGGCGAACACTATAGCTGTTAGCTGTAGGTCATGCGTGGGATAATTAACTTCGTGTGGCTTTAGCTTCCTAGATGCATAGGCTATGACCTTCCCTTCCTACATCAGCACAGCTCCTAGTCCTTCATTGGATGCATCTGTATAGAGTGCATAGGGCTTATCAGCCTCGGGCAGGCTCAGTACGGGTGCTGAAATCAACCTCCTTTTAAGTTCTTGGAAGCTCTTCTCGCACTTCTCACTCCAAGCAAAAACGACATCCTTCTTCAATAGTCGTGTCATCGATGAAGCTAAAGTGGAGAAATTTTTAATGAACCGCCGATAGTACCTGGCCAACCCAAGGAAACTTCGTATCTCGGTAATGTTCTTCGGTTGTTTCCAATTAGCTACGGCTTCTACCTTAGCAGGGTCCACCTTGATCCCCTCATTGGATATCACGTGACCAAGGAAAGACACTGAGCTCAGTCAAAATTCACACTTACTGAACTTAGCGTAAAGCTTGAATTCCCTCAGCTTCTCTAGGACCAACTTTAAGTGCTCCGCGTGGTCCTCCAGATTTTTGGAGTACATCAAAATGCCATCGATGAATATAACCACGAACTTGTCCAAGTATGGTTCAAAAATGTGATGCATTAAATCCATGAATACTGCCGGTGCATTGGTTACACCGAATGGCATTACTACAAATTCGTAATGGCCATACCGTGTGTTGAATGCAGTCTTAGGAATGTCTTCTTCTTTGATCCTTACCTGATAGTATCCTTGTCATAGGTCCAATTTCGAAGAACAAGCAGCACCTTGCAGTTGATCAAATAACTCATCGATCAAGGGTAGAGGGTATTTATTCTTGATCGTTCGATTGTTCAGTCCCCGATAGTCGATACATAGCCTCAAGGTACCATCTTTCTTCTTGACAAACAACATCGGGGCTCCCCACGGTGACGTACTCGACCGAATGTAGCCTTGCCTTAGCAATTCCTCCAATTGCTCCTTTAACTCCTTCAACTCTGTCGGTGCCATCCGGTAGGGGGTTCTGGATACCGGTTCGGCCCCGAGAATCAGATCCACGGTGAACTCAACTTCCCGTTCAGGGGGTAGGGAAGTGAGCTCCGTAGGGAACACATCCGGAAAGTCTTTCACTACCTCCGTACTTTCCAAGGTACACTGGTCCTTTGGTTTGTTTAGGAGATACGCCAAGTATCTCGCACATCCTTTCTTGAGCAACTTCCGGGCTTTATCTCCAGCAATAAGAAATTTCAGTTCCTTCGTTCGCTTCCCATCGAATTCAATTACATCACATCCAGGTCTCACGAACTGCACCGTCTTAATCTTGCAATCCACACGAGCTCCGTGCTTCGACAACCAGTTCATGCCCAAGATCAAGTCATAACCGTCCATGGCCAGGATTATAAGGTCGGCCTCCAGAATCTCCTTCCCAACATCAACTCCACAACTTCCCATTTTCTTGCCTGCTTCCACCACCTTTCCCAAGGGGGAACTAACTACTAGGGTATAAAGTAGCTCATTTCCTTCCCAGCCCAGACGTGAAGCACATACTTTACTTACATAAGAGTGTGCAGATCCTGGATCTATCAGAACATTAACAAGACAATCTTGGATAGAAAGGTTACCTTCGATCACGACGGCGTCCGCCCCGACTTCCTCTCAGTTCAGGGCAAAAACTTTGGCCTTCACTTGGGGCTTCAGGCCTCCCGCTCCGGCTGGTCCAGCAGCAGCACCTCTATTGCCTCTCATTGGCTAGGTCAGCGCGGTCTGCTCAGTCCTTAAGGGTTTGGGGCAGATGTTCCTCAGATGTCCTGGGTCTTTGCAGTTGAAACACCTTCTCACACCCCCGCTACCCCAGCAATTTCTCTCGGTGTGGCATCGCTTCCCACACAAGTCAGCAGTTCAGGCTGCCTTGCATTGATCCGGCTACAGGTATTCGAGGCTGCTTACCCCGATTTCCCCACGGCATAGAACTCGCAAGTCGCTTATTGCCTGAAGGCCTCATAGGTGGACGACTTAGTTGGAAGGGTCGGTTCACCGGTCGGTGCCGATCTTCGTTCTCTGTCCGGGAAGCTGCATCCACTGTGGCGGTGTACGACGTTAGCGGTGATGGAGCTAACGCCTTCCTCAAATCTGGCCTTAGCCCTTTCACGAATTGCCGGGTGCACTTCTGCTCCGTATCTACCAAGCACTTGCAGTACTTGGACAACTGCATGAATCGGGCTGCGTATTGGGCCACGGTCATGCCCCCCTGCCTGAGGGTCTGGAATTCATCCTCCCTCTTCTCAGCCACCCATCGAGGAATGTACTCAGCCCGGAAAGCTTCCGTAAAATCGTCCCAGGTCCACTCCTGCTCCTCCTTGTCCCAATCACCTCGTACTCGCTGCCACCATGCCCGAGATGGTCCCCTTAGCCGAAAAGCAACAAACTTCACCATCCTCTCTTCCGAGTACTGCAGAGTAGCGAAAATGTCCTCCATCTGCTCAATCCATTGCTCGACTTTCTCATCCTGTTCCACCTCCCCCTAGAATGTGGGAGGCTGGAACTTCAGGAAACGCTCCAAGGCCTCATCCTCTCCCCGCGGTGGTTTCCTAGCCACCTTATCCACCCTTTTAGTCAGGTTCTGTAGGATCGAGGCCATCTTGTCGAAGGCCTGACTTATGGTCACATCCCGTGACCTTTCCGAAGCTATCTCCTGCTCTCCTGGCAGGTGCTCTTCCACATCGGGGGTGGAACGACGCATCTGTTCAAACTCCGGGGGTGGAGGATGCACTCTCCTGCACCGTTCTGCTATGCACAACTGTTCGGCGTCTTGGTGCCATCTTAATCACATTCACTCAGGGTCAGTTAGTTATCAAGGGGGAAAAGAATATGCTTAGGTGCATGATCAGTTGATAGTAATGTACTCATCTAAAAGAGAATGTGATGATAATGTGCAGAGATAAATCAAGTAATAAACGAAACTCATGCTTGTCATATAAACCATTCTTTGCAGAAAAGAATGGGTCATCTCATACGATATCCTTTTTATTTAAAATAATAAATAGGCCCTATAAGCCACATGTTCCCTTAAGAAAAAGATAAACAAGCAAAAGTATGCAAATTCCAGAGAAAGAAAGAGTAAAAGCTGCTGGTCCTCTATGTTCGACTCTCTCTAGTTTCAACAGAGGTATCGGAGTCGTCAGAGGCCGGTTCCACCAGCCACCCCACGGAACTATCGGGTCTCCCTATGTAGTTCCTTGCGAAACCAACGCTCCCACTTGGCTGCCCTGACTCACCCTCTCAGCATCTCTTGGCTCTCATGGCCGTCTCATAGAGCTCGTCCAATGCTAATCTAACTATACCCTTAGGCGCGGGCCTCTCACTCTCAAAATTAGATGGATCAACCAACCCCTTTCTCCTTAGCATGGCATCTACACCCAGTCCATATCAGAGTCCACACCCCTTAGGACTCCCATCTAGCTTCCTCTTTCCTTTATCTACCCCTCCTAGAGTTGGCTGCCTACTGTCTCTCTCTCCCGGGACAACCTCCATTACCTCCTCATCTTCACTTTCTACCCCAACCATCTCTCCCTCATTTTCATCGTCTCCCTCATTCCCTAGCTCGTCTACCTCTCCCTCACTCAACTCCACCGTCTCCTCATCCCCCTCATCTTCAAGCTCTCCTCGAGCTCTATCTCCGTCTCAACCACCGGGTTGTCTAACAGTGATGGCTCATACTCTCTCTCTGAATCAAACACGGGTGGATCGGCTACGAGTAGTGGGGGAGGTGGATTCCCGCAACCAGCGGGCCAGTCTTTGACAGCCGATACAACTCTTTTGACCATCCTACAAATAAAAGCTAAAAATTAGCACCCGATTAGAATACTTAAGAAAATAAAACCCCATAAGTCAAGGAATTGCCTAAACCATGGCTCTGATACCACTTGTAACACTCCACGACTACGTACCCTAAAAGGGCGGGGATGTCGCCTTGTCCCGTAGGACAAGGGGTCTTTAGAACGAGGTATAAAATATAAAGGCAATCTCCAAAAGGATCAACTTAGATAAATAAAGAAATACTCTTATTACATCAGGCTCAACTTGGAGTAAAACGGAATAAACAAAGATTGTTCAGAAGTATAAACGACAAAAGTCTCCTGCAACAGCATAGGGAAAAAAAAACAAAAGCCTCTACTGTCAAAGCCCCGCTATCTCAGCACAATCTATCCCCTGAAAACATGATGTAAAACAGTGTGAGAATAAATCTCAGTAAGTCCTGTGTGTGCACATGGTGTTTTGAATAGTGCGTGTATGCAAAGTGTAACACATTTGTAGAAATAATTTGGCAAGTCATAAACAATCTCTTTTCGCAAGGAGTGGGTTTTCTCATTGTCACACTTTGTACAAAAAAAATCCTTCGCTCGGATAAAAGTCATGTCACCACACGTTGGGCTCCATGAGAACAAATTGGCCAAGGTACCACACATTGTGCACCTTGTCCGGACCAGATTACCACACGTTGGGCATTCTGATCAAGGTGAGTGTACAGCCCACCGGGTGAGATACTCCTCCATCTCTACACCCAACAAAACCATTCGGGTGTCCATGCCGGGAAAATAAATAATACCTTTTAGGTATAAAGCTAGCTCGGACCGGTCTGACCAACCAACACTGTCGCCTTTTCAAGCAGAGTTCATCTTCTGGAGGTGGCCTCCTGCGAGAAGACTTACGCTAGCCCTCCAAGACTAGTATTGTTAGCCTACCCTGATTGAGTACTCAACGCACATATCCGTTAATTCCTGATTCAAAATATTTCCAAACCTTGGCTTTGTAAAACATGGTTTTCTTTAAAAGAGATTTCTAAAAATTTAAGGAAAAGAATAGTTTTCTTGCTAAAATCGTTAGTTTGACAAAACCGTTTAAAGAATAAATACCCACGTTTACAACCCAAGCAAACATAGTTTAACAATAGCTTTACAAAGGTTCACAACATGGACTTGCCATCACAACATTTAACAAAACAATTTATAAAAGGACTTACCATCACAACGTTTAATAAAAGAGTTTATGCAAGGACTTACTTGATATGCCTCAGATAACGAGATAAATTCACAGCTGGCTTTCCTCAATTATCCTCCTGATCTAAACCATATAATATCATGATCAGGGTCTCAATTAATTCAAACATGCTCTAATCCCATTTATTTTCATAACAATTCGCAATCCCCTATTTAATTCCAAGTAAACTATTCAATCCCCAAAGATCATATACTACGACCACATGTTCATCTCGCTAATAAACACCATTAAACTTTACTTTCGACATCAAGTGAGGGTATTCCCTTACCTTGCACCTACCGGGTAATGAGGTCTCGATGCTCCTATGGTCATCGTCCCGAGTTCGCTTGAGAAGAAGAGAAAAGCTACCTCATTTGCTCCTCTTGACCGAAAATTAAAGAAGAAGATGAAATCAGCCTCTATGGGGCGTGATTTAAGGGAAGAAGAAAGAGAAAAGAATCATTAGAGAAAACGGCATCAAGAGGTTGAGAGGATTTTTGCTTACCTTAAGGTGTGTTCGATTTTTGCTTGGACTAGTCTTAAGTTTTCGAAAATTTGCAGAGAGATGTTGCTGAAATTTTTGTGTAGAATGGAGAGGGTAGACGGTTTCTATGATTTAGAGTTGGAGAAGATTGGCTTAGGGTTAGATGGTGATGTTTAGAAAGACTCCTAATGGCTTTAGGTTTCTTGGACAGCAAAGGTGAAATTTCAGCTTGTTGCGTGTCTCCTTGATGCCGGTTTTTATGTGAGTTTAATGGTGGAAAATATTCTGCAATTTGTTCCTTTATGCTGGCCAAAATACTGCTCAAAAGAAGGCTGAATGTGTTCAGAATTTTGGGCCAAACAAGGAAGAGTTTGAGTGAGTTTTGATGACTGAAAAATCCTGTGCAAGCTGTGCGAAAATTCTGTGCAAGAGTAACAAGTTTTAGACTGTTTTGGCTGCTGTAATTCTACCGAAATTTCCAGAGGAAAATTGAGGGTTTTAGGTGCTGAAAATAGCTTGATCAGCTGGGGTTTTTTGGTGTGTTTTGTGTGTAGAATTTCGGTTGGAGTAGGAACCCAACAGCTGGCCGAAATTCTTGCACCACGCTGCTAAAATTCCTATGCATAAGCTGGACGAATTTCAGTGTTTTGTGTGAATAAAATTCAGGTTTTGTGCAGCTAAGATACCCTGAATTGATGAGGAATATTTAGGTGTTTTGAGCTAGGATTTACAGAGTTGGATTGTAGCTAAGAAGCTGGAATTTTCGGACAGCTTGTAGTGACACAAGGCTGCCGAAATTCAGCTAGGAAAAGGAAGAAAATCCTAGTTGAATTTGGATTGAAATAAAATCTGATTTTATCAAGGATTTGGATAGGATTTCCTCTAGTCCTAGAAGAGTTTGGATTGAGCTACAAGTCCTCCAAGAAGTGGCGGCACTTGTTGGAATTTTTTTTTCCAGATTTTTAGCTAACATTCTAGGATTAAAATCAACAAGATTTCCTACTAGGAAAAGGACTCATTAATTCCACCTATCCATGGCAACATCTATCTAGCTAAAATCAAGCTAATATTTTAATTACTAGCTAGGGTTTTTCGAAAATCCTAAGGAACACAAGCTGAAAATTAAAGGTGAACTTTATTCACATCAAAGTCCTTGAATTTAGGAAATAACTATAGAGACTTATTCCCTCGGAGTAAAAACACTAAAATTTCTCTAGGGTAGCTAGATTCTTTTTCGGCCAAGATAAGAAATGGTCTAAGGGAAAGAATTTCAAGAAGAGAAGCTAACTTCACAAAAGGTAGGATTCGAACTCGGGTCACCAAAGGAAATCACCAACCTCCCCGCTATTCGAAAACAACTCCAATGCTAATTTTTCTACAAGAAGTTCTTACCACCCTAATACTCATCCTTCCAAATCTTTGACCAAACCTCCCTTAACCAAGTTTTTAACAACACAACTATTTCACATCAATTAATTCAAATGCAAGAGCAACGGAAAAATTCACATGCATCCATGCAAATAAAATTATTCTAGCTACCGCATAAAATGCAAGATGCTATGCAATGCATGACTTTTCCCCATAGTCAAAGGTGGTTTTGGGCGGGGTATTACATCATCAAATATGTAAGACCAAGGGAATGACCTAATTCCTTATTCTTCTATTTCTAGCTCAACATGATATAAATACTTGAGATAATCAAAGGTTCACTTATCCATTCCTTCATTTCATTCCTTAAATAAGTATATAAAGCTTTCACACACTTATTTGATCCTTCATGTATCCAATAATACAAATTTAATCAATATATGAATTTATTCTTTATCAACAAAATTTCTGCATTTCCTTCTTCTTGGCATATAGTCCAACTGTTTTCTCTTCTTGTTTAAAACATTAGAATTCTATTAATTTTTGCTCAATTACTTGACGGGGTACGAATTCCCTTTTAAATTCTTCCTGAAATTCTATCCAGGCCCATTCTCTATGTTCCAGCTCTCACTCTTTTTTCTCCTAATCCACCAATCTCGAGCAGGTCCATGAAGACTAGCGGCAGAAAGATATACCTCATTTTCCTTCACATGTTCCAAAACTATAAGGAGATTCTCTATCTTATCTATCCAAACCTTAGTCTTTCATCATTGATTCATCCATCCATGAAATTGGGGAGGAGAAGCCATTAGAAATTGATCTACAATGCAATCTACTTTTGCTTTTGAATGTTGTTCTATTTGTTTTGAAGTTCTGGTCATATGTTGAAGTATCGTAGCAATATTTTGTGATACTTATGTCATTTCGCTCCCTTGAGGTTATATTTCCATTTTGGGAGTAATAAATCTAGTACTGCCAGCTGCGTTTCCTTTTCTCAGTTCCAAATAATACTATAGGTAACCTTCTATTCACCTCAGAGCTACTTCAAAAGACACCAAATATATATATATATATATATATATATATATATATAACATAAATAAAGATTAATTCTACTTTACGCATGTAAATAGGTATTTCTGAGAAGGTACGTATCCTTTTACTTTGATAATACACTTTCACATACATCATTCTCATATAACCTCTATCTAATTCTTATATATTTACATTGTTATGCATATAAATTCTCCTTTCATTTCCTTAAATTGCTCTAAATCATTTCCTTCCAACTCCTGTAATCACTTCCCAGGAGGTCACCCATCCTTGGATTTGTCTAGCCCAAGCACGCTTAACTTCGGAGTTCTGATGGGATCCGGTGCACTAGTGATGGTATGATCACACCCTTCCATGCATTATGATAATACGGGGTTCTAGTGTTCGAAATATACTATTGGATTATAACTATGCATATCCTTATCTACACAATTTACATCATACTGTATGTGTAAGGTCCTTGAGTATAAAATTCTCTACTCATCATCTCATCACCACTTACCCCAAAATTAGAATTTTAAGATCAGTATACGAATATATGTATTCTAAGGAATTCATGTCCTCAATCTTTTTACTATGATCTAAATTTTGGATAACAGGCTATTTCCAGAGAAATCAGAATCAACTTAACTTTTTCTTCCTTTGACTCATCGGAAGGGATTACATCCAGCTTGAATACCTCAAAGTTATATATCCCTATTACTTCAATATCTAACCTTACAAAATTTACTGTCTCTATAAGTCAACATACTATGATGGACTCTATTATGTCCCGTTAAAGGCTCAGCTATTCTTCACCTGAAACTTTATTATGGTTCTACTATGCTCTAATATCAATTGTAACATCCCACTTTTCCATAGCGTAACAGACTTCATTCTTGTAGGATGTTACATCGTCCAGCTGTCCAGACAAAGGGTCTTTATAACGAACTAAACCAAATACATAGCAGATTTTTTTCCAAAACATCTTTATTTAATGTAAGAAGGCATACAAAGTATGGTCTTTAGTACAATTATTCAAATCACAAAAATTTCAATTACAACATGAGCCTCTGGAAGTCCACTACGCTTCTGTTGCGCTACTTTGGTTCCAAACAATTTTGAAGAGAAATAATACACGTGTGAGTGAAAATCACTCAGTAAGTCCCCAGTGTGCTAGTGCTTTATAAAAGAAACAGGTAAACTTGTTATCAACGTTCGTTTCATAAGCCATTATAGGAAAACATTTCACTTGTCCAGTGAAAATAGTTATACAACTCACTACAGAAGTGTTTATTCAAAATTCAATCATATTTAAAAAACTAGGTTTTATTTAATATTACCACCCCATTTTAAGAAAAATAGGCACTTCTCCCAATAGAAGGTCAACCCAGGTGCAAAGCTTACAAGGCTTTGCTTTTGACATCACAGTCTTATTGTACTACGGTCACAAGCCTATAGCACTCCATTGTGTATTGTCGGAAAGGTAAGAGCATATTAGTACAATAACGAGAATTAAGTTCTACTTGCAACCATAAGCCCAGGGGTCCCAATCTTGACGTCAATCACCATTGAGGCGGCAAAGGGTTGAACATGCCAGGTGTCCTAGCCCAGTTCCGTGAACAACCAAAATCAAAGTGCACACAAGGTACAAGTAATTTCTAGGCACTAAATGGCTAGCCAGGATAACTTATCTCAATATCTTGTCACCCTGTTTGGAGTAAGACAATCCCCAGAACTGTGCAAAGTTGCTTGAGTCGTCTATCTCTAACATAAGCTAGTATAAAGATCAAAGTCTTTGTTGAGTACTCAAGGTCTTCACTGGTTCACAAGACTAGTACCAACAACACATTCCCAAAGGAATTCCAAATAAAACATTTTCTGGTGCCAAAATATCATTTTTCTAAAATTGATCCTATTAGCACACAAACTAGTTAATTAATTCTATTGGGTCAGAAGGCCAATTATTTATTTTATTCCCAAAGGAATCCCAATAAAATAATTTCTGGGATTAAAATACCATTTTTTGAAAGTTAATTTCATATCGAGATTGTTCTTCAAAACCATAGCGAAAAAGGATAAAAAGTCCTTTTGTATAATAAAATAAGTTTCCAAGGGCATTTTCATCATTTAAAGATTACCCGATTTCAAAAAAATATAATATTCAGGAATTCCAAAATTCTAAACCAAAAGGATGAATTTAATTCAAGAAATTCCAATTATAATTCCATAATATTCATAACTCACATTTTCCAAAAAATCCTTTCCATAAAAAGGAACATTAATGCTTTCCCATAATAAAACATTATTTCTTCTCATAATTAATGGGAAGAAAGTATTTCAGGCATATATTTATACCTAGGAATTATTCATAATTCAAATGATCCAAAATTCCTTATAGAAAATACTATTTTCCTAATGTTCTCAATAATTTCCCATTTAGAGAAACCATTCTTCGTTCAGGAAAATCATATCTTGTCTAGGAAAATACAAAGGTTCCTCAACCTCATTGCTATACTTTAGGAAACGGTTACTTAATACAAATAATCCCAATAATGAAAATCCATGTGTTCATTCAAATCTAACATAACATGGTGTAATTTCTTTCTCAGAAAAACCATATTCTCATTCAGTGAAACCAAAAGGATTCATAGAACATTTCTCAGTAAAATATAATTTCAGTAGCATAAAGCAAGGTTTGTAAAACAAATGGGGCTCACCTCGTGTCCTAGCTATTGCGTAATATGGTATTCACAATCCTTAAGCCTTTGTGAGACCTTTAAGGTAGATAACCTACATCGATTATCATTTCACACCTGCTTTAGTATTCTAGATTCCATAACCAATACATATTGCTAATTACGTGTTGCTAAGGAAATTACCGAATTTCCTATGCAATCATTTCGTACTAAAACGAAATATACTTCTAGAGGTAACTTAATTCCATTTCATTACTATTTTTCACAAAAATATTTTCAAGGCCTTCACATGAATCCTTAATCCTTCATACCTTTAATAGCTTAGATGAAATAAACTTATAGCTTTACTCTTTTAAACTAAAATTCTGCATTTTCTCACCTTGGCATACCTTTGTATTCTTGTCATAACTTTTGATTCACAGGTCCAATTGATGCTAAACTAATTCCAAAATGTCCTCAAGACTTTCCTTGATGATTTAAAATTGATAAAATACTCATTTCCCTTTACATTTCATTCAGTTCTGTCCATAATGTCTCAGCACTTCAATCCCGTAACTGAAATGACAACCTTTGGTATTTATATCATAACTTTTTATTCACAACTCCAAATCTTGTCAAATTGGTCCCAAAATGATCATAAGACATTTAGGCACAAGTTCTCGGTGATGGGGTTCCACAAAAACAAGAAAATTTATACAGTTTATTCGTTCTTCAAAGCTACTGGGAAATTCTTCAAAACAGAATTTCTGTTTTCTTCCTTTCCTTCACATAATCCATTCTTTTTTCTTTCTTATACAATATATATGTCATTTAATCATTGCAAGCCTTTGCTTATCATATAAACATCACATAATCCTTCTCGATTTCATTCATGCACAATCATTATCTTTCATGTTTAAACAACAACAAAACCAACAGCTTTGAATAACAACAACAATATTAAACCATTTGCCATCTTATTTCCATCTTCCATTTTTTCAGCTATGAACAACTCTTTAAACCATCTTCAAAATGCCTTCAAACATCATATAAAACACAGCATACATGCTTCCAAATGCACCACCATACACAGCACACACAACAGCCCCAAAACATAGATATTTTCCAAACATAAATCATAATTAGCATGAATTTTCTCAATAAAATTCATATCAAAACAATCCTTATTCTACATTCTTCAACTTTAATTTGTGAAACATAAACTTTTACCTTCTGTATAAGTTTCTCCAATCTTGAATTGCTCCAAGTTTCTTTTCTCTTCTTCCTTGAAAATTCTTTCCCTTTCCTTTTTCTTTTTCTCTCTATTTTCCTTCCTTTTCTTTTCTTTTTATTTCTCTCCTTCTCCCTTCATGTTTGGATGAATTTCTGGTTATTTTACAGCCCTTCCACCGCCATTATTGTGCCCAAAGTCAACCCAACATTAATTACATTGTGGGCTATCCATTTAAAGCTAAATTCCTATTGATGGATTTAATTTAAATAGATAATTTTTAAGCTTATTCAATAAGCTTTTGAAATTTAATAATTCCATAAATATTTCACTCATCTAATAGTATTTTGACACTTGTTTTCATCCACCAATCATTTTTGGCCGTTTGTCTCAATTTCATCCTTATTTTAGAATTTCCTTAGAAAATAACTATAATTTCGACCAGTATCAGGAAAACATTTTATTCCACCCGTGGAATCTATAAATTTTATTGAATTCAATAGTGAAAATCAAAATTCTCAATTCTTTCTCCATTCTTTCCAATTTACAGTGAAAATCCCTATAGCGGTGAAAATTATGATAATATGAAAGTTCAAATCATACTAATCAACTTTTGATCTGGGCTGATACCTAAATTCTTATTCTTTAAAAATTAGTCACCAATTGAAGTACAAAGTTATGGGTAGAACAATTTCAAAATTCCATCCGAGTCCCTACAATTTCAAAATCTGAATAATGCCTCTAAATATTTTTGTCACACCAAAACGTTTATCTCATTATACTGATAATTTCTTGTTCTGGTAACTTGTACAAATTATTATTCTATACAAAGTAGTAGCTAATAAAAATATAAAAGAAAGGATTGTTACACAAATGACTTTAAGTCACCAAGCATGTGTAACTTAGAAATGCCATTCTCATTTATATGGCCTAACGACAATGCCATAAGTAAGATGAGATTGAGTTATCTATCCTTGGTTTCTTATTGTTTATATTGGGATTTGGATTATCCTTGTCTATAATATATAAACCATTATTCATAGTTGCAGATCTATAATGGATATCATTTAATGAAAATAAACAACATTTATTCTTAAAAATTGAATAGAATCTATAAAAGTCTAAATAAGTGACTGAGATAATGTTTTTCAATAAAACTGGAACATAATAACCGTTTTGAAATTCTATAACTAATCTAGAAGGCAAGTGTAGGTCATAAATTCCAACAGCAAGTGCAGCAACCTTTGCTCCATTTGCAGCACGTAGTTCCATATCGCTCTTCTCAAGCCTTCTAGTGTCCCTACAAGTTATTGCATAAATGATATCCACATCTGATATCCAATACTTATATTTCATTTCTAAAGACGGTATTTCTCTTAATCGTAAACATACGAGGAGTAAAAGTAGAATTGTCCGCAAGCTTCTCCTTTTTCTTCTTCTTGTATTTGACGGTCTCCAGGTAGGCTTTGCAGTTGTGCCTCCAATAGCCCATCTTGTCATAGTGATGACATGACTATTTGGCAGCAACCTCCTTCTTCTTTATGCCACCTTTAAGCTTTTAGGAACTTTCTTCTTCTTCTTAGGAACTTTTTCTTCGAAGAGGAATATTCTACCATCATGACTGCATTAGATTCCTTCTTCATGAAGGATTCTACAGTCTTGAGAAGATTTATGTGCTCAGTATTATGGACTCAATCTTGTTCATTTGGTAGATAATCATAAATTGTGAAAAACTATTTGGCAAAGATAGAAAAATTAAGTTAATACTTAACTCATTGTCCATTACATACCTAAGAGACCTAAGCTTCTCAATTAAGCCCATTATCTTCAGCCCATGAGTGGCCACAGAAGTACCCTTAGCCATCTTAGAATGTAATAGTTCATTCAAGATCTCATATCTCTCCATTCTGGCTTGGGTATCAAACAGCTTTTGAAGATGTAAAATGATCGAGTAATCATCCATAAGCTCATGCTGTTTTTGCAGTTCAAGGGTCATTGACACCAATATCACACAGGATGCTGTGTCACTATCCTCTTTATGCTTCTTGTAGACAGCATGCTCATTAGCATGAGCATCTTGAGCTGGTAGTGGCAGAATAGGAGTATCTAGCACGTAGAACAACTTTTCCAACTTGAGAACAATTCTCAAGTTTCTATACCAGTCCAAAAAATTCATCTCAGTAAGTTTGTTGGTTTCCAAGATGCTACATAAATTTAGGTTGGTTAACATGATGCAGATGACCTAGATGTAAAGATTTAGAAGTTAGCTAACCGTATATGCACATGTAATGCAAATAATTAGGTCTTTAATTAAGCACATAATTATTTCACTATTTTACTCAAACCAATATGCCCTTCTATTAACTCAAGAAAGCTATTTGGAAGCTTTTCTAGTGGACTGGTATCTAAATTCCTCAAGAATAACCTTGGGAATGCCCAACAAACCACCCTTAAGTTCAATGGTAGGTATCTAATACTAATTACATCGAATGTAATTATCAGATCATTTAGTGATTAACATCTGTCAATCTTAAAGCCTTTAAGTTAAGCCAACCTTACCTCCAATATTCTTTATGCTTGGGTTAGCCCTACTTGGATAAAAAAACTTAGTTAAACCCAGCCTATTAATCAGGAATTTAATTCCATAGCTTGAACATGCCTGATTTCAAGTAGGCTTAGGTTAGCCCAACAACCTGGTCTCCAAAAAGGACTCTCATTCTTATTATATTAGTGAAGGTATTAGGTGTAATATTAATTTGAGGGATTTGTGATTATTAGTGGTCTCATACATTGCATGCACAATATCAACATATTCATACATCACAAAATAATAACGTTGTTTGGTTATGGACTTTCCTATATTAATTTTCTTGAGCCAAAAAGGAAATTAATTTGGTCAATCCTAAGTGTTCATGCATGATCTAGGAAGAAATTCTTACCATTCTCCATTTGGCCTTGATCGCCTTCTCCTTGACTTGTAATAAATTCTAATCCTATATAACCTATGTAATATAATTACATAAAATTCAAATAAAGAAACCTTGAGTTATATTCAAGGAGAGTTAAATGAGAAGAGAAATTATACAAGAATAATAGAGAAGGTAGGACATGCATGCCCTATTTAATGCAAAACCAAAGCGATAAAATGCATGAACAACTTAATTGGGTCTATAGTCCATAACCAAACCACCATGCTAATTTTATACTCAAAATAAAATTAAACGTAGCAAATAATTCCAAAATCATTATTTTAGAAAAAAAGAATAAATTCTAAAATAATATTTTAAAAAATATATTAATTGCTAAAATCATATTTTAGGAATTAAATAATATATAATCTAAAATCAATATTTTAGAAAATATATTAATTTTCAAAATCAAAATTTGAAAAATTAACTCTGTTTGTCCCAAAACTAAATTTTGGGGAAAATTTGGGTTCTCAATGAAAAAGGAAAAACCACGAGCTTTTTGTGAATATACGAAAAAAGGAAACCCCAATTTTTTTTTTATTGAAAACATAACCGCGACTGGCATTTAATATGTCGACCATGATTTGTGGGGTTTTCTACCCAAACCAGCTACAACTTATCAAAAGCTACCTACGGCTTGGGTAGTTTTTGTGCCTAAGCCACGGCTGGCTTCTAGTAAGCCAACAACAACTTGGGCAAAAACCTTGTTTTTTTTTTTTTTTTTTTGTCTTGTAAATTTTTCGGTCATCTTCTTTGGTGATTATAGAAGACAACTCCTCTATAAATGACAACGAAGAATGATCTCTCCACTACCACTTTGTTTAATATTGAATAGACACTTTGTTCATTGGAAAAGAAAACCAACGAAATGAAGAACAATTTTTTTGCTGAAACTAATTTGCAGAACCGTTTTCTTCTTCGCAAAACCTTTTATAAATTTTTTTTTTCTGTGATCAACATATTACTATAACTATTACAATGTAACTCGGCAATCCATAAACAACATGAAATAATTTCCAAAACCATTGTGAAAATTATTTTTACAGACCAAAAATTGTAGCAGTTTTCAACACGCAATAACCTGTGTATTCAAAATTCACAACAAAGCCTAGGTTCATGAAACAATTTCACAAAATCATGCTCGAAACAATTTTTCATAGCATAAAAACCTATTCAAACCGCAAACATGGAGGCTCTGATACCACTGTTGGAAACTCCAGTAATGCATTATCATAAACGCAGTCGAAAAAAATTGAATTCAAATCCTAAGAACACTTCCCTTTGAATTAAAATGAGTAAATAGCAATGGTCATGAGATTTACCTTTTTTGCATGAGGTTTCAAAAATTTCTTGACATTGATGGCGTGATCTACCAAATCCAGCAACTAACGACCAAGTCCCTTTTCTTGATGGTTCAAAACTAAGCCACTACAATCCAAGAATAGGATTGCCTTTGATATAAATCTACACAAGATTTGAGCACTCACAAAAACACTTAGTTGTGTACTAGCAGAACAATATAGCGACTAGGCTTTTGATTAGAGAAAGGAACGAAAAACTTACAGAAATGGTTTTTGTGTATCTCATAGTTAAAGGAAAATGATTTCCTATTTCCTATAGGTTTTCGGATTTTTAACCAATTGCAATTATGTCCTTCAAGGTCTATTAACCATAGTTAAATCCTTGAAGTTTATAGAACCATAATTAGTCCCATGTACTATAACAGACTTATAATTCACCAGTAAGATTATTTTCTTCTCACAATCATTCCCATAATATTATCAAATAATATATTGAGTACTCAAACCTTTATTTTGTTTGACCTATTAGGTTTTCTGGTCTATTGGTAGTAAAAATAAATTAATCCAAACATCTTTAGGATTAATAATCCTTGATAATTGGAACTAACTTATTAATTATAATTAGGATTGATTTATTAATTCTCTAATTAATAAATCCATATTCAACAAATCATGAGCGATATCTTGCAACATATCATGACCATCCAAAAGTCTAGAAAGTCAAGTGGCTTGACACAAACATTTCAATAGCAAACAACAGTGCAATAAACTCTTTTTACCATACAATATCTCATTCGGCTTAGAGTATGAAATTAGTGCCAACCCCCTCTAGAATATTAATTAATTCTAGGCCGAATATTTTAGTACTTGTTCCCAGAATCCATTACTCATTATGTGTATCAATTGGAACTATTTTCTATACACAGTCACCCAGGCCAAGGACTTTAAAGTAGTGATTTCTACAACTGGCCATATTCACCCTTACTATTAGGAGTTGTAAATCCTTTATTGATCCTCTCAACTATTTTCGTGTACTTCATGTTGTACCCAATATCCATCCCATAGGTGGTCTTATCAGGACTCCAGAAATTAAAATCAAAGTACAATGCATAGCAAACAAAGTACCTTGGAGATCTTAAGTCTAAAGATACTTACACATTTGCTACAATGATATTTTATCATTGGCACTAAATAGTTATCCATGTGATTATCTTATAACTAGGTCATCCAATGTACTTGTTCTAGTAATAAGCATCCACGTATTAACTTTGAGTATCAAAATACTCACGGATATGAAGACTACTGCCTGATAAAATCAAGAAGTAAAACACGTGCTAGTCTTGATACATTAATGATGTCCTATCTCATTAACAATATGGCTAGGAAAAATTTAAGTAAGATACTATACAGTGTAATAGAAACCCCACATCATGATCTCTATCATGATTTTCTTAATATAGTGTTGCACTTAGGACTTTATCTAACAGTTATATAAATTCACATAAAGTATAAATAGAATAAATTAAAAGATAAAGAATGACTTATATTATTAAAAAAAAATGCACAATATACAAAATACATGTGATTGCCTCTAGGGCATAACACTAACAGTTTTGGTGAAAAATGTAATGAAGTCTGATTTTATGAAAATCACGAGTACACACTGAGTGTTTTTGTACTCACACATTTTTTCTACATAATTTTATGCTCTAATGTATAGACGGGTGATCAGAGTGTGTAGCGGCAACGTGATGTTGAAGAAACTATTAGTAGTTTATATTTTAAAAATATTGTACATATTTGAGTTGTACTTTCAAATTTATGGCCAATGAATAACATATTCATTTAAGGTTTTAGAATGATCCTGTTGTGTTAAGTTTATTAATCTGTCAGAAAGACCCCTAGTCTGGGAGTTCATACGAGGTGACATCCCACAAAGATAATAAGCCTACTGCGCCATGGAAAAATGAGGTGTTACAAATGGTATCAAAGCTTAAGGTTGAGATTTTGGATGAATATCTTCGGGAGATATTGACTTGAGTTACAAATGATATCAAAGTTATAGGTTAATAATTTAGGGGACACAAATGGTATCAGAATTTTAGGTGAATGATTTTGGGAGTATAATTGGTATCAAAGTGCTAGACTATTTTAAGTTTGATATCTTGAGTTTAAGAATTTTGAAGATGTTGTCAACTAGTGTGGTTTGGAAGAAATTTTGGTTTTGTAGGTATTTTAAAATTTCGAGGGCAAAATTTCTTAAAGGACGGGAGATTGTAGTATCCTCCCTGAGCCATCCCAAAATAGGATATTTTTACTATCTTTGTGATGTTTTGAGAATTTTCTTGAATTTTATAAAACTATTTATAAAGCTATTTTCTTTCAAATTCATTATTTGTGTAAGTAATATTTTATGCAAAATATATCTAACAAACATATTTATATATATATATATATACATATATATTATTCTGTATTATACTTTATGTTTGATTTAAGAAGAAATATTATATTTTATATATAATATATTTTATAATATGAAGAAAAGTTCAAATTTGCTACACAATATATTTTATAAAATGAACAGAATTTCAATTTGTTTTCTCAACCTTTATATTAATTATGTGGGGAGCACACCTTTAATATATTTAGTTGAGGTGCTTAGGTGCACCCGCAACTTTTAATAAAGTTAAATTATCTTAATATTATATTTGTTTTATTAATATTCTATTTATTTCCATAAATATCTATTATGTTCTAAAAACATCTATAATGTTATAAAATCTTCTATAAGCTTCTTTGATATTCTAAAAGTCTCCGTAAGCATCTAGAGATTTTAAGATTACTATAAGTCACCATTTTCTAAAAGGTTCCTTAACCCTTCCTTCATTTTCCATTATCATTTAAGGAGTTCTAATATGTTCTAGAATGTTGCCATCCTTACTTTCTACATTAAGCTTGCAATATAAGCTTCTTAGGCCTACTATAAATGTAGGAGAGGGGAAGGCACGAAATTGAGAAGAAAAAGGGAAAGAAAAGAGGAAAGGAAAGAGAGAAAGAAGAAAGGAAAATCGAGAAGAAAGCAAGAGGGAGGAGACTGAAACAAAGGGAAAGGAAGAGAGAAAGTGTGAGACGGGACAAGAGAGAAAGGAAGAAGAAAGGAGAGAAAGAAAGAAAGAGAAAAAAGAGAGAAGAGAGAAAGAGAATAGAACTTTAACGGATTGATTACTTGAGCAATTAGCAAAGATGAGGTGAATCCCTTTTATTTTACAACTACTGTGTTTTTGCAAGTGATTTTCCAAAATATGTGAAAATGAATATTTTATGAAGCATGGATATTGTCTGTTCTACTAAATTCATTCTCATTGTGAAATATGTTATGGTTGTGTTCATAGGACTAATCTTCCTTTGGTATTATAGTTACTGGTTGGACTAATGTTCCTTCCGGAGGTTATTGCAATTTGAGTTTGAAAGATAGTGGGACTATAAATCTTCATGTGTGTAAAATGTTTGTTATGTACCAATTATGAGATCTCATGTGTATTTACATGTTGTTTTGGTGAAAAATAATGAAGTCCTATTTTATGAAAATCAGGAGCACACACAAGACTCGTTGAGTATTTTTTTTTCCTCACACATTTTTTTCTATATAATTTTAGGCTCTAATGTACATACTAGTGATCAGAGTGCGTAGCGGCAGTGTAATGTTGCTAAAACTATTATTAGCTTATCTTTTGAAGATATTGTACATACTCGAGTTGTGCTTTTAAATTTATGATCAATGTTTAACATATTCATTGTTTAGAATGATTCTGTTACGTTAAGTTTATTAATCCATTATAAAGACCCTTAATCTGGGAGTTCATACGGGGTGACATCCCATAAAGATAAGCCCACTACGCCTTGGAAAGGTGGGGTGTTACATAGGCCGTCCCTGTCTTGGGTGAATTTCTTTTCTTTTTGTGGTTCCTAGGCCACCAAACTTTGAGATGCATGGCATCTTGCTGTGTTTTGGGTGGCCAAGGGAATTTGAAGTTCTCTTATGATGAGGGCTCATCACATATGTATTTTTGATTGTTTTGTGCTTTAGTTATGATAAATTCTTGTTTAAATCGCTACTCGCCAAACCCTTTTCATCTTCTTTTTGTAGAAAATTAAAAACCTACCAATTGAAGATGATAAAGATGAAAAGGAAGGAAAATGGAGTAAAAATGGTAGAACAAATAAAGCAAGAAGCCTAGGGAATTCCTTAGGCAACCTTGTACCTTGTATTATACATATATGGCGGCCTAGGAAAGTTCAACTTCCCTCAGCCACTAGATCAAGTCAAAAGCACGACCAGGTAACTATCTAGCGGCCCAAGGAAGAACTTCCCTAGGCTGCCTCTAGGGAAGCGGAACTTTCTTAGGCTGCCTACTTATGCAGATTCGTGTATTTTTGCGATTTTTCTTATTTTCTTTCATTGTATAGTATGTATACACTATTATAAACTCTAAAAATACATCTTTTGTTGGCTAGTAACCAAGAGATCTCTTAGGGAGCTTAAAGAAACACCAAGAAATGGAGGATCTTGGAGAAGTAAAGAGAAGAAGAAGGGGTTGTTCAAAGAAATCTAAGGAAGAAGAATTTTAAGATCTTACCTATGAGTGAAGTTCTTTCTTTTTCTTTGTATTACACTTATATAATATTGAGATTTATATGATTTTAGTTTTATTTGAGGGATAAACCCTAATCTATATTATTGTGTTGAATTATTACTATGCTTTGTTGAATTCCAAATCTTATATTTGATTACTTGGGCATTATTGTGTTGAATTGATTGTTTGGGCTTGATTGATTCATTGAATTGATTGGTTCACTCGTAATGATTTCAAGAGATGGGATTAGGAGTTGAATACCAAATTAATTGGTCTAATGTTTGTTTTCATTTGATTAACTCGAGAGAGAAGTTGAAGGATTAGAATTTGGTAGTCAATGGGTTTTCGATATTGCCTTGAGATAGGGATATTTGGGGCTTTCAGGTACCTTCTATGTGATGAGTGAGTGTAATACTTCCTTGGGTTAGGTTGATTAGGTAGATATACCAATTAATTGGGCCTTAGGAAAAGAATCTTATAACTCGAGAGAGATTGAGGTTTATTCTTGAAAACTCATACTGGTGCTCAAATTGGGATTTGATAAATGCAGTGATTTACTCTTTACTTAACTTGTTTTAGGGAGATTTTTTCTTGTACATAGCCTTTTCCGTATTCTTACTCCTTGACGATCCTTGTGACTTTTCTCGTGTGGGTCCGATGTACTCTCTATTGTAGTAGTTCAGCGTAGTTAGTTTTATGTACCTTGTCTCTTTATTTATTTTAACTAAACATTGAGATGAGAGCAAAGTAGTGATAATTGCTATGTTCACGTGGATTTGATACTTTCTATCATCTAGCCTATACAAGGGATATACTTGTCTGTAAGTGTGGTTTTAGTCCTTAGCATTTTAAATTTAAAAATTGATTTTTGTGGATTGTTTATACTATTTCCAATGCATGTAAAACACACATTAAGTTTTTGGTGCCATTATCGGAGATTAGCAATATCATGAAAACCTTAAGTCTTACTGATTTATCTATGTATATATTTGTAATTTTCATTACTTTTATTATGTAAATATTTGTTTCTCTGTTTGTGCATAATACTAACCATTATTTGTATATTGATTTATTTTCCTTTTTATACCTTATTTGTATGTTGCTTTAATTCTTTATTATTTATAATAGATACAAATAAATTATATAAGGTTCTAATATGTTGTATCATTATGTTTGTTGTAATATTATTTTTGATATTGTTGTATGTTTCTACCTTGAGAAGTTATATATAGTGGATTAATTGGATATAAATTTTGTTCTTGTGGATTATTTTTATTTTTATTGTTGTGTGTAATTTGGGAATTTTGTATTTGTTGTTGTGTTAGTATTGTTAGGTTGAGAATGTTATTATAAATGGCTACAAATTGAAGGGATCTTGTTGTATAATACGTATTGTCGTTGTTTGTTGTATAATAGGATTTGGTTCCTTATTATTGTAATAGTA
The DNA here is from genome assembly GCA_026120185.1 of Voacanga thouarsii. Lineage (NCBI taxonomy): Eukaryota > Viridiplantae > Streptophyta > Magnoliopsida > Gentianales > Apocynaceae > Voacanga > Voacanga thouarsii. The sequence goes on along the minus strand of JANUWF010001049.1, from coordinate 35,142 downwards.
TAAATATCATGAGGATTTGGTTGATATTGGATATTTTGTCGGGACATTATTATTGTTGTGAAGTTTCCTTTTTAGTCTTGTGTTGATATTTTCTGTGGTGTTGTTGTACTATATATAGTGGAGATTGAAAATTTGATTGTAGTAGTGGTAAATAAATTAAGGTGTTGGTTGGTTTGTATAGTTGGTATTTTGTGTTGCGGAATATTGTGGTTTGATAGGAAACTAAGAGTGTCGAGTTTTTGAGAACCTTTTGTAAAATATTTTTTGTAGTAGTGAAATTATTTGTTGGATTATTTGGGAGATGCCATTTTGTTATTCAGAGTTTGTAGCATTCATGAAATAGTGGTTGTAGTGGTGACAAATGTTTCTGTTTATTTTTAGTAAGACCATCACATCCTTGACCTTTTTACTTTTTCTTGGATTTCATTAAGTTTATAGTGTGTGTGTGTGTGTGTGTGTGTGTACTAGCTCTAACGCTCTATATACTAGTGTTTTGTTTTATATATTGGATAATTATTAACGTTGAGCCATTAGCAGATCTATATTAATTTAGCGCATCTTTAGTGAAAATATTAGATTATTCAATTGTTATGTGGACCAGTTGTATTGGTAGTAGTACAATTCATGGTACTAATGTCTATTTTGGTATTAATTATATTAGTTGATTTTATGGCTTGTTAATAATATTTTTTTGCATATATTAGTATATGATGGTTTTTTATTGTTATTAAAATTGATCCTAATGAATTTTGATAGCTATTCCTGTTGGGAAGATGCCCTCTTAGACTAGTTTCTGATATAAAAAATTGAATGTTTTAATAAAAGAATTCATTTTTAGAAATTGTTTGTGAATTTACTTTTTTGTGCACAATGTCGTTTGGAAAAGACCCATTGGGTTTAAATAAGTGGTCCATATGAATGGAGGTCTTTCACCGTAAGGTATGGATCACGGGTTACTTAACACATAGACATTCATTTTTAACCGATTGATGAGAATAGGAATCTCATCTTATCTAGGTTATTATGTTATAAATTTCAAATGGGGAATGGCTTACCTTTAGCCAGTGAGTAGTCCACTCACTTCATGACATAAGCATATTTCGAGTACGTAAAATAGGACCTGTACTAGTGGTTTCTTACAAGTACTATACAGTAGAACCTAGACTACTACCGCTACAACGTAGACTAGTACTCTATGACTTGAATATAAGTTGGTGGTTTGACAAAGCTGGAAGCATATACTTTGATATGCTATAGTTGAGGTTCTATCATAAGGCCAATATACTTGCATGTTGGGTATATATGACTAGTTAGTTAAGACAGACTTGTACAAGATAGTTTCTATACTATATCGCCCCTTGTGGTTATCTGAATGATCTGAATGTCTAGGGTCCTATGAAACATGACTTAGAAGTTTGCTTTAAGGTAGCTCCCATGGAAAGCAGAAACACTCCAGGAAGTCGTGGACCATTAGACTAGAGGCCTAAGGATGGTAGATGTCATTTAGAGAGGTGTTACTACGCTTCTTCCCCTCTAAATGTACGGCGATGTATAGAGGAGTATTTTAGTCATTACACGTGTAGGTCGGAGACTTTGCTAACGTAGCATTGTCCTTGGGGTCAATATTTCTTTATGGTGATATTAGGAAATATTTAAAATGCAAAATACAGCTATTTATATAGCATGGGTATTTTGGTCATTTTAGTAGCCAATATGATGTGTCTTTTTCGTCCTCCAAATATCCCGTAAGTCCTTATTAATTTTAGACTGAGGAATTGGTCTCAATTAAAGTAGAATATATACTCAAGATGTTATTTGATAACATAGTGAGGTTTATTGCGAAAAAGAGAAGTTCATGGGTCAATTTATAATTCTGAGAATTTCATGGGTTCCAATTGCAATTGAAGAATTGTTTGTAATTCTCAGATTTGGACTAAGAGACCTCCATCTCTTGAGGTGAGTAAAAAGAAAACCTGGTTTTCTTTTCCTAAGCCCTCTCTCTTTCGTGACCTTTGGTTCTCCTCTTGATATGGTTAACCAAAGAGCAAAGAAGGGAGAACTCTCTCTCTTGTGACCTTTGGTTCTCTTGTTCTTTATATTAGCAAAGAATACAAGAGGTTGGAAGGTTGTTGATTTTCTACTCACCCTTTGGTTCACCAAGACAGTTGAGAGGATTCCTCCTCAATGGTTTTGTTTTCACAAAACAAGGAGAAGGTTGAGACCATTCATTCCTCCTCTTGAGATCATTCTTGTTCACCCTTTGTTTCACCAACAAGGATTTAGGCAGTGGACTATTCCGACAGCTGGAAAGCTTTGGCGTTCATCGTTCATGCAAACAAGGCGGAGTAGGAAGATAGCAGGTTTTCAACGGGAAGCTTCATCAAGCGAGCAAGAAGGGGTTGTCCTTGAGGTTCAATCCATTCTTTCATAACCTAAGAGGTTTAAGGCACCTAGAGGTTTGTTTTAAATGCTTCCATGCTGCTGCTCTTCATGGTTTTTATGTGCCTCTGTTTGTTCTCCGTTTCTGTAACATGCTCCTCTATTTTCTTTCAAACCAACAATTGGTATCAGAGCTTGTTGTTCTATTAATTTAGGGAGCATGTTAGTTAATAAAATTGGAGGAAATCATTTTTTTGTGCTTAAGCCTATGATCCTTCGTTGTTTTGGTATGGGATAGGTGTTTTTGTAAGCTTCACAGTAGAAGCATAGGCCTTCTGTAATTTCCATGCTTTCATAGAACAACTGTGTAAACCCAATTTGGAAGAGTATAGGCGATTGTTGGTTTTGGTTGATTTCATTGTATTTGGTTTGAAATCAGAGAGCCATCTAAGCCAGAAGCTGAGCAGAAAAAACCAGGGGGCGAGTACAGAAGGCTGTGTAGAAGAAATTCGCAAAAAAACTACAGGATCTGGCGTCCAGACCGAAACTGGAACTGGCTTGGGGTGCCGGAACCGGCGCCAGCTAGGGTCTGGAAGGCCAGTCCTGGCAATCCAGACCAGAACCAGTGCGGCTTGGGTGCCAGAACCAGCGCTGGCTAGGGTCTGGAAGGTCGTCCGCGCGCTGGTTTTCTCGTGGGGTCCTGGTTCTGTGTGGCAGGTGCAGTAGACCGCAGTGCAGATGGGTGCATGATCCAATATGGTTGTTATAGTGTACCAATGAGAAATTTCTTAATTTTTCCATGTAATTTTTCTTGCGTTTTTCTTTTCATTTTAGGTCTCATACCAGACGAAGTTAATATTTTGTAGTAGTTAATATTCGAGGAATATATTTGCATGAAAATATTAGTAAGGGATTTTAGGATTAAACAAGAACATTAATTAATTAATTAATTAATGTATTTAATTCTATTATTTGGGTACATAGGTTTAAAAATAGAATAGCATGAAAATGTTTACTGTTTTCTAGTTTGTTATTTATGTTGAGTACCTATGTGCGCGTTTTTTCAAAGACCAAAGTCTTTGGGAATATTTTTGACAAGAAAAATATTTTTCTTTAAAACATTAAATGGTTATTTTAACTTGAACAAAAATTAATCCTTAGATATTTTCTCAAACGATTTAATCCTTGATATAGAAAATATATTAGATTTAGATATTTTTGTAAGTTAAAATAGAAAGCCATTTTGTTTTAATTTTGGCATAAGAAAATTTGTTTTGTCAAATAAACTTGAGACTAAAGTCTCTAGAAAGTTGTAATTGAAATTTTTTTGAAATCATTAAATTTTAACTTAAATAAAATAAGTCCATGGAAAAATCTCTCAGAGGAAATAAACTTTAATAGGAAAAACATAATGGAAATTTCCAAAGGATATTTTTCAGAAAACCTTTATTTTAAAAGACTAAGTGGGAGAGGGGTTCTAACGGCTCCGCAGCTTCCATCACGATCCTTATTAGATATCGTGAGTCCCCTTGTGTCACCCTGGGAGTGAACCCATATAGGATGGGGATACCATAAGGATCTAGATTTAATAGAAGGATGTAATTAATAACCCAGGACACGTACTATAATCGGCCAGCCCACGTTGGACATTATAAGTGCGAGGTATGTCCATAGGAAATAAGAGAAAATGGCCATCCTCTCGATGGAGTTGTCCTCTAGATCATTACCTAGAAGGAAAATTAATTTGTGGTGGTTAATACACTTAGCTTAGGGAACTGTTAATCTTCCTAAGAAGTTATGTCAGTTTTCCTAAGAGCCAAATTAATTAGTGCACAAATTTATTTTGTTTTCACAAACTACATCCTTTCTTTTATTTTTCGATTTTTTAGAAATGGTAGGAGGTTCTTTTAGTCCATTGGCCATTATTCTCTAGGAGAATAAGCTCACGGGACCAAACTATATGGACTGGAAGAGGAACTTGGACATAATACTCACAGTCGAGGAATATAAGTATGTCCTTTACGAGACCTGCCCTGTGATCAGGGAAGGTTCCACTGCCGGAAAGCGAGAGGCTGAGAAGGCATGGAAAAAGGTTGATGAAATGGCACGATGTTATATGTTAGCCTCCATGTCTAATATGCTCTAGTCAAAACACGAGCACATGGCTTTTGCGTATAATATTAGTCAGTCATTGGCCACTATGTTCGAAGATAAGAGCCAGCCTGTAGGGCAGGAAGCTCTTCGAACTATAATTAACACTACGATAGCCGAGGGAGCATCAGTCAGAGAGAACATGCTCAAGATGATTGCTGCTTTCGAGGAAGCAAAAATATTAGGGGCTGTCATTGACCCCGAGAGCCAAGTGGATATGGTTCTCGAGTCTTTACCAGGTTCCTTTACTCAGTTCAAGTTGAATTACAACATGAACAAGTTAAACATGAGTTTAACTGAGTTAATGAAGGAACTCCAGATGGCAGAGAAGGTCATGAAGCCTCAATCAAAGGCTATGATTGCTAAAGCTTCTTTCTCAAGAACTGGGCCTAAGCCTAAAAAGTTCAAAAGGAAGAAGGGAAACGTAGAGGCCTAGCCCAAGACCCAGTCCAAAGACAAACCATAGCGCAAGTACTTCAAATGTGAAAAGAAGGGTCACTAGAAAAAGGAGTGTCCAGATCTTCAAGCCAAGAAAAACCCCACAGGTAATGTTTCCTATCTAGAGTATATAATCCTGGTTGGATGAACTTCCACTTGGATTGTTGATTCAGGAGCCACTAATTATATCTATAACTCATTACAGGAGTTTAGAAAGATTAGAAGACTCCAGAAGGGTGAACAGGGACTACGTGTGGGAAATATAGCATAAGTTTGGGCCTTTACAGTGGGAGAGCTGGATCTTTTTTTTTTTTTTATAATAGAATAGTGGTTTTATAAGATATTTTATATGTACCTGGTTTTCGTCAGAATTTTATTTTAGTTTCAAAACTAATAAATTAAGGATATTCTATCTCTTTCCATTTTGGTATTTCTATCAGTAGAAATGGAGAAATTTTATGTACTGGGCACATGTATGGAAATCCATTCTTCTTAAACCCTATTAACAATCAATCAAATAACGCTCAAACTAAAACTTTAACTAAGAAGAGAAAGACAAATGTCCATGACTCATATCTTTAGCATCTAAGGTTGGGTCATATCAACTCAACCAAGATTCAGAGGCTAATCCTTGATGGGCCTTTGGGTTTATTGAGATTGGAAAGTTAGCCTCAGTGTGAATCCTGCCTGATGGGAAATGTAACCCCTCACTACCTAGGCCCATCAGGGCCGGGGATGTCGCCCCGTCTAGAGGATAAGGGGCCTTTATAACTAGGTTACATAGAATAAAATAAAATAAAGACTTTAAAATTAAACTTATTACAACCCAAAAGATGAATACTACAACAAATCTAAAATAAATTGTTTGCAACAATCTCTCAAAACATCACATAAAGAAAATAACATGAGTCTTAAAAGCATAAGCAACAATCTAGCTAATGACCTCCACAGTAGGATCTTCCTGAAAAAATGGCATAAAAGGTAGTGAGATAAAATCTCAGTAAGCCCGTGTGTGCTTTGAGTGTTTCAGGTAAAATAATTCATGTATGCCAGTTGTAAAAGTTTCATAAGGAAAAGTACTGGCAAGCAATAAATAAGTGTTGAAAATAAAGAGTGGCGTTTCGCTTTTCAAACCATACATGTGCACAATAAATACAGCCACTCGAATGGGTAGCCATGGGTTACCACACGTTGGGCCCCATGACTAAATAACGGTTAGAATGCCACACTTTGTGCAAGCTGACAGAGGGTAGGTGTACGGCCTACCGGGTGAGATACTCCTCCATCTCTACACCCAAACTTACCGGTTGTTCACTCCGGATCACACAGTCCACATGACTGAAACTTGCTAGCTCGGACCGGCACGACCTACCGGACTGGCATCCTATCCAGGAAGGACTCACCCCTTAGAGGTGGCCACCTACTGAGAGACTTACCCTAACCCTTCAAAGACTAGTCTTGGTGGTCTACCCTTATTGAGTACTCAACGTTGATTGTCCCACTTGGGGGAACATTGATCATAATCTGCTTTATTTGGAAATAGAAATTAAGGGTTTCTAAAAGTCTTTTCAAAGTTGGGTTTTAGAAAGAGTTTGGCAATTTTGTGTAAAACTTCTTGTTTAATTTTCAAATGATTTGTTTGTCTGGAATAAAAAGGAAAAACAGTCCTTAATTTCCTTCACAAAATAAATGTCCATACACATCGCATTTGGCTTGCCACAGTAATTTTGGTCTTCACAAAATTCCATGCAGGAGCTTACCTGATTCTTTGCTTGCTCAAACTCAAAAGTCTTCCAAGGCTGACCTAACCCCGCCTTGGGTAAACACAAAACATAAGGTTACATTCAAGCTAAACTCACACAAAATAATCCTAGTTCCACCCATTACCAACACGACCCTAATGTTCTAAGCTTTAAGGCTAGCTAAAAAAAAAAGGAATTTTATAAAATAAGTCTAGTTTGATAAGTTAAAATAACTTGGGGCTCTAAAATAATTGCTAATAAATTATAGACTCAATTAATAATTCTTGAGTTCTATTACTAATAAATAAAAGAAGGTTTGAATTTTAAATAATATTAAGTCCTAATAATATTAATAAATGGTAATTTAAAAATAGCTTTATTATAAGTAAATAATAAATTACAAATAATTTTTAATTAATTTCTTTAATAGATAATAAATAATTAGTAAAAATTGATAATAAATGAATTATTTTAAATTTTTAATTAATAAATAACAAATAGATTTTAATATAAATAATATTTAGGAATATAGGTAAAAGTTTGAACTAAGGTCTACAAGGTCATTAATTCTAATATTTTATTTATTATAAAAGATTTATTACTATATATATATATATTATTTTTAACAAAAGATCTCATTTATTTGATAAAGAAATTATTAATTTTTTAATTAATAAACCAATCCAAATCTTCCTAGAGTTTCGAATTTTATAGAGAAAAATATAGTAGTAATTCTATTTAAAGTAATAAAATTTGTTAATAAAAATAACCTAGACTTAACAAGAAAATACTCTTTCACCATGATTTTCCTATTGCTAGAAAAGATTCATAAACACATTCTCCAACATCAAATAATAAACCAATCCATTCATGAACACATGCTTGACTTAACATATACTATCACAAGGCTAACTTCCTTCTATGCATAATCATCATTAATGGCTTCAATGGAAAATAGAAACATAAGAGCTTAATCACCTTTGGTGTCATGATCTCTAACATGCTTCAAACATCCATAAAATTCATTAAGCACGAAGAGCATGCAATGATCCAAAAAGAAAACACATACAACCTAGCCATATACAACTATCATCATATCTTAACTCCATCCCCTTAATCCATATGCGTATACCCAATCTCCATTCATACTCTATCTCCCTATCAACACCTAGGAGACATGATTTAATAATTTAAAAAGAAAGGATTTAAGAATGGATACTTGATTGTCGATTGCTTTGATGAAGACAAAAGAAGGTCCACGCGCGATAGAGAGTCTTAAGTGATCCACCGGGAAAAACAGCCATGGTTGATGGTTGATCAACCATTTCGGTAGAGAGAGAGAGAGAGAGAGAGAGAGAGAGAGCATTAGAAGGGTACATTAAGAATTGAATGGAAAAGGATGAACAACAAGGTTGTTCTTAATTTACCTTGTTGATGTTCTTGAGACCTTCAAGGGAAAAGGCTAATTTTGATCCGTGTGAAAATTCTTGTTTGCGAGGTTTTGTGTTATAAATACCATAAATGAAGTCTAGGGATTAAGTAGAAGTGATCTGGAGTATTTGAGAGTGATTGGAGATGTTTAGAGTAGGGTTAGGCTTTAAGAAGTTTAGTGTGTGTTCTTGGTGTTCTTGGTGAAAGATGGAGAGAGTTTGAGAGGATTGCTACACGAAATCTGGTAGGGTGCTGGCCGAATGGTCTAGGGTGAATGGGAGTTTCAGTTTTCAGCAAGAAGGAGAGAGAATGATCAGATTTTATTTGAAATTCAAATGGAGGAAGTTGTGGAGTTGTTTAAGGTAGGAGGTTAGCTATGGTGCTTGATCAAGGAAGGTTTCTTCACTCTTCAATGGTGCCGGTTGAACAAGGTGGTTTTGATAAAATGAATGGAGCTTGTTTAGGCTATAGAGCTGATCGAAATTCAGTCTATGAAGGCAGAGGAAATTTTGGTTAATTAGCCTAATGCAAGAGTGGTTTAATGGAGTAAAATGCTGGAATTTTTTTTGAAGTTCAAAAAGAGTTTGAATGGAGTGATCTTAGGAGTGTTTTGAGGTGTGGCTGTGGAGTCCATATGCTCAAGGTAAGTGTGGGGTTAATGGTGTTCAGTCTATAGTTGAGCAAGGTTCAGTTTCCAGAGTTTTGAAGGGCGACTTTCGGCCTTGGCTTTGAGAGACAAAGCTGGAAAATTTTCTGGTTTTAATGCTCAAGAGTTTTGAATGATAAAGACTTTTGGTGCAGAATTTTTGCACTCACTTGGCTTGATTTTCAGTGGTTCTTCTGGTTTTTTTGAGGGTCTTCCAAGGATGGTTTTTCAGCCTTCTTTCTGAATAAAAACAGAAGAGTTTTACTGGCTTGAAGGTGGATTAAAACAGCTGCATTTTCCTAGCTGGAAATGGCTAACTGCCAGAATTTTTTTCTGGTTTGGTGCAGTTTGTGCAGTCCGAAAATTGCACAGAATTTTCAGCCTTCAAGCCATATGAAATGACCATTTTCTTGGCAGTAAACGAAGAGGTTTACTGGCTGAATTTTCGAAGAGATGGTCTGCAAAAATTCTAGAAAATTTCCAGATTTTCCTTCACTAAAATATGAACAACATGAATGTGAATTTGAAGGTTCTTTCATGGTGGTTGATTTCTCTTGGAAACCCTTCCTATTTCCCCTCCTATTTTCGGCTAACTCCCCATCCTCCAAAGCTGATTTTCGAAATTCAAGGTGGACGAATTATCATAGAATTTTTGGAATTCAAAAGAAGAGATTTAATGTATTTAAATTATAAAGATGTTAGGACAAGCTAGAGGTAATAAAAAGGACAAGAATCCCTCTAGAACTCTTTTTAGGACATGAGGATAAGTTAGGACATTCTCCTCATGTCTCCCCTAAGACAACATTCCTATTTTCATGGAATGTAAGAAAACAAAAATTCAAACTTAGTTAAGATAATTTTGACAAAAGCTTAAATGATGGGATTTGAACTCATGACCTTAGAAATTAATTCACCAAGCTCTAACCACTAAACCACACTAATTCTTGTTCTTCTTTTCTCAAACACATATTCTTCCTATGAAATCCTCAAGCTATCTTCCTATTTTGACCTCAAGCAAAATTACCATTTTACCCCTCCTACTCAATAAGCATAACTAAGCATTTTAACCTATAATCTAAAATTCTAAAGCACATAAAATCATTCAAAAATATATATATTCATGCGAAATAATATGATATGCATCCCGACCTCCTTACTCTAGGGTTAGCTTTAGGTGGGGTTTCACAGGAAAGATGACCAAAAGGTCATTTACATCGAAGGTGGATAGAGCCAAGAAAATATTGAGTCTTGTTCACACTGATGTGTGTGGTCCCTTATCTACACCTGGTAGAGGAGGTTTTGAGTACTTCATTACTTTCACGGATGATTGTATAAGATTTAGTTGTGCTTACCTAATGAGGTGCAAGTCTGACTCTTTTGATAAATTCAAGGAGTTTAAGGCTGAAGTAGAGCGTTGGACAGGTAAATTAATCAAGACCTTACGATCCGATCAGGGTGGAGAATACCTCTTGGGTGAATTCAAGGACTACATGGTACATCTGGGATAGTATCCCAGCTCTCTGCTTTGGGGACACCCCAGCAGAACGGAGTAGCTGAGAGAAGGAACATGACATTGATGGAAATGGTCCGGAGCATGATGTCTCATGCTACTCTTCCAGTGTCTTTTTGGGGATATGCTCTCTAAACAGCGACATACATTTTGAACTTAGTGCCTTCCAAATTAGTACCTAGGACTCCCTATGAGATGTGGACTGAGTGTATGCCAAGTCTGAATCATCTCAAGATATGTGGTTGTCTGGCTTATGCACTGGTCAAGGGAGACAAGTTGGAACCAATATCAGAATTGTGCTATTTTGTTGGGTATCCAAAAGGGACAAAGGGTAGTTACTTTTATCATCCTAAGGAGTAGAAGGTACTAGTCAGTACTAATGCTAGATACTTAGAAGATGTTCAAAGTATTTCCACGAAAGGTTCAACTAGGTTGGAACTTGAGGAGAGATTATCTATGGAATCAACTTCTTCTGACCTGATTATGGAACAAGAAGAGGCACAACCTCAAGAGCCTGTACCAATGGAGCCTCATCATAGTGGGAGAGTGTCTAAGGTTCTGGAAAGATGGATTGGAGAAGTTTTTGAGCTGGTCTTCAACCATCAGGAACAAGACCCCACTAGATACGAGGAAGCTATTGCTGATATCGATGCAAATCTATGGCATGAAGCAATGAAAGTCGAGATTGAGTCTATATACTTTAATCAGGTTTGGGATCTTGTAGCTTCACCTGAAGGGATAAAATCCATTGGGTGTAAGTAGATATACAAGAGGAAGAGGGGAGTAGAAGGGAATGTGGAAACCTTCAAAGCTAAGCTTGTGGCAAAAGGGTATAATTAGAAAGAGAGAATCGATTATGAGGAAACCTTTTCCCCGGTAGCCATGCTTAAGTCCATCCGTATCCTCCTTGCCATAGCATGCCATTATGACTATGAGATATGGCAAATGGATGTCAAGACGGCATTTTTAAATGGCCATCTTAGCGAAGACATCTATATGTCCCAACTTGAAGGCTTTATTGCTGAAGGCCAAGAACATATGGTTTGTAAGCTTAAGAAGTCCATTTATGGACTTAAACAGGCATTGAGAGTATGGAACATTCGTTTTGACGAGACTGTAAAGTCTCAAGGTTTTATTCAAAACAAGGATGAACCATACGTGTACAAGAAACTTGAAGGCATTAATGTGATTTTTCTTGTCTTGTATATGGATGACATTTTACTCATTGGAAATGATGTAGGGTCATTGTCATCTACAAAGTTTTGGCTGTCTAGTCAATTTAGTATGAAGGACTTGGGAGAAGCCAGCTATATTCTCGAGATTATGCTTCTTAGAAATAGGAAGTATGGAATGTTAGGATTATCCCAAGTGGTATACATTGACAAGATGCTGACCAAGTATAGCATGGACTTATGCAAGGGAGCTCTAATCCCTTGTAGACATGGGTTCAAGGGACTGTCCTAAGTCTCAAGAAGAAAATGATAGAATGAGTGGGATTCCATACACTTCGGCTACGGGAAGTCTCATGTACGCCATGCTGTGTACTAGGCCAGATATCTACTTTGTTGTAGACGTAGTTAGTTGATATCAGTCAAATACTGGGAAGGTTCATTGACAAGCTGTAAAGCATATTCTCATGTATCTCGAGGAAACGAGAGATTATATACTGGTTTACAGGACTGATTACTTGGTTCCTACAGAATACACAAACTCAGACTTCCAGGCGGATAAGGATGAGAGAAAATCCACTAGTGGATATATCTTTACCTTGTCTAGAGGAGTATCAAGCAATCTTGCATTGCTGACTCAACCATGGAAGCTGAGTATGTGGCAGCTTTAGAGGCATCTAAGGAAACAATCTGGCTCTGGAAGTTCTTTTTAGAACTTGGAGTCGTGCCACATATGGACAAGTCGATTGTGATGTATTGTGGCAACACTGGAGCAGTATCACAATCCAAGGAACCTCAGAACCACAAGAAGGGGAAGCACATTGAGAGGAAGTACCACTTAATTCGGGATTTTATCTAGAGATGGGAAGTCGTGGTGGAACAGATTGCCTCCGAAAACAATCTAGCAGATTCATTCACCAAGCCTTTAGCTGAGAGAGTCTTCAAGAGACACTTAGATGCCATAGGGGTAGGCACCTACAGACTTACCTAGTCTTAGAGTGCACGTGGGAGATTGTTAGGAATATGCCCTCTTAGACTAGTTTCTGATATAAAAAATCGAATGTTTTAATAAAAGAATTAATTTTCAGAAATCATTTGTGAATTTATTTTTTTGTGCATAATGTCGTTTGGAAAAGACCCATTGGGTTTAAGTAAATAGTCCATGTGAATGGAAGTCTTCCACAGTAAGGCATGGATCACGGGTTACTTAACACATAGACATTCGCTCTTAACCAATTGATGAGAATGAGAATCTCATCATATCTAGGTTATTATGTTATGAATTCCAAATGGGGAATGGCTTACCTTTAGCCAGTGAGTAGTCCACTCACTTCATGACATAAGCATATTTCGAGTACAAAAAACAGGACATGTACTAGTGGTTTCTTAAAAGTACTATATGGTAGAAACCTAGACTACTACCACTATAGCGTGGACTAGTACTCTACGACTTGAGTACAAGTTGGTGGTCTGACAAAGCTAGAAGCATATACTATGATATGCTATAGTTGAGGTTCTATCATATGGCTAGTATACTTGCATGTCGGGTATATGTGACTAGTTAGTTAAGACAGACTTGTATAAGATAGTTTCTATACTATATCACCCCTTGTCTGAATGATCTGAATGTCCAGGGTCCTGGGAAACATGACTTGGATGTTTGCTTTAAGGTAGCTCCCTTGGAAAGCAAAAATACTCCAGGAAGTCCTGGATCATTGGACTAGAGGCCTAAGGATGGCAGATGTCATTTAGAGAGGTGTTAGTACACTTCTTCCTCTCTAAATTTATGATGATGTATAGAGGGGTATTGTAGTCATTACACCTGTAAGTCGGAGACTTTGTTAACATAGCATTGTCCTCGGGGTCAATATTTCTTTATGGTGATATTAGAAAATATTTAAAATGCAAAATACAGTTATTTATATAGTAGGGGTATTTCGGTCATTTTAGTAGCCAAGGTAATGTGTGTTTTTGGTCCTCGGAATGGCCCGTTAGTCCTAATTAATTTTGGGTTGAGGAATTGGTCTCAGTTAAAGCAGAATATATACTCAAGATGTTATTTAATAACATAGTGGGGTTTATTGCGAAAAAGAGAAGTTCATGGGTCAATTTATAATTCTTGAGAATTTCATGGGTTCCAATTGCAATTGGAGAATTGTTTAGAATCCTCAGATTCGGAATAAGAGACGTCCGTCTCTTGAGGTGAGTAAAAAGAAAACCTGGTTTTCTTTTCCTAAGCTCTCTCTCTCTCTCGTGACCTTTGGTTCTCCTCTTGATATGGTTAACTAAAGAGCAAAGAAGGGAGAACTCTCTCTTTTGTGACCTTTGGTTCTCTTGTTCTTTATTTTAGCAAAGAATACAAGAGGTTGGAAGGTTATTGATTTTCTACTCACCCTTTGGTTCACCAAGAAAGTTGAGAGGATTCCTCCTCAACGGTTATTGTTTTCACAAAACAAGGAGAAGGTCGAGACCATTCATTCCTCCTCTTGAGATCATTCCTTTTCACCCTTTGTTTCACCAACAAGGATTTAAGTAGTAGAATATTTCGGCAACCGGAAAGCTTTGGCATTCATCGTTCATGCAAACAAGGTGGAGTAGGAGGTTAGCATGTTTTCAACTAGAAGCTTCATCAAGCGAGCAAGAAGGAGCTGTCCATGAGGTTCAATCCATTCTTTCACAACCTAAGAGGTTTAAGGCACCCAGTGGAATGTTTTAAATGCTTCCATGCTGCTGCTCTTCATGGTTTTTCTTTGCCTCTATTTGTTCTCCGTTTCTACAACATGCTTCTCTATTTTCTTTCAAACCAACAATTCCTTGCATCGTTTTTAGTTATATTTACTTTTGACTTATATTCTTGGTCTTTTATTTAATTTTTTTTTTGTTTGTATTCTTTTTGTCACTATCTTTTTAGCCTTGTTATACCATTGTAGTTTTCTTTATTTTTGCATGATTGGAGATTTTCTTCTTTTGGACAACCATCATTTTCCTGTCCCTCCTATGGTACATTGATCTTCAAGATGTTTAGGTAGTATTAATTTACCTTCTTCTCCCTTTTATTTCTTTTAGTCCCATTGAAAATGCTTACATTGTTTAATTTATGGCCAATGAGGACATTGTCTGTTTAAGTGTGGAGAAGAGGTGTTGTAATATTTGATGTACAATTTTGTATTATTTATTTTGGAAATTTTCTTATTTTTTGGCTAAATTTCTTTTCTTTTTTTTTTTTACATTTTAGGCTAAATTGTTTAGAATATTTTCACATTGTTAGGTTAGTTTTCAAAGCTTATTGGTATGTATGTTCATATGTTTTAGTTTGGTGGAGTTATTATTTATATTTTTGTTTTGGATTCTACTTAAGACTTTTCTAGGGAAGTTAGTTTTATGTACACTTATATATTGGGCATGACATAGGCTATGTTTGGATAAGTGAGTTAATCTTGTTTATGCCTTTGAAAATGTTGTGAAGCTTAATTCTTTGAAAATGGATGAATAGTGATGAAATATGGAGTGTAGGTCGTTGGCTTATCTCTATTTTTGTGGCAATTTATTATTATTATTATTATTATTATTATTCATTCATTCATTTGTGTTGTATGTTGTATTATAGAAATTTTCAATGATTTATTGTATTTTTCAATAAAAAGGCAAATAGGAGCAAGAGGTAGGTGGCTAAATGCACCTACTGAAATAAGAAGAAAATGGCTCGAGGAATGCAAAATTCAGGTCCTATAACGAAAAACAATGTGTGATAAAAAAGAAAAGAAAAGGCAAGAAAAAGGACAAAGAAAGAAAAGCAGAAAATGCGAGGCAAATACGGCATTCAAGTTTAAATAACTAGAAATGTATTCCTTTGTAGAAAAAGAAAAATGATAAAAAAAAAATAATAAATTGAGAGGCATCTACTTTGTTATATCAATTTGAAATGTACTGTTGTATCAAAGTGTAAAGCATTGTTGTGATGTGTTGTCGTTGGAATGTATGCCCAAAATAGATATGTATTTATGTATTTTAGAAATTAATAAAAGTATTTCATTCTTAGTTGTTTGTTTACATATATTGGCACATTAAAGGTCTGAGTGTGTTAGTAAATATTCTACGTGATTGGGTCTTACTTTCATATTAAGGTGTAGATTATAAGCCACTAACATAAAAGCAAAAAATGTTCTTGATCGATTGATGAAGTTGGGCACTTTATCAAGGTTTAGGTCATTACACTACGATTTCTAAATGGAGAATGGTTTATCTTTAACTAATGAATAGTTCACTCATGCCAATGGTGTATGCATATTTTTGAATACATAGAATTGGACCACGCAATAATAATCTTTATAAAAGTACTGAAATAAATAAAGATCATTTTATCATTGCTACTACGCAGATGAGAACCCTAAGACTTGAGCATAGGTTGGTGGTTTGGTGAAATTGGACTTATATACTTCAATGTATGTTGGGTGAGGTCTTATTGCAAGGCCAATAATCTTGTACGCTAGGTGTATGACTCTAGTTAATCAACACAGACTTATACATTAGAGTTTATTTGCTTCATTGTGTGAAGAAATCACCCCCATTGTGATTGTTCTGGATAATCTAATAATCTAAGGCCCTAGGAAACGTAACTAAGTACGTATGCTTTATGAGTAGCTCCCTAAGATAAGTTGATACGTACTGGAAGTCATGGATTATCGGACTAACTATCAAAGGATGATAGATGTCAGTGAGAAATGTGTTAGTATTATTTTCCTATCTCAATGATGGTTGTTGTATAAAGGGGTATTTTCCTTATTACACCTGTAAATTGAGGACAATGCACTTGCATTATTATTCTCAGGGTCAATATTTTTATATAGTGATAAATTAAATATTTAAAATGATAAAATATAGCTATTTGTTTGCAAGGGTATTTTGGTCATTCTAGTAGCCAAGAATAATATGTCTTTTAGTCCTCGAGTAGCTCAAATAACCTTAGTAAATTTATTTACTATATGGGCCTATTGGGTGAATTTATTAGCGAAAGAATTATTATAGGAGTCCAATTAATTATTTATTTAGGCTAAAATAATTAATTGGTAATTAATTCAACCAATTTAATTAATTAGTTTATTAATTAATTATCTTGGATAAATTTATATTAGGCCCAAATGGATTAATGAATTAATAAAAGAGCTAATTTAATTAATCAATTAATTAATTAATTATGTTGTGTAATTTTACATTGGGCCGAAGTGGATTAATTAAATAGTATGAGAGCTAATTAATTAGTTGTGGACTAATTAAGAAAGCCCTGGCCAACCATGGTTTTCAGTGTGGCAACTAAAAGGTTTTAGTAACCTAGATAGCTGCCACATAAGAAAAGAAAAGGAAACAAAAAATGAAGAGGAAATAATAAAATAAGGAAAATGGCCAACTTGTTTTCATAAAGGATAAAGAAGCTGTTGTTATATAAGGCATCACGAGTGCCTAGAAGGGGTTGACCAAATTCAAAAAGACTATAGCTTTCTGTTTTCTATAAACAAAAAAAAGGAGCCCTCGTTTTTCCTTAGCCCGGTTTTCCTTCATTTTTTTTTTTTGTTTCACGTTTAGCTCTTCCATTTTTCTTCCAGTCTTCTTCACGCTAACTCTATTTTCACCAGTAGAGGTCTATAGTGGTTATAGAATACTCTGGAAGGTCAGGAGCTAGCAAACATGGTAAGTGTTTGATGCGAAAGATCTGATGGTTAGTTGGTGTGTTGTGGAACAAGTAGACATTCCCATTTAGGAAACACCATCAAATCCAAATCAAACTCTGGTTATTCAAATAAAACGCCCTTGAAGTAAGTAGTTCTAGACTTTGGTTGGGAAAAAAAATTAATTTGCTGTCTTCCACTGCGTATTTAATTTTCCTGCAGTCCTTTAGTTGTATCATTTGTAATACTTGTACTTTGGGAAAGCCACAAGACTTGAATGAGTTGTTTGATCCAATCTCATATAAATCACTTTGTTTGAATTCTTGATTGGAGAAGTAGAGTGAATTAGATTTATTGTGCATAAGCTTGTTTAATTTCACTGTAAAGTTCTTAGCTGTATCTAGCTTAATATAAGGGTATACATGGGATTAACTTGGATAGATTGGTGTTGAGATGAATTCTAAGCTGGAGAAAGAAATAATCTCTTTATCTTTTGGACCTTATTGCATATATGCCAAGTTATTCTTGATTATTCACCTAGAATGCTATGTAAAATTTATCAGTGTACTTTGATGTTAGTTATTCTTTGTCCTTAAAAATTTTTGTATATCTCTTGATTTGTATACTAATTAATTTGTGAATAAATGTATTCTACTTGATTTGGACACTAGTTAAGTTGTGAATAAATATAGGGTG
This sequence comes from Voacanga thouarsii, assembly GCA_026120185.1. Taxonomy (NCBI): domain Eukaryota; kingdom Viridiplantae; phylum Streptophyta; class Magnoliopsida; order Gentianales; family Apocynaceae; genus Voacanga; species Voacanga thouarsii. The sequence continues at coordinate 17,317 of JANUWF010001049.1, read as the reverse complement.
CTAGATTTGTATATTAGTCAATTCTTTGTTTGTGAACAAGTGTGGTTCTGTTGAGGACAAGCAAAGATTTAAGTGTAGCAGTATGTAATGAGGGCTTATCACATACATATTTTTAAGTGTTTTTATGCTTTAATTATTACTTACCACACCCTTTTCATCTTCTTTTTCTAGGAAATAACCGAAAAATACCGATTAGAGATGATAAAGATGAAAAGGAAGGAAAATAGAGCAAAAATGGAAGAATAATGAAGAAAACCAAATAAAACAGGAATTCTCTAGGTTACCTAGTACATTGTATTGTATATAGATGGTGACCCAACTTCCCTAGGCTGCCTAGATGAAGTAAAAAACATGGCCAGGAAACTACTCGGTGGCCCAGGGAAGTTGAACTTCCCTAGGCTGCTAGGTTTTCCAGAAACCAGGCTACTTCCCTGGGCCGCTCACTTGTGCATATTCATGCATTTCTACAAATTTTCCATTTTCTTTCATTGTACACTACATATACACCATTATAAACCCTAAACACATATCCTTGGTTAGTTGGCAAGCAAGAGATCCCTTTGGAAGCTCAAAAAAATACTAAGAAAGGGAGAATCTTAGAGAAGCACGGAGAAGAAGAATGGGTTGTTCAAGGAAATCTAAGGAAGAAGAAGTTTAAGATCTTGTCTATGAGTGAATTTATTTCTTTTTCATAGTATTACATTTCAACAATATTAAGATATATATGATTTTAGTTGTATTTGAGGGATGAACCCTAATCTATGTTCTCGTGTTGACTTGTTGCTATGTTTTGTTGAATTTCAAAGCTTATATTTTATTAATTGGGCATTATTATGTTAGATTGATTATGTAACACCCCGCTACCTAGGCCCGCCCGGGGCCGGGGATGTCGCCCCGTCCAAAAGATAAGGGGTCTTTATAACTAGGTCACACAAATAAACTGGCAGAATAAAAATAATAATTTATCTTAAAATTTATTACAACCTCAGAACAAATCCAAGATTAAATCCAAGAATTCCCAAAAGAAAAACAAATCCATAAATAAAATCATCCACTCTCAACTCCCCAAAGCAATACATAAAAATAAAAGACAACATTCTCTTCCAAGACAGATAACACTAGCTACTCATCCCCACAGCAGGATCGACCTGAAATCAGGGTAAAAATGTGATGAGATAGAAATCTCAGTAAGTCCGTGTGTGCTTTGGGTGTTCAGTGAAAATAGTTCGTGGATGCAAAGTGTGAAATCTTTATAAGAGAAATATTGGCAAGCAATAAACATTAGTCAAAAGCAAGAGTGGTGTTTTTGCTTTCAAACTATACAGGTACAATAAAATCAACCACTCAAAAAGAGTGGTCATGGGTTACCACAAGTTGGGCCCCATGTCCACATGGTCAGTATGCCATACTTTGTGCATACTGCCAGTCAGAATGCCACACTTTGTGCAGACAGACAAAAGGTAGGTGATCGGTCTACTGGGCAAGATACTCATCCTTCTCTATACCCAAACAACAACCGGGTGTCCATTCTAGCATAACACAAGCACTTGACTGAAATAAAAACTGCTAGCTCGGACCGGCATGACTAAGTAGTATTGATGTTTCTCTAAGTTGAGCTTATCTTCTGGAGGTGGCCTCCTGCCAGAAGTCTCACTCTTGCTCTTCAAAATTAGTACTACTAGCCTACCCTTATTGAGTACTCAACGTAACGTATCCCACTTGGGAAAATGAACAAAACATAGTTCCACTTGAAAATGGCAATTAAGGTTTTCCAAAGTTTGGGGCAAACTGGTTTTAGAAAGAGTTTTAGGTTTTGAGTAAAATCGCCCATTGATTTGTAAATAATTTATTTATCTGAAATGAGAATGGAAATATTCCTCAATTGCCTTTACAGAAATGAGTGACCATGCACTCAACATTTGGCTTGCCATAAAAAAAATTCATTTTTCATCAAACAGGTTTTATGCAGGAGCTTACCTGATTCTTGCTCACAACAAAAGGTCTCCAACAATTGACCTAACCCCACATGGAGTAAATACAAACCACAGTCAAACTCAAGCCAAAATCTGCTTCCTCAATTTAAAATTGACCCAACTCACTACTACTATAATCCTAGTGTCCCAAGCTTTAAGTCCAAATAATAAATGAAAAGGTTTATAAGCCAACGCTAATTTAATATTTAAAATAATTAGTTTTTTGGAAAATAGGTACAAATAAGTTAAAGGTTTAAATCTTGCTAAAATAATTTAGAGTTTATTTGATGAAAAGTCCTAGGTGGTACTAGGTAAAATAATAATTTATTAATAATTAAGTTGTTAGAAATTAATTGATAACTAAAATTAGTTGAAAATAAATTTAATGAATCTTGATTGAAAGATACTAAATAAATTTTAGTCGGTTTTGGTAAAAAGATAATAATTAAATTTTAATAGTAAATATTTTACTTATTATGATTATTTTCATAAAAGGCTTTATTTGATATTATCATTTTATATATAATATCTATATATTTTATTTTTCTAGCAAAAGCTATTATTTATTTGACTAAAATATCCTTATTATATATATAATATTCCAAATCTACCCCTCCTAGGGTTTTTGGAAATTACTAGCAAAATCATATTATGAAATATTTTATTCATGAAATAAAAATTAGCTTAGGAACAACTAGATCATGATCATACTTCTATGGCTAACCACAATCATGGATATATACAATCCTTCAATTCATCAAATCATCCAAATCATGCATATAAGCATAGATCTAATGATATCAATACATGATCTAACCTTTTCTAGCATAAATATAACCATGGCTTTAATAATCACGCAAGAATATAAATCCTATTCACCAAATGTGACAGAATCTCTAGCATACTTGATCATGGAGACATGCATCAAACCCTAGAACACCATACATTCAACCAAGATAATCAACTCATGCATAAATCCCGTCTCCTTCATATTCCTACATACATTCATGCTTCAACCTCAACAATATATACTCAAACCTTATTCGCAATCCATCTTCTATCAACATCATCCTAGAGACATGAATCTAGAATTTAAAAGAAGGGTTAAAATGGCTTACTTGATTGATGAATTCCTTGAAGGAGTTTTGAATGAATCTCAACTCCTAGATGTCTAAATTCGTCCAAAGAAGGTGAAGGAAGCATGGCCATTGGAGAAGAATCCATCTGGCTAAGAAGGAGAGAGATTCGGCCAAGAGAGAGTGATAGAGATAATGAGAAAGAGAGAGAGAGGGAGAGAGAGAGTCCATTAGTATGTTTATTCATATATATATTCATTAGAGATCAAGATTGGAGAAGATGAAGTTGTTAGAACAAACCTACCTTGAAGGTGTTCTTGAGTCTTCACAAAATTTCTAATTTTTTTTATCCAAACTAGCAAGTTGGATTTTGGAGTTTAGTGTTAAGAATGGTGTGGATGGACTCACGGCAGTGAGTAGATGAATTCTGGAGTTTTTAGCAGCGGTTTGAAGTGATTTGGAGAGGTATTAGGTGAAAGGAAGGAGTAGGTGTTCTTGGTGTGCTATGTGTTCTTGAAGGTTGAAAGGAATTGAGAGGTTTTGATTTGCAGCTGCCGAAATTCTGGAGGATTAGGGCCGGTTGAATTAGTTGTAGGGTTTAGGAAGATGATTTTCTGGTTTGGAAAGAAAAAGGAAAGGCTAGTTGTTGAAATCCTTGAAGAATATTTCTAGGAAGCAAATTTGGAAACTAAATATTCAAAATATCTTTGATTATTGGAGAGCTTTTGGAAGTCTGTCGTGGCCGAATTGTTGGGCAGTGTTTCAGCTAGAGAAATGCTGGTTGAGGGAAGCAAAGGGTGGCTAAAAATAAGGAGTGTAATGGTGAAGGGAAGGTCTGGTTGTTTGAGGTATATTTCATGGAAAGTTGTTAAACCATGGTGGCTGGAATTTTGATATCCAAATCAAGGCATGATTGCAGAATTTTTTTTGGAAATCTTTTAGGCAGCCATGACTGGATTTTCATGCAGAAGCTTGGGGAGGACAGTGGAGTTCATTTATTGGAGGTTTAAGGGTAGTTTGTGCAGAAGAAGGATGGAGTTTCAGCTAGGGTAGAATTAGGAAACAAAGCTGAAAAATTACTGCACAGAATTTTCGCAAGGCTAGAATTTCTGGGCAGTTTTCGGCTGCCATTTTCCAGATAGCTTGTAGAGAGTTTGAAGGAGGTTTTAGGAGTATTTCAAGGCTGGTTTCCAGCCTTATTTAGGGAGGGAAAATGTGGCTAAGGTGCTGAGCAAAAACTGAAAGAAAACAGCTTGGTTTTGGACCTCCAAAGCTGTGAATTTGCCCAGGAATTTTCCTAGTTTTGCATCACCTTTGTGCAGTCTGAAAATGGCCAGAAAAATTCAGGTTGCAAGCTGATCCACAAGGCCATTTTCTAGAAGCATTTGGGAGGGAATAATGGCTAAGAATTTCGACACCTTGAAGGCACAAGAAGCTGGAAAATTTCAGTTCATTCCAAGAAGGAAGATGACCCTAGCTAGAGGGAATTTTTAGAAAGTTCACTAGAGGAATTTAATTCACTTGAAATCTTCCCCTTCTTCCATTTCTTCGGTCCATAATATGTCTTTTACTAAGACATTTTGAACCTTCAAAGCCACAGCACCTTGCTGGAATTTTTGGAAAGAAAATGGTTAGATCAATTTGATCAAACTAATGATTTGAGAAATAGGAAAAATTAAGGATCAAGTGGAAATGAATTCCCCTTAGGAATTTTGTGTAGAGCAAAGGAGTAGGATTTGGATATTCCTATCATGTCTCTCTTAGGACAACATCTCTACCCTACTTCCAACACATAAGGCAGAAAATGATACTTCCCAAGCAAAAATAAAATTTAACCAAGCTAAAGCTTCTATGATGGAATTTGAACCTAAAACCTCAAGAATTAATTCCAAAGCTCCAACCACTGAACCACAACAACTCTTATTATTATTTTCCCCCTAAAAATATTTTCCTATTCAATCCTCAAGCTATCTCCCTTTTTCCACCTCAAGCAAAAATTACCATTTTGCCCTTCTCACTTAATAATCATAATCAAGTCCCCTAGACTATAAAACACAAATTCAATGCACATAAAATCATATAAAAATATATTTAAACATGCAATAAAATATGATATGCATCCCAACTCCCTTACTCTAAGGTTAGTTTTGACTGGGGTTTCACATATTATTTAGGCTTAATTAATTTATTCAATTAATTGGTTCACTCTTAATGATTCCGGGAGATGAGGTTAGGAGTTGAACACCAAATTAATTGGTCCAATGTTTGTTTTCCGTTGGTTAAATTGAGAGAGAGGTTGAAAGATTAGAATTTTGTAGTTAATAGGTTTTCAATATTACCTAGAGATAGGGATATTTAGGACTTCCGAGTACTTTTTGGGTGATGTGTGAGTGTAATGCTTCCTTGGGTTAGGTTGATTAGGTAGAGATACTAATCAATTGGGTCTTTGGAAAGGAATATCATAACTCGAGAGAGAGTGAGGTTTATTCTTGAAAAGTCATACCGGTGCTCAAATTAGGATTTGATAAACGTAGTGATTTACTCTTTAGTTGACATGTTTTGGAGAGATTTCTTCTCGTACATGGCCTTTCCTGTATTCTTACTTCTTGACGATCCTTGTGACTTTTCTCGTGTGGGTCTAATATACTCTCTATTGTAGTAGTTTAGCGTAGTTAGTTTTATTTACATTGTCTCTTTATTTATTTTAACTAGACAATGATATGAGAGTAAAGTAATGGTAATTGCTAAGTTCTTATGGATTCGATACTTGCTATTCTCTATGTTATGCGATGGGTATACTTGCCTATATGTGTGGTTTTAGTGCTTAGCATTTTAAATTTAAAACTTGATTTTCATAGATTGTTTATACTATTTCCAATGCATGTAAAACACGCATCACCTTGGCCATCTTGTTCCTTCTTCTTGGCCACCGTGTGATCTCTAGGTGGCTTAGAGAAGTCTCACTACCCTTTGCCGCAATTTCTCTATTCATTTCTTCCATTTTTGTTCATTTTTCTTCCTTTTCATCTTTATTTGTCTTCACATGTTTTTTTTTTTCAATTCCTAACAAAAATAATATGAAAATGGTATGGTAGGTAGTGAATTAAGCAAGAATTTATGACAAATAAAGTACAAATACTATAGAAAAGATGTATATGATGAGCACTCATCAATACTGCGGCATATCCACAAACGAATAGACAAACAAAATGAATGATTTAGATTTTGGAATACATGTTGAGGGTGTGTGTATTGGATTTTGGAAGTAAGTGGGTTGATGGTCTAGCTTATGCAAAATTTTCTTACAACAATAGTTATCAGGCCTCAATTGGAATGGCACCATTTAAAGCCCTATATCACCGAAAGTGTCGATTACAACTATTGGATGAACATAAAGCAAGTACTAATTTCGAGGACGATTTTTTTTTTTTTTTTTAGGAGCGAAGAATGTAACACCCATTCTTGAATACTTAGGAAAGGTAAGTGATAATTTGTGCATAACACATGGTTGCTTGAAAGCCATTAGCTGTGGCCCATTTAAGAGAGAGAGAGAAGCTATATAGTGGGCTATCTTATTAAAGATCAGTGAGCCATTATCTTAAAGAATGACGGGCCATTATATTAATGTTGGTGGTCTATGTAATTAAATTTGGTGGATCATAGATATTTAGACCTATAATGAAATTCTATTTGGCCTCAAGCGGTTTGATGGAATTCCTAAGACTTCTACCTTTTTCTATCATGTTCTCCCATGTTCTAAAACCTTCTAATACCTTTCATTACATTCTAACAATTTCTATGAGCTTTTATTAAGTTCTAAGATATTTTGGAGATGCTAAGTCATTGTAATACCCCACCTTATGTTTATAGTAATGCAAGAATTATTGATGAGAAGGAGGTGAAGAATATATAATAACAATATAAAACTATATGTAGGAAATAATAATGTCATTATACATAAATAAAATTAGCAAGAGAGGGGGATTAATATAAGGATGGCCCATGGGACCTATAATAGTAAATAAGGGTGGCCCACTCCATTAATAATTTAGGCCATACCTTGATTTCCTTTGACCATGCTTTGACCACCTTTGACCATGCAAGACCACACATGACTAAAGGAAATTCTTGCAAGATCCACTAACTTCTCATACTTTTCACTAGTTTCTATTAGTTTCCCTAAACTTCTATAAGCTTTCATTAGCTTCCAAAGTGTTCTAAAATTGCCAACTCATAGAGAAGAAAATTCTAAGACTTTATAGAGTCATCAAATCATAATGGGAACAAGATAAAATGAGGGGAAGAGAATGAAAATGAGAACTAGAAGAGAAGAAGGAAAGGAAATGGAGAAAAAGAAAGAAAAGAGAGAGGAAAGAAAGAGCAAAACTGGAGAGGAGAAGAAGGGAGGAAAGAGAGAAAGAAAAGAGAAGAAGAAAGAAAGGAAGAAGGGAAGAAAAAAAAGAAGAAACCTAGAGAGAGGAAGATGGGAAAAACTAGAAAAGATAGAAGAGAAAAGAGAGGAAGAAAACTAAGAAAAGAAAGAGAAAAGGGAAAAGGGAAAAAGAATGTTGGAATTTTGCAAGCTTGGTTTTGCTTCATCAAGTAGGTAAAATCTCTTTCCCTAGAATTAAAATTAAGTTATGCTTAATGAAGATTTGTTATGGAATATTATGCTTGGGTGCATGAATTCTTTAGAAGAAGTTGAAATGAAAATTTGATGTTAATGAAAGGATGTTGGCCGAATGTATTGAGAAGGAGTATTTGGTATTTTTGGATGCTTGCATAAAGTACATTGAAGTAGATATTTGTGAAAATTAGCTAAAGCAGAATGGTAGAAAGTTTGTATAAGAAAAGATCATGAAGTTAATTCTTTTGGAAATAAAAAAGTACATAGTTGTTTAGCAACTTGTGAATATGTTTTGAATTAAGAAAGCTATGGATTGAGATGATTGAAGTTATGTAAGTCTTGGTATTATAGGAAAAGCTTGGAGCAAGAATAGTGAAGCTAAGTTGTTAAGAACACCATAGCTTTAATGCCATTAAAGTGTTGGATTTCAACTATACAAAACAATTTATGTGAGCAAAAAATTAAAACGAAATCCGTGTAATATGATAACTCATAATTAAACACGTTAAAATGAGAGAATGGTTGTGTGTATGCCAACAAATCGCTCTTATATTCATACTCTGCTAAACTCCGATAATATTATTCAAATTCCTTAAGAATGACCTTGGTTATACCCAACAAATCACTCTTAAGTTCAATGGTAGGTATCCAACCACCAATTGCATCAAATGCAACTGCCAAATCATTAAGTGATTTAACATCTTTTAATCGTAAAGCATCCAGTGCTAACCCAACCTTGCCTCTAAAATCCTTTATTTTTGGGTGCGCCCAATTAGGATAAAGATATTAGTTAAATTCAACCCGTTAATCCGGAATCAAATTCTATAACTTGAACATACTCAATATCTAGTAGGCATAGGCATGCCTAACGACCTAATAATGAAAATGAGCTCTCGTTCTTACTATATTAATGGAAGGCTTTTAGATTTATTATACTTTGAGGGATTTTATTCTTTATTAATGGTCTCATCATTTGGCATGCATAATATCAATAAATTGATAAAATTGTAATAGACACAATTACATAGCCAGGTTATGGACTTTACTAGATTAATTTTCTTAAGCCAAGTAGAAAATTAATTTTGGTCAAACCTATATGTTCATGCATATTTGAGAAGAAAGTCTTACAATTCTTTTGCTCTATCCTTGGCCGCCTTCTTTATAAGCTCGAACAATAATTTCTATTCCTATCTAACTTATGTAATCTAATTGTATAAATTCCTAATGGAGAAACCTCGAGTTACATTCGATGGGAATTAGATGAGAAGAGAAATTACACAAGAATTATAGAAAAAGGAAAGACATGCATGCCCTATTTATTTAAAAACAAATTAATAAATTTACCTGACAAAAAAATAGTTTGTTTAAGTCTATAACCAAGCCAACATGCTGAAGTGCTTCAACCATAATTGAACACAAAATATATCCAAAATCACTATTTTGGGAAAAAAGAAATGTTAAGTCCAAAATCAAAATTTGGAAACTTATTGGGGCCCTTTATGGAAAATCATTCTAATTTAATTTTTTAAAAAACATTGAAGCTTGTCCACGGCTTTCATGGGCCTGACTGGCTGGAACAATTTCCAACCTGTCCCCAGCTTTGTTAAGCTTACGACTGGCTAGAACTTGTTCCAACCGGTCTAAAGCCTTAACTAAGCATGTCGCATGCGTAACCTAGCCTGTTGTGGGCTTTGCCAAGCATGTCCAAGGCTTCGTTAAGCCTTGCATAGGCTTTGGCAAAAAAAAAAAAAAAAAAGGTTTCAGATATATATATATATATATTTGCTAATTCCTTTTCCTTTAGATTCTTGGTTTTTCTTTTATTCTACAATCTGTGAAATAATTTTTCTAGTTTTGTTCAACATTCAAAAAACTAATTCTAGTGTATGTCAAACATACATATTGGTCTGTATCAATATGTTGTTGTGATCATTATCCATAGGGGCACTATTAAGGGATTAGACGTCACACATAAAACAAGAGTCCATTTGAGAATCCTCATAGGAAAACCTAGAAGATACTAGAGAATTTTCATCCATAGGCATATAAAATCCTCTTCAAGAGCAGCATCCATAGATTCTTTCTAAATCGCCCCTTTAACCTAATCCTTCTTGTAATACCCAGCCCAAAATCACCTTTGACATATGGGGAAAAGTTAATTCATTGCATAGCATTTTGCATTTCATGTGATATCTTAAAATTATTTTTGCATGGGCGCATGTGATTTTCAAGGTTGCGCTTGCATTAAATTATTTAATGAAAAATAATTGTGTTGTTGCATTAGTCAAGAGTTGTTTTAGGTGAGATTTAGTAGAGGAGATGGAGGGATGAGAATTAGAATGAAAAGAATTTCTTAGGGAAATATTATCATCGGAGTTAATTTGGAATAGAGGTTAGGTTTGGTGATTATCCTTTGGTGACCCGAGTTTGAATCTTACCTCTTGCGAATCTTAGCTTTTCTTTTTGAATTCTTTTCCCTAGATTTCTTCATGCTTGGCCGAAAATCCCAGCTTTCCTTTTTAAATTTTCAGTGCCATCTTCTTAGGAGATAAGTCTCCATAATTATCTCCTAAATTCAAGGACTTTTGATAAGGATAAAGATTGATTTTATTTTCAGCTTTTATCCTTTTTGAATTTTGAAAATTCCAGTGAGAGTAATTAAATTTCAGTTTGATTTTAATTTATCAGATTTTATAATTGATAGTTGGAATTAAACTGTTATTTTTGTAGTTAAATATCTTGGTGATTTTGATCATGGAACTTTAGCTGAAAATCTGGAAATTTCTCCAGCTTAATGCTGCCACCTTTGAAGGAGTTCTAGCTCAACATAAACTCTTCCAATACTAGGAAATCTTATTCTAAATCCTTTAGCAAATCAGATTTTATTTCAATCCTAAACCAACTAGGCTTTATTCTTTTTTTTCCTGCAGAATTTCGGCAGCCTTGTGCATGCACAAGCTGCATGAAATTCCTGCACTCCTAAGTGCATTTAAACTCTTCAAAACCTAGCTCAAATCACCTCAATCACTTCTCACCAATTCAGATCACCTTAGCTTCACAAATCAAATTTTTATCCACCAAAAATTCCAGAATTTTGGCCAGCTTCTGCAAATAAATTTTGACCAGCTTATGCACAGAAATTCCAGCCAGCTTTACACACAATATCACACAAAATTATGCACTCCAAAACATACCAAAACTCCTTGTTGATTAAGCCAAACTACAGCACCTAATACTCTCGTTTCTCCCATCTGATTTGCAACAGAAGAGCAACTAAAACATCCCAGAATTTTCCCTCTTTTGCTCACATATTTCACATAGAATTTCTGGTTACCAAAGCTGCACAAACTCCTTCTTGTTTTGGCTAAAAAAACCTGAACACACACAACCCTTCCCTTGTGCAGTTTTCTGCCAGCTTAGGAGAGCAACTTCAAACTATTTTTCTGCTCTCAACTCCTCTCAATTTCAGCAGCAATAAAAGTGCAGCAAGCCGCAGTTTTCGCCATTGCTGCCAAAGAAACCTAGAGCCATTAGGAGTCCTTCTTAACATCACCTTCTAACGCTAAATCAAACTCTTCTAACCCTAAACCATAGTAGCCGCCTATTCCAACCTTACTACACGAGAAATTCTAGCAAATCTCCTCTGCAATTTTCGAAAACTCAAGAGCAATCCTAGGCCAAGAAACCGAGCACTCAGGTAAGCAAAAGACCACTCAACCTCTTGATTCCTTTCCTCCATTGGTTCTTCTCTTCCCTTGAATCACGCCACATAGAGGCTGAATTCATTTTCTTTCTCAATTTTCGATCAGGAGGAAGTAAAGAAGATAGCTTTCTCTCCTTCTCAAGTGAACTCGTGATGATCACCATAGGAGTATCGAGATCTTGTTAATCCGGTTGTTACAAGGTAATGGAATTCTTACCCTTGATGTCAAAATCAAGATCTAATGAGATTGACGACGTCTATGGAAGTATGGTATCATGATGTATGTGCTAAGTTGGGATAGTTGAATATTTTGAGTCGAGTAATTAATTAAGCATATTTGATGGATAGCAAAGCCATGTTATATTGTGATAATAATGGATGAGAAGTGTGATAGTCAAGTCAAGACCTTTTTGATATATTATTCATATCTTTGATGGATATATGATCATAGTGTATGTACTTTGAGGATTAGATGATTTATTTGAAGTTAGATAATGGATCATGATTTGTTATGGGAATAAAAGAGTTAATGCATGCTTGAGTCGATTGAGACCCTGATCATGATATTATGTGATTCTAGATCAGGAGGGTACTTGAAGGAAGCAAGCTACAATTTTATCTTATTTATTTAAGGCATATCAAGTAAGTCCTTGTGTAAACTCTTTTGTTAAATGTTGTGATGGCAAGTCAAATGTTGTAAAGCTGTGTGAAGCTATTGTTGAACTATGATTATTTGGGTTGTAAACATGGATGTTTAAGCTCTAAATGGTTTTGTCAACCTAATGCCTTTAACAAGACTGCTATTTTTCTTAAACATTTTAGAAAACTCATTTTTCAAAAAAACCACATTTTACAAAGCCAAAGTATGGACTTATTATTATGAGATAGGAATTGACGAATATGTTCGTTGAGTACTCAATAAGGGTAGGCTAACAATACTAGTCTTTGAGGGCTAGAGTAAGTCTTTTAGCAAGAGGCTACCTCCAGAAGATAAGCTCGACAGTGTTGGTTGGTCAGGCCAGTCCGAGCTAGCCTTTGAACCTGGTAAGGTATCATTTATTTTCTCGGCATGGACACCCAGATGGTTTTGTTGGGTGTAGAGATGGAGGAGTATCTCACCCGGTGGGCTGTACACTGACCTTCGATCAGAACGCCCAAAGTGTGGTAATCTGATCCAGGGAAGTTGCACAAAGTGTGGGGCCTTGACCATTTTCTTATCATGGGTCTCAAAGTGTGGCACCATGACTGTATATTCGAGTGGATGATTTATTTTGTACAAAGTGTGACAATGAGAAAAACCCACTCCTTGCCAAGAGAAATTATTTATGACTTGCCAAATATCTCTGCAAATGTTTTCACTATGCATACACGAACTGTTCAAAGTACTCTATGCATATACATGACTTACTGAGATGTAAATCTCACACTGTTTATATCATGTTTTCAGGAGATTGATTATGCTGAGCAGGCGGGAAGTGTAGTAGTTCGAGTTTTGTTATTTTTCATTATGTTTTAAGAGACAATTGTTGATATATGCTTCAGGAACCGATGTTTCCTTTTATCTAGTTTTGCTCTCATTTGAGCCTAATGTAATAAGAGTTTTCTGTTATTTATCTAGGTTTGATTTCTTGGGTTTGCCTTATATTATGTACCTCATTTTAAAGACCCCTTGTGCTCGGGACGGAGCGACATCCCTGCCCTTTTTAGGGTACGTAGGAGGGGAGTGTTACAAGTGGTATCAAAGCCTATGTTTAGGCAATTATTTGACTTACTAGATTTTATTTCCTTAAGTATTTTGATCTGGTGCTAATCTTTGCATTTTGTTTATAGGATGGTCAAAAGAGTTGTATCGGCTGTCAGAGACTTACCCGCTGGCTACGGGAATCCACCTACCCCACTACCTGTAGTAGATCCATCCTCGTCTGATTCAGAGACAATGCTAGAGAGAGGTTGGGTTTTGAGTAAGGATGAGATGGAGGATGAGCTGCCTATGCTAGACGACCCGGTGGTCGAGGTAGAGATGGAGGTTAATGGAAGCCTAGGAGAGTACGATGGGGATGATGAGGGTGAGGTAGTTGAGCTTGCTGGTGAGGGCGAGGAGGATGAGGAGATGGCCGAGCTAAGTAAAGGGGAGGCAGATGAGCTTAGGGATGAGGAGGATGATGAGATTGGGGGAACAATGGTTGGGATAAAGGTAGAGGATGATGAGTTGATGGAGGTTCCCTACACCCCACAGATAGGTGAGATTGATAGGACTTCTACTTGCTATGACCTTAAGGAGTGCAGTGATGAGGGACATAGGCCGAATGATGGAGTTACCTTGCAGTGAGGGAACTTAGGCAGCCTGCTTTAGGAATGGAAGATAAGTGAAAATGGAAGCTAGAAGAGGGTCTTAAGAGGTGTAGACATCGATATGGACTGGGGATAGATGCCAAGTTGAGGAGAGAGGGATTGTTAGATCTATCTGATTCGGAGGATGAGAGGCCTGCACCTAAGAATGTGATTAAATTAGCCTTGAATGAGTTCTATAAGACAACCATGAGAGCTAAGAGGGGCAATGAGGGAGATTCAGGACAACCAAGTAAGAGCACTGGTTTTGTGAGCGATTATATATGGAAGCCCAATAGCTTCGTAGGGTGGCTTGTGGAACCAGCCTCTGACGATTTAGATGCCTTTGCCGACACTAGAGAGAGTCGAGTATAGAAGACCAGCAGCATTTACTCTTTCTCTTTCGGGATTTGCATTTTTTAGTTCATTTATTCTTTTCAAAAAAGTATATTTCATATAGGACACAATTATTTTATTGAATAAAAGGGGTATTGCAAGTGATAAACCCTATCTTACAGAAGCATAGGTTTTCTGAAAAGCATGATTTTTATTTATTACTTGGGTTTTTCCTACATAATATCATCAAATTTTCTTTTAAAATGAGTAGATTACATTATTATTAACCGATCATGCACTTGAGCATACTTTTCCCCCTTGGTAACTATCCGACTTTGAGTGACTGTGGTCTAAGATGGCACCAAGATGTAGGACAGTTGTTCGTAGCAGAACCATGTAGGAAAGTGCATCCTCAACTCCGAAATTTGAGCAGATGCATCGTTCCACACCCGATGTGGAAGAACACTTGCAGTGGGAGCAAGAGTGAGCTTTAGAAAGGTCTCGGGATGTGACTATGGGACAGGTTTTTTGACAAGATGGCTTAAATCCTGCAGAATCTAACTGAAAGAGTGTACAAGATGGCCAAGAAATCACCACGGGGAGAGGATGAGGCCCTGGAGCGTTTCCTGAAGTTCCAACCTCCCACATTTCGGGGGGAGGTGGAGCAGGACGAGAAGGCAGAACAATGGATCGAACAGATGGAGGATATCTTTGCTACTTTGCAGTACTCAAAAGAGAGAATGGTGAAGTTTGCTACTTTCCGGCTGGAGGGACCATCACAAGCATGGTGGCAGCAGGTACAGCTTGATTGGGACAGGGAGGAGCAAGAATGGACATGGTACAACTTTACTAAAGCTTTCGGTGCAGAGTACATTCTCTAGTGGGTAGTTGAGAAGAGGGAGGATGAGTTCCAAACCCTCAAGCAGGGAAGCATGTCAGTTGCTCAATATGCAACCCGATTCACGCAATTGTCCAAGTACTACAAATGCTTGGTCGACACGGAGCAGAAGTGCACCCGACAGTTTGTGAAGAGGCTGAGGCTAGATTTGAGGAAGGCATTGGCTCTATCGCCGCCAACATCATATACTGCCATCGTGGATGTAGCATCCTGGACGGAGAATGAAGATCAGTATCGACCAATGAGCAGGCCTTTCCAACTGACTCGACCACCAACGAGGCCTCCGAGTAGCAAGCGACCTACTGGGCCTATGCAGTGGGGAAATCGGGGGAAGCAACCTCGAGTGCCTATGTCAGGATTGATGCAGGGTAATCTCAGTTGCCGACTCTGTGGAAAACGGGGACACACCGAGAGGAACTGCTGGAGCAGTGCGGGAGTAAAAAGATGCTTCAACTGTGGCGACCCCGGGCATCTAAGGAATGCCTGCCCTAAATCGCTAAGGATGGGGCAGATGGGTCTGACTTAGCCCATGGGAGTCAATCGAGGTGCTACTGCTAGAACAACTAGAGTGGGAGGTCAAAAACCCCAAGTGAAGGCTAAGGTCTTTGCCCTGAATTGGGATGAAATTGGAGCAGATGTAGCAGTGATTGAAGGTAACCTTTATATCCAAGGCCGTCTTGTTAATGTTTTGATAGATCCAGGATCCACACCCTCTTATGTAAGTAAGGTATGTGCATCGCATCTGGGTTGGGAAGCAAAGGAATTGCCCTATGCCTTAGTAGTAAGCTCACCCTTGAGAAAAGTGGTAGAAGCGGGTAAGTTAATAGAAAGTTGCGAAGTTGATGTAGGAAAGGAGATTCTGGAAGCAGATCTTATAATTCTGCCCTTTGAGGATTATAACCTGATCTTGGGTATGGATTGGTTATCGAAGCATGGAGCTCGTGTTAACAGCAAGGCCAAGACAGTGCAGCTTGTGAGACCCGGGCGAGATGTGATTGAATTTAATGGTAAGCGAGCAAAGGAACTGAAATTCTTGATTACTGGCGCTAAGGCTCGAAAGTTTCTTAGGAGCGGATGTGCAGGATATCTGGCATATCTTATGAACAAACCCAAAGACCAATGTACCTTGGAGAGTATGGTGGTGGTAACGGACTTTCCAAACATTTTCCCTGCTGTGATCACTTCTCTACCCCCTGAGCGAGAAGTTGAGTTTACCGTGGATTTGATCCTTGTAATGAGAAGTGTGAGAAGAGTTTCCAGGAGCTTAAAAGATGATTGGTTACATCACCAGTGCTAAGTTTACCTGAGGCCGACATGCCCTATGCACTCTACACGGATGCACCCAAGGAAAGTTTGGGGGTTGTGCTGATGCAGGATGGTAAGGTCATTGCTCATGCATCTAGGAAGCTGAAACCGCATGAAGTCAATTATTCGACCCATGATTTGGAGTTGGCAGCCATAGTATTTGCTCTGAAGAAGTGGCGACATTATCTGTGCGAAGCCCAATATAAAGTCTTCACCGACTATAAGAGTTTGAAGTACACCTGCACGCAGAAGGACTTGAATCTTCGACAGCGTAGATGGATAGAGTTCCTAGAGGAGTATAGGTGTCCCATTAAATATCACCCTGGAAAAGCGAACGTGGTAGCTGATGCTTTGAGTCGTAAAGTAAAGAGAGCATATTTGAGAATGCAGGAGGTGTCGGTAGTGCAGGAAATCCTGGAGTAGGAAGCGAAAGTTCCAGAAAGGAATATCTATGTAAGTAACTTGACCATGAAGCCCGATCTGAGGTAAGAAATTGTTACTGCCCAGCAAGACGGTGTGGAATTTCAGGCCTTCAAGGAGAAAGAAATTGCGAGGGGAGGAAAAGTTTTTTAGACTGACGAGAAAAGGGTACTGTATTTTCGGGACCGGATATGTGCAGCTGACACCCAAGACATAAGGAAAAGGATATTGGACGAAGCGCACAAAAGCAAGTATACCAAACACCCTGGGAAGTAAAGATGTATCGTGACTTAAAGAAGAAATATTGGTGGCCAAAATGAAGCGAGATGTGGTTCAGTATGTATCAACGTTCCTGACATGCTAGAAAGTTAAAGTGGAGCACAAGAAGTCTGCCGGTTTGTTGCAACCGTTACCGATTCCCGAGTGAAAATGGGAAGAGTTGACTATGGATTTTGTAACTGGCCTTCCGATGACCAGGATGCACAAGGATGCGGTTTGGGTGGTAGTGGACCGATTGACCAAGATAGCGCATTTTATACCCGTGAACGTAAGGGACTCGATGGAAAAGTTGGCTTAGACATATATCCAGGAAATTGTAAGGTTGCATGGTGTACCGTCAAGAATCGTATCAGATAGGGACCTGGAACACCC